>JAMXBC010000009.1:4157500-5423090 GCA_024138005.1 Lumnitzera racemosa | reverse complement strand
ATAAAATACATACTTTTAGTTTTTCCCTTTCTAAATGTCTAGCTCACTCATTGCCTAAGTGTATTAAAATTAGATTTTTCACCCTCAAATCCACTTGAAATTCCTATGAAATACATGAATATTGAAATTCGCATACAAGATCATACTGGAATATTTCTTATAACATAATTTGACTTTAGAAACCATAATATGGTAAATTCAATTAAAGATTTATAAAGAAAACTAATTATTCTATTAAATAACAAAAACTAATAGATTTATTCGAAATAATTGTAATAAATAATAAACCTACAATTTTTCAAAAATTCATCTATAATATTTAATCCAAATAGGAAGGGATTAACTACTGTCTAACATTATTCATATCCAAATTTTTAGTACATATTATGGCATTTTTTTTATTATTTAAAACTTACGACTTTTTCTCTCATCTTCTTGGTTTCTTCACATAACGTCATATTACAAAAGTTTCATTTTCTATCCTTCTCTCACTTTACATTCTCTTCCATTTCTCTTACGCACTCTCTCTTCCTCTTCCCTTTCTTAACCTTTTCCTCTTCTTTTTCAATGAAAACTTCTTTTTCCTTTAGTTATAAATTGATTAACCATCAAGTTTGAGGGAATCGAGCAATGAGGTAGTTACATGACAATTTGGTAGTTACCTGATGTATGGGTTTGTAGCTAGGGGTAGTAGAAGAGATGATGATGGGTCTAGTGGAAGGACTTTTAGGAAGTTTATGAATCGTGGTCGGTTGTATTGCAATATACCTCCCTCTACTTAGTGGTAAATACCTAAAGGTATTCGATCAAATTCCGTAATGAAGTACTTGGTTTTTTTCCTCAAAATGCTTATGTGCTTCTTGCTTTTGCTCCATCTGTGTGTAAGGTGATCCTAACCTAAAAAGCTTTTTACATGCAAGACATACTTACGGTAGAGCAAGAAGGGTTAATGATGACTATGGTAACAATTTCTTCCCCTCCCCCTCATGATTTCCTTACTCCATTAGTCACCGTAACCTCAATAATGGCATGGGTTCTAAACTTCATAGAGGACTTGGCAGGATCTACACAAGAGCTATAACATTCAAGTCACTTCTTAAAGAGCCCATTAGTATGGCTTCCATTCTAGAGCTAACGAAAGCTATCAGGTTTTTATATAGATATTGAAGAGAGTATTAACCTATAAAAGGTTGTTTGGTTTGTACATGACGTTGTACGTTTCATTTGAGATTACAAAAATGGTGATCACTCTAATCTAAGTTGAGGAGTTTGATATTATATACCCACGAATTAAAGTCAAATAGGACTTATGTAATGGATAATAACTTCCACTCAAGATTATCTTTAAACCATTATCTTCAACCTTGCCACAATCTTCTATTTTATTATTTAGTTTAACTAAGGGTGAAAAAGAAAAACCATTTTATTTATCCTCATCAAAGGGTCCATGATTAGCTCGATAACCATAATTGTTTTCCCTAGTGGGTTGCAATACATGCTAATTTAGATGTTAAGTCTAGCTCAAGTTAGATCATTTTTGGAGTAATAACTAATCTCAAATAGTTCAAGTCGAATAATATTCATAGAGAAAGTATAACATGAAGCTTAACTCCCACCATAGCAAATTAAATTTCAAACACATGTGCTATATAAGCACAAACAACTAACATACATCACAAATAAGAATGTACCAAAGTCTCTAAGCATTATAAGATAATACTCCAAAATATCTTGAAACATTAATCCTACTTAACTAACAGTCCTATTTCTCATGTTAGTTATAGTTACCAGACTCCCTTCATTAGTAATTCCTATATTATAAATTATTATTTTAGTGTTTATAAGACAACAACAATTTTCCTACTTTCCTATAACTGAGTTTGCTATCTTTAATTGGGGAAGTTATTTAGACCCAAGTGTCTAAGTTTTAGGGTCATTATAAGTAATGTTTTACTCGAACTATACTCTAAGTTAGCTTCTAAATGATCCTTTGAAACAAGTTGGTTATAGTTTCTAACTAAAGTATGCTCTAAATTGTTCTCTAAGTTCTTTTTTTTTTTTTCAAGTCTATATATTTTATCTAGGAATCCTCTTATTTACCTTTTAAGTGGTTGAGACTAGATTTTTTTTTTTAACAACTAAGGAAATCCTTTTATTTATCTTCTAATTTTACTACATACCTCAATATCTTAATAAATCTCCCTATTTCATCCATGATTCATCATTTCTTGGCCAAATCAAATTGTTAGATAGTTGCAAACACTCATTCCTTATTTAAATTACATAATTATACCATGGTTTTAGTCCTATACTTAAAAAATCATCTTAATTAGTTAATTTAGCTCATTCATTTTTTTCATTATTACTTTTTATTAAGTTTGACCATGTCGAGCCATTAAACATATCCTAAAAATTCCTATCATTTCTAGTATGTAGAAAACATACTAAATAATATACCTACTCATGGTACTTTGTATATATTCATGTATGTTATAACCAAACCATAGTATATTTATATACTTGGTATCCAAATCTACATTTTATTCACTGTAACCTTGAAATATGTTAAAGTACCTTATGAAAGATTCAAAATCAAACACGTCCAGTAGCCTTTACATAGTAGATACCTAAAATCATTTTGAACATTGTAACCATACATATGATAATTACATTTCCTCTACTATTTAAGTCATTTCTAGGCATGATTATATAACAAATATAGTATTGTCCACCATTTAATTTCAGGAATATGTTTATAAATTCAGAAACATAAAGATAGAATGTAGATCTAATTATTTATAATTATTAAAAGAAAAAACTCATTGTCTTAATGTTAAATTACTTTTTTTTTGTTTACCCTCAAAAAAGAAAAACAATTTGTTATTTAAATAATTATTATCAATATGCGAAATCAATTGCTCATAATTATTTCGACTCGTATTCTCTAATTAATTTGCTATGAGTCATTTCTTTCCTAAAACACTCAAGATTACACAATTTGTGGAAACAAGATTTTAGTATGAAGTGAACATTTGAATTTTTCAAGAATCCCTTTACTAGTGGATTTTTCTACGATTGGGTTCTTATTTTCTACAGGAGTGGTGCCACTATACATAACACCTTTAATTGTAGTAATTTAAATCTAAACGGGAGAATTATAAGAAAGGGAATCAATATTTGAAGGTAAGTTTAAATGGAGAATCAATATTTTAAAATGTTCAAATAGGGGATCAACATTTTAAAGTGGTTCAAATAAGAGAGAAAGGTTTTGAAAAGTTCAAATAAATAATCAACGTCTTACAAAGTAATTCAATTTGAACTTACAACCAAAAAAAAAAAAAAGAAATGTTTCAATACATGGAATCATCAAAAGTGAAAACCTAAGCTTTGAAAACATTCGTTTCCTTTTTGTAATTTGAAAAAAAAAATTCTAAGTAATACTTTGCAAAGTGCTTTAATTTCATGGCTAAAGGTAGATTAACCTGAGTAGATGCAATGCACCTAGGAAATCTCATTTGCATATGTAATTTTATGAGAGTGTTTATATAAAGATTTTAGTTTTATTGGTTTAGGGGGCTCATCTAAACCACCACATCCATGTTAGTGCTCCTGTATGCTATCTTCCATAATATCTTCAACTTCCATCTCCTTCATGGTCTTATCTTTAGTACTTGGCATTACATTGCCTTCTAGAATTTCATCTTCTTCTTTCTCCTACACTTCTTGTAAATCTCACAATAAGGTGTTCGAGATTCAATATATGAAATTTAAAGTGATTAAATAAATTATCCGATCGAGTCCAAATTTTACAATGAAATTAAGAATATTAGTAAAATAATCCTGTGAGTTTAGATAAGAAAATAAATAATTAAATATTATAATATTGAGCTATATATATATTATCCGTTATTTATCAAAAATGTATAAAACGAGTTCTAATAATTAACAAATCGATAGAGATAAATTATATACACACTAAAAATTATAAAATAATATAAATAATATTTAGGAGTATTTATTTATACTATATATTTATATTTACGTATAGTTAAAAGTATGCAAAATTACTTAAATTACCTAAAATATGGTAAAATAATATTAATTAATTAAGAAAAATTCATAAAAAATAAAGAAATTAAGATAAAATATTGAAATGTCTAGAAATAAGGCATGAAAGGCTAGGAATGGAAGTTAGAAAATTATCCAATAAAAATAGGATAAATAGAAAGTGGAAAAAGAGAAAAGATAAGGACATTTGGCTATGAATAATTCAAGTAAATTACCTAAACACACATGTAAATTCAAAAAATTTCTTCTACATATCATTTTGGTTAGTTATGAGTCTAGAAAAATTAGAGAGAAATCAAGAAGAGAGGGGAGAGTATTTTCACCAAAAATTAACAAATTATAGTGTAATTAGGGCATTATAGGAAAACTCACACTCGACTAGTACCTAGGACGAAACCAAACTGACCACTATATAGTAGACCCACACCTGGTGGTGTTGACAACCCTAGGGTGGCTAAAGGTGGTTGCAAGTCAATGGTTTAGGTAAGTCCAAATTCAACTCCAATTTTGTTTAATTTATTAAAAATATAAAATAATTATGGAAATTATGAAATTTGATATTCTAGGATATTTTTATATGTAAATTTAGATTAAGTCTCAAGATATACTTCTTTAAAAAAATCACTAAATCCGAACTAATTTTCGATTTTGATTTAAATGACTTTAGTGATGTAATCTTCACTTCAAAATTTTTGTCTAAACTACTTATAATATATATATGACAGTGCTATAAAGAGTTCTTCTGAAAATTTACTTTCTAAATTTTTACTTAATTTTTAGGCCTTAAAATCAGTTATAAAAGGCAATTTATGGGCTTAATCAGGTGATTTAATATTTGTTGGAAATTCTGATTTGGTATATAATTAGATATCCTTGGGTGTTAATTTTTTATGTAAGATGGTATTTGTGGGGGTTTGAGGTGTTAGTTGTATATATTATGCATATATGTAATAAATATGTGTAAATGAATAATAGGTAAAAGGATATATTTAAGTTAATTTGGTAATTTAGGATAATTGGGTATAAATTTTGATTTAAGATAAAATTAGATATCTTAATATGTTATTTGGTAATGAGAGGTGATATATGTAGTGTTAAAAATGTTATATAAGTATTTTAAGTATAGATTATGTAATAATAGATAATATGTGTATATAGAAATTAAATGGATAGAAAATATTATGTCAAAATTAATAATAATAATAATAATAATAATAATAATAATAATAATAATAATAATAATAATAAATTTGATATGAAATATGTATTTAGGTAATTACATGAAAAATATAAGTTATTCTCATATTAAGAGCAAATTCAATAGTTAAACTAAGAGTAAAATATACCATATCAACCAAAATATTACTTAGGTGCTAAATAAGAGATTTAGAATACTCAAATATAGTTAGGAGGAGTTCCTAAAGTTTATATATAAAAACCATAATTAGAAGTTGAATTTAAAGCTAACTCAAAAACTAATTAGATACTATGTTCATTCGAATTAAAGGTAATGAAAACTTATGAAATAGGTTAGAAGGCATTCTTCAAATTTAAGTATAAAATAAAACCAAAAGCCAAATTAGGAGATTGAACAAAGGTTAGGTGTATAGAGTGAATAGGAATAGGATTAGTGTATAATTTAAGAACTCTTGTACCTGAAATATGGTGGGATAAGCTTAAAGGATGAATTAATGGTTGGGTTAAGGCTTATGAATAAAACTATAATTAGAAATTGAATTAGAACCTAGCATAAAATAAAAATAATTTTAAGAAACTTAAAAACCTAAATAATTAGATATAATAAAACTCTAAACTAAATAAAATATAAAGATTATAGAATAAAACATATATAAGATAGTTATATGAATACTAAAATAACCTTTATATTATAGGAACTATTAGTAAACGCTTGTCACAAATCGCACCTTAAGTGAGCAAGCGAAACATTTATGTAAGTTTGAAATCAATACATAACTGTATTTCGAAGTATTGTTTCAAAGCACTCGAAAGCTTAAGATTATACTTATTTATGACTATAGGTTGTATGATTGTACACATACCTATATGTGCATATTCTTGAATGTATAGTATATTATTATCTTGCTACACTTGATATTTGCGTAATATGGACTAATCATTTTAACTAGACTTAATAATATATGGCTTACAAAATTAATCGATCAGGAATTTTAACCTATTAAGGAAAACGTTTAGGACTCTCTGACCAAATACTGATCCATTCAAAATGGATAACGTTAGATAGCATAAAGATCCTTTCTTCGTCCATAGTCGAACTAGGTAATATGAGAGGATGTTATAATAGGGGTAAAGGCAATAGTTCGAAGGTAGTTATGAAAGGAGTCAAGTCTCCATTGCACAAGCCTACGCTTGGTCATAAGCTGTTAAAATATGCACTAAACTCCCCAATCTAGATCAGAACAAGTGTAATTCTCTAATCTCACGATAGACTGGGAAACATCGTGTAATGACATTCATCTGATGCATTGCATAGAAATAACTAACTCATAACACTACCTATACTTGATGTGTAGTCTTATGTCCTCATTCCAATTTACTAAGCGGTCAGTTACTTATATCCCTATAAATGTTGTTGCAGGTGCCAATTAGGAAGTGTGTTTATAATTATCTTAAAACTAATAACTATTGAATTTTTGGGAATAAGGATATAAAACTAAGGATTGATCACATTCTCGAAGTTTGCATCTTATCTTTAAATCTTTTAATTTCAATTTATGTATTACTTAAGTAAAGTAAGATTAGGTTACTAAATCTTATAAATATTACTTGGGATATTTGAATCCTTATATGTATTTTTCATATTTTCGTGGATGATTACTTTAAAATACATTAGTCATAGACGTTTTGTGTAAATCAAGTCTAAGATAATAGTTGTAAAATCAGCTTATATCCTAAAATGGTTTGCACGATAGAATTGTTATATGTCACTTTAGGGCACGACACTTCCTTCTAACTAAAGGATGAAGTACAAAATATGATCCTTTTTTTTTTTTGTAACCAATAAGAAATATCAAAATGAACAAAAAAAGAAAGTTTGTATAATTGCTTGTGTGAGAGACTAGGTTAAGACTTGAGAATTAAGAGCAATAATGTGAAGAAGTGGAGAACAAAAGGTTGAATTTATATAACATTTCAAACATTCAAATTTCAATTCTTTTAGTGTATTTTCTTCTCCAATTTGAATTATTGACCCCTAGAATTGACTCTATCTCTACATTTAATTCAATGCATTTAAAGTTCAAACTTCATATGTAAGTAAGCATGTCCTCTCTCTCTCTCTTTCTCCATTTAATTCAACATAATGGCTCGACGAATTTTGACATATGAACTTTAGAACCCCATTAGGCTTGATGTGTTGCCAACCAATTCAAGCCCACCATGGGGGGATTGTTTCGATACGCAGTCAATAAACTGGTTCATAATTAAAAACAAGCCATTTCTTAGGTTTACCTTAAGCTATCAATCTTACTTATCAACTTCATCATGACAGTGCATATAGCTTCCTCCATGTGCTTAAATTCTCAAATTGCTTTTAAACATGGTGGCAACAATAGGTGGCTTTTATATCGATTGATGCTTGACAAAGATTAGATAAAATAAGAATCAAAGAAGTTGCTGATGCATACTAAAACATTGGAAATAACATTTTGTATTTTTCTCATTGTCTTATTCTACATATATGTTCTTTTAAAATAAATAAATGTCTTCCCATTCTTGCATTACTTCCACCTTTAGCCTCTTTTATGTCTATACGATGACTCACTTACATTTAAAAAAAAAAGAGAGGAAAACTTACACACAAAAGGATCAATATTTTGGATTAAAATCAAATAGATGATTGAACTTTCATGTGATTGAAATATAATTTCAACATTATAATAAGTGGTTTAAATAAATGATTAAACTTTCAAATAATACAAATTAAGCATTGAACTTGTGATATGTGATTCGAAAAGATTATTACAACCCTAATTTTATTTCAATTTTAATCATTTATTTGAACCACACTTATATTTGAGCAGTTCACATAACATTGATATTTTATTTTAATCACATAAAACTTTTAAGATTTTTCTACAGTGATGCTACTAGTGCTAACTAAGGTAACCTTTTTTTCTTTTCCTTTCTCATTTAATTAATTAGTTATACTATTTTAATAGAATAAATAATATAAATTAAGTTTTCATAAATTAATAATTTAAATTAACCAACATTATGATAATGCTATTTTACTAAAGTTATCATAGAAACACCTCAAAGTTCTATTCTCATTTTGAATTTAAACTCCAATGTTGATCTTCTCATATGTAATATACTAAAGGTGCAACCCAAATTGACGAACCATCCTAACTTCATTTACGTTAAGTTTGATATGCAGGATCCAAAATAAAATAACAACTACGGATTTTATTTCGTTTCCATGTTTTGAAATGCTTTTAAGTGAAATCATGAAGCTTTGAAAATAATGGGGGATTCAATTCCACTTTTATGGAGGCAAAAGTATCATCTCGTTCCACCTTCGTTAATTAAGTTAATTGAAAATCACTTTTTTAACCTTCAATCAAGTCATTTTTAATATATAGGACTATATACTTATTTAATTTTATTTCATTTCATTAGTATTTCTAAACACAAGAATTCATTGCTCTCAACGTCATTCCATTCTATTCCAATGTGAAAGCCATTCCATTCTGTCCCAATATTTCACATTCCAAACCAAAACATTCACGCATGGCATTAATTTCTCCATGTCTTGTCTTCATGTCATCGGGCTGCTCTCTTCCCACCCGACATATCAAATTTCCACTAATGGTCTAATCCATTTCCTCCATTGGTTATTTATCTTTTCTTCTTTTTTCCAATTTTCAACTAGATATTACATTGTGAGAACTATTGTTTCTTCTTCCAGGTGCAAGCTTTAACATAATTTGATGATTCATGCATGATGGACCATGAGCCTACTGGATCTCTAGGACCCGTATCACTTGATTCATTATATGTTCGACAGGCTGTTTTTCGCATGGTAACATAACTAGTAGAACTAAGAGAAGGTAGAAACCTAGGAGGAGACTTGTATCAGTACCCAACTCCAACCGAGTCCGATAGCAACTCAACCATCACTGTTCAAATCAAGGCACCAACTGAACACACTATACATTCTTGACCTCTCATTATACTTCAACATAATCTCCCCACCAATTTGGTTCAGTGAATAATCTTATACAATCATATTCCACTACTGTAAAAGTAAAAACCAACAAATCAACACAACCAGTTTCCTGCCATAGGCACTGCTAATAGAAAGAGTGCAGATATTCGAGCTCGATTCTGCAGCCTAAGTAACCTAATTTACAAATAATCACTAAACAATATGCTTTGAATCGAATAACAATTTTGATAAAACTTTTGTTACCTACGACTAGTTATTGCATTCAAGGAATGATAAAAGTTATTTCAACAGAGATACCTGCCAAAGCATAACATATTACAAGCAGAAGCTCCATTGCTTGGGGCGATGGTCCTTGCTATAATAGTACTACATCATTCTCCATCTCCTATAAGATGATAACGCAAGACATGTTTCAGGAAGCCCTTGCGAAGAAAATCATCACAATAAAATAGAGAGATTCAGTCTGAATTATGCCTCATTCTTTCCTTGTATTTTCGACTTCTCTCATCTGAATCATGTGACCATCTCTTCTCTCGCTTCTCATGTTTCTTCTCCTTGCGCCTCCTTTTTTTCCGGCTTCGTTCATCCTCTGAATCATCTGATTCAGACCTTCTATCCAATATATCAGGCATATTAGCTTTTCCCTTGTCAGTTAAAGCCTCGTCTTGATTGGACGGTAGAGAAGTTGATTCATCCAATGGTCGGGTTAGTCTTAGACAATAAACAAGCACCTCATCAGCATAAATGAGCAAAATATTCAAACCACCCAACCAAAGATCCACATCAAAAATTACCCAAAAAATTCACCTTAAAATCAGGAAACATCAGTCAAATAATCAATTGCACACTTTTCTCATTTTCTTTCTACTGCATTTTATTAAAAACCACACAGCTTCTCCCATCACCAAAGTGCCAGAGAAAATTAGCCAACTGCAAACATTTGCAGACCAAGACAAACTGGGTAGATGCAATAACAGATTATGAAACAGAAACAGCACCTCCAGATTATGACAAACATTTTAACTAAATGTGCAGAAAAAATCACAATCCAGATTAGCACAAACACTTTGACTACATCTGGGAAAAACTGCTTGAGTGGCAGACATGCCCTTCTCCAAATTGCTCCTATTTGTTAGTTCAAAATCACTTGATACTGGCTTACTCACTAAACATCCACAAGAAGCCAGAACTACAAAGAGCAAAGACTACAACCACGCAGAAAACTTTTCATTAGCTAACATTTACCACAAAGTGCTCCCAAGCTAGTTGAACTCTCAATCAAGCGGTACATATGATATTTCCATATAAAATTTAGCATTAAAAAGAAAAAAAGTTTAGTTATACGGTTGCTATATGGCAAATGACTTGTTTAAGAACTTTTAAGGTCCAGAATGAACTGAAAAATGCAATGACTGTACTAACTCATTAAGGATCTATCACAAAATAGCCTTTCTAAAGTATGTATGGGCAAATTTTGTTATGATCATGCTATGCATCATTTGCTGAATATAATTCAAAGATTGATGCATGGTCTATCAACAAATGGACAAAACAGAAAAACGGGAAAAAATGTTAATAGAGATACTGCTTCATGAGACCTAAGGTATAATTTGCCTATATTACAGAGAGTCTACCAAATAATAGTGCTTGCAATTTCCATCAACCTAGCAAAATAAATATATCCCCTAAGAAACAAATTCAATGCCAGTAATAAGAAAAAAAAAACCCACAGAATGTGTAAAGCTATCAAGTGCAAGTAAAATCTATTTCCTCAATAAATGGATAAATGTGCTCAATAGTTTTAATTTCTTTACTCTATGTACCTTGAAAAACCTAGACCATGAACATGTGTCGCTTCAGCATGACCCCCACCTAAATCCTCAGCAGTGGAGCCCCGCTGCACAAGTTCTTTAAACTCATTCTTATCAAGTCAATGCCCTTGAGGCCGGGTAGCACACTTAGGAGCCAAACCAAGAGCCTCCCTCATGGCCTGCTTCCCCTCTTCTTTTATTCTTTTTATCTCTTCTTTGGCAGCCTCCATATCTGCCTCCCATTTTTTCTCCCCAGCATACCAATGTAGATCATTTCCTGCTCAAATGGTAAAAAGCCATAGACTGATTTTATTATGGATTTACTAATTTACTTTTGGGTAAGTTTCGTGTACTGCAGCTTGTTGAGTGCATTGATAAATGTATTATCCATATACTACAGCAAAGGGAAATTCTTTTAGTCAACCAAGTTGACAACATGGAAGTTTTAGCAAGAGTACTCGGTTGTGAAGGAGTTAGACATCCATTCAAATATTGAGATCATCATATAGAACGAGTGAGTGGGAAGCTCAATGGTAGGAAAAGCCAAGTGTACTAATCAGCTTACAACTTCCACGATTATCTATATTTGCCATATCAATCCATTGTGTGTGTGCATGTGTGTGTGAGAGTGCAAAATGCATGCATGTCTCCACAGCCTTCAGTTGTAATTAATATATCCACACATCATTAAGGAAGATATTCCTATATATATATATATATATATATATATATATATATATTGTCTATACTTCTATAACTGGAAAACATGTTTGCAAAAAGAATACAGCAATCCAATCGACACAGGAAGCTCGTTCCTATTCCTTTGAAAGTTGAAAAATAGAAATGAGAAAATCTCATTGAAACAACCACACGTAAGAAGAGAATTTTATGGCTAAAACTTAGAAAGAAGTGTACTCTCAGTTATGGACAAGCTTCCATTTTTCCTTTCTAATTTCTTCACTCATCAAAGTAGCCAAAGCCAAACGACTTCTGAATAGCAGGGAATATAGCCACTTGAAAGTGACAAGCCCAGTGGCATTGGCCGTACATCAGCAGTTGTCGCCTTCGCTTTTTAACAACAAGAACTAAGAAAAGGAAACGGACAGGTGCCTTGATACTGTGACCAAGATAGTTCTCCCTGCGTTTGTCAGCCTTCACATCTTCCCAACTAAATTCCGCATACCAAAATCCAGGTTATTGCAGAAATGTTTTAAAAAGACCATCCAAGGACCCACAATGATGTTTAGTTCACATCATCTACAGCTCCTCTAGCATATAGGGTATAAAGTACCAAGTACCTTCATCATATGAAACATCAAGACAATCATATAAATAAGCTAGTGAAGAACCAAGAAAAGCTTTTAGGTGCACCTACCCAAGATGTAGGTGCCCTCTAGAATTATAATATCTGGGAAAAATATCAGTCAATTACCAAGGATAATGCCCATAAAAGATTAGACAATATATAGATAATCTCTAACTTGGGTAGCTTTGAAGGCTTGCAGCTTCTTGACACTACCACAGCACCAGTAACATACTACCATGTGACCAAAAAAAAGATATGATAAATCAGAATATCAGATACCTTAGATCCCTTCTTAGCATTGGCTCTGTTCTAGAAGAATGAAGGATTCTACACAATGTATAGATGTGATAAATGATTTGCTTCAAAAGGTAATGAAGACCTTCAACACATAAAGACACCAGTTATTACTGTTTTTGTCATTTCCCTGTACTGCGCTCAGAAAGAAGTTGCCAAAAAAAAAATAATAATAATAATAAAATAATCCCAATAATCAAGAAAGATGCAATCTCTCTCGAAGTCTACTTAATTCTTAAGCAACCAGGTCGGACTCATACAAAACAAAGAGAAAGCTCTCAAACTTCACTTAAGGCCAAAGTTCCCCACGTATATGCGACATTTCTCAACCTACTTAGGAAGAGAGAGTACAAAATCAATCTTCAGATATCATATATCAAGCACAGAGAACAAAGGATTTTAGTATAAGGGTAAGTTTATTTCGGAAAATCGTTTTCTAGACATTTTTCGGCCAAACATTATCTAACATTCCCAAAAAGTTACAAAACTAGTCGTTTTTAGGGGCAAATATTGGTGTAAGGTGAAGATGATAGCTAACCACTCATGGTGGTGGTTAATAAGAAATCGAGGAAAATACTTTTTTTTCCTCATTTTCTGATTGACATTATTGACCACCATCGGCATTCAGCTGTGACATCTCCTCCCACCATCATCTACTGCTAAAATTTTGACATAACTTCAATAAGTTTTTACTGCTGAAAAATCGATTATAACAAGTTTACAAAACATTTTCCACCAGGCGAGCACATCTGAAGCATAAATTTTGAAGGCAGAGCCATGGGACCCACCATCCAAGCCCAAGCTCGAGAAGACACGAAACCTTCCCTTATAGTGAGTTTGAAGTGGGCAAGAATCAAACCAAACCTTCCGCAATCACATTAAAACATCACGAATATACATATATTATTACTATCTTGTTCAATTGACCATTTTCCCCCTAAAATTGCAAAGTTTTCTGTTTCTAGGTTGCAAAACTGACTCTTATATCAATACACGTATCAATTAGGGTTTCTCATAAGAACACTAAGCTTCAAACAGAAAGACGATAAAAGCGACGGAATTGAAGTGAACTGACAAGTTAAGGCCCGTTATGAATAGAATAACTTATATAAAACTTTGATTCAAATTATTTTTAGTATAGTTGTTACAGATTCATTCCGAATAGAAGGAAGAAACGAAAAAGAGAAGAACTGAGAGTTCAAAATGTAGGAGACAATAATTGGGGTGGGGTATGGTGGGTGTTATGATCACGGGCACCGCGAACGCCGCCTCTGGTGGGGTGATACATCCTTGAAGAATTGTCCCTGATCCGTTTGGGTGAGTCCTTGTGCTAGGGTCCTAGTCCGGAAGAAATTTTGAAAGTGGAGAGATATAGAGAAAACGATGAAAGGAGTTAGTTTTGTATTTGTATAGTACATATTTTAAAAAATATATTGAAATGGCCTATTTTTCACGTATCTTAGAAAATTAGTATAGTAAATGTGTGCTTAAAGAGCACACTCTCTATATTATAGGGAAGGTACAAAAATGAAGTGTACCTTCAATATATAAGAACCATGCGTTTCACATGTATATCTTCAATTTAAATTTTTGTGTTAATTTATTTATTTAATTTTTTTTATTTTAATTATCAAGTTATCATATAGATGTGTATTCCTTTTGTGTATCTTCAATATTACTATTATGCATATTTAATTGACACTTAATACTATTCCTAATTAGATACTCTAAAAATGATAAGTTAATTGCTAATTTATGCTTTACATTATTTCTCGTTAATTATACTTCCTACTAAAAGTATTAATGGAGCAGATTGACTTAAATGATTTACTAATTTGCCAACTGAACATGTTAAAAGCAACTATAATATAAAGAATAAGTATATATATATTTTTACACATACAAGAAACAATTAGTATTAAGAAAATAGTAATATAATATAAAAAATAATTTATAAAAACCATATATACAATGAGTAATAAATATCAATAATACATAACAATCAAATTAAGTAATATAAATATAATTATCTACAACTATTTCTTCCTAAATCTAATTAATTATTTTCCGAAACGAGTTAGTAATGATGATCTACGAGTGGATGGACTCGCTGATGATTGAGGCTCAGATGGCTACAAAAGAATATCAATGAAATCTACATGAGGATTTGGAGTAGGTGTTAATGGAGGTAGTTAGGTGTCAACCTCATCTATGTATACTGTTTGAAGTCATCTTATACGACATTTATGGGGAGCTAACAGTATCAATTGCGAATACATCCACATATGATCATCAGGAGTCTCGAATGAGGTATAGCTCAAACTAGAGGCATAAGCAAGTGGTGTATTGCTACCAATTTTACCAAGTTGATGGAATGTCAAGATCCTGATGGCATAGAATTAATATCATGTCCCCGGCTACGTGCCTATGCTGCTCGACAGCCTCTCGTATGAACTCTAAGTCTTGCACACGTAGTAGAATCGTACCTTCATAACAATATTGAAAGCACGTTCTTTAAGGAAGGCATGTTCCTTCCTTATTGTAGGGAAGCATGTTCCTTCCTTGTGCCTTCTTTATACACTTTCAATTAAAAAAAAATGATAAATATATTAGTTTCGTAAAATTTTTTGAAAATATACTATTTTTATATATTATTTTCGAAATTTGTACTATAGAAGTACAAAACTTATGTTTTGATCGATAGAAATTTACTGAATTGAAATGGAAAGGAAGTGTTTGGTAACTTAAATGAAAAGTAGAAATTGATAAAAATAAAAGGGAGATAATGGAAATATTCTACTTATTTAGTGTAATTCTTTTCTTTCTAAAATTAGAGAAAAGTGAGTGGAAATTGATGGAAATGTAATACAATTATAAGATTGTCTCTAATAATAATATTTATTATCATAAAAGTAAGAGTAATATTATCAAATACTAACTATATTTTCTTTTCCTTTTATAAGACAAACCAAACAAAGGAAAAAGGAAATATTTCCTTCCATTTCCTTTATATGTTACCAAACACAAAATAAAAATATATTTTATTCTATTTCCATTCTTTTTTTTTTTTCTTTTATACTCATTTTCACCTGCTTTTCTTTTATAAAAAGTTACCAAACATACCATTAGGATACATATACAATTTTACAAAGTTATCCCATGTAGGATGATTGAGTTTGATTTATGAGAGAGTTAAAATTAAAAGGTAAAATCAAGTTTAATAGCTATTTAATTAAGGTTGAATTGAGGATAGATCAGATCGATTTTATAATTGGATTAAGTTGAGCTATATTAAATTAGATTCAACTTGAGTTTGATAATACTGTTATTTTGTAAGCCAAAATGTACATACATACATATATATATGTATGAATATATGTACATAAAATCACTAAAGATATACATTTAAAGCCTAACAAAATCCATTTGAAAAAAAAAATGATGAAAGTACATTTTGCCGCCTAAGAAAAGTACCTAAAAACATCCTTCATATTGATAAATAACGAGATTATGTGTATGGCAAGGATTTGGAACACATATCATTATACTGTTTAAAGAATAAAATTTACAAAATATTAATGGTTCATTTCAAAATTTCAACAAACTTTGGTAACAACCTTTTTCGTTAAATATAAACAAAAAAGAAAATAAAGGTTAGCTAATGTTTTCTCAAACTATTTGTCAACAGAGATTGGGCTTTATATAGGTAAACTTACAAAAGAAAATACTGTGAGGGGACGCCTAGGTGTTGGCCGACGTAACCACTCCGATACTTAAATTAGTATAGTATTTTAAAGAATAGGGAATGCTTAAGAGCAATAGCTAGACTTAAGTACACAAAGTGTCCAGTAGTTTACTATTAAGTGGTAACTTGGTATTTATGGTAGGATGGTACTGGTAGTTAGTGGGCAAAGCGTCTTCTGCAAATATTGAAGAGTAAGCTCATAGTTTCCATAGTATCCTACATATGCTGGAGGTAGTTGTCAACTTGATCTCTTATCCTTATCTGATGTCTTCTTACTATTAAAGAGCATTTTGGGCTCTATCAAGCCAAGCTTAGAGCATGAGCCCGAAGCTGGTGAGCCCTAAATTGTAAGGCACATTAGATCTAAATGAGCATAAGGGGCTTATGTCTAAAGAGCTTTGTTAGCACTTGCCTCCCTCTTACAATCTCGTTACCAAGGTGAAGGTAAGGAGAAGGGATATATGAGCCGCTCAAGCATGTGGTTGATTTGACTCGAAGCAGCTCAAGCTATTGCTACCATGTTAATGTGTCGAAGGTGTAAGTCTGGGCAAGTGGAAGGTTCAGATAACGATGTCCAAAGTGGTGAATAGCCGGGGTGAAGGTGTCTATGGTGGTGAATAGTCTGAGCAAAGATGCCTGAGGTAGGAAAGGCCAAGGTGTCAACAACTATCTTGAATCAAAGTGCTAACGACCCCAATAGGATAGAGCTTTGATTGGAGTGTTAGAGTAAGACACCTTTGCATTCGACTGGGTGGTTGATCCTAAGGTAAGGAGTTTAGGGCCTTAGAGGCGATCTGAGGTACCAAGCAGACTTGGCTGAACTGCACTCATTATTGACCAAGCAAGCTTGATTACTTAATCCGGGACACCATACTTCTAGGATGTCAACCCAAATGGAAGTTGGAAGGACCTTGGGAAAACTTCTTGTGGAAGAAACTCTTTAAATTCTGACCCTACCGTACCTGTTTTCAGTGTATTTAATGTGATGTGATTGGTGCCCTATTAAAGCAAATTGGTATGCAATTGCATACGTTTTACCTTTTAAAGGTGACTGTTCGATCCAACCTAACTCTACATGTCTACCCTACAACATTTCAAGGGATTTGTAATGCAAATCCTTGTAACTACCTATGCAATTTCCCAAATGCTTAGCCTATAAATAGCACAGTTACAATGAGAGATTACTTTTCTACAATCTCTTTGTTCTATTACTGCGAAATTCGCTCTTTTACATCAAGCTTTTTTTGATAACTTTTCAAACTTCACTCTTCTTCATCACCTTTCGCAGCCATGTTAGCTAGCACAAGTGAGACGAGTTCGAATTCATCATGGCATAACATCTCTAACTTTGAGTTTACAAGAAGTGATCCCCCTCCAGCAAAAGAAGATGAAGTCTTGTTGCTGGCACAACTTGACTAGTCTACTAAGATAGCAGTGGGGGTACTGGATAAGGCTAAACTTATCAATGCCATCCCTCGGGATGTATATGCATATGCCCCATGCCTTATTTAAGGATTTATTTTGAGGCACTTGAGATAGGCAAGGGCCTTAGCGGCCGGGTAAGTAAGAGTAAACCCTCTGCCCTCAGTTGTATCTTGAGTAACTTTGTTGTTGAGTCAATCCTTAGGTGGCAAATAAGGTTGCCAAGCGGGGACAAGTCGGTAACCCTACTATCAAGGAGGTGCTTTGTAGTGTTTGAAAAGTGCATGGAGTTTAGGCAACACCTCCCTTTAAGTAGCTTCGAGAAGGAGTTCTTCAAATTCTATTAGTGCAATCCGACACAAGTCCCTCCTATTGGGTGGAAGGTGTTAAAGGCTTTCTAGGTGCTCTATGAGTACCTGATAATAAAGGCTACTCTTGAGTTTCTCAACCACTTCTATATATAGAAAACTATAAGGAGGTGGTTGTACCAACTTCTATTAGTGCAATCTGACATAAGTCTTTCCCATTGGGTAGAGGGTGTTAAAGGCTTTCCAGGTGCTCTAAAAGTACTTGATAATACGGGTTACTCCCGAGTTTCTCAACCACTTCTATATATAGAAAACTATAAGGGGGTGGTTATACCTCTAACCCTGTCCTGGAAAGAAACTATTTTGGGACCTTACAAATTTCGATAAAAGGGTTAACAGGATGACTATGTAGTAGTTGAGTTACTCGAGGAGGTAGATTTTTTGACACAGCAGACTGAGCTTGTTCGAATCGAAGCTTAGATTGGGCTTAGCCCTAATGATGTAGAGGTCACGTAAGAGATTCAAGCCTTCATGGCCTTCAGATATGGGGAGAAGATAAATGTCAGGAAGGCTGTGGAGAGATACTTCCAATATCCGATCTCTAAGCTCTTCCCTAGCATGAAAAAAGCTATGGTAAAGAAATGGGCCAAAGGTACAAGTTTGTTCTTTTTGCAAATGCCTTCGTCTATTGTACTAGCATAGAGATGCTTCGTTCGATGTCTCTTTTTGTAAAATGGGGGATCTTTCTTGTTCATGTTGGTCACAGTAAAGTTGGGGAACGATAGTAGTTGTGTCTTTTGTTTTTGCCTCGTTTTTCTTTTTCCTCACCATTTTGATCTTTTTTGTAGGAAAAAATTTGGACTCAAGGGTTCCTTGCCCCTCCGTAGCTGAGTTAACGAGCTACCGATAGGCTAGGTTTAAGGCATCTGAGCTGAAGGGAAAAGCCATACAATTAAAGCCAAGAGCTAGGGAGACTAGCAGGGTTCAACTAGTAATTGTTCCTTAAGGGATTGCTATCAGTCTTCGAGCAAAGCCATTAGCTGTAGAGTCTATAGGCATAACTCTTCCTTCTACTGCCCTTATCCTTACTGTTGAGCCCATTATTGTAGGGGATGAGACTGCCAGCGTTTAGGAGCCAGAGAAATAGATACTTACCCCTCTTAAGGGGAGGGAGGAGGAGACGACTAAGGTTGTCACCGCATTTGAAGTGTTAGGCTAGACGAGGAAGGCTCCTTAGACATTTGAGGAAGCAATACTTAGAGCCAAGAAATAGAGGCTGCTAGCAAAAGTGCCCTTGAGCCGAGCAATTTGGTTCAAGTGGCCGATGGTTCATCCCTATAAGTGTATAGACAAATTTAAGGATGAGTTTTTTTACATCTTCAATAAGTTTAGATTCTTGGGGATTGAGCTGAACTCGTTCAAGGAAGTGTCGTATGTCACTCGAAATGAAGAGCTCCTAAGTCAAGCTTCCGAGGCTAAGATAAAAAGGTTAGGGGAAAGCTCCTGAGGCCAAAGTGGGAGGTCCGAGCTAATGACCTTACATTGTGGCATCAAACTCTCAACTATAAGGCCTCATTAGGGTCTTACAACCCTCGTAACTGGGTTATCCTTGAGGAGATGTCCAAGGTAGGTGGGGGGCAAACCTATGGAGATGGCAAGCTATTTGAGTATGTTGATGCAGAAGGTAAGCCTTCTCTTCTTTACATTGATGTGCTTCTCTCTTGTCATCGAACTAACCTTGGCTCATGTTTCTTTGTAATACCACGGCTAAGTGTTGCTTCAACTAAGCAATTATAATGCTAATTAGAAAGAGGTAAAGGGCTTTCAAGAGGTGTTGCATAGGGTTAGGAAAGACTTGTAAGAGGCAGAGTCCTCTACAAATAAGTATTTGGATAAATTCGCCAAAGCTAATCGGCACCTACGTAGCTCTTATATGTAGATAGTTAGGCTTCAAGTGCAATTGAAGGATGCAAAGCAAGAGAAAGAAGCTACTGAGGATGCTGTTAAGGGGGGCAACGACCTGAGGGCTCGACTCGATGATAAACAAGGGACTAAGGCTCATCTCTCTCAGAGATTGGATAAGGAGAGGGAAGCTAAGGCCCAACTTGAGAGAGAGAACGTTGGGCTAAAGGCATCATTTGCTAAGTTATAGACCGAGATGGTAATGAAGGCTTCCAAGTATGATAATGTCAAACTACTTCGTTTGAGTTAGTCAGTCTGAAAGTGGGCTTAGAGTAGTAAGTCTAGGAGCTACAGGAGAGAGTTTCTGAGATGGAAGAGATCATATACAAAATGAAAAGTGGGGAGGTCCTCAATGATGATGCTATGAAGAAGGCTGTCACCGATTATCGGGAGATGGATGAGTAGATGGATGAGCTAGAAGACCTGTCCACCAAATTTACTCGCTTCACAAGGAGACAGGTGCTCTCCCATTATCCAAACCTCGACCTGAGTTTCTTGAGTTTTCAGGATTACCTTACTTTTAGGGAGAAGAAGGGGGCCCAAGTATGGGAGAGGGAGGCCACTTAAGCGGTCGGCGAAGTCTAAGGCACCCTTTACATTGCTAAGGTTAAGCAAGATGCTTCACATCTACTTTACCCCAACCACTGGGTAGGAGGTCACCCTTGAAGGTAAATCTCAAGATGATCAAGGTCAGGGTAATCCTCCTGTTGATGACTGTCAGCAACCTTCAGCCTCTGATCCAACCAAAGCTAGCCTCATTAGGGGACAACGATGGATCAACGCTCCAAATAGATTGAAGCTTTAGATTTTTCAGAGTTACTGAAGTTAGCTAATCCTAAGTGATAGTTCTCATTTCCTTTTTGTTCCCTAGGTTAGGATGCTAACCTTAATTTTGTAATCTCTAAGTATGAATGAAATTTGAACTAACTCATGCCCCCTGTTGTATACTTTAGCTTTTTTCTTTTTCTTTCTTTTTTTCTTTTTTACGTTCTTCCTTGTTTAAATATTTCTATGAATGGGAGTTCTTTCATGCAAAGGGTGTTTCTCCTTGTTAAGGTTACCCAAAGGGGTCAGGTTAGTAGCATTTCGATCTGCCTAGTAAGCGAGAGTTCCTCTATGTAAGGGGTATTTCCCCTTACCAAAGTTACCCGAAAGGGTTAGGTCAATGACATTTTGACCTACCCAATAAGTGGGAGTTCCTTTGTACAAGAGGTATTTCTCTTTGCCAAGGTTACCCGAAGAAGTTAGGTTGGTGGTGTTCTGCTGGTAAGTAGGAGTTCCTCTGGGTAAGGGGTGTTTCCCCTTGCCGAGGTTACTTGAAGGTGTCGAGCCGATGGCGTTCTGACCTACCTAATAAGTAGGTCCGCTCACCTTCTAGGGGCTGGAATGATGAGAGAGAGAACTATAGGCAACAATTATAAAACATAATTTTCATTAATTATTCTGAAATTATTTATATAGTAGTATGCTAATCAAAGTAAACCCAAAGGTTATCGGCATTCCACATACACAAGATGAGTTCGCCATCTAATCTTTCTAGTCTGTATGCTCCATTGCTTAAGTTTTCCCTAATTTTAACTAAGTCTTCTTGATTGGGGGCCAGCTTACCTTGTCCTTCTCATAAGCTAGTGGCCTCTAACTTCTGGCAAACTAGGTTATAGACTTTGAATTCCTTACATCTGACCTTTTAATCATAGTTTCGGGAGGCTTAGTATTGGTATGCAGTTACTCAAGCTACAGTAAGGTCTTGAATTTCTTCAATAGTATCGACGTTGGCTTATAGTAGGAACTCACTAAAGGTGGTGTCAAAGCTTCAAGTCCGGATGCTAAGGAGTTTAAGTTCAATGGGGAGGACTGCCTCAGATCCAAACGTTAGGCAAAAGGGTGTTTCACTTGTAAAAGTATAGTGGGTGGTCCTATGCCCCCATAGAATGTTAGGTAGTTTGTCTGCTCAAATGCTACGAGCTCGATCTACTCATTTCTTCAAGCTATCCAAGATAATCCGATTAGTTGCATCTACTTGGCCATTTGATTGGGGGTAGGCGACGAATGTGAAGTGCGATGTGATGTAGTGCTTGATGCAAAATTCCTTGAATTTGGGGTTGTCAAATGTTGCCCATTGTCCATGATGAGAGCATAAAGAACCCCAAACTAGGAGAGGATGTTGTTTCTAACAAAAGACTCAACATTTCTCTCCATGATTTTTGCCATAGCTTTAACTTTGACCCACTTAGTGAAGTAGTCGACGACAATTATTATGAATTACTATACTCCTGAAGCCTTTGAGAAGGCACCAAGGATGTTGACACCCCATTATACAAACGGCTACGGGTTGGTTAAATTCTGGAGACTAGTTTTAGGTACATGACTAATAAGGGTGTACTTTTGGCATTGTAGACACCTTTAAGTTATGGCATTAACGTCTTGCCTCATGGTAGGCCGATAATACTCGAGCCATAGTGCTTGGAAGTGGAGGGCTTAGGATTGAATGTGGTTGTTGCACACTTTGGCATGCAGTTCTTCCATGTTGCACATGCCCTTACCTTCTTGCAGTCATCTAAGTAAGGGGGGCTAATGCCCTTACGATACAAGATGCCATCAACCAACGTGTAGTTGGTGGTGTGATATTTGAGCTTATTTTCCTCCCTTTTGTCTTTTAAGAGCGTGCCTTGCTCTAAGTAACTTTGGATAGGATCCATCCAACTCAACTCCGATGCTGTTGTTGTTAATTCCAAGACTTCAACCGAGATTGGAATTATGCTCTTCTTCAGTAAGCACTCTATAAAGATCTTCCTATCCCTCACCTCCAATTTCTATATCCCAATAAAGGTGAGTTTGGATAGCTAATCTGCTGCTAAATTCTTTAGTCAGGGGATCTTTGTAATGCTCCATGCAAGAAATTAAACTAGAAGGCTCTTCACCTTCTCTGGTTACCTTGCCATCATATCGTTCCTAGCTTCATATTCGGCTCGAACTTACTGAACGACTAGCATAGAGTCTAAGAAGACCTATAAGTGTTTAGTACTAATCTTTTTGGCCAACTTAAGATTGGCAATGAAGGCCTCATATTCAGATTCGTTGTTGCTAGTAATGAGCCCAAATTTAAGGGCATAGCAGACCGTAACCTTGTGCGGGCTAGTCAAAACGAGACCTATACCTCTACCCCATAAGGTGGATGATCCATCTATTAGAGAGTCCACATTGGTTTGTCGTTGCCTAGGGGTACTTCTGATGAATTGCCAATTAAGGGTCCCATTACTCACACATGGCTCTGAGGACTCCAATCCTTCACCTGACAAATTCTCTCTCGGTAACCTACTGATGACGAGAAAGTTTACGCCGAAGAAATGTGGTCAAACTCCTTGCGCTCCCCAAATTATCATACATTGATCTGTACACTCGATAGTAATGATATCGACCATTCCCTTATGGAAGGCCTGTATTGAATAATCCAACCAACCGTTGCCAAGAAGTTCTTATCGAGTGCCAAGAGACTTATTTAAACGGTCGAATAGCTTTCTCTAGACATGATACCTTCTCTCTTGTCTTGGCCCCTTTATTGCCGCAACATTTTGACCCCTCTCCATTGCTATGCTTAGAGAATATTTGAATGGGACCAATGTTACACTGTTACTTATCCACTTCGTCTGACATTGTACTACTTTTCCATTTTTGGTCTTTTATCCTTTTTACCCTTTTTTGTATATACTAGGAATCATCTTTTTATATATACTTTCTTGTAATTTCTTTGTTTGTATTACTACCCTAGGGACTTATTATAAATAGTCATTTTCTCTTGTAAGTTGAAGAACTTACATTTTAATATTGAATATTCTGTTGTTGTGAGATAACCTTCTTTAAGTCCATTTTTTATACACTTTTATCTAATCTTGCCGAGTAGCTCAGGATTAGTGACGGGTAGACCTTGACATCAACTTGTGAGTCATATCAAGTGAGGTGTCGAGTCGTGTTGTGTTCATTAGTGAGTCACATTCTCCGAGCAGCTTTGCGTTAGCTACTCTTAATCGATTGTGGACCATTTCATCTTAATTTTCTTTGATATTTCAGAGAACCCATTTTAGTCATATTTGCCACAATAAATCCTAGTAATAATTAAGCTCCTAGGCACATCAACTTCTTCCTCTCCCGTGTATTTGGCTATGAAGTCAGCCAACAACTTTTTCCTTATAGGCCATTTGTGGCTAATATTAGATTCCATATGCACTTAGATCCATTGTGTACTTCATCATCTACCCAGATGCATCAAGCTTCTACAGTATGGTATGTAGCGATTGATTAGTGAGCATGTTAATTTGGTATGCCTGGAAGTAGGGCCTTAGCCGACATGCTGAGATGATGATAGCCAAGGCGAATTTCTTTGCTCAAGTATACCTAACCTTAGGCCCATAGTAATATATGGCTACCGTAGTATACAAGCCTGTGCTCTCTTCCTTCTACTCTGACCAGCATAGAGGAGAGTGCTCGATTACTTACGGCTAGGTACAAGAATAGGTCTTCCCTGTAGATAAGCTTGAAGAGAATCGGTAGGTGCATGAGGAAATCTTGGAGCTACTAGAAGGCAATGGTGTACTCTAGGATCCATTCAAAACCTTTTGGATTTTTTTGGATTTTGAAGAACTCGACTCATTTGTCTGCACTTTTTGAGACAAACCTGGTTAATGCAACCACCATGTCAGTAAGCTTCTATACGTCTCGAACCGTGGTAGGATGGTTCATCCCATTGATGGTACTTATCTTCTCGAGATTGGCCTTGATACCTCTTTAGGTGAACAAGAAGCCCAGGAATTTACTGAAGCCAACCCCGAAGATGCATTTTTAGGGGTTTAGCTTCATGCCGTATGTCTACATCTAGTCAAAAGCTTCCTAATGGTCCTTTACATGATCACCTGGCTTAGTGCTCTTGACAATCATGTCATCGACGTATACCTCCATATTACACTTAATCTAAGTCTTAAACAATTTTGTCACCATCCATTAGTACATAAACCTAGCATTTTTTAGACCGAAGGGTATTATTATGTAGTAGTATGTACTGTAGTCGATGACAAAGCAGGTATGGATTTCATCCTTCAAGTCCATCTTAATCTGGTTGTACCTTGAGAAGGCATTCATGAAGCTTAGTAAAATGTGTCTCGAAGTAGAATTAACCAGCTGATCAATCATAGGGAAAGGGAAGCAATCTTTCAAACAAGCTTTATTAAGGTCAATATAATTGACATACATATGCCACTTCCTGGTCTTCTTCTTGACTAGCACTACGTTTGCTAGCCGGGTTGGGTACTTTTCTCCCCTCATGAAGTCGACCTTTAGTAGCTTCTACACTTCTTCCTCAATTGTAACCTGCCTCTCTGGAGCAAATTGCCTCTTCTTTTTCTTGATAAGTTATGCAGTGGAATCAATGTTGAGGCTATGGGTTACCAAGTCAAGCAAGATCATAGGCATATCTGAAGCTAACCAGGTGAACCTATTTGAGTTAGCCTACAGGAGAGTAATAATTTCATCCTTCACCTCAAGAGGAGTCTCGATCCCAACCTTCATGGTTTCGTCAAGAGAGGGACCAATCTGGACTTCTTCAATTTTTTTTACTTAGCTCACCCCTCTTTATTGGCTTCTCTTATGGGTCAGACTCTAGAGTAAATACTCCATCTCCTTTAGTAACCTTAACATATGGATCTTGTGAAAGCTTCTGATTATACCTACATATTCCCACCCTAGTCGAGGTCAGGAATTTAGCCTTGAGGTAAAAGGAAGATGTGATGACCTCAAGCGCATTCAGACTTGGTCTTTCTAAGAGAGTATTATAGGGGGAAGGGCAATCAATCACAACGAACTCTATTAGTCGTCGTGCCATGTGGTCATCATTGCTAAGCTCCATGTCTAGAGTGATGATCCCCTTGGTTTGGATGGTACTTCCATTGAAGCTAATCAGGTTGTGGTGATATGGCTTCATCTTGACCGATAGCTGCTTCATCTTAACCAATAGCTTCTTCCTTATCCTCTCATATGTATAGAGGAAGAGGATATTAATAAAGCTGCCTATGTCCACTATTATTTTCAAGAACTTGAAATTCATGATCTTCACCCCTATGACCAAAGCATCCTAAAGGAAGGTATTCACCCCCTCTAAATCTTCATTAGAGAAGGAGATTAAAGTATCCAGCTCCTGTCTTTTCTCTTGTACTACCAGCACCTTGGATGGGGCGTTAAACAAGCTACTAGTGTTCGGCCGGCTCCCAAGATGCGGCCCCCAATGATTATATTGATGACATCGTTGGTGGTGCGGTCATCATGGTAGTTAACGTTCTGCTCTACTCAAGCGCCCTTGGTCCATTGCTTCTAGGGAACTTGATCCTCATCATCGTTGGAATGGTCATAGTTCCTTGGTTGGGCTACATATTCATTAAAGAAGCATATTCAATTGCATTCTTTAGCTGGAAGCATTCATCAGTGGTATGGTTGTAGTCACCATGGAACTGGTAGTACTTATCTGAGTTCTAACGGTTAGGATTCCCCTTCATCTTTGGAGGTTTCTGCAACAGGTTCTTGTGCTTCACCTCAAAATAGACCTAGACTATGGATCTATTCAAAGGGGTCTATTGTGTGTAGATCAAAGGGGGGAGCAGGTCCCGTTCGACTCAATGCTTCTTTTTTACTAAACCACCCCCTCCCCCCCTCCCTCTCTTCTGATCTACCTTCATAGACAATCTTTCCTTGTCCTGCTTTCCACCCGATCTCTCTCAATCGGCATTGTGCCTAGCGTAAATATTGTCCTTCTAGTCGATGTACTTCTGAGCCTTATTCCAAAAGTTGGCTAAGGCCTTCTATTTGCTCTTCACAAGTGATTAGAAAAAGTCTCTTGAAGGTCGAATGCTGAGCTAAGCAGTATGAATAGCAATTCCTTTATCCAATTGAGAGATCTCGACCATAGCATTATTGAACTGGGCTACGTAATCAAGCAGAGATTCGCCTTCACTCTGCCTTATTAGATACAAGGACGATATGTCCTCAAACGGAGGCTTATTGGCCCTAAAATAGAGGTTAAACTTTTACACTAGCTTGTCAAAGGAGCTTATGGAGTTCTCGAACAGGTTGTTAAACTACATTTGAGCTACTTTCCTTAGGGTACCTAGGAAAGCCTTGCATATTATGGTGTCCCCATGGTTATGGAGCTTCATGAGGGTACGAAAGTAAAAGAGGTGGTTGTTAGGGTCTCCTATACCATCATATTGGTCTAAGGTTGGAAGCTTGCTATTAGGGGGGTGACACTTCGTCTTGGATACCCTTGGTGAAGGGGGTTTTCTTATCAGCAACCAACCTGACGTCATCAGCTGCCTTACACCTTTACTACTCAAAGAGCCTCCTTACGATTGAGTAGAGTTCATTAAGGTTTGCATCATCTGCTAGATGAGTTTGGTGCGCTACTGAGTGAGCTAGTACTCCCTGCGAGTTAGCCACTTACTCATTGCTAGCCAGAGCTTAGTCACAGGTAGCCACAGACCTTGCTAGCTGTTGTTGCATTAGGGGATCAGGTTACTGATCTCTGCCATTTCGCAATTGCTACTGGTGGTTATTTTGCCTAGTACGAGAATCAGAGGCTTTAGGGAGGTAAGTTTATGCCTCTTAACTTTTTCAAAGTGAGTGCAAAGCAGGCTATTTTGAGCAGCAAACTCCTCAACTAAGTGTTTTAAGCACTCCAAGAGCTCCTCCAGTGTTTTCTTTGAAGGGGCTAGTCCTTTGTAAGTTGGTTATTTACTAACTGGCGGTTCTCTTATTAGTCGAGACAAGACATGATGTCCAAAAAATTGTATAGGGAGAATGTGTTTAATGTGTTTGGGTTTTTAGTATAGGAATTCAACTTCCTACAAATGGCGCCAAATGTCGTCTCAGGATATTTGCCAGTAGAGATTGGGCTTTATACGTTTGGTAAGCCTACAAAAAAGAACACTGTGAGGGGATGCTGAGGTATTGTAAGATGTGGCTACTCCATAAAGTGTTTTGGAGAATAAGGAATGCTTGAGGGTAATAAACAGCCTTGAGTGTGCAAAATGTCAAGTATTTTACCATTAGGTGGTGACCTGGTATTTATAGTAGAGTAGCGTTGGCAATTAAAGGTTGGTTAATTGGTTAAGCTTTTTTCGCAAGTATTAGAGAATGGTTTTATGGTGTCCAACATGTCCCACATATATTACAGGAGTTGTCAACTTGGTCTCTTATCCTTATTTGGTGTTTTTTAGTCATTAAAGACTCTCTTAGGCTCAATTAAGTCATCAATTGTGAGGCACATCTAATCTAGATGGGCCTAAAGGGCTCATGTCCGAAGAGACTTATCAACAGCAAAGATACTTTCCATACAATCGCATTTTAAAAGTAGAGTTGTTAAATCAATCAAGAATCAAATCACAAAAATATATTTCTTTATATTTTTATTCAATTCGTAGTTTGGTTCAAAAAGAGTCAAAATGATTCCTGGCTTAATTTAGCTAATCAAATTAAACTGAACCACTTAAATTGAACCAAAGTGAACTGCTTCTTATTTATAAAATGAAAAAATAAGTAACATTTTTCTATTTTAAATCTTGACTAAATTTTAGTTTAACCTTATTTTCCTTTTATTTTTAATCATTTCTCATTTTATCCTCAACCTCTACAATTTACGCCTTTCCTTTATCGTTGTTTCTCATTTTTGGTAAATTCACAACCTTTAATGTTACCTATGATGCAATGTCACCATTATATTATGCTATATGACATTTATTTAGCATAATATTCCTTTAATGTTAGTGAAAAACTTTGATTTGTTTTAGCATTATAAAAAAATTAAATTTTTAAAAAGTGGTTCAAACAGAACTTAATCAAATTAAACCGTATTTGAACGAATTTAGTTCAAAACCTTAAACCATTAAAAGCAATTCAGTTCATAGGTGTTCAAGCCAAACTATTTCAAGTGTGGTTTGGTTTTGTTCTACCTATGAACACCCTACTTAAAAGCATGATTTTAGGTGATTAAGCTAAAACATGATTTTAGGTCATGTTAAAAACTTACAAAACTATCATAGTAGTAGATTAATCAATTTTTAGAAAGCTTCTATGGTCTGGTCATCAATTTTAATGGAACTAATTTGACCCTTCATTCCATCATTGATTTACATTCATTTAAATATAAATCGTTAAATTCATAATTAGTTAAATGGTTTAAATTTAAAGAAACGTAATTAAGAGTAGGATGAAGGGTCGAACTAATCTTATTAAAAATAAGGATGGAACTATGGAAAAATCCTATTTTTTAATATTCCAAAAACTTGCATCACCTATTCTAGTACTTTGTAAATAACATGCTTTATAATTCATGTTGTACCATTTCCACCATATGCTTAGTTATTTTAAGTTCAAATAATGTAAGCCCGTAAGTGCATCTATCAACAGCAATAATTTAGTGAATTTGATTTACCCTTCATCTATTGCATATTTCAAGGAAAAATAAAATATTTGGAAAGATAACATACTTATAAAAGTAAAAGGATAAATTGCATAGACCACCTTTACAAATTGTAAAAATTATGCAGACAACTAATTCTTTCAAAAGTTGACACTTACCCCTTAAAACAAGCATAGTGTTAGCTATCTTTTATATATTTTGGTGATAACAAAAAGTGATAAATGCTAATGAATCATTAAGATTGTAGGCATTTAGAAGGGTTCTCAAAAAGTTTAAATTCACAAATCTAAGTTGTCTTTAGAAACTTATTCAGAAGGTCTGACTTAATTGAAAAAGAGAATAGTCTAAAATTTTTTAGAAAGTATTTAAAAAGCTTTATAAGTAGAAGTAGTATAGCACTTTAGAAGATTGTTTAGAAACTTCAAAGAAAAGAAGACTGATACTCATCAAAAGGTCATTTAGAATGTTGATTTAGAAATATATGATTTTTTTAATATTAAGATTCACATTTAATAGGGCCTAGCTTCACTAGATTTGGTATATTAGGGAAATATACTTAATACAGTTTCACTTAAGATGGAATCATGATCTATAGGGATTTTTAAGCGAATTATTTTTTGAAAAATCAAAATATGCACAAATACAAATAAGGATAAGGATAAATCGGATTTTATGCAACTTCAAAACTTAAATATGAGGCTAATCCAAAAGATTGTTGATTAAGCATATCTCCTCGTCAATTTCAAATCAAAAGCTTATCCAGTGGTTACAGATTGAAGTATATCTGATCTAATCTAGATAAGGAGAGTTGCTTTTGAATTTAAATTAACCAAGATCTTTTCCAAATATCTAAGGATTTATCTTTAACAACTAACAATTGGATTAATACGGAAGTGAAGATAATCTACAAAAATTTAGCTATTGGAAGATTTCAATATAAAAAGGGAACGGATTCAAAACTTCTTTTAGAGACAATAACACAACCCTAGAAAAAAGTTTTCGTTACACAAAAAGAAGTGTGATCAATTTCAACCTTCTGAAAAGCCACAGAAAGTCCTTCAAATACTTGTTTAGAAAGTTCCACTGGAGCAAACATTACAACAATCGTCATTTTCCTTTAAGCAAAATTATTTGAGATTTATATTTTATTTTCACTTATAATTTGAAATTATTATTTTGTTGTTTGAGTATTGAAACAAATACATTTGTATTCTATAGTTCTGTATTAGCCTAAATTGTTGAGAGGTTAGCTAGGCAAAGTAGAGTGTTGTAAAGTCCATATGTGACAAGTGCTTATAATCTTTTATGATTTGATTTAGTGGATCAAGTAGAACAACACTAGTAAAGTAGACTAGGTCCCTAGTAGTAGAGCTAGAAAAGAGCAATAGGTAGAAGGCCGAAGCTTTATGAAATCTCAGCTTGATTTTCTCTTTCCTTACACTCTTTTAATTTACTTTATTATTTATTGTGTGTTGAATTATTAAAATATCACTGTTCAACAAATAAAGTTATTAAAAGGAGTAATTTTTCTTATATCGAAAAAGTTTTAAAAAGTTTAAAGATATCAATTCATCCTCCTACTCTTGATATCTTATAGGGGACCAACACATGGAAAACCCCCATCTTTTTTTCCCCTCTTTTTAGTTAACAAAGTTGCCATTTATAAAATAAACTTATTTAGATGATTATGTCATGGACTAATTCTTTGAAGCCTTAGAGGGATGCCTAATAAAAGCTTAATGAGATAAGACAGGACATAATAGATATAACAAAGAGGTTCCCATTGCCCATTAGAAAAGAAAGGCCTAAACCTAGACTCAAGGAAGCTTTTAAAAACTAGAAGGTTCTTAGAAGATTTCAAAGAAGTTTAAACTCAACATATAATAGGTATAATAGGTGGGTTGTAAGTAGTATAAGTAAATTTGTAAACGTCAAATGAGATTACTCTTGGCCATTCATTTGTGAAGGCCTTTTGTATATATAGGGGGACCTCCTCAATTGTAAGGCATCAAGACATTGAATGGAATTCATTTGATATTTAGAGTTTCTCTCTTTACTTTCTCTTTTTAAGAGTCGTATGTGTTTCCATAGCCTAAACTTAGCCTTTCTTAGTGTGGTCAGGTTCACTAAGTATCACACAGGGAGCATTTGGAGGAATACGCCCGTAATAAGTGGTAGTAAAGCAAGGAAAGCTATAACAGGGAAAGATGTCATCTAAAGTAGAGAATAATGTCTCAAGGGTCCATGAGGTGGCTGATCAAGATGATTGTTGCATTACCATGTAGAGGACACGGTCTAAGAATTTTTTTGAACTCTCTTCTTGCTAGGATGGATAAGGTAGAATTGAGTATAGCTGAAGCAAAAGAGTAGCCGGATGATTATCAAACCCATGAGGAGGGGTTAGAAGAAGGACTTTAGGATCAATTACAAGGGGCTTTGGATCCGGCCTTGGAAGAACTTAAACAACATGACGAAACTATTGAAGAGAAGGTTGGGATCCTTGATACTAAAGTTAATACACTTGAAGGCAAAGAAGAAGCTTTTAAAGCCAAAACCAACATGATTATTAGGGCTATCCATTGAGAAATCGAGGACCTCAAGAATTAATTGGTGGTATGTCAAATTACAACTACTAATGGAGTAACTATCAAACCAATGACGAGGATGGAGGTATTGAAAATGGAGTGTTTCAAGGGAACACAATATCCAAGAGAGGCAGATAATTTTTTATAGGGAGTTGAGTAGTAATTTGGGGGGATTAGACTTAGTGATGATAGGAGTAAAGTGAGAATGACAACCATATATTTGAGGGATATGACAATGATTTGGTAGAGAAGAAGGGCAAATGAGATTACCTTATGGCCAAACTTTGTAAGAAAGATGTGAGACTAGTAAGTAGGAAGATGAGACAAGCAACAAAGCTCGTTACATCAATTTAAAGCACAATTAAGGATTAAATGAAGAAGGTAGCATTGATGAAAGGGGATAGTTTGACTTTAGGGGCTGGGGGGGGGGGGGGGGGGGTTGTTGTTGGGTTAAGGGCAGGTTGAGGAAAAGATTAATGATCAAATCCCACAACGTTCAAATGCAATAGACTCGAATGATAGAATGAAGCCTCAACAGCTAAGGATAAGGTTGGAAAGGGTAAGGTATTGCATTAAGGTAGAAGAAGGATGGTTGATGAGTATTCTTATGATATGAGTGTATATAGAAAACCAAGGCTAAGGTACTAAGTGGATTAGAACTCAAGAAAGAAGACATCTCTAGATTGGGTAAAGGAGAATATCATGGACTAATTCTTCAAAGCCATAAAGGTATGCTTAGTAAGAGCTTGATGAGGTAAGATAGGATAAAGGAGATATAAGAAGTAGATTCCTACAACCCATTAGAAGAGAAAAGCCCAAGGCTGGACTCAAGGAAGATTTTAGAAGATGAAAGATTCTAAGAAGATTCTAGAGAAATCTAAATTCAATGTATAATAGTAGGTATGGTAGGTAAATGTAATTTAATTGTAACATTTAAATAAGATTAATCTTAGGCATTCATTCGTAAGGGCCTCTTATACATATAGGAGGACCCCTTCAATTTTAAGGCATTGAGATATTGAGAGGAACTCATTTGATATTCGTAGTTTCTTTCTCTCTCTAAGAGTTGTGTATGTTTCCATAAGCTGAACTAAGCCTTCCTTAATGTGGTTAAGATTGTTAAGCGCCATACAGGAGCGACTAGAGGAATATGTTCATAACATTTACATGATAATATATCTAGCTAAAAAATAACTAAAAAAAACTTTTGTTAATTTATTATGAACTTATTTTACATATGATAGCCTAATAAAAAAAAAAAGGGCTTACGCTTATTTCATAGGAGGTAAGCATAGACTTTAAGTTTTATACCATTTTCATAGACTTTAAGGGTGGTTTAGGCAATTTACTTAAAGTAAAATTATACTATAGACTCCTATAGCTGTAGAGAGTAAATTGGTAAACCTAAATTACTTGAATTACAATAAATCAACCTATTTTTTAAATTCTTCTAATGTGCTAGCATCAATCTCATTCTCATGTCTGTTGTTATAACTAAAAATAAACCTTTATCTTCTTTACTTGAAAACTAAGGTTCCACAAAAGGTAAGCCAACATCTAATACATAATTAACATACAAACATATAAATTAAATTTAAGTAAGCTCTACATGTTACTATCTTTATTTATGCATGGTATGCAACATAATCTAAGTGCTTAAGATTTAGCTAAGCTTATGAATTCCCATTAAGTAAATGAAAATATATATAAACTTGGTGTCAATACCTTCCAACACCCCAAAGCCAAACATAAGGTTAACCCTTTGTTGATCATCACTGGACTAGGCATTGATCCTATTAGTCTTATTAAAACTATCCATAAAGGTGTCAATTGCCAGTATGACCAAATTAAAACTTCTTCTAGCAAATTAAGCTATATCTGAATAATTCACTAGTCAATAAACAATCATCTCAAAATACATATATACGACGACATCAACACTTAATCTACACTATCACATCACCTCGAATCATTCCCCTTATCTCTACACGTACACACAAAAAAGGGGTATGATCCAACTACTCGTTTGTAACCACCACATTGACTACCTTGATGCTGCGACCAAGTTGCAAGCACACTTAATGAATAGTTAGGATTTCTCAATAATCTTAGATGCATTCAATTGTTGTCTTAACAAGTGTAGTCATCAAATAAGGTAATCACATAATTTTGTCACACTTAATAGTCTCAAATCAATTAAGCAAAAGATACTTATGATATCATAGTATTGATTAGTAAATCTAAGCCTATGGATTGATTTCCAACTTAAATAGGTAACTAAAACCTAATATAAATCATTTAGTGTAAATTACAAATATCTTACCTGTGTTTTGGTATATTTACAAAGAACTAATTTGTGTTATTTTTTTTTCCACAAATAACATACTCGAATTATTCTTTATTTTGCTTTGCAACAATATCCATTAGTATAGTTACGTATTTAGTAAAAAAAGGGCAAAAAATCACCTTTCACCCTTTGAAATCGCTATTCTTCTTTTGTAAAGTCACAACATCTTCTTTGAAACCCTAATGCAAATTCACTTATTTGGAAAACCCGATTCACCCCTCTAATTTCTTACTACTTCGATGCCTTACAACAATACCCTAATCCCCTATCGGAACTCTTTACTCTAGAAATGAAGCCATAACACCAAATTTATGGTCGGAACCCTAACCCCAATCTGCCTTATATATTCACAAATGCCAACATTATTTGATTTCCTTGCTTCTTTTGATTAGTTAGGTATATCATAGGACTTGGTTCATCTTATAGATAGATATGATTTTAATATATGTAAAAGTCAAGTCATGATTTTTCGTCTTAATTATGCAATGTTGTAATTCATTTAGAGTTGAGAGGGCAAAACATGGATTTGGCATGTAAGTACCAAGCATTTCCTAAGGCTTTAAGTTGGTAAAACTCCTTATCAATTGAAGAATCATTCAATTTCCACATTAGTACTGCATTTAAAGTTCTTCATTCTATAACATTTATATAAATGCCTTAAGTATGTTGTGTAGAAAACACTCATTTATAATCAGTTCACACAAGTTGTTTCTTCATCAATATCCAAGGTGTTATCTACTAGGGTGTCTTAAGCAATATGTGTTTGTTAGTCCTCTTTATACTTTTGCTTATGAGGCTAAAGCTTGGTGGCGAAATCTCATTTTGACATTCTTTAAGTTTCTTTGTATATTATAAACAAGTTTTACCATGGTATATATCATTTTTTTTATACAGATGAAATGGATATATCATCTGCTATTCATTTGTGAAAGGTGTATATTACTGTTGTACAATGCAAGATAGTACCCTTATGGCATTTCTTTTAGATATACGCTTTGCTCATTTAACATTCAGAAAATATTCTGCTATTTGCAAATATGATAGATTGTAGTTATGAACTTATGCTACATGCCTACCATCATTGCTTATTGATGTGATTTTTATAAATTGACTACTTAATAATAGATTTTAGATAGTTATCAAGGCTATATTATGTGAATAAAGATATATGTTTTATGCATGAAATGTCTACTGGCTTAATTAGTGTAAGTGTTGTAAGATAAGTGCTACCTTATCCTTCATTTCCCTTATAGGACAAAGCAAGGAAATATGAGCTACGAAACTATGTCGAACAATTCCTCCACTTCAAGGGAAAAGGCCATAACTTATAATTGTGGTGAGCGATTTGTAATTATACCATCATGATAGCTAAGAAGTTTTGAAAGAAGATTCTGAGGTTATCCTAAATATTAGGTACGTATTCACTTTATCTTGGTTAATGCATATGTTTATAGTCTAAACACCGAATGAAAAAAGTGTCTTATTCTTGTAGAGTGAAGAAGGTTGTAATTACTTCAAGTAAGTTAATAGAAAGACGTATAGATATGGCTTGATTTTGGAAACAGGGTGTTACAATGGTTTAGCAAGCTTGAACATGAATTGGATTGGGAAAAGGAAAGAGTTTTTAAGCTTGAACATAATTTGAAACAAACGTAAAGTGAGGGAATGAAGCTACAATGGATTATTATTTTATCATGGCTGTTATTTATAATAGTAACTGTAGTTTATGTTAAGGGTAGTAATCTTGTATACAAGAATGGGGTACTTTATTTACTTTGATGTAGTTTGCAATATGCAATGTGGAAATGTACCAACTTATTAAGTCTTTTGGTTGGTTGTACCAAGTTGTGATTAATTTTTAGTAATGGTAAGCATGTTGTGCAACATATCAGGTGTAATGTGAAGATGTGATCTATACTCTTAAGCTTAGTGTCACAATTTGAGGCTTTCTCTAGCATACGATTGGATCATGCGATGCTTACTGTCTTATCTCTACAGTAGTAAATAAGCTTAACTTACACTCAATACTGGCCAATAAGGCACAAACCTGTAAGTAACATGAATAGTAAAGAAAGCCAACAGTAATATAAAGGACATGAGTACGAATGGAAAAATGAATAGCATACTTTTTATTAATTTTGACAGTATTATAAGGCTACAATATGTGTACATGAGGGTAATGTATAGGTAACAGCTACTATCGATAATGATCAACCAATGTGGTGAGTAAGAGCTTCAATTCAAAATAATGCTCACACCTTCGTAAAGAGCTTTGTGGACATTTTTAGGCTTGGAATGAGGAGATATTGAAATTAGTGAAACGGTATCATTTTCTAAAAGTGGAAATTTCTAATAATAGTAAAGCCTTAGTTAAAAAAAAAAAAGTCTCCCTTTATGTTATAATATGTACAAAAGAATAGGCGCCTACTAGTACAAGTATGTTATAAAAATGGGACTCTAACATCCTCCCTCACTTAATTCTATTAACTTCTTAGACAATATGTATTAAAGCTTGGATTTAGTGGTAGAGGTCTTTTGGCTAGCAAAGTTGACTTTCTTTTGAATAAGGGCTTGAGGTCTTCGTTAGTCTCTCAGCTAGTATCTTCTTCTCCTTGATCTCTCTACTTGACTAAATACTCTGTATGTTCTTATCTAGTGGTGGGATTTTTTATTCTTCACTTTATAAGGATGTTTTTTATGGCTTGACTGAGGTTGAACTTGATCTTGACGTATGACTGCTTAGATACATTGTGAGACGGGTCCTCCATGTCTAGATAATATAGCTTCAAGACGCTGACATGAAAGACTGGATGAACCTTCAACCACGTAGGCAGCTTAACCTTGTAGATTGCTCTTCCAATCTTCAAGATGATCGAAACTAGACTAATGTACTTTTAGTTTAATCTTCTATACTTATTCCTCAATGATTAACTTGTTTTAGAAGAAGCTTTATGAGGACCTGATTTCTAACATTGAACTCTCTAGGCTGGCAGTTCTAATCTGCCCATTTCTTTATCCTCTTAGAAGCCTTTCTAGGTATACTTTCACTACTTTTGAACTTTGCTTTCAATTCCTAGTGAGCTGATAAGCTCTTAGGCATCTCTCAATACATGGTGCAACCACTGTGTAGGGTAACAGTGGTTACTAATCTGTGATGATCTCTATAGGGCTTTTATTAGAGGAAGAGCTCTATTGGATGTTGAAATAGAATTGGGCGATATCTAGCAAATCAACCCAATTCTTCTGGTTAGCACTGAAAAAGTGCCGAAGGTATTCCTCTAGCAAACCATTAAATCTCTCTGCCTTCCCGTGACTCTAAGGATAGTAGCTGGAGGTTATGCTCAGCTTAGAACTTAAGAGGTAGAACAATTCTGTCCAAAACTTTCCTATAAACCTAACATCCCTATCACTCACAACATTTTGAGGCATACCCTAGAACTTCACCATATGCTTAAAGAAAAGCTAGGCTGTCTCTTTTACACTTGAACTCTTCATGGCAAGAATGAAGGTAGTATATTTGGAGAACCTGTCAACAATAACAAAAATGGATAAATGTTCCCCCACTTTTGGTAGGGAAGTGATAAAGTCCATGGAAACACTCTCCTATGGGTGAGATGGCATTAAAAGTGGCTCTAACAAGCTTGCAGTCTTCTGTCTCCCAACCTTATCTTGTTGGCAAGTTAAGTAAGTCCTTATATAACTAATCACATCCTCCTTCATATCTAGCCAATAATAGCCCTACTTTAATAAGCTTAATGTCCTCTACTAGCTGGGATGTCTAGCCCATTAAGTACCATAGCACTTTATGATGAGTACCCTTCTCTAGTTGGCTACCTTTAGGATGTATAATCGATGCCCCTTTGTGTAGATGAGGTTGCCTTCTACTTAAAATTTGTGAGTTCTCCCTTCCTTAACCAACTACTTGAAATTTTTGGTCGACAAGTCTTGACCTATATGCTACTTGATTTACTCTTGAATTGAAGTCAAGATTCAACTTGCCAATTGGTGTACAATCTATGTTAAGGAAGCTAAACCAATTCTCCTGCTTAAAGCATTTGCTACTTAATTAGTCCGTCTACTATGATATTTAATCTCCATATCAAACTCTGCAAGGAACTCTTGCCATCTAGCTTGCTTGGCCGAAAGTTTCGATTAAGTCAATATATGGTTGACAATAGAATTGTTTGTCTTCACTAGAAACTCTGATCCTAGAAAATAATGTTTCCAGGTCCTTAGATAGTAAATGATTGCAAGTAACTCCTTCCCTTGGGCTAAATACCTATACTCTATTTGATTTAGCTTCCCACTCTCGTATGTTATTGGATGACCCTTTTACATCAATACTCCACCTAATGCAATGTTCGAGGCATCTATATGGACTTCAAAAGGCTTAGAAATGTCAAGAAGTATGATGTCTGGCTCCTCCGCCACCACACACTTCAACTCTTTGAAGGCACTTTGACATCCCTCATCTCATGACCATCTTAGTCCTTCTGTAACAGATCTGTAAGAGGTGCAACTTGGTAGGAATACCCCTCAACAAATCTTCTATAGTAATTTGTGAGTAAGGAAGGATCATAACTCTATTACACTCTTAAGCACTGGCTAAAGCCCGATTGTTTCTACCTTAGCCATATCCATTCAGGTCTATCCTTCTTAAACAACTTGACCTACGAAGTTAATATGCTTCTAGGCAAAGGCATACTTTTCACACTTTAAATACAAATGATTCTTCTACAACTTCTCAAAAACCATTTGTAAGAGCTTTACATGGTCCTATAATGACCTACTATACATAACAATGTTGCCTAGATAGACGACTACAAATTTGTCAAGATATTTAAGAAATATATTATTCATTAAGGTGAAAAATGTTGCAAAAGAATTGGTGAGACCAAAGGGCATCACTAAGAACTCATAAGCTCTATACCGGGTTAAACACATGGATTTAGGCTCATCACTCTTCGCAATGTGAACTCGATGATAGCTTGAGTGAAGATCCAGCTTTGTAAAGTACTTGGCTTACTCAGTTGATCAAACAGATCAGTAATTAGAGACATCAGATAATTATTCTTTACTTTTAACTTGTTTAGAGCTCGATAGTTAATATACAATCTCAAACTCTCATCCTGCTTCTTCTAAAATAAAACAGGAGCCCTATATGGTGCTTTTGAGGTTCGAATGAAGCCTAACTCTAGCAACTTATCCAACTACTTCTTCAATTAGGCAAGTTTTAGAGGCCACATTCTATAAGGAGCTCTGGCAAGTGGTTTAGCATTAGAAATCAGCTCAATCTCATGATCTACCAACTATTTGGGAGGTAACTCCTTCAAGAGCTTGTCAAGCATCACAGAATGATACTCCTTTAGGATACTCTCTATTACCCTTGATATCTCCATCTTCCTTACTTCCTTTTTCTCTATAAAGATAGCCAAGAAAGTTGGCTCTTGATGTTTGAACTTTCTCTTCAATTGAAGCGTTAATAGTATCATAGCCCCAATGTTCTTCCCTTACTTGCCATTGTTGCATGCCTTGTTCCTTTAAACTGTCACACAGTAAGGCTTTCCACCCATGGATAACAAGTAATTTATTGTGGGCATGGGAGCAACTCTAGCTTGTCTCAAGAAATCTATCCTAAGGACTATGTTGAAGTCATCCAATAGAACAACTATGAAGTTGAGATTTCCACTTTAATCCCCAACCTTCACTTTTACTCCTCTTGCAACTCCTCGAACAAGACGGACCTTGGAGTTAATGGCTTTAATCTGGTTAGTGTCTTCTATAAGCACTAGCCCCAACCTTTCTACCTTAGGCACATAAATGAAATTATGTGCAACACCAGAGTCTACCATTGCACTAACACTCTTCAAGTTAATATTCAACTAGATATACATCAACTCATCGTCGGTCTTAGGCTTATGTCGCACGGAGGAACTCTTTCTAACAACCGATAACATGTGTAATGTGTTGATTCAAGATTGATCCTCCCCATCACTCCTCGACTCTTCATCTTGGCATATGTTCTTTGCCTTTTGTGCTATGGCATTGAGTGCAACCCTATGTGGACATTTAATTACTTTGTGCGGGTTATTACACATAAAACATGAGAATGAAGGCTTCTTACCTCTACTGGTTGCCTCACTCTTTTCGAACCGGTGAAAGTTGTAGGATTTCCTCTAAACACCTCCAGTGTTACAACTATTATTGCTTGAACTTAAGGCTCTACCACTCTTAGGTTTACCCAACTTAACTGAGTTTCTACCCTTGTGTCTTATTAACACGCTTTTCCCTTTATTATCACAAGTGTAGTCAGTTAAGTGCTCAACTGCTGCCTGCACTATAGCTAAGTTCATAACTTGTTGCCTCTGCGACTCATTCTTAGCATAAGGCTTCAACCCTTCAAAGAAGTAGAATAGCTTATCATCTTCGACTATGCTCTTAATCCCTAACATTAATGTAGAGAACTTACAAACATACTTTCTAATGTCATCACTCTATCGAAGTTCCCTCAATTTCTTTTAAGCATTATACTCAACATTCTTAAGGAAAACTAAGTCTGCTATTTAGCCTTCAACTCAGCCCGTATATATACATGAGCATTGCCATTTTAGATCTCCTCATACTTAGTACACTACCATATCTTAGCATCACTAATTAAGTACATTGCAGCCATGGTAACCTTTGTTCTCTCATCATTTGTCCCAACAGTAAAATACTGCTCCATATCAAATAGAAAGTTCTCTAACAACTTGGCATTCTTACGCCAATGAATGCCTTAGGCTTAGGCTTAGGCATCTTTAGATATCCCATATGAGTAGGAGCATGTACGGGGGCGAGGGCATTACCTATAGCCTGAGTCAAAATAGCTACTTATGCCCTCAAATCCTCAACAGACTCAATTGAGGCACAAGTATTAACTTATCTTCTCAAGTCTTCCACTTAAGTCCCTAGTTGTTGTCTCGCCTCATCAATCATCATGTACATTTCCTCTCTGATTGTCTGCATTATACTACTGAAATTCTCAACCATCTCGATCCTCTTAACATTCATATCCTGATGATTAGCCTTGACTTTAGCCACTCTTATCTATAGTATGACCAATCATCCATCCGCTTGGATAATCCCTTAAGGATCTCCTCTAGGCTATCTAGCCTCTTGTTCACTTCCACTCGTTATGTCATGGTTATTCCCACTAAAATGACTTAGGCTCTGATACCAATTATCATTGTCTAAAGCTTTATCTAGCACACAAACGAACCGTATGACACTTGCTTTCCTACCTTTGTAGTAGTAGTAAGCAAGCTTAACTATGACTCAATGTTGGCTAATAATGCCTAAACTTATAAGAAACACAAAAAAGAAAGAAAGTCAATAGTAATATAAGGGACATGGACACAAATGGAAAAATAAAGAGCACACGTTTTTATTAATTTTGATAGTATTATAAGGCTACAATATGTGTACACAAGGGTAATGTATAGGTAACAGGTACCATCGGTCATGGTCATCTAACATGGTGAGTAAGAGCTTTAATTCAAAAGAATACTCACACTCTTGTAAAGAGCTTTACGAACATTTTTGGGCTTGACAAGAAGATACTTTAAAAAGGGTAAAATGTTATCGCTTTCTAAAAGTGAAAATTTCTAATAATAATAAAATCTTAGCTAAAATGAAAAAAAAAGTCCCTTTCTTTGTTACAATATGTACAAAAGAATAAGCCCCTACTAGTATAAGTATGCTACAAAAATGGGACCGTGACACTCGGCATGCTCTTAACTAACTTGAGCATTTTTTGTTAGTGACATATGTTATATTATTTGCTATTCCCTTACGTAAATATAGAGAATTTTCTATGATCATTAAGATGATGTAGATTGATGTAACCTTTTTACCAAACAGATTTCTATCATCATAATGGTTAATATTCATGTTTAAGAAGTCATTACACCATGAATAAATCCCTAGAAGAAGTTATTACCTAAACATGGAAGAGTGTAGGAATTACCCAAACAAATTAGAAAGGAATTCAAGTAATTATTGATTCCATTTTTCTTCTCATTTAAGAAGTTATTATACCATGTAAGAGGCAAAGTGCAATTCGTGTTCTTATTTGGAATATCTTCAACCTAAAAAGTTTATGTCATGAAAGTATATAAGATTATTTGTTCCGCTTGTTCAATTCTAGAACATGTGATATTAGCTAATAAGAAATTGTGAATAACGCAGGTTTTGTTAGGTTAAAAAACAATGATGCCAAGATGTTATGATTTTAGCATAGATAAGCACATTAGAAAATGTGATTCAAGCCTCATGATTTCTTATCTTTGAACCCTTGCAAATTTTAACTTTAGTTAAAAAGTAAATGATGCCCCAAAAATGGAACAATCCAATTAATTCAATTAAATAGTAAAGTAGCACCTTTTTTACTTTTTATTGTTTTTGGAATAAAGAAATTATAAACCCTTTTGAGGCTTGTATTATGTGTAGGGATACCATATTTATTCTTCCTTTGTTTTATTTCCATGGAATTAGTGATAACAACTTTATAACAGTGACTGAAGGCTAGTTCTATATTAACATCAAAGTAAGGGAGTCTTATGGGAGTGAAAAGCTTCTTTTTTTTTTATTGAAAATACTTCAATACTTCATTGGTATACAAAAAATTATTAATTCCTATGTAATTTGTTATAAAATATTATATTAGATGATATAGGACACCATGTTACTTAGACATGCTAAATAGCTGAAATAGAATGTTCATGTAGTTTTGGCGTATGTTTCCTAGTGTCATCATCTTTTCTAGAAGTTTGTTATCACCTTTTCTCCTTCAACATGTTATCGCAATATTTCTCTTTCTATGAATTGTAATTAAGGATTTTCAATTATATCATGCCTATTATTCTGAAAAACAAATATTTGGTATTCTACATATATATTCACTTGATTTATATATATAGATATATATACATACACATACCTACCAAAGTTACTTCTAAAACATCAGGTGTTACTATAAAAATTTATGGTGAAGTAAAATACAATTAATAAGGATCATTGTTTAAGATAAGAAGTTCCTCCATTCACCAAAAATCATCATTGGGGATTTACACAACCAACACCAACCTTTTCTCCTAATAAATTAACTAGCTTACACAATTAACACAAAAAATGCAAAACTTGCACTTCACTACTAAGGAAAATTATATAATCTACAAACAAGAAAAGGTTGATGGATACAATAATGTATTGAACAAAAAAAATAAATACAAGAGATTCTTTTATGTATCAAATTGAATATATAGGTTTTCAAGATCAATTTTAATAGTACAAAACATCTTACATATGTGCATATCTATAGGAAAATGAAAGAACCACATTCATTAATTTAAGTTAATCTTCCTCAAACTTAAGCTTTCTATCAAATCTTCTCATTTATTAAGCTAGTCCCCCCCCCCCCCCCCCCCAAAAAAAAAAAAAAAAAACAAAATTGTTTAACATCATCATGTTATCCAAACCAAACAAAGATGGCAAAATAACACCCAAATGTTAATGATCATACTTAAAAGAAGCCTATTCATATAAAAGACAAGCTGTTGCACACATAATTGCCATTCATATTTTCACAGCTCAAACATTTGACAAAACCACATGTTCCTCTCGAGTTGCATCTTCTACGATATAGAAAATAACCATGGATATGGCTTCCATGTGCACCAACCATACCATGCCTCTCTCTAATTGATTACTTTTGCTACTCCTTCCCTTTCTTGAAGTTTCTCTAATTGAATTGCTATAAGCTGGTTGCGAAAACCATGTAGCCATTGTACATTGTGTGTAGCTGTAGTTCATATAACATGTAAATACTTTCATAAATCATTTACTACTAAATAGATCATAATACATAATAGAGTTAACATACTTACTTCTTATGATGTTGATCTATGAATGATAGGTTGAGATGTAGAAGTTAATACTACATTTGCTGTTGAATGTCTACTTACCACCCTTACTTCTGCTGCCTTTACCTATCTTGCCTCCTCTACTCTTGCTATTGGCTCCCTAATTCAATTATTGCCTCTAATTAACTACTAAATGTAAAGAAGTTAATTATATACTAGCTATATCATTATAATTATGAGAATAATTCTAATACAAAAAGTAATACATACCATATTCTCTCTTTAGCATTCTACACGCATTTGTTAAGTAATATGCCTAATTATGTCCTTACTATACAATTAAGAATTATGACCAATGCCCGCACATTTACCACAATGGTTGACCTTATTCCTCCTACTAATTATGTTAGGGTTTCATTGCTCATTCTCACCTTATTTTCTTGACTTCTTGAGCTTACCGATTGAACCCTAATAGTGGGAGGAATTGAAGTTGCATATGTTAATCATGGCCACTTGTCTTTACCTAGCAAAGGGATGATGAACGACTAATATGCTGCTAAAAAGGCACTTCGCTTGTAGTAATCATGAACATACTACTTAGGTCCCTTGAAAATTTAAAGGATTGCTACAATTGCATGCTTCCAATGCTATTCATTTAACTCCACACTCTATAATTGTAAGTATGTGCATTTAGGTTAACAACTCGGCAGTTAAAACCATTATCAACCTCATACATGTTGGCCCCAAATGCTATTGCCAAATAATTTCTAGCTATAATACTAAGCTTTTTAATTCTCCTCAAGGTATAATGGCAAACTTCCCTTTCACACTTCAACATTCCTTCCTTTTCAAGTTAAATCTCTTCATCATATGCAATCTATACCAATCCAACATCAAAATAATTGGAAGCTCTTGTGCTTTAAGAATCATGTGATTGAACAACTCATTTAAATTGTTCATAAGCGCATCATACCTAGCATGATAACTAAAATGAGATTTTTACCAATGAGCTGGCTTATTATTTGACAACCATTGCCATGCTTCGTCATTGAGATTATTTGTACCACCTACTCCAATCTCTTACTCCCTCATAGTAGTTGCATCCGCAATAGCCCGTATTGCATCCTTAAACTCTTGCTCGACAAATCTTTTCCTAATTTCTCATACAAATTTTGCATAAATATCAGTGCTCACAAGTAGGAAATAGATCCTATAATGCATTTTCAAGCCCCTAAAAGATCAATTTGAAGAAGGTTATTAGTATATTATAGAGGTTTATATGTGTACTCAAGTGCAAAAAAATAGAATCAAACGATATACATACCTTTTGCCTATCATAGTCAAATACAAAGCCAAGTTTGCCTGGGTCTCTTATGCCATCCCTAGATATGTCCAAAAACAAACGCCATGAATCCTTGTACTCTTTTTCAATTCTCGCAATGGCGATGAGAAATATGTTCTCATTCCTTTCCCTACCAATAGTAGCAAACAAATGCCCACCATAAAGACCTTTCAAAAAGCATCCATCTAACCTAACTAGTAGATAACATTCACTAGGAAGTTCAACCTTTTGCATCCTAAACCATACGTGGATCCTCTCAAATATAGATGGAGACCCCTCTATCAATGCATCGCATTTGACTTTAACCTTACTTCTCTCATCATGGCTTAAGATCATATAAATATAATCATATATCAGTCCATATAGTTTTGAATCATTTCTATCTAAGATCTTTTGTAGCTTTCCCTTTGCACAATGATTAGTGTAGGTGGATATGTCTACTATTATATCTTGCATGCTATGGCACTATATGGCCCATTATCTTGAAATTTGACTAAGTATTCCCATGCTAGAAAAGTAGATGTAATATGTTTGTTAGTGAAACTCCATGGATAAGTGCATCTTAAGTGGAATGTTTTCACTCAGATTATCTCTTTGTCATTGAGTTTTGATGCATATGCTCACCATCTACAGTTATTAACACAATGCATTGATACTTTTCAAGGATGATTCAGTACATATTTAAATTTTATACCATTCCTAGCTTCATATCCAACAACACACTCTTTAACTATCTTAACACTTAGATACCTCATTCCTAACATGAGTGTAGGTATCTTTCTATCAACTTTAGCACTACACTCGACATACCTTTCTTTTTCCTCATCTTCCTTTAGATCGATCAAACTATACAAATCATCATAAATTGGATCCTCCTCCCATTCATCCCCCCTTCCATCATTACTTATGTGACCTCGTTGCAAGAGACTAATACCCTATTGTCATCTTCATCCTCTTCAGATGGCATAGAAAAATCGTCATCTTCTTCATTGTTGTTCACATTCTCTTCCTTATTATCTATCTCCACTTGCTCTAAAGGCATTGCATTTAATACAAGGGGGTTGACAACATTCATCACCAATGGTTGCTTATCCACATATAACAAAATCATGTAAACCCCTAAAGCATGGTGTAAGTTTAGCATTGCAAGAACATCAGCATCATTCTAAAGGGGTATAAGTCCATTGTCTAATGATTGGCTTGAAACCAAGTAATATGTGAAGGAGCTTTCCGATTGGCCTAAGTCATCAACAATATCCTCAATTTCTAACCAACCCATCCTATCAAGGTCAATGTTCCCTCTTATCTCTATTGATCTTACATCATATATAGGGATGTATCTTTTTATGAATCTTGTACCATAGTGAATTTTTAGCTCAATCAACCGTAGAATGGCCATGGCTACTAGTATTAGAAAGCCTATAGCATATAAACAAATGTAATTAATGAGAGTTTATAAAAGAGGAAATGGTAGTAAACAAAAGTTGTTTGAAAGGAAGGATCAATGAGAATTTGAAGATTTATACTAATGTGAAAGGGAAAGTTCAATAATTTTAAAGTTTACTAACTTAAACCTAATAAATTATGTGAAGGTCTAAGGCTAGCTATTCCACTTATAAAATTTGCAACCAAATTTGTTTTTCAAAAGCATTATACTCAAAATATTTTTTGATCACAGCATCAAATGGATAAGCGATAGTTATTATATCGTGTATACTCTATTTGTATTCTACGGGCGATAAACATAGATAGTACAGCTTTGAATGGATATTGTTGAATTTCATTAGAAGACAAAAACAAAGCATGTGAAATGTCATCAAACATCAACTACTTAAGTTAATGAATCCACTGTGATCTAGCAATGAAGTCACTTTTGCATGCCTTTACCTTTTAGCGCTTCTAACAACACAGAAATAATACAACAAATGAAAGAACAGGAATTTGGGAACATCAACGTAAAATCATTAGAAAAAAAATTTTCAGAGATCGAGATATAAAAATTCTTCTAAATTTGCACTTAAAATAGAATATTAGAAGAAAACCATTGTGTTTCTTATATAGAGAGGGAGCGAGAGATAGTCACTTATGAGGGTCATGTTGTTTGGTGTCTCTTTCTTGAACTTGTAATGGGCGAAGGCGATTTGGGGTTGGGATTCCAACTATCAATTTGGCGTTATGGCTTTGTTTTTAGAGTGCTGGTAGAGGATTAGGGTGTCGTTGTAAGATGTAGGAGTAGTAGAGCATAAGAGGGACAAATTGGGTTTTCCGATCAATGAATTTGCATCATGGTTTAATAGAAGATGTTGTGAATTTATAGAAGGAGAGCATGAGAGGGACAAATTTTGGGGGCTTTTTTATTAAACAAGTGACTATACTAATGGACATCGTAATGGAACAAAACGGAGAGTAAATTGGGTCAGTTATATATCCAAAAAAATAACAAAGGTTAGTTCTTTATAAATATAGTAAACACATGTAAGGTATTTGTAATTTACCTTATTGTTATTATTATCATTTACAACAAAACTTTAACTGCTATTATTGTTATCATTATTATCATTATTATAATTACTAAGATTATTAAGTACAGGGAAAATAACTTTCATTGAGAAGGATAGGGAAATGGATCTTTCAATTTTCATACTCTTAATTTTTTATTATAAATTAATGATTAAGATTACTTGGAAATTTAAATAACCTTATGAAACATTATGATGTCATTTACTTCCTTCTAATTTTAATAATTAATTATTTATAGCTGTATCTTAAGAGAATAAATAGAAAAAAATAGAGGTAAAGTAAATTGAGAGGATGAAATTCGAAAAAAAGCCTCATGATGAGAATATACAAACTCTATTTTATTGATGAGAGGGAAAATACAAGCAATAATTAGCCTTGAAAACGGCCTCCAGAGCAAAGCCATAAAACACTAAACCTTATAATATAGCACAATTATCCTTCAACATTCCATCGAATCTTGAAGACAAGAGTAATTCCTTTCCTCGAGACAAAAAGAAAAAAGAAAAAAAAAAAAGAAAAATAGAGAAAGGAAAGAAAAAACGAGGAGAGAGAGAAAGAGAGAGAGTTGGATCCATTCCTCCTTAAGCTTCCATATTTGGAGTACGTTAAAAAGAGAAAGAAGGGTGAGTGAGACTAATATTTTAGTTTGAACTTCAATCCGGAAATGGATGTTTTCAATTTATCTTTCTTCAATTTTTCATAGTTTACACCTTTAGATGTTCTAATGTATAATTCATAGTTGAAATTACGAGGAAGATAATGATATCAATTGATATGATAGGCTATTAAAAATATATATAAATGATTTCAATTATTAATTTGTCAATTGAAAAAAAATAAATGGAGAAATTCCATATTCCTTTAAGATATGTGATGAAAAGTTACATAGAGTTTTATAGTGAAGTAATAAAAGCACTTCGAACTCTTCGAACGAGTCCAAGCAAAATAGGAGAAGTACTTGACATCAACAGAACAAGGATCTGCGATCGAAAACAAAGACACAGGATAAGGATCCATATTCCAAGTAGATATGGGATAAACCCTATATCAAGTGCCATTACCGAAAGAAGACATAATATCTTTACCACAAAGACCAATCTACATTTCTAGTGTTGGACAGGAGTCCAAGTTGCATTCTGTTCTCCATGTGATAGTAAGTTTGTCAAGATTCTGACTTTGAATTTGTCAAGGCGATGGGCTTTTTAGTTACCTCAATGAATGGGCTAATTTGGACTAGAAAAGATTCCTGGCGTATTTTACATGCACTAATCCTATAAATGTAATGTGGTCTAGTATTATCAAATTTGGTTTGAGCACTTGATCCGAACATATGAGAGGATGAAGTTTAATGGGATAAAAATTAGATTTTTTTTATAATTAGATTAGGTCGAATTGGATTGAATCATATAAATCAATCCAAATTTGATAACACTAATGTTGTTAATATAATTTCAATAAATACTAATTCTGCTATCATATATGTCTATGACTACCTACACTATTACAATGAACGTATACATATATATATATACATAATAAATAATATCAATCAATCATTTTTCGGTTTGAACTATAACAGCATCCACGCCATCTATATTGAGATTAGAAAAGTGTTGCATCCTCTTTTTCCTTTTTTTTTATTTTAATATTTAAATTTTTAGAAATAGATTAAAATAAACCCCCCTCACTTTTCTTTGAAAGTGCTACTAAGTTGGGTCTTAAAATAATTATAAAAAAAAACAACGTAAGTCCTAAAATATATTAGGGAAAAAAAAACTAAATACTGAATTAAAAAAAAAACATTGAGTCCTCGAACCAAGAGATAAGAAAAACATAAATCCTTTTTGTTGATTTCTTTTTCCAAATAAAAAATGTAATAATTGTAAATACTCTCTTTATATCATATATATGACTTTTTTTTTCTATTATTACATTATAACAATTATAAGATGGAGGAATTTAATATGATCAATTTTGATGAGAAACCAGTGGATAATATAAATTATTAAAATTTTTAAAGTAGCCTAAACTTAGGGTGTGGTTATGGCTACAATTCCAAATTTTATTGAATAAAAAAAGTTATTTAGAAACGAATCAAAAGCACCTATTCTATGTAGTTGAACTAAACCTCTATAAAATTTGTTAAACAACATGAAAAATCAAAGAAAAAAAAATTAGAATAAGAAATTTTAGCTCTTCTAACTTTGTTTATTAAAAAGTTTATCACTGTATCCGTCTCTCTACAATCATGTAAAATTCAAAAACTTATACAAATAAGGAGTAGTTGTTAGAACCTAACTTCATGAATTAAATCTCTATGATAGTAACAATTGTGAAGCTAACAAATAACTAATTTTGACTCCAATTCAACTTCAATTCCAATTAAATAGAGATCCTTACAAAGCTAAACTCCTATTTGAACCGCAAACAACTCTTACCTTTTCCATTATAGTAAGGCCTAGAAACCTTCCAAAAGCGAATACTGTCATTTTGTTTGAGTTCCTATTTTAGAATTTTACTCCTCATAGTAAATAAAATAAGGACTTAGCGTCTAGGTGGTTATGTGAGAGTTAGGCTGTAGATCGAAGGTCAATCTTTTGGTGCATCCAATTCATCCTTACCTTGATTTTCCTAATCATGATTTCATTTATTTTCGGCAATCTCTTACTTTATTTATCAAATCATTATTTAGCTTGTTCACAGTTCTCAATAAAAATATATATATATAATTATAATTTTTTTTAGTTTTTATCTCTAATTAATTTGGTAAACATGCTTAAGAATTCTTTCTTCCTAAACTATATTATAATATAGTCATCATTATTTTACTTTTTAGATCCTCATTTTAATTAGGAGTAAGTAGATGTAGAGTAGGTGGGGAGTGAATTTTTACGTATACCTTATCCAGTAGATGAAAGTTCTAAAATTTTGGAACTACAATATGCCCTATAATATCTATCACTTAAAAAACCTATAATTTCTGGATCGAAAATAGAGTTACGAAGTTGGTCGAACTTATTTGTATCCAAAAGTCCACTGAATAAAAAATTTTCTAATTGATTGGTAAGGTTACGTCAAAGCACATTTAGATAGGTAAAACCTCCTTAATATTTTATTGATTGGTATGAGGTTATTGATAAAAAGGATTTATCTAAAGCAATTTCTTTCATTGTGTCTAAGTTGCTTCTCTTTTTGGACTGAACCAAAACTAGACAGCCACACTGAAAGACAATACTAGCAAAACCATCTCTAAACAAGGTTTTAGCACTATGCTATTAAGTCTTGGATTGATATAGTTATCAATAGTAAACAAAAAAAAAAAAAAAGCGAAAAAAAAAATACTAACAATGGGTTCAAAATTAAGTGAAATTAGAATAAAATAAATGATATGAATGATGATTTGTTAAAAAAATTCTATTATATTTCTTGGAGAAACCGCAAGCTCTCTCTCACCCTCTCAAATAGGGCTTACTGTCAATTGTGAGCAAGAGATCTTTGTTAGCTAGTACGTTTTCCCTCATCCTCTTGATTGCATAAATTCTATTCTCTAAGGAAATAGGTTTTAACCTTAAAACAATTTCATTGTTGTAGATATGAAGTTGGATTTGTGATTGAAATTGCGTTTAAGGTAAGCGATTTTTCATGTTTATTATTGACTTCTCCATTTTTTGATCAAGAGATAATCCCTTTTTTATCCTAGGAAAAAATTTTAAGGAATCACGTAAGGGATTAGATCCTATCTTCAAGGATAAATATTATCTCAAGAGTTTTATTGCTAAAGTCTAATACTTCCATTTTTATCGCCATCAATTTCAATTCTGAAGTATTTGACAAAAATGACACAACCTTATCCCCCAACATTCCATCATGACTTGACTTTATATATCATCCTTTGTCACATTTGATGCCATATCATCAAACACCATCGTCCCCATCCCATCTCTATAATAACTAAATCATTCAATAGTGGAAAAGAAGTGCTTTATGAACTCAAAAAAGATGCTCAGAAAAATATTATCTATTGTTTGGAAGTATAATTTACCTATCGTAATTAGTTTAAGTTTATGCCATGTGTGGTATGCGAAAATGGATGGAAATGAATTTGATTATGCTTTGAAAAGGTGTAATTATGATTCCATTCCCTATCATTAATTATTATTGAACAAAATTACTTAATGAACCTTTAATCTAATTATAACATCTAATAATTAACGATATTTTTTACAATCATTACTATATACGCATTTGTCACGTTTGGTACACGGGATGGAATGATGTTACTGTTTCATTCTCTTTTCCCATGTTTGAAAGTGTATTTAGAAGGTGAAATTGAGATTTTATGGAATTGGTGATTTTGGCTCCAAGGAAGAATTCAATTTTGCTTTTAAGAAAGCAGAGTTGCGATTCCATTCCTCTCTTATTGATTATTATTAATCAAAATTACTTATTTAAGTTTCAAACTAATTATAATATTTGATAATCAAGGGTATTTTTTACAACTACAACAATAGTATACGTATTTCCATTCTATGTATATATATTTCCAAACATAAGAAATGATTTATCATTGCAGTTCTTATTTCATTTTATTTTATTCCAATCCATTTTATTCTACCCTACTACAAACCATTCCTACATATCAAACACGACAACTCCATTCCACTCTATGGACATTTTCAAACATAAGAAAAGATTTGTTATTCGAGTCCTTGCTCCATTCCATTTAATCTAATTTATTCCATTATATTCCAAACTATTCCTATGTACTAATCTTAACACCTATGGAGATGAACATGAGATTATATTCAATTAAAGGGAAAGGTTTAGAGGTGCCATGATGTATAGAGACTAGTGGGTAATATAATCTACCTCACCCTAACTTGACTTGACATATCACATGCTATAGGTATGTTAGGTTGATTCGTGCAAAACCTAAAGAAGTCACATTTGGAAGTAGTACATCGAATTTTGAAGTATATTAAGATTACCATCAATTATGGGATAATTTACAAGAAAGGTGTTCCATTTAGAGTCATAGGATTTTGCTCTACCAACTATGCTAGTGACCACAACACTCATTATCTAATAACTGGATATATGTTCATTCTTGAGTCAGGAGTACCGTCTTAGTGTAGTAAGAGACAACCCATTGTAATCTATCTAGTACAAAGGTAGAATATAGAGCAACAGTTATGGTAATTTAGGAATATACATCACTTATACATATAACTATTATAAGATCTACATCAATAAATTAATTTTGTAGTGAAATTACATTGTGATAATCAATTAACAATTCACTTGGTGAAAAATCCTACCTTTCATGCTAGATGCAAGTATGTGGAAGTGCATTATCATTTTATTATGGAAAAAGTGTTATGTAGGAGACATTGGGATGAAGTATATCAACATTGAAGATCTTGTTGTATATATGTTTAACAAAAGGCTCAATGGCATAAAATTTGAAGAGTTTAGAAAACAACCTGACATGATTATGAGATTTGCAGCAAACGAAAAAAGTCATTAAGGAGGAGTATTGAGAATTCATCAACATTTTTATGGTGAAAAGTTGTTTTACAACTCACATTGATTTATGGTGAAAGGTCGTGTGATTTCTTAAAGATGGTGGGCAGCTACCTATCACCAATTATGGGTTATACGATCTATTTTTAAAAGTGGGTTACGACCCATAGCTTAAGTGCAACTGAACTAGCCACCGCTTAGCCTTGAGTAGACTGCTCTATTTTTTATTTCAATTTTTCTTTTTTTATATTTCTTAATTTTTAAATTAGTTATAATATTTATATATGTAATTATTTTATTTATTTATTTTATATGTAATTATATTTATTTATTTATTTATTTATTTATTTTATAGTTTTGCACTTTCTCTATTTTTTTTTCCAATTTTTCTTTTGTTTTTCACATATACTTTTTTTCATTTTTATATCATTTTTACTTTTTCTTTCCTTTTTTATTTGAAAAATGACAACTATGCGCCATGTAGGCATCATGTATGCATCATATGGGCACCATGTACACATCATATAGGCACCATTTGGCACATAATGACCATATTAGATGATGTTAGCAGCGTTATAACTCTTAACTAACGAAATCCTTTATTTAAACCAATTAGGCTAATGTTTATATCTTATTTTAATCACTTGAAAGTTCAATCTCCTCTTTAAACTAATCCCTATAAGTTGATGCCTTTCGAAGTAAATCTCTCTTACTTGAAATAATAGATTTAACATTTTGCCCTTCTCTACAACCTTCTAAATTTTAGATTCAACCTTCAAACTTTACAATTGTGTTAATCCCTTAATAATTTCACTTCATATGATATAAGTTCCATTACACCAAACTTGTTCAAATGAATTCAAGGACATTGGCACTAATCTTAAGGGACTTACCAAGCACCTTAAATACATGCATCTTACATGATACCACATCTAAGGTGCAAAATGTATGTATATATACATACATGCTATAATTAGAAATTAGAGTTTCAAAAAAGAGGTCTAGTGTTTTTAGAATCCTTCCCAAAATCCCAAGTTGGTAGCGTCAAGGGTCTCTGCCAATACTTGAGGTCAGTAAAATACTAAATCCTAGAATTCTTATAGAGCGAAGTGAGTAATGAAGGAACCTTAAAGTAAGGCAACAAATACAACACTTACACAAGGTTCATAGTCATGTGACATGCAATGCAATGCGAGTGTAGTGTCAATGCCACATCCATTTTAAAACTCTTTTCATCTCACATAGCTTTTAATTTCACAATAAAACATCACGGTCACTTTATTATGACCAGAATTGAACTAGTTAATAATTCTTTGAAACATTCCAATTTTTTCAAACAACATTTAGATGTTTCCTGTTACATATTATTTATATTATATATATATATATATATATAATCATGCTATGTCATATTTATTTGTATATAAACAAATCGAATTTGTCTATTTATCAATTAATATGTCAATATATATAACAACACATATGAATACAAAATACTATATTTTACAATATATCTTATGTGTATTATATGTTTATATTATATATATGTGTATGTATATATATAGAGAGATTTATTTATACAAAAATGTATAAGTGTCATATTTATACATTTTGAAAAGGTGAAGAACTTTTCTTGACAAATATGTAAACATAACCATTCCACTTCATTCTAGCATGCTTAAATTAAACAAATTTTAGGCTTAAATTCATAATTTCGAATTGTTAAACACTATATCAAATAGTCATACTATTACTAATTTCATTCGGTTCTTCTCTAAACCTTTCCTATGTAGGCATAACATAATTACTTGTATTAGTCACGTTAAATGCGAAAAATTCGTCTTCTTATATCAGCCGTAGAGCGATAATTTGAAACGCCGCAATGGCTTTATTCTAGAACCTAAATAGTAGTTAAATTTGATTCAAAATTACATTGCAGTAGATTTGTTCCCATATTAGCACTAATGTGAAAAATTATTTGGCTAATGTGGGAACATGCTTTTGTCGGCATAAATGCTATAAAAATGTCTCAACATTTTTTTTTCTTTTTTACAATTTTGTGTCTATAGTTTATACTTGTGTAATTTAGTATGGGTACATTTTAAAAGTTGCAAAATAATGTCTCTACTAAATTATAAATATAATTTAGTGTCTGTTAATAATGTCTCACAATCACTATTTTATAACTTCCAAAAGGTACACACACTAAATTGCACAAATATAAAATATATATACACTAAATTGTTGAAAAACGAAATATGAGATACTTTTATAAAATTTATCCCTACTTTTGTTGCATATTACCAGAAATTACTTGAAGAAAAGCTGATAAATGGCTTAAGGAAAGGAAAGAAATGCATTTATATTGATAAAGCAAAACTTTTTTTTTTTTTTTTTTATGTAGGACAGTAGAAATAAAATTTATAAAAGAATGAAAACTTAGGGAAACCATGAAAATTCATGACAAAAATTAATTTAAACAAAGTTTTTCAATGAAATATTAATAAAATTTGAAAAGATATATCTAGTAACATCACTCTATTAGATTAAGATTTTGATAGTCTCATATCGTTGATGAGAAAAAAAAAATGGATACATATCATTAGTGAAGAAAAAAAAGCATCACACTAATCTTCAAAAATTTACTTCTTTCTATAATATCAAGTTACTCTTATCTAATTAATTACAAGCTTTGCCCATTTATAGGCAATCATAAAACCTATTATTCTAGAAACTAAATATTGATTAAACTTGAAAATAAAAAATTTGATATTTTAACATAAAATACTATCTAACTAAATCTTATAAATAAGAAACTAAATCTGATATAATAACAAAATTAGATTTAACCTAAATAAGATAAAATAAAATCAATGCGAGAAATATTATCATTACATATTTGCTCTCTCTTGATCTATTGTTAATCAAACTTTTTTTGTCCTTAGCTTCGGAAGATTCAGTATTGGTGAATGGATATAGTACTTGTTCCAATCTCTCATAATGCCTTTAATCTCCTCTTTAAGAGAAATTATATCGCTTGGCAGTGCACAACCATTTTTTTTTTTTTTTTGTAAAGGACAAAGGAAATGAAAGTTTTTTTTTTTTTTTTCTATTGGTCTAAGAAAAAACTATAAATTTAGGTTATGAGAAGAAACTAAGTGTAGACTCTAATATCAAATTTGATATAAGATACTAGAAGCAAAAATTATAAAATAATGAAAAAGTAGAGAAAGTACGGGAATTAATGACGAAAAAATAATCTAAACAATTTTTTTTAAAGAGTAGTAAAACCTGAAAAGATATATTTAGTAACCTCATATCATTAGATTAATATTTTGATTGCCTCGCAACATCAATGAGAAAAAGGCCTTATATGATCAATGAAAAAGAGATATGATATCAATCTTGAGCAAATAACTTATTTATTGAATATCAATTCATTCTTGTCTAATCAATTACAAGCTTTGTCTATGTATAAACATTAATAAAATCTATTATTCTGGAAATTAAATCTTATTAAATTGGAACATGAAGGATCTAATTATCTTAAAATAAGATAATATCTAATTAAATCCATGAAAGCAAGATCAATTCATTATACCCCTCTTTCTATTCCGTCTTGACCTATGGGATCTGGCCTTGGCATGGCATACTCCCAACCACTCCGCCTGAATAGTCTATCGATGTAGTTCCGACTCTGGCCACATCATCACGTTCCTCTGCATATGGACATGTCGATCCTACAAGAGATAGAATGAGAGTTTTATATATAATTTAGTTGAATACCTCAACTTCAAGCTATCTGAGGAAAGCTACATGAGCTTTATATGGAAGTAGCAAGCGTGTAAAGAGTACCGGAAAGTGTTCGAGCAGCAGCTGCCATCAAAATAGGAAAAGCATTCGAAATCGAGAGGAGGATCCATATTAGAAGTGCATATGAGATAGACTTCATAGCAACCACCATCTTAGATAGAATATTATAGTATATCTTTACCATAAAGAGCAAGCTATTTATAAAGGAATTTGGATGCTCACAATTTCCCACTATTTATAAGTTAATGGTTGGTATGTTTAAATTTTTAAAATATGTGATGTTATTTTCTTTTTTATAATTTCAACCATGATAACACATAACAGCATATTGATAAAAATTAAGAAAAAATAAATTAAGATGGTCCATTTTCATTTATAAAATATCGTACGGAATGCATGTTGCATTACTTCTTTCTTTGATAGTAAATTTTGTCAAAATTCTCCCTTTGAATTTGTCAAGGTTAATACACATTTTATTTGACTGAATGAACGAGCAAATTTGATCATCATCCTCGTCATCTATATTGGAAGAAAATGTGGTATCCATTTTTCTTTTAACCTTTTCTTTTTCTTTTAAAGAAAAGCAGCCTGCCGATAAAATTTTAAGAGGTTGAAGATTAAGATATATGTGGGAAAAAAAAAATTGGCTTAAATGCGTAGATTAAAGTTTGGTAGACTTATTATATCATAACAAAGTTCTAGAGGCCTTTGTATGTTTCGTCTAAAAGGAAAATGTTAGCTTAGTAATTGAGTGAAAAAAAAGAAAGAAAAAATAATACAAGAAAAACGGAAATCATATTAGGAGTCTGTTTTTCAATATCAACTTCAATCGGGACGGGGATCCTTGCTATTCGTAAAGCTGGGATGATGTTCGTGCAGCTTCTTCCATAGTATGAGCAGTTGTGTAATCCAAAGTCTAAACAATATTCAGTGTTCTGGGTAGATCAGAAAGTGTGCTGGTCTGGTACCTGGTGTTTAGGCATTTGACAATGTAGAAGGTGGGTCACAGTTGAGATTAGCCGGACAGTAGATCGGGAGAAAAGTTTAAATAGTATTAATATCTTCCGTAAATTAATGAATAATATATAAATATTAATAAAATTTTAATATATAAAACATAATAAATACTTTTTTAAAATATTTGTATTTTTATTATTATATACTTAAAAATTATTAATACTTATATATCATTTATTCACCCACATAATGTGCTAATAATATTGAATTTTTTTCCTTAATCAGCATCATACGAGGTTTTCTATGAAAAGGGATTATATATAAAAACTTGTAGTAGGATTTACATAAAAGAGAATATTTTCTTTCTTTCTTTCTTTATTAATTTTGGAACCTGTTTTTGTACTGCAAACATTATTGTTCTTAACATAGTGAACTTCCCACTCTATTTCCATGATTTTTCGTTCCAAGTTTGTCTGAGGCTTTCATGTAATATATGCATTTTATTTGTTAGAATTATATTAATATGGCATATAATACCACAAATTGCCTTTTCAATAAAGTAAGTATTCATCAAATGTCTGATAATTTTGAAAAGAATATTTAATTAGTGTCCATATAATACCCTTAAAAATAATCCCTTGAATGCATTAGTATGATAGTTATTCATTATTTTAAAATTCATTTTCTTTATTAGTGTGATTGGGGCTCCTTCAAAGGTCTCTTAAATCTGTTCGTAATGTCAAGATCGTTATAATTTAGTAGTATGGATTTTAGTCTTCCAATAGAATTGATTAAGTTTGGTTTTTTCTCTTCTAAAATTATAATATAACAATTATCCCCCCTCAAAAGAAAAAAAAAATCAGATTATATTGTGTATGCAAATATATGGTAATATTTTTACAGTTTGAATGATGATAGTTTTGACAAATGCAAGAAACGCCCAGTCTGAGTAGTTACTAAAACTTGAACTCCATGATAATATTCTATTGTGATATAAAATTTATATGCTAATATCTGTGCAGTCAGTTTGATTTTAGTTCTGGTAAGCGTAAAAAAAAGCCAGTCTAGTAATTATTAAAATTTGGAAATTCCATATTCTAAATTATAGTATGATAAAACATATAGTAATATTTTAAGTATGATTCTAGTCTGATAACTGCAAAAAAAGTGCAGTCTAGTGTATAATTACTAAAAATTGAGGTCATAAAATTTGAGAATGATTTACCACCGCTAAAAGGATTTTAGCTTTAGGGAGGAAAAAAAGCAAAATCTACGGTAATTGAAAATTATATCAAATTTGGGTGACAAAACATCCAAAGTATAATAGAGATGGATAAGGGGTCAATTGGTGGAAAATTTCTAGTAGGCAAAGTGATGATCAAACATGCAAGTAAAGTGAAAATGTCAACATTGGTTGGCAAATTTTAATTTAGCAAAAGAAAAACGAAAAAAAAAAAAACACAGATTGGAGTACAGTAAAGTTGCCTTTCATGAAATTTATCAAACTTAGCCTGAATCCATCCGACATTTTCATTAGTTTCGGTATTTCTTTTTTCCTTTTTTAATAATATATCAACATCGGGTAGGTGAATAAGACAATGGTGTTTTCTCATCCGTGGAAAAACAAGACATGCGGGACTAGAAAGTCCAACTACCACATATTCAACGTGTTAACGCGTGATTGACCCTATGCACTGGAATGAGACACCTTACAGCAACAGATGTGGTCCTACTCGAGTTTTAGGACTCCATCATGTGTTTTTTTGATAATTGATGAGAAAATATATATGGTATTTAGAAAAGTAGGTATCTTTTAAAAATTAAATTTTACTATATTTATTCATTATTTATCAAAATAGGTGATATATAAGTTTTTTCTCTTACTATGGTCTCGTTTTCAGATAAGTTTATGAATGCACTTTCTTCGCAAGATCACAAGTTAGACTCTATCATATACAAATTTATTATGGCAAACATACATCTCTTGTTGACGGATTTCTCACTCTACTATGGAAGACTTAATTATTGAGGAGTTGATTCTCTATCTTTTAAATTGTATATTTTATAATTTGGTGTAATATGTGTCTAACCACCTTAAAAAAATTAGATAAAAAAATTACCTAAATATCAACGCAAAATCACATCTTTACGATGAAACAATAAAAATTAATAAATATCTTACATCTAAAAGATACAATATCATATTTTGTATGTACTATCATTATACCGTATCTTTTGAGTTTATTATTTCACAAATCTCCTATATGTAATATGCAATATAATTTATTTTAAGTGCAATATAAAAATAATATATTAGTAATAATTTTTATATAATTTATATTTATGTAATATTTATTAATTTTTACTGTAAACATGTAAATTCCTCCATTATAATTAAAAGGATAAAAAAGTAACATGTAATTAACTCAATTCCCCATCTAAGCTGTTGAATCATTATATAGGAATGAGTTCCGTAAACTTACGGACATTCATACACATCAAGTCAATTCTAAGCGGGCGATCGAAAGCCAAGGGAAAATCCACCAAATAAATAAATAAATAAAAGAAAAAGAAGCCCAGAGGGGAAAGAATGTTTCCTTAGCGGCGGAGGATTTCACCTTATTAAGCCTAAATTTCATAGCTTGGGGAATTATATACCCCAAACACTATATTTTCTTCCTCCATACTCTCCATTTCTTTTCTTCCCTAAAATGCCCCAAAGCTCTGAAGTTTAATTTATCGTTCCAAAGCTATAATTTGAGCCATTAAGCACGGGATCTAGTAATGACTTGACCTTCCATAACATCTAATCTACTAAGGAACGTGATAATCTTTAATTTAAGGTAAGTTTTAATTGTAAGTACCAAATTAGATAAAACAATTATAAGAAAAATTAAATAGTATAAGTTTATTATAACATGTTTGGTTTATATAAAACTTGATACAAAATCTATATTAAAAATTTAATTATTTATATTATAAAATAAATAATTTTTTATAATATTTAATAAAAATAATATTAATTAAATTAATATTATAACATGAGATAGTATTTTTGATAATACAAAATATTTGGGTTTTTATCTAATAAATTTTATTTCTATACTATAGTTTACATAAAACAAAATTTGAGTATCTTATTTAGTTTATTAGCCTAATTTTTATTCAGTCACCAATTAAAGTTATAAACCAAACATTGGACAAATTTTTTTGTTTAGTCCAATATCACAAAAAAGTATAACTAAACACTATCTAAATGCCATTAAGCAAATAATCAAGTTATAGACTTAACTAACAACTCAACAACTTATTCCAACATTACCTTAAAGATAGCTAGGGTAGAAAATAATGTCCTTTTCCCATCCTGTGCCAAACCCCAATCCTAATCCAACCTTACTGAATAGGAAAAAGAAAAGATTTAAGCTAATTGAAGAATTTGAATCCTCTTTTGATCTAACATCTTCATTGTAGGATTCCAACAATAAGGAAGCACAAATGGAAGCACCCAAATTATCTTATAAGGACTCTATAATAAGTCATATGGATAATGCTTATGTCGAAGTTTTCTCTTTGAACGAGACATATGAGATAGAGGAATGTAAAGATGATAGAAAACATCCACAACATTTAGATGATGAACCCTCACTTGGATCAAGTATTAAACTTCTATCTATTTCCCTAAATGAAAAAAGAAGAATTAAGGCTAAATGAAGAAACACCATTATTTGTAAATTGCATGGAATTTCTTTAGGCTACAAATTTTTATATTAGAAATTTAAGATTATTTGGGATTTGCTCCTAATTTTGCTATGGTCAACATATGATCAAGTTTCTATGTAATTTCTTTTGCCAATTGTAATATCCCTTAAATGCCAGGTGAATAAACTCTAAATTATCGAGATGCATTTTGGTGTAGTAGCTCAAAATACATAGAAACTCCAAAATGAAACATGATTAAGTTGAATCAATCCCAAGATAGATGACTTATTGGGAAGTTGTTGTATCAAGGGATAAAACTATATAGCATTTTATGTCAAAGTAGATAATATCTCGGTGGGAGGCATTTAAGTTGAGTCATTACAAATAGTATTAAAACAATTCACCAACTGAAGCCAGAAGGGTGATACTTGATTGTGGTCTTAGAGTACGTTGAAACTTTAAAATTAAGTAAGCTCGAGCCAGGTCAATCTTATGATAGGTAACGTTTTGGAACGCTCCTATATCAAGAGATAAAATCGTGTGGCATTTTACTCAAAAGTAAAGAATACCTTAATGAGAGGAGTTTTGATTAGATCATTACACCAACTTTCAGGACTTAGGTATAGTTATTAGAGATGAGCCTTGGTTTATTAATATCCATTTCCTAACCATTAGAAGATAGATACTAAATTTTAGGGCATTATCTTCTACTTTTAGCATAGTTGCATTTTAGGTGAGGATTTGTGAGTTACCCATAGAATACTATGACATTAAGCTTCTAATGTCTTTGGGATCCCTTATTGGACTTGTTCTTAAGATAGATACTTACATAACTCAAGTTGAAAAAAGGAAATTTGCTTACATATGCATACAAGTTAAATTTCACTAAACATTGGTGCATTCAACTTAAGCAAATGATTGCCTTTATAAGCTCCAATACTAGGGAATCAAATTACTCTATTACAGGAGCCTAATAAAGACAAATCACCTAATAGAGAATTAGAGCAAAACACTCAGGCATCTATTAATTCTAAAATTCAACAGGAGCCTAATAATAATAAGGTACAAGTCACCATTACATTAATAATAAAATAATAGAATCACCTACTATATGTAATGTTGAATGATGATAGATAGGATATTGATCATTAGTCCACAATGATAAGATAAGTATTATAAAGTATAAACAATCTATAAGTTAAATTCTTATTTGCTCTTTCTTAGTGAGCATTACTCCTAATGAAATTTTTGTTGGATTATTTTTCTATCCTAAGCATGTACCCTAATTCTAGTAATTAAATATGGGGGAAATTAGGATATATGTATAAAATAGCAAAAGGATAATAAATGATAAAATAAATTATTATTTATTAGATTGTTTTAAAAGTAAATATTGAAAATGATATCTATGTTTAGTTTGGTATGAAAGAATAGTTTGAAATTGAATTGATTGGAATGGAACGAGGAGAAGATTGAAAAATCTTTTCTTATGTTTGGAAATATCTATAAAATGAAATGAGATGGAATGGATTGAAATTAAATTAAATTAAATATATATGTAACAATAATTGTAAAAAATAATCTTAAATATTAAATATCATAATTAAATTAAAAGATAAATAAGTAATTTAGTTAATAATAATAAATTAAAAAAGAATGGAATTGTTGAGAAAGTGGAGTTGAATTCCTTTTTAAAGCCAAAATTACTAATTTCATAATATTACGATTCTAATTTCTAAACTCGCTTTCAAACATAAGGAGAAAAAATCATGATTCTAACTTTTAAATATATTTTCAAACATAAAAGAAAAATAAAACCCGAAATCAGATCGTGTACCTATTTACCATGGTAGCATATGTTTTATCCAAAGGAGTTTTGAAGGCAGCAAGTTGGGGTATTTTAAAGGACTGACTATTAATTCAAATTATCGTACACCGACTCACTTGTTATTTGCAAATGAGTTTTCCATAGATGTAGACCCTGCAAATGCAAGAGCCCTAAAGAATATTCTGCTTGAGTATTATTATGCGTTAGGCTAGCAGATAAATTTTAGCAAATTTGCTATATCTTTTACTAAAAATACTCCAGCTGGAGATGTAGAAAATAAGCAGAATTTATTGATTCCAACAATCGAGGAACCGGGAAGGTAACTTGGCTTGCCTATGGTTTGGTTGCAACATTTGGATTTGTCAAAGAGAAAGTTATCAGCAAACTTCAAGGGTGGAAATAGAGTTTGTTAACGGAGGAGGGCTAAGAAATATTGATAAAGGCTGTAGCTTGCACCATCCCTACATGTTCTACTGCAGCTTGTCTCGAAGGGGGCATTTGATGGAAGAAGACGACAGTTCTGGGTCAGTGTCGGCAGAGGAAAGGATGCTCGGTGGATCACAGGGCAACGCATTTGGTGTAGGTCCATGCACAAGTTTAGGCGGTGAATAAAAGGTTTTCAATGGATGCCATGTGCAGGGGAGGAGTTTGGATGGCAATCACAGTATAAGACCGCGGGGGGCTGGAGATGCAGAAGCTTCTTTGATGGTTTTTTTTTTTTTTTTCCCATTTTATGCGTCATGGGCCAGTGAAGCCCAATATGCGGGCCTAGCTGCTCTGGTGTTGGACTCAATAATGAATTGGTGTTGGGCCAACTGTCAATTTCTAAAAGCCTAGAGATGACTGAACGCTAGCGATTAAGTTGGTGAAAGAAGCGAGTTGGAAGTAGGTTTGTTTTATTACAGATTTCTTGAACCTTTACAAATCGTTAATGGGTAACAGGAAATGTCTTCATGGGACCTTCCCGCCTATATTTGAAGAAGGTTAGCGATTGTTGTTGTCATTATACAACGTTTCGGTTCAATTTACGCATGTTAATAGATCCTTTAATCAAATTTCAAATTTGGTAGCCAATAACATAAGAAGAGAAATGTGGCCATATAATTAGTGGTTAAACCTGCCATTTGCGCTCCAACAGCTACTTGATGGAATTTCTTCTAGACATATGTTGCCTTGTACTATGGGTGACTGAGGTATGTTAATGAAATGATTTTAAGTTGGCCAAAAAAGGAAAGAAAAAAAAAAAGAAGTTATTTAGAAACGAGTGAAAAATACCTATTCTACCTAGTTAAACTAAACCTCTATAGAATTTATTAAAGAGCATGAAATATAGAGGAAAAAAAATTAGAATAAGAAATTCTAACTTTGTTTATTAAAGAATTTACTACTCTATTTGCCTCTCTCAAAGCATATGAAATAGAAAAATCTATACAAATAAGAAGAAGTTGTGGAAACTTGACTTCATGAATTTAAATCTCTAGAGTAATATCAATTGTAAAGCCAACAAATAATTAATTTTGACTTTGATTCAACGGTAATTCCAATTAAATGAAGGTCCTTACAAAGTTAAAGTCCTATATGATTTGCAAACAACTCTACTATTGGTGCTTTTAATTCATCCTTAGGTTGATTTTCCTAATCCATGATTTTGTTCATTTTTAGCAATCTCTTGCTTTATATATTAAACCATTATTTAAATTGTTCACAATTCTTGATAGCAATATATATAATTATAATTTTCTTGTAGTCTATATCTTTGTTTTATTTTGATAAACATGATTAATAATTCTTTCTTCCTAAATTGTAATATAATATAGTCATTGTTGATTATCTGGGGGTAAATGGGCTTGTGTAGAGCTTAGATGGAATGAGCTAGAATCTCACCTATTGATCCTTGATCCTTGCAAAAAACCTTCTATGGGTATGGCTATAGGAGCCCTCTTACGCTCATGTTAGTAACAAGCACTAAGAGAAAGAGGGGGCAAACATTAAGGATTCAAGGGATGGTGTTCGTCTAGTATATGGTTGTGTGTTGAAATCAAGTTGAGAGGATAAGGAGGGTATGATAGTGGAGAGAAACAAGAGGGAATGAATCAAGCCTTCCTTACCTCCTAGCACTAAACACGTTTTATAGGGATTGCTTAGACATGGGAGCTTAAGGTTCACTTATTTTGGTCATTAGTCGGTAGCATGCATCGTGGTAGAGATTGGGCAACATTGAGGACAGTTAGCTATAATTGGCTTAGCAACCAAATCTATAGCTTAGAAGTTTGACATCTACAAGGGTAAGGATTATTGGGTGTGTTGACCATACTACGGATGTCAGTTTTACCATTAATGGACTGTAGTAGAGAATAGGTGCTAAAGACAAAGGTCAAATCAAGAAGCAGAGGGAGAGGTTGGTAAGTGTTAGGTTGAGAATGAGTTAAGACCCCAAGTTGATGCTAAGTAGTCAATGCGTGAGGGCTTAATGTTCAAACCAATTTGCTTAGGTCGTGATGCAAAGATGAGTTCGCTTGCTCTAATTATCGGTGTAAGTGGGCTCGATGGTTGAATTAGTTTGCTTGGGTCAAAAATTGCGTAGCTTGTCGAGTAGGTCACACTACAAAGGACGAACTTGCTATTTGCTCTTACATTTCTTGATGAGCTTCCTTACATGATGGGCCTTGGGATAGACGAGAATCGAGTATCAATAGTCATAATGACTAATTATTTTATTTTTTCAATCCTCATTTTAATTAGGGGTGAGTTGATACAAAATTTATGGATAATGAAGTCTTACATGTACGTTACTTATACCATACCCGATAGGTGTAGGTACTAAAACATTGGAACACTAGAACCTACTCTATAATATCTAAGACTCAATAAGAAATCTTTTACCTTTAGAACCTATAGGGTTAAATTAGATCCTTTTGATTTCTAGATTAAAAATTTACTTATAAAGTTGGTGGAACTTACTTGTATCAAAAAGTCTATTAATAAAAGATTTTCAAAGTTATTTGGTAAAGTTCCATTAAAGAGTATTTTCATAAAGTAGAACTTACTCAGTATTTGACTAATTTATCCAAATAACTCATTTTATTTGAGTTGCTTCTCTTTTTAGACCAAAGTTGTAACTAGGTAACTAAGGCAATACTAACAAAAACATCTTTTGAATAAAGTTCTAACACCATGTAATTGGGTAGATGTATATAGCTACTTGTAGTAAAAAAGAGAAAAAAAAAAAAAGATGGTAACAATGGGGTTAGAATTGAGTGAAATTAAGGGGGGTGGTGGTGTCGACAATCAATAATAGGATGATTCAATAAGAATTTCTAAGATCAATTTGTTATCCAATAAGTTATCCCTCATCCTCTCATTTGTATCAATTTCTATTCTCTAAGGATTAATAGGTTTTTAGCCCTAAATCATTTTCACTATTGTGAAGATGAAGTTGGATTAGTGATCGAAAAACACGTTTAAATCATAGAATAGGCAAATTTAAAGCCAGAAATAGGCACACAAAATTTCATGCGAATAAAACCAACAATAGACAAATTTATATCAATAATATAAAAAACGAAAACTTAAAATCATTGATTAAGGAGCTTGACAGAGCACGTTTTGAAATTTTATGGTAATAAAGGATTTATATTAGAGGACATGCTTTATAAGTTTTAGTAATTTAGATTATCCTCAATCAAAATGATTTATTAGATAAGACATATCATATATATATACATGATGAGTAAAGCACCGGTCAAGTTTATATGCATGTATTAATCTTTATTATATAGAAACTAGACCTTAGCCTATCCAATGAAAATTAATTCTAGCATTATTTAGTTCATGGAATGATGTAGCCCTTCATTAGTAGGTTTTTTCAATATTGTTAAACTCGCTTCGGATAATTGATCTAAACATATAAGAGAATCAAAAGTTAAAGAAATAAATTGAGTTGGACCACAATTAGAATAGACCAACTCTATAAAAAGATTAGGTCTAATTGAGTTGGATCAGGTCAATTTAGATTTAACAATCCTTGAATAAGTTTTGGAGTGCAATAATTTTTACCGAGTACCGTATCATTTTATCTCCATAATTTCATTGTTGATCTTTATTCTAGAGTTACAACTTCTAGAATTCGGGATATAATTCTAATGATCCATTCGTTTTCCGGTGGTTTAATGATTTAAAGATAAAGTAACATGCACGATGCACGATGGTGAAGGAATCAATCTAATAGTAATGCGGGGGGGGGGGGGAAGTCTAACAGTAATAAATTTGTTTGGTTGAACGAATATTATTCACCTGCTGCATCTGTAGCTTCAATTAAGCATAGACGGGGAGCTAGATAGTGAGAGAGATTGTGGGAAGTTAGTGAGAGAGACAATGAGCGAAAATTTCGGATTGCAATTGCGAGTGATTTTAGATTCCACTCCGATTTTTAATTTAGAAGTGATTTTAAAAAGCAAATAGTCATTCTTGCTTTAAAGGATTACGCTGATCCTCTTTATTTTCAAGATATATAATCGGATTAGCGTGTACATTTGTTTTTTCTATTGATAACATTAAAATAAACAAACTTTATTTGACTTGTTTAAGTAGAGAGCAAATAATTTCTAATATCCGAGCGTCATCATGGCTTATGAACACTATATTTTCAATAGGCTAAATTGGATTTAATTCTATTTCCTCTCCCCGAAATTTCTTCCTAAAATCAGAAAATTTTGTGGTTACATGGAAAAGGATTAGGGGAAAAATAAGAAAAATGATGAGAGGAAAATAACCTTAAAACAAAGCCGTAAAACGTTAACATGCTTACTTATTTGTCCATGATGTACTATTTTTCCGTCTATTCCGCACACGATGTATTATTCCAATTATTCAAAGATGATGAGCATTATTTGTCCGACTATATTCCGTCTTGACCTATGGGGATACGGCAGCCAGTGCGGTTAGGGTGATTTCCTCCAACTCCAGATCTTGGTATTACAGGACGCTCTATGTAACGATCCACGGAGAAATTGTCTCGTGTGGACATATTAAAATAGGCATTTTTTTTAATACTTAAATGGATATAACTTTTAATTTGGAATTTTTTTTTATTATATATTTTCAAGGAATGACTTTTAAGTACTATAATAAAATTTTAAGCAAGCTTAACCGTCGTCATTTTAGACTTAAAAAATATTCTTTAAAATTTGTTATTGACACTTTTATTTTTTAGGTGATAATTATAGCGATATTTTAGGGTTTTAAGGATTCTTTATAGATATAAATAACATCTTTTTGCCCTTTTTTATTTGTTGATGAAAATTTTATTCAAGAATAACATAGAATTGATTTTCTTTTGTTGCTTTCATTGTATCATTGTCTGTCTTTGCATGAAAGATAGTACAGTTTTATCATTTTGTACAATAATTTGGTAAGAGGTAATCCATTCTAAATTTGTCATAATTTAAGTATGCTTAATTTCGGAGTTCTAAAGAACTCTATATTACTTCATTAAAAGGTGCCTTAATAATCGGAATTACAATATCTAATATTTAAGGGGTATTATATTTCACTCTTTTTATAAAACTTATGGTGTTTTCTTTAGTTTCGGTTCAAAACCGCCACCAAGTATGGATTTCACCTTTCTGATTGATGAGCTGTTATAATACTACCTATAATGATTGACTAGAATTTTTCTTATCTAGATATTATCCATTTGGGTGGGGAATGTCGTATGATTTTATATTAAGAAAGAATATTATGGAGTCCCCTATAAAGGATAAGGTTCTATTGAACTTAAAACTATTAAAACTTATAATCTTAACGGATGGTTCATGTACTCCCAAAGGACTTTACATTTAGTTTCATATTTGGAATACTCTGATTTTGAATTTTGATCTTCTACTTATGCGGTTCGACTTTCTAAGTTCGATTTCTAGCCTTCTGTTTATACGGTTCGTGTTCATGGCAACTTCGTAATGGACATGCAACAATAATGGCTTTATTCCATCTGAAATGGTTAAATTTAATTCAACAACACTTTAAGAGGAAAATTTCCCATACTTGCACTTGTACTAATGTGAAAAATTACCAAAAAGCGGCAAGATGCATGCTTTTGTCGATGATACCAAGAATTTTCCTGTAGAAAAGTTGATACTTGGCTAAAAAAGTAGCGAAAAATCAATATATTGATAAAACGAACTTTCTATGCGGCTGCTGCTGCTATATTATTATTATTATTAAGTAGAGGGAAAATAACTTTGTTATAACATTATAACATTCTTTTATTTTCAATTGATTTCACTGATAATATCTTAAGTGAATAACTTGAGAGAAAGTAAATTGAGAATATTCAAATTCAAATGAAGGTCTTCATGACTCAAAAAATATGATTTCTGTTCTTTCAATAGGATTTGATGAGAGGGAAATAATACGAGCAATAATTAGCCCTAAAAATAGCCTTAAAGAACAAAACCTCATAATATATAGCATGATCATCGTTCAACAATTCATCAAACCTTCTTTTCCTCGAGATTAAAACAAAAAAGGAAAAAAGAAATGTACTATAATTTTATTCCCCTGCATATCCCATCTTGACCTACGTCCCAGGTGCTGCTTTTGGGTTACTTGGATTCACTTCATGTGCAGATCCCGAACCTGTTGTAAATTAAAAAAGAAAGAGAAGGGTGAGTGGAAGTGATATTTCAGTTCGACTTTATGCTAGAAATAGATGCTCTTAGTTTAGGTTTCTTCAATTTTCTTTAATTTAATCACTTAAAATAATATAATGTATAATTAACGATTTAAATTATGAGGAAGATTTAATAACATCACAATAACCTCATAAAAGCATTTAAAAAATTCACATAATTTCAATAATTAAGTTATAAATCGAAAAAATGATAAATTAAGAGAATCTAAATCGCTTCATATTACATGATAAGTTGCATAGGTTTTGTTTGTAGAAAGTAGTAAACACGTGTAAATACGAGCAGCTGCTGCTACCAAAATTGGAGAAGTACTTGAAATTAACAGGAAAAGGATCCATATCACTGGAAGTGCATATGAAAGAAGACGATAGCATATACCTTTACCACAAGGACGAAGGCTATATTTATAGTGTTGGACAGGAGTACAAGTTGCACTCTTTCTCCCCGTGATAGTAAGTTTTGTCAAGGATTCTCAGTTTGAATTTATCAACGCAATTGACATTTTGGTTGGTTCACTGAATGAGAGAAGATTCATCAGGGTGTTGAACAACAATGAAAGATTCATTATGTATTACGTATCATCTATCATGTATAAGAAATATATTAATAAGATTTTAATATACATATGATATCTAAAATACTGATAGTAGTTATTATTATAAAAATTACCGGCCCATCATACTACATATAAAAATTCTATAAATATTTATAGGTCACATGTATACAAACTCTAATGAATCATTTTTCGGTTTGAGCAGCATATCCACGTCACCTATATCGAGAGAAAAGCGTTGTATCCAAATTTCTTTTCTTTTCTTTTTTTTTTTTCCTTTTCTCTTGTTAAAAGAAAACAGCTTGACGGAGAAAAATCGTCGACGGGCTAATTTGGATATATGTGGAAAAAAAAAAAAAAAACACGGATTAAATGCATAGATTAAAGTTGGTAGACTTATTGTGTAATCACCAAGTTCTATGGGCCTCTTTGGAGGAAAAATGTATCAGAATGGCTCAAATTTTTTTTTTTTTTGACCTTTTAGTTTTAGCATTTATATTTTCAAAAAATTTTATTTCTATGTCTGAGCTTCCAAAACAGATTTAAAAAAAGCCTCCTGACTCTCCGTTAAAAATGCCACTTAGTTAAGTCCTAAAATAATGAAAAATATAACAACGAAATAGGAAAAAAAAATTAATGGAAATGCAGGTCTTGAAATAAAAAATATATAAAAGTAGGTCATGAAACAATGAAGGAAAGAGTAAGTCCTTCCATCGAATTTTCCAATTAAAACGGTAATGATTTTAAATACTAAAAATGAAAGTATTTTGGGTTATGCCATCGCAATGCCGACTCGATATTATTCTTTTTAGGTTGAATTTTCTTCCTTTTGCTTATGCTGGTTTTAGTTTCCTTGCATTGGTTTCAGTATAATTTACAATCAGGTATCCATTGGGTACTATTTTGACGGAAACCAAGTGTTGGAGTGTGCTACTCTTATCAAGCATAAACTTCTGTATTTGAGGGTTGAGGTGCTTTTATGATGTACGTCAAGTGAATTAATACATATTATTTGTGTAAACAATTAGCATAAAGCAACCACTAGATATTCAAACATATTTTATTAACCATATGCTTATACGTCTTATCCTAAATGGACCATAAATCCATCGCTTGATAAGAAATTGGGCTTTAAATACATAGAAGTTACTAATGGGCTAAATAAATAATAATGGACTAAAACCCAATTAATTTACTATACGCTAAATGGATCTTAAATAAATATAAATCTCCTAGGCCTTAAGATCAATAGGGCCCTAAACCCAATGAATAATTAAAGGGCAAAGGGACTAATTAAGTATGTTAAACCCTAATAAAGGGAATTAATTAACCAACTAAACATAAAATACTAGTTTGGCCCACTTACCACTTCAAGGTCCTTAATCAAAATAGGCCTTAACTAACTAAGAGTCCTAAACCTAGTAAAAGATATAACTAATAACGGAATAATAAAGGATTAAATGATTAATTATACTAATAAAATAATTACAAGGGACTATTCATTGACAATTATACTAATATATGATTAGTTGTTGAGAGTATGGACAAAGCTTGAGCTTGGGGGCTTAAGGCAAAATGCATCATTAATAAATGCTTTTTGAGATCCTTTTGGATTTGTTAATTCTTACTCACATTATAATCTTTTAAATTATTACAATATAATTAATTAGTTGCTTCTATTTTTATTTCAAGATTTGGCTTTAACTCACATCTCACACATGTTTCTAGTAGGTTCACAATTTTCTAAACCTAAGTTTTAGTACCACTTAACCAATTGGGCCTAAACCAAATGGCATAATCAGTTTATCCCATATTATTATCACTTGAGAAAGGCATGTCCAATCTTTTAATCTAACTAATTAATTTACCTCAAAGCCTAATCCCTATAAAGGGTCAACACCATACCTAACAAATATAGCAAAATTGTAATACCATGTTGTACGTAACCCTAACAACTCATTTGGTTAAGGGAATAGCTTCTTTGTTCTTACTCCATTCTCGACATGGTCTTAATTCCCATGTTCAGTTGATTACGCCACATCGAATGAGGATTCAATGGAAATGTTATTAATTGTAAATGTCAAATATTCATTCCCGCTTAAATTCCCTACATCACAATTTGGTATATTTTCCTTGTTTTTTTCCCCTTAATGCCCCCCAAATAATAATCAAAATGACAATAAACTACCCTCGGTAAACAAAACACAATCCAAATGTGTTTATTGGTCAAACCCCTTTCGCTTACAACATCGGAACCCTAGAACGATGAAGAACAAAATTTGACTCTATTGAAGGACGAACCCTTTCAAGCGCCTAGACAACGTTGACTATCTCACCCCGTAATCTTTCGGCCTCTATTGAAGAAGAAGATCCACTAGTGCGTACATCTCTTGTGTAACAAAAAACATATCAACTCCTTGATTGAGGTACAATTATGTCTTCGTGCGTTCTTGATCTTGCTTTATACAAAGTTAAAATATTAACAAACTACGTACCTCGCTTTTCTAGTTCTCCTCAATGTACGATGTCGACGTGCTTGGTCGAGTTCAACACTTGCTCTCATCGATGGATGGTAGTAACTAATGATCATTCAGTCTGCATGCACAGTGATTTCATTGCAAATTGGTATAGTGTTTTGAATTTGAGATTAGGGTTTTTGGAAATGCTCTACTTAGGTTTTACTTTCCGATTGGTGCTATGAAGTTCAACTTTTATTTAGGAATTCACTGTTGTTAAATTTTTTTTTTTAATAATTTGTTATTTATGTTTTTCTTATTCATTTTAGTAGGGTTAGTTTAGGTATTTCAGCTTCTATTCATCTATTAGCACTGATTAATTTAACCCTCATCTCAACACCCTAATATCCTTCTCTTATGTATTACACATCCATTTTATTCTTATGTAATTATAATTCCATTCCTCCTAATTTTATTCAATGAACTAAATAAGATGTAACCAATTGCACTATTGCATAACGAATTTCTTCATAAGCAAAACACAAGTTATAAGCAAACACAAGTTGTGGTTTATCATCTGATGTGGTAGGTAGCATACATGCTTATCGGTATCCTAAGGATAGATACATGGATCCCAACAATAAAAAAAAGAGAAAAAAACTGTCTCATACTAGTTTACCACCATTATTAGTATTAACCATCGAGAGCCTATTATTATAATACACTTGCATGAATTCATAATTTTATGGTTGTTATCAAAACGTGAATTAGTAATAGTCATTCTGTTAAAAATTTCACTCTATTCCCTTTATTTTTATTTCATCTCATTTCATTACAGTTACATGTAAGCTGAACTGGAATATCAGGTTGCTAATTTTGTTCCATCTCGTTCAATCCTATACCATATTGAACCCTACCAAACGTGATATATGTTTTATAGTATGTTCACGGTAAATGCGATCGATTTTTTCTCTCATATACTGGCCTTTGAGCTAAACTATTAAAATACAAAAATGGGTTTATTTCAAGAATGTTAATAATTCGAACACTGCTCTCATTAATATATTATATGAATACTGTTGTAAGATTCAATTTAAGGGAGTTAAAAAAAAAAAAAAAAGAAACAAATCCGTGAAGTGCACCTTGTTTCCTTATATAGTATAGTATCATCATCATTCAAACATTCATCAATCCATGAAAGCAAGATTTATTCATTTCCTCGAGACAAATAAAACAAAATAAAAGGAGGTTTAAAAAAGGAGAGAAGAAAAGAAGAAAGACAGAGATTTGATCGGTGTTAATCCAAGCACATCGTATCCGTCCACTCCGTATTGAACTGTAGGTTTTGACCTCTGCGTGGTCTACTTCCACACACAGGCATTGCTGGTGGTGCCGGTGGTGTTGCCGGTGCAGGTGGAGGCTCAAAGCTACAATTCTGTCAAGAATCTGAAACTGCATACGTGAAAAGAGAAAGTGATAATTAGAGTTTAGATCCTAATTACTTCATGCTACGTGATGAAAAGCATGAAAAGCCACCTGCACGAGCGTAAGGAAGTAGCAAAAGTGTAAATCGTGGAGTTTACTACACCAGAATTTCCTAAGGCGACTTAAAACAATAAAAATAAATCTTAAAAATGTGTATTTTTTGGTAATATGATCAGAAAATATTTTGTACCAAAAAGTATAGAAGCTTGATAGATACAGTAAAGAATGCCTAAAACAGTTCAAGCAGCTTTCATAAGAAGTTCATAATATTAAGAGGACAACAATCCATATAACAAGTGTATATGAGATAAACTTTTCCATTTTAGAAAGAGAACAAGATAATACCTTTACCATAAAGACACCACACCAAGCTATTTAAATATAGTATTGGATGGGGATACAAGTTGCAGTCTCCCTTTAGTGGGATATAATTTCAAAATTATTATCTAAATTTTATATTTTGTTTAGAATTATATATATAAAGTTCAAAGACACCATAAGTTACAACTAAAATTTAAAGTTATTGAAGATTAAACCAATTGAATTTTATTTGTTGAATTTATTTGCTTTATTTAATATGACCTTTCCATTATTATAAACTCGACAAATTCTTCAATAAGGGATTGCTTTTCACTCGTTTCTTTGTTAAATACGACCTTTTCGTTACTAGCTCCCGTTAGTTCTTTTTTTCCCCCACCCCCCAACCCTTTTTGAGATCAACATCTCCTAAGTGGTGGACGAGGTTATGCTTATGCCTGGTGGACGAAGAGAAGCGATAAGACAATGTTGTCGTCTCATCTGTGGATAAAAGCATGTCAGACGGAATAGGGATTCCACCTACCTTATATTTATTCAACATGTTAACGCCTAATTCATCTTATGCACTATAATGAAACTAAATTAATGAGTCACGTATAATTGATATTTTTTTCAAAAAATACGTTCATTCACTCATACGTATCAAAATTTTATAAATATTTAGACGTTACTTATTTTTTTACATAGCGTGTTAGTATAATTGAATTTTTTTTCGGACGAGATACCATATAGTAACCAATACAATACTATCCATAAGAAAGGATTCAATAATATAATATGCGATGTAAAATGAGTGATATATAAATATTAATAAAATTTTAATAGGTAAAAATATAAATAGTAATTTTGAAGAAATTATATATCATAATTGGAATTTGCACTTTATACGTGAAAACAGTTTAGACCCACTTAGATGCAAGAATTTGCTATAGCAAAGATATATCTTTCAATGAGGTATCTCTTACTCTCCTATGGAACACAATTACTAACGCTGAGAGGAGTCAATTTAAGCTCATCCTCTAAATTGTATACTTTATAACTAATAGAATAACAGTACCATACCATTTGATTCTCCCTATTGTATACTTACAAGGAAAATTGGAAATGGATGCTGTCAACTTAATATCTCATAATTTACCACAATTTATCTCCTTAACATGTTGCAATGTCAAATCCACGGTTAAGATTGAAAAGAAAAAAATAATATGGTGATGACAACATGAGGTATTCCAAAAATCTAGGCGATTTCAACCTTTGATTTGGAAATTAAAAGAAAATGAGAAAAAAAATTTAGAAAATCGTAATTTAGGAAAATCACTACAGTATAGTTGCAACATGTAAACAGATACTACTTAAAAGAATTGTGAACGAAGGGAAGGCTAATATAGATATGAACTGATTTACAAATCTCACAAAATATCATTATAATTAAATATTAAGGAATAACACGAAATAACAGGTAAATTTCTATTGTAAGGATAATTACAAGAGGAACATGGGAGGATTACAAAGTATGAATATCATTACAAAAATATAATAAAAGTTGCAAACCACTATATTTTCCCATAGTAGCAATTCTAAGTAGACATAGAATTTTCATCTAATAGGAAATTTTAGATTTGGATTGTCCTATTTATCCTTCTATAACACCATGTGACCTTAAATGAACATTACAACCCACTATATAAGCTCGCTATTCAGAATTATGTTAAGACTTATAAGTCTACCAAGTTTCATCCCTAACATAACTAATCCACAAATATAAATGAATCTCAAATCCTCATAAAACAAAGATTAACTAGCACAGTAGTTTAGAAGTGTATCGACTTATTACTACTAGAACATAAGATAAATCAAGAATAACTAATCTTCTCAGGATATTACAAGTCCACATAACATTGTAAGAATGAGTCTATCTCCTCAACAAAACATAACTTCTCAACATCTAACATAACACCAGTAAATACACAGTTCAACTCAAATCTAATCATCATAATTATATAGATACTAGATACCCTCCTTCTTCTGGATGTCATCAATAGATGGCTCCTTATAAATGAGATAGTTATTTGATCATGTGCTTGAAAAAAAATAAGGATAAGCCGAAGCTTAATGCAAATGCGCAAACACACACGAGTGCCATACCAAAACATGTACATACATACAATGCAACTATATTGGGAGTAAATAAGCAATTAAATAGTTTTTGTAGAGATTTGCTATTACGACCCCCTAGAGCAAGCAAGTTAAGCATAACAAGCAAATTAGATCAATGAAGTTGTATATGAGTTAGTTCGATTATATTACAAGTCTTAATAAGCACAAACAATCATTTAACACTATGTACCTGAATCCTCAACTAGTAAATGATCTTGGCAAGGGAAAGCTACAGTAAGACGGTCCAAAACCTAACCCAAAGAAAAAGTAATTAGCTTAATTCCTTGTCTCCTGATCATGTTTCTCAACAAGGACCGCATCTCATTAAGTTACATTTCCTAGGCCAAGTAAGGAGTCACTTGAAATCATTTCTTAAACTTCAACTTCTTGATTAAAGATGGAAACTTTTGGAAGTGGAAAGGCTAGACAAGGAGTCGGTTGAGAAATGTTTTGATTGAAAACCAACCTAGAAAATGAAATAGTTAGGACAAAGCATGGCTTCTGGATGCCATAGAAACTAATGTCCAGATGCAACTTTTTTGTTTAATATAGAGGCCTAGCATTTGAACATTACAAGGAAAGGTGTTTGGATTCCTTGCTTCTGTTTTGCAAATTTACAGAATATAATACCTTTGAACCTAACATAAAATAGCCAAATCCTTGTCATAACTTATACATCTTCCAATTCTGACTTAAGGAAGAATAAACTAAGGATCTACAACCTTAAAATCCAGCTAAAACCTCAATGTTCAATCTCAAAAACCACTTCTCAACTCAAGAATCAAGATTGGGAAATGTAGTTCAATACACTTACTTGCAATATAACAAACACTTGGTGAGTCAAACTAGTGAGGTCTTAAATCTTCAATAATTTGCAAACGTTTCCCAACTTAGAGTAAAAAATTATCTTATTCTAAGCATAACCCTCCATATAATGATTATCTAACCAAGAACCTAACTCAATCCTTATAATCCTTCAAGATGCATACCTTCAACGCTTAGAAATGGTTGTTAACCAAAAGAACTATGAATTCCCTCTTGGAATCACTTAAGATTAAGCTAAAATCAACAAGAAATAGGAGGTTTTAGAGTGCTAGAAAGCTTAATATGAATTTTTTAAAGCTAAGTCTTCAAGGTTCTTACCTTAATCTTTCTTAGTTTGCCTTTTGGAGTAAGGTTTAGAGAGAGGTTCTTAATTTTCTATACAAGAGGAGTGTTTTAGTCTTAAGAGGCAATTACTAAGGTTTTAGACAGTAAGAGGCAACTTAAGAGTGTAGGGTTTTTGGTACTCTTTGAAATGCCCAAAAATGCCATTGGTTTTGAAAAAGATTTCCTTACCTTGTTACATCCTCCCTCCTTAAGAAACTTTTGTCCCAAAAGCTTACTTGAACTTGATAACAACTTTGGATATTTTCACTTCACATCATCTTCTAACTCCCATGTAGCCTCATACTTAGAGTGATTCTCCTATTGAATCTTCACATATGGAATTGCTCTTCTTCTTAATTCATGAACTTTCCTATCAACAATCTTAAGGGGTTGTTCATTAGTAGTGAAATTTGGTTGTAAGTCCAAAGTCTCTAAATCCACAATAGGTACATATACATCTTTAGGTCTCTAATCTAACTTAGGTACAGATTTCTTCAACATTAACACATGGAAGTAAGTGACAAAATCCATAGTGATATGCTCCCATTTCCACTCCGGTACTAGCAAAGGTTACAACTCCCTTGCTAGTTTCTTATGCTCAAACTTGACCCTCTAGCAAGTAGGACACTATGAAATAAACTTGGCTACACCATACCTCATGTTCCTCTACCAATAATGATACTTCAAATCCTTATGTATCTTAGTGCTTTCGAGGTGTATCGAATATGCTAATTAGTGAGCCTCTTACAACACTTCCTGTTTTAACTTTGAATCCCTCGGTAAGCATAACCTTATCCTATATCTCAAGATCCTATCGTTATCTAACCTGAACTCAAGTACCAAACCATGCTCCACTTTACTCTTCAAGTCTTGGATCTCTTGATTCTCCATCTATACTGCTTTGATTCGATCCATTAAAGTTGGCTGGATGTACAAACTTTTCAGTCTCACTCCAACCTCACTAGCCATAACTTCTAGGTCTATGTTGCTCATGTCCTCAAGTAAATGCTTTTGAGTAGTAATTAAGGTAGCAATATTGCCTTGCTTCTTTTGGCTAAGTGCATCTACTATTACATTTGCTTTTCCGAGGTGGTATTGAGTATCTACATCATAATCCTTTATCAACTTTAACCATCTACATTGTCTCATATTCAACTCTTTTTGGTAAAGATGTACTTTAAACTCTTATGGTCTATGAGTATCTGACACTTCTCCCTATACAGGTAGTGTCTCCATAACTTCAATGCCAATGCGATCACTACTAACTCTAAATCTCAAGCTGGTTAATTCTTCTCGCGTCGCTAAAAATAGTGAAGTCTTCCCCACATTTAGGTAAGGTCAACATTAGTATTGCACTCAACTTTTCTTTCAACTTTTGGAAGCTAGCTTTATAACAGTCATCCCAATTCAGCTTCATACCTTTTTTAGTTAGTCTTATAAGTAGTGCTACTAAACTTGAGAAACCTTCAACAAACCTTCTATAATAAGTTGCCAAACCTAGGAAGCTTCTGATCTCGTTTACAATTTTTGGTCTTTGCCAATCAACAACTGCCTTTACCTTTGTTTGATTTACAAATGTCTCATCTTTATTCACTACATGACTTAGAAATACCACATAATCAAGCTAAAACTTACACTTTGAGAACTTTGTGAAAAGCTACTCTTCCTTTAACAGGCCCAAAACTAACCTCTTCGTGCTCTTCGTGCTCTTCATGCTCTTCCCTACTCTTAGAGTATATTAAGATATCATTTATGAACATAATAAGAAACCTATATAAGAAGTCTTTAAACATCTGATTCATTAGATCCATGAAAGCCATTGGAGTGTTAATCGGCCTAAAGGGTATAACTAGACACTTGAAGTATCCATATCTTGTCCTAAAAGTCATCTTTTCAATATTCTTTTCTTTAATCCTCAACTAATGATAACTAAACCTTAAGTCAATCTTAGAAAACACTTAGGCCCTTTGCATTGATCAAATAAGTTATCAATTCTAGAAAGTAGATACTTGTTCTTTAATCGTAACTCAGTTCAACTCTTGATAATTTATATAAAGTCTTATATTGATGTCTTTCTTCTTAACAAACAAAACCGTCGCTCCTTAAGGCAACATATTCTATCTAATAAACCCTTTCTCTTGCAAATCCTGCAACTATTTCTTTAACTTTATTAGCTCGACTAGAGCCATCTTATACACTTATATTGAAATAAGAGTAGTTTCAAGCACTAAGTTATTGCAAAACTCAATCTACCTCTTAGGTGGCAACCATGGTAACTCTTTGGGAAATACCTCAAGATACTCATTCACCACTGGGGTATATTGTAACTTCATAAGTTCTTTACCCTCTAAAGACATAGTTGTTATCTTCCCTTCCTCCCATAACTCATAAGTAGGCAACTTAATCGGCCTCTAAGTATGTAACTTAAAGGTAAACTCATTATCATCATCTAGAGTAAAGTATACCACCATACCATAACAATCAATATTGGCTTGGTACCTCATTAACCAATTTATACCTACGATAATATCAAACTCAAACATACTTAGAACCAGGAAATCTGTTGGTAACACTTTGCCTTCTATGTCTACTCTAACCCCCCAACACATCCTTTCTAAAGCTTTCCTAACTCTCAAAGGTGTATAAACATTTAAAGGCCTAGTCAATAGCTTAGAAATCAAGTCACAAGCACACATAAACAACTTAGAGATGTAAAAATTCATACCACCAGTATCAAACAAAGCATATGCATTGTGGGAGTATACAAGGAGCGCATCTACAATAGTGTCCTCATTAGGTAGGTCCTAGTACTGCTGATGAAGTGCAAACACGCTTGCTAGGGCTCTCTATCTCGATCTACTGATTTGCTATCACCTAGCCTATGCTTTGACTGGAGGCCTAACATCCTATTGGCCTAATATAATTCGGAAAGATTGAAGTAAAATAGCTATTAAAAGATGCCTTTAGTTTACTAAAAACATATCCCTATTCAGGTCTCTCAATACATGCTATAGCAACATATCCCCTCTCAATATGAATATGACAAAAAGACAGTGGCACAAATATGTTAGTGCAATCTTTACTGAAATGACTAGTCTTGCTACAGGAAAAGCAAGTACCCACCCTCTCCCTATAGCCCCTATCTCATGAGATCCATAGTACCTGGGGCACTTAACAATAAGAGGTACTGGCATTGGAACAGTTGAAAGTAGGGCTCTAATTTGAGTAGGAGGAAGTTTCCTACTCATTGCTCTAGTCATAACTTGATCTCTTTTCCCATCACCTTGTGTCAAATCACTAGAAGTAGCCTTCTTCCTTACCAAAGAGCTAGATTGTCCTACTAAAGTGTCTTTCTTCTTTTTCAGATTGTTTTCCATATGCTTTGCCTTCATAACATTCTCTGGGTATGACTCCAGCTAAAATGCATCAACTACACTTTGCAACTCTTACTCTATACCTCTTAGAAACCTGCGAGCTCTGGCCCCATCATTTGCCTTCATAGTTGGTGCCAAAAACCTGAACAAATGGCTCATCTTGACATCATACTCCTCTGCTAACCTACAACCTTATTGGCAGCTAAAATAAGCATCTTGTAAATGGTCTCTTACACTGATGGGAAAGAACTTAGCATAGAATATATTCTTAAAGTCTTACCAAGTGAGTGGCACCTCTAACCTCCTTAGCTTACCAGTCCATTAAGTAGCACCAGCCTCTTTCAGTTTGTAAGTAGTATAGTTAACTTTCCTCTCATCAAGCACATGAAAGGCAATGAAGGCACTCTCTAAATCCTCCATCCATCTGTCAGTAGCCAAGAAGTCTTCCCCTCTAGAGTCAAAGTCATTAATTTGTTGGGTAAACGTATTAGAACTGATAACCCTCTCTCTAGGTGTAGTCTCCTATCAGATGGTTTATAGTCTTAAGCAACATAGAAGTGGTATCAAGGGCTTGAATATGTCTAGGCCACTCTCTTTAGGCTCTAGTATTTCCTTAAGGGCCCAAACCAATCTACACCCTAACACCCCCTTAGATATGGTAGCCTAAGAGGAAAAGCATCATGTGAGGCATCTTATCCCCCAGAAGAAAAAGAACCTAGACCAATGATATGTCTAGGAGGCATACTACAAGAAAGTAACAAGAAAGAGTAAATAGAATAAGGAAATTAGATGAAGAGTAGAGATAAGTTAATTACAAACTTAATTAAAAGAGAACCAGGACAACATCAATCAACAACATAAAGAATAACAACAGAAAATCAAACTTTAGCACATAACTTTTACAATTCTAACTTAATAGATTGCTTCTTATCTGATCTATGATTATCAGTTATTCAACTACAAGATTCATTCCTTAAGGGTTCGGTGATGTGAGGCCTAAGACTCTTAGATCAACTTGCCTAGACTCATGAATCAACAACCTATCTATCTATTTGATCCTTCATCCTGACCCCTCTATGATCTTTTAACCTTTAGCTTTGAAATTATATAAGTTGTAACGCCTTAGGACCCTCAATGGGCACTAAAACCCACAACATGACCCTGTTACTCGGAATTATGTTAAGACTTCTAAATCCACTAAAATTCATCTGTAACATAAGTGTAGACACCTAATTTTTGTCCCTTTGTAATCTTAATTTTTTATTTTATATTTTTTACAAAAAAGGTTCTAATTCAAAAATAAAAATAATAATAAAAAAAATTAAAAATTAAATTAATAAAAGATAGAAAAATAATAAAAATTAACAAATGACGAAAATACCAAAAAAATAAGAAAAGGAAAAATTATAAAAGTTTTGTAGATTTTTAGGAAGTAACTTATAGTAGGAACAAATAGTTTTAGTTTTAGTTTTAGCTTTAGCTTTAGCTTAGTACAAATAATTATTTTAGGGAATCGGGTGTTTTAAGTATAATTTAGTTATATTAAAAAACAAGGTGCAGGCCAATGACCTAACGGATAAGTATTGAATTATCGGATTAGATTTAATTTGAGGTCTTGGGTTTTAATCTCACCAGGTACCTATGTTCTTTATTTTTCTATTTTTTACAAAAGCGAGATGAATAAATGGGATTTATATCTAATTAAAATCATTTGAATCTAATTTGATTTTATTAAATCGGATTTGAATTAACTTGGATCTAGTTTAATTATTATCAAATTAGACACAATATATACAATAGATATGATTTGGTTTGGGTTTATAAACACACGTGTCAAGATGAAAAGGGATTATTTTTTATCAATCTCGATTTCAACGTCTATACTATTCATCGTACAATTGCCAATCCCTGCAGTAGCATACATTCCATAATAGTTCACTACTGCACACTGCCCTCACACACGCAGCACTCTGTCGACAGTAGCAACCGAGTTCCTACGCATCCAACACACATCGACACGCCACCACTCTTCCCAAACACTGTCACGAGTACGACCGGTCTCCGCAACTCGGCAGCGCTCTATCGATAATAGTAACACATTGTCCAACGTCCATCTACGCACTGCACGCAAGCCCCGCAAGCCGCAAATCCATCATTGCTAACGTACGTCCAACCTCGTCGACCAGAACACGACCAGATTTCCAACGATTGAATCGAACTCCAACCAGTCTGAGCATGCTACGAACAGAATGGCAGCTGCACTATCCATCGTTGCTCTTCAACTGCACACGTACTTACGTGAGCCGGCTATCCACACCGCACTCTCGCTTACGACGTCGACCAGTCTGCAAGCTTACAATCCACACGCTGACAACGCTGCCGCAACATGACCGCTGTCTAGTAGCATACGCATGCCCCCTGTCACGATCGCTTCTCGCTTTCTACAAGCGCTGTAGTACTCATGATCAATGACTACGATCACTGCTATTCAACTCCGATCAGAAGTGATCAACCAAGCAACCGTTGAAACCGCTCTCGATACCGCCACCAGGATTTGCTGCATGCTCAGGTACACAATTTCTTCACTACACTATAGCTTCGCAATCAAGTTCAGATTTTGCCTAAAGTTTATTTATTTATATATTTATTATTATTATCATATTATATTATTATTTTATTGAGACTTTAGTAATACATATGTGTATATCATTAGTTTTCTTTATGATATATATTAGGTACATTATATTGGTTCAAGTGAATATTTATTTAATAAGTAATAATATAGATATAAAAATATATAGATATTAGATAAGAGATTATTAAGATTAGTTTTATGTTATTATTATTTATAAGTTCGCATAATATATAATACATGAATATGTTAATTTAAGAGTTTTAGTATTATTTCTTATATAGCTGTATTATATGGAATTATTTTATTTCGATATATCGTTATATATAACACATCAAATATAATATACGAATATGTTAGTATAAAAGTTTTAGTATTAGTTCTTATATAAGAGCATTATATGGAATTATTTTATTTTGGTAAATAGTTATAGGAATTGTTAGGATTGGTTATTTTTATTAGGATTTGATCTTGTTTAAGGATTTGTCATATAGAAAGTTGTTTTTTTAATAAAAAAATCCTTTTAAAAATTTTTTTGAAGACTTTTAGTGAATTTTTTTTTTATAAAATAACAACACGTAAGAGTTAGAACCTTTTAGATTTTTTTAAATAAACCGAATAAATTAAAAATGTAAACTCGAGTAGTTTTCAAAATTAAAATAAACCAACACCTTAAAGATTTTTTTTGAAAGATCTACGATCATTTGATCTCGGCTAGCGAGTACGTAGGCACTTTCAGGGCGACGATAAAATCTGTAGAAACTTAGGTCCTTTTTTTTTCTTTCTCTTTTGATTTTATTTATCTTTTAAATATTATAATTAGAAGAATAATCCTAATTTCGATAAATAGATAATGGTACCCATTAGGGTTTAATAGGTTAGCTCCTGAACTTGGAACTTTCTGGTTCTTCATTTAAAATTGAAATCAAAGACCGGTAGCCAAATTGTGATCAATCTACCCAATTGATTACTGTTTCTTTTTCTTTTCCCAACTTCGGTTGGGTGATGACTCCTAAAATTATTTTCAATAAAAAACTAAAATTTTTAAATTTCCTTTGTCGAGGATTAATATTAAATGAGTTAGGGTTTAATATTAATAAAAAATGAGGAGATTAATTTTAAATAAAAGAAACCGAAAAATCAAGCTTGACAATTTGGCAACTCTATTGGTGACCTTAGAGGGCTAGCCACTAGAAGTTACCGAAAATAGGATTATTTTTCAAAAAAAAAAAGTAATAATAATAAAAAGATGAAATAATAAAAAAAACTTTGATATGTTATTTTGTATATATGTATAGTTTATTTCTTCTTGCTAACACTTTTTGTCATTGCAGTTTATTTAAGGGGGTAGTTTCGGGGGGTTTACTTTTATTCTGTTTTTCTGTATCATAAATGTATGGTAGATACAGTCAGAACTAGGCCGTCTTAGGACCATTAGGAGGGGGGCCATTGTGTAAGCTTCAGATGTTGTGAGGTAACTACCTTCCCGAGTCGATCAGGCTACCCCACTCGAGTTCAAAGACGACCACAGAATCGATGCTTTGAAAAACGCAGTGGTTGCAGAACTTGAGAACCTTTAAAACCTACCCTTTTGCATTACACAAAAACCTTTCTTTCAAATGTAAAAGAATCTCAAATCCTCATAAAACAAATATTAACTAACATAATAGTTCAAGAGTGTATCGACTTGTAACTGCTATAATAGAAGATAAATCAAGTGTAGCTAATCTCTTTAGAATATCATAAGTCCACATAACATAGTAAGAAGGAGTTTGTCTTCTTAACAAAACATTACTCTCTCAACACCACATAACATAATACTAGTAAATACATAGTCTAACTCAACTTTGATCATCATAATAATATAGATACCTGAACCCTCCTCCTCTAAATGTCATCAACATATGGCTCCTCATATACGAGATAGTCATTTGATCCGGTGCCTGAAAAAGAATAAGAATGAGCTAAAACCTAATACGGGTACACAAACACATACAATGCAACTATACTGGGAGTAAACAAGTGATCAATTAGTTATCTTTAATTTAAGTCCATTAACATCAAAAGAGTACTTATGACTCTACCATACCTTGGCGCTTTTCACTAACATAGGTGGATATATAAATAAGTTTTCCTTTAATTCCTTTACACCCGAGTCTAGAGTCTAGAAATCTTATATTTCTAGCTGTGTCATCCTATATACGAGTCCATTCGAGAATCCTCACATATGATCGATAGTTACTTCTTAAGGGATCTACTACTATTAGCCCCTAGTGTAAGCGAGTCAAGCATGGCCAGCAAATTAGATCAATTAAGCCATATATGAGTTAGTTCGATTATATTCTAAGTCCTAATAAGCACATGCAATCATCTAACACTACGTACCTAAATCCTCAACAAGTAAATGATCTTGGCAAGGGAAAGTTATAGTAAGACAGTTGAAAGCCTAACCCAAAGACAAAGTAATTAGTTTAATTCTTCATCTCTTAATTATGTTTCTCAACAAAGACCTCATCTCATTAAGTTACATCTCCTAGGCCAAGTAAGGAGTCACTTGAAATCATTTCTTAAACTTCAGATTCTTGATTAAAGATGGGAACTTTTAGAAGTGAAAAGGCTAGGCAAAAAATCAATTGAGCTAAGTTTTGATCGAAAACCAACTTGGAAAGCAAAATAATCAGGATAAAACATAGCTTTTAGATGCCACAAAGAGCAGTGTCCAGACGCTACTCTTCTGTCTCACATAGATGCTTAGCGTCCGAATGTTACAAGACAAGGTGTTTGTACTCCTTACTTCTGTTTCATAATTTTTCATAACAGAACACCCTCGAACCCAACACAAAACAGGCAAATCCTTGTCATAACTTATACGTCCTCCAATCTTGACTTAAGGAATGATAAACTAAGGATTCACAACCTTAAAATTCAGCTAAAACCTCAATGTTCAATCTCAAAAATTACTTCTTAACTCAAAAATCAGGATTGGGAAATGTAGTTCAATACAGTTGCAATATAATAAACACTTGGTGAAGTTAGACTAGTGAGGCCTTAAATTTTCAATAATTTGCAAATGGTTCCCAACTTAGAGTTAAAACTTATCCTATTCTAAGCATTACCCTTCATATAATGATTATCTAACTAAGAACCTAACTCAATGCTTGTAATCCTTCAAGATATATACCTTAAACACTTGGAAATAGTTGTTAACCAAAAGAACTATGATTCCCCTCTTGAAATTACCTAAGAGTTAATTGGAATAAACAAGAAATAAGGAGTTTTAATGTGCTAGAAAGCTTAATACGATTTTTTTGAGCTAAGTCTTCAAGGTTATTACATTAATCATTCTTAGTTAGCCTCTTAAAGTGGAGTTTAGAGAGAGGTTCTTAATTTTCTATAGAAGAGGAGTGTTTTAATCTTGAGAAGTTGATACTGAGGTTTTAGACAATCAAAGGCAACTTTTGAGTGTAGGGTTTTTGATAATCTTTGAAATGATTAAAATGCCCTTGGTTTTGAAAAAGATTTTCTTAGTTTATTACACCTTCCCTCGATTTACTAACCAATGGTTAAGATTATTTGAATTTTTTAAATATCATATGATAACATTATAACATCATCATATTTTTAATTTTAACGGTTGATTATGTGTGATAATTGTAAGCCTTGCATTCGGCAACTAAGGATCAAGCGAATAAATTTAGGGTTTTGGTAAAAATTAACTCTATTAATGTAAAAACTTATGAATAGACTCAAGACTTTAGTCAAAGAAACCCCTTTGGACCTAGATATTAAAAATATAATAAAAAGATAACAATATAAGTAAAATACTACAATTTAACTATGTTAAGTATTATTCATCGTAATTACGTAAAATAAGTTTTGTTAGTTCGTAAACTCTTAGAGATAAATTATTTATGTACTAAAATTTATATAGGACATAAAATAACATATATAATATATACATACATGTCGTGTGTAATTTGTAAGTATGTACGTATACCCATATTTAGTTAAAACATCCTAACATATGCAATTTAGGCTAAAACAATCTAAGAAAATTAATAAAAATCACCAAAAAATTATAAAAAAATTCATGGTAACTGGTAATTGGATTATAGGGTATGTGTAATCCTCTATGATAGGTGCTAAGTTAGCGTAGCAAGGATCATGTAAAATTGAGTAAAGAAACTTAAAAGAAATTTCGAGGAGGAGAGAGAAGAAAATCATTTCTATGCAAGAATAGCACCAAAAATTCAAAAACTCCCCTTTACTAAATACTATAATTAAGTGAGGTGTTAGGAAAAATCAGAGTAAGTTAGGTTGATCAAAGAAAGAAAATGAACAAAAATAATAATAATAATTAGTGTGCGGATTAGGAGTTTTATGGTTCATTGGTCTAATGCAAAGTTGGAAATCAATTGACTACTCCACCATAAGGAGCAACTGGCATCTAAAAGGGCTAATAACGTAGGAGTGGTTGCTAGTAGCCAGAGCTTCAAACTCTAATGAGAGCTAATTTCTACTTGATTTTAGAAAATTTTATAAAAATACTAAAAATGCTTAGAAAATTTTGGAAAAAAATTATTATGACATATTTTTATGTATAGAATCTAAGAAAAATATCAATTTGTATAATTTAGTAGCTAATATATACGTCCTTAAGAAAACAAAAAAAATCGAACAATTTTTAAAGTTGAAATGAATTGGGTAAATGAAGTAGTTTCCATTTTAAATTTTTTCTACAAACTATCCTAAGTTAATAATAAATTACCACGTCAAAGTTTTTCACAATAATAATTTTCATATTTTGATTTGATTTTTGAGCTTTAATTGATGCCTAAAATAGTGTATTTTAGTGAAATAAGGTGTTTCTTTTAATAATCCTACTTAGATGCTGAAAATGAATCATATTTAGAGCATGGATGTTTTTTTGGAGTGATTAAGATTAATTGATTTAGTAAGGAGTTAAGGAAAGTTGGTAGTTGGCCTTAAATATGGAAGTTAGTATTTAACTAATTTAGTGTATTTGAAACAATTGATGAATTGTACAATAAGGAAGGTTTGTTCAAGTGTTACATGTGGTTAAAAATTGATTTCATAATTGTAAATTTTAAGAAAGTTAGGAAATAAACTAATTATAAGACATTAACAAAAGGTAAAGGATGATTCAAATGATTTTGATACTAAATGGATGCTTAGAGAGTAAGTTAGAGGAAAAAGTTAATAACTGAAAACATGGGAAGCAGATGATTAGTCAGAGGATGATGTTATTAAAACTTCTATTGATAATAGGGTTAGAGAGTAGCTTAAAAGATTTTGTAACATGGTCTTACCCTGGAATAGCTGAAAGGAAAACTCAGAGGATTTTTAACTAAAGGAAATTATCGTAAATCTACTCAGAAACAAACTTAAAAGATTTTTTAACTATAGAAAAGTAGTATAAAACTACTCAAACCATAGCTTAGATGATTTAGACTAAAGAAAACGACTATAAATCTACTTAGATGCTAGCTCAAAGGATTTGACTGATTAAGGTAAATTGTAAAAATCATTAATTGGTTAAGAAATCATAATCTTTAAGTGAAATTAACTTATGAAACATACAAATAAACAACTAAAAACATATAAAATAAACTAATGATTAAGAAATTAAGGCTTGAAAATTGATCTATTATGTATTTCTAGAGACAACTAAAGATCAAGGAGGCTACGGTAAAGAGTAATTGCTAAAAAGTGCAAGTAAGTTAGGATCAATGTTTTGTGGTATATTGAAATATTCTATTAGGATACTTAGTGAAGTATGAGTACTTATTTGTGATTATAGTTAGATTGTTTGTGCGTGTACTATATGTATGTTTGTTATGCTAATTGAAGATTGGGAGTTGAACTCCGAGTATTATTTTCTATTTAAATCTGTATCATGTCTTGAGTATATGAATTTGGATGCCTATTCAATAATTTGTATTAATCATGAGTTAATTAAAGACCTAATCTAATATTCATGATAATCTAATAGGGGTAACAATTAGGTTGTCAAACTAAATACCAACACTTTGATGAAGATAGCGAAAATTGTCCTTTTCCTACCCTTCATCAAATTGAGTAATAGAAGAGGAAATCGTGGCAAGGTTGAGAATTGTAGTTCAAATGTTGTCTAGGGAGGAATAGTGTCTCCATTGTACAAGCCCGAATTTTTTTCGATAGTGTTGCATCGAAACTCCTCAAAACCCAAGTTAAAGCAGATGGAATTACTTTAACTTTACAATGAACCAGTTAAACATTATAAGATACTATATCATTTTCTATTGCATTTACATTTAACTAATGATTAAACAGTCATGTTTGTAATATACTACTATGACTTTGTCCCGTCTTATTAAGTTAGTTGAGCTCACATCCTAATAAATTATTTTGTAGGTACAGAGTAGTACTAGAAGATGCCTTAATACAGTTACTTGTAAGTTAGTTCCAATAGGTTGAGAAGTGAAGTAATGAAGTTTAATGAACAGATTAAAGCTCATGTCACTTTTTTTTTGTTTTTATTATTATTTTTTTATGGGAGGATTATAAGGTCATCCTAGGAGGCATTATAGTCTTTGTTGGCTCACTTTTATATTTATATGTGTAGAGTAGTTCTCTTATGTAGATGCATAGTTTCTTTTAAAAACTTTGGATATTTTGATGTATATAAGGTTATATATAAGAACTAATATATCTATAAGTATAAAAAATTGTATGTTGTAAAGTGTTATTCCATAGATTTTATATACTACAAATATTCATCTAACTACTTCAAATTTGAATGAGTTTTCATTTGTCTTGTGTGGTTTATACCTATATTAGTAGCTAAGGAGATAGTTTTTAGCTTAAGTTAGTCTACACGGTAGGACTATTATGATTCCTTGAATTTGGGGATGACAATAACATTTTAAGGGGATAAATTGAGGGGATAAATTAAGGGAAATTGAGGGGAGTAAATGGAGAGGATCCATTTTTAGAAATTTCATCATATTAAGCCTAAATTTCATCACTTAGCGGGATGTGTAACCTCTCTAGATTTTTTCCTCCCTAAAATGTCCCAAAAATTTATCCTTTCAAAAGCTATAGTTTATGGCCTAAGGGAAAAAGAAAAAAACTATAGTTTTTAGCCATTGACCATATGATCTAGTAAGAAGTTGACCTTCCATAACACCTAAGCCACTAAGGGACATGATCACTTTAATTTAAATGTAATTAAGTAGATAATCAAGCAAAAGATTTAACTTTGATATTAATTAAAGATGTTAACTAAGAACTTTTTTAAGGATGTGAGGAGAGAAAAGGGGGATGAATTTGGTAAAATAGTTTTTTGAAAAAAATTTAGTATACTTTTAATTTATGAAAGAATAACAAGGATGATTTATAGTTTAATTAGTTAAAAGTGACTATATAGTGCATTCAATTTTAAGGTATTGTAAATCAACCTAAATTACTGTAAAAATGAAACTTGATAGTTTATTATGAGGATTGTCAATAACTTCTTTTTATTGTTAATAGCTTTATGTTCTATAATTCAAGTAGTTTACTATAATTTAAAAATGATTGTACTATATTGTTATTTTTCATTGTCAGTTCTATGGAATTTCCTAAATAATAATAATTAATAAAGGAATGAAGCAATATATATAAATGAGCTATGGTGAAAAAACACCAAGGTTTGATTTACAGCACTACCCACCTAGATTTAACCATCGCAAATGTCTCAAAAAGAGGACTTTGCACACTACTTCATTGATTACTCTTTTTAATCTGATAAAGACAATGAATTTTTTGTAAATACAAGTTAGGTACCTCATTGAATGATTTAGATTGCACTCTTTAAGATATATTTATAGCATCTGATTCAGTTCCTCTTTTCATTGTCTTCCATAACCTCATAATTCACAAGTACAGAAAATAGATTTCAATCACTTACGGGATAAGGAAAACAAGGGAATATACTTTGGTTCTTAGATACGTGAGGTTTGGATAAAATGCTTAGCTGCACTTCCTAGAGGTTTGAACTCTTTTTAGTCTTAATAATATTATCAAACCTAGGTTAACTCTTACGGTTCAATTTGGTTAGATTTAAGCCAATCATAAAATCGATTCGTTCAAATCTAAGTCTAATTGCGATTAAACTTGGTTTTATCTCTTTAATTTCACTTGAGTCGACTCTAATAACATTGTTTAAGATTACTTTTAATCAAACACCCAATTCCCAATCATTTCAATATTCACTTGAGCACCTAGTCAAAGGTCCTAAAGCATAATTAACAATATATTCAACATATATATATGTATATTTAAATGAACATATATTCTTCTTATGTTTACAAATTTTGAAGACTTAGGGATAGTTTTATAAAAAGTACGTAAAATGTGCTAATTCCATTCTAGTGTATACTTGCTCAAGTGAAACATATTACTAACATGGATTCAACACTTTATGGTTGTCACCAAATAGTGGATTAAAATAGTTATTTCATTGAAAATTTTACTCCATTCAATTTATTTTCATTTCATTACAAACCATTCCTTTGTATTAATCACAATATAATTTCTCTTAAGGTTTGGGATGAATGCAAGAAATTTGTTCTCTCATATTTACATCAAGGTAACAATTTACAATATGGCAATGGCTTCGTACCATTTGACATCTCAATGGTTAAGTTTGATTAGACAATCCTTTAGTAATAAATCTTCCTCATCTTTGCCTTAATGTGAAAAATTATTTCCAAAGGCATTGACATGCTTTTCTCGCACAATACTAAAAATTTGTTGATGCTAATCTTCTATATTATTGAAACAAAAGATTGGGGTTATTGATTTCTTTTTACTTTTACCCAAATGCCATTCAATAACATTAATATTTTATATCTTCTACTATTTATTAACTAAAATTTTAGGTCGTGTAAATTGTTTATTTATTCCACTTACCCTTATTTATACTTGATAAATATCAAATTTAGTTGTCTACCTATGAGAATCCCTTAATTACCATCATAGTATTCTATATATTTATCTAAAATCTTTACAAGTTATTAATTATATATAACTTAGTATATGACTGAGTTATTTCGTTTAATTAAAAATATTTATACTTAAAGCACTTATGTTTCTTACCATAATCTTTAGTTTGCATTAATTCCAATAATTGTTCATATTATATTTTTCATCTTTTCCTCTACCTCTCATATATAATTTATTAGAATTAACATTACTTTATGTCAATAGGAGTCCCATGCTCATATTTATACAAAATATTTATAAAACAATAATTATGTATAAAGCATTATTAATGCTTGACACATTTAAGATTGTTAAATTTGCATACACATGCCATCATAAACCAAAACCTTACTAATTTTCTTTTCCCCTTTTAAGTCGAAAAAAATAATTTCTAGTAAGTTATGATGACCCATCTATATGAACAGTGTTTTTTTAAAATAAGCTGATGCAGCTTGGATTCAACTTCCCCTCTCTTCCAAAAGGTCCCTAACATATTAAAATACAACGCTAACAAAATTAAAAATTATTAGACATTTCTTTTTGTGATATGGATATATATACATATATATATATATATATACACATATACATACAAGTATGTATTGGTTTATTTATGGTAATAAAAATACAAGCACTAAATAGCCCAGAAAATAACCTTAAGAACAAACAACAAAGCCTTCGACACAAACCTATTTCCTTATAATATATCATCATCATCATCATTCCACAAATTCATCAATCTAATGGAACATGATTAATTCTTCTACTCGACACACACACACACGCATATATATATATATATATAGAGAGAGAGAGAGAGAGAGAGAGAGAGAGAGAGAGTGAGCGAGTGATCGGCTTTAATCCAGAAACAACGTAGTAATATTCCTCCGCCATTTCCGTATTGACCAGGCTAGGGATGGCCTCCGCCAGGGCGTGGTTTACGTCCTTTCACTCGAGCTTGAGCCGAAAGACGACGACAACGACCGTGTTCCCCACATACATATTCAGCCGCCCCATAAACACCTCCAGGACCACGTTCCTCGCGATAAACCGAAGCTGCGTAAGTACAAAGAGAAAGAGAAGATAGAGCGAAAGTCATATATACATAATATTAGTTCAACTTCATGCTACGTTATCAAACTTAAAGCTGCTGCATGACTATTTTAAATAACTAGCAAAAGTGTATGGAGTACCTGGAGTTACTCGAGCCGCTGCTACCGTAATACGAGAAGCATTTGAAAATAAGAGTACAAGGATCCATATCAGTGCAAATGAGACAGACTTCATAACAGGCGCCATTTTGGAAGGAAGAAGATGGTATCTTTACCATAAAGACCAAGTTACTTATAAAGTGGTGGACAGGGCACAAGAATGCAATGTACATTCTCTCTTTCTATAACATTAAGTTTGTCGGGACACTTTATGTTGTCTATGAATTTTTTTTTTTTTTTTTTTTTATTTCATCTATATCTAATCTATAATTAATTTATATATATATAGTTTGGTATTTAGAAAACTAACTTATTTGTATTTTATCTGTATCTATCTCATAATTATAATAAAGATAGTGATTAAAATGTTAAAATTACGAAATAAAAAATTATATACTTTTTAGAAGAAAATATTTAAAAATATATAATTTTATTTTTTTATCTTTTACTTTTACTAAACATAAAGATAGTAGACAATAATAAAACACTAATAAGACGAGAAAAAAGATTAACCAAAAGAAGCGTTATTTTTAATTTGTCGGGGCAACAAATTTTTAAGATGGCTCCATTAATGAGTTAATTTTAACAGAGAAAGGTATGTTGTACATTTTTTTTTCTCATATATCCAAAAGAAAACAGCTTGTAGCCCGTAGATAAAAGTCAGGACTGATTTAGATATTATGTGGAAAAAGAAAACATGGCTTAAACACATGGATTATAAGGTTACTGGACTTATTGTAATAACAAACTAAAGTTTTACAGGCTTCAAGGGTTTTTATAGGTAAGGTGAAGTCTTTTTCAGGGGCAATAAACTCTTTAGGTGGCTTAACTAATAAGCTAATTCTAACTTTTTTGTTTTTATTTGTTATTTATATCTTGAGATGTGATTTTAACTCACATCTCACACATGTCTCTAATGGATCGACAACTTTCTAAATCTAAACGGCTGTGCCCTAAACCAAAAAGCATGATCAGTTTATTTCACTGAGAGAAGGCATGCAAGGCTCGAATTTTACGTTCTTTAATTTTCTAGTCCAACTAATTAATTTACCTAAAAGCCTAATTCTTATAAAGGCTCAATAATATACTCAATAAATATGACAGTTATTACAACCTAATGATATTGTTACTGGCCTCCTGTAAAAATAGTTTAGGTATGAATATCATTTCTCCAAAAGTTGAAATAAAAAAGAAAAAAAAATTGTGCACAATTATATGTACCAAACTGACGAAATTAGTTAAACAAACCATACTATGTAAACTAAATTTTTCATTCTCACATGATCGTCCGCCTTGGTGTTCTTTCCTATTGTTTCTTTTATTTAATCTTTTTTTACATTAATTTTATAGAAATAAAATAAAATGATGATTTTTTATTTATTTACATTTTTTTTGTTTAATTGATAAAATGACTATTCTATAAAATTAATACCGCTAAAAAATGGTTACTTTCCGGGACGTCCGTAGAAAGGTCAACTGCCCTCTTATAAAATGACATTTTGGACTAAAAAGAGACATCACTTGGCCTTCACCTAAGATGACAAGCTAGACCCAGTCAGATGCAATGGTTTTCCCAAGCACGTGTGATGATGCAATTATAGAAAATCTAGTACGACAGAAGGAATCATGGAGCCCATATTATTGGATGTTTCTCTCAATGATGATAATATAATATTACAGTCTCTATTTTAACTATCGTTTCGAGTTAGTTAGTGGTTGTTCGGTAATTTGAAGTTATGAATTCTTTCTATATATTACTTCTATCTGAGGTTTTATATGAAATACAACTGAAACGCGCAAATATAAGGAGGGCGACAAAAAGTGTCAATAAATTGAAAAAAAAAATATTATGCTCGAAGAAAAGGTGAATTATGAACGAACAATTTAGGTACCAACAAAGTAATGACATAATGTGAAAAAATAAAAAATAAAAAAATCCAACTTAGTGGTTACTTTTAGTTATAAGGATATACGAGTAATGAAGGAGAATAACAAATTATGAAGTAGTATAAGCAATGCTACGACAGTACACCAAAATTTTCCCGTGACAGCTCATCCGATGAATAATCTAAAGTGGCGATTTATTCCTTTCCCTTTCTTCACTCTCTTTTTTTGTTTTTTAATGCGACCAGGAATCTCCTTGACTAAGCTGCCAGCTAAATTGTAGTTCGCATCATCTTTTTCATGGAGGAAAAAATGATTTAATAATACCTATATAATATGTTGATCAATAAATGATATATTAATATATTAATAAAAATTTGATATAGAATATGTTTTTGAAAAAGTATCGGTTTTAATTTCATATATAAAATTTTTATTAATATTTATATATTACTCATTAATTTATGTGGTATATTAGTAGCATTAAAATCTTTCTCTTATTAAGAGTGTAAGTGTAAGATATCGGATAAATAAAACTATATAAAAACCGTACAATTTTATTTATTCTATGTCACATCCTTAATGAAAAGTATTGCTAAAAGTTGATATTATTTTACTTACTCTTTTTTTCTTTGTTATGTAAATACATGTGCGATGTGTTAATATTAACGAAAATTTAAATATATATATATATATATATATACACATATGCATGGTGCAAAATATGGATGGCAATTATTGAAAAATTACTTGTTTCATTACCATATGTGTTAAATTTTTATTAATATTTATATATTACATATACATGCATATAATATATAATAATGAAAAACCTTTTTCTTTTTTATGGTGAGAAATTATTCGCAAAAGCTAGCCAAAAAGTTTTGCTTAGGGGCGAAACATTCCACTTCACGAAGCAACAATTTCTTCGCTTGGCAAAATATAACCCAGACATTGCAATTTCTTCCTCCACGTACTTCGGTTCTCATCCTAAATATCAACTTGTCTCTCCGTTTGCACCTTCTTTATCTACATTCTTAATACAATTTTTAAGCAAATGCGATTATAATTTAGTGACATCAATGTTGATCATCCAAGTGAAATAGACTAGATTTGAATCTCTCTCTCCATTTGTAAGATAGTTGAAAAATGATAGTTATGATTTTTAATTTTAATTGATTCTATTTGTAATTTTTCTTTTTTAGGAAAGCATTTTAGAAGATGGTTAGGATCCCAAAAAATCAAGTCACTATTTTGTTGTGTTATTTGTCATTATATTACATGAAATCCATTATCTAAATGTGTGTGTTGCCCTCTTATAGAAATATTTTCTTATTGGGATTAAAACATATATGTACTATTAAGTTGGCATGATTTGTGTGTTATTATTATTATTAAGAGGATATAAGTTATATTGAAACTATATCTTGTGTACCTTAGAGTATAGATGTAAGGTGATATTTTAATATTTTACTCATACCTTATCCTACTAGATCAGTGCAAAAAATTTGTAGCCACAACCTAGTCTATAATCTTTAATATCTACTCAAAACTCACTCAATCAAGCAAGATATTATAGGGAATATGGTACAAACATACAATAGGAATAACTGCTAACTCCTAATAATTTGTATAAGGACCAATAAGTACATGAAAATCATTGTAAGTACACAAAATACATACTTTTACTTTTGCCCTTTCTAAATGTCTAACTCACTCAATACCGAAGTGTATTAAAATTAGATTTTGACCCTCAAACCCACTAAAAATTTACACAAATATTCAAATTTGCATACGAGATCATACTTAAATATTCCTTGTAACATAATTTGACTTTACAAACTATAATATGGTAAATTGAATTAAAGCTTTATAAAGAAAACTAATTATTTTATTAACCAACAAATACTATTAGATTTATCCAAAATAATTGTAGTAAATAACAAACCTATAATATTTCAAAAATTCATATATGACATTTAAGCAAATAAGAAGGGGTTAACTACCGTTTAACTATTATTCATCTCCATTAATGTGTAGGTCTATAGCTAAGGGTAGTGGAAGAGATGATGATCAGTCTGATGGTTAGATTTTTAGAAAGTTTATGAATTTTAGTTAGCTGTATTGCAATATACCTCCCTCTACTTCTTAGTAAACACTTGAAGGTGTTTAATCAAATTCTCCAATGAAGTTCTTGGTTTTTTTTCTTATTGTGCTTATGTACTTTTTGCTTTTCCTTCATCTACATGTAAAACCATCTTGATATAAGAAGTTTTTTACATAAAGAGCACACTTGCAATAGAGCAAGAAGAGTCAATGATGACCATGATAACAATTTCTTCGCCCCCTGATCATCTCGCTACTCTGTTGGTTACCATAACCTTAATAATGGCATGGGTTCTAAAGTTTAGATGGGACTTAGTAAGCTCCACATAAGAGTTACAATGCATTCAGGTCACTTCTTGAAGAGCCCATTAGTATGGCTTCCATTCTAGAGCTAGGGAAAGCTATAAGGTTTTTATCCAGACACTAAAGAGAGTATTAATCTATAAAAAGTTATTTGGTTTTATTGATCTATGGAAATGTTAATAATAAAGATTTGATTTTGGTTTAATGGACAAAGTTTTTCCCCTACAATGACAAGGATGCCACTTTTGGGGTCTTAATTTAAGGATCCCAAAAAGTTAATTTTCTTTCTTTTTAAGTGTTGTCTTATTTTAATTTTGTATACTATGTATCCCTTAAATAATACAAATAAATTCCAAGGACTTATATGAAGAAATTCAGAGATAAAGCAAAATTTTTTTAGAGAATTTTTAAAATATTGATGTGATATCTAAAGACCTTGAATGGAGTCCTTGACATTAGGGATGCTTTGAGGGAGTAAATTTAGAAAATTTTAAATAAAATAAATGTAGAGATCCAATTCTTTAAAAAATTGTATTTTAGTTTAAAAAAGGAAAAAAAAAAAAGAAAAATTGGTGTCTACAAAAAATATTTTTAATGAAATTTATTAAACCTAACTTTAATCCATCGGAAGGTTTAATCTTCCCCATTTTGCTCCAAGGATCGAAAGGAAACATGATTCTAGTACTTCAAAATGAAGAGATAATATCATAATTTACACTTCGACTTAACTACTTATTATACACTTAAAGTTTCAAGTTATCCAATTACATACTTAATTGAAAATTTGATTATTATTATCTATGTTTCAATTAACTCTTATTCATATCAGTAGTCTAGTCACCCAGTTACCACAATAAACAAATGAGGTGATTGCTTAAGGTCTTAGAGGGGTTAAGCAACTCCCTTAAGGCTGTATGTAGCCATTTATGGCCACCAGTGGGTCTCATGACCCACATTTTCTAAGTGGGTCGCAATATATGACTTTTCAATAAATGTCCGATAACTATATGTATGGAGTCGCATAACCTTCTAATGTCGAAGTGATTAACTCATTAGTTAATTATATTGATTAGACTAACAGTATAAATTAAAGTTAACTAAAATATAAATGATAAATAGATAAATTTTCAATTAAGTGTATAATTAAATAAGTTAAAACTTTAAGTATATAATTATCAAAAATGAAAAAATTGAGGTATAAATCATAATATCAATCCTTAAAAGGAATATGGTAATAGCGCTCCTGCTTCAAAAGCAAAGAAATAAAATGTTTAGAGCTTATAAACATAGACAATAAAATGGAGCAAATATTGCATGCTACAGTCAATAGGAGCCTAATTTTCCTCTTTGCAACCCCATCACTTCAGTTCAAGTGTAAACTAACTTTTTTCTTAGTCACCGTGTGGAAAGCACCTTTAGCGCGTTATTAGTGCGAGTTTCTTGATGGCTACATGGGCAATGTCTGGAAAAATTATCTCGGAGTGGAATGTTTTAGCTGGCGTGATTGATCTACTGGACTGAAAAGGAGAGCACACAATGATAGATGTGGTCCTTCTCTCAAGTCAATAATGCACTTTCCTTCTATAATATCATCACCAGTTAGACCCAGTTCAGTCACACAATACTATTGAGTGGGATTTTTTGACGATGAAAATTACGAATTTCTGAGTCATTATAAGAGCATGTAAAGTTACATATATCCATGCATATTATACGAACTGAAGAGAGAAGTAAATATTAGGGGTAGATGAGTTCGATATAAAAATAGAGTAATAAATAATAGGACATATTTATAAAAAGTATTTAGCACAAATTTTCATATAAGTAGCCTGTATATCCTTATATTTGCTAAGCACTCATCGTTGCTTACTAGCTCCACGGTACTTCAGTAGGTACCCATACCATTCCTCGCTTTTTCTGACATGTAGGGCATTGGTCTTTTAAAAGTTGAGCTACAATGTATATTTTTTTTAAAAAAAATTAAATTGATAGCCATTGAAAATGAAGAACAGCTTCGGAGTGGCCTTCCAACGTCAATTTGGCCTTTCAAAATTATTCCTTTTATATTCTTTCCATTACAATAAAAAAAAAAACGAGTTATTAATATGATCTGCAATATTAAAAAATAATTTTTTTTACACTTTAAAGATTCCTAAAATATTTTTTATATATTGTTTAAAAAATAATACTAATATTAAACTTGTGAAAATTTTAAAAAATTGATAAATAATTTTAATGGAGTACTTTTATAAAGTAGAGAGTCATTTAGGAATAAGAGGTGTTAAAAATACAGATATATCAAGCTAAGCACCTCAAGCAACTCCTTTGTAAACATACTTTTAGAGCTGGACAAATTCCACATAAAAATATGGTTGTTTTTATTACATTGAAACAAATTGTGTGGTTTGGTTTGTGAATATTTCAAACTGCAATATTTTGGTTTGATTCCATTAGGTTCATAAATTCAACCATAATTTATATTCTAAGAAAAACATGACATGTTAATCCCATATTGACTATTAATTTTCGTATAAAAAATTGATAAAGTCAATATTTCATGCGATTAAGGAATTTTACAAGTATCTTGATAACCAATTGTACTCATAAAACTAGCATAAACAAATTTTAGTTCAATTTATATACATACATACATATATATATATGTTCTTATATCCTATAGTCGTGAAGATGTTGTATTACATTTCTAATAAGCATGAATTTAATATCATTTAGTTATTAGTATTTTTTTAGGTTAACTATATATAATTATATTAACTAAACAACAAAAGAAGGAATTTAATCTCTAGCATAAATAACAGTAGAGCTTGAAGCCCTAAGTCTACACATAGCAGCAGAGTAGCTAGCATCATCATTATAGACAAACATTAATAGAGGAGTTTTCCTCTCCTTATACAAACACAAACTAAAAAATCATGTTATAATAAGGAAAGGCAAAAAACAAGCGAAGAAAAAAGTTTCCAATATCATATTCTTGTCCTTCCATTCCATCTAGTAAGCTAATGAGTCAACTACTTGATTAAGCTCTAAAGGCACTGCTTTAATCATCAATTGCTCCATATGGGAGAGTTTTGCCTTATGAATAGCATGTAAAACATTAAAATAGGCAAGCTTAGAATTTGAATTCTATTAGAGTAGGCATGTAAGGACACTTTGACCTTATACAACATCATACAAAGGCTAAATGAGACATTCGAGGCCTTCTTAGAGCATTTTAATATAGCAAAGCTCTAAGTTCTTAGGCTCGGCAAGGGGTTTATCCTCTAAGCTATTATTAATGGTGTAAACCCCAATAGAAAATTCTTCTAAGCCATTACTCAATCGATCGAACACTTTTGACAACTTCATGAGGAAAGTCGAGTAGTACGTCACTTAAGAAGATGTCATCCGAGTATAGATGGAGAGTGACAACCACCACAAAGGCTCCTCAAAATAGGATTTTACTTCGATCTTTGAGAAGATCGACCATCTTCCTTAAAGGAGAGTTGAGAGAGGCAAAAGTAGAAGTTCATAGATTATGTGAAATGCATACCATTGAACTACCCTCTTAGCGAGGTGTATTATGAGGTCAAGGGGCAACTTTCCTTACCTCTTCATGTAGATAGCCTTAGAAGCCGCAGAATTAGGCAAATTTTGCTATTACCACAACATACATAAGCACAACACCAATGAGTGCCATTACCTCAAGAATGCTATCCAAGGCCTTATGTACAAAGGCTATATCAATAACCTCACCACTGACAAGAGAAATTAGGTTTAATGGCCATCTAAGTGCCACTAAACTAAAGAAGAAGAACAACAAACAACTATAATAACAGACCGACCTCAATGACACTCATTTTTAGGGTAGACAAAAGTAAGTCTAAACCATAATTGGAAGGCCAAGGTTAGGAAGCATGGCTTCTCCCTCTAAGCTACAACATGAGGTGCTCTCTATCCAAGCAAAGAAGTCAAAGATATATATTACTATCGCCTTTTCGGCTAAGGGTAGAAAAGCCATGGAATACCCCCATATTGATCCTTAGGTGATCAATGTTAAGATAGGTTACTTCAATGTACTAAAGCCCTTCATTGATAATGGAAGCTTAGCAAATATCTTGTGCTACTACACCTACTAGCAAATGAAGTATCAATTGAAGAAACCAGTACGACCATATAGATAAAGTTTAGCTAACTTTAGAGGCAAGTATGTGCCAGCTAAAGGCCTTATCACACTCCTTGTTCAATTGGGTGACAACTAGTACGTCACCTCATAGCTAACCAACTTTGTTGTTGTTGACTATTAGTCCCCTTACAATGACATATTAGGGAGACCAAGTCTCAAAAAGTTTGATATATGCATCAGCCAACGATGCCTAAATATAAACTTCTCAAGATCCATGTGAGTCGGCATAGCCTAGGGTAACTAGAAGAATATTGCTTACTATCAAGTCATGCAAATCAAATTAGGATTAGAGGAAACATAAGGTTTAAGGGGAGAGCCTACAAAGAATATTGAGCTCATACGATTTGAAGCAGCCTCGAGCAAACTATGCAGAAAGGGATGTCATTATGCATTAAGGATAGAAACGAACTTCTTAGTTTCCTTTGGTCCAACTCTGACTTTTTCACATCTTCTCTCGAGGAGATGCCTAGCATAATAAATATCTCTAAGGCAACGCATTACCTCTAAATAGGCCCTAATGTGTGGCTTGTCAAGTAAAAGATAAGACACTTTACACCGAAGAAACAGGCCTTCATTAAGTATGAGTTATACAAGCTATTCCGACTTAGCTTCATAAGGGAAAAGCATTATCTAACTTAGCTAGTGAACATAGTGCTAATTAAGAAGTTCAATGGGAAGTGCCAAATGTATGTAGACTATGTTGACCTAAATAAAGCCAACCAAAGGAATAATTTCCTCTCTTAAGGATTGGCTACGAAGTCTCATTCACATATTTCTCGAGTCCATTCATAAAATTCTAACTCAGTTAAGTTAATTTCACTAATACCCTAAATTATTCACTTAAAGCAACTATGTAAAATTTAGGGTATCACATTTCCTCTCCCTTTGAAAAAGTTTTGTTGTCAAAACTTCAATGATTAATTACATTTATTACAAGTCTTATGGTATTCTAATATCATCAACTACCATCCATCAAAATAAAAGTATCAACAAACGTAATTGCTAAAATAACCTAATAGGATGGATTGGTTATAATTTAACTACTAACCTTTTCGATAAAACCAAATTTATAAGCGATTTTAAGAACCAAAAATCAAGTTCAGGGGTTAAGCTTTTTAAACCCTCATGGGTACTATCAATTTTCCAAATTTAGATTTAATTCCTTAAAATCACCTTTTAAAACTATCCTATAAAAACGACCTTCAATCATTAATTAATGAATCAAGTCCTATTTTATTAAATTGGATAAATTTAAACTAAATTGGAAGAAATAGAAGATTTTTTCATTTTTTTATTAAATTAAGTAACTAAAAGCGGAAAAACTAATTTTTTTTTTTAATTTTTTACGTCACCCTAGAGGTGTCTACATACCAGCGATTTAAGATCAAACATATGTAATTCTTATGGAAAAAATTAACCGGTCAGTTGATTTTAGTTTTTGAAAAAAAAAATTAGGTTTACATTTTTACCCATTTTAATTTATTTAAGGAAATTTTTCTAAAGGATCCTAATCAAGATTTTATTCTTCAAAACTTTAAAGTAGTTCTAATTTGGAAAAGGTTCAATTATTTTTATTCATTCAGAAAGTAAGTTTTTCTAAGTTATTAACTAAATTTGATATTTATTCGTTATTTTTTTTATTTTTTATTTTCTATTTCCTTATTAATTTCTCCATAAAACATAAAACAAACATTATTTTTTTTTCTTTCCCTATTTTTCTCTCTTTTTTTTCTTGTTTTTCCTTTTCCTCTTTTTTTTTTTCCTTTCTTGGTTTTCCCTTTTTTTTGACAATATAATAGAATTGACAAAAAAAAAATGACAACAACAACAACAACAATTCAAAACACAAACAAAAAAAGCAAACCAAGGATGCAAGTGTGGGGTACATGGTTCGGAGCTCCATGGTTCACAGATCTAAGTCAAACCTTTAGGTCAAATCTGGGTCGATTGATTCAACCATAACGGAGAAGATTCCAATGGCATTAAGGGACGATAAAGGTAATTTTAGGTCGGATTTTTTATAGGAAACATTGGTTTCATGTGTTTTTTATTGGAGTTAGGGGGTGTACAGAGTGTACCACACTATAGGGAGGTTGTTTTGGTGGTTTTGTAATTTAGGTAGCAGTGATAGACATGCGATGACAGATGTGGATGTGGTAGTTGTTAGGTGTGGAGGTGAGGGTACGTCATAGGTTTTAGGATGTCATGAACTCAATCGTGGCATCTATTTCAGCTAAGGAATGTTGGAGGTGTTATTTTCGAAGGTAGTTGATCATTAGTAAGGGTTTGTATAGGAGTGGTTCACGTGCGTGTAAATGGTGTGTTTGATTGCTATTGAACGGTTTAGTAGTTAGATGCATAGCCGTAGGGGGATTGCCATGGGTGTGCTTAGTCACAAGCTTTGTTGTGTATTACGGCATTAGGTTGAGTTAAGGTGGTGGTGTAGTCATTGGTTATGGGTTTGGGTATTCGGTTATAAGGGATTAAAGGTTGTGGTTGGTGTTGTGGCTAATCGGGGGTAAAGGTCGAGAGAGGGGGATCGTATAGTAGGTGTATAGTGTTTCGTATGGTAGGTTTATGTGAGGAAGGAGATGGAGCCAAAGAGAGACTGATTGTGGTGGTTGCAACTATATATTTGGATCAAAGTTGAATTGTGGCTATAGCATCTAGGTATTTAGCACACAGTTACATTCATGTTAGTTTGATGTACCATATTGGGTTGGTTTTGACGAGAAAGAAAGGGGGTCAATGGGTGAAAAGCTTATGGAGTAGTCGTATGTGGAGTGTAACCATGCGTAAGGATGAGTGTTAGATGTTGTGTCAGTGGTTAGGTATGTAGAGTGTCGGTAATTGGATGGATGAAGACAGTCATTTGAAGATTAGGCAAGAGAGAAAGGGTTGGTAATGGGAGTACTATTATGTTTTGCATCAAATTGCACCAAAGTAGGTTGCTATAAGGGATTCAGTTAGGATTTGGGTGAGGGCTGTGTTTTTGGTTAAGCAGTGACGAAAGAGGGAGACCGAAAGTAGTGTTGTATTGTATGTAAAGGGTGTGTGCGCAGTTTGACAATTAATCATAAGGGTTGTTGTGTGTTGCGGCACTGAGATGAGTCAAGGTGGTGGTGGATTGTAGATGTTTTGATGAGAGATAAGGGCGACTGAATGGGGTTGGTTCTGGGTTGCTATTTTTGAGTATGAGAAAGGGAGGGAAAGAATAGGAAAGAAGAGAAGGAGAAGAAAAGATGTGTTATTATGACCCGATCACAAAGTGTCACGTGTCACAACTAGATACATGGCCTAGTGATTTCTTAACATGTGGTAGTGCATTGTGTGTGTTGCGAAGAAATAAAAAAAAAAAAACAAAAAACAAAAGGCATTTAGCTTATTAGCTGTTAACTTGTACATTGTTCATATGTAGAAGGTTATCCTAAGATAGATTTGGATCTAAGCCTAGGCTTAATGCCCTTTTTCTAATTTTGATCTAAAAAAAAAAATCTATTATATTATACTATCTAAAATTATTATTCATCTATATTTCCTAAATTCCTTAATTTTTTCAATTTCCCTATTTTTTGTGATTTTTTCAATTTGTTGGTATTTTCTTATTTTTTTGGTTTTTCCTAAATTAGTTCATTTTATCCTATCTTAAAATTTTTTGTTAAAAAAAAAGGGGAACTAAAATGAGATGTCTTCACTTACCCCTTTTTGTACTAAAATTTAAGTAAAACTTATTACAAAAATAAAAGAGACTGTCTTTGCCTTAGGGATAGATTTGCCCTAAGAAGCATTACAACTAGCTAGCTAACCTAGGTTTAGGTCCTCTAGGGATTTAGTGGAGAGATAGCAGGCACTCTAAGAGCTAGTCGAAACACAATAGAAATTTGAAAGAGGGTAATGCCCCTTTGGGTTGACAAGAACCGTAAAAGAATATGAAAAACCTAGTTATTAGCCTAAACAAAAGAACGAAACTTGGTAATGCCTCACTAAGATAAAATAGGCAAAGAGGTCTTTAAGTTGGTTAAGAGATGTTGAAAACTTAGTCATTCCCCTATATGCTAACTAACCAAGATGAAATGGGAAAAGTACTACTTGAGTTGGCTAAGAGATATTGAAAATTTGGCGATACCCTTATGAGCTAACTAACCAAGATGAGACAAGCAAAGTGCTTCGTAAGTTGGCTAAGACTAAAGAGATATTGAGGACTTGGTTTTGCCCTTCTGAGCTAACTAACTAAGATGAAATGGACGAAGCACTCCTTTAGCTGATAAAGACCCTAAAAAGATATTGAGGACTTGGTCATATCCCTATAAACTGACTAACAAAGGTAAAAAGGAAAAAGCTCTCCTTAAGTGGCTAAGACCTTAAATTGAATGAGAAAAGTAAGCGCTCCTTGAGTTCACTAAGATCCTTAAGAGATATTGAAAACTTAGTCATGCCTTGTAAGCTGACTAACCAAGGTAAAATAACTAAAGCGCTCCTTAAGCTGGCTAAAAACCTTAAATTGATATTGAAAACTTAGTTATGCCCTTATGACTTGACTAAACTAAGATGAGACGAGCAAAATACTTCTTGAGTTGACTAAAACCTTAAAGAAATATTAAGGACTTGACTATGCCCTTATGAGCTGAATAACCAAGATGAAATGGAGGAAGCACTCCTTAAGCTAACTAAGATCCTAAAGAGATATTGAGAACTTGGCCATACTCTTATGAGCTGACTAATTAAGATGAGACGAGCAAAGCACTCCTTAAGTTAGCTAAGACCTTAAATAGATATTGAAAACTTGATCATGCTCGTATGAGCTGACTGACTAAGGTAAAATGGGCAAAATTCTTTTTAAGCTAGTTAAAACCTTAAAGAGATATTGAAAACTTTTTTATGCATCTATGGGCTTACTAACCAAGATGAGATAGGCAAATCGCTTTTTAAGTGGGCTAAGACCTTAAAGAAATGTTGAAAACTTAGTTGTGACCCTATGAGCTAACTAACTACGATGAAATAGGCGAAGCACTTTTTGAGCTAGCTAAGACCCTAAATTGAAACCTAATAGTATCCTATTAAGCTAACTATCCTAAGTAAGAGCATCCCTTGGGGACTAGTAACTTGAAACTAGAATGGATTTACGATACCTAGTCGTGCTCTTTTGAGCTTACTAACCTAGCTAAAAGAGTCTTTAGGGGACTAGCAACCTTAAACTAAAATCGATTTGGGATACTTGATGATGCTCTTTTGAGCTTACTAACCTAGGTTAGAGTATCTATAGGGGACTAGCAACCTTATATTGGAATCGATTTAGAGTACCTAGTTGTGCTCTTCTAAGCTTACTAACCTAGGCAGGAGCATCTCTAGGGGACTAGCAACCTTAAATTGACTTGAAAGAAGTGTCCTATAGGCTCACTAAAAGGAAGCGGTGATGAAAGGAAGCAGCCTACAAGCCTACTAAGACTTTAAAAGGAAGTTTTGGAAACAAGAACTACCCTATAAGCTTGCTAGAAAGATTAGGTTGAGATAGTAGTCTATAAGCTGACTAAAAACCCTAAAGAAAAGTTGGAAACAAAAGTGCCCCACAAGCTTGCTAAGATCCTAATAGAAATTGGGCTTACTAAAAGGATTAGTGAAGAGAAGCACCTTATGAGCTCGCTACAACAAATTAATGAAGAGAAGCGTACTATGGGCTTGCTAAAAGAAATTGGTAAAGGAAAATACCCTATGGGTTGGTTAATAACCCTAAAGAAAATTGGCGAAAGAGATGGTAGCGCTTTGAAAGTTGATTAAAACCCTCAAAAGAAAGATGCAACAGCACCCTACGAGTTTGTTAGAACCATAAAAAGAATGGAAGAGGAGACAACCCTTTAAGAGCTTGTTAAAACCCTAAAAATGAAAGATGGGACAGTACCCTAAAGACTAGTTGGATCCTTGAGAGACGAGATAGTAGCCTAAGAGCTAGTTCGAACCTTAAAAATAAAAGATGGGATGGCGCCCGAAAGGCTGGCTAGAAACCTAAAAGGAATAAGAGAGTGGACGGTGCTTCTACGAGCTAATTGAAATCTCAAAAATGAAAGACGGGATAGCGCCCTAAAGGTTAGCTGGAATCCTAAAAAGAATAGAAGAGGAGACAATGCTTTAAGAGCATGTAAAAACCCTAAAAACAAATTTGAAGAGGGGTTAGTGCTCTAAGAGCTAACTAGAACCCTAAAAATAAAAGACAAGACAATACCCTAAAAGCTGGCTAAAACTCTAAAAGAAATAGAAGAGAGGATAACGCTCTAAGAGCTAGTTAAAACTCTAAAAATGAAAGATGGGACAATGCCCTAAGAACTAGCTCGAACCCTAAAAAGAATAAAGGAGGGGACAACTCTCTAACACCTAGATATAACTTTGAAAATGAAAGATAATATAGCGCCCTAAAGACTAGCTAGATCCTTAAAAATGAAAGATAGGACAGTTTCCTAACAGCTAGCTTGAACCTTAAAAATGAAAGATAGGATAGCATTAAAAAGGTTAGCTAAAACCCTAAAAGGAATAAGAGAACGAATAGCGCTATCAGAATTAGTTGGAATCTCAAAAATAAAAGATGGGACAGTGCCCTAATAGCTGGCTGGATCCCTAAAAAGAATAGAAGAGGGAGTAGCACTCTAAGAGATGGCTTAAACCCTTAAGGGGAATTGGCCAAAAAGAGAGGGCATAACGCTTTTAAGAGATGGCTAGAACCCTAAAATTGATGAAAGATAGTAGGAATAGCCCTCTTAAGAGTTGGCTTGAACCTTTAAGAAATTAACGAATGATTGAAGAAGTAAAGCAAGGAAAGAAATCGGTATTTCAAGAAAGAATTTCCTGGCTTGAAAAATATTTATAAACAAAGAATTTAGGTAAAAACCATTTAATGATAGAAGCGACAACAGGGATGGTTCCTTGGTTTAGATTAATGTGATCAACTTAAAATATATGACCACATTGAAAAGGAAACAAATGACCTAAATTAAAAGTTTGGCTAATTTAAACAACACGAATCTACAAAAGCCAAAAGTGGACAAAAAAAAAAAAAAAACTATGTAAAGCCTTTACTTTCTCTCCTTCTTTCTCTCTATTTTTTTGTTTTTTCTTAATGGGTATAAATTTTTATTTAAAGAACAAGCTTATAACCTCCCCTATCCTTAGTAATCATGTAGGGTTTTTTAATGCCCCTAACCTTAAGGCTTTCTCATGGGCCTTTGTGATTTTAAGTATTTATTTCCTAAGGAAAAAGTAACCCATGATTAGTTTGGCCGAAGAGAGAATCCTTCCTAGCTCTCGGTCTATATTTCACTCTTGACTACAATTCTAAAAATCACAATCCATTTTGTAAATGATAAACTTTGATTAATATGTTAGTTTTTTTTTATTCAACATTATGAATTTAGGATTATGGTCAAAGGGTTTCAAAAAGTTTCAAAAAGGACTAATGAAGAGGTTATTTTGAAAAAAAAAAACTTTTATTTATCTTAAGTATACAAGTCAAGAGCTTTAAGGAAAAATTTGAAGTATATTTGCCCTAACTTCAAAAACAATTTTTATTAAAGATAGATTATCTTTTAAAATTGAATGAGCTTTTATTATGTAAGGGTAGTATTATGGGTAAGAAGGCTTTATGTGATTCAGCATTGGTAAGAGAGGCTTCAAAGTAGATATAAAGATTTTGGGTTTTCGAGCATTGAAATATGATTTAAGGCCTTGTGTTTTGGGGGCTATTTGGGTATTGATTCTTGATCTTTTGATTTGATTTGGCTACCCTTGCTGGGATATGATATATCCTTTAGGGCTTTCGGTCTCTTTTGCCCTTCTTCATTTTTAATTATTATTACTTTGCCCCATTATCTATTACTGTTCTTTCTTTTCTTTTATCCCCAAGAGTAATTGTCTTCATTGCTAAGTTTTTTCCTTTTAAGTAATTCTAGGCCTTAAATCCATAGATTTCTAGTGTATGGGCTCTTTTGAGGTAAGTATAAGGTTGAGGTGTTTGAAGGGTATCAATTCTTCTTCATTTCAAAAAATAATAATAATTTATTAGAAATAAAACTTGTGAATGAATTTAATGTTACTAAAGCAAACACAAACCAATTTTATCCTTCTCTTATCATCAATGATCCTAACCTTCGAATTGTCCTTTTGTAGAATGGTTCAGGGTTTAAATTTTAAAATTCTCCAAATAGATTCAACGGGGTTGACAAGAGATCATTAAGTTTAGGATTTGAAAACGAATGCCTAACTTTATTTTGAACTATGTATCACATTCAAAGTAGACCTTCTTTAAGGAACAAGTCCAAAGTATCCTCACCATTATATTGTTCAACTCTTAAAGTGTTTTAAGGGTTACTGTATAGGATATAGTTTACCTCTTTTTATCCTAAACTTTTCAAAAGTGAGTTACCAATTCCATAAAGAGGAGTTCATTATTTATCTGCCCTAAGGTGGAGATTAACTTTACTATATGCCTAAGTTTCTCAAAACATGCCCTAGTTTTGATACTTCTCACTTGGTTTGAGTTCGAAACTTGGGTTGTGTTTTGACTTTGCTTATGATTGGGCATAGTTTTCTAAATGAACCAGGGTTTTCAACTTAGCTTGGTTACCTTGATGGACCGAGGATTGTATTTGGGTCAATTGCCTTGATGGGCCTAGTGGCCAAGGGTTCATGTTTAAATTAATTGTCTGAATGGGCCCAAGGTTAGTATTTATATTGAATAGGCTAAGTGACTAGGCTTCCTTAATAAGCCAAATGGCTTCGTTTGGATTAGATGCGTTTAGGTCGGCTTCCTAAATGAGCCAAAGGTCTAGGCTTAGGTTAACTCCTCCATATTTGGGTTAAGCCCATAAGGATTTATAACCGTTAGCAAATTTTCTTTTCATTTTCATTTTCATTTTCTTTTTCTTTTTCTTTTTCTGTTTCTTTTTCTTTTTTTTTTAGAGAGAGAAAGATAAAGTTTTAGAAACTAAGAAATTAAATTACAAATAAGAATTGTGATTTTTAGAGTTCTATTTACAAGTTTATGAGACTTATTTACATTTCTCTAAAGGAGAGAGAATGAATGGTTAGATTATTGAAGTACCTATTTACAAAAGAGACTCTTAAAGTGTGAAGAATGATAAGCTGAAGATAACACTTTATTATTTTATAAAATCGAAGTATAGAAAACAAAGGAAGAAGGCCTAATAATTATTCTCAAAACTTGACACTTATTCTAGACTCTCTAGACATAAACTAGAAACACCCTAAATTAAGTCTCATAGATGAGCCTTAAGGTCCTCCAACATCACATAAAGTTTCCCCAATAACTTGTCCCATAAGGGCCCTTAAGGCTTAGTTGTGAGCTTTAGAGCATTCGATTTTCTCCTTTAGATAGGCAATTGCATCCTTCAGTAGTTGCTCATGAATCTTAGGGAGGTCTTATAGCTTATCATTCCTTTGATTGTTTTGCTTGGTCGTTTGCTATTCTAACTCTATACATTTTATGGATAAGCATCAGTTAACAATGGAATAAAAGAAAATACATGCGAAAATGTAGAGGTTAGGATCGTTTAGGATAGTATATTACTCCTTAAGTTACAACTTTACTATTATTTTCAAAAACTAATTGCATTAAAACTCTTGAATAATTAGTAAGGTTGCAATTCTTAAGAATAGTGTATTGACTCAAGCTTAAACGGGGGTATATACAATCAACGTAGGTTCTAAAAAGTCCTTAAGCTTTATGACCTCATTTGTTTCTAGAAAACACCTTCATTGGTCACATTAAGCTTAAGTAGAGTGGCCCAATCAATCCCGAGCGGTGGTTACACTACAATACTTAAAGCTTACACAATGGCCTTCCATCCTAAGATCTTAATACAATCCAGGTTTGACCATTTCTATCATACAAATATAATACAGAATTTAAAAAATTAGTATAACCATATACAAATGTGGTAAATAATAATGAGTAAATAAATAAACAAATTACACTCAATAAGGTGATTCCAAAGAATTAATTCTAAATTTGGAAAGTTGGATGGCTAACCCTCTTGACTTCCTCAATGGAGTTGCCAAGCTATCAAGTTTGATTTTTTCTCAATTTTGATAAATAAGTCATTTTTAAATTGATCAATATTAAACCCTAACCATTGAATACTGAATCTTGACTAAAATTTAAACAAAATCGATTCTTTTATATTTTGAAAATGTTTTAGAGTCACCATCCGAATGGAGTCGAGCAAATGAGTTTTAACTAATTGGGTAGATTGATTATAATTTAACTATTGATCTTTTCGATAAAACCAAATTTATAAACAATTTTAAGAACTAGAAATCAAGTCCAAGGTTAACCTTTTTAAACCCTTACGAGTATTATTAACTTTTCAAATTTAGATTTAATCGCTTAAAATCACCTTTTAAAACTATCCTATAAAAACAAACTTCAATCATTAATTAATTAATTGGATCCTATTCTATTAAATTGAAAGAAATCTAAGATTTATTCATTTATTTTATTGAATTCAATAACTAAAAGTAGAAAAATTAATTTTTTTATTTTTTACATCGCCCCGAAGATACTTACATACCCACTATTCAAAATCAAACATAAGTAATTCTTTTTGAAAAAATTAATGGGTTGGTTGATTTTAATTTTTGAAAAAAGATCGGGTTTACGTTTTTACTTAGTTTAATTTATTTAAGGAAATTTTTTTGAAGGATCCTAATCAAGATTTTATTCTTCAAAACTTTAAAGTAATTCTAATTTGGAAAAGGTTCAATTATTTTTATTCATTTGGAAAGTAAGTTTTTTTAAGTTATTAAATAACTTTGCTATTTATTTATTATTTTTGTTTATTATTATTTTTTTATTTTCAATTTCCTTATTAATTTCTCTATAAAACATAAAACAAACATTAAACTTTTTTTTTCTTTTCCACTTTTTTCTCTTTTTTTTTTCTTGTTTTTTCCTTTTCCACTTCCTTTTTTTCTTTTTTAGTTTTCCCTTTTTTTTGTTACAATACAATAGAATTGACATAAAAATAATAATAAAAACAACAATTTAAGACATAAACAAAGTAAGCAAACCAAGGATGCAAGCAGGAAGCGTGTAGGTTGGAGCTCCACGAGTTACGAATTTAGGTCTGACCTTTAGGTCAAATCCAAGTCGAATGACCTAACTATAATGGAGAAGATTGCAGTGGCATTAGGGATCAACAGAGGTAGTCTTAGGTTAGATTTTTTTGCGAGAAACATTAGTTTCATTCGTTTTTTATTAGAGTTAGGGGATATAGGGAAAGTGTCATAGTTCAGGGAAGCTATTTTAGTGGCTTTATAATTTGGGTAGCAGCAGTAGCTATGCAATGACAAATGTGGTAGCTACTAAGTGTGGAGGTAGGGTACATCTTAGGTTTTAGGATGCCATGAACTCAACCATATCATCGATTTCAACCGAGTTATGGATGTTTTATTTTTTTAAGGTAGCCACATGTCAATGAGGGTTTGTATAGGAGTGGTTTGCATGCGTGTGAATGGTATGTTTGATTGCTATCGAGCTGTAAAGCAGTTAGGTATGTAGCCATATGAGGGTTACTATAAGCATGTTTGGTATTTGGTTACAATGGTTGTTGTGTGTTACAGCATAGGGGTTGAGTCAAGGTAGTGGTGCAGTCATTGGGTGCAGGTTGGGGTGTTCAATTGTAAGGGATTAGAGGTTGTGGTTGGTGTTGTAGATGATTGAGGGTGAAGGTCGAGAGAAGGGGATTGCACGGTAGGTATATGGTGTTTCGTATGGTGGGATTATGTAAGGAAGGAGATGGAGCCACAGAGAGAGAGAGATCATAGTAGTTGCAATCATATACGTAGATCTGGAGTTGAATTGGGGCTATAGCATCGTAGATAGTTGGCACATTGTTACTGTCACATTAGTCTAATGTGTCACATTGGGTTGGTTTTAACAAGAAAGAAAGGAGGTCAATGAGCGTGACCATGTATGAAGATGGGTATTAGATGTTGCATTAGTAGTTAGGTGTGTAGTATGTCAATGATTGGATGGATAAGGATAATCAGTTGAAGGCTAGGAAAAAGAAAGAGGGCTAGCGATGGGAGTACTATTGTATTCTCCAACAAAGTTGCTATGGAGTTTGGCAGATGGTGGCCATTGGCGTTGGTTGCACCATGGGTTGCTACAAGGGATTCGGTAGGTATTTGGGCAAAAGTTGTGTTTTCGATTGAGCGATGATGAGAGAGGGCGATCGAGAGTGGTGTTGTATTGTGCGTAGAGGGTGTACATGATGTTCGGCAATTGGTCCTGAGGGTTGTTGTATGTTGTGGCACTGGGTCGAGTCAAGGTGGTGGTAGATTGTAGATGTTCTGATGAAAGATAGGGGCGATTGAATGGGGTTGGTTCTAGATTGTTGGTTTTGAGTGTAAGAAGGGGAGGGAAAGAAAAGGATAGAGGAGAAGGAGAAGGAAAGATGTGTTTTCATGACCCAATCACGAAATACTATGTATCACGACTACACACATGACCTAGTAATTTCTTGACTTGTGGTAGTACGTTGTGTGTATGTTGCAAAAAAAAAAAAAGGTATTTTTTATTCTTTTGGTAAGGTTCAAACCCAGGACCTTAAGTTAAACCCAATACTAAATCTAAGTATTTATTCGTTAAGCCGTTAGCCTATACCTTATTCATATATGTAATTAAATTACATATATGCACAAAATTAGCCTGGGTTAGAGTTAAATCTAAGCTTAAGCCCAATAGCCTTCTTCTAATTTCAATTTAAATTAAAAAAAATCTATTATATTATACCATTTAAAATGATTATTTATCTATGTTTTATAAATTCCCTATTTTCTTTTCTATTTTCCTTGTTTTTTGTTTTTCCTAAATTAGTACCCTTTATTATATCCTAAAAAATTAGAAAAAAAAGGGGAGCTAAGAAAAATAGGGTGTCTACACCATCATACATAACTCGCAAGTGGGTATACAATTCAATCTCAATTAACTCCTTTGTGTGGAATATGCTTGTACTTAGTATGGAATTCAAGTCTCTAAACTACTATCTAAAGAATTAGTCCTTGACTATCTAATGCTACCTGGTTTCTGACAATAAGTCTTCAATTAATATTTCAATATCAACAATTTATTCATATCAAATACTCCCTATAATGATAACGAAGTATTCCTGTGACATCGTAGCTTCTACCAATTAGGAATAGAGTACAAATCTACACCTATAAGCAACATATTATCAGCATTCACACTTATGATATGATAGCATCTGCATTCTTGGGGTATCATAATATCTCCTGATTGAAAAATACAGTAGAAGTTCCCCCATTAAAAACCATGTTTAAGTACTACTCTCCTATGGTCAATATGCTTTAGTTGATCTCTACAAATACCATTCAAAGTACAATTGATATTATTCGAAACATATGATTCAAATATCAACTTCCAGCCTCATATATATATATATATATATATATATAAGAATTTGAACTTTATCTTTGAACAATATACTTTAAGATTTAGCGATTTAGCTCAACATCACTAGAGAATTATATTAAAATTAAACTTTCACTTCATAGGATATTTCACATAAATTTTTTTATATACCAAATGATCACATATTCTCTTCCCAAATACATGGTCTTTAACTATAACTTTAATTCGCTATATACAAATTCATGTCAATAGCATCAAGAGAATTGAAATATATCATAATCTAAATTTTATCGCAACAAATTTGTCTTAGAAGTAAACCTTATATCAAAGGAAATCATGTTAGAATTAAACCTTCACACAATTGGGATCCGCATATAAACTTCCATATATGTTAATAGATCCCATATTCACCTTCTAAATTCCCTATTTCTCGTTGCTATTGCAATTTAGCTATATATAAGATCATATCTTTGTTACTAAAAGAGTAGGAATACATCAAAGAACACTTAGCACACTAAAATAACAAGAGTTTGTTATAAAACTTATAACCAATATTTGTCAAGAGTGATTGAGTTCCAAATCCATAGTCTTATCGAAAAGAATCAAATCGCTTAACTTTATTTCAAAATTTTACTAAATATTAACTTCATAAATTTTTAAGCTCTTCAAAAGTTGTTATATTATCCTAATGAAAGTCAATTTCCATACTTGTTCACATATACATCACCATCTCTAAGTTGGAATTATGACTCCCTACTTCATATTTTGAGACCTAAGACATTAGAACTCCATAAACTGCATCATCGTTATCAATATCTCTTATGTTAAATTCAATTCTCATAATTTACTTCCAATTCCCATACAATCTTCCACTTGGGCCTTAAGAATGATCTCCACATAAAGTTCTACTTTCTCTTATATTCTACGCTTCTTGATTTGTACATCTATTTATTTTCATCAGTAGTTCTCAGCTTAAGTTATGGCAATATCTAAAGCATAGTCAAAGTCTTCTTCAAAAACTTCATCTAAGTTCTAATTAATTACCTCTAAATTTTATTGTCCTACAAGAGTTTCTTTTGATATAACTAATGGTTTAGGTTTATTAAAGCAAAGCTTCTATGCTAACATTCTCTATAAATGAAAATTTACAAGACCAAACTATGGTATATGGAGGAAACCTCTAAAAATATATCATACTTTTTATTGTCACCTAGTTATAATTTCTATAATAGTTCCTTTCTAACTCTTCAATCATTAGAAATTCTATCGTTGAAATCATTACAAATGTAGCCTCCTTAATGATAAAGTATCTTTCATCCAAAGTAATAGTATTAATATAAGTTTCAAACTCACTATCCTGCATCGCTCAACATTTAAGAGATAATCTCTTCTATATATAAATCATTAAAAAACTACCATATTATGTATTGAAAAGTTGGAGACGAATAATAGGTAGACAGTAGTTAACCCCTACTAATTAGCTTAAATATCATAGGTAAATTTTGAAAGATTAGAGTTTTATTATTTATTACAATTATTTTTGGATAAATCTATTAGTTTTTGTTGGTTTATAGAATAATTAGTTTTCTTTATAAATCTTTAATTCAATTTACCATATTATGGTTTCTAGAGTCAAATTTTGTTGCAAGGAATATTTGAGTTTGATCTTCTATGCAAATTTGAATATTTATGTAATTCATAGAAGTTTTTAGTGGATTTGAGGGTGAAAATCTAATTTTTAATACACTTAGGCATTGAGTTAGACATTTAAAAACATTTAGAAAGGGAAAAACTAAAAGTATGTATTTTGTATACTTAAAATGATTTTCACGTACTTATTGGTTCTTGGGCAAATTATTAGGGTTGAATAATTAATCCCATTATACATTTATACCATATTCTCTATAATATCTTGCTTAATCGAGTGAGTTTTAAGTAGAAATTAAAGGTAATAGACTAAGTTATGGCTACAAATTTCTCACACCAGATATAGTAGGATAGGATATGAGTAAGATACTAAAATATCACCTTACATATATACTCTAAGGTACACAAGATAAAGTTTCAATATAACTTATATCCTCCTCCTCCTAATAATAATAATAATAATAATAATAATAATAGTGGGTAAAAATAACACACAAATCATCCCTATTTAATAGTACATACATGTTTTAACCCCACTAAGAAAATATATTTATGAGAAGGCAACATATATATATATATATATATATGGATTTCATGAAATATAATGACAAACAACAGGATAAAATAGTAACTTGATTTTTTTGGGAGCCTAACCATCTTTTAAAATGCTTTCCTACGGAAAAAGAAAAAAATACATTACAAAAAGAATCAATTAAAAATTAAAAATCATAACTATCATTTTTTCAGCCAACTACGTTACAAATAGAGAAGGGAATTCAAATCTGGTCTGTTTCACTTGAATGATTAACATTGATGCCATTAAATTGTAATGGTGTTGGCTTAAAAAATTATGATAAGAATGTAGATAAAGAAGGTGCAAACGGAGAGACAAGTTGATATTTAGGATGAGAACCGAAGAGCGTAGACGGAGTAAGTGCGATGTCTGGGTTATATTTTGCCAAGCAAAGAAAATGTTGCTTAATGAGGTGGAATTTTTGGCTCCTAAGAAAAACTTTTTGGCTAGCCTTTGCGAATAATTTCTCACCTTTAAAAAACAAAAGGTTTTTAATTATTATATATTAAATATATGTATATATAATATATAAATATTAATAAAAATATAACATATATGGTAATGAAACAAGTAATTTTTCAATAATTACCATCCATATTTTACACTATCTATAAGTATATATATTTAAATTTTCGTTAATATTACCATATTGCACGTGTATTTACATAACAGAGATAAAAAAAAAAAGAAGGAAAACCAATTCCACTTTTAGCAATACCTTTTATTGAGAGTGTAATATAGAATAAATAGGACTGTGCAGTACTCGTATAATTTCACTTATCCAATATATTATACCCTTAATGAGAGGAAGATTTGAATAGTACTAATAGATTATATGAATCGACAAATAGTATATAAGTATTAATAAAAATTTTATACGTAAAATTAAAAGATGTTTTTTTAAAAATACATCCCTTATTATCATGTGTATATTTTTGCATCATTTATTAATGCATAGATTGTGTTAGTAATATTTAGTTTTTTTCCCTTCAATAAAAGGTTATGTTACTGAGATATATGATACATTTACGCTAACTACAAATCAGCTTGCAGCTTATTCAGGAGATTCCTCGTCGTCTTAAAAAAAAAAAAAAGAAAGGAAAAGGAATTAATCGCCACTTTAGATTATTCGTCGGATTAGCTGCTAAAGGAAAATTTTGGTGTACCGTCGTAGCTTTTCTTATACTAAGGTAGTGTTCGTAATTTGATATTGTCCTCCATTACTCGTATATCCTTATAACTAAAAGTAACCGCTAAGTTTGAATTTTTTTTTTTTTTTTCACATTATGTCGTTACTTTGTTGTAACCTAAATTGTTTCATTCATAATTCACCTTTTCTTCGTGCATAATTTTTTTTTTCTAGCATGTATTGACACTTGTTTGTCGCCCTCCTTATATTTGTACGTTTCATTTGTATTTCGTATAAAACCTCAATAGAAGTAATATGTGGAAGGAATTCATAACTTCAAATTACCGAACAACCATTAACTAACTCGAAACGATAGTTAAAATAGAGACAGTAATATTATATTATTATCCTATGTCTAGTTTCAGGTGCATCATCATTGAGAGAAACATCCAATAATATGGGGTCCGTGATTCCTTCTGTCGTACTAGATTTTCTACAATTGCATCATCATCACACGTGAATGGAAAAACTTTTGCATCTGACTGCGTCTAGCTTGTTATCTTAGGTGATGGCCAAGTGATCTCTTTCTTGTCCAAAATGTCATTTTATAAAAGGGTAGTTGACCTTTCTACGGACGTCCCGGAAATTAACGATTTTTTAGCGGTATTAATTTTATAGAATAGTCGTTTTATCAATTAAACAAAAAAAAATTATAAATAAATAAAAAATATCATCATTTTATTTTATTTTTTGTAAAATCAATGTGATAAAAGATAAAATAAAAGAAACAATAAGAGAGAACACCAAGACAGACGATCATGTGAGAATGGAAAATTTAGTTTACATAGCAAGGTTTGTTTAACTAATTCCATCAGTTTGGTACATATAATTGTATATACATGCCTCCTACTATTTTCCCATTTTATTGCCAATGAATAAGCTAGCATTCATTCATACATACAAGCGTACTTATATATATATATATATGTAGGCAGATGAAAATCGCATTATTACCGTATTCCTTCTGAACCACCAAACTATTTCCCTTTTGTCGTCTATGAGAAAAGAACAGAAAAACATAAAAGTGCTCCCCAATGGATTGAGGTTGAGTTCGGTAAATTTCTTGTGAGAAATAACTTGCGGCTGCTCCATGATTATTTTTTTGTTCCTTAAAAAAATTACTATTTGCCAAGTGAACTTTTAGGACATTTTCGTTTTACCCACGTGTTTTGCATTACTTTTCTTACAGGAGGCTTGTTCGTTTCATGATTTATCTATCTATACTGCATATTTTTATATATATATATATATATACTCGCACAAATGGATATATATCTAACTAAAGCAAAACAAGCAAGGAAACAACAAGTTAGGAAACTAAACCTTAGAATGCCAATAAGCGTGTTTGCTAACAAGGAGTTGTGTTTGCTTGTAAAGAAATTTGTTAACCACTATTATAATTGTTTAGGGTTATGCTGATCATTGTGCACAAATTTTGGTTTTTTTTTTTTATTATGTGAATTTAGGAGAAGGAAGATTCATATCTTGATCTATTTCGATGGAAGACTAATAGAGATATAATTATATTATAACGACCTTAATATTTATTAGGTATATTATCAAGCCTTTATAGGGATTAGGCTTTTAGGTAAATTAATTAGTTAGACTAGAAAATTAGAAAACGTAAAATTCGAGCCTTGCGTGCATTTACTTAGGCGAAATAATGGTTTAGGGCACAGCTGTTTAGGTTTAGAAAGTTGTTAATCCATTAGAAACATGTGTGAGATGTGAGTTAAAATCACATCTCAAAATATAAATAACAAATAAAAACAAAAAAGTTAGAATTAGCTTATTAGTTAAGCCACCTAAAGAGTTTATTGCCCCTGAAAAAGACTTCACCTTACCTATAAAAACCCTTGAAGCCTGTAAAACTTTAGTTTGTTATTACAATAAGTCTAGTAACCTTATAATCCATGTGTTTAAGCCATGTTTCTTTTTCCACATAATATCTAAAACAGTCCTGACTTTTATCTGCGGGCTACAAGCTGTTTTCTTTTGGATATATAAGAAAAAAAAAAAACCCAAAAAATGTGGACCATACCTTTCTCTGTTAAAATCAGCTTATTAATTGAGTCACCTTAAAAATTTGTGCCTTAGATAAATTGAAGTGTGTTTGATATCTACTTGAATTTTTATATTTAATAAAAATAAGATATGAAAATGATAGAAATGTATTTTTTAAAAATATTTCTTTTTAAAAGTATGTAAATTTTTCAGTTCGCAATTCTAACACTCTAATTATTATTTCATCATAATTATAAAATAGAAACAAATAAAAAACAGATAAAATAATCTTTTAAACACTAAATTTTAAACGAATATAAATTAGTTATAAATATAAATAAAATCTATATGAAAACAAAACCATCCAAACAGAACCTTGCATTCTAATGCCCTGTCCACTACTTCATAAGTAGCTTGGTCTTTATGGTAAAGATACCAGCTTCTTCCTTCCAAAATGGCGCCTGTTATGAAGTCTGTCTCATTTGCACTTATATGGATCCTTGTCCTCTTATTTTCAAGTGTTTCTCGTATTACGGTAGCAGCGGCTCGAGTAACTCCAGGTACTCCATACACTTTTGCTAGTTATTTAAAATAGTCATGCAGCAGCTTTAAGTTTGATAACGTAGCATGAAGTTGAACTAATATTATGTATATATGACTTTCGCTCTATCTTCTCTTTCTCTTTGTACTTACGCAGCTTCGGTTTATCGAGAGGAACGTGGTCCTGGAGGTGTTTATGGGGCGGCTGAATATGTATGTGGGGAACACGGTCGTTGTCGTCGTCTTTCGGCTCAAGCTCGAGTGAAAGGACGTAAACCACGCCCTGGCGGAGGCCATCCCTAGCCTGGTCAATACGGAAATGGCGGAGGAATATTACTACGTTGTTTCTGGATTAAAGCCGATCACTCGCTCACTCTCTCTCTCTCTCTCTCTCTCTCTCTATATATATATATATATATATATGCGTGTGTGTGTGTGTCGAGTAGAAGAATTAATCACGTTCCATTAGATTGATGAATTTGTGGAATGATGATGATGATGATATATTATAAGGAAATAGGTTTGTGTCGAAGGCTTTGTTGTTTGTTCTTAAGGTTATTTTCTGGGCTATTTAGTGATTGTATTTTTATTACCATAAATAAACAAATACATACTTGTATATATATATGTATGTATATGAATGTATATACACCCATATAAAAAAACAAAAGTCTAATAATTTTCTATTTTGTTAGCGTTGTATTTTAATATGTCAAGGAATTTTTGAGAAAGTCATCAGACCACAACTTACTAGAAATTATTTTTCTAAGACATAAAAGGTGAAAAGAAAATTAGTAAGGTTTTGCTTTGTCATTGTATGAGCTTTTCTTTATTTTTTAAGATTACCAATGCTACATTCACAATGCATGTACAAATTTGACAACATTGTGATGTATTAATAATGATTTATATATAATTATTATTTTATAAAGATTTTGTATCAATATGAGGATGGGCTCTTATAAATGTAAACTCTCAAAAAATTAATAAGTTGGCTTAAAAAAAATTTAGATACTAAAATAAATTTAGTGACAATATTACTTAATCTTTTCAAAATTGGAATAGGAAAAAGGGCAAATCAAAAACATTTGAATGATTTCAATTGGACATTGGTTCAAATGTCTGAGAATAATAAAATAATAATAATAACTTAATCATACAAACTTATTCTTAAGGAATGTGATACGTAGCATCCCAAAGATTGTAAATCAAACTAAACTATAAACATCTCTAGATCATATGTAAAGCATCTTCACAATTGTAGTTTCATGGAAATTCATTGGTGATTGATAACAAGAATCTTAAATACTCTAAACTACTAATTTTTAGAAAAATAGAGTTGATGACTAGAAGGATAAAATTAAAATGTAGTATTTCATATGTGATACCATGAGACTTTTATGTAAACATTAATTAATAAGAATTTATATTATGAATTACTTCTGAGTGATTTTATACTAAAAATATTAATACGTTTCTGATATAGCAACATACAATCTTTTAAGAATACTTTATCGATATAGGTCGAGTGATTATATATATACAACTAGCATCCAAGTGAAGCTATCCTAAATAGATAGCTATGAGCAACTATGAGAGAAATTAGATAAAATATAGAAAAAACAAGAAGATGCAATATTAACGTTTTATTAATTAATTCCCCTTAAAATATATATTGTATAAATAAAATGATTTTCTAAGCAAATTATATGCCCAAACAATATAAAATAAAAATTTTAAAGCGTCTTCTAAATAAGAATAAAATTCAATTAAATCATTACCATTACTATCTTTAGTTTCTTGAGACATTAATCATTTTATTAATTCTAGGTACGTGATGTTATTTTACTAGATCAATCAAGGGATAATTATCTTGCTTTGGACCAATAGTCCGTATGTTCGGGTTTCCAACCAATATACCTTAAAACTTTTTATATGAATTAGAGAGACCAAAATCACCGCCGCCTAATATTAATATCAACACCTAATGGGGCTTTTAATACCAATTACTAGTATATAGTAAAGTATAATACCATTCAAGAAATTTTAAAGTATTATCTAAATAATCAAAAATATAAATATAAGTAGATGCTTGTGACATATAATTAAAATGATAGATTAATAAAACCACTACAAGCGGCAAAACCAAGGCTAATGGGGCGTTTGTGTAATATTAAAGAACATAAACGTTAAATGCATAAAACCACCATAGGTAGTAATACTAGTCGATTATGGGGTCTTATAAATATATCTAAGTAAACATCCAAAGTAATAGATTTTGTGGAGTTACACTTCATTTAATTAAAGATTCCTCTCATAAGATATAATGAAAAAAAAGAAATAATAAAATAGAAATTTTATTTCTTCAAAGAATTTGTACAAAACATAAAAACATTACATTCAGATCATTATGGAAAAGCTAGAAACATTAAAACATTGGAAGGTATAAGTACTATACCTAAAGATAGAAGCATAGGAATGCTTTAGGAGAAAAGAAAGAAGGAAAGAAAAAATTAATGGAAGGTAGTAGATGGAAGATCAAAGGTTGGTTTGATGAAGAAGGAGGAGGTTCAATGGACGGGAAGTGAAAAGGGAAGGTATATGTAGAGAGGCTGAGAGAGAAGAGGAATGGGAGAGAAGAGGTGTGTTTGTGTGTGAAACTCGACCTACCTCTGTATGAAATGAGGGTCTTTATTTATAATTAGGAAAGCCAACCAGGTACTGTAGAGAATGGTGGCATTGTAGCCAACAAGGTACTATAGAAACAATAAAAGATGGAAGACATTTTATTATAGTAAACAGTAATATGCTAGATGGTGAAATTCGATGTCATTAATGACCTAATTATGCATTTTGATATATGCGTATACATATTCCTATTGTATTAATAGTGCAAAAACTTACATTCAGAAAAGTAAAATATATATATTGGTCAAGGATCACCTAGGTCTATCCCATAATAGTTATCTTCGTTAGTATCTCCGCTATAATGGGTTCCTAATTGAAGTGTTAAATTTGAAATTGATCTTTGAGTTGACTCATTAAGGCTAACAAGTGCTTTCTCTAAAACTTATCTCATTTGATTTGAAGAAATGGTACAGGTTAATGAAGACTTTAAAAATCCTTTATCATGGAAAAGTGGTGCTAAGACATTAATATGAATGATTAAAGATTTGTGAGTTTTGACCATGTTAAAATGGATTCTTCTTTAACCTTATTCCACATTTTAAAACTATCCCTCCACTTTACTTTATACATTCTAATCAAGTTTGTAGTGTTTATGGTTTTATTTGTTTTGTATTCAAAAAACCACATCATAACCTAACATATACTAATATGCATGAAATAAAACATTTCCTTTTGAAGACATTTTTCATGAGGTGTTAGATTGTAATTTTCCATAAAAACATTAAAACCATTTTTAGCTCTATCATGAATAATTTTAGGAACTGCTCCAAATTATTTCCATCAGTATGCAAACTAATATGGGAGGTTTTTTTATGAACAGTTGTTAAAAAATGTTAACCGTTTGTGTGAACATTTTGGATTCATTTGGTAAAAGGCAATCCACTAAGCCTGTTTATAATCATAATTATTATAACTGGTTTGATAATTAGGTAGTAAAGACATTGGGTTCATTTGGAATTTAATTGGCATCATTAGATGTGTTCGCCATTCATTAAGGTTGATAACCTTATGAATTTTGGCAATTGAGTAACTAATCATCTCATCATTTTTAAAATGCTTAAATGAAACTGATCCGGTTTCACTCAAAATTCTTAAAATTGAATTGTTTGTAATAATCATATGGTACATAAAAGAAATATTTTGTAAAAATTTTTCTTGCAAATTCAAAAAGATCCTTTTCAAACATTTTTTTTTCAACAAAGAAAACATATATGAAAACGAATTTTTGAAAAAATTTTGATCTTTGAATGGCAGTTTTTTGTGTCAACGATGCCACCTCGATAATTTACATATCTTGATTTTTTCTTTGTATATCATTGGTTGTGGAATTGTTTCTTTTGCAAGTTGAATTCCTAGAATCATAGGAAGGACACTTTTTGATTGTAGAGTAACTGAGAGTGCTTTAAGGAATTTAGAAGTGATTGTCATTTTAGATATTTCAGAAAGGTTATTATTAGATTGTGTTTGAACGATAGGAGATTGGGTATTTTGATTATTAGAGGATTAGACATTAAGAGTCATTGGATTGGAGGTCCTTGAAGAGGATTCCTCCTTGATTACAAGAGGAGTATTGGATGATTTATAGACATCTAACCATGTTTTAACATTAGTTAGTCTCTTCTTCGAAACAAACAGTTTTTTTCCCTTGTCCTTTGCTTTCTTGGAAGACATCTCCCTACAAGAATTTACGAGTAAGAAAATCAAAAAGGTCATTTAATGTCCATTAATATGTTTTATTTCAAAATAAAAATAGATAAAATTGCTTACCATCTAACAAATTTTTGTTTTGATACAATGTTTTGAACATTTTTCATTAAGATATTTTTTGCAGCTTTACAATCAATACATAAAAGAAATTTTTAGTTTAACAAATCTCCTTGAAATTTGGAAATTATTAAAACAATTGCTAATATTTCCTTTTTAATTATAGAATAGTTACATTGACATTCAATCCAATACTTAGAAACAAACAAAGCTATACAGTCTTTATCATTTTGCTTTTGTTTTAAAATTCCTCCAAATCCTAAATCAGAAGCATCGATTTCTACAATTTTTGGTAAAGACGGTTCAACAATATGTAAACATGAAATTTCATTAATTTTTTGTTTAATTTGTTTGCCTACATTAGTATGAATTTCAGACCATTGTGGAGGATTCTTCCTTAATTTTTTATAAAGTGGTTTATACAAAATATTAAGATTAGGAAAGAAATTTACTACATAATTTAAACTTCTTAAAAATTTCTAAAGTTGATTCTTTTCTTTGATTTCATCAAGAAATTTAGCAATGAATTCAATTGACCTTTGAATCAGAATTATTGTTCCTTTACTTCTATGAAATCCTAAGAATCTATATATATAATCACTCAACCTATACTGATAAAGTATTCTTAGAAAATTATATGTTGCTATTTGCATGTACATATATATCGTACGTATTTATATAATGGCAAAAAATTGTACAATTCAATAATATGTATGTATGTAATTGTTTCTATTGTTGTACAATAGTAAAAGTTATATGAACAAACTAATCTATACATATAAATTAGTTATATTTACAATTTAAAAATTATCTTTACTTATTATCATAATCTAAAAATAGGTCTATATACATTAAACCACATGTAATGGCGTTATTTCAAAGTGTATTTAATAAGTATTTCCAACACAACCTATGATGATGTTTCCTATCTAATACAACTACTATTTTAAGGTTTTGTAATTAACAATACGAATAATGCTTTATGTGTAAACCCTTACTTTTGTATTCGTGCAAATATCCTTCGAAGAGCTTATCTATGTATGAGTTTTAATTTATAAAGAGTTCTCGTTGCCATATTAGAATACATGAAAAATAATATATTAAAAATTCCAAAAATACCCCTCATTATGTCACTAATAGAAGCTTCATTGATAATGGATAATTTACAAATACTTTTGCCATGATTAAGTGCGCTAGAATTATGGGAAATGTTGAAATAGTATATACATACCTATTTGTGTATATAGTTTAAAAATTTAACTTATATCCTTTAATAATAATACTATTAACACTTATATAATGATAATACAAATGAAGGAGTCAACTAGATTTGTAATATTCAAATCACCAATAATATACTTATATATGTGTGTGTAAAGGATTTGAAATCTTCCATAAGGATCTTTAATAAATATATCAATACTAAAATGCCTACTACTAACAAGTTCTTCGTAGAAGAAATACCGTAAGACTAAAAATGTTATCTACAAAATTGAACAAGTGAATAATTATAATTTTACAAGATCATAAGACAAATTATTATATAACCTATATATGACATTTGAAAATTTGTCTAAGTAGAATTCAATTGTTGGATTGACCATGAGATAAATTCTTTTTGGTACCCAATAAAGCTTTAAAAATCCTTAATTAAATTTTATTTAAATAATGAAACTCTAAAAATATGAACTAGGGCTCTAAAAGTGTTGGTCATTGAAAGACAATAGCAAGATAATAAAACTAAGTAATTTAATTTTAATTTCTATTGAATAATAATGAAATTACCAAAAATTATTTTTATAAATAATAACATATCTTAACACATTCCATATAAGATCCTTTACCCTAAATTTAATCCCTTTCAAATTACCATCGTTACATTTCTTCTTATATTATTATTTTTCTCTATTATTTCTATTCTATCAACTATCAACTATCAACTAGTTTAGTCTAACTGGAACAACTCCTTCTCTCTTACAAATATTAAAACATCTAAAATATAGTAAAATCCCATGAGCACCAAAATCTTTCGCTCTCTTTCTTCCTTTCTGCAAAATCTCTCACTCTCTCTCTCTCTTACCCACATCTCTGCTCTTCCTCTATCCCAATTCATTTGTTTTCTCGTTCCATTTTGCTGCTTCCTTCTTAGCTTTAACCCATCTTCTTATCTTTCCCAATTCTCAATCAAGTCACAACAATGAATTCTCAGACGATCATAGTGTAGAGTATGTCGAAAATAACTACATTTCAGTTCTAAAGCTTTTCCATATGACTAAGAATGCTCTTTTCAAAGCTCTTTCCTTTTTACTTAAAAAGTTTCATATTTTTAAAAACTTCATTTCTTTTGCGATTTCTCATATAACTTAATAAAGCAAGTTTGTTTGTCTTGTAGAACATATATGTTACATATTGGACTGATAATTTCGTACCAAGAAAAAAAAAGTTAACGAAATAAAATTAAATAATAATAAATAAACTCAAGTTTTGTGGCTCGATCGTGCTGGGATTTGTTGTACAAGTCCCAACTTTGCTGCAACCGTGCAGCTTCATAATCACCATTAGATGACCTCATTACTAAATACAGCTCGTACATAGGGCTCATATTGTTTTATTGCTGGTTTTATAACAATGGAAATGACACTTTCTTTAGATCTTTGGAGTGTCAAAACAATTCGTATAGGAATGTGGTCCAGTATTATGGAGATGCTTCTGTGGTAGAAGTGTGGTGTTATTATTGGGAAGTTTGTTATTTTGTGCAGTGAAATATATTAATTTGTTGGAACTATGATCCATTTCCATGAAGCAAACGTGTAACCAAGTAAATAAGGAAGGAGAAAAGATTTTTAAGACCATATTGTTGGAACTTTTGTGTTTTTAGGATTTGGGTATTAAATGAAATGTTCAGACTTGTATTCGGGTATCTAATCAAGTTCAACGGTTTAGAAGTTATGTTATGTTTTAGGAATTTCTGATTGGAAGACGTTTACAATGTTATGTTTTGTAATCGGAAGAAAGAAAAAAAAATAAAATATAAATATAAATAATAAATAAACATAAATTTTAAGAAATTTGTCTAGACATGACTAGAAAGTGATCTTAGGTATTTGAGTTTTCTTATAGTAATATACTTGTTGCTAATCAACTAAAACTTAAAAAAAAAAAAAAAAAAAAAAAGAAGAAAAAGAAAAGCTAATTGTAGTTAGAGTGCATGCTAGTTAAAATAATTGAACTTTTTAGTTTTCCTAATGACACAACTTCATATTAATCACTAAGTGTAATTATGAATTTTAAATTGGAATAATGAAGTAAGGTATGTATGTAAATCTTCCAAGATTTGGCATTTGAACACCACCTTCCGATTCCGTAGGGGAATAACTTTACAATTAGTAGAGTGTAAAGCTTAGGGACAGTTAAATGAGAGAAGAAACAAATAGAATAAGACATCTATATGTATATATAAATGAAGCATACTTGGAAGTAATCCTAACTATATAATTTTAGTGGATTGTGAGTGTCATGTTATCGATGATTTAAATAGAAACATGTATTGATATATGCATATGTTGAGGAGCAGTTTCAGAAAAATTAAGCACGAATATCTACTTGAGGGTATACATATTAATTATAGGCAAACTATGAAATAAAAGCAAGACATGTCTATTATTAGGAAGAATGAAATAGTTAATAATAAATAAGCAGGGCGCGTACATTTAAGCTTGTCACCAAGACCACGAAGATATAGATGTATATTTTCTACACCTATATTTTATGACGAACATTTATATAACAATACATAAATTTAAGTGGAACAAATATTGATCCAATATTCTCTGATGTGTCATGTGCTTCCATTACTGCAAAGTTTAGACTATAGTGTAATAAATTACATTCTTAAATAACGTAGAACATATTTAGAAGGGTAAAAAAAAAATGATCTATAGCCCCTAAATCTGAACCTAAAACAAGGAGCCTAAGAGATCTTATTAAACCGCCACCCCAAGGGAAAGATAGGACCTAAAATTTTAGATAATTGAAATAAGTCCAAGTAGTCTCACTTGTAGAATTAAATTAGAAATTGGATCCTCAAAATCAATTGAGGAGATCCCTCTCTCTATACCCATTTTGATTAAATAAGTCATCCTTTAGATTAACAAATGATATACATCTTAAAAATTAATTTAAGTCAACTAACTACATAATATTTGGCAAAAAAAAAAAAACTAACTATATAATAAACTTTAGGAGTTAATTTGATCGAGAATGGAATTGGAAATTTGGTTAATACACCAATGAACACACCTGACTTATAACGATAAATGGATTCAACTTAGTACTCTTAAATAAAAGAAGGCTTCTCAAGCCTCAAAGAATAAGTAATTGTTCAAATTAAAATGAATAAGCTATGCTAACTTAAAATGGGGTCGCAATCCGAAATTCAACAAACTACATTAGATGATTATCTCCTTCATGAAACTTAGCTCCTCTAGATACTTACATAAATCTTACAGTCTCCTTAGGTAACTCAATGGCCCATTTGAAGGAATTCACAAGGATTAATCGAGTGAGCAATAATGTCTAAGTGAGGAAGTTCATATGATTTACTATTTGTTTATTGCGTGATCCTTATATGCTACTTGTTGATTGATATTAATTGCCTATTAAATGATTAATTTTCTTGTGTATCATCATTCCTATGGTCACCAAAACAATTGAAGATATAAATTATTGGCCTAAATAATCAAATATATTTATCATATGTGATTGATTGTACCCTATAGGTATACTAAGCTTTGCTAATTTTTATAGATTATTCACAAAACACTTTTTGAAAATGTTTTTCTAGTGAGTAATGGTTTTATAAAACTTTAGCATGGCTTAAAAAAGCCAGTTTTTCTAAAATCACTCCTGAGTTTTCAAAAGCTACCTTTTTTATATATATATAGTCTACATTTATACCCTTAAGAAGTCACTAATGAAAATTTAGAAATAAAGCAAATGGGTCATTGTTCGATAATCGATGGTGGATGGCCTGAGTAGGGATCTACATGGTTTAGCCTTTATAGTATTATAGATTAGATGTTGGATGGATGGCTTGAGTTGAGATCCATTTAATTTGGCTTTATGGTATTTGTAATAACTAAATGAAGGTGAATACTTGAGTTTACCTGATTTGCAAATGCTTTGAGTCAAAGTTCACATATAGGGATGCTATCTTGAGTTAGGAGCACCTAATGCCCAAAATTGAGTGTAATTAACATACAGGCAAAATAACTTTACACCTTCTGTAGTTTTAGATCCTCATGATGTGTTACTTGCATTCATCATGTATGCATTCGTTTTACATGTAAATAGTTACATGATTGTATTATCAATACTTGACAATTTGCTTGAACAATAGTGGTGAAGAGCGAACTCATTAAACTGTAGTTTACTCTCCCCAACAATAGTTGCTTTCACAAGCCTTCTCGAAACAAGGATTAGGCTAGGAGTAGAGTACTGAACATATCTAACTTGACCGTTAGAAGATAGACTTAGTAAATTAGAATTTATAGAGCTAAAAGTGAGTTTTTTGACTTAGATCTCAAATAGGCATAGAAATAGTATCTGTTTGATTTATACTTAGATTATGATATATAAATACTAAACTTGTCAACCCTTTTTATATCAAAACTTCTTAAAAAAAAGATTAACCAATTTCACGATTTGGTACAGAATTCCAATTCTTTACGATTTTAGAAAACTATAAAATATTGGTTTCTATAGTTATTTTCATAATCAATAATATATATATATATAATATTTAGTTAGAATTTTACAATTTTTAACTTGTAAGGTGGTTTTCATATCACTAGTGCAAACATGATATTATAACTTTACGGTAACCATATTAGACCTCCTTTAAGGTCGTTACAATAAGCATAAACTAAAGTTGATATTAATAAAGTATATATGAGAGGTAGAGGAAAAGTTGGAAAACATAATGTGAACAATTATTGCAATTAATGTGAACTAAAGATTATGGTAAGAAAAAATATTGCTTCAAATGTAATTATTTTTAATTGAATGACTGACTCACTGAAAGTGTAGGTGTGAACCGATAAGTGAATAGGATTGTAGAAGTAGTACAAATAGTGAGTCTAGGTCGTATTCCATAAGGAGTTAGGTGATAAATACTAAACCACTTTAGTTTTTTTCCTAAACTAAGCTATCAATAATTAAATTAAAAGAGAGTAAAAATTAATTAACAAGATGACCACTAAACCAAATATCCTAACTGTACTATAAGGGTCTTTGGTCTAGGAGATAAAAAAAAAAAATCAAATTGGGATTTGCATATCTATTTTCATTTAAATCAATATTCGAAATTAATTAAACGAGATTTAATCAAACTTACTAGAACTAGCTCATCTCCTAGAGTAGTAGAGTTTTAATTATAATATAAATCTACCCATTAAGACGGTTTATCTATAATTATCAGGTAAGTAGTAATCCGTTTACACTAAAATTACTATTCTAGTTAGAAATATAGATTGAATATCTTTCCATGACCCAAACTATATTTTCAATTGCATTAAGTACGTAAATTCATAAATTTAATTATAACCCTTATATCTCTATGATAAGCCTTTTCAAAAATTCAAGTTATGTTCATCATAAGTTATCAAGACCTTCCCAAATATCTTATAACTCTATTTAACTAAAAAATAATGGCCAAATATTAAATTACTAGACAATGAATATAATAGAAAAATACTCAAATACTCGTAATGAATATTGGAACAAATTATAAAATATATCAATTCATTAAATTCATCAATACAAAACTCAATATATAATAAGTAGAATATCTCATCACAATACTTAAATGAATTAAGATATATAACAATTAAAATAATAAAGAAAAGAAAATAGTTTAATTGATATATTCAAATTCAACATCTAATATAAAATTAATATATCTCGATACATTTGACATGAGAGAATTTCTCTAATGAATGAAAATAAAGGGATTCAGTATCCTGAAATTAAATAAAACATAATAAAATTAATAAAATAAAACAGATAAAATTTCTATTCTTCAATATTCTCTACACAATATTATTAAGTACTACTATTGTTTAATTTTCCTCTTTGACTATTCTATATGCCCTTTGTATGCTACTCTCTATTCCCAAACTCTCGGCTGGAACTTTTATACCCTTCAAATGACAAGGAGCCAAACCCTCCTTAACATGGGTCTGACATGTCCAATCAAAACAAAAATAGAAAGTTGTAGCCCACATGTGTTTTGTCCCCCATTTGTGACCTTTACTTTCTTATTTCAACATTAGGCTACTAGCATACTAATATAATGAATTAAAGAAAGCCCTCATCAAATGTTCAAGACCCCTACGTGTGGGCTTCCTTACTGAAAATAGGCTGCCCAATTGTGCTTTGATCTTTTATTTTTGTGTCAAGAGGAACTAAAAGATGTCAAATGAAGCCACGTGCTACTGCTGTCAAAGATCCACGACTAGCTGCAGTTTAGTTGTAGCTGTGGTTGGGCATGTCGGACTTTGCTCGGAGTTGGATCCAAGCTTCAATGACTACTTGGCTGATGAACTTGCTGCTGTGAATTTTAGTACAAGGCCTGCTGTAGTGGAACGTTTCAATGCCAATTGGATGCTAAGTTTTGTTTGGACTTAGAGTTTGTTGTGTGTTCTGTTTCCGCCTGCTGTAGCTTCACAATTTAGGTGCTGTGGCTGATCGCTTGGTTCATTCATCTACTTGCTGCTCTCAGCTGAATTGGGCTGCTGCATTTGGTTCAATTCCAAGAGCTGCATCTATTGTTCGATGGAGATGAACTCTCGGCCTTTGCAACCTGAGAAGGAGTTGCTCAAGTTGCTATCAACTTAAGTTCACGTGGAGTTGGAGAACTTGTTCTCGGACCGTTTTCGGCTGCAGCTGCTTGGATTAGGATTTGGAGTGTTGCTGCATCAGAGTTGCTTTGTTTAAGTTGTCAAGAATTGAAGTCCAAAAGCATCTTGGTTGTTGTCCAAATTCGTGTGTTATAGATATAAAATGCAGCTGCTCTTCTCGGCCTTATTTGATTTGGGTGCTCCATATATCTGTTGTTAAACAAAACAAAAGAAAGTAATAAGCTGATGTGAAACTTGAAATAAGAAGAATGTGCTTTCCTCAAGGAATTGTAAGATAAAACCAAGAAAAAATAAATAAATAAACAACTGCTCATGATTGAATAATTTGTTGGTCAATTGCAGCTTGGATGGATTGATTGCTCTCTGTATCTTGCTTGGTGCACGTGGATCCATCAAATGGTTGGCTCGAATTTGCTCACGGCTGCTACTTAAACGTGCTGCAGTTCATCATGTTTGGAGTTGATGCTGACTTGGTTCGGTTTGATTTGAAGCTGCTGCAGGGGCTGATCACGTTTGGAGTACAGCTGCAACTTGTGTGTCTAGCTGTTCCATTGCTCGCTAGGTGGAGTTGACTGGAGCTACACGGATTGAAGCCCATGGCCTGGTCAAATGCAGCTGCCATAAAAATCAGTAGTTCGGTTTTGGTTTTGGTTTCAACTTGGTTTTGGAGCATATGTGGAGTTATTCTGTCTCAATTTGCTTTTCTCTTGGATAAATTCAAGTCGCTGCAAATATTTGATCGTGTGGAGTTCCATAATAGCTTGGCTTTACTTGATTTGCTGCTGTTTCCACTCTAAATATTCCAAAGAGCCTATGGAATCCTTGTGCAGCAACACTCCTCTCCTAAAGAGTCAAGTTAGTTACTGTTCCAATTCGGTTTCAGCTCAAGAAGAGGCTAGGGGCTACTGAATTGCTTGGCGTAATGTGCTGTTCTGTAGCTACTGTTGCGTGTGCAATTTGGAGAGTACCAAGTGAGCTGCTCTGTTTCAAATTGGCGTGTTGCAGCTGCTAATAGCTATCCATATGACATGCTCGGTTTAAGGAGTGCGTGGCTGCTGAATTGGTGAAGTTTCTCGGCCTACAGCTATTCAGTCACTAATCCACGGCCTGATATCAAAGTTGCTGCAGTTTAAAAAAAAAATCAGCAGCTCAGCTTGTTTTGCTGCTGATCGCTTGCGCTTCAGTTGTTATCTTGAAGAAGCTTGTTGGTGCTCCATATGCTCGTGAAGTGGATGCCGTAGTTGATGCACCTAGAGTTCTCGGTTGGAGTTGCTGGTTATTATGGAAATCTATGGCTTGAAAGGAGTAAATCAGGAGGAAGCTGATCATCTTCCTATTTTTGATGTTGTGCTTGTGCTTGTCGCTATTGTTGCTGCTCTTGTCCAACCCTATACTACTCACCTATCTCTTCATTCCTTTCGATTTGAAGATTTTGTTTCAATTTATCTAGTCCGAATGGGTTTACTTTACTGTTTGCATAGCCATTCAAATCAATTCCTTTCGATGCGAGCATGTGTAAGAGGAAGCGATCATATCGTAATTGATTGTCCTTCCGTGTATGTATTTGCATCATGCAATGGCATATGATGATCCTAACATTGACTTGTCTTCCATAGAGAACAAAAATCCTCTTTTGAAAAAAAATGAAGTGTTGGTGCATAAATTGACAAAGTTGGTAATTATATGATGGAAAAGTTGTGCCATGATAGGAAGATCTCCAAACTTCAGGTGAATACCTGAATGAAAGCTCTTGTAGTGTCCCATTTTTCAGACTTGATGATCTCCCCGCAAGGAGGAAGCTACAATGATTCATTTACGTATTCCGGACAAACTATCAAAATCCAACCAAACATATAATTGGAGATATACCCAGTGTAAATACTCATCACATTCCATGGCTCATCGTCATCACCTTCATAAACCAATTTGGTTGTCGCATTTGAATAGAATAGGTGAACGAAGTTGAGATATGGGTCATTATCCAAGTCCAACAATCGCAGGAGGCCCATCTATTGAAGCAATCGTTGAAAGTTATCAACATCAAGCAACTTATCCCAATCATATGACTGCATAACTAAAACATTTTCCTAGTAGAATTTACGGTTAAACTGGTCACACATTTTGGTCATTACAAGGTGTTCTCCATCGAACGTATAGGCATCAATCGAAGTTGATGGAAGGGGTATGGGAGAATGGGATCAATCACACTTATTCCTAAACTTAGTTTAGCACTTGCTTTTCTTAGATCATGTACAAGAGAAGGATTCTATGGTAATTGAGTTAGGTAAGGTTCAATAACTCAGAAAGTCAAATGGAGGATTTTGGAGCATGGGCACTTGTAATTTTGGACATAGGAATGCTATGAGTGGAGAATGACCTTATATAGCCATTCTTTAGGCCCTTACGTACCTATGTTGTAACCAACGTTAGCACATTATAAGCCACCTTATGTCTCTGCATTAAGTTCAACGTAGACACGTTAAGGTCTTAACTGAAGGCCATTTTGAAGCAACACTAGTCCTATAAATACCTACACCTCAATCTATATTGCCAATTGACAAATGCAATTTCTTTATATCCATTTGTATTTGGCGTGGTCATATTACTCTCTCTCTCTCTCTTTTAGTTTAATGTGGGCAAGCCGATGCAAATCTACACAGATTATCCTTATTTCAAACTTTAATTTAGTGCTACTAACTAATTAATTTTTTACATCTTGACATGTTTGGACATCGCAAGAAAACAGGCATTTGGAAATTTTTCCTTGAAATACAAGGGTAACACATTGCAAAATGTCTCATATGCAAAGCGTGTCTCACCAACAAGTGTAGTAAAGGTATTGGTCACTTTTCACAACATTTGTAATTACATCAATACAGAGGGAAAAATTGATAATGGTGCAACAATAGAACGCTGTATTTATAGCAGGATCATCAAATAATGAGGAGACGGATAACGATGAGCTCGAAGTGGTTGAATAGATAATTTTGATAAAGCAATAGAATTCAACATACACAAATTGTCAAATAACTAAAATTTTACTCTTGTACAAGTTAGCAACGTTAGCACATTCCTTACAACGGTAGTATGTTCGTTATAATGTCCCCACATTGGCCAACCACCCAAGGGAAAATATTTAGGTGAAAAGCCTACCTAAATATTTTCCCTTGAGCAAGAGGCCAACGCCTAACGTCCCCACATTGGCTCATAATGTCCCCATGATGGGGACAACATTAGAACGTTGTGCATAATGTCTCCATGTTGGCCTTTGGCACCATCCTCTCTCCTTTTTACTTATAAATACGGGCTACACCACAACGTTGGCCATGTTCCTCCTAGCATTCTCTCAATTTCATTTCCCAAGTTTAGTAGAATTTTTAGCCCCTCTAGTCTTCACTCTCCAAACTCTTATCTTTTTCTACATACATTTAATAATGCAAAGACTTGTAAGTGGAAATCCTTGTAATAATTTGTTGGGAATTAATGAATATGATGATTCATAGACCTTCGATCGAAGGAGTCCTGATCAAGGTTATACACATTTGTTGAATACCGTTAGACAACTAGTCTTGGGGCATCTACCTTCTACTGCTCCTTCTATTATACATGCTAATACAGTTAGAGACGTCCCTTCAACCGTAATGCAATAGCCACCTTTAATGGCTAACAAGAATGCACATGACTACGAAGATTTCAATGAGATATGTGTACTTTAGATTGTCTTACATTAGTGAAAGTAAATTTACGTTTTTAGTTAGTGTAGATATCGATTGTGAAATAATCAATTGAACATATTGTAATTATATTTGTCTTGTTATGGCTAGGAGGATTATATAGAAGACCCCTCTAAAGCCAACGGCATCCACATGGGAGATCATTAAGCAATATTGGTTCTATCGTGACTAAGGGTTCATCTGGAAGACGAAGGAGGCAAACAAGCAATGTCTAGATTATTTCGTTGTTATAGTTGAAGAAGATGCTACTAGGTGTATGACATGCAATAGACCTTTATCCAAAAAGTCCAAGTCAGGAATGGGCCATCTTACATGACATTTAAAGATGCATTAAAAGAAAAATGAACTAAGAGTCCCAAATGCTCGATTGATAGGAACTTTGTTAACTATCAAGGAAAGCAACATACTGTTTGTATTTAACCAAGAGGAGGCATGAGAAACTCTTCTTCAGATGATGGTAACCGTCGGTATATCATTCCACACAACAATTCATGAAGACTTTGGAGAATGGGTATCAAGCTCATTATAACCATAATATATGCATGCAATACAACAAACCCTATCAAATGAAACAATCTAATTGTTCCATTGTAAATGCGAATAGTTAAAGGTACAGTTGCATAGTCTTGAATCTAAGTAATATCAATTCCAATCTTTCCCTCAAAATTATTTAGATTACTGTTGTTACAAAGTTCTTATTGTTATCAATGCCATTCGTATTATTATACAATGTTTTTTTTACAATGGACATATGGAAGTCTCCACTCATCAACATTGATGACAGATATATATATGTCATGGTACACTGGATTAGAGAAAATTAGGTAGTGCAGAAGTGGATAATCACATTTATGCTGTTCTTGAAAGCTCATATGGGTCCGGCAATTGCATCCAATATCTTAGACACCATTTGAACCTACGAAATTCGTAGGCTGTTTAGTATTACCTTTGATAATGCATTTACAAACACGGTAGTGGTATGACTGTTAAAACAACAACTAAACCTAATTTGTTAAGGGAAGCTTTTCCATATCTATTGTGTGTACCACATTCTAAATGTTGCATGCAAGATGGCATGAATACTTATAGGATAGCGAATCACCTAATCAATATCTATTTTGTAATAAATTGTATCCACCACAGCAAATGAAAACACCTGGAGTATACCGATTGCTATCAATAAGAAAACCATGAGGTCTTCATCCCATTGCACGACGTCATCATACGATAGAATTCTACATATAAGATGTTAGATAAATTGTTAAAGGTTAGCAATTTGCATTACATAAAATTATTATTACATTTGTTGGGTCTAACGTTTATTTAAAGACATTTTATTCTTACCTTGTGATAATACTTTTCACTAAACATTTTATTAATTGGTAATATATGTGTGGAAGGCTTTGACCATTTTTTACAACTCCTACATGCATTAAAAAGTATGTTAAGAGCCTAAGATTAGCTAAATTTGTATGGCAAATTAGAAGAAAAAAAGCATCTTGTGCGAGTTGCTAAGTGCCTTCGTCTAATCGACGACAATTCTATCTAACTGCTACTATCCTACCAGCAATGTTGTACTCCTAAATCTCATCAACATTGTTTATACATTAGCAAACTTTATAGAAGAGTTGTTGCTCTTTCCTACCATCGTAACGATGAAAGCTAAATTGCTTGCGTACTTTTCCCCCTTTCTTTTCTTGTTTTATGTTGCCATAATGCTAGATTCACGTTACAAGTTTCACATTACTTATAATTTGTGAGAAGAATTTTATTAAAATGTTGGTGTAGAAGATGCTACAAGTTACAACTAAAGTTGCGAAGCTTAACACGAAAGTTGAGAACGTACTCAAATCACTATTCCTTTATCATAGGAGTAGAATACAGACTTCATCTCAATCATCTTGATCCAGTGGTCAAACTAGTAGTTCTAATGTTCTGGCTATGAAGAAGAGTAGGCAAATTGCTTAAATAAGCCGCAGTTCAAGGAGTATCAGTGACACTACCAGTGAAATTTTCAACCAACTACCGGTTTGTTAGGTCTAACACTTGCAAGAAGATGAGGCTAATGTAGATGTCCTTGAGTGGTGAGTAGCAAAATCTCACACGATGCTTATCTTAATAGTTGTTATAGGGGACATTTGGGGGGCATCAGCACCGATAGTGTTGTTTGAATCGACTTTTAGCTCAAGCAAATAAGTCCTTAGCCTTCATCGCCTTCGGCTTAAGGCTGAAACCATCGAAGCCATTGTATGCCTCAAGGACTAAAAGGATGCTTAGAAGAAGAGACGAAGGGGTATAGAATCAATTTTTGGCCATAAGATGATAAAGTTGTATGGTTATTTTAGGTGATGAAAAGTGGAAAGGACATGTGATGGATTGATAATGACAATGAGTGTTGAGTAGAATACATTTTGTTCCATTACATGGTAAATATTAGTTTTGCTAGATTGTTGTATATATACATTATAGGAGGTTTCAAATTTTAGGTACGTTGGTTTAGTTACTTGGTATTAAATTAATATGTTTAAAATATAATTTAAAAACATATCTCAAAGTAAAATAGTACATTGAAAGATTAATTACATTATTTCTTACAGGCGAAGGCATTAGCTATTAGATCCAACATGAAGATATTTTGGACCCTGTGAGGTGAGTAAGTAAGATCTTCATCAGAGCATAGTGATTAGTACAACATTATAACATATTGATTCTTTGCTAATCGACTTATTTGTACTTCCTTAAATTTGATTTACATCTTATACCCATCTATTCATCATACTAAGTCTTTGTCTCCGAACATCAAGAATGTGTTTTAACTTTAGGCCGTTTAACTCGTCTAATGAACTTCTTTGAGTCTTAGAGTACTTGCTTTAACTAAAGTTCATACAATTTATGTTGCTTTGATCCAATGATCCAATTTTATATAATATTTAGCTATTTCAATTCGGGAACGTAGTTGTTGCTTAAATTAATTTAAAATAGTATCTACTTAATTAAATTAGGTGTATTAATTTATTAAACCATTCATTTATATTTTACTCAAACTCAACTTATTTATTCAGATTAAATCAAGTAGAATGATTAAATAAAATTATATAAAGAAATTACAATAATTATTATATTTTTTTATTTAATGTAATATTAAAATTTAAAAGTTAAGTACATATTATACTTATTGGTATAATATAATTCTAGTAAAAAAGGAAAAACAACTAATTAAACAAATAAATTATTACATCAAATAAACTTTTTGTCAATTTGATATAATATTTAAAATTAAAAATTACATATAAGATATACTAACTGCTACAATTACAATAAGAAAAATCAACTAATTAATTTATTAAACAAATAAATTAATACATCAAATATACTATTAAATTAAAAATACTAAAAATACCATTTTTATTTACATTTCCAAAAAGAAAAGAGACCCAACATGCTATCGATGTGCTTTCATGCTCGTTTCTAGACAATCCACCAACCTTATCATGCTTAGAGTACCTGTGCTCATGTGTTTGAGCCTAAGCCTACTCGTACTGGTACATTTTATTATTCTTACATACTCGTGCCTAGACAACTTACAGAATAAGCCCAATCATGCTTGTGCTCGCATGCCTAGTCTATTTACCTTCCCTATGCAGAAGTAGCAAATGTACATGTGAAGAGTACCTAAAGTTTTTCGAGTAACGGCCATCGAAATAAGAGAATCACTAGAAATTAAGAGGATGAGGATCCATATTACTAGGGATGCCATCGAGGCGGCTTTAGAATGTGTTTTGTAAAACCTGAACTTGAACCGGACCCGATACCCTATAGTGCTTCCTAAACTCTATGAGATACCCAATAGGGTTTTCACCCTATTTGTATGACCCATTCCTATAAGGTTTTGAAAATTTCGGCTAAAACCCAACTCGACCCACTTATACTGAAAAAATTATAAAAGGATACATTTAATAAAAATAGACACTCTTGTTTATAAAATAAGATATTCAAGAATGTAAGTATGTCAAAGTGTCCATACATTACATTACCATAAAATTTAATTTCAAATAAGTTATTATTAGAAATCCTTATTGCAAACCAAAAAGTAAAACATAAAAATAACATCCATATAAATATTATGCGGCTTAGAGTTAAGAGGCAAAAGATATTATTCTATTATTTATTTTCCATCAATACTTATATTCTATTATTATATTATTTATAAATATTACTACATTAATAACTCATGCCTTGTGAAATACTAATTTCCCATAATGTAGACATAATGATATTGACTTTAAGAATGAGATTAAGGGTTTTTGTATATATATATATATATATATATTATTTTAAATGAGTTCATGTTTTTGTTAGATTTTTTTAAAATTTCAAAACTTAACCCATTGAGAATTAATTCCAAAACTCGCTCCAAAACTCTATAGAATCTGATACTATAGGACTTTTAATGGTTTTAATAGGTCAAAAACCTTACAATAATTCAAGCAGTAGCATTGCTATATATCATAAGTGCAAAGGAGATAAACTTCATGGCAACCGCCATTTTAGGAAGAAGAAACGATCGCATCCTTACCATAGAGACCAAAGCTATCTATAAAGTGTCGGACGAGAATGCAACTTGTAATTTTTATTTTCTTCAATAGTTTTTCAGGAATCTCATTTTGATTTGGTCAAGGGTAGTAAACTTTTAATTTGGCTGAATAAAGGAAATAGACTCATCTATATCGAAACTTCAGCATTTCCTTTTTCCCATAATTATTTCGGGATTATTTCTTGGCAAATCAACAAATATTCGCAAGTGCTTTTACAGTGAAGAATCGTGACTTCAATTTTAAGAGTGATTCAATTCTGCTGTTAAAGGAGTGAAATCACGCCATTTTACTTCTACTAATTTGAAATTATTTATTTAACCTTTAATCTAAATACATATCTAATAATTATGGATATTTTTGACAAATATCATTAAAATAGTACATAGTATTGGAATGAAATTGATGATTTTATGCCCATTATTAAATGTAGGAACTTGTTCTGTTCATAATCCCATTCCATTATATTACATTTCCTTTTCAATTTATTCCTAAATACCTCACGTTAAGGTATTAAGTGTTCAATAAATGAAATTAAGTTCATTTACATTTGCATTTACTCAAAGTCGTTGGCTGTAACTTCTCAATTATGAGAATAGAAGCATAGAGAATATCATATCTGCATTACTCAGACTCTGTCCACACGATTAGACTGTAAGAGCATTATATTAGTATCTTGTACTCGAGATTAGTTCAAAAATGTTTATACATTGGTGATGCAACTTGAATAAGCAAGTTGAATAATATAAACAAGATTAATTCAAGGTTGACCCAAAGAAAACCCATGCATTTGTCCTGTAAGCTCCAAGGAATAAGGCCTAGGAGCATTTATTGCATCCACCTCTATAAGATAATTATATATAGTACAAAAACATCCTACAAACGAACCGTGTTTGGACATGGTTAATCACAGATTTCCTTTCGAATACCACGTCTTAAATCGCAATTCATTTTCTGGATGCCTCACACAAGCCACGTAAATATTCCAAGTACCATGTGTAATAGCTTGTGCGTATATATATATATATATATATATATATATATATATATAAAGCGAATCCTCTTTTTCAACAACCATGACTACCAAAATTTAGTACCATATAGGTTTAATATAGGTTTAATTTATAAGTGATTACTAGGCTAATCCAAATTATTTTCACTCATGTCATTTCCTTTCATGCATGATGATTCAATAAGTATTATTTTTTAAGGAAACAACCGAATGAGTCCTTAGAGGATATCCAATTTGTCGAGCCCAATAAAAACTTACTTTAAAGAGTTTAAAGTCTAGTTTTAGGATATAGTTCAAAACCCTATAAGATTTAAAATTGAGTTTTGAGATTAAAAAAAAAAAAACTTGATACAAAACCTAATCGGTAAAAAAATTGTATATTAATAAAATATTTACTTTTAAGTTACACACCATGTATATCTTACATAAGTTTTATATCATACAACATATTTAATTCTCCATCTGTATTATTGTATAAGTTGGTAAATGTATTCATAATCTTATTTAATTTCTTTTCACTTCACTCTCTTCTTAAACCTATCTAAACCTTATAAAAACCCGCTTATATCGGGTCTTATGAGTTCTATAAAAACCCGCTCTTATAAGGTTTTTAATCATATAGAATTTGGTTTTGAAAATAAGGGTAAAGCCCTACAGGGTTTTTATAAGATTTTGAAAAACGTTAAATTTTGTAGGGTGAGTTTAAGTTTTATGAAACTTGCCTTGAACTTGTCTTAGTTGCATCCATATTATCTTCTTCTACCTAAAAAAAAATAAAAATAAACCCATTTTTCATTTCTAAATTTAAAATTACAACTGACTTGTAGCTATATTTTCGCTTTCATTTCTATTCCAATTTTATTTGGCAAGTGTTTGTTTTAAATTTTTACTTTTTTCGAAAAAACAAAAATCACATAATATGCCATTCTTTTTTTCTTTTCTTTATTTACAATTCTTTTTAAGATCATCTAATTTTGGTACACGCAGAACAGGTATATATCTGCTAATATATATATATATATATATATATATATATAGAAAGAAATAATTTCTAAGTGGATCATATCATAATGCTAATAAATTTATCTCCTAGATGACTGCATTATCTCCACACTATAGCACGCTTATCCATTAAATCAAGAAGAATCTAGGAAATTTTACTGGTTTCCCATTGTAGCATTCGTTTCACTTGAATGTTGTGATGAATATCCTGTCTTAGAACAGACATTGTCATGCCTATTTTATCCACGAATTTGAATTTTAAGTTAAAATACAACAAAAAACATTAAAATCATAAAAGAACCAAAATATTTCAAAATTAATTGAAATTAAATAATATAAATCAAGTGGATGGAAATATATATATATATATATAAATGAAGACGACTAACCCAGAACTTCAATGACCAAGTTGCACCAATTAAAAAAAAAAAAAAGCTTTGTATTTAGACAACACCATTGTCCATGTAGAGGTAAGTCATTTTAGATTGTTCTATTTTCAAAAAGACAAAAACTAAATAGTAAAACTCTCTCTTTCTATGATACTAGAAAACTTAAGAAGCTCATTAGTTAAGCAACCATTCCAACTCACTCCCAAGTTAGACTAGTATCTAGATGGAGATGAGAGGATCCCTTTCGCAAAATGAATTAATGAGAGTATTGAGCAAATTTACACAACACACTTGACCAACTAGTATATACAAAGATAAATATCCTATACTACCAATCTAATGTACCCCCTTTAAGTTGGGATAGTACTAAAACCCAACTTAAAAAGGAAATAAATAAATTGCAACTTAGAAAGAAGCTTAGTAAAGAGGTTAGCTAGTTACAATCATGAAGGGACATAAAGTGTCTTCAATTAGCCTTGATCAATTTGATCTCTAATATAATGAATATCAACTTCAATGTGTTTGGTTCAACCATGAAGACAAAGATTGTCAGTAATGGAATTAGTATCCTTATTATCACAACAAAGAGTAATGGGGTTTATAAGGTAACCTGCAGTTCTTGAACCACATGAAGAATCCACTTCAATTCCCTTATTGCGACTACCATTGCTTGGTACTCAACTTTCACCAAAGAGATTGATGTTGTTCTTTGCTTCTTTATTTTCCAAGCTACTAAAGCATTGCTAAGAAAGATACGAAGACCACCAACAAAGTTTCTATCCGTAGGACAAACAACCCAATTAAAATGTAATGGCCTAAACTCAAGATGCCAAAAACCGCGATGTATCCCTAATCCTTTATTAACATGTTAGGCTATAATTCAGAGACTAAAATCTCCATTTCAACATCTACTAACACCAATAAATGCTGAACTCCAATTACAATTATTCATATGTCTCCATAAATGTACCTCATAAAATGTAAATAAAAAACTCAACAATATCTAAGGATCTCCCTATTATAGTACGAACATAAATAGTACATTATCTCATAAACAGTTATTGAAATGAATTCAAATCTTTGCTCCTACTTTTGGTAACAGTTATAATAATAATTCTCTGCATAAGGATCCTCTTGATAATTAGCCATCTTCCCAGTCCTTGTAACCAACATAACCTTCATAACCAACTTGATAGCCGCAACTAGCAATATCTCTAAAATTATCATTCTATCCCACAACTATAGGGAAAAAGAAGGGTAAGCCAAAACTTAATACATAACATACGTACATATGCATATTAATAAACCATATATAGTCATAAGCATTAAATACAGGCAAGTAAATCACATACAACAATTTATTTATCTTTGTATTAGCCAATTACAAATCATACAATGAAGGTTCTCATAACCTTTGATACAACACAATTTGACTCATAATCCTTATAAAAGGGCGCACCACTACAAGCCCCTCTACCATCTAACGTTTACGCATGCCACTTCAAGCCCCATCCATTTCAACATAGATCTACCTTAGATAATTTCCATACGATACTCTATTATAGACAACGTGTTGTATGGATCATCGAGATTACTCAATAGAGATTTGCTACCTAGGGCCCTTAAATCAAGCCAAGAATAAGCAATAAGTAATGATAATTTAGGCTAGATATTTAATTAGCCATTTTGAGCATATATATGAATATGAAATCTAACTTAGCAATCAAAAGCAATACACAAGAATCATATATCTAGAGTTAGTTGAAAGAACGTTACCTACTCTATCTTAAAAAGATAAACCTATAAAAGAACAATAAATAGAAATCACTTTGATAACACTACTTCTAGCAAACTTCCTAAGGGCTCTAGAATTCTAAATTGAATACAATTAAACTTAGATTAAAAAGATGAAAGGAAGTAACTATAAGGATCACGGTTTGGAATTACGCCCATAATCCTTTGTAAAAGATGAAGCGACAAGCCCATACCATAGATTATGGCTATAGACTTGGCCGTAATTAACCAAGGAAAGACCATGCACTGGGTCATGACCATGAACTTTGGCCATGATCCTCTCGGCCTAAATTTTGCTTCAAAATATTTTTCACCCAACTCTTTAGAGAGGATCACAATTAAGACCAAGCTTGTGATCTTTGACCGTGATATTGCTACTTTGAATTTTCTTTTCCTTTATCCAAAAACATGACAATACACCCTTAGATCTAAAACCCTACCTTAACCTTAATTCATAAACATAAAAATCACTTCTTTCTCAACCACATACACATAAGAACATCCCTACATCCTCTCTAATCCAAGAACTTTCAATAAAGATAAGTAATTGCAAAGGTGGGAATGTATTACTTTATTGATTAAAGAAACCCTAAGTTTCTCCTTGAGTTCTCTTGATTTAAATAATAGCTCATAGCCTTTGGAAATGAAAAACCTAACTTTAGAATCAAACCATCACTAAAACTTAAAATCACTAAAATACTTGCCAATTATCCTTTTAGGATTTGCTATAGGTCTTGCGATTTCACCTTTCCCATACCTTATCCTTGCACCATGAGCAATACCATGATTATGATTGCGATTATCTAACAAAATCCAATAAAGCCTTGCTAAAATAAAGCCTTGCTATCATAAGGTCACTAAAAGCTTTGTTGCCGTGTCTACTTTTTGTAATGAAAAGGGAGTTTAAATGAGTTATAGATTAGGTGTGTTTTTGTAAAAGGGTTGGGATTTTTGTATATTATAAGCCTACCCCTTATTGACTTTTCTAATTCCCATGTCACCCTTTCATAAGAATAACTCCTTTATAACAATATAACTGTATTTTAGTTTCTGTATTTTATTTTCATGCTTGATGTTAACTAAATTCAAGGATTTTTCTAAAATATAAAATAACCTAAGAGAAATAGTCCCCTTTATGTAGCATAACAGATGCATGGTTTCTTTTAAATGCAAAGAGCAAGGCTTAAATAAAAATTGACTCAAGTAAAAAACTTAAAAGGATAAATCTGGTCTCATAAGTGTCAAATACAAAAGGCGTCCAACTAATCTTTGATACACAATTGAATCAAAGAGCGCATCCCTACTATTTACATCCATGTGTAAACCAAAAGGTAAAGGCAACTTGGCCGGCTTTGTACTTGATATGCCTATATCATACAACAAATTCAAGATGAGTACCTACAGTAGTAGAACACAATGCAATGCTAAGAAAGTAACAAAAGAGACCTAAGTTCTTAATAGTAAAAGTTTGCTATAAACACTCCATCAAGTTAGCAATAGTAGTATTATAATCCCCTATAATCAACATGTCGTTGACATAGAGTTATACAGCAAGAAACCCTTTACTATTATTTTATGTAAAAAGTAAATAATCATTTTTCAATTGAATAAATCCTTTAAGTAAGAAGAAACTTGGAATTTTCTATATTCCATTGCCTAGGAGCTTCTTTAAGGCCATATAAAGAAATGAACTAATCTACAAACTTGCCTGAGTTTAGCTTTAGTGTATCCTTACTAATAGGCTTTGGCGTATCGACCTAACCCATATGAGTTCTAATGAAGTAAATAGCCAAGTTATTAGGTATGTTGAAAACCTATTTGAGCACCTCTCATGTGGTGGAGACCTCTTGAAGAGTGCTTTGCAGTTAAAGCTAATATAAACCAATAAGTAGGTTCTTCTAGATTAGCTCTACTAAGTCAACTCTCTAGGTCAGGTTAGCAGGTCGATAGGTCAGGTTGGCAAATCAAGTCTGATAGGTCAGGTTGACATAATCAAGTCGGTCTGTTCAAGTTAGCCCAAAATAAGTCTTTAAGGTCCTTAAGAACTCATTTGACTATCTAATTTTACTTATATTATTTCCAAATTGCCATCATATTTATTTAATATTTATGAGAATGCCACTGTAATATCTTTTTAGTCATTTTATTTATAAATTTTTCACTATGTAACTCATGTATGTAGGGTTTTAGACCTATTTAGCATATTAATGATAAACTTTTTATAAATCTTTTCTCTTAAAAAGCTCTTCCATATTACTCTTATCAATTCACTTAACAAGGATTATGGCAATCAATCCTAATTTATACTTTATACGTAATACCCAAGTAGAGATTAGGTCTTGTATTGTTTATATGGTGCATCATATCTTTATAAGCAACTTACGAATTTGCTAAATCCCTTTTTATTCACTTTGTTTTGATTCGTTATGGTGCTTCTTCATATATGCGGACCCGAAGACTTACCAACTTCGTTGGTATCAGAGCTCCAAGAGAGAATGTATGAATATTGTAGTGGAGTTCTTGTTCATATTTGCTATTAATAGTTACTGTATCTTTTCCGTAGTTACTACACTGTGTTAAAGTTACTGTTTTTGAGAAAATGTTGGTTTTTAGGGTTTTGTTGTGACACCGAGGATTTGTTTGTTGGGAAATAATTAGGTTTTAATTTCAATATATTGGGAACCTTCTCTATTGGTTTATATGCCATATTCCTAGGTTTATCTCCTAATCCCATCGCGAGGGTTTATTGAATATTTTGATTTGAAGTTTCTTTACGATAGCTGAAGATTTGATCATTTTTTAAAAAAAAAAAGAAGTTGGTTGGGGTGGGGGTGGGGGTTGGTGCGGTTCTGGTGGGTGGGTGGGTGGGTGGGTGGTGTGGGCGGTTGGGGACGAAATTGGCTATTGAGAGTTCTTCGGGAATCACAGAGTAGCGAGATTTGGGTGCTACGAGTAGGTGTACTTGTTGTTACTGTACGGTTTGAGTGAACAAATTGGTGTGTGCAGCGGTTGAGTGTACACTTTTGTGAGCTAATGAGTTACTACAACCGTTGTTGTGTATTGTGGCGTGTTAATGTGGTTACAACTATCATGGGTTGTAAGCGTGTACTGCAACTTTTGTGCTGTAAGTGTTGGTGGGTTTGAGTGAAGGTCAAGTTGAGCCTCTTAAAGATGACTTTGGACTGTTTGAAGAAATGCGCAAATGGTAGTCATGCTGTGTAGTACGAGTGGATTGTGGGTCTGCTAATAGCGGCCACCGGTGTTCAAGTTTGGGTGGTTATAGTGTGAGTCTTATGGCTGTATATTAACCATTGTCAGTGGCTGGTTGTCCTGTTATTGGCCGCCAAGGGTGTGTGAGTTGAGCGCAAGAGGCTGGTCTGTTTTGCTGTGTTTTAGTGTAGTAATGTGCGGTGCTAGGAGTTGTATCGTGCTGCTATCGTGGGTGTTCCGAACTTTGATTTGAATGTTCGAGCTCCGAGCTATAGCAATCCGAAGTGGTGAGCTGAACTTCAGTGTTGCGGAGCTGTCCTTGCTTGCATGCGTGCATCCAAGACATTGTTGAGCTGAGTTGATTGGCAGAACGAACAACACGTGCTGTTCAATTTCTGTCGAAGGAAGTATCTGTTGCGTGTTGAATGTTGAGCTAAGTGATGTACGTGCACCTAACTGCTGGGTGTGCTCGTCCAGAATTGCCGAGATAATTGAGGTGAAATCCGAGCTGCTATCTGCCGCAATTATTTCGTGTAAGGCCGGGGTTGTTAAGTGTGTGCATGAGTGATCTGTAGCCGAACCGTCAGTGCATATCTGAGCCATTTGAACTTGCTGTCATGATAAGCAACGTTGGTCAAAATTTTCTTTTCTTTTTTTTTTTTTTTAATCCTTGACCTGCACAGAACTGAGTTGAAGTTGCATATCCGAGCTATCGCGTTGTCGAATTCGAGCTGATAAAGTGCTCCGAACCGAGCCTTGCTGTGAATTTGTGACCTGTACCGAACTACTTCAAGAAATACACACGAAGTTGGTGCCAAGCTACTGTAACAATTGCCGAGCTCAAGTGTGTGTGATATCTTGTTTGTGTACACGTGAAGGAAATGGGCATTGGTCGGCAAGGTGACTTGTTGGTCTTGAACAAGTGCATTTTGGGTCGAGCATTGGCTAATCTGTGTGTGGGCCGAGGTGAAATGCTATGCTTCTGTAGTGAGTGTGAGCTTTGTCAGGGATGAAGACAAGTGTCGAACTGCAGTGAGTACAGTGTTTAGGCGCATGATTTGTTGGACTTGCTGGATTGTGCTTGGATTCAAGGAAGAGGTCGGTGAGAATTGGACCACGTGTGTCGAGCTATAACCGTATACCGTGCTGTCTCTTATAGAAGAATTGTCGAGCTGTCCAGAGTACGTGCTATTTGTGTGCCGAGCTGATTGCAGTGAGTTGAATTGAGATTCGGTCCACATAGCATATGAGGCTAGAAATGACTGTGATTATGAGGTGATGTGATCAAGAATCCTGGAATTCGAAATACCGGAATAGCAAATGAAGAAGATTTTCTTGGATTGCTCATATTCCAAATATCAGAAGGAATATACAGCTAGCAAGCAACTTGGAGGTTTCATTAAGGTTTGGTGGAAAAATATGAAAAAACAAAGACTTATAAGTGAGAAGGAAGAGACATGGAGATCAATGAAGCACTTGATGAGAAGGAAATTTGTCCTATCTCATTATCAAGATGATTTGTATGAGAAATTATTGATGTCGAGACAAAGGCAAATGAGTGTTAAAGAGTATGCTAAAGAATACAAGATACTCTTGAGATGATGTAAGCTCTATAAGTTTTGTTTGTGCATCATATCTCGGCTTGTTAGAGGACTGAACCTTGAGATTGCTAGAGATCTTCACTCTTCTAGTCTTAGAACATTAGATGGAGCTATTCATATGGCCATGAGAGTAGAGTCTACTTACCATGCTACAGATTTTACTTTCCCTAACATGTTAGCCTAACTAGAGATTCTACTCACTAAGCTTAAAAAGATAAAGAGTAAATTAAGATAGTAGATGAATTCTAAGGAAGTAGGAGAAGAATCAAAAAATAATGATATGAATATGGTTAATGCGATCGAACATAAAGAATTATCCTCCACAACACCTATAAAAGGTCAGGTTGAGCTACAACTTAGTCCCTATATTCCTGATGTGATCCCATTTACCTCCTGTACATGTTACTCATGATTACTACAAGTATTACTATATTTAGCTCCCAACTGTTGGGCACTTTTGTCTTGATCTGTTATTGGGCATATCCAATCTTGATATGAGTTGCATTGATGTTGTGCGTATGAGATGTTATCATTTGTTAGTTAATATCTTCTAGGTCATGGTGATGGGTATATGTATTGGGGTTGTGTAATACTTACTCTTGGTACTCTTATACTAGAAGAAGAAATATATAGATAGAGGGGAGAGAATCAAGTCTTGAGGAAGTAAAGGAGGTAATAACTATTGAAAATGAAGTTTTGGGAGCTAATATTGGGAGAGTTTAAAGCTCTAAGAATACTTGAGGAGGTAAAGCAGTTTGAGCTCTTATATGTTCATATACTCCAAGCTCATGATATATTTGAGCTTATTACTAATTTCTTATATTACTTACTTAATTTCCCTAATTAATCATACTTAATACCTAAAGGCTAGGATTAGAGTTCCACTTCAGAGATTAACATTCTTAAACATATAATTAATATCCTAATCAGTAATTAACATCCTAATCACCTAATTAACCCTAAATCACCCAATTTTCCCATCATTATAAGGCTAAAAATTAACTTAAAAATTTCAAAAATTAATTTTAAAAAAATGGCTTCATAGCACTGTTCTACATCATATGAGCATCCTACAGAAAAATTTTGAACTCCAAACTACACTTCTAAGCCTATTTATTTTCCGGTTTAGTCATGCTCGGTTTTGAACAATTTGTTAAGGACCCTATAATTACTGATTTAATTAAACTAAATCACTATTTTTCCCTTAATCTACATACAATAAAACCTCAGAATAACAAGTTTCATAATTTTCTGGGCAAAATAACTAATTTAACAAAATTATTCAAAATCGGGTCATTGAAGAGACTAACCAGTTCAAAGCTTTCTGGCCATCCAAGCCCGGTCCAAGGTTATCGGCCGATCCAGGCGGTGGTTCTAGTGTAGGGTGGTGGTGGTGGTTCAGTCCCAGGTGGTGGTGAGTGGTTCATTTGGTTCACTTGCCTAATCTGAACAGTTTTCTTTTTTTTTTTCTAGATTTTCTCTTGATTTTTTCAGTGTTTCAATTTTTCTCAGATCCTAAACTGACCAAATGACTTCTGGAATTTTTTTTTCCCTATTTATAGACAACTGTAGCAATTAATTTGCATTAATTTGATAAGATTTTGCCTCAATTACTTGATTTTTGGCTTTTAGGTTGTCCAATTGTTATTGGTTAATTTTTCCTTTTCTGGTTTGAACCTGCCACAACCTGATCTTGGTTCAGCTTATCATCCTCTAATTTTTTCTGATTTTTTTATAATTATTTTATAATTTTCTTTAATTATTTGCTTAGTTTTTGGCCAATTTAGGTAATTACGCGTATTTTTATCTACACGTAAATACATGTGGTGTACACGTGAACATTCCTAACTATTATTTTGGTCATTCTAAAATTTTTAGTATACATATAATCTATCTCTAGTAATTTATTAGTTATTTCATTACACTTTTCGCATTTTCGGTAATTAATACTTATTATGCTTAGAATTTAAAGATTTTATAATCTCCTATTTTATTATTTATTTTTTTAAATTCAAGTTTACGGGGTCAGTTTTACTAATATTCCTCTCAATAGTTTATAATTTGGATTTGATCGGATCCTTTAACCGATCGCCCTAAACCTTGAGTTCTACGTTCAACCCTACGGTTACTTGGCTTGGCTTGGCTTTAGGGATTATAATCGCTCTACAAACACTAACAGAACTCTAAACTCATAACCTAAATCAAAAGCTCAGACCTCAACAAGGAATCCAATAACCACCATGAATCTATTGAAAATAAGCATACATGTTAATTTTTAGGCACTTAATAACTAAGCTATATCTAGAAGTTATCTATGAAGCTATAAATTATCCAATCAAAGGTTTCGAATGAAAATAATCAAATTAAATCATAAATCAAGAATAGAAATTGAAGATAATATAAATACAAAATACAATAAATTACTCAAAACGTAAGATACGATATATATATATATAAGAGTATCAAAATATATAGTTTTACTAATCATTATAGTAATAAAAGAATATGTATTTAATCTAAGAATACTATAGCCTATAGAAATATATAAAGAAAGATATATCGATAATAGGAATCCAAATCATACATACTCTACAGTTAATATAACACACTACATAACCATAATAACAAACAAAATAAAAATAATATAACAATTATAATATCATCAATAATAGTAATCTTAGGTCATAATCGTAATAAAATGAAATTATTATAATCAAATTGTTACTTGAAATCGTATAAATATGATACGAGTGTTACTACACTCCACACTCAGAAAATAGTTACCCAACTTTTAATATAATAGAAAACAGGAATCAACCCATACATACCCTTACTTTGATATACAACATAATATATAACAACAACTTCCATATAAAATAATACTACAAATATGACAAATAACTAAAAAAGTTTATAATACAAATAAGATACTAACAAATTAACTACTTTCACAATAATAATAGAAAAATAAAAATAATATATTACATATACAATACCAAAAAAGGAAATCGAATTGACTCACAAAATAAAGCCAAGATGAAAACATTAGATGGACACAAATCGGTGACTAATAGGAACATATTACAAACAAAAATATAAAAATTACAATTTATTTAACAATATATCTAAATAATTAACAAATATTAGTTTACCAAAATAGCTTAGAACGCATGGAAATGGGAATGGAAACAAGCACATAGCTAAGAGAATTTAATGCATGAATGAACTAAGGTTGGGGAAAAGCTTGCAGATGAGAAAAAGAAAAAGAATTGGGGTTAAAGAAAACAGTGGAATTAGGTTTAGTGAAAGGAAAGTGGGTCCATCGTCAGTATTAGGAGAATTAGGATTGAAGGTGGGGCAAGGGAATTGAGAAGGGAATTAGGGGCAGGGTAGGGGGTCCAACACGTGGGGTGATAAGGAAGTACGAGAAGAGAGAATTAAGGGAGCTAAAGAGAGGAGAAAGAATGGGTTAAGGGCCTAGTGAGTCAAACAACAAGAGAGAGATTTGAAGGTAAGTATGAAAGAGAGAATTGAGGGTGAAAATGATGAGAGAAAGAGAGGAGAAAGAAAAAGAGATTACGGTTAATAGAGAAATGGGTATGGTTTAAGGCATTCTAAAATGTTATAGAATATAAGGTACAGCAAAAAATTAATTGAAAGAGAATAAATAGTATTTAGAAAAATAAATCATGTATAAAAATATGATGAGATATATATAATACTAATAAAATATTTATACCTTATATGTAAAATAAGTGTTTTAGAAAAATATAATTGGAACATTAAATTAGATATTTATTTTACATGATACACTTTAAAATAATTTTGGACTTGCTTAAAGGTTAATAAATTAAGACATTTTCTTACTAGATTGCAATTTCTAATGACATGATTTAGAAGAATTATCCTACTTAAACAAATTACTTTATTATTTTGATTAGAATGTTTTACTATGTAGTTAGGTTAAGGCTGTGTATTATTGTGAAGGTAGTCAGAGTTATGTTATGGGGTGGTTGGGTTCGATCTAGTGTGTGTTGTAAGCATCTACTATGAGGATGGTGAAAGCAAGGAAGTGTTGTGGGGTTTATCAACTGTTGTAGTCATAGGGGTTATGTTGTTGGTCATTTCTAGGAGATGTAGGTATGTTGCTAGGTTTGGGTTAAGTGTAGAGGGTGAAGGAGAGTTTAGGATCAAGTAATCTTATGGTGCACTAATATTGTTAGGTCAATTTCATGAGTAGGGTGGATAGTAGTTGTAAGATCTACTGTAAGTAGATAGTTAGGGTAGAGAGCTCAGGTTGTGAGGTTAGAGCAATTTGGGTTTGTATTATGGGTATTGTGGCGATCGTTGGTGGAATTGAAGGGGAATGTAGTAGGTTGTTGAGTTTAATAAGAGATTGGGGTTACGACTGTATATGTGTCGAGAGTGGCTATTGTATGGGAGTAGGCATTAGTTGGTGTTGAAGGCAGATGAAAATGATGATGCATAGGTATTGGTAATAGGAATAATGAAGATTGAGTGTTGTCCTCCTCTATCTTGAGATAATCCTCTCCTTTTATAAATGTATTGATTGAATCTTTTTTTTTTTATAATCCTCAGAGAAGATTTGGGTGTTTTTGTTTTTATCAAATCCCTTGATAAATAGATATTATTACCAATCTTTTAAAGATTTAGTTATTTGGATCATAACTTACTAATCTTTCAATAAAATCCAAAAAAATTGGTTCCAGATTTGATAAAAAAAAAGTGAGATGAGGATGATGATAGCCTAAAAATAAAATGTACACATGCATGCTACAAGGGAATCAAACTCTTGACCTCTGATCCTTCCATACATTAAGCCCATGTGCCTAGCTAACTTAGCCAAGCATCTTTCTCATCACTTTATGCAATTCACTTTTACTTAAGTTATAAAAATTGGGCCTAATCTTAATCTTCACTTTTAAGTTCAAGCCTAACTTAACCAAAATGACCTAGACTTATTTAAATAGCCCCAAAATATACATACTAAATATATTTTAACACCACTTTTGAACTTAATACATCCTGAGTCTTTATTTTTTAATAGTCCAATTAAATATTAATATTAGACAAAATCCATTTTATAAACTCAAATATTTTATTGGATTTTTCCTAATGAAACCAAAAAATTTTAAATCTAAATTTATTAAATTGCATGCATATTTTTATTTTTACTTGATTCGACCCTAAAAGACTCACTAACTTAATTTAAGCACCTTTTTAAAAAAAAAAAACGCTTAGCTTAACCTAAAAAGAACTTAGAATAGAAGGGTAGCAAAAATGTGCTCTCCCTAAGGACTTATGATGTAGTAAAGACCTCTTAAAGAGCTCTTTGTAGCTAAAGCTAATATGGACAAATAGGTTAGCGCTTCCAGATCGACTCTACCACGTCGGCTCTTCTAAGTTAGCTTTACCACATCGAGTTAGTAGATTAAGTCGACACAATTAAGTCAACCAAAATCTTAGGTCAGCTTAAAATAGGTCTTGACGTTCTCTAATTGCTCATTAGCCCAACTTACTATTGTTTTTTGAACTTCCTATTTCTTGGACTGTTCCTAAATTACTCTCATATTTATTTAGTATTTATAAGAATGCTATTAGAGTATCCTTTTAGTTATTATATTTACAAGTTTGCCATTATGTAGAAATAGTTCATATATAAAGGGTTTTAGATAGATTTGGTATATTAATGATAAACCCTTTGAGTCCTTTTTTCTTGGAAAGCTCTTCCCTACCACTCTGGTTAATCTCTTTAGCAAAGATTGTGGTGAACAATCCTAACTTATACTTTGTATGTAGTGCTTTTTCATATATACAACCCTAGAGATGCATCACTTATAGAGGATACGTATTGATTTCCTCGTCTATAAACCCATAGAGGAATGCCTTATTTGTATCTACTTGATGAATAGGCCAATGCTTAAAGATGGAAAAAACAATGAGGATGCAAATTGTCCCTAGATGAGCTATGGGTAAAAACGTCTCATTATAATCCTCCCCTTTTACTTGAGTATACCTTCTAGTTACAAAACATGCTTTATATCTTTCATTGGATACATCAATTATATGTTTGATCTTAAATATCCACTTAGAGCCAATAATACATTTACCTTGAGGCAAAGTAGTAAGAACCTAAGTTTGATTATTCTTTAAGGTTTCCAACTCCTTATTCATAGCCTTTACCCATAATTCATCTTAAAAGGCTTATAAATAAGTAGGTTCCTTAGTAATTAAAACACAAACTAAAGAGGCCATATATTCATGAGAACAAGAAGAAACGGTATCCTGAGTAAACATAGGGAACCTATGACTTGCAGATGGTCATAAGGAAGATGACCAAATAGAACTTCAAAACGTTTTTTCCATCCTAAAGTAGGAGTCAACATATGATTTATTAGATAGGTAGTCATCAAAACACACTTCCCCTAAAACGATTTTGATAAATTTGCATGTAATCTCAAGGCTCTTGAAGTCTCAATCAAATACCTATGTTTCCTCTTCACTTTACCATTTTATCAAAGGCTATGGGTCATAGTCTTTTTTTTTAAGGATCCTAAGCATAAAGAAAAGGACTTGTGTGTCTCTAGAGAAAAATTCCACACCATTATCTATTCTTATACACTTAGTTGGTTGGAAATGATTTGATATATAAGTAAAGTAATGTTGGAGAGTTTTAGTAGTTTGTAACTTATGTATATGAAGATATGTCTAAGTATATCAAGAGAAATCATTCAATCTATTCAAAATATATCTTCCACCACCAATTGATTCTATATAATATGGGCCCCAAATTTCCATATGCAACAATTGAAAGAGAAAGGTAGATGTGGTACTGTTAGATGAAAAGGAAATCTATGTAGTTTAGCAAGATAAAAAGTCTCAAAAATGAGTTATTTGGTGTTTACATGACTAAAAGCATTCAAATGTTGTAATTTGGAAAAAGAAGAATGATCTAAATGGTCATGAAACAAAGCAATAGCAGCCACATAAAATGAAACAATATTGGAAGTCTCGTGTACAGTATAAGGAAAAGCTAATACATCATGTGTTTTCTCAACAGAATCATAACCATTATTACAAGTGAAATGCAAAATCTATAAACCATGTTGAAAAGAAACAAGAATTTTGATCAAAGTTAACTAACATGGGATTGTCTTGTAAAAGTCTTTGGACTAAGAGTAAGTTGTGTTTGAAGTCAAGGATAAAAATACAATGTGCAAATACAACAATTCATCATTCCAATCTTCATTCCATTCTATTCCACTATTCCCATTCCAAACCATTCACACATACTAAACGCAGCATTAAAACCCTCAATGTGTTATGTCCATTCACACATACTAAACGCAGCATTAAAACCCCCAATGTGTTATGTCTTCATCTCATCGTGTCGCTCACTCCCCATACGACATATCGAATCTACAGTAAAAGTTTAATTCATTCTTCCATTAGTTATTTATCAATTTTTTTTTTTTAATTTTCACCTAATTACATTGCGAGATCTATTGTTTCTTCTTCCAACTATGGGTCATGCAGGATGAACCATGAGCCTACTGGATCTCTAAGACGCGTATTACTTGATTCATTATATGTTCCACAAGCTGTTTTCTGAATGGTAGTATAACCAGTAGAACTAAGATAATCAAGAAACCTAGAAGGAGACTTGTATGAATACCCAATTATGTCGAATAGCAGCTCAACTGGTACTGTTCAAATCAAGGCACCAACTGAACACACTATACATTCTTAACCTGTCATTACACTTCCAACATAATCTCACACCAATTTGGTTCAGTGAATAATCTTGTACAATCATATTCCACTACTGTAAAAGTAAAAACCTACAAATCAACACAACCAGTTTCTTTCCATAGGCACTGCTAATGAAAAGAATGCAGATTTTTTAGCTCAATTCTATAGCCTAACTAATTTACATACAATCACTAAACCACATGCTTTGAATCGAATACCAATTTTGATAAAGCTTTCGTTACCTACGACAAGTGGTTATTGCATTGAAGGATTGATAAAGGTTATTTCAACAGAGATACCTGCCAAAACATAACAAATTACAAGCAGAAGCTTCACCGCTTGGGATGATGGTTGTTGCTCTAACAGTACTACATCATTCTCCTTTTTCTATAAGATGATATCACAAGACATGTTTCAAGAATCCCTCGCAAAGAAAATCACCAAAATAAAAAAGAGAGATTCAGTCTGAATCTTGCCTCGTTCTCTCCTTGTGTTTTCGATTTTGACTCTCATCTGAATCATGTGACCGTCTCTTCTCTCGCTTCTCATGCTTGTCACATTTCTTCTCCTCGCACCTCCTTTTTTTTCCATCTTCGTTCATCCTCTGAATCATCTGATTCAGATCTTCGATCCGATATCTCAAGCATATAAGCTTTTCCCTTATTAGTTAAAGCCTCGTCTTGATTGGATGGTAGAGAAGTTGATTCATCCAATGATCGGGCTAGTCTAAGACAATAAACAAGTACCTTGTCAGCATAAATGAACAAAATTTTAAAAACCACCCAACCAAAGATCCACCTCAAACATTACCCAAAATTTTCACCTTAAAAATAAGGAACACTAGTCAAATAATCAATTCACGCTTTTTTTAATTTTCTTTCTTCTGCATTTTATTGAAAAAGATGCAGCCTCTCCCATCACCAAAGTGCCAGAGAAAATGAGCCAGTTGCAAACATTTTCAGAGTAAGACAAAATGGATAGATGCAATAACAGGTTACGAAATAGAAACAAGCACCTCCAGATTAGGACATGCATTTTGACCACGTGCGGGGAGAAAATCACAATCCAGATTAGGACAAACACTGACTACATTTGGGAAGACCTGCTTGAATAGTAGTCATGCCCTTCTCCAAATTGCTCTTCCTTGTTGGTTGAAAATCACTTGATGCTGGCTTACTTTTAATATCCACAAGAAGCCAGAACTACAAAGAACAACGATTACAACCACATGGAAAACTTTTCGTTAACTAACATTTACCACAAAGTGCTCCTAAGCTAGTGCAACTATCAATCAAGCGGTACATATGATATGTTCATATAGAATTTAGCATTAAAAAGAAGTTTTAAGTTATGCAGTTGTTATATGGTCAAATGACTTATTTAAGAACTTTATGGTCCAGAATGAACTGAAAAATGCCTTGATCATACTACCTCATTAAGGATCTATCACAAAATAGCTTTCCCACAGTATGTATGATAGCTTTCCCGCACTTAGGCTATAGTGAGGTGTTCACTAGGGTCGTGCATAAGGGATCGGATAAACTATTCTCCTAGCCAATTTTCCATCCAAAATTTATTGATTGTCCATTCCCAATAAATTTTGGGATTAGTTGTAGTGACCGTCTGTGCCAATTAGTAGATTTTTCCACAAAAGAGAGGCAGTAGTTGGTTATAGTAAGGTGTGGCCCCTTACGTAATTCTTATATTTTGATAGGCATAATTTAATCCAAAGTTTTTCTCCTTTATGCAGAGATCGTGACCTCTTCAATTCAAAAACTTGTCTCTTAACATGTATGTCCTATATCCTTAAATCCCCTTGGTTTTTTTGGAGTACCTATTTTGTTCCATGAAGTCCAATGTATGTTGATCATGGGGTTGCTCCCATTCTAGAAAAAAAAAGTTCTAATTTTTTCTCCATACTATCCAATGTTTTATTTGGTAATGTTGTGGCTTGCATAGTGTAAACAGGGATAGCATTTAAAGTTGAATTAATAAGTATTGTTCTTCCCACCATGCTTAAGAGCTTACCCTTCCATCCCGCAAGTTTTGAGTCTATCTTATTAATCATGTCTCTCAGATCTTTATCCTTAGTTTTTAATCCTTTATTTATCGGGAATCTTAGGTATTTTCCCAAAGTTTGTGTTACTTTCATCCCTAAGACCCATTTTATATGATCTTGTAGGGCCCTAGTTGTGTTTCTCGAGAACAAGATAGAGGATTAGATTGATTTATTTTGAGGCTTGACCATTTTTCAAATAGTTTAAGTGTGGAGTTAAATTTCCTTGGCCGAATCTAGTGAGCCTTCTTGAAGAAAAAAAAAAAAAAGAAGAAGAAGAATGTTATCCGCAAAGAAAAGGTGGGTGAAACTCGTACTTGACTTCCTAGGTTTGATGGGTTTCTAAGTTTTCTCTATAGACTTTTGTTCAATGAGTCTGCTAGTGCTATGATGAATAGGTAATGAAAAATGGGGTCTCCTTGTCTTATCCCCCTTGTTGGATGTAGTGGTTGGAGCATATATCCATTTAGCAGTACTTGAGTGGTTACTATTGATAAACATGAACCTATCAACTTTATCCATTATTGTGGAAATTGAATGCTTGTAGGGCATCTAAGATAAAATCCCACTCAATTTTACGAAGGGCCTTTTCTAGGTCTATCTTGATTATCATGTATCCTTGCTTGCCTTTTTATTTCTAACTATATGCATGAGGTCTTAAAGGAGTAAAATGTTGTCCTAGGTGCCACGTTGGGGTATGAAGCTAGATTGTGTTGGGTGAATTAGTGAATACAGATGTGGCCTTAATCTTAGTGCTGGCATTTTTGTGATGATTTGTAGCCTTAATCTTAGTGCTGGTATTTTTGTGATGATTTTATAGACTGTATGGTACAGGCTTATGGGTCTTAATTGTTTTATTTCATTTGCTCCCAATTGCTTCAAGATTAAAACAATTAGTGTTTCTTTTAGTTCTTTAGGAAGTTTCCAATGAAGGAAGATGTAGTGACTAAGTTAATATATATGTTTGTATTAATGGCCACATAAATTTAAGGAACTTTGCATGTATGCCATCCTTTGCCAATGATTTGGTGGACCTTTTAAAAACAATGCATCTTCTTCCGAATCTACTGGTTTGGTTAAAAGGCTGGAAATGGTTCGATCCAAGCGCCGCCCCCCTCCCCCCCCCCCCCCCCCCCCCCCCCCCCTCGCAAAGCCTGTTAGGAATTTGGTTTGTCAGTTTAAATTTTGATTTGGCTGTGGTATATAAAATCTTGAAAGTAGGAACATATGTGAGGTCGGATCAAGTCAGGGTTATCTATCCAATTTCCAACACCATCCTTTAACCCCCAAATCCTATTTTTAGCTCTTCCATTAAGTACCAAAGTTTGGTAATATTTTGTGTTCCCCTCCCCATCTCTTATCTATTTACTACATAATTTCCATTTCTACAAATATTCTGTCTTTTAAGAGAGAATTGAATTACGCTCTAAGCCTCTGTTTTCTAACTAAGAATTGGTTGTTGGGTATTGGTCTATTTTGCATTCTATATAAGCTAGTTGTTTTTGGAGTTGTTTTTTCCTAGTGGTTAAGTGACCAAAGATTTTTCAATTCCACGTTTTGGTTTTCTCCTGAAAATCTATAATGGCCTTGATTAAGCTATTTTCATTTTTATCCCAAATGTGTTAAGACCATGGCCGACAAGGAAGGATGGGATTGGCAAATGGGTTGTAGTCTAAAGGGCCTGCTTAATTGGTGTGAAATGGGATGTTGATGGGTTTGAAGCAGTAATGGGCAGTGACCTGAGACTACGTATTTAACGGTAGCATTTGGTTATAGGTGTCTCCAAGAATTATTGGCCTAGCCCCTATCTATTTGAGTTTGGATAAGGGAAGTTATCAGTTGCCCACTCGACCACGCATACCTTGGCTCTACAAAACCTAAATCGATTAAGCCACAATCTAACGTACATCTGTGGTATGAAATTGCTTTATCGGGATCTATAAGGTGAGTTATATCATTAAAATCCCCTAGGATATACCAAGGGGTATCTAACACCTCAGTGTAGTAATCTTTTATTTTCCTCCATAATAATTCTCTTATTTCAGGCCTGTTAATTCCATAAACTGTCCTAAAAAACCAGGAGAGGGTTGAAAATCTAACCTGAACATGGACATGCATCTCCTGTGCAGGTTGGTGAACACGAGTCACAGCCAGGGATTGCTTGAACTAGAGTAAGATGAGGCCTTCTCTTCCTTAATTAGCCTCACAATACAAGGATTTGTTAAAAGGTAGCTTTGCAAGTAGGTCTACAGTTGCTGCTTCATTCATTTTAGTCTCAACCAAGATTAATATATCTGGTTGAATGTCATGTAGGAGATCTTTAAAGGCATTTAACTTCCTTACTGAATTAGCGCCTCCGATGTTCCAGGCCATTATTTTTACAGGACGAGTAGAAGTGGGAATTACTTCGAAGTCCATCGATGCGGCTACAATATGGTACCAATTAGTTTGCTAAGCCACTTGTAGGACTCTCTTGACTTCTAAGTGGAATTTGTTCAGTCGCATCTCGCTAGTCAGTAGGATAGTTGCTTCGTCTCTGGCATACATTATCAAAGAGGTTGTTATTCATCGCATTAGCGGGAAGGTCAATGGCACAATTGATAGCGTCGGAGCTAGATTGAACCTTTGAAATAACATTCAAACTGTTGTCCAGCAAGTAGGAGCCTACTACTTCAGTATTACACTTGGATGGCCAGAAAATCTAGGACTGTTGTTGGGATTGCCAGCAAAAACTATTTGATTGTCATCAAAGTGGCTCCGCTCCTCGTTGAGTGCTAACCATGCTCTGGTATCACATAAAGTATGTTCGCTAAAATAAGGTCTATCTGGACAAGACTGTCATTGATGTAAGGTTGTTGATATAGCTCCAATAATGTTCTTATCCATCCACCCATGAAGGGTATGTAGAGGATGTGCATATTTGAGTCTTTATGAAGAACCTTTAGAATGATCGTTAAGAGTGATAAGTGGGTTTAAGCACACAAATAAAGAATGCGTGGGCACATACAGGGATGGTTCAAGCATGAGTACGTGAAAAAAATTAGGAAACATAAGTACACTAGGCACAATTATTAATTGAGTCGCCGAAGCATAAGCTCACAAGTACACGAGTAACATGTGTAAATCTTTATTTGTTGTAAATAATATAAATTCTTTAATGAATTACTTATCTAAATAATAAAATATTCCGTGAATGATAAATTGTTCAATGAATAGTAAAATATTTAGTAAATAATAAATTATGCAATGGAAAATAAATTATTTAATAAATAATTATGGTATTTACTAAACAATAGGTTATTTTAGGAAAGAAATTATTTAAATATTGATAAATTATTTATTAATAATAAATTATTTAATAAGTAATAATTTCTAAAATAAATTATTCAATGAGTAATAAATTATCCAATAAATAATAAATTATTCAATGAATAATAAAATATTAAATAAATAATAAATTAGTCAATGAAAAAAATTATTAAATAAATAATAAATAATGCAATGAAAAATAAATTATTTAATGAATAATAAATTATTTAATAAATGCACAATAAATTTTTTAATATATTATGTAAGTTATTTAGTAAATAGTAAATTATCAGATAAATAAATTATTACAAATTACTCAATTAAAAATATAAATATGCAATATAATTTAATTAGTTGTTGCCATTTAAAGAAAAAAATTATTCAATTCACCGTGATATATTCAAATTTTCAAATGTTATTTCTTAGTTGAGAAATGTATCTTTTTTTTTCATATATTAAAAGATTAGATATCATTAATTTTTTTCCCCTAAGATTATCCATTTGCAATGAAAGTAAATTAAGAAGTCATCATACGACGTTATTATTAACAAAATTTCATGGTACAAGCAAAATTTTAGTCTAAGCCACTAAAATTTACGTAAGAAAATAAAGGAAAAAAGATTTCTGAAAATCCTAAAGAAAAGCAAGTCAATTGAAATCGTCTTAATTGTCCTCATCATCCTCACCATCATTACTACCATCTTCACCTTCATCCTTACTCGAGACAATGCTTAATGCTTGATCCGAACTGCTTAACCCCCTATTACTGTCATTACCAAGAAACCATGAATATAGATTATCTCCTTGATCAGATGTTTGTGCATCAACTCAATCCTTTAAGCACATACAAGCTTCAACTGTTTCCAAATGCATCAAAAGGCATTGGGGATTAAAGAGTCGCCCACCTAAACTAAAAACCAACTTGGAAGGGACCGTCAAAGCCAAAGGCACTAAAACATCACGAACCACTAAAGAAAGGATTAGCATCATGTGCGCCTTACTGGACCACCGAAAGAGTAATCTTCTTCTTCCATTTCCACCCATCATTGTACCTTATAAACTAGTAGCTCTCCAAATTCACTACTAGAATCGGAGGCGCTCCCTAAATCTCTACTACTTCTTACAATTTATTTGCTTTGCTTACTGTATACATGACTACTGGGTCGTGCTAGCTAGGGTGCATTATGCTTCCTTTGCCTATGAAAGGCACAAAAGTTTTGAGCATGGTTTGTGCTTCTGAATCAAACACAATTGCATAATACTTAACATTATGAACCCCAACACTTTAATAGAACTCTTCGAAGAGACCATTGATGGCAAAAAATTTATAACTTGGATCTAACAAAGTAGCTAAGAAGAAGAGGTAAGGAAATGGTACGAAATAATCCCTGAGTTTCTAAACCATACCTCAAATAGTAAAGCATAGGATAGGAACACTTACGTATTGTTGTAACGTGTCCAAAATGTCAACAAAGTTAGGGAGAATAAGATTGCTCATCAAGTAGTACAACTCAAATTTTTTTTTTCTTGTTTTTATCGTTGTCAAGAAGGCCCTCAAGAGTGCCTTCATCCTCTTTCATAGCTTCCAATCATGTTCTATTATCAGACTTAGAGTAATATTAGGATTGGCAACTATCATATAGTTATAAAACGTCAACAAACTAACCCTCATCTCATATGCATGTGAAAGCATCTTATAAGTCAAATTCCACCTCGTTATGCAATCTAAAGGTAGAAGTCGTTGATCCTTGTTGTCCCTATTGACCGTACAAATCTATAAAAAGACTATAAGCTTTCTTTTAGAAGCATGCGTGGCTTTTATTGCACATCGAATTCGTATTAGGTAAGGGTTCAAACTATAACCCTCGAGATCAGTATTCACTGCTAAGTAAAATGCATGGCAAACACATCGAATGTGGAAGAAGTTGCCATCGTAGATCAAATGGAATGTACCCTTCAAGTGTCAATTATTGGAGGCATTGTCAAAACTGACGTTGAAAACTCTTTAGATGTTGTATGATTGGGCGATGTCAATGATGTTGCTGGTAATTGCTTGCCCTATATGGGAATCAAGGGGAAAAATGAACATTATTATTTGTTTTTAGACCAACCACTCGTTGTCAATCCATTATGCAGTAACACACAGGTAACTGTTGTTGATGGTGGTCATTGGTGACTTCCAAATGTCAAAAGTAAAGGAGACACTACAGAAAGGCCTAAAACTAATGCGATCATACATTTGAAGAGAAACAGAAAATGCAATTTAAGATTATGAAGTCAAGCGAGTGGATTACATACTTGCTTAAAAGGCTCAACAACTCTTCCATTAAAGCCTGTCACATTTTGTTATAAACTACGATTGTATCTTTTTTAAGGTCTGTCGACTCATGTATTGGTGTCGAGGTTGCAACTTTCACATTGCCCACCTTTAAAGTGAGGAAGTCTTGCGACATGGAATGATATACATGTAACAACTATGATTTGCATGAGATCCTCTCGTGCATCTTCGTTATTGAAAGTGAAGTCCTTAAGGTTGCTAAAACCAGATGTTGATTCGTCCCGTCTTCCATCGGCCTTAACTAGTGTCAAACCTTTCTTTAATTTTGAGTTGTGGCAGGTCATGGGGGAAAGAAAAAAAAAATTGACCAGTTAAATTAACACACTTACAAAGTCAAATTGGAAAAGGATAAAGTAATTATCAACTCAATTTAATGCATCAAAAATCCCCTAGAGCACTATAAATAGCCAAATTCTATTAGAAGCTAATTTGATCTGTTTAGAGTCTTAGAAAAAAGGAGAGAACCGAAAAAAGGAGAGAATTAGGATTTTTCAAAAAATCTATGCAATAGGGGCAATTAAACCAAACCTACAACCTACGAACCACCAAAAATTGGAACCGAACCGAACCACTGTTACCACTACACCCCACATCCACCACCTGGACTAGCCAATACTCCTTGAATCGCTGCTGGTGGCCGAAAGTCCAATAGTCAAGTGAGTCTAAAATTTAGCTTGATTTTGTGTAATTTATTAAAATTATTAATTTTATTTAGAAAATTATGAATTTCATTATTCTAGTGTTTTATTATATGTAAATTTATGGAAAAATATTGGTTAGATTTAATCACATCTAAAAATATATGGTGCTTAAGAAACCATACAAAATCGAGCATATTTCGATTTAGAATTAAATAGCTTTAAAAGTATAGTTTTGAGCTCAATTTTTTTGCATAAACTACTTAAGTGATATAAAATAGTACTATAAACCCCTTTTTCAAAAATTAAATTTAAAAAATTTTCAGTGATTTTTAGGCCTTAAAATATATGTATATATATATATATATAAACAAGGATTTTGGGGATTTATTAATAGCAATTGAATAATTACTAATCTAGGGAATTATTAGGTGATTCAAGATGTCCATATCTGATGTAGTATGATAATTGTGGTATTTAGGGTGTTAGATGTGATTATTAAGGGTATTATGTAGTAAATATAAGTAATTTTAATAATATATGGAATTAGAATTGTGATAAATATAAAATATTAGGTTAAAATAGATAATATAATAATAATATTAATATGTAATAAATCTAGTAGGAAACATTAACTTAGGTAACTATATGAAAAATGTAAAATTTTCTTACATTGAGAGTAAATTTGGGACATTAATAAAGATTTAAGTGTGCCAAGTAAAATAGAATACTGATTTAGAACTAAAAATGATAATTAGGATATTGAAGCCTAATGTGATTAATTTCACATTAGGGTTCGGATCACATTTTTAGGATTTACATATAATACTTGTAATTAAAACTAATTTAAAACCTGAATCGAAATTGAAACCAAACCTCAAACTAACCTATAATGAATTAGTAATAAATAATATGTATATATAAAGAATTGAGCTAAATCATAACCTAGAATATATATATATATATATATCATCAAGCTATAAATAATAAAAACATATTTATATTATATCTTATAGGACATGGAGACGAGTTGACCTATGACAACTGATTAAGCAAACCAGGAATACCAGGTAAGTTGGGTTTAATACTTCATCATGTTTTCAAGTACTATTTTAAAGTACTCGGAAACTTAGGATCGCATTTGGCTATGTTTGTAAGTAGTTATATACACATGTGCTTATGTATTTGATTTCGTGCTATATTTTGGGTTGTGTTTGGTGATTGTGTGAATGGAATGGTGTGAAATTGCTTGATCGAAATGGTATGAAATTGTTTAATCATCCTAAAATGTGCTTAACCAAAACTGACCTAAATACCCTAATTTGACATGTATTACAACCCTCTAAAGGTTTATTAAGATTCTTCAACCAAATACCGACACCTTCGAAAAAGATAACGTTAAATAGCATAATGGTCTTTTCTTCATCCTTAACCTAACTAAGTAACAAGAAAAGAACTCACAATGAGGATAAGAGCATTAGTTCAAAGGATAGTCTTGGGAGGAAAGGGGGTAGTGTTTCCATTGTACAAATCTAAGTTTGGTTGTGAGCTGTTGCATTATTGAAAACTTCTCAACCTGGATTAGAGTGGATGAAATTACTTTGATTTCATAATGGATTGTACTATGTTATGTGATGGCACTTACTTCTTACATAACATATAATTAATTGTATGATAATCTTATTTATGTTTGTTATACTTTCATAAACCTCTAACTTAACTTACTAAGCTGTAGTTGCTCATAGCCATTACAGGTTCTGACTTTCGACTGATATGTTGCGATAAAATTATTCAAATGTTAGTTTCTTTCTGAAACTATGGGAGAATGAGGATCAACCGACCAAATGATCAAGTTTCTAAGGTCTTATTAATATCTCTAGGATTATGAATCGATATATGATATGTAAGTTAGCAAACTGTTGTAATATGTAGAATCTCTTAGGAATTATATGATAATGTGAATGTAAATATATATATATATATATTTACGACTTAAGGTTTTAACTTTTATTATAAATTTTAGCTAAATTATTAATTGAGTTGTTTACTTCCAGGTAAAGAGTCGTGGACGACTTGTGTAAATTATATTTATAATAAGGACTATGAGGTCGGTAACTATCATGAGTTAGTTTATACGATGAGACTGTTATAACTTTGCAACTTCGGGGCGTAACATATTGCATAACTATAGGTTATTAATAGGAATTACAGGTATATTATATGTTTGTAGTGGGTTAGTATTGTAACCCTTAGACATAAGTGTAAGAAAAGTAAGGTTCCTCACCTAATTAGTTAAATTGGTAAACTCATATTGGGATACATAGGGTAAGGCTACTTGCCATATGAATCAATGAAGATCTAATCATCGAATTCATTAGGGTTAAGATTGTTTAATGGATTTCCTCGTTCGACTATTTTTGCAAGAAAAAGTATTAGTTTTAAGGGATTCAAACATAGAGTCGGAAGAGTAGAAGAGCGTTTTGGTAAATTTAGGCGCGTTCTGAAAATTGAAGACAAATTACAAGCATTTGGTACGGTTGTAGCTATATATCGGCTTAGTTTTAACGTAAGCACATTGCAAGCCATCATGCCTACATCTTAGTCTTTGGTAGGCTACATTTAGGCCCAACATACCCACATTACGTCCTATCCAACAAACTTTCATTAGGTGGCCATTCTCATCTAAAGAAAAATTTGCTAGCGTAACACATTTGGGCCAAACATGGCCACGTTGGGGCCAAACGTAATATATGTTAGTAGCATTTTTACGTGTTTTTAAGTGATCGATATGCCTAAATGTGATACAAGCCTAGCATTTAAAGCATCTTACTATTGGCAATCTTCCACTACATACCTAAATCCTACATTACATAATCACCAATTCACTTATCCCGCGATCGAACACGAATTTTTTTAGCGAAAAAGGTCTTTTCCTACTCTTTTGCATGGTAGGAAGGAGACCGGTCAACATTGGCTATTTTGCTAATAGTTGCTTCCTTCATACACTCTTGTGAAGAAACAAACATTTAAGTTATGGCCAACTCATCAAATTTATTCTTCTCTCCAACATGCTTAGCTCAAGCAATCATGCACTACATAAGACAAAATCTATCTTCAACTTAGCGAAGGTAAAAAACAAACTATACTTCCATTGTGTTGAGGAAACCGGTCAATAAATAAGGTAAGGGTAATAGCAAGAACATGCAGGTAGAGGTAAAAGGCCAAAGAGGACAACTAGATGTCAATAATTACAACCTTATCCTATAGGGTCAAGATTAGGGGGTAAGAGGCTAGGAATGGTAGGAGCAACAATAGGATCTCAAAAGTTTCACAATAGAAGAATTATTTTGTTAATTCAAAATGATGGTAACCAGCCAACAACAAATGATAGGAACCTTCACGAAGATACAATGAGGTGTACAAAACATTAAAAACCAAGTAATAATTATAGAGAAAACTGTTGTTAATATTTAAGCTAAACAAAGCAAGCAACATAATCGAATAGATGAGACGTGGGCTTAATGACAAGCATATTTCGATTAGCAAGGTTTTCAATATCTACCCCTATCCCCTCCACTTGGTCCAAGTGGTGATCAAGCATCGGATTCTCCATTCCAACTGTTGGATGAAATTTAGGATTGCTTTTTCTTTTATGTTTGTTTTCTTTTCTTTTTTTTTTCCTTTCCTTTTCTCGTTTTTTATGTAATAAATAAAGTTATTGTTTATTAATGAAAATTAATTCTTGGTTTGTTAATAGTTAATTGCTTTCCTTAGTCATTCTTTTATATGTGGAGTTATACATATAATATAAAATTAGAAAAATCAATATATCATATCTTATCTAAACATTTATACATATATATTTACAATATGTATGTACCTATGTGCACATACTTTGTACTCATGTATTTATATCCATATATTTGTACAAATTTCTCCCTATATGATTATATATACATACGTACGTGTTTATATGTACACAAATACACATGTTCACATTTTCCCAAATTATACATTTCATAAGTATATATTCGTATGGGTATTATATAAATCTATCCATACATAATTCTAAGAATACACGTAAGTATTTTCATTGAGGTATATACATACATATATATTTCCATGTATGTATGTACATATTTATATATACATAAATATGTCTACATATTATATATTAATGAACACATCTATCCATGTACATATTCATACATACATACAATTATATATTTAATGTATACTTTTTTTAATCAATATTTTAACATACACATTTAATATATCTAACATATATATTTATATGTACATAAGAATGTTTCAAGTAAAAAACTTATTCATGTAATTATTATTTTCTACATTATATTTACATATTAAATTACCTAATAATCTCCACAAATGACTGTATAAATATGTACTAATAGTATAATAAACATGCTTCTTGTTCGTAGTCGAAAAAATTTAAAATAATTAATACTGTAAATCATCACAAATACCCAAAAATAGTAAAAAAAAAAAAAAAAGAAGAAGAAGAAGGTATTTTTGGCATTATATTTGGAGCCCAATTACGGGTACACGGGTATTCTACATATGTATGTAAATATTTATACATACATAAATATGTCTATATATTATATATTAATAAACACATCTATCCATGTACATATTCATACATATATATAATTACATATTCAATTTATAATTTTTTTAATTAATATTTTAACATACACATTTAAAATATCCAATGTATATATTTATACATACATAAGAATATTTCGAGTAAAAAATTCATACATGCAATTATTATTTTCCGCATCATATTTACTTATTAAATTACTGGATAATCTCCACAAATGATTGTATAAATACTTACCAATAATATAATATACATGCTCTAAGTTCAAGGTTAGAAAATTTTAAAATAAAGAATACTATAAATTATCTCAAATACCCGAAAATAGTAAAAAATGTATTTTTGGCGTTATATTCGCAGCCTAATTATGAGCATGCAAGGGCATGCTGCTATTCAACCTTCATACATACAAATTTATACATACATAAATATGAATACATATTATATATTAATAAACATATCTATCTATGTACATATTCATACATATGTGTAATTATATATTCAATGTATACTTTTTTCAATTAATATTTTAACATACATAATTAAAATATCTAACGTATATATTTATACGTACGTAAGAATGTTTCAAGTAAAAAACCTATATATATAATTATTATTTTCCTTATTATATTTACTTATTAAATTACTAAATAATCTTCATAAATAACCGTATAAATACTTAGCAGTATTATAATACACACGCTTCATGTTCAAGTTTGAAAAAATTTAAAATAAATAATACTGTAAATCATTGTAAATACTTGAAAATAGTAAAAAAGTTATTTTTGATGTTATATTTGGAGCTTAATTACTAGCAAGTACGGGCATGTGAGCCAGCATGCGAATAAACCAACCACACGTGAAGCACAAGCATGCACATTTTAACATGCGGGAGCATGTGAGCTGCCGAATTATCACTTCTACTGATCGCTAGATGTACTCTTCGATTTATGTGGATCTTTTAGTTTAGTGTGTTTTTCCATGGACCTTTTTGCTTAGTTTTGATTTGTGTTTCTATTTTCTCGAGCTAATATGATTTAAATACCATTCGTAAATAAGGTAGTGGTATATAAATCTTGAAAGTAGGAACATATGAAAGTTCGGATCAAGTCAGGGTTATCTATCCAATTTCCAACACCATCCTTTAACCCCCAAATCCTATTTTTAGCTCTTCCATTAAGTACCAAAGTTTGGTAGTATTTTGTGTTCCTCTCCCCATCTCTCATCTATTTACTACACGATTTCCACTTCTACAAATATTCTTCGTCTTTTAAGAGAATAGAATTGTGCTCTTAGGCTTTGTTCTCTAGCTAAGAACTGGGTTGTTGGGTGTTGATCTAGTTTGCATTCTATATAAGCTAGCTGTTTTTGGAGTTGTTTTTTCCTAATGGTTAAGTGACCAAAGATTTTTAAATTCCATTTTTTGGTTTTCTCCTGATAATCTAGAATGGCCTTGATTAAGCTATTTTCTTTTTTTATTCCAAATGTGTTACCATGGCTGAGAAGGAAGGATGGGATAGCCAGAAGGGTTGTAGTCTAAAGGGCCTGCTTAATTGGTGTGAAATGGGATGTTGATGGGTTTGAAGCAGTAATGGGCAGTGATCTAAGACTGATTTCCCTACGTATTTAACGGTAGCATTTGGGTCTAGGTGTCTCCATGAATTATTGACCTAGCCCCTATCTATTTGAGTTTGAATAAGGGAGGTTATCGGTCGCCTATTCGACCACGCATACCTTGGCTATACAAAGCCTAAATCCATTAGGCCACAATCCGGCATATATCTGTGGTACGGAATCGCTTTATCGGGATCTTTAGGGTCAATTATATCATTAAAATCCCCTAGGATACACCAAGGGGAATCTAACACTTCAGTATAGTAATCTTTTATTTTCCTCCATGATAATTCTCTTATTTCAGGCTTGTTACTTCCATAAACTATCATTAAAATCCCCTAGGATACACCAAGGAGAGGGTTGAAGATATAACCTGAACATGAACATGCATCTCCTGTGTAGGTTGGTGAACGAGTCACATCCAGGGATTGCTCAAACTAGAGTAAGATGAGGCCTCCTCTTCCTTCATTAGCCTCACAATACATGGATTTGTTGAAAGGTAGCTTTGTAAGTAGGTCTACAGTTGCTGTTTCATTCATTTTAGTCTCAACTAAGATTAATATATCTGGTTGAATGTCATGTATGAGATCTTTAATGGCATTTAACTTCCTTATTGAATTAGCACCTCCGATGTTCCAGGCCATTATTTTTACAGGACGAGTAGAAGTGGGAATTACTTCGAAGTCCATCGATGCGGCTACAATACGGTACCAATTAGTTTGCTAAGCCACTTGTAGGACTCTCTTGACTTCTAAGTGGAATTTGTTCAATCGCATCTAGCTAGTCAGTAGGATAGCTGCTTCGTCTCTAGCATACATTATCAAAAGAGGTTGTTGTTTATCGCATTAGTGGGAAGGTCAATGGCACAATTGCTGGCTTCGGAGCTAGATTGAACCCTTGAAATAACATTTAAACCGCTGTCCAACAAGTAGGAGCCCACTACTGCAGTATTACACTTGGATGGCCAGAAAATCCGGGACTGTTTGTTGGGATTGCCAGAAAAAACTCTTTGATTGTCATCACAGTGGCTCTGTTTCTCTTCGAGTGCTAACCATGCTCTGATGTCACATAAAGTATGTTGGCTGAAACAACATCTATCGGGACAAGACTGTCATCGATGTAAGTTTGTTGATATAGCTCCATTAATGTAGAGGATGTGTGTCTCCGGAGTTATCTAGCTCATATCTGAGTCTTTGTGAAGAACCTTCAAACTGATTTCATTATGTACTCTTTGATCTATGTTGATCTTTCAGCTTAGTGTGCTTTTTCATGGATGTTGTTTGCTTAGTTTTGATTTGTGTTTCTATTTTCTCTCCCTAATAGGATTTAAATACCATTTGTAAATGAGGGGTAGGGTTTGAGGATGAGAGGATGGGTTGTGATGATTGCTAATCATTTAAGTGATTTGATTTAGTTGCGGTTTTTGGAAGGGTTAATGTGTTGATTTGGGTTCTAAAGGGTCGAATTAGACACAGTAGTTTGATTTGTATCGTTGATAGGGTGCTGCTCGTAAAGGGTTTGCGTCATTTCACATAACTGTGAATAATGTCCAATTTTGCCACAGTGGAAGCAGAGGTTTTCACTGCCCTCGTATTGAACATGATAGATTCGTCCACCAAGCAGAAAAGAATGTACAAACAGCTTAGTTAGATTGACTTGAATGCATAGTCGCGCAAATAGACCTCATTTCATATTTAGCGTATTTAAGTTAAATCGTAATACCGGCCTAATGACTCCACCAATTTTCTTTAAAGCTTTTGGGGAGTAATATTCTAATGGAAGTTCCCGAATCGTATTTAAAGTGCTACTTGATTAAACTTGGCATTGAATGCTTGAAAATTCGGTTCCCATCTCTGTAGATCATTGTGGTCGTTAAAAGCTATTGTATAGTAACCCCAGCCTACCTAATCATACTGAAATCGCTACTTGTTTTCCATAAGGATTTTAGTTTCAGATAAAGTAAGGGATATTTTATAGCTTGTCCAAAGATTTTAATAATGATTGAATTGCGCCAAGGTCTCCTTAATTCATATTTTTTCAGCTTGTCATAGGGTGACTTGTTTCACTCGTAAGGGCAATTGGCTTTGGTTTCAGTAGCAAGTGAGGATTTAGGATAGTTTGGATCATCCTGAATTTTTTCTTCCTCATTCTCTACTTCGATTTCATCTGTTGTATTTTCCAAAGTAAAACTGTTAGCGTCTGCATCTGAAACAATAGTTGCGGAAATATCTCTGTGGGATTTCCTTTGTGGTTGTTGCTCTGTTGTGCTTTTGGTCTGCTGATTTTTTATATGTAGCTGTGCACTGTTTTCATTCTTCATGCCATAATCGTTCCGATCATCCTTGTTGTTTGATAGATCCGATCCTACAACATTCTCTGCAGTAGCTGTTGCAAGTGTTGGCTGTGACTCATTCACCTTTAGCATTTGATTCAATGTATTATCTATTATATCATGAAATTCGTTTAGTTTCAAGCCTCATTTCTTTTTGTTTAACAGTTCTTGGAAAGGATGTTTAGTTGAGGTGGAAACCGTGAGGAAGGGAGAGTAAAGTGTCTTTGAAGCCATTTCTTGGTTGGATGCCCTTATGCATGTGAGGTGTTAGATGAGAGAATGCTTGATTACGTAGTATTCATAAGGTGCTGCATTGGATTGCTAGAAGTTTTCAAGATGTTTTCTTCAAGATATACATACATACATACATATATATGTATATATACATTTATATTAGCAAAATGCACATTGCAATGCCGGTATAAAAAATAAAAATAACAGTATAATAAAATTAAAATATAAAACAATTATTGCATGTGCAAAAAAATAAAAAAAATGATGGTATAATAAAATATAAAACATAAAACAATTATTGAATTAAACTATAACAATTCAAAATGCCAAAAATAAAATAAAGAAAAACTAATAAGTATGGAAAAAAATAATACAATAAGGTCTTTTAAAATAATTATACATTAGTTTAAAAAAATACAAAAGGAAAGAAAAATTATATGTTAAAGTTGTTACCAATATAAATAGTGATGAAATTTTACCTTCTGTCTTCTTTTTGCTAGTTATACTTTTATTTAAAGTAAATTATCAAATTGTATTTTTCAAAAAGAGAGGCATGAATTGGTTTTACGAGTAAATTACATGTTATTCCATGTTAGCATTATTAATATTGTATTTAAATATTTTAAATTAGTAATTAAACTTTATCAATTTCCATTATGTATTGAAACTTTGTGCCTTGTAGATAAATAACCATGGGTTGTCAATTGCAGGAAATCATGAGAAGAAAAACGAAATAAAATTGATAAAGAAAAACTAAAGTTAAATGCGGGAGGAAGGAGGAGGAGAGAATAATAGTGAAGTGGAAGAGAAACTATTGTTAGTTGGTTAGTAGATTTAAAAGGAGGTTATTTACAAATTTACTATAATATCTTATGTAATTATTTTTATGGTGTTAAATGGTATAAAAGTTAGAAGGGTATTTAATGGAATTTTACGAGGAAAAAAAAAAAAGAGTGATGATTATATAAAACTCTTCTTGCTTACAAAATTATATATTTATATATATGAGTTTATAGCATTTCAAATGCAAAAGGTTTTATTTGGATTATTTTATAGAATATAAATATATATATATATATACGCGAATGTTAGAAATGATTACACGACATGAATATTGCATATATCATCTAAATAAGACGTGAACTGAGTTGATGTAAAAAAAATTATTATTTGGATTAATATTTAAATAATTTGAACTCGCTAAGGCTCATCTATTGATGGGTCCATCTTAGTGGTATGTTTTCTTTTCTTAGACCTTTTAAAGTATACTAGAAAAAAGATTTTTTGGACAGTGCTGCCATGCTGTTGTATATAATTATTCGAACACAATTATATAAATAAAAATGATAGAATTATTATATGATGAATATATGCATGTATAAGCAACGCGCTTCAAATAACTAAACCAATTGATTTATTTACATTTGCTTAGATTTTGCACATCTGGAGAAAGTAAATGAAAAAGAAAATTACGTTACATTAAGTGATACATTTGGACCTTACAATTTATGAAGAAATATAATATGACCCCACTTGAATCCCCTTTATCATTAATAAAAAAATAAATATTATCTTCTAATCGATAGTTTTCCATCCTTCTTTTTCGGGGAAATTATATATCATTGGCTTTCACTACCTCTGCAATTCATCAGTCTTTTTTTTTTTTTTTTTCTCTTTTTCTATTCTTGACCATCATATTACAACTTGTGGGAAGGATAAGTCCAGCCTGATCCAGTTAAAAAAATCTGTAATTATGTTACGTAACTACAACAACCTTATCTGTGGCTAATCAATTAAGTAAAGAGTAATACTGGACTATTCTCGGTATAATAACTTTATTTTATCGGGAGCCATGCTACAATGAATTGAGCATCAGGGCCAACGTAACACAATGAAAAGTAAAAACTTTTTGGAGACAACTGAATGATACGAAAAAAATAAAAAAAAAAAACGGAATGCTTCTCTAGATATGTATTCTAATTCAAGCCTTATTTGTCAAACCAGCCTGTATCTTCTGCATGGTAGCAACGTCAGTTTTGAAGGATTTGGCCAAAACCTCTGCATCAATGCCGGTAGTAAACAAGGTGGTCGGAACAGATACGGTTCCTGCGTTTGCGCTGCCGAATGCCGAAACAGCCACAGCATAGTTCTCTCCATCTGCATTGTACTGATAGTGCACGAGTCCCTTAGGAAACACAAACATGTCACCTGCTTGGAGGGTCTGAGTGAAGAGCTTGTTAGTGGTATCAATGAACCCCACTTCCAATGTTCCATGAGCGAGCAGCAAGAGCTCAGCGGAGCGAGGATGAGTGTGCGGAGGGTTGACAGAGCCAGCAGGGAATTGAAGAACGGCATACGAGACACTTTGCCCATTGAGTGCCGGAAAGTCTGCTAGGTTTGCCTTTGTTACCCTGAATGCGGTTGGCGGATTCGGGCCGATGAGAGATCTCATGCCAGTGAATGTGAAGTAGCTGCCATCGATTGCAGAGATGTTCGAGGGAACTACGAAATCTGTAATGATGTCTGGGTCTCCAGCTTTGCAAATTTTGAAGCTAGACAAGGCTAAGATTGTTGAGAAAAATAACATCTTCATGGTCGCAAAAGCCATTTTAAGAACTCGAATGTGGAAATTTAGGAAGTAAATAGTAGTGAGAGTTTTGGATGATTTACTTTGACAGAAGAATGGCTTTTTATAGGAAATTGAACTGGATTTGGCGGACAGGTCAACGGTTTAGGGCATAGAAAAATACACAGCTTCTAAAATATTTTTATTAGTACAATGTTCTTGTGCCGGTCCATTGTCTTGATCGTGTCTCGGTTGCATTGGAAAAACCGCCACACTCTCGTTATGGCGTTTTCCATTAATACATTAATGCAGGCGGGTAGATGTTATAGGATATTCGATTGGCCCGAAACGGCCGGACAATTATCCTTAAAGTAATTTTTCATAGATTTTGGAATGGATTATAATCTTAATCTCAAATTTATAAGGTTTTGATCGGGTTTCTTTATTAAAATAGAATTTAATGAAAAACCCAAATCTAAACGAAAATAATAAAATAATCTAAGGTTGTGCCTCTAGTACAACTTACTAATTAAAAACATTCTCGTAAAATTCAATAGGCTCTCCGTTGGGGAATATTAGCAATTTTGTGTTTTTTATTTTGCTTGACTGCATTTAAATTTGACGATTTCGAAACTATTTTAAGATTAAAAGAAGGGGAAAAAAAAAAAAAACCAATAATAACAGATAACAGGTGGTTTAAGTTGGCTTTCATTGTCCTTGTAATTCATATCGAGTGGGTTTCTAAAATAGGAAAAAACACTATGGTTTTCCCTTTTTATTTATTTAGTTCGAAAAACTATACTTTACTTATCACTCTTTCATCTTTTGCTTTTTGCTTGATTTGCTCTATCAAATGAATTTCCTGGAAGTACCTATGACTGCACTGCAATGCAATACTTTTATTGGATCAGATTCAAGTTTTGTAAAACTTCCCTGATCCCACTTCAGTTGCAACTGAACTTTACTTCTTTGTTGGACTATATTAAATTAGAGATTTTGGACTTTCCATTGGATGTTTATTATTTTTGGGCTTACAAGCTTAGACTTTCATATGGATTTTACTTGATATTGTTATTGACGGATTTCTAATAAGAACATTTTTTGTGTCAGTAAAAAGTTAATGAACGCTTACCAAATACTAAAATTGTCTAAAGATTTACCATTGGTTTTTCAATAGATGTTTTTAAAACAAATGAATGATTTTTGAACTATAAAAGTGATAAGAGATAACGAATAGTGTGCTTTACTTAATTGAAACATGTGACACTTTGTCATTCCCTTTTCAGATTTCAAAGCATGATAGTTTAGGTGACATCAAAACTATAGTTTGAATTGAATGTAGAAATCTAAGAACTACAAACAATAAGAGGGTAAGATAGGAGAGTGGGTACAATTGTTTGAAGTTGATTTCCGCTATGCTCTTATAATTTTGAGATATATACATGCAATTAATAAATTAATAGAAATATGATGAATTATTAGTGGAATTATTGAGTACTCGAGAATGTATTAAATTAATAGAGATATTTTGAGACATTTTTATAATTTATTTTGAGTTAATTAGAGTATTAATGAATATTGTGAATATATTAATATAATTTGGCATATATTGAGATATTTGTGGAACTATTAATAGAATTTCATGATTCAATCTTTATTGGATATTATCGAATATTTGGTAATAAAATGGAATATTACTAAATATTTGTGGATTTGCTAAGTTAATTGAATGGATGAGTATAATGCATGTTATGTTTGTGCTTTATTTATTTATTTTTGTTGGGAAGGATGTAATTGAATGGATGAGTTTAATGGCAAAATATATTTTTTGAGTCATGAAAATATATTAAGTTTAAAATGTCATATTTCATAATTAAGAAATTTTATAGATTTGTTGAAGTATAGTTTAGATTTATATAATATATACGTTACATTATCGGTATATATATATATATATATATTTATATTATTAAAGTTTTTTTACGCTTACATAACTATTACTTTTAGATTTACCTATTTAACCTCGGTTTAATATTATTTAAAAATTATTATTATTAAAATAATTTATTAGTATTAAAACATTTCACTTCCTTTCCATTTTTCCCCTCTTTGCTTTTGAACCTCCTCTCTCTCTTCACCTTTTCATATTCCACGTTCAATTCAGTTTTTCATCTCTCCCTCCTCCTATTACTTTGCTCTCCTGTGACCCTTCAATCGCAGTTCCTTTAACTCCTTTAGAACTCAAACATCATCCCATCTTTGGCTCTTCCACATCCAAAGATCAAAGCTTTTTGAGCCCCATTAACAATAATGCTACTCCAAATTTTGGTCCTTTAATCAATTCATCCACTTATATTGACCCCAATTGGAATTTAACGGAAACCCATGTTCAGGTTCAGCCGAATTCTTCATGGTTACTTGACCCCAACTTGCAATGGATTCGTAAGACTAACTAGCAAAGGTCTAAAACTGCACCTGGCATGGCTGTTATTAATGATTTGAAGAAGAATCTCAATAATTCTTCGAAATCCTTTAATCAATTCATCTCTCCAATTTCCTTTTCCAAATCTTTCTATCTTTCTCTCCTGCCCTCTATGGCATCTGCCATTACAAACACATATTCTAATGACCGACCCAAAAAGCTCGATTTCAAAATCCTAGGATTTGTTATCTTCTTCTAATGACAGACCCAAACCCACATTCTAATGCAATAAGCGATTTTCTCAACTTAAAATAAATACCAACAACCATAAATATCAAGATTCACCTAGTGTTCCACACCGCTATAGGTGTGTAGGGCCACATGAGGATGGGGAAGCCACATATGCTATTGAGGTGGTCGGGTAGGTGGTTGTCAGTGGGTAGCACACGTGATGAAAGGAAGGGTTGGGTTGTGTTTGGATAGATTGTGTGTTTGTTGTTGCTGTGTTTGTCCATAGAGATCTGGGTAGTAGGTCGCATCTGGGTATCAGTTGGCGTGAATGGTTCGGTGGTGTTAGGCACGGGTAGGAGTGGGCCTGCTGTAGGGTTTAGGTCGTCAAGTTTAGGGTTCTGTTGTGAGTGATTGTTGACTAAGGTTGGTCGATGTTGCGGTCTGGGTTGTTGTAATTACGCTCCAAAATTAAATCTTCAACATTCCCTCGAAGACAAAATCCCATTTTTTCTATTCTTTCCTTACACTAAAAAATTTATCGATTTCTAGGTAAACGATTTTGTTCCTCTTCCTTCAAAATTAGTGTTTTCCGTTTCTGATCGCAAGTGCCCTAAATTTTGTTGAAATTACTGAGCACTGTAGACCGTGCTGTGATTAGAACAGGAATTTGATTTGATATTAGTATTGAGTTTCCTTGGTTTAGTGCAATTGGGATAGTTTGTGGTTTTCTTGGTTAATTATTTCGTTGTTCTTCTAAATATAAGCATAATTAGGTTTCATTAGGTTAATTAGTTTTTTTTTTTTATTTATGATTTATGTGCAATATATGTTGTATTGGCGGAGCGGGTTGTTGATTGTATTTGGGTAGTTCAAAAATTTGTTGAGTAGTAACATTATGTTTTTATCAGTTATGAATTGTGTGTTGTGGTAGTTTCTTTTGGAGTATAAGGGAGAATTCGATGTTGTATTCGTCGTGGTTTGTTGGTTATTTTCAAGTATTAAGGAAATTGCTGGATAATGTCGAATTTTGAGTGTTCGAGTTGTTACAAGGTGCATTGTGTTGGATTATATCAGTTTGTTGTAATTCTCTACTGTGTCTTTATATTGCATACACATGGATCAATTTTGTGAAAGAACGGCTAATTTTCTTTTTGGCCAGTATTAGGGTTTACCTGTTGATATATTTGCTGAAACAATTGATTTCTTTTGTGCTTCAAGTTATAGGATGATGTGTTTTGTCAAGGGCTTCTACCTATGACATTTAAATATAGTTCATCTCAAGTTTCTTTTTCGTTGATGGTATATGGGTGTTTTTTCCTTCCTAAAACCATTTTAAAGAAGGTTGCCAATATTTATCAAGATAACTTATTATGAAATATTGTTATAATATGCATAAGTTTTCGTACATTGATTGACCACTAAATAATTTGTATTTACTCTAAGTTTTGCATCCGAAACATTTGATATTCTATTTAAATCACAGGTTAGCATGCAAGGAAATTAACATTGAAGGATATAGGGGATGGAGGTTAGGTGTGCTATAGGCTTTCATAATAATATTGATATTTACACAACTCTTCTACCCCATATTTATTTAAGCGAGTTTATTTAGCAATAAGTATGAATTAGGTCATCGCAACACTCTTACGTACTTGCTTACAACCTACCCCTCCCAAGGGAAAGGTTATCGGGGCTGCCATCTAAAGATGAATATGAAGTTGTAATTAAGTGCATCTGTATTACTCATAATTTTCACTTCTTATGTCTTCCCTCAACACTGATGCTATTGATTTTTGTTTCTATTAAGTTTTTGTTCATTGTCTAGAAGTTATTGAGAAATATAACATATTTACTAATAAGGTTCTAAAAGAAGATCAACATAGAAGGATATTATCATTATAAAACATGGCTTATGAGATTTCCCATCACAAGCAACTTATTAGTTTCTTCCATACATATTTGATTTAACACTTATACTTTTTTTTTTTTTAATTTCATGTGGTTTAAGTGAAACCCCACTTTATATACGATAAGCGATAACAAAAAAACCTAAAATATAGAAAACACAAAACTTCCAAATTGGTAAACAGACAATTAAACTAATCTAACTTCTATCCTTAGCTAATTATTCCATTTATATAATTCAGTCAAATTTACATTAACTATATGGTAGATTTGCAATTGTTAAATGACTACCATGTAGGCAAAAATTACATTACCATTACTCAATACTTAATCAAATTTAACAATTGAAGAGTAGTGATATATAACAATTCACTTTTACCGATGTATGCCATAAGTTTATAGAAAAGCTACTCTATAAGCTTAGAGAAAATAAAATCATAACTTGTATGATTAATAACCAACATTTGACGATTACTGCAACATTCAACAATTTTCATTCGCTATTATCTTCAAGATAGCTACAAAACAGCTTAACTAATTAATAGATACTAAAAAAATAATATAATTTAACACTTTCTATAATTGATGACTAATCTATATAAGTATAAGACAATTTCTGTTCACTACCATATTCAAAAAGGCTACAAAACAACTTAACTATTGAATAGGTACTGAACAAAATAATAATAATAATAATAAAAATTTAATACTTTGTGTAATCAATGACTAATCTATATAAGTATAAATATTTTATACAACTCTTTGGTTTACATTTATGAACGTTTCAATTTCAATATAGTAATCAACAAATTAATTTTTTCACACCTCAACATAAATGGGTTTAAATAGACATCACGTATATTTTATCTATCTATCTATCTATTGATCTATATGCATCTAAATGTATATCTATATTTATATTTATATCTTTCTATATTTATCCATCTATATCTATATCTACATCTATCGTATTTGTATATGTTTTCCAATTTACCTAATCACTTTCCATCTTCAATGTCAAAAACGCAATCTCTTTCTTTACTAATCTTTTTGCTAATTATTCACTAAGAAAGGATGCTTTTTCTATTTATTGGTACTTACTTTCCAATTTTCTGTGTCAATTTATAGGAGATTTTCGCTTATATCAAATCTTCTTCATTATACGTCCGGGTGTAAGTATTTTATTTTTTCTTTTTAAAATATCATCTATTTGGTGTAATGGCAATTAATCAATACTTCTTCATCAATCTTCTAAGTGTTCATTGATGGTAGGATTCTATTTTTTTCTTCTTTTTTTTTGGTTTTCTACTTTTGTAATGTAAATTATGTATTTCTTCATAAATCTTTCTTAGATCACTTGAATTTTTGAATTTTTTTAATGCTTCTATCCTTAAAGCTATTAAAGGTTACTTTACTGGTGAAACTTTTAGTTTCCCTCCATGTCTAACAAGGTTTTAGAAAGTATCTAGTAGAAGATTTGTGATTTGTTAAATTAATTATATTTTATTTCATCAGTATGTAAGTCCATTGGTTTTCATCTTTGGTATATAATATTATTTAATTTTATAAAATACTTTTAACGTAAATGGAAATTTTAACGGTTGATACGAAGATACGTAGATAGTATGTTAACTTTACATTTAACATAAATATACTCTTTACAAAGAAAAAAAATTATTATATGTGAGGCTATCTAATCTCATATGATAAAAAAAATGGTGAATAACACAATCTATAATAAAGTTTTCATGTAGGTTAAAATTCAATAGATAATTCCTACACATATGAAACTTATTTTATCTATAAGCATCAACCTAATATTTTTAATCTCCTTTTAACAATTTCATATAGAAACATCAAAACATGCAACTGCAATAAACCAAATAAAAATAAATAGCAATACCACCAAATTTTGTACAAATACCCTTAAAAAAAAGGAGGTTTAATTAAATGTTCTTTATGATTTATGTAAATTCTTTAGGTACGTTATTTTATTGTTTTCACTTTACTTATCAAACTTGCATGTGATTCAACCTTCATTTATGTTTACATACACGTTAAGATAATAGTTATGTAATTAAACTTTGGCATCTTTCTTCTTGATACAACAAGTCAATACAATTGTTTAGGTATGAATATTACAATAACTAACATATTCCTTTAAATTTTAATTTTTTTTTTAGCAAAAGCCTAAAATGGAAAGACTATGTCAACATAATCAAGTAGATCCTACAGATATGTAATCTCATGTGTACCATACAACAACCACAAGAACAGTTAAGTTATCTGACATTCGACGATCAGCATGGTCAAGACAAAACATCGATTCACCATTACACACTTCAATAAACATTCCTAAAATCTTCGGGATATGAATAATTTTTTTTTTTTTTATTCAACTCATGCTTTATATATTAGTTATTTCAACCTTTGTGACTAATGCTCCCATTCAATCACATGACCCTTATGCAAATGCTATTTCTAGACAAATCTTAACTGAACATGTATGTACCTCATGAGGACTTTGCCTATCTGCTATAAGATGTATTGCATGTTTACATAAGATCTATGCTTCCTTAGGAGGTAATCTTACCCTCTATCTTAGTTAATCCTTATACGAATATCAATCCTCCTATATCAATGAATCTCCTTATGTTTACTTTACGTACATTATGCAATTTTTACTTCTATTAAACAACACCATTGGAATCAAAATGCAACTGATGGAGGTATTTTGTAGAATATTACTTTGTTTACATCCATTTCTATATCTTGGTGTCTATTATGTCTTGATTTTAGTAAATATTAGATGCTAGGCATATATGACAATGAAGCTACATCAACATTGGTTGAAAGTTCCATAAAAATCGTAGTTACACGGTTCTCCACTTACATGTAACCATACCATGCCCATTTTGTGTTGTGCAATTATTCAAGCATAAGACTTTTCAAATTTGCTACTCTAACGAACACATTGCTCTCCCTACCTTTCCTTTACACCCCCAACTCCTTAAACTGTACATTGCATAACATAATATTAGAAGGCATTTCAGGCAATAAATTAGATCATACAATCATGTATTTTCATTTACTTCATAGGTATACATGTCGATGAAAGTCTTTTAGTAGGAAATCATAGCATATATACGTTTCGTGCTCAAGGTACAATATATCATAGTATCGACAGTCTCCTACTGGACATAAATGAAAGGCTACGCTTTTTGCAAACATATATATATGATACTAACCATGAAATCCAAAACCGCATCTCTAAGAATCAAAACTTAGATGCACAGCTCATTACTATAATTACTACTATCCTAAATGACTGTAACCCGTCTGTCCATCAACTTTGTCAACTATCCTTACTTGACAATATTGAAGACCGTCGTCTCATAATTCATGAATGTACTCCCAACTAACACCAATATGCTCTTCATACTATATCTTAGGTTGTTGCTGTTGTAGTTAGTAATGAAGAAGCAGGCAAACTACATGACCCTGACATCACCATTCAATTACATGCTGGACACCTTATGAATATTAGTGATATGGCTAAGTATTATGATCCCCTGCAATATCCCCTTTTCTTCCTTATGGAACATATGGATAAGATGCAAATTGTTGCTCTACCACTAACATCTCTGTCACGTATTGTAGCTTCTAAGCCTATTATATATAAGTGATTATCACATTTAATTATAATTGATTTCTTTCGTACATCCTATATTGCCAATTTTTAACTTTCAACTTTATTTTTCAAATATGGAATTGTGAACGATCTCTCATTTTGCATAGAGGTCGACTCTTCCAACAGTATTTAGTAGATAATTATGTTAAAATTAAAGACTCAAATGGTTATAGCATAATCAATCTACAATTCATGCTAAGCTTTACCAAAGACTACAAGACTCATTCGTTGTTGGAGAAAATGATGAAAGTTTAGCCACTTAACTACTGTATTACACTATGCCATAATCAAGGATTTTTAAATTTATTTTCACTAAAAAGCTCTTTCATCTAAGCTTCCTCATATTATAAGAAATATTAAGAGAAAAATTTTACTACCATCTTCGTTTGTTAAAAGCCCCCGTATGCACCAAAGATATCAAGATGAAATGGCATTAGTTTAGGAACCAGGGAGACCTAATTTCTTCATTACCATAACATGTAATCCATCTTGGCTAGAGATTCAATGCAAGTTGCTTGAAGGACAAACAACACAAGATCGTCCCGATTTACTATCATGTATCTTCCGATGCCAATTTGAAGAGTTTAAAAAAGATGTTCTCGACAGAAGTGTTTTAGGAAGAGTTGTTGCATACACATATGTAATAGAGTTCCAAAAACAAAGGCTACCACATGCTCATATGCTTATCATACTAGATGATGACTTCAAGCTCAGTTTACCTAATGATTGTGATTCTGTTGTGCAAGCTAAAATTCCTAACAAAAATGGTGAGCCAAGGTTATTCAATGCAATGCTTAAACACATGGTTCATGGTTCATGTGGTGGGTCTAGCTTTTCTATGCCATGCATGAAGCAAGGTTATCGTAAGCATCATTTTCCTAAGTAATTTTCAGATTATACCATCCAAGGCAACGATGTATATCCAGTATATAGAAGAAGACAAAATATTGCCATTGCACTTTCAAACTATCCAAACATCATGTTAATAGTTAGCTTATCCCTTACAACCCTTGATTACTCTTAAAGTATGATTATCATATAAATGTAGAGATTTGTGCAAGTGTGAAAACTGTTAAGTATTTGTATAAATACATACACAAAGGTCCTAATAGGGTCTCTCTTAAGGTTTGTATAGATTCTGATACTAATGAAATCTAGCAATTTATAGATGTACATTGGGTATATGCACCGAAAACTGTTTGGAGGTTGTTGAAGTTTCCAATGAATCACATGTATCCATTTGTTATCAGACTACAAATACATCTACCAAATATGCATACAATCAGATTCATGCCTAATGAGACTGTACACTCCATTTTGAGTAATAATCTAATCCTATGTACGATGCTCACTGAATTTTTTTATACCAATGCCACGGACCCTCAAGTAGGACAATATTTGTATAAAGATTTCTCAAAACATTATATGTAGAGAAACTTCAAATGGCATCGGATAAGGACAATGAAGAAGGTCATAGGAAGAATATATACAGTACCCCCAACTGATTCTAAAAAATTTTATCTTTGAGTTTTGCTTAACCTTATTCGTGGTCTTGCTTCTTTTAATGATCTCTTAACACACCATAGCATGTAGCATAAGGCATTTAAAAAGGTAACAAAAAGTAGAGGGCTAATTGAAAATGATGAAACCATACGCCATTGCTTACTTGAAGCTGTATCCTTCCAAATGCCATTTGCACTTAGGAGGTTATTTGTAACCATTATCGTATATTGCCAACCAGTTGATATTAGGTTATTAGAAGATGAATTCCATGCGAGTATGATGCAAGATTACCCTTCCTCATTTAATGGGCATGTATTCAAGGTGAATAACTTATTGCATGACATCAATGCACTACTTGGCCAACATGAGAAAAGTTTATCAAACTACGACTTACCGTAACTTCAACATGAATTAACTGAAATAAGCAGTATACCTAAGGCCATATAAGATGAGTTGTCTATTGCTATGCTCAATGAAGATATGGTTGTAATTGCAAGTTTAAACATTGGCCAAGCGTACGCATTTCATTTAGTTAAGACTACAGTTGAGCAAAATCAATCTACCATATTCTTCATTAATGGTCTAGGAGGCATAGGTAAGACTTTCCTATATCATGCTAGTTTAATGTTTCTTCAAAGTAGTGGTCACATTGCCTTAGCAATAGCAACCTCTAAGAACACTTTGACAATATTACCGAGTGGTAAAACAGCATACTCAAGGTTTAAGATCCCCTTGAATCTAGATTTGAATTCCGTTTACTCAATAATCAAGCAATCTAAGTTGGCTGCACTATTGCAAGTGTCCAAAGCAATTATATGGGATGAAGTTTCCATGGCAAATAGATATGCTTTCAAGTCCTTAGATAGGACACTTAGAGATATCATAGAGAATGATGTTCCATTTGGGGGTAAAGTAATGACTTTAGGTAAAGATTTTAGACAGATTCTTCCAATAGTTTCAAAGGGCACAAAAAGTTAATTGATCAATGCATGCCTTAACTGATCACCCCTTTGGAGAAATGTTTACGTCATTTGATTAACACAAAATATGAGATCCCTCACTAATAGAGATTTTTTAGAATTTCTTTTACGAGTTGGTGACCGGTTTGAGCCTACTATACGTGATGACTTTATAAAAATACCTCAATCCATGAACATACAGTGGTATGATGATCGATCAATTGATTGTTTGATTGATGCAACCTTCCTAAACCTTTTCGAACATGAACAAGATGCATCTTACTTTATTAATCATGCACTTCTAGCCCCAGTAAATGTTGAGGTTGACAAGTTAAATGATGTAATAATCAACTCATTTCTTGGTGATACACACACTTATTACTCTTCTAATGCCGTTAGTAATTGCAATGGGCAAATGTATCAACAAGAATACTTGAAGTCCATATCGCTAAGTGGCATGCCTCCTCATATATTGACACTAAAGAAAGGAGCTCCAATTATGCTCCTACACAACATAAAACCAAAGGCAGGTCTCTATAATGGTATAAGGTTAATATGCATTGATTGCTTCCGGAAAGTTGCCATTTATGCAAAGGTCTTAACCGGACATTCAAGAGGGTTAAGAGTTTTCATTCCAAGAATAACACTACAGACTTCAAAAAGTTTAAATCTCCCATTTAAAACGATAAGAAAACAATTTTCAATTTGTTTAAGCTTTGCTTTAACAATTAACAAAGCACAAGTTTGATAGTAGGTAGTAAGATAGTAAGTAGGTATGGTGGCAGAGCTATGATGCTAACAGTAATGGGTAGGTGCAATAGTGATGCTATGTGAGAAGAGGAAGGGTAGTGGTAGTTATTTTAGCCCTAAATCCCAATTCTTGAAAATTTTGAATTAGGATTCCTTGACAATTGCAATTCTTAAAAGTGAACATCGTAACGAATGGAAAGTAAGGAAAAAGGGAGACCCCAAAGTAAACACAGCCTTAGAGCATGAATTTCCCTTAGCAACTCTAAAAGTTATTTACACTCTAAAAGTTAGAAACTTCATGTCCTAAGAAACTTTGCACTTTATCCATACGTTTCTTCACACATTTTAAAGTTTTTTGGGCCCTATACTATTATTACTTTTAAATATACTACTGTTTATATTTTATAAAGAAAAATTTAGTATCAATAAATATTATATTTGCATAACATAATAAATTAATATTTATTACATTAATAATAAATATTAGTATGCATAATAAATATTTTATTTGTACATTTATAGTACATGAATTATTATATTAAAAAAACTCAATTATTAATTAGATGTTCTTAATCTAAGTATGTTTTCAAACTATATGTTTTCAAACTAAGCACTAGTGTAAGGAAAATTAATTAATTTAAAATCGATACAAGTTGAAGTACATAGAAATTTTAAAAAGTAAGTATGAAAAGGTAACATAACCATTTCACATTAACAAATAGGTCCAAAACACTACCAACATGTTTAATTAAGTCATTCTGAAGTCGACAATGCTTTACTCAGTCATGAAACTAAATATTGTTTTGGAAGTACATTGCATAACTAACAATATAATTGTGAGAGATATCAAGTGGTAGATTACTAGTTTCCCTGGATTCATTATTTGGAGCTTCAAAATTGAAATTATAGCTATCATTTTATCTTCAATAATCATATTATGTAGAATTATACATGCTCTCATAATTTTCCTTATATCCTCTTGATTCCAAAAGCATTATAGCTTGTGACCTATATGAAAACGAGACTATAACACTCTAAATCCTCCTTCAATATCCATTCTATATCCTTTTTGATATTTAGCGAACAGTTGCTTCTTGGACCACTTAGGTATGAAATCGAGTATATGTTCCCTGCCATGCAACTTGACAATTTTTCCATACTCAATGCATACAATTAATAATCTCGAACATGCTTAGAAATCCACGTTGTTCCGTAACATTTAGTAAGCGCTCAATATTAGGAAGGAGCTAGCTTATATAAGTACTCATCATCGAAACAAGTAATGACACCTTAAACAAATTCCCTTGACCCATTTTATAATTGTGCATCAAGCCAAACACAAGTAGTCATCTAAAGCATCTCCTACTACTTTATATGCCAACAACCGAATAGCTATTGTACACTTTTGTAGTCGTATGGTGCTAAGTTTATCAACATCCCTCTTTTATTTGAAATATGGAAAGTAATCTTGGAGTGCTTATATAATGCAGAGGAATAGAGCTTTCCTCATTTGAAATCTTCACCAAAATCGTTCATCAGTATATATTGGTTTATCTAAAAATTAATCATTATATAAACAATTATGTCATTCAACTCAACCTTTATTTATATACTTTCTCTTTTGTCTTTTCTCAAAAGAGCTCTTACAAAACTCTAGGAACATTTCATGTAAGGAATTAACCAACAATACCTGCTTGCTCTCCCAAAGAAATAATCCTTTGACTATTTCAATGGCTATGCTTTCATCTTGGATCAGAGCTACTTGTTAACATGATTATATGAGAGAGTAAGGGATAGAGTTGATTTAAATGGAAATAAGAATAGATAGTACACGGTGAAGTATGTGTTTGCATGTGCATATATATATATATATATATATATCATTTGCTACTTTAACAACAGCTACTTTTATAACGACTACTTTTACAACGACCACTTTTGTAATAGTTACTTTCACAACAATAACTTTTTTTAATTGAATCGAGTGGCAAACACTTTTTACAATGGATAAATTTTTTTTAATTGGTTTCGATGGCAAAGACTTCTTAATAACTATTACCTTTTTTTTTCCTTAAAAAAGTCACATGTAGATTCTTTCACGATGACTTTTCATTGCCAAATAATAGAAATTGTTACAAGTGAAATAAGTTCCTTCACACTTTCAAGTTTTACTAGCTCAATATAAAACTACTGACTACTTTTTTTTCATCAATATCTCTTTATGCATCTCTTCAATCCATTTCTTTTGTATTCCATCCATTGAGAATACATTAGCAAAAATTATTTGTTTTTCCTACTCAAGCTGCTTTTAATGTTCCTTTTGTTCTTAAACTTCAGCAAATTTACATAAGACCTTAACACTCCCCTGATCTGCACTGCCTAAGTTTTTAATTTCTGAATTAGTCCTTGCATTGTCTCACATTTTCCCAGCTTCTCTTTCCCCTTCCTTTTGGCTATTACTTTATTAATGGGATGTTTGACTAGTTCGATAACCTATCATTCATTGATCCATCATTATTTGAGGATAGACTTGTATGTGCTCCATCTTTATTCAACTTAGTTTGCTGACTTTAGCTTTTTCTAGCATTTCCAACTTCAGACCTCCATTTCGGTTCATTACACAATATCAAACAACAATACTCTATGATACATTGACTTTTATCATTTTGCTTGAACAAATCATGAGCATCTTTTTATAGTCTTACTCATTCTTTCCTCTTTGTTGTTATCATTTTATTTAATCATAGTAAGCTTTGAATTTCATCACATCCTTCTAGATTTTATGCTACTAAGCCTTACATTGTTATTGAGTTTGCTTTTGTGAATTCTTGTCCTTCTCATAAGCTAGTCCCTCCTTAAAGCTTTCATGAACTCATTGTCATCAATCCGCTACCATTTCTTTCTACGACCATGATCTCCTTTGTTTTCATTATCATCCTCATACTCCAAATTTATTTGTGTAGCATATTGTGGTTACTATAAACCCATGCTATATTCATAGTGACTAATCAGAGGGGTTGAGAATGAGTTGTTTCAACAGGAGTGTATTGTTAAATGTTTTTAGGTGCAAAGTTAAGATAATATTGAAAATATGAAAGCATCATATTTCCCCAATTATGATTGACATTAAATGATCGATTAAAGTTTTGTGGGTTTTGGTTTATAATGGGATAATTTTGGGGATATTCAAAATTTAAAGACCTTAAAAGTATGCACCAAGTGGGAAATGAGAGTTGCCTTGTGAAATGGGAGCATTTGAAAATTTTTGTGTCTTATGAATGCGCAAAGGGTGCTAAATTTTGAGAATTCTAGGAATCCATAAGGTCTCTTGATTTCAAATGTTGTATAATGAAATAAATTATTATGAAAAACTAATTTAAAATGTACACAAATTGGCTTATTTATAATGGATAAGGAAGTAAATAACTAATGAAATTTGTCCGTTAAAATATTTATTATTAGAATATTTATACTATTAAAACCTTTGAAAGCTTAAGTAACTGTCATAGTTTAAATTACTATTTAGATCAATAATAGTAAATATTATTTAACAGAAAAACCAATACTAAAATAACAATTATGAAATTATATATAACATATATCATAGGTAAAATTATCTTTTCATAAAATCCCTACATCTAATTTATCTCTTCCATTCTCTAAAACTGTACTCTACCTTTTTCGCTTTCCCACTTTCTTATTCCTTACCTTTCACAATTTCCATAATTTTTTTCATTTTTGTGATTTTTTTAAAGAAATCATTGTAAATTATATATATACATTAGAAGCAAAATTTATAATGGAAAATACAAAATATTTTACTATAAGTTTGAAATAAATATATTTTTTTTTATTAGATGCAAAAAAAAAATAATAATAATTTTTGCACATATAACACAGGTATATCGACAACTAATGTATGTTAAATATTGTATATTTTCAGTCTTCTGTTGACTTTTTATTTTTCTTCTCAACAACTTAGTTGTTCAACTTCTTCAACCAAAAATATATATATATATTTAAAAAAATATTATAAGCGGTCATTTCTTGTCTAAGTAATCTAACATGCCATAGTAATGCCAAATAGAGATATACAAGTAGATTTTGACCCACGGGTGAACTTATTTCACTCGATTTTTAAACGGGTTTAGATTAAGATATTTTACCTATTTAAAAGCGAGTCAAATGAGTCTAATCAATTTAATCTGCGGATTAAAATAAGCTAATTTAGGCCTAGCTGGTTTAATATATTTACGTCTTTGATGTGCAGGCAAACTTATTTAACTCGCTTTTAAAATAATGTAAGATCAAAGTTTTTTTATCCATTTAAAAGTAAACTAAATAAATCTAATCCATTTAAATTAAAGACTAAAGTGGGTCAAACGGAATTTACTTGTGTAACCCCTTATGCATTTCTAATGCCAACTCGGCTGGAGATAACGGAGGAACAACAGCATTCACGTTGCCTTAGCGCTGGGGAACGTGACAAGCCACGCCGATATTCATGCTCTTAGGCCAACTTTAACAAAAGTTCCTTGGCATTTATTTCAAGAGGGAAGGAACTTCTCCATGTTCCCTGTAGTGATATTCGTGCTCTTAGGCCATGGTACGTATTTCTAAATAGTCTATTTGTTAAGGTATGTTATTGGAACGATAAAATATTTGTAAAAGATATTACGAAGCTTTTATGAAGGATCGGAAACAGAATGGTGATTTTTCAAAAAAAAAAAAATTTGCTTATAATGTTGATGTAGAATCCAAACGTACAAAATGGATTCTTTAAGGACAAAGTTACTCTTATTAAACTATGTATTTCATCAGTGAAATGGAAAAAATGACGCAGCTTGAAGCATAATAAACTCACGATATATAAGAATGACTTGTATTTTTGTGGAAAAAAGAATGAAAATATAATCATCCTTAGGGTATTTATGACCCTTGACCCTAACAATAAAAAAAAAAAAAAAAGTGAATAAATTTGTATCTTATAAAATGAGGAAAAAAAATAAGGCAAGATAAACTTTCCTAAACAACAAAGATCCTCTTTTTTTATTATTTCTTACTAAAAATAAGAAAATCCAACTTCCTAAAATAGCAAATAGTATAGAGGTTTGATCCATGTTAAAGTAAACTCAAACTAGTCTTAATTGATATGCTATAGGCTCCATAACTCTCCATGTATGAAATGTTATGATTTCCTAAAATTGACTGAAATAAATTGTAAAATCAAAACTAATGTCAAGAAGCTTAAACTTTAGGACTCTACTAGTTCTAACCAATGATGCTTCTCAGCATTCTTAGACTTTCTCTTGGATGAGACTAATTAACATTTGGCTTCTTCCATTCCTTCTTCTAATGAAATTGGTTCATTACTTGCAATTCTATTTCATCCTTGTCAAAAAGTTGATAATTAAGAAATGTTTATGTATTATTGACTTTTGCCTTGATGCCAACTTTTTTCATGATGGAAACGACACTTTTACGAATAAGTATAAATTGGCAAATTTTAATACAATTAATAAATGTATATCGTGTTTATGATCACGGATTCATGAGTAATGCCCCGATACATTTACGAACACTTTCTCATAAATAAGTCTTATGAGCAGTTCCAAATTTGACTTGCTAACCCATTAAAGAATAAGGATTATATTTTTTCAGGCAAATGTTAGTGTTACTATCTAAACTTGGTGTATTTTTGCATATTCCTACCTAAAGTTAAAAGGCTATTTATCCAATATATCTAAATCAAACCATGAATTGAAACAAACCAAATCGGCACCAAAAAATTTGACTCTTTTATAATGATGAGTACACTATTTTGTTTAACAAGGGTCCAAATGATTTACATTTCAATTCAGAGGGTTAAATCAAATCGATTCATTTAGACCCAAATCAAACCGTATCTTATTATAAAAAGAAAAAAAAAAGAAAAATATATATACAAGCAACACTTTTTAGTTTTAAACATTATCAACATCTTAGTCTAACCCATTTACCTTTTCTCTTTTGCCATCTCACATCTTACTCTCAATCTCTATGGTCTACTTCTTTTCCTCCACTATCCTCTCCTATATTACAAGTAGACTCATGTTTCTTTACTATCACTTAATATGCAATATCATCACAAAATAATGTTATGTTGTTTGAATTTTTGCATAATATTCCTCAATTTAAATAATAAAGTTTTATTGAAAACACTAGTGGATATTAATATTATCAACTAAAATAAGGTGGTTTTAGAAATAATACAAACCAAAGTCAATCATTTTTAAGGTGATTCAATTCAAAACACCAAACCATTAAAAGCAATTTATTTTATTTAGGGTTGAGTTGGACCATTTGAAATACTATTCAATTCAACCCTTAAGCCAAATCAAACCGAAATATGAGCACCCATACCTAAATTTTGAAATTGATGATTTTCATATTTTATCATAACTTTTGGTTGTCAAATTTATCACTTCATCTGTAATTGTTTTAAAGTCATATTTTTATCCAATGAGCATTTACCACACCATTTTTCTCTAAACGATAGAACTAGTAAATTTGACAAGCGAAAGTTTGATTGATTGTTATATTTAGAAATTTCAATCTTTAGATATAAATTGTGATAAGTAAATATTTGATTCGGTATGAAATTAAGTAACTTAAGACTCAAAATAATGAGTTTATGAAAACATCCAAAGTTCAAATAGTGTATTTGACATTAACCTTTTTTCTTCAAACGTTAATAGTTTGCACAATACACACTCCTTATTGTCTGACTACCTACCCATTCATCTTATACATCCTCTCTCTTCGGGTTTAGAGAGTCATAAGTCATTCATTCCAAATTACCTGTTGGATCTGGCGAACAAAAAGAAGAAAAAAATAGAGGGAAAAAAAAAAAAACTCTACTAATAGGTGATATACTTTGTTATATTTGAGTAGACTTTTGTTCCATTTTGTAATATTTAATTTTATAAAGAATTTATTGCTTTGTAATCCTTTTAATGTAACCATTTATTTAGAATTCTTTTTTTTTTTCTTCGACACTTTTATTGAACCGAACGTACAAAGGATTTAGGTTTTCGAACAGAAAGGGTAAATTCTTTGTTTCAGGTTGACGTTTTGAGATAAAAATACGCGCAATTCTCCCGGCAGATGGGGGCCGATCTTTTTAAATTATAAGTCGCTGTTTGGAGATCAAGAAAGAGATTTGCGTTCAGACCCCTGCCTCCCCCACAACTTTCCTAAATTGCAGAACCATCTTAGTCTTTTTAATTGCACATTGCAACTTAACAACAAAAGTTATTGAAAAACTTCGAGATAATATGTAATTCATCCTTAAACTTTTTCGATTCTTATTGAAAGAGATGTCTTTGCAGCCTTAATACCCCTTCCTGTCTTTCTTCATATGGAAAAAATTCAAATCATAACCACACTTTTTTCTATTGGAAACGAAACACAAAGACAGGACAAGTACTATATTGTTTATATAAAGCTCTTTAAAGCTGATGACTCCCTTCCCCACTAAACTATAAACTACTCTATATTATTAGCTTCCTTTGGGTTCATAACGAGACGGATAAGAGTATATATAATGGTGTCTCTTGACTCGTTGACTAAGACATCACAAGGAACTTAGTCCCGTTTCTTCACGACCGTCGTATAAAGTTTCCAGGTATGAACACGTCCCTCTATATATAGAGAGACGTTTCTTCATGGTTTTTTTTTTTTTTTCTTTTTGTTTCTTTCTTGAATTTTGATTGATTAAATATTATTTTGGGATCCACAAGAATTTTTAGGAATTTTTTTAAAGAAACTTACAGATAAAGTTATGAGTTTTTTTAAAGAAAAATTTCTTAATATATTAATATGATATATAAGGATATGAAATGAGTTTCTAATTATTGTACATGATCTAAGAAAGTTGCAACAAAATAATGATTGACATGCAATATATCTGCTACTCTTTTAAGAAGGAAGTTTTTCTTATCTCTATCTCTATTTTATAAAATCATATCGCTGCGTATATATATTATTATATATAAGTAAAAAAATAAAAATAAAAATAAATTCAAGGTATGTTAATGATATTATATTTAATAGATATAGATATCAACATGTGATAAAACAGGATATGGACAAAACTGAAAAATAAAAACAAGGAAATTTTATACCAACTCAACCTTGCTACCTAGTACATGGGGGTAAGTTAAATGGAATCTTAGAATATAAGAGGTCTCTTAGCGTCCTGTTCTCTAATGGTACATGGGCTTTTAGTATTCTATGCAAGAAAGCTCTTGCTGGAGTTTGCTATTCCTTATGGCAAGAAAGGAACGGACGGAGAGTGGGTACCCTTTGGAAATCCTTGTGAGAACGATTTGTAAATTTTGTAAATGTGGCTGTTCTCTGTTATAGAGGCTATTCCTTTTTCTCAAGGAACACGATAAAGCTTGATGGCAAAAAAAAAAATGGCATATTTTGTTATGATGCTTAGTTCAATTTTATAGATTCTTACGCGTGCTCCTTTTGGTTAGAAAAAAAGCACTTGACATTGACAATGAGCTTTGAAACCTAAAAGTGTCGAGTGAATGCGAAGATGTAACAGTGTCTGTAGATCCTTGTCAATAACGACGACGCTAACGTTTTGCATGCGTTGTCTTAACTTTTAACTTTTTTTTTTTTTTCTTTTAGTGTAAACTAAGGTTTCCTTACCATTTATAGTTCTTCCGTACAATTCAATCTTTGTTAAAGATTTTTATATTCCTTATATATGATAAATTTTTTAGAAAAATTGTAAAAAATCCCTTCTAAACTTTTAAAGAGTGATTTTTTATTTTCAAACTTTCATAAATTGATAAATAACCCCTATAACTCTAATAAACTTTAATTTTGGTATATAAACACTTTATAAACTTTAATTTCAGTGTGTAAACTATAGTTTAAAGGAATATTTACATACCAAAATTAAAGTTTACGAAGTTATTCTTAATTTAGAGGTTTGTTTTGTCAATTTATGAAAATTTAAGGAATAAAAACCACATTCTAAAAGTTTAGAAAAAGAAAAATTACACATAAGTCAAAGTTTAGAAGGGTTTTATATAATTTTTTCTAAACTTTTTATTTTTAACCATACCTTACTATTTCCAAGTTGTTATTTTCATTAAAACTTAAATTTGTGCCATGCACTTGCTTTTATGTCCTTTTGCAAAGAATTGTCCGAAGTATTGATTATGTGAACGTCTACAATATAACTTATGATTATTAGCAGCTTTTAGTGGGAAGCAATTCTAGGAAATGAACATAATAGTTGTGGTTAATTATCGTAGATAAGATAGCAAAAAATTTTCATAGTAATATTAAAGAAAGAGAGATTTTACGGTTCTATCCTTTATTTTAATAAGATTGATCTCGCTGATCATTTCGCTATTCATTTTTATATTTTTAAATTTGAACTATTGAATTTACAGTTTATTTAATAATTTAATTAATGGTATAGATTTAAAGATAATTAAATCAAGTGTAAGATAAATGATGACATCAATCCCGTAAAAAAAAAAGACAAGATTATAAAAAAATCCCCAAAAAAAAAATCTATTAGTATTTTCTATAATTATTAACCCTTGTCAAATCTTAAGAAAAAATGGTCACAACTATCATCATCACTATCACTTACTCTAATATCAACATCATCCTAAGTTATAATAATAATATTTGATAATTTTAGAACTTTGATAATAATAAAAATTGAAAAAAATTAAAATTTAATATTTTGAGAAATAAACACAATTATACACTTCTTTTCCACATGATATACCAAACTTCAATGTTCCATTTTTTATTTTTTATTTTTTTTAGAAGAACAAACAAATGGCTCATATTTGTGCAATTAAATTAACCTAAAAAAACCTGAATTTTTTTACTATGCATTTAAGCAGCCTATATTTATAAGTTACCTTAATTTCAAGGCTTCCATCCATGTATTTTTTATGGGATCCGATGTGGCATGGACGAACGCTTTAAATTAAGGGTAACCTATAAACACCAAATCTTAATTACATGATTTCTTAGTATTTCTTGATTGAAGCTAAGTATTTTTGGACTAAAGTCGTATGTATAGCATGTTATATTATTAACTGTGACTATACTATTCCCTTGATAAATAAATCTTCTTATTAAATCTTTAAAGATATGAAACCTATTGTTTTATACTTTCACATGTTTGATTGTAAGTATTTTGTGAAGAAAACATATAAAGTTTTAGGAAATTTTGAAGAACAAGCCAACGAAACAATCTTTCTTGGATATTCCTTAAATTCAAAGACTTATTAGGTGTATAATAGGATAACCAAGGTTGTTTAAGAATCCATTAATGTCAAGTTTATCGAAAAAACAGGTAGGGAGGAGTCTAACAATGAAGCTCCCTTGATTTCTGAAAGAGATCAAAATCAACAAGCGCTAAAGGTAGGTCAAAACTTAAGCCAAAAGGTGCTTCGACAGATTTTATTGTGCCTAAAGTTGTCGTTAAACCAAAAAGTGAGACATAAGGTTCAACAAAGACTTACACTCGATCTAATGTTACTAGTAAATCAAAATCTCAATCAAAAAGTATGTTAGAAAGTTCTGCTAGTTCATATACACCTCCTTTCACTTTTAGATTTAAGCCAAATAATCCCTTAGAAGAAGTAATTAGTAATGTTTTCTTTAGTGTTAAAACAAAATGTAGAAAATCATTTTACAATGTTTTCTAAAATAGAACCTAATTTTGTTGAAGAAACATTAAGTGATAACAAATGGAACAATGCCATACAAGAGGAACTTAACCAATTTCAAAGAAATCGAGTTTGAAGTTTGGTACCAAAACCTAAAGATAAATTTATTATTGGCACTAAATGGGTGTTTAAAAATAAATTAAATGAAAGTAGTAAAATTGAAAGGAATAAAGCTAAGTTAGTAGCCAAAAGTTACTCACATGAGGAACGAAGAGACTTTCATAAAACATATACCTTGGTTGCAAAATTAGAAGCCATAAGATTATTGCTTGCATTTGCGAGTTTTAAAAACTTTAAATTGTTTCAAATGAATGTAAAAGGTGCATTTTTAAGTGGATATATCAAAGAAGAAGTATATGTGGATCAACCTCCAAGTTTTGAAGATCCATTTAAGACCGATTGTGTTTACAAACTCAAGAAAGTCATGTATAGTTTAAAAGAAGCCCCCATGCTTAACATGAGAGGTTAAGTGAATTTTTTATAATAAAATGACTTTCAAAAAGGTAAAATTGATACAAATTTTGTTTTTAAACACTTTGACTATGATTTTTTAGTTATGCAAATAAATGTGGACGATATAGTATTTAGCTCAATTAATGAACATTATTATCAAGAATTTTCTAAGCTCGTGCATGTAGAATTTGAAATGTCACTCATGAAAGAGCTAAACTTTCTGAGACTTCAAATCAAGCAAAAAAGTAATGGTATATTTGTCCATAAAAAAATATATACCAAACAAATCTTGAAGAAGTTTGGTTTTGAAAATTCCAAAGGATCGTTAACCTTAATGAGGTTAGATTTAGAAGGTAACGGTAATAAGTTTAATAAGAAACCGTATCATAGTTTAATTGGCTTTTTATTATATTTTACTGCTTTACATCCAAATATATTATTTAGTGTATACATTGGTTTAAGGTTCCAAAGTGATCCAAAGGAAATACACTTAATTACTGTAAAGAAAATTTTCAAATATATCAATAGTATTGTAAAATTAGGAATGTGGTATCATAAAAATCAAAATTTTGATTAAATAAGATACTCAAATACTAATTATGCTAACTGTAAGGTGGACAAAAAAAAGTACTCTCAGTACATGTTAGTTTTTAGGGGATAAATTAATTTTTTAGTCTTCTAAAAAACAAAATTCTATCATCTTCTCCATAGCAGAAGTTGAGTATGTCTCCATTGGTAACTATTGCATACAAATTTTGTGGTTGAGACAATAATTACTTGATTATGGCTTACCTTATAATAATAAACCCATTAAATGAAATAATATGAACGCTATACATTTAAAAAAAAAAATCTAGTTCATCATTCCAAATCAAAACACATTGAAATAAGAAACCACTTTGTAAGAGATCATATAAATAATAGGGGTGTTATAGTAGAATTTGTGCTAATAGATAATTAAATTGCAAATAAAAAGTACATTTTGTGTGTATTAGGAATGAAATAGGAGTGTATGATCCTTTTTGTTGATAAATTTAAATAACTAATAAATAAAATAAAGTTTGTAAAATAATTGTAGGATTAAATTTGTATAATTTTTTTCTCTCCCTTATATTCATTTTAGTTTATCTTCCCCTTATTAATTTTCAAGCACGTTTTTAGACATGTCTACCATCATAATCATTATGTTTTTCCACATTCTGTATCACTTCCTCACATGACATGAATAATTAAGCCAAGTCCAATAACTGTTGAGACCCTATGTATTATATATTTTTCAAGGTCTCCCTCCTTGTTCTTCTCTGCACTCTCCCTTCGTCTCCCACATCCCTTCAAGAAGATCCTCTCATCTTACTACAAATCCACCTAAAGCCAAAACTTCAAGCACCATGATAATCATGAATCTTATGGATGAACCCAATGAGTCAAGTAAACATAGCTCTGACTCAAACCTTAATCAACAAAACCTAAATCCTACTGATACCAATAAGGATCAAGAAACATTCAAAGACCAAGTTGATTTAGCCACTAAAAACCCAAATTAAGAAAGTAGCTACGAGAGTATTGCTACTAGATCAAATGATTCTAGTGAAGGAGAAATCCTCTTGCAAGAATAAGAAAAGATGGCCTCATAAAAAAGGAAATCAATAAGGAAAGTGACAGAAAGCTTTAATTTTGAAGCTCTTACAATGCAACCCAAGAAAAGCCCCTCTCGTGGTTTTAAAAACAAGAGGTCCAAACCCTCTATAAGGAATCAAAAAGAAGGTCAAAAAGTCATTTGTAAAATAAAGGGAAGCCAATCCAATCCTACTATTTTGAATTCATGTACTTTTCAAAGTACAGGTTGTGTTATAAAAAAATGGTAGACATTCTATGCTGTAGGAAAAATTGTGATAACAATTAAGTAGTGTTTGTTGTAGTGGAGTGCTACAAGAATTTGAAGGTTAGTGAGAAAGACATTGTTAGGTTAGTGAGAAAATGTGTTTATATTTGATTTTAAACTAATTCTAAGTTTAGTGCATAAATTTGTGGTGAACCGTATATTGTATAAGAAGAGCAGTACCACTACAATGTTAATTGAAGATGTAGTGAGCATGTTAGGAATCAAGTTGAAAAAGAACATAGATATCTCTAGTCAGATTATCAAACATTTGAAAAGGAATAGAGATAGTAAGCCATATGGTGCTATTATGATGAAGTTGTTCAAATTGAAAGGAATTAAATTGCCAAAAGAGTCCAATATGGCAATACCTAACAAAAAGATAAGTGAACTTGTTTTCAAATAAATGGCCTTTTTGTAAAGGAAAAGTTATGGTTTGTTAAGGAACTAGCATACTACACCGATCCCTCCAAAAGAAAAAGGACTTTGAATTTCTCTAAGTAGGGAATTGAGGGGGAGTATGAAGTTAGAGGCCTAAGATATGATGATTTTCAAATAGAGAACAGTGGGTTAGAAGGTTTAGAAAAAGGCCCTAAAGGAAAAGGGAAAAAGCCAATGAAGTACAAGAAAAAAGCAAAAGAAAAAGTTCGTACCAATGGTAGGAAGAGAATTACACAATGGAAAAGGTAGTGGCATGATTTCAAAAAACAAGTCAAAGAGTGACTCAAAATTTATAGAAGGGAAAGGATAGACTTCAGTTGATCCTTTTGGTTTAAATAAAGTTGAACTTAAGAAACTGATTGCAAAAATTGTGGATGAAAGGTTAGGAAGTGAAAAAACTCAAGAAGAAAATGAACCAACCAAACCAAAATATATGGAAAAAGATACTTATCAAAATTAAAACCCTCAACCTTCTAAAGACTCTTAAGCTATTTGCCTAGACATTAAAATTCCATCTGCATGATTTGTTGCAAAGAGTACAACCGGATGATGAAGCCTTTCAACATGCTGATCTTGAGATTGCTTCTCAAACTATAGTTGTCTCTACATCTAACCTATTACTATGAACTAAGATCATCTATCATTTCACCCATTATAAGAAGAACAAGTGTCACAATGCTTGTCCCACCATCAATAGCAACTCAAGCAAGTCCTGGTGCAAAGTCTAAAAGGATTAAGATCGTTGCATACAAGAAGATCAAGCCTAGTAAGAAGTAGTTCTCTAGTCAAATTTTTGAGGTTTTTGTCTTCTTCTTCTTTTTTTTCTTTTTTTTTTTTTTTTGTGTTTAGTTAGCATTTGTTTCTCAATTCCAGTTTATCAGTTAAGTAGGATAGTTTAAGTCTATTCCAATTTCTTTAATTCATGTTTAGTCTAGTCTAGTCATTTAGTTTATCAATTTCCAATTTTGGTTTGTGAAGAGCAATGTCTATTTTTTGGTTATATGATTTACTATTCCATTTTGGAGTGGACTTAGTATTCAATTGAATTAATGCAGATCAATTTGTTATCTTTTTCTATCTATTATTTATTTTTTTTTTTAATCTATTCCAATATTCAAGGAGAGAATAAGGAGAGAATAAGTTTAAAAGATGATAGCAAAAAGGAGTAGTAAGAAAAGCAAAAACATAATTACTAGACTTATAAAGTAGTATTAAAATGACTAAATGATTGTAAATCTATCGAGCATAAATATGAGAATCTGGATATGAGAATCTTACATTACAATATGGAATCTGTCGAATCAAATTGTTGTTGATTAACTTTTTATGAGAAATGTTTTTGTTTCATAAAATGGTGTTTAGTTATCATAAAAAATAAGGAGAATGTTAAGTTCACTTTTAACAAGTTTTGATGATAATAGAAAGGTTAAAATTAATCTAACAAGTAAATCAAGTGTACAAGCCTATCTCATAACACACTTATTATATCTAACAAATTCTATTGTAAAAAGAGCTGGAATTCTAAGATGAATTAGACTTAAGTTAAGTGAGAATGTTACCAAGAATTAAGGTGAAAAAGTGAGACAGTTGGGATAGCAGGAAAGTAGAAAACAGAAGTCGAAATGTAGGTAGAATGTAAGTCAGAAAGTATATTAAATAAAATGATAGAACTTTTAAAGACAGTTTTTAGAATGTTGATAGAAAATAATAAGTGCAAAATTTTGAAGCTTTAGTTGAGTAACAAATTCAAAATTATTTTACTTAGGATGGATAAATAATAGAAGACCTAACTTTATTGTATTAAGCATATTAAGGAAATATGTTGAATTATGTTCTACTTGAATTGGTTCACGTCCATGGAGATTGTAAGGAGGAATTACATTTAAAAAATTCATTAAAGTTTTCAAGTTCTTAATTATGAAGCAATGAACAAAGTAATTATTGAGAGTTTTACTCAATAATTGCTTTTGAGGTCAATATGAACAAATGGTAAGGTTATCAGAGCCATCAGTTTAGCATAGTTTTTTTTTTTTCTTTTTTAAGAAACCACAATCTTATTTTCAAAATATATAAGTGAACAAATCGGGCTGAAGTTGGAAATTCGGAAGATCTGGATCAGATTTATTAATCCCGTTGACTTACCAAATCAGATAAGGATATATCTCCAAGTATCTAAGTTTAAAGAAGATACGTATCGCAAGCTATTTGATGATATTGGAAAGAGACATGTGTTTCAAAATTAACTAAGCTTAAATTCGAAATTGGATGAGCCAAGATTTTCTCTTTTCAAATTCAAATAAAAGAATTGTGCTGCAGAATTCGTGCAGATGATATTTTTTTCAAATCCAATAGCGATTTGTTTAAGATAAGGACAAATTACTTTATCTCATCCAAGGACCAGATACTTTCGAAAACTCAAAGGAATTTATTCCAATGATATATGCCAAATTTTGGATAAAATATTGGGAAGAATTTAGTTCAAGGACTTGGGTAGATTCATTAAGAATATATTCGAGAAAATCCAAGCTCATTGATTAATGAACACGTGCAGGAATCAAGGAGTACTCGCAACATGCAGTTTTGAGTAGATTTTTAATTTTCAAGTTTCAAAAATAAAGATTAACATTACATGCCTTTTTTACAAGTGGATAACCAGAAATCTCAAAGGGGATTAAAAGATAACAACTATTTTTTAAACATTCAAAATTAAGTAGATTTAGTTCCTAGTTTTGTAGGATTCTTTATTTCAAATGGGTTCGACAAGATTAGATCATGAAGATTTTCAAGAAAAGAAAAAACTAAACTAGTTGTTTGTAGCTGTTTAGTTCAAAAGAACAATACATATATTTTGTATAGCAAATTAACACAAAAAATAGAAGCATTAATTAGAGGACTTTACTTTATTTCATATATAAGAAGAAACAATCAGAAACTTAGTTAGAAATTATGCTAACACTAATTTTCATTTTATTACTTTTATATTTGTGCTGAACGTTTGGAGAGAATATTTGCATTGTATTCCTTATTCCATTGTAATATTTTTAGTAACTATGTTTGAGTGATTATGAGTTTTAGGGAGATCTTCGTAGTGTATATATGGTTAGGAAGAAGCTAGAGAAAAAGGACAAAAAGTAACTGATACCTATTGTAAGTTTTTTCATTGAGATAGTGAATTTAGATTAATGAAACAACATCAGTGAGGAAGACTGATCTCCCGTAGTAGAGTTTCAAGAGAGTAAAAGGCATAATACCGAAGCTCTTTAAATTTATCTTCATGATTCTCTCTTCCCTCATCTCTATTTATTTCCCACTTATTGTTCTTATTATTATTGGGCCTAAAAGTTAACAACCAATATACCAAGACACATGTTTTACTAAGCTATTAAGAAGAATCTTTCCTAATTAGAAAAAGCTTTAATTTTTTATTAGAGATATAAATTCACACCCCCTACTCAATCTTTTCCCTTGATATCTTACACATGACCTACGAAAGCATATATCTATTAGTATTTTCTATAGTTATCAACCCCCCATCAAATTTTAAGAAAAAGCTATCACAATTATTATCATCAACACCACTTACTCTAATATCTACATCATCTAAAATTAAATAATAATATTTTACAGTTTTAAAACTTTGATAATAATAAAAATTGAAATTATTTTTTTGATAAATAAACATACTTATACACCTCTTTTCCACACGATATACCAAACATCAATGTTTACTTCTGCTTTTTTTTTTTTTGAAAAATACAAAGGAATGGCTCCTATTTATGCAATTTTTACACACATAAAAAAAGAAAAAAGAAAGCCTAAACCCTTTTACTATGCATTTAAGGAGCCTATGTTTACCAATTACCCTCATTTCAAGGCTTCCATCCATCTATTATTAATGAGATCTAATATGGCTTGGATGAAGGCTTTGAATTGAGGGTAACCTATAAGCATAACTATAAAAATCGTGAGTCAATTATATGATTCTACAAATTTATGACTTTTTTTTTTTAGTTGAGCATAATTATTAAAATCATTTAAGTGTAGTTTTTTGGTAGAATTATAAATTTTGATGTACAATTCTACAAGCTTATGATTTTACCAATTTTGTATGATTTTATATGGTTTTACCAATTCTACACATACATTTTGACAACCATGCCAATAACCACCGACTCTTAATTGAATGGTTGAAAAAATCTAAGCCATTTTTTTGCAAAATTGCACAAATACGAGGCTTTCTTCTATATTTTTCTCTCATCTAATTATATAATATCATATACAAAAAATTATTATTAGTTGTTCATTTTTATTTTATATATGCTAATATAAAATTAGTGCGTACAAATATGCTTATCCTACATGACTATAGTTTTTAACATCATTAAGAAATACACTAGAGACAAACCCAATCTCATATTTTAATGGCATCCTTTTTGTCGATGGTTGAAAATTCCCTTGGTCTTGTTCATCTAGTTGGACCAAAGATTTAGCCTACAACAAAGATTGCATGAGTTAAGAATACATTAGAGGTGGCTTTAGCACATGCACTCCAATTCTTAAGTCAATGAAAAGGCTCTTGAAAAAGGAAGAACCTTCAATATTAACACTCAAAGAGGCATAGAGTTAGAAAAAACGTATACCAAGAAACATTATGGTGTGAAGGATTGACCGTTCTATTATAAAGGTTAGAACTACGCTCTCCTATCCATGGTGTTTCTTGAAAGGTCATAAGGGAAGGATTTAGCCTTTAAGATCAAACCACATGAAGAGTAGTGATTGCACTAGCTTGTATTTTCCATCTTAAGAGCGGAGCTTAGGTTGACGGTGTAGCATGATTAAAGGAATGAATGTTTTCTTATGGACAATTTGTGAAGGGTCTTAGCTAGACGATGCCTCACTATTCTTAGAGGTCGATGACGTCTTGCAACTTCTCCTAAAGGTCTTCTATCATGGTAGAAATTAAACTCAGGTGCTAGAAGTAGCAAAGATAAGGCCTCATGAATTGACAACCCATAGAGGCCTACAAATGTACAAGGGAGTTAAGGGGCCCAATTTCACATACAACACCTATATATATATATATGAGAATTGGTATTTTAGTTTTCATTCTCTTTGTTGTTATTTGTGCTTTGTTTATTTCCATCTTTTTTATGGTCATCATCCCCTAACCTGTTGATGGTTGGTTCTTATATGGGTGGTGCTAAATTTGTTAGGTTATGGAGAACCTACACAAGGTAGCAAATGTAAGCTTAAAGAAGTGTCAAAATGGCTACTACAATACTTAAGTTATAGAGATGCAAAAGAAAGTGTATATAATCTATAAGAGGCGAGAGATTTGAATCCTTTACTAAGACTGTTTATCTTCTATATATATGCAACTTAGTTATGTTATTTTAGGATAGAGATAAACCTCTTGAAACCCTTTCTTCGACTACGATTTTGTGGAAAGGATCTCCAGGACAAGCTATTGAGAGTAGCAGACTTTCCTTATTTGACCAGGCAGTTCTTATCTAACCTTCATTCACACTCATAAGTTGGGTTAGCCCAAGCCATACAAAATAGGTTGAATATGAGAGCTTGAATCGGGCTTCAAGGAGGTTAACTAAGTTCTAAGGAGCTTAGTCTAAGCTCGAGTAAGGTCATCTTGGAACTGGGAACTTGGCATGGATCTTGATGAGGCTAGTACATGCTCCTTAGGCTTGACCCATGCTTTGAGGAGGTTAATCTAATCTTAGAGACCTATGTTGAAAATAGCATATCAACAATTTAGTCTCTAATAAGGTCATCTTGGAACTAGGAACTTAACCTAGATTTTGATGAGGCCAATATAAGCTCCTAAGGCTTAGTTCGTACTATGAGGAGGTTAGTCTAACCTTAGAGACCCATGTCCAAAATAGCTATCAACAAAACCAAATTATACATGTTAAATTCGAAATCATTTCGAATAATTTTAAACAATCAAAACCCATATACTCTAAAAAAAAAACCAAATAAATTATAATGTTTATATTTTCCTAATATTAATTACTAAGTCTTTAATGAATGTTAATTTATTTACATTGTTTATCCATAACTATTTCACCATCCATTCCTCACTCTACTCCACCTCACCCTAAAACCAAAAAGAAGACAAAGCAAGAAAAAAGCTATATAGATTAATAGTTATCTTTAAGAAGATTTTTTTAAGGGAAATTGAATAGAAATTAAAATCAATCCAATAAAATGTGACAAGGTAATATCACAAGTAAAATATCTTAATCAATCATAATTAAATATGTTTAAATGGTAAGATAATTCAAATCCACAAAAATGTTGAGATGTAGTTAAATTTTTCATATAATGTATAGGTTATTAAACAAAATGAGTTACAACTATGATTTAATTAAATGGATTTATCAAAAAAGAAAAAGTAGCGAAATATAAGAATTGATCAAGAAACATAAAGGAGTTTTTAACGTAAATAAGAAACAAATAGAATAATAGCATGCTAATTCAAGACGCCAGTACAATTCAAAAGAAAACATAGCTAATTAAATATAAAATAACTTTCTCCAAAGGATAAAAACTTATTAGATGCACAAATAATTTAATAAGAAAATTAGTAAATTGTATACATGGTTTGTGAAAGTTTCGATTTACTAACTGTAGTTAAAGCCCTCCACATTTCTGTAGTTTTGCAAAATATCATATTAGCCTATTAACGATAAATAGAAGGAAGCCTTAAAATGAGAGTAACTCATAAATACAAATATAGTAAAAAAATTCATACCCACTTTTTGTTAAAATGATACAAATGTGGGCTTTTTTATGCCTTTTATCCATTTTTTGTTCAAACTTATTAGAGAAGTGTTATTAAAGCGAAAAATTAAGCTTGCTAAATGTTTATCTATTGTAGATTTTAACCTTGATGCAAACTTTTGTCACAAGGGACATGATATGATTAATAAGTTTAAATTGGTAAAATTTTAATGTAATTAATAGACATTCAACCTATTTAAAATCATGTATAGGCTTTTATTTAGCACCTTAACACATTTACAAACACTACTAACGAATAAGTTAATGTGTCTAAAATCTTGGGAAGAAAACAAGACACAACCATTAAGTACACAACAATTGAAAGATCAATTCTTTTTTAGTTTTTCTAGGTTTAAAATATTGAAAGAAAATGCTTTCAGGGATTTGTATAATGAAGTAAATTAAGAAAGGCTTAGCATATAACATAATGAATTTATGGCCAAAATTTGAATGGATATGGAAGAGTTACTATGCAATACTACTGACAAATAGTAAAATGAACCGTAAATAGTTGAGTTGACAATTGATAATATTTATAGTAGTCAAGCAATCAAGTCATTAATGAAATGATTCGATATAGCTCACAAAAGATCCAATAATGAAATTACATTAAGACAATTTAATAGGACTCATAAATCACAATTGTTGTATGTACGCCATAATCTTTAAAATGATAGATAACTACATAACTTCTCGATCAACAAAAGGTGATTGATAAGAATAAAGAATTGGTGAATGAACTCTCGAATTCAATAAAGATAGCAAAAGGGTAAATACAGTGTCTGCTTCATTTATATTGTAAGAAACTATTTATAGTCAAGTAATCCATAGATGTAAAAGGAAATATATAAAAGAGAGGAAACAACAATTTATTTTGCGGACCGAATCTTTAACCTTAATTATCCTAACCTACCTATGGAATGAAATAGTACTACAACCCAAAATATGGGATTTGGTCTTTGGACTATGAGACAAATCTTCCAAAGCACCGTGATCCAAATGCTGGAATTTCACTTGTAGCTAGTGTCAAAAGTTGTTTAATATTCGAAGCATTCTTAAGTCAAAACTAATGAGTCAAAAGTTTAACCAAGTCCAATTTTGGTGTTGCATTTCTTCACATCATTTTTAGAAGATCTTGGTCTTTTACTAACTTAGTTCTTGAAATACTTATTCATCTAAGATTTATGCCTTTCATGCGTCTACCTTGACTTCCTTCTATGAAACCTACAGCCTTCGACCCTACAACTTTCTAGCTTGCATTTGAAACTTCTCATTGTTCTAACTAAGGTTCTTGTCAACAACACTTTCTAAAGTTGGTTCCATAGAACACTTGCCCTCCTCCTTGTACTACTAGTCTCTTCATGTTTGAAGTCTAGAACCCTCACTTCCATACCATTCTATCATACTTCTTCCTTTAAAATTAGACTTTCTTCTCCTTTTAAAGCCTCCATTACCTCTCAACTTTCTAAACCAATAGCCCAAATTATAATTCTTATCATAAGTGTTATCAATAGGTTTAAGAATAACTTGCTAATCTATTAAATATTAGTGAATGCTCCTCTCAAATGAGAGAAAAAATCCTCTCTATTGGAGAGACCTTCACACTTGAGTGTGTGCAAGTTTGTTAGCATATTCCCTTGTTTTTTTAACACCCATCACCACATTTCAACCAATCATTCACTACATCTGAATCATTTCCATTGCTTTATACAATAACATTTAGATTACAACCTACATTATACATAATTTTTTTTTTTTACAAAAATAAAGAATATTTAGTAGACCTAAGTAGTTTTCTTCCTCTATGTTGCTAATTAAATCTATATCAATTTACTGAGTGTTTGTACAGATTTGAGGTATGAATGTACTATTCCACTTGCTATCTTATGTATGCTTGTTATTCAGTCACATCCATTTCATTCTTTGTAACTTCACACCCATTATAGAGCCTGTATTTACAATAGGTTAATAGCTATCTAAATCTTGTTTAAAAAAAAAAAAAAAGGAAAAAGTATAGAAAAAAAGAAGGAAAAAAGAGAGTCTACTTTGGTCAGAGGGTCTTACACTCAATCTGGGTTTGTTTTGTTTTGTTTGTTTGTTATTTAGATATATTATTTAACTTTTATTTCATAACTAATTGAGCTTCAATGTCATAGAATCATAATGACAAACTCGAACAATGGTAAGAGGCCAATTGTATCCTATGCTAAAGGTAGTAATGAAGAGAATGATCTTATTTTAGAGATCTAGTTAAATTCCATTCAAAGTCAAGGTTTCATGATGGTTGGAAGAATGGCTATAGATAAGGTACTCAACAAGCTAATTGTTATAAGTATATTGCAAAGGCGTGGGAAGATTTTGGGGAAGTTATTTTCATGCTAGCTAGTCTAAAAAGATTTCTTGTTGCTTTTAATGATCTAAATTCAATGAGATCAGTACTAAAGGACAGTGCTTGGGTAGTATTAGGACATATATTAGTACTAGAAGAATGGAAAAGTGATTTAACCAAGGAGCTAAAATTGGATGAAGTTGCTTTTTAGGTTCAGGTTCATGGTTTGAAATTAGACCAAATGATGGAAATAAAGGTTAGATTCGTTGGAGCATTGTTAGGTAAACTAATTGAAGTAAAGCCTGTGAACTGTAGATTTGGTATTAGGAGAAGCTTCTTAAGGGTAAGGGAGCTAATAAATGTAAATAACCAACTCAAAGCAAGAACATGGATTAATAGATCAACAAAGGAAAAGTATAAAACAATTTTTAAGTATGAAAAGTTATTGGATTTTTGCTTTCTGTATAGGAAACTTGGCCACCTTGCTAAATGGTACTCTTCCAAAGCAAGTTTAAGTAATATGTATGGACCAGGAATGAGAGCAGCTATGGGGAGGGATGGACTCTAGTCAAGTGTTAGGGGATTGGAGGATGGTAGAAGGGCAAGTTGGAGGAAAGTGGAGTTGTAGGAAGAGAAGAAGGTAGGTAGTCATTTCTAAAAAAATCAAAACCATCAAGCCACATTATAGCAATCATAAACTACAATAATCTTATCTCTAAACTGAAAAGAACTCAATCCTTTAAACCAAAATAAGACCATCATTATCTGCCCAAACTGAGTTACACCAAAAAAAAAATCAAATCCAACCAAACTAGAAGCAAATTACATTATCACTAAAAAAGAGCCAAACCAAAACGCACTCACATAACTAGACAGCTAAAAATTTAACAAATGCTTTCAAATCAAAAGCTCACCTGAATTTTGATGATCCAAGACTCTTGGAATAGACTGTAGAAGAAATGCTTGTAAAAACCCTCCTAAGATGCCTACAATTATGCTAGTGGAAGTTTGATCACCATCAATATAATTTGTAGAGTTACCTTCTGATGAACTAGAATTTGAACCTGTAGAGAAACAAATAAAAGAAGTTAAAGAAATTTATGGAGTAAGAGCTCAAAGTCAGGGAGTATGTCAAAAAGGAATGTAGGCATAGAAATCGTACCAATTAAAGAGTTTCAAAGGCTAAACATTAAGAGGGGTAAAGCAGAGGATAGTGAGTAAAGCCGAAAAAGACTCTATATTGAGAATTGTATGTTTGAACCTAAGTTGGACATGATGTATTATAAGGGAAGCAAACAAGGAGGACCAAGAGTAGGGCAAAGAAGGAGGAGGAAAGTAAAAAAATAAAGATAGGAATAATTAGGAGGAACTGGTAGAGGTTGAGATGAAGGAACCTCATCCTAAATTTATGAAAGGCGGTGGTGGTTAGCCTAGAATAGCCACATAGGGGCCATGAAGGTACGAAGTTAGAACTATCAAGGACTTAGTCCATCTTTGATAGTTCAAGAACTCCCCAGAGTCATTAATAAGCACAATCCATGCATGGTATTTTTAATGGAAATAAAAAATCGAGATGAGTATGTTGATAGAATTAGAAGGAGGCAAAGACATCTAAAAGCAATCCACGTTTCTCCAATTGGTCAAGCTAGAGGTTTATCTTTATAGTGGATTAATGAGCTTAGAGTAGCGATGATTGAGGCTACAAAACATTAGAAAGTTACTAAAGTTAAACACCATGATGAAACTTTAGCAACTTATATTTCTTAAATCTATTCAGCCACTGATATTGAAGTTAAAAGAAACTTGTAGAATGACATAATGCAATTACCAAGAGTTATAGAAAGCCTATAGCCACGTTGATCTTAGGACAATTGATCTAAGATAACATATTAGTAGCACATGAGATGTTTCGTTTCCTTAGGAATAGGTCAAATAGCAAGGTGTATAGTTGTGCCTTCAAAGTAGACATGAATAAAGCTTATGACCGGGTTGAATGGAAGTTTTTGAGAGTTGTATTGGAAAAAATGGGACTAAATGAAAAGTGGACTAATTGGATTATGGAATGTGTTGCAACAATTGAATACAATATATTAATCGATGGAAGATCTATGGGACACATTAAGCCTACTAAAGGGTTAAGACAAAGTGATCCTTTGTTGCCCTATCTTTTCATAATAATGGCTGGTGTGTTATCTAGAGGGGTAAATAGAATGGTGAATCTAAACCAAATTAAACGCATAAGACTAAAGAGAGGATGTCCTATAGTATCTCATTTGTTGTTCGTAGATGATTCACTGTTTTTTCTTAATGCAGAAGGAAGAAATTTACAAAGGATAAGGAGTATTGCAAAGCTTCTAAGGTAGGGGGTGAACTTCACTAAATCAAGTGTATAATTCAACAAGAATACACCACTAGAGATTAAGACACAATTGGCTAATTTGCTAGGAATCAGACATACTTCTAATCCTAAACAATACCTTAGCTTTCCAACTATCTAGGGGAGATCCAAAGTGGAAGCATTAAAATTTATCAAAGAAAAGATAAAGGTTAAGCTAAAGGGGGTAGAAACAAAACATGTTGAGTAAAGCTGGAAGAGAAGTACTACTAAAAGAAGTAACTTGTGCAATACCAACTTATTATATGAGGTGTTGCTGTTTCCTTAGAACATAGAGTAAGCAAGTGGAGAGCATGATTTCAAATTTCTTTTGAGACAACAAAAAACAAAGGGGAAAGTACATTGGGTAGGGTAGAGGAAATTAACTTTACCCAAGACAAAGGGTGGCTCGAATTCAAGGATTTGCACTCTCATAACAGAGACTATTGAAAAAACTAGCATAGGGAGTGCAAAATAATCCTATAGCATTTTAGATACAATTGCTGAAAGGATTATATTTTGTAGACTTAGATTTCAAGGATGTGGGTAAGGGGGGAAGGGCATCATGGGCTTAAATAAGCTTATTAGAAGGACGTGATGTATTTTTTAAAGGCCCTATATGGCAGGTAGGTAAAGGGAAAACATCAATGTATGGAATACTAGATGGTTACCTAATGTACCAAATTGTTACATCTAGAGAGATGAAACCAAAGACTTGCCTACAATAAAAGTGAAAGAGTTGCTTAGTAATGAAATAAGGTTATGGGACTTAACACCTATTAATCATCCGTTGAATCAGGAAGAGAAGCAAGCGATAAAAAAGCCTATCTTTATCACCAAGGGAGACAGAAGATAGCATCATATGGCCCTTTGACAGATCTGGAGAAGCTACGGCTAAATCAGTGTACAAGTTTCTCATGTTGGACATAGAAACATCTTATTTTTTTATAGCGTCCACATCACATCAGATCCTTTGCAATGATTGGAATAAGATTTGGGGACTTGATGCGGTGTAACCCAATGTCCATCATTTCCTATGGCGTACAATTACACACTCGCTTCCAATAGTGGAAAATCTAAAATGAAGGGGAATCATTCAAGAGGCCAAGTGCCCATCTTGTCAGGAAGATGATAGTAATGAACATGCGCTAATATGGTCTAGATGGGTAGAAATGGTGTGACTTGGAGTCGTTGGACGGAGAGTAAAGAGGTAAAGGGTATGAAATATATGAGAGTAGATCAAAGAAAAGGTCCGACTTTTGAAAGGGAGACAAAGATTAGAGACAAAGGTTAAGATTATAGTGACTTATTAGCCAATATGGAAGGAAAGGTGTAGGAATTACTATAAAGAGAAAGACTATGATGCTAAGGCTTATGTGAGGCAGGTGAAAGTATGGTAGAAGGAGTGGTCAAGGTTAAAGGAGAAAAGAGAACGGACAATACAAGGTGGAAATAAGCTGTCTGGCAATATTGAAAGAGAAAAAGTACAGATCCCCCCACCAAGAAATGTGATTAAAATTAATGTAAACGGATCTTGGGTTAGTAAAAAGGACACTAAAGGAATCGAAGGTGTTGCTAAAGATGTTAGTGGAAAAGTTATTGAAGGTTTTATGAAGCAATTGAAAGGTGTTAGTATTGAGATGTTAGAATGTTAAGCTATACTAAAGGGCCTAGCTTTAGGCCATAAAAGAGGATGGACCATTATTAGACTAGAGTCTAATGCTAAAGTTGTGATAAATTCAATTAACGGACCAAAAGTTTTAATACATTGGTGTAAGCTCCCAAAATTGAGTTTAGGACAACCAAGCTTAGATTTAGGGCTTTTAGGGAAACTTATCCAATTGAACTCAAACTTTACGACTAGAATAAAAAAGTTAGTCGAGATATTAAAGTAAAGTTAGATTTTAGTAATAATAACCTGAAATCCCAATTTTTCCCTTAAAAGTTGGAATATTTAATATAGCATTAAAATGTTCGGAACTCCTAAAATCGAACTTAGATTGCAACAAAAACTTAAAGATAAGTTAATTGAGCTATAAAATGAGATAATATAGTATAATTTACTATATAAAAAATACACGCAATTTTATGAGTATATCCGATATAAATAATAATTATACCCGTAAATTAACCCTAAATTATGTAATTATACATTTATTGTGTTGAATTCATGAAATTAACTTTAGAACATATCCTAAAAATAAAAGATATGCTAGAAACTTAATTATATGAGTATAGTTATATATTACACGTGATATTCACAAGGAATATATACTCACATATTAAGTAAATAATTAAGTATTAATAAAATATACTCAAAATACCTAAAAAAATTGCAAAATATTATTCAAAAGCCTTCCAATTGCTAATTCACGCCTGAAAATTGCTGGAAAACATCAAAGCTAAACAATTGCTAAATCAAAAGGTGAACTTACAAGCCAATGCCACCTAATACTTGCAATTAATGAAGGAAAAAGCAAGAAAAAAAATATAAAAAAAAAAGGAACCGACCTAAACAACTATAAATCTGTTGAACAAATCACTTTACATCTTTTGGAACCAAAAACAACAGAAAGAAAAGTTAGAAAAAAATCGTAGAAATAAAAAGAAATTTAGAAAAAATAGAGAAAATTTCGTGAAAGTGAAGAACCATAACCTAGAGTGGTTCTGCTGTGAAACCCAACCAACGCTATACGGTCCACCCACCACACAGACTGTCCGACAACCTCCCAACCACCGCCAGCTACCGGAGCACCTAAGAACAGCAAAGTCAAATTCTTGCCCTGTTTTTCAAGAATTTTTAAAAATTAGTAAATCCATCCAGAAAATTATGAAAAAAATTGTACTTAGGTTATTTTAAACATACTTTCATGTGATATTTTTATTTTTGAAAAATTCGTAATATTTAATATACTTTATTAAGAAATCTACTGTTCACCCGAATGTATAATTGTAAAATAAATGTACTAAATAATGTTGTTTCTAACTAAAAATTTTTGTGTAGGATGTGCATGATATATAGGTAATTGCTATGTAGCCCGAATTTTGATTTGAATAACTTTAATATTTATTGAATTTTTTGGCCTAAAATTAGCTAGAAAATAGGCTGAAATTATGAATTTAATAGAAAATTATGAAATTAATTGATGAAATGGACATGTACTGATCTATAATAAATAGTAATAGTATTGAGTTAGATTGAAATTAATTAGGTGCTAAAAGAATTATAATTGGATAATTTATCATAATTTAGCGGTAAAATCGTCAATATGAAAATATAGGCAATAGGTCAGAAACTTGAAACCAAGTGATAATTGAATTCCCTATATTTTTAGAAGTCTATAAAAATTTTCGGGGAATTATTTGGTAACCCGAACTATTTATTACGAATTTATTAAGTAAAATAGCTTAAATTACAAGTCGGGGTGTATTTGTAATATTAACATGCTAAAATGAATTAAATAATTAAATAAAAACTATGTATAGGATTGCTGATCAGATTGGATTAAATGGATATTTTTATTATATTTATTAATATTTTCTTATTTGAATACACTTTAGGTGTATTAGAATTGAATAATACTTATATTGTTACAATATAAGGACAAATCATATAGTATGTTACATACAAGTAATTTCTTTTTATAATATTTACTTTTATGAAGAAATTATTACTTTGTAATTTTTTTTAGTAGATTCGATAGTAATACAAGGAACTTATTATTATCATTATTATTTTGACAAAGGGGTTTGACCACAAAACAAACACTTCTAATAAACAAATCATAGAATAGATTTAGATTTTCAAATATGATTAATCAATATATAGCTTTAGATACAAGCACGAATACATGGTTGTGAACACCTAACGACATCTTTCTAAGTTTTTCAGTCGGCTGGACAAGCCGTTCAAGTCTCCCCCAAATAGGGCCCGATCGGTTCAAATTTTTATCCTAGCTGGGGATAGAGCTTAATTCTAGAGGAGTTAGGAGGAAAGACAGACATGTCTTCTTAAGTCCACCTCCCCAGGACTTTCCTGATTACGAAGCCATCCCACAATTTCAGTTTGCATACTGCGCCGCTATCTGACTGATGGAGTGAGGTCTAGAGTATAATGAAAACAATAATTAGAATTATTCGAAATACAGACCGTATAAATCATCCTAAAATCTTCAATTTAGTATGATATACGGTAGATTCTTAGATGCATAATTACTGAAATCGTAAGTCTATCATACGATTTTAAAAATTTATAATTTTATAATATTTTTATTTTAGTTAAAACCAATATAAAACCATTTTGATATATATATTTTTTTTTATAAAATTATAAATTTTAACGATTTTAAAAATTCTATATAATTTTATTAATTTTACGTGAGTAGATGAATGGTAAAATCGTGTCCGATTTTGGTAAGCATGTGGATGAACTTTTCAAACCAATATGCCGGCTCAAGAGGAAAAGAACAAGAAAGAAACTATAAAAAGTGCCATAGATTTACACGCACTAGACATAAATTCCACAGCACGACAATTGATACGATATGTACTGGGACATAGAACAGCCTCCAGAATCATATTTCGGAGGAAGCCAAGATTAATGACGAATGGATTCAGAATATTCACCAAGCGTATCAAACATTCATCATATCAATCCAGTCGACGACAAAGTCAATCCTATGATGCATTCTCATAGTAAACCCTTCTCTCCACAAGCTCTCAATAATCTGCAATGTTTCGCTACCATGAATCCGCACGAAAAGAAATATACAAACAACTCGGTTTTGATCAGCTATCGTATCCATTATGTTGTCTTCTTACATGAAAGAAGTTCACAGAACCATCTCTCTCTCTCTCTCTCTCTCTCTCTCTCTCCTTCATTATTCACTATTCCACACAGAAAGACGAAAAACATTACTGGCCTCTTTCGAGGATTTCGAAACACTACATACCCAATCTCGTCTAATGGCAATCCTTAGCCTCAACACCCCTCGTTCACCCTTCAATCTCTTTCTGTAAGACCTATCCATGAAGAAATGATATGCGCAGCAAAAGAAAGAAGATTGGGCTCGAATAAACATAATATAACTGGAAATAGAACAGGGTGGGGTGCTAATAACAGAGTAAACTCAAACTGTAACATTATAATTCTACATTATATCAAGAGTACATGCAAAACTTCGATTTGCTCTTTCCGAGGCTATACACTCGATTCAATTAGGCATGATGGTATCAAGCAATCGACTGTTAAGCAATGCCCAATCAAAAGACAATTCAACTATTACTAAGCGTGCAAACTAAAAGAAAGAAAGAAAGAAAGAAAGCAAGAAAGAAAGAAAGAAGGAAAGAATTTCATTGAAAGTTGATGCTATTTATGGAGAAAATTCATATTTTTCGATATTCCTATGCTTCAATTAACTCGGTGTTTCATGAAGACAATATGCACAACAATACCTATTTCATGGACAAAGGTTTTCCCTGTTTTCAAATGGTGTCTGCCTACGTGGATGGAGAAGCCATTTGGGACACGGGAACTCGGTCTCTATTTCACTATGTTACTAAACCCTAACTAACAGCTAAAATTCCTAGAAATGATTTTTCATCACCATCACTTTTCATCTAAACCTGCTATCTGTACAAAAGCTAGTAACAACGAGTCATCACTTTACAACATACGGCCAAAATTTTGGTACCCGAAAGGCTTTAATTGATCGTGCAATGAAGCAGGCACCGGATATTCTTGCAGCGATCCTTGAGGCAACTGCTGTTGCAACTCTGTTGACATTTGCTGGGGGACAACTCGTCCATTCTGTGGAGGAATCCAGTTCTGATTAATCGCCGATTGGGCCACCGGCATTGGGTTGGTCTCCACGGTGGTAATATCGTGGATGCTCGATCTCTTTCTCTCTTTCTTCCCCGAATTCTGGCGGAGGAAGTATTTCTGGGCATGGCTGGCCACCTGAGTTGGTGTCCTTGTCACAACCACATTCCTGGAAATGCTCCTCCAGTCGCCTTTGCCGAATCGATCAAGTCCAATTAAGAACAATCTGTCAAAGAAAACAGCTAGCTTCAGCTAAACAATCGTCGAATTCGGAATTTCATTGATGTTATAGACCCAAAAAATCACAAATTCAGTCTATGGTGAAATAATATACCCTAGCATCATTAATCATATTCCAATTCTGCCTCCAGTAGGATCCTACAATATTGTGGCAAACAGGGGACATGTAATTTCTTGAATAATCGAAATGGTAAGTACTTGAATTTCAGCTTATTTTCCTGCTAATTGCACTCATATAACCTATAATTCAAATATTTCAACAAACAAAAAGAATTTAGTGTACTTTAAAAAAAAAAAGAAAAATCCTTTTAAGACCGTAAACGAGGAAAAAAGATTTATTGACTCCATTTCCTTTTCCTTATTTTGCAATCAACGAGAAAAAATAATAAAAATACAAAAAATTCTACTCTTTTACAAAGCTATTTGAAAAATTCTCCCAATTTGGCACCAAATTTAAAACATCTCACCAAAAAAATATTTAAAAAGAAAACACACGATAATTCAAAAACAAAAAAAAAAAGGCCAAAAACATAAAATATGAACAAATTAGTAATTCACAAGCCAAAACCCTAAATTACCTATGCTCTTCTTCTGTCCAAGGAGTCCCCTTCTTCCTGTCAGACTCCACATGCTTCGCCCCTTTCGGCCCAAAAGATATCTGACCCGACCCACTCTCACTGGGATCCTCATCGACATACCTAGGTGGGTCGACCCGACCCGCTTCAATCTCATTCACGTCTCTAACCAACTCATCATACAGCCGCTTAACTTCAAACGGGGTCGTCCCGGGTAACATACTAGCAATCACAGCCCATCTATTGGGACTGCCTTCGGGAACCCTCAGTATAGCTGCCTCGAACCGTTTCTGGTCCAACCGGGACCATGACGTGGAGTTGAACCGGTCCATGATTGAAAGATCCGAGCTTTCTAGTTTCTCCTTCCTGGGTGTTGTGTCTGTCAATTTGGTAAGAGGTTTGGAGGGGGGTTGCGTGTTTACATGAAATTGTTTAACGTGTTTCAGTACTTTGCTCTGCTTTTATAGGTTTTGAATTTTTTTTTTTTCCTGGGGGTTTATGAAAATGGGGTATTGGGTTTATAAAAAATACTAAAATAGTAGTTGGACAGTGGGGAATGAATCTAGTGGAAAAGGTAGGACCATAGGAGAGGGAGAGAGAGAAAGGGGTTGAGTTGTCGAAAGGAGGCTTTGGTTGGTTTTGGACTGTTGTGGAAGACGAAAACTCAAAACTCAAGTGTTTTTTATTTATTTATTTTTTTCTTGGGAAAACTCAAGTGTTTTGGAACAACACGTTTTTGCTTTAATTGGAAGTGTTTTCATTTCTGTGATTTGTCGTTTGCGTTTTACACGCGCCCTCTTTTTCTGTATACATTTGGTCGTGGAAGGACGCTAATATTACGGCATCATCGTAGAAAGGGAAAGCGTTGAATGGATATAAAATGGATAAAATATTTAATATTATTTTATATTTAATTTAGAGTAATATATATTTTAAAATTTTTTAAATTGAAACTTATCTTGTAATATTTTAGAATACCTATTTTATAGAATCTACATAATATATAATACTTTATGAAATTTATAATATTTTTAAATTTTTTTTATAAATTTCAACATGACATTCTTTTTATTTTTCTTATAAATTTGAAAACTAGTTTATGTAAAGCTATAAAATACCAGTTCACTTTTTCAAATATATAAACTAAGAATTAAGATGTTTTATAGTCTTCACATAATGAGGGTTGACCTTAGTAAAAGAGGAAAAATAAAGTGAAAGAACGAATAATAATAAAAAAGAGAAAGATTGACTTAAGAGACATAAAGTGTATAGCTTAAGATTTTATCATGAGTTAAACTTTCTATTATTTTTTTAAGGTTGAAAAATATACAATGGTATTATATTTTTTATTCATTTATATTATTTAATTATTATTATAAAATGAGTATATAATACAATACATGATACCTTAGAATCTATACTCTATACACTTTAAAGTATAAGCTCCTAGCTGAGTATAAAGTACTCTAATTTCATACTCGTATCCCATCCTATATAAGTAGGTTGTAAAAAATTACTATCTAAAATTTACCTTATTCCTACTTGAAATTTATCTAATTAAGTAAAGCCTAAGAGAACACCTTGTGTAATAAGATTACCTGCTCATGCTTGATCAAAGGATAATCATATTGCATTTTGTTGGTTCACAATTTTTAATTTTATTAATGGGTAGGATACACTTTTAGTCCTGTTGATCCTTTTTATATACAATCTATATGTTTTTCTTCTTTATTCATTCTTAACATTTGTAAAAGTTCATAAACAAGACTTTTCTTCGACATTATTAGTTTTTCTATTATCAAATGACATATAGCGCAATCTAATTGTTCGGATAATTAATTTAATTCAATGTTATAATTATATACAATTTAAGAAAATTCATAAAAAGTTCAAAAGAAAAAAGCTTTCAACCACTCTCACCTTAGGGTAGCTAAAACAAGTCACTTTGTAAATGTGGGTCAAATAACCTACTTTAAAATATGCAAAACTCGATTAAATCATATAACCTAATTGAAAATCAATTGTTGCTTGCACCATGTGCCATATATTGATGACTAACAATGAGCAAAAAGTGGCTCGTTTGCAAAGTTTATGATCTAAAATAATATATATCTATATAATTTAAATAAAAGATGGTGAAAGTTGATGATTATATATTCACCAAGGCTTCTAATTTTGGTTAGGAAATAGACTTTTAGTCTCATGATGAAGCATTACTAGGGTAAGACTTTGACATGTATGACCTAGACTTGAGAATTGAGCCAAATCGACTTAATATTGACTACCCCATTCCCCTTTGATTCCAAGATAAACTTAGGAATTAGCCAAAATTTTCTTTAAAAAACATTTTTTAAAAAATGATTATTTATATATGCAAAAGAACTTAGTATATATGGTTTTCTCTCTCTTTCTCTCCCTCTCCCTCTCACCCCCTTTCTTTCATCTTCGTCGTTGCATTACTTGCATCGCAAGGTTTTACTCCTCTTTCACCTTCATGTTAATATAGTCGTATAGTAGCCTTTTGACTTCAACTTTTACCTATTTAAACTTACATTTGTAAGCTTTTATTTTTACTTTTTTTAAATGGCAGTTCAATGAATAGCCAAATCTAAATTGGCATGTTGGTTCTAAGCCGATTTCCAACTCAAAACAAGCCCTTACCTAAGTCTAGTATGACCACTAGAATTAAACTAAAGGTTTTTGTATTTTCTGTTTTGGGTTAAGGTCTCCTATAAACATAAGATAAGATTGTTTTGAAGAATGGGAGAAAAGCATTACCATATGATATGAGTATTACATTAGTTAAAGCTAAAAAAAAAAGAAAAATAACAGGATAAAGCAACTAATGCATAAACATTGTAAATATTGTAACTAGTTTTAAAGCAGTATACAAATTAGTTAAATGGACATTTCAAAACTACAATGAGTGGGAATACTACACATCATAACTACTTTCAATACTGTATCATCTTCAAGTATAAAAAGGAAATGACAAAATGGAAAAAGAAGCAAGCTTTACTTCCCAAAGTTAGAGAAATCCTTATATTCTTCCTCTTAACCCTTTCTCAAAAAGTTGCTCCCTCAAATTAACATTGATCTTCAACAAATTAAATCTCATATATATAGAAATAGAATCAAGGTTCTATTATGGTGTTATAATAATATCAAATAAACATAAGAGAATAGTGTGTAATAAAGCTTAGAGAAAAATATACTTAAGGATCCAGATCAACTAAAGCAAATATAAGGACTTTATAAATTACTTTCTAGCTACACATAAAGAGAGAGATAAGAAGGATAAACTAATATTTCTTGCCTACTTGCTAACACTCTTCTAACCCGATTCACTTGCATTGGTGTATACAGCAACCATTTTCATGTCTTCAGTTATTTACATATCCATTTTACATAAACCAATCAAGGTAAAGAGTAATGATACTTAGGCATCAAAAATTTTCTTTTAATCTTTTATAATGGAGTCTATTATAAGAATCCAAATGCAATAATGAACCTCATATTGATTTTACTATTAGAATTAGATCTTAATGATAAAGTGCTTAAATTGGATTCTTTTTCTTATATTTTTATATTATGTTAAATAATTGTTCTTGTTTGTTTATGGTAATAGTGTTTATCACTATGGAGGTTTTTTAGTGATCTCTTAGCGGTTCAATGACCATGAACAACAATGGCACTATAAGAAAGCCCCTTGTGGCATTATAAGTGAAAGCCCTCCAATACTTAAGTTAGTAAGAAGAGTATTTAAGGATGAAGAGAGAGAGAGTTATATGTATGTAAGGAGTGCTTGAGAGAAGATCCTTATACCTAAAGCTTCATGCCCTATTGATATGCCATGAAACTTACCTAGGGATAAACCAATCAAGATAAAGAGTAATGGTACTTAGACATCGAAAATTGTCTTATGATCTTTTGTAGTGGAGTTTATTATAGGAATCCAAATGCAACAATGAACCTCATACTAATTTTGCTATTAGAATTAGGTCTTAATGATAAAGTCCTTAAATTGGATACTTTTTTTTATCTTTTTATATTATGTTAAATAATTATTCTTGTTTGTTTATGGTAATAGTGTTTATTGCTATAGAGGTTATTTGTGAAGAACATTAGGCTAAACTCAAGAGGGGAGTGAATTGAGTTTAAGGACAAATTTCAATTCTTTATTTATATAAATGACTAAATGCAATAATAAGAGTAATCAAAACAGTAATAGAACAATAATAAATGCGAAAATTAAAGAGATAGGGATAAAAAAGATCAAGCTCGGATTTAACGTGGAGTTTAGACCGCCTCCTACTCTCTACAGACACACAATGCCTCCAACCGAGGACTTCACACCACTTTATTGATTTCTCAATTCAAGCTCCAAGAGCTACATAAACACAAACTTGATTACACAAGTTTTACACTCACAACTCTCAACACAAATCATAATCTCAACTTTCAACACAAAACTCAATCTTAACTCACAAATCTTAAGAATTATTGGTGTAAAACTTTTAACTCTCAATAGTTGCAACTAATAGCTCTTAAGCACTATAGTTCAAATCTCTCTAAATATTAGCAATATATGGTACAAGAGACAATAAGAATTGTAAACAACAAGAATACAAGAGAATATTGAAATATTACAACAAAATATCAGTTCTCTACTATCCTTGGTTCGGTTGTTGAGCATTTATATTATCCCATTCATTTCTTCCCGTTATAATGCATTCAATGCCCCAACGACTAGTTGAATCTGACTTATCGGCATACCGGTACTTTGAACTATCAGCAAACTGGTAAAAATTACTCTATTGGCAAGTAAACCAACAAGCTGGTTCTTCCAGATCAGTGAGCTTTTCTTTGTGTTTTCTAGGGCTTTATACTGTCAAGCTGGTTCTTCCTTGAGCTGTCAACCCGGTATACCAAATATCATCTGAAAATTTTTTTAACATATAACAAACAAATACTCTTTGTAATACAACTTTAAGATCATTTGATCACCACTTCAAAAGATTAAATTTTTTGTAGAGATAATTAATATATTTAATCATTAAGCAAGCTAATTGAACTCATATAATTATCTCAAAATAATTAAATAATATTTAGTTTAATCATCCACTTGTTCTTGTTTTCTTCAAAAACACTAGTTTAGATATACACTTTTTATTTTGTTCTCATTAAAATCAAATAATAAACCTTAGATTGAACAATTTAGTGATCTCCTGAGGGTTTAGTAGCCATGAACAATAGTGGAAGTATAAGAACCTTGTGGCTTTATAAGTGAAAGCTCTCTAAACTTAAGTTAGCAATTTGTTTTTTTTTTCTTTTTTTGTCCAAGACCATGTAATGGTCCACAGTAATTATGAAATTGGTTTGCTTTTTTTTTTTATTGTCGTTATTTTGGGTTTTTTTTTAATAAGCAATTCGCTAATAAATGTGATCTATTTTAATTTTCATTTTCGGATTTCCTTATGATTTGCGTGTTTATTTGATGATGCAATTTGATATAGCGGATTGGTTTTACCCTAAATAGATTGAAATTGTTATTATTTTGAATTTCTAAACAAATCTTCATGGATTGTTTGTATTGAGTGGGGGCATTATTAGGTCCATGTTCTTTTTCTTGTTACTAATAGTGGATTGCTTATGCTATGAGCAATTCACTAAACATGTGATTTATTTTTATGTTTATAATTTGATACAACTTATTGGTTTTACCATAATTGATTGAAATCGTTATTATTTTAAATTTTCTAAAAACCTTAGTAAATTTGTTCTCCAATAATTAATCAAATTAATATGTAAACAATTAATTGTTTCTATTGAGCATAGATCATTATTAAGGTTATTCAAGCTAATCAGGATTATAACCTTATTGGCTTTTAGTTTAGCCCAATTAGTGTTTAATGAAAAATTATGGGGTTTCAAATCATCCATTCCATAAAATTGGTTTTGTCTTTAATAGGGATTATGTTTTAAGACGACATTTCCAAAGTAAGAACCCAAGACCAAAATGGACTAAGATAAGCCAAAATGTAGGATTCAAAACGTGATAGAAATTCCATAGGAAATTTAAATCAAAATTTTAATAGATATTTGGGTGTAATGATATTGTACATAGTGATTTGTATTGAAAAATTAAGGTATTCCTTATAATGCCGGTAGAATTTGTAATAAAAATGGTCTTGTGATAAATAATAAAGAGAACAAATGAAGAAGTTAGTGTATGTGTAGTTAAAGGAGAAATGAACAAGAAATGAAAATGTGGAAATGAGCATATTGTTGCTCCAAATGCAAAGCCACAAATTTGCCGGATATAGCAATGAACTAAGGAAGAATATTTTTTTCGAAATTTCATTCATAATTTGTGATATATATGTGCCCTATTTATATAGCTTTCCTTAAGGCAAATAACATAACAAATTGGAGAATATTCTAGAATCATCTAGTATTGATAACTCAACATATATATTTATATATTTTGTTGTTTTTGTATTTCTTTTTTTTTTTTTGCTTTTTCCTATTTTTCTTATGTTTTTTGTAATATTTATAATTTCTAAATACTAAATACTATTACTATTAATATATGAAAAGTCCTAGATAACCCTATAACATTTCTCATCCCTTCATAAACCTTTGTCCTCAAGGGTAAAATAGAAAACTTAATCTCATTTGCCTAAGCGTACCAAAACTACTTAATCTCATTTGCCTAAGCGTACCAAAACTACTAAAATTGGTAAGAGTATTTTTCTTCATCATGCTAATCTAAATTGAACTATTCATCTTCTACCAGATTAACTAACTCAAATCTCTTTTTATTTACATATGAAAGATCTATATTTAATAAACCCTTCTCACTAAGCACAAAAGCTATTACTCCAAATTGTCCTTTCTTGTTTAGTCTTTTCAATTTAATGCTAGCATGAGAGCAAAAGTGCTAACTCTCCTTAGCTACCACACAAACACAACTCTCTAAAAGCAATAGCAAACAATGCTTTATCTCCTTTTTCTTATCCTTATATTTTTTTTCCTTGCTTTATAGACCTTCTCTAGCCTAGAAAAAACTCAATCCATGACCATGTTCTTCATTTACTCCATGCTTAATAGGAGAACACAGGTCAAATGCACATACAACAATACAATTTGGAAGCTCCTAACAAGATCTTATCATAGCGTAAATGAGTCTTGTAAGCCTTAAAGTTAAGCTAAGTGACCGTAAGATTGAACTTAGAATACAAAGTTTAGAGCGATTGGTTAAAGGATCCGATCATACCCGAATTATAAACTATGGAGAGAAATATTAGTTAAAATGACCCCATAAACTTAAATTTAAAAAAATAAGTAATAAAATAGGAGATTATAAAATTTTCAAATTTTAAGTATAATAATTGTTAATCATCGAAAAGACAAAAAATGTAATTTAATAACTAATAAATTACTAGAGATAGATTATATATATATACTAAAAATCATAGAACAACCTAAATAATTATTAGTATGTTCATATGTACCCTAGATGTATTTACGTATAGGTAAAAAGATACGAAATTACTTAAATTGGCTAAACACTTAGTAAATAATTAAAAAAATTATTAATCAATTGAGAAAAAATCACAAAAAAAATAAGAGGGATAGGAAATGATGAATTTCTAGTCGTGGCAAGTCAGGAGCTGAAGAAAAAAAATTATCTAATTAGAATTAAGCAACACAAGAGCAAAAAATTAAGAAATTTGGACAATGTCTTATCTCATTTAATGCATATTAATTACCAAAAACTTCTATAAATAGGGAGAAAATTTACAGAGCTCCTAATCAAAGAAAAATAGAGATCTTTGAAAATTCAAGAGAAAAACCAAAAAAAAAAAAAAAGAAATGGAAAACTGTGTAGACAGGGCTAGTGAGCTAAACTTACTAATTTGCTCCTGTTTTGTATAATTTCATTAAATTAGTTATTTTGCTCATAAAATTATGAAACTTGTTATTCTGAGATTTTATTGTATGTAGATTTAGGAAAAAAATAGTGATTTAGTTTAATCACATTTGAAAATACAGGGTTCTTAACAAATTAAATAAAATCGAGCATAATTAGAACTAAAAATAAATAGGCTTAGGAGTGTAGTTTGGAGCTCAAATTTTTTTTATAGAATGCTTAAGTGATATAGAACATTGCTATAAAGCCATTTTTTTTAAATTAATTTTTGAAATTTTTAAGTTAATTTTTAGCCCTGAAATGATGGAAAAATTGGATAATTTTAGGTTATTAAGATACTAACTACTAATTTAGATAGTAATTAGATGTTTAGGGATGTTAATCGCTGATGTGGAAACCTAATCTTAGCCTTTGGAGTGTTAAGTGTAAGCAATAAAGGAATTATGTGCTAATTATAGAAAATTAAAAATATTATAAAAAATTAGGGTTAAGTAGATAATATAATAATAGAAATCAGAATATAATAAATATGAAATAAAATTTAATTTTAAGTAATTATATAAAAAATTGTAAGATTTTCTCATATCGAGAATAAATCCGGCACCCCAATTAGGATTAGCGTGTACCGAATAGTTTATAATACTAAATTAAGATCCAATAGGATATTAGAATACTCGAGCTTAATGTAATTAATTTCATATTAGGATTCGAGCATATTTAAGATTCCAGAATCAAAATTAGAATCTAACTTTGGAATCGAACCCCGAAATAGAGTAGAATGAATCATTAGTAAATAATGAATATACATGGAAAAAAAATAAGCTATATTATAACTTAGAATGTGAATCATTAAAGTATAAGAACTAAAAAGACCTATTTGTATTATAGAAAATCTAGAGACGAATCGGCTTGTAATCGAGTAATCGGGCGACTTAGAAACTCTAAGTAAGTTGGGTTATTACTTACTGTATTAGAGTGCTATTTTATGGTACTCGGAGACTTAGGATTGTATATCGTTATAATTATAAGCAGTCCATGCATGTGTTTGATGTATCTGAATGCATGCTGAAATTTGTAATGTGATTGATTTTGTGATTAATTGAATTGGTGTGAAATTGTTTAAACACCCTAAATGAAATTTAATTTTATTCAACTCTAATAACCAAAAAATATCATGCACTGTAACCCGTTAGAAGATCATAGGATTCTCCAACCAAATACCGACCCCTTCGAAAGGGATAGTGCAAAATTGAAAAATGGTCCCTTCTTCATCCTTAGTCAAACTAAGTGGCAGGAGAAGAGGTTGCAGCGAGGGTGAAGTCAATGGTTCGAAGGTAGTCGCGGGAGGAACGAGGTATCTATTGCACAAGCCTGGGTTTGGTTGTGAGCTACTGCATAACATGGAAACTCCTCAACCCAGATTAGAGCGAGTGAAATTTTTTTGATTTCGCAACGGACCGGACTACGTTGTGCGATGACACTTGATTATTGCATTGCATTAAAATAATTGCTTGATAATCTTGTTTATGTTTGTATACTCTCATGAGTCTCCAATTCAACCTACTAAGCTGTAGTTGTTTATACCCTTATAGATCATTTTACAGGTCCTGATTTCTGAATACTCCAAGTATTATGCCACCTTACAATTATCCAGAGATTAGTTCTTTTGAAACTAGGGATGTGAGGATCAATTTACTTAGTAGTGATGTGTAGCGAGAATGTCCTTTATAGTTTGAGGATGAAAGACTGATAATTATTATGTAAATTAGTGAACTATTGTGTATATGTAGAATTTTTTGAGAAGTTCTGTAGACTTTACATATAATTATATATGTTTATTCAAAATTTGTGAAATTTACCATAATTGTAATTAAACATTTAATTGGACTGTTTACTTCAAAGCAATGAGTCATCGACGCCTTATGTAGATCATGTCTATAGTAAGTACTGTGAGGCCAGTTACTATCATAGAATGGTTTACAAAGTGGGACTATTGCGACTCTGTGACTTTGGGGAGTGACAAGTCCTTCAAAGATATTGAAGAAAAGAAAATAGTTTTTGGTAGGAATAAGTATAGTAAGTTAAGCTAATCTATAAGCAGCTCAGAGGATGTGACATGCCACTTAAACTCAATATGGCCTACAAATTGCTAGATGTAATTCACTAGTCCAGGTTGCTAGGCCATTCGCTGCACAAACTTTAAGGATTCTTATGAACTGGGGTTAGGATTCTCAACATACGAAGATTATTACAATAGATTTTATCATAAGGTATTTATACCCGGCTAATTAGGACACTAATGTAACATTTGAAATTATTAAAAGGGGGTAAAAATTATATCACATTAATGTTAGAAGAATGAAAGGACAAATTCGTAAGCATCCTAAAGGAATATTTGTTATTAAGTAATATGTCCCAGGTTTATGGGACACTTACTTTAGAAGATTCTACACTTAACAGTTGTTGACTTGTTTTGATAAGGTTGGTAGCAACAAGGCTCATGGGTAGCTCAACATTGATACTTTGGTACGCCTAGACTTATGGAGGGTGATCAATGGAACAAATTAAAAGGGTTAGTTCCTTTGTTCTGAGAGGACAATACTCCTTATGCCATGATGGCTTAATTGCGTAAACAAGTCAGCTTTGCAAATTAGGTTGGCTTCCTCAACACTTAGTTAACAAAACCCTTGCTCAGGATCGTCTAAAGGCTCCTGAATGCTAATTCCTATTAGTGCCTTCATTGTCCTCTGTTCTCTATGTTTTAACCTATAGTCGACCATTATCATCTCCTTCCTCACATAAACTTCCATCAACCTTACTTTTACATCCTTTATCTCAAACCTTGCTTCTAATTTCTCTTCTTTGTTTTCCTTCACCTACTAATGAAAAGTCCTCAATTTTTCCCACTAATTGACATAAGGGAATCTCAAACACAACACCATAATCCATCCTATATGCTTTAGTCCTTCTCTTTTTCCTTGACATTCAATCACATAAGAAAGCCTTTTCTACTCCATTCTTTTCTTTCATGCATAGATTAAGGAAATTATGGTTTTTATTTATCTTCTTCATATCCAACAAGTACTTTTCCTTCCTTTCCCTTCTTTTCTACCCCTAACAATTCCATTTTACTAAATAAGAATAAAATCAATGAAGTAAGAGAATCTTCATCAGTAATTATACTCTCAAAGCCCTTAGCATTACTTATATCATCCTTTCCCTTGTACACATAACCTACAAGGAATCGTAAAGTGAAATTAAAGATTTTACCTTCAAATTCAACATGCATTACAGGAAGCTTAAGGTTAAATTTTTGTTTCCTCATATTTCTCTTCTCTAGTTCCATAAACCCTACATTGTTGATGACAAAATAGTTAGCGTTAGTGGCTACAACGATGAATACTACCACAACAAAGGATGTGCTTATGATAATGTTGTTGCTAGCCACATGAAGGCTTAGGTAGATGTAGAACTTAAAACAATTGTGTGATTTTCATGATGTGTTTAATGAAATGACCTAATAGAAGAATAAGGGTATATAATCCATAAGCATCTTCTTGTGCATGTTCTTAATTCTACCTCTAATCTTTCAATCTTTTAAAACTAACTATCCTTGACGTTGAAGGGTTTAAATAAGAGAACACATTGACTCCAGCATAAGAAAGCCCACAATTGTTGATGGTGTTACTGAAGATGAGGGAGCTAGGTGCAGTAAAGTTTTGAGAGGATGATAACATATGTTTGAAATAACATTTCTTTTCTTCTAATTCTTTTCCTTTTGCTCTTAAGTATTCTCTTTGGTCTATGGCTTGTATTGAAACAGATGAAAGCAGTTTTTATTGAAAGTTTATTAGTTTTGTGATCATGTGTGGTATAATTTGATAATATTAAGGTTACGAGTGTATTGAATAAGGTTGGGGTCGGTATTGGTGTTGAAGAGTTTGTTGTTGCACGGATTTGGTTTGGTATAGATATTGCGTGGCATAAACAACTATATAGGGTTTGTGAGAATAAAGGTCATGGATACAACAATTGGTGTGGTTGATTTTGGCTCCAACATTTGCATGTTCATAGTGTAAGGATTTCAAGAAATGGAAAAAATAGGTGGTATATGTGGTAAGATGGTGGTTTTGTGTGTATTGTTAGGTTGATTGGATTCATTGTGCTTATAGGTATGAGTATTTACTTCATCTGGATTTGGATTAGTAGAAGTGTAAAATGGTGGGTACTTTTAGGTCATTATTGGGGTTCCATGTTGATAGAAATTAGTTTTATGTTAATGGTAATGTAGTGGTGTGGTTTATAGTGATTGTGGCCATATTGGTGGAAAACGTAGAAGGTAGTGGTGGTTCAAGCAGGAAATGGTTATTATTTTGGTTTAATGATTGAAGGTTTTGTATGTACATTGCTATGCTTTATGGTACCATGTGGGTCTAAATGAGTTATGGTTATTTTTCCTCAACTTGGTTTAAATATGGACTTACTTGAGCTTATAGATCTATTGGGTGCATTAGCTCCTTAAAATTATTCACTTCCTTTTACAAGTTATCTCGACGTTTTTTCAACCACTTTTCTAGTTCTTCATAAAGCTTTTCATCTTTCTACCCTATTTTTCTTATTCTTCATAAAACTTTTCATACTTCTATCCTATTCCTCAAAAAGCCCCTTCATAACCCAACGAATCATTGTAAGATCTCCTCAAACTCTAAATCATTATCAATCATGGTAGGTGGAACAAATAGTTTTGATACCAATTAAAGTACAGTAGAAATTCTATAGGAAATTCAAATCTAAATCTTAATAGATATTTAGGTGTAATGATGTTGTATGTTGTGATTTGTATTGAAAAGTAAGGGTAATACTTATAATGTTGAAAGAATATGCAATGAAAATGGCTTGATGATGAATAATGAAGATAATGGATAAACTCTTCTAAATGCACCTTCATAACCCAATGAATCATTGTAGCATCTCTTCAAACTCTAAATCATTATCATTAGTGATAGGTGGACTAGATAGCTTTCATACTAATTGAAGCATGGTAGAAATTCTATAAGAAATTTAAATCTAAATCCTAATAGATATTTGGGTGTAATGATGTTGTATGTAGTGGTTTGTATTGAAAAATGTGGGTAATACTTAAAATGTTGAAAAACTTGTAATGAAAATTGCCTTATGATGGATAATCAAGACAATGGATAAATTCTTCAAACTATTCCTTCACAACCCAATGAATCATTATCGTATCTCTTCAAACACAAAATTATTATCAGCCATGGTAGGTAGACTAGATAGTTATAATACTAACTAAAGTGTAGCATAAATTCTATAGGAAATTTAAAACTAAATCCTAATAGATGTTTGGGAGTAATGATGTTGTATGTAGTGACTTATGTTGAAAAGTGAAGGTAATACTTGTGATGCTAGAAGAATTTGTAATGAAAATGGCTTGATGATGAATAAGGAAAATAATGGATAAATTCTTCAAAATCGTCATTCACAACCCAACGAATCATTTTATAATCTCTTCAAACTCTAAATCATTATCAACCATGGTAGGTAGACTAGATAGCATTAATACAAATTGAAGTGTAGTAGAAATCCTATAAGAAATTTAAAGTAATGATGTTGTATACAGTAATTTATATTGAAAAGTGAGGGTAATACTTATAATGTTGGAGGAATTTTTAATGATAACGGCCTAGTGATGAATAATGAAAACAATGGATAAAGAATTTAGTATATGCATAGTTGAAGGAGAAATGAATGGAAAATGATATTGTAGAAATGAATAGATTATGACTCTAAATGAAGAACCATAGAAATTGCTGCAACAATGATCTTAGGCAGAATATCCTTTTTGGAATTTCATTGATAATATGTGATATACATATATACTATATGTATAGCCTTTCTTAGGGTAAATATATTTATATATTTTTTCTTTTTGTTTTTCTTGTTTTCCATTCTCTTTTTTTTTTCCTATTTTTCTTATGTATTTGTAATATTTCTAATTTCTAAATACTAGTAATATATAAAAAGTCTTAAAATAACCCTACAACCGGATTGCATTTCTTGGAACCCCCTAATTTTTAGGTATCCATATATATGATTTGTACATCCATCTCTTTTTCTTATGTAATAATAATCTATAAGTAATAATAACCTAAGTCATCTTATGAGTTGATTTACCGACTCCTCTAGGCATAAGCTAACCAAGCACGGTTTTAAAGTCTGCATAATGCCACAAAATGCTTATTCATAATGAAATTCTTGATTTCGTGTTGCACATGTTTTGGTTGCTTTATGGGATTACTGTATATAAAATGCAAAGGAAAAAGGAGTACGGGATAAGTATTTACTTATATTAATAAGACAAAATTTGTACCTATGAAATTTTTTAATACCTAGAGTGCCGACTTTTAAAGATTCGAGCATTAATAAATTGCTATTTGTATGAGGAAAAGACACACTACGTCATGAAAACTTTGAGAAGTATATAGCATGACGATTTATGCGGACATTACTGTCTTGTTTGGAATGGCAGAAATGGAGGAAAGAACAGAGAAAGAGAACAAAGTATGAGACAGATTGCTAATTTCATTATTTCGGTTGAGGGGATTCGTGGGAAAAGTAACTAAGAGAAAATTAATTTTCTTGTTCCCTTTTAAAAAAAAAAAAATTTGAATACCTTTTATTTACCATTTCTTCTTCTCTTTCGTATTTCATGAGCATAATGATAATTTTATAATTTATTTTATTTTTTCTTTACTAACGATTACAATTCTTTCACTTTTCTTCGCCTCATTATCCAAATAAATATGAAAGAATTAAATACATTATAGTATATAATTTCATCATTTTTTTTACATTGTACATATTTGGTACTAACTTTTTTGCAATTCATACTTTTTCAATGTTACCCTTTTTTTTATTTTATAATACCATTTTTGGTCATCTAATTTTTAAAACTGTGACAATCTTTGCATAATTAATGCATGATACTTGCATTCACAGTGTTTCACTCATCTAGTTTGAAAGATTATTTTCAAATAATGCATCATTTTAAATAACAAACCGCCACTTAAGACTATGATTATATATATATTAGCAAACAATGCATCCATATTGTGTATATATAAAATAAATAAAATTATATAATATAATTAATATATTATAATATTAATAAAAGATATTAATAGATGAGAAAGAGAGGAAGATGGGGGTAGTAGAAAGAGGAATAGGAGATAGTGGGAATGAAGGAGAGAGAGAAAGAGAAAGGAATAGGAAGTAGTAGAAATGCTAGAGTAAAGAGAGAGAAAGAAGGAAGGTTATATTTACTTAAAATTTTTAAATTGCTCTAGCTTTATAATAAAATATATTAAAGAAAATCATTTATCAATAATTAAAATTTTATTTAAAAGATTAAATAAGTAAAAATAATTAAGATATTATTTTAACAGTTACTTAAGAATCCATCCGCTTTAATAATATACATATATAAATTTTGGTTCTTCTTTTATATTTACAATAATTATAAATATATGTTCTTAACGCATTAATTAAGATTTCGCTTAAGTAATTTTTATTTTATAATAACATACATACATATATATATATATATATTTTCTAATAATTCCTATCTATAACACGGGATTTTACACTTTTTTTATTTTTTTGGTAAGCCGGATTTTACCTATTACACTTATATATGTCCCTCCCTCGTATTCTTTTCTTTAACTTTCTTTATTTCTTAATACCAAATAAAGGATATATGGTTTACTTTACTTTCTCATTATATATATATATATATATATATATATATATATATATACTCCAAAATCTATAGAAAGTCATTGAATAAAATTATTGTATATAAAGTGACACATTATAAATATAATATAAATATACAACATTTGATACAAATCATGCGACTTCGTATGAAATCGCTTAGACTTTCCAATAATATCCATTTATCCTCCAAGCCAATGCAATCCGAAAAGTCAAAAAAAAAAAAAAAAAGAACAACACGCACACACGGGTTTCCTCCCGTTTTCCTAGAGTGTGTGATAATAAACTGTTGGAGTGGATAAGCATGGGATTAAAATAATAAAAATAAGTCTTATTCACATGATTCAGGTGACAACAGAGTACAAGAGAAGAAGAGAACATTGATTTCAAACATTGACTAGATTTTGTTGTTTAGTGAGAAAGTTGTAATGTCGGCAACCGCCTTTCCTGATTTGACGTGACGCTTCCTGCACGGCTGTCATTTGAAAAATTTTAACACTCTATAATTTTAATAAGATTGACCTTATTTTTTAACTTATTATTTATTCACATATTTTAAATTTTTTTAATTTTATTTAATTATTTAGATTTTAAAATATATAAATAAAAATTAAGATAAATAACGATATTAATCTCATAAAAAATAAAAATAAAATCATAAAAAATATATTATTACTTTCTTCTCATCAAGTTGCCTTTTCACCAATGTCCTATCTCTCTCTCTTTCCCCTAGTCTAAATTACTGTATTAGTTCTCATGGAGGGTTTGGTTTTAAAAAAAATTATGTGGTAAGTTTTCACTTGTTAATTAAATTTTAATTAAGTAATTAAATCACTTTTTTGAACTTCTATAAGAAATATTATAAGTAAATTTTTAAACTTACTAACAATTGAAAATATCAACAACCTATTTGAATATATATATATATATATATATAAAGTAGGAGTTTAATTGGAAATGACTCAAATTAGAAATTAAAAAAAATATATATTTGGGATTGTTGCAAACTTTAAACAATAGATCATATATGTGAATAGGTATTAATTTATTTGAAAAAAGTCTCCAACTGATGACATTTACAAAGATATTATTAGAGAGATATAAGAGAAATAACAAACAAACTCTATCTCTTAAAGTATTTATATAATAATGGATTAAATTGAGTGTTCTTGCTTCTTTTTCGTTCATTCTTGATTGATTAGCTATTTAAATTCTATATAGAGCAATTTTAGTATACTGATGTTTTTTAGAAATTTAACAATTGTTTAAATATTTCAAATGAGAAAGAGAGAACTTTTATTTATGAATGTTGATGCTCAATTTTGGCCGTTTGATGACTTTGAAGATGAATAGATGAGATGAACTATCAACAAAAGCTATTGGATCACTTTTGACAATTAACAAATAAATTTAAAACCTTTTTTACCATTATAATTTTATAAGCTAACTAAAAGAAGATAGTCATTGCTAGATAATGTTATAATGTAAACCTACATCTTTATAGAATAAGCCTAAGGCTTACAAAACAAGTTCAAGAGGTCCTTACAAAATATTAGGCCTTCTTTAAGGCCTACTTTACAGATGAGACAACTACAAAAGGATGAGAAAAGACGAATTGATTTGATGATTTTTATTTCAATTCTATCAAGTTAGATTTTCCTAAAATAACCAAGATATTAGGTTTGTCCTATGCCCTATTAATAGATGCCAATAAACATTATCAAATTGAACTAAAAGTTAAACAATCCTCCATAAGATTTAAGTAGGATCTTCATTTAAAAATCTCTTAATCTTCCTTAATTTGGGAAAATTTTGATATAAACATATAAATTTTGATATAACATGTAAATTTTGATAATTATGTTTTATATTAGAATAGCCATACTTGTATCTAGGTAGTAGAATTTATACATTTATATTAAAATATACATGTTTGTACCATAATTATTGCATGCTTCACCTAAGAATCTTTCTTAGAAAAGATGAATTAAGTCACACAAAAGTTTTTCCTAAATTAAAGAGAATTGGACAAGATCTAAATTCTTTTAAGAACTTATTTGTATATTTTACCGTTTATTCAGCTGCAAATTTAGGGTGGAAACATATATAGAAACCAACACTTGTATATAAAGTTTGAGTTAGAATTTTCAATTACATTATTATCGGCGGTTTTGAATTTTGGAATTTTCCTTCCAATCTATCTGCGAGTCAAATCATTGTCTCATCACTGACCATTCAGTTTCTTTATTTGGTGGCAATTTTATAACATGACACCTGTGATCCACCGGCATAGCAGTACACTTGGCAATAAAGTTTTGGATAAGATCGACTTCGCCACGTCACCTTGTAAGTACTCACAGTATTAAGAGAAATTGCTTTGCACCTTCGTTTGCTTTGGAGTTCGTGGGCGTACATGGAAAAGTGTCCGCAATTTGGAAAGAAAGTTTAACAATATGTCCTGGTGTCCCACACGTTAGCTCGTGTTTTAAGGCACGTGGTTTAATTCTAAGCGCTGAATTTTTTGTTCTCTTTTGAGCGAATACAGAGTACCACTTTGTGCGGCAAGAAAGAAGGAATTGAAGAGGAAACAATATAATAATGAATGAATGGAAAAAGAATTACGATCGACTTGATTATCCTTCATGTGTCTGAATATTGGGTGGAAGAAAGATAAAAGGAATTATAATTATTATTAAAAGTAAAATAAACGATTATATAAAATTACAAAAATTTCCCTTAGTAAAATTGAAAAAGTATGGAAAGATAAATAAAAAATAGGATAAAGTAGAAAATACAATGACTCGTACATTTTCCTTCCCTTTCTCTTCAACTTGGGAGGAAACAAAAGTATATGGGGGTCGAAGAATGTTTTCTCTCTAATTTCTCTTCCAAACCAAATAATGGAATTGATTTCTTTTTCTTCTTATTTCATTCGTTCCCCATCCCAAACATAAGGTAAGAGTTTGACTTTTGTTTATTTCTTAACAAAAGCTAACTTTTGGATTAGAGAATGAAAATTTTACACCAATTAAAGGTGTGCAGGTATAGAGTAAATAGTATATGAAGCATTATCTGTATTTAGGTTTTTAAATTTTGATATTGAAATCTATTGTATGACTTTGAAACCATATTAAAACTTATATTTTTAGAGTATAACATATTTTATGAAACTTATAAAATATAATAAAACTGGCACTAAAAATATGTATATGGAACTTAAAGTTTGATTTATAAAGAAAGTAAATTAAAGGATGCAAATAAAGAACAAAGTTCCTATGTCTTCTAAAAGCTTGTATGCATCCCCTTTTTGTAAGCAACAAAGAAGTAGTAATGGGAATAAACAAGATAAAAAAAATGAAAAATAATCATCAATGAAGGGTTAATAACAAGAAAGGAATGGGAGGAGAAGTAGAAAATAGAAACGACTAATTAATATAAGAGATAGAGATATAAAATGAAATATTTTAAATTTAGGATTTCTTATGGATGATGGCCTTGGGTTATAGTCTATATATTTACATCTTTCTTAGAGAGATTGAGAGAGAGAGAGAACATCTAAGGTACAAATATAATATTGTTTTACATTTAATATTGTTATTTAATAATTTTTACAAGATAAATATGGGAAACCTAGAATACTTATCTTATATACTTTAAAATACAAGTTTCAAGATATGAATGCATATGGACACATCACATTATACCTATATAATAACTTCTAGGAGCAAGTTTCTAGGAATTGCACGCAAAACTTATCCTATGGCCATCACTATGTTTTAGAAACCTACTCGATCAAATAAAGTGTTGTTAGGTATGGGGTATTATAGGGTTACTCACTCACCTCTAATTTGATTTTTAACTATCTAGTGAGTGGATTTATAAATAAGTTAGATGTATTATAATAATGTTTAACAAATATCATTATATGTTATGTTTATTTTATATAATTATTATACATTCAAAAACATAGTAATTGCATAAGATATATTGTGATTTTACAAAATTACATATGGCCTATTTTTGTATTCTACCATGCTATATAATTATGTATCTATATTATATATAATTATATGTATATTATGTTATACTAGCGGGAACGCATACTTGCAATGCTTATGCTAAAAAATATAAATAGAAAAGCCATATAAATTAGTATCCAAATTGTAAATTCTACCAAATTGAAGAAAAATTATGACATCGTTTTCTAAATATTTAGTATTTCTTTGAATGTCTCACATAGAGGTATGAAAGTAGGCTTTAGTCCACGAGTCAGTCCGTTTAACTTACTTTTTTAATAAACTTAGGCTAAAGTTTTTTTATACGTTTAAAAGTGAGCCAAATTAACCCAATTTGTTTAACTCAAGGGCTAAAGTGGGTCAATTTAAATTGGCTTATTTAATACATTTAATCTTTTGAGTCGTAAACTAGCCCGTTTAACTTGCTTTTTAAATGGGTTAGAGGTAAAATTTTTTTACTCGTTTAAAAACAAACTAAATGAGCCTTATCCATTTAACCACTTACACATCTCTAGTCTCACTCTTATAGCCTTAAGAAAAAAGCATAAAAATTAATCCGATTAAAAAAAATTGCCAATAAATTACAACAATGACAATAATGCTAAAATGAAGAAATTTTTTAATAAATATGAATAAACTTCTATTGATACTCTTCATACTAAAGAAAAACGCAATAAAAGCATTTCAAAAGAAAGTCCAATCTTTTTTTTTTCTTTTCTGTTTTTTTTTTAAATTCATGATAGACGAATGCTTCCTTTATTGCTTTTCTTATTGTTACAATTCTTATTTTTGTCGTTCATGCTTGAAATTTGAAAATATAGTAAACAATATTTAATGCATTAATAATTGATATATTTTTGTCTTAGTGTAGCATGATGTATAATCAATTTTGGATAAATAATAACAACTTCCACTTTGCAATTAGTTTGTTGTATATGGGGAGATTAAATGCAATAAGGGAATTGTCATCAATTATAAAATGTTGTCATTTTTTTTAATTGTATACTCAAACTTTGAACTTGTCTTAATGTACTCCAGATTGAAGTTTTATTTATTTTAATATACACTTTTGTTAATTTTCCTAGTATCGTTAGTCAAGTAGGCAATGCGAGCCAATAATTGAATAACATGTGAAATATTAATATTTATGTTTCCACATCAGTCTCTACATTTTACAATCAACCATCTAAGCGTGAAATTGGAAGAGGACGGCTGGCCAAAAGGAAAAACCTAAAAAAAATAACAAATGAGAAAAGTAATATAAATGAGAACCTACCCATAGAAGTCAAAATGTAAAGCTAGCCCCAAATTGAACCCTAGAAAATCCATTTCCTATGAGTAACTATCTTGCAAGCATATTGACAGGACTGGGCAGCGACAATCTAAGGTAAGAATTTAGTGTCTTTCATGCCTTATTTTGATAATTTTGGGTGCAATTTTGTTCAAAAGATGATATCTTCTATTGGTTACTATTGTTGAGGTGGTGCCTTTTATTGCTGGTTTGGTTTAATTTTTGGTGTAATTTTTACAACAACATGTAGTATTTTGTTAATCACCATTGTTAGTAGCATACCTTATTTTACTTAAGGTTTATAGTTTGTTGTTGTTGCCATTTGTGTTTTGATTTTTCATGCAATCCTAACTGGAGAGAAGATATTATCTTTGTGTGATTTGTTGGCTTTTTTAATTTATTTCACTTGTTTGAAATTGGAACATATAAGTAAAACTACAACTGTACATGTTGAATGAAATTGCTATCTTTATGTGCCCTCTGACCTTTTTTTTTTCAATTATAGTGGTCCTATGGTCCCATCTTCAAATATAAAACTATAAGCACAGTAAATACATGTTGGATGAAAATTGTTGTCTTTTATGTGTTCTTTGTTGATTTTATCTTTTTTTTTTTTCTAGTTATAATAGTCTCATGGTCCCATGTTTGCGTGTTATACACACATAACACCCCCCCCCCCCCCCCCCCACACACACACACACACACACACACACACAATAGAATATGGTGCTTTTTATGTCAAATTCACATAATTCTTAGGAAGAAAAAAGCTTATTTTCTTAGTGCTAAATGTAAGCCCCACAACTAACCATTCGAGATTTCGATCAGTTGAAAGACTTGATCGAACCTAAATTATAAAGTAAAGTTAGAAATATTAGTAAAAAATGACCTTGTAAACTTAAATTTAAGAAAATAAGTAATAAAATAGGAGATTATAAAATTTTCAAATTTTAAGCATAATAAGTACTAATTATTGAAAAGGCGAAAAGTGTAATCTAATAACTAATAAATTACTAAAGATAGATTATATGTATACTAAAAATTTTAGAATGACCAAAATAATAATTAGGAATGTTCACATGTACCCCACATGTATTTACGTATAGATAAAAATACACAAAATTACCTAAATTGGCCAAAAACTAAGTAAATAATTAAAGAAAATTATAAATTAATCATGGAAAAATCAAGAGACTAAAAAATTTAAGAGAAAATTCAGAAAAGAAAAAAAAAACTGTGCAGATAGGGCAAATGAGCCAAACCCATACCCCACCACCACCTAAGACCAAGCCACCACCACTACCCTACTCTAGACCCACCGTCTAGGCTGGCCGACAACCTTGGACCGGGTTTGGATGGCCAGAAAGGTTCGACCCGAGTGAGTCCCTTAATTACCCTAATTTTGTATAATTTAGTAAAATTATTTATTTTGCCCAAAAAAAATATGAAACTTATTATTCTATGGTTTTATTGTATGTAGATTTAAGAAAAAATAGTGATTTAGTTTAATCACGTCTGAAAATATAGGGTTCTTAACAAATTGAGCAAAACCGAGCATGATTAGAACGAGAAATAAATAGGCTTAGGAGTGTAGTTTGGAGCTCAATTTTTTTTCTATAGAATACTTATGTGATATAGAATAGTGCTATGAAGCCATTTTTTAAAAATTAATTTTCAAAATTTTTAAGTTAATTTTTAGCCCTAAAATGATGGAAAAATTGGGTAATTTTAGATTTATTAGGTGATTAAGATACTAATTACTGATGTAGATAGTAATTAGATGTTTAGGGATGTTAACCTCTGATGTGGAAACCTAATCCTAGCCTTTAAAGTATTAAGCATAGTTAATTTAGGAAATTATGTAGTTACTGTAAAAAAATTAATAATATGTGGAATTGAAAATTAATAAATCTAAAAAAATTAGGGTTATTTCAATAATATTAGAATAAAAATCAGAATAATACTAAATCTGAATTAAGATTTAATTTTAGGTAATTGTATAAAAATGTAAGATTTCCTCACATCGGGGATAAATCCAATACCTCAATTAGGAATAACGTGTACTGAATAGTTTAGAATATTGAATTAAGACCCAATAGGATTTTGAACACTCGAGTTCAATGTGGATTAATTTCACATTAGGATTCGAGCATGTTTAGGACTTAGAAATCGAACTAAAACCTAATTTTGAAATTGATGCGGAAACCGAACCCGAATCTAACCCTAAACCTAGAATAATTGTAAATGACTTAAGACCTAGATAATTAGGTATATTAAACCCTAAACAAAACATAACAATAAGCGTTATAGGTTAAAATAAATCTATAATCGTTGTATGAAAAACTGAAACCACGTTTGTGTTATAGGAATGATTGGCGATGGCCTGAGTAAGTCGAACCTCGAGTGAGTAAGCGAGGAGTCAAGGTAAGTTGGGATTAATACAATGTTGTATTTTGGAGGCTTAAGATTATGCTTGGTTGTGCTTATTAGATAATTAGATGTGTGTGTGTGCTTGATTATGAGTAATGTTATGATTCTGTTTATTGCTCTAGCATGTATTGTATGATTTGTATGAAATAATTGATCACCCTAAACTGGACTTAATCAAATATACGACCAGTAATCATAATCGGACATGCATGGCAACCCGTTAGGGGAACTTAGGACTCTCCGGCCAAATACCGACCCCTTCGAAAGGGATAGCGCGGGATTGCAATTAGTCCCTTCTTCATCCTTAGCTGAACTAAGTGACAGGAGAAGAGGTCACAGTGAGGGTGAAGTCAGTGGTTTAAAGGTAATCGCGGCAGGAGCAAGGTCTCCATTGCACAAACCTGGGTTTGGTCGTAAACTGTTGCATTAATGGTAACTCTTCAACCCAGATTAGAGTGGGCGCAATTTCTCTAATCTCACGATGGGCCGGACAACGTTATGCGATGGCATTTACTTGCACATGCATTGCACCTAATAAGTTGATTGATAACCCTGTTGTGTGTTTATGGTATAGTTTTAAGTCCTTCATCTTAACTTACTGAGCTATGGTTGCTCACATTCCTATAGACGTCGTGCAGGTACTGGCTAAGAAGCGGCAAACAACTACTCTGAAGCTAGCAACTGCTAGATCCTGGGGAGCGAGGAAAAACATTGAAGAATAAACACATATTTTTAAGGTCTAAGTTTTTATTTTAGAATTTGTTTTCATTTATGAATAATGTAATAACTAGGAAATATATTACAGAAAAATATTGTAAACTTTAATTGCAATAACCAAATTATAGTGTATTATATATTTCCTCACTTTCTTAGGTAAACGACTTATTTAAATTACAAACCATTTACTTCAAATCGGGTTAGTCGTGGACACCTTGTGTACATCAAGTCTAAGATAGCGGTTGTAAGGCCAACTTCTATCTTAGGATGGTTTACACGGCGGGGCTGTTACAACTCTGCCATTTCGGGGCGTAACACTAAATACTAAAGTAATTTAAATGCCATCAATATTATTCACAATTTATCATTATCTTGCTAATTCTGGAGTCTCTCCTATCTCAAGGCAAGTGTAATCATCCATGTTTCAAGGAATTTGATGATGAGGGAAACGACTTGGTGTACAAGGGAGGAATGCAGATGTGATGGACAACAAAAGTTAAATCTCTAACTAAAGAAGGTCTCTTGTCCTTTCTTGAAAGTACTACTTATGTAAACATCATTAATATATGGTTTCTGATCCCTGGTAAGTCTTAGATAGATGAGCTAATGCGTTTAGATAATGTTGTGGCATATAATGCTATGGTTGGATTTTTGAAAGGTTTAGGGAGTGGTCACGTGTATGTTGAGCATAGTGAGCGGCAGACACACATATTACTAGTAGTTGGGATTCACATAGTAGTAACGATACAATAGATGAGGAAGTTGTGGAAGTGGATTGTCTTTTCAACGATAATGATGAGGAAGTCTTAACAGCTTGAGGGAAGAAGAAGGCATACATTGTAGCCAAGGGTAAATACATAGTTGAGGGCTTACAAATTCCCATAGATGTAACCTTTAAGGATTATAGAGATGAGATGTATAAAAGGGCTAGGGAAGACGATGACCAAGGGGGAAGTGAGAATTCACATGTAAGTAGTCATTACTTATTTTCAAGTGATAAGGAGAGTTTCATTTCTAATTTAACTGAAAATGGTGATGTTGCTCCAATACGTTATAGAGTGAAGATTAGAGATTATTTAGACCTTAAAATAAAAGCTCCTTACATATGTATGGGAATGGTTTTTGAGAGTCCTACCCAATTTAAAGAGGCAATAGGACGGTATTTACTCCATTACAAATGTGATTTGAAGCTTCAATTAGCTGATAAGAGGAGAGTTTAATACAAGTGTGAGATGGAGAAGTGCCCATTTGCTATATATGCTTCATGGGAGAATAGGAGTGGCTAATTCGTTGTGGAAACTTTGACTAAGAAACACAATGAGCATTATAGGCCTAAATTTGTCTTCAAAAGGGTAACCTACTATTTTTAGCAAAGAACTTCTTACTTCGTTTACGTCTAACACCACACATGAAGCCAAATGAGATGAAAAACTTGCTCGTGAGGAAATGCCAATAGAGTTAACTTACAGTGAATGCAGACGTGCAAAAGAGAAAGCCATGAAAGAAATACATAGTAGGTATGAGTTTGAGATAAGTTGAGCATAGGGTCATGCTTATGCCCTTAAGGAAAGCATCGGGAGGACATGAGAATACAATTGATGTGTAGCTGAAAGACCGAAAGACCGAATGTTGGTGGTTCGTTGTATTTTAAGAGATTGTTTATCTGTCTAGAAGGGTGCAAGTTGTCATTTATTGAAGGTCGTAGGCTAATTTTAGGACTCGATAGGTGTTTCTTAAAGGGGGATTTAAAAGGAAAGCTACTATCTGCAGTTACAAATAATCAGATATACCTTATCATGTGGGCTTATGTAAAAGATGAAAATATGGAAACTTGGAAGTGGTTTTTGGATACTTTGTCACCATTAGTTGGTATTCACTCATCTACATTCACTATCATCAGCGATATGTAAAAGGTACAAGTTCCTTCATTTTTTTTTTTTAATTTCACATGTATGCAAAAGTTACACATGTTTTTTGAATTGTAGGGTCAGATGGAAGTGATGTAGTAACACTATCCTCTAGTGGGGCATAGGTCTTGTGCACACCATTTCTTTGCAAATTGGCAAAAGAAACATAAAGGGGCTGAATTACAAAGGTTATTTTGGGCTACATGCAAATCAACAACCACAATAGAGCTCGATGAAACAATGGCTCGAATGTTAGCAATAAAGCCAAAGTCACATGCAGATATGATGAGAGTAAATCCAAATCAATGGTATGGGGCCTTCTTTTGACACAATAGTAAGTGCAATGTAGTTGATAACAACATGTCTGGGGTGTTCAACTCGACAACTTTAAAAGCTAAACATATGTCTATAATTTCAATGATGGAAAATATAAGGAAGCAGGTCATGGCTAGAATTGTACAGAAGAGGGAAGATATGAAAAGTATGATATAGAGGTTTTCGAGTTGAGTGTGCTAAAAGATAGAAAAGTATAAAAATGTTGGCTTCAGTTGCCATCCGCTGCCTAATGGTACAATGTCCTTTAAGGTCCATAATTGGGGTGGTACACATGTTGTCAACTTGGTAATGAAGACTTATACTTGCCAATTGTGGGGTTTAAGTGGAATTCCTTATCAATACACTTGTAGCGCTATACTATACATTAGTAGAGACATAGATGACTATGTTAGTGATTGGTACTCAATGGGCAAGTATAAGTACACATATAACTACACAATTGATCAACTTCTAAGTTATAAGTTTTGGAAAAAGGCTACTCAGCCTGAGATGATTCCACTAATCATCAAGAAACTCCTTAGAAGAAAGAAGAAGAGTAAGAGAAGGGACGAAGGTGAGCCTAGCAAGGGCTATAGTAGGCCAAGACGTGTAATGAATTGTAAGATTTATCAAAAGAATGGACATAATTCCAAGGGTTGTCCTGGCATAAAGAAGAAAAAGGCTGTGGTGAGTACACCTTCAAATATAAAACTTAGTGTATAATTCAATTTGTATGCTCTTAGAGTATATTCCAACATGTTCAATATTATAGGAAATTAGCACAAGTAGGAAAGAGTCATAAAATATGCCAGTTGAGAACCAACCAAGTGGTAGTATGATAGACAAATCTGGAATTTTTGCATGTGGATTTTTAGAAATTTGCCAATATTTGTCAATATATTGGTTTTTTCCTCGTCTTATTCCATACAATGTTACTGGCTGTTTTATATGTTAAGTGAACCTCACATGAGCAGAATAGAAATAGTAAGTAGATTAGATATTGAGCAAGTCCAAATGAGGATGCGTAGTGGATTGCCATCTAAGGTTAGTAGCAACAACAGTAATAATGCAATAAGTTGACTTTGTTTAGATCACTGGCAAGTTATAATATGAACATCAAGATTAGTATAAGCAAAATGGATAATGAAGTTTTCTATTTCACTTCATGGCTGTAGTATAGTAACTTGTAATAATCTATATTAAGCTGACCCTTATGTTGATCAGGGTTATGTGGAGTCTATTGTCAAGCATGAACCACCAATAGCACCTTCACACGTTACCTAACCTGTACTTTAGGCATTTACTATGCACTCTCCCCGTAAAGGAAGAATCAAGAAGGCTTGCACCATTCATTTTCATGGCCAGTAGAGAAAGGAGCAAATGGCTGGACGCCAAGCACATTTCAAATCTAAAATGGTAAATGCTATGTTTGTGGCGCAACAAACCCAATTGAAGAAAACAAGAGAGAAACTAGTTCCGTACTGGAGTAGTGAGCAAATCGTAATGGTCAACTTTTGCAAGAAGTGGAGTAAGCCCTTACATATAGATTTAGTTGAGTCAAGTGATGAGAATGGTGGGACCAGCGTCCCTACCCAAAAGAGTCAAATTAGCAAGATGTGAATATTTGTAGGTACAAAGACCATGCTTGCTGGTTTTTTTTTTTTATCATAGGATAATGGAAGTTTACTAGCTATGTTTACCTTCACTTGTATAGATGGCTATGGGGTCTTTTTTTATGCTTCCACCTGGTAGATTTTTCTATAAATGCTAGTTCTCTATTCGTGATACTCAGGTGCCAAGTAAGTCTTTTTTATGCTTCCACTTAGCTAATTAAATGTATATGTTAGCACTTTATTGGTAATATACAAGTTGCCAAGTGATTATCACTCTTAGCATTTTATACTTTCTTACAGACAAGAGTAAGAGAATTTACAGGCATTACAATTTGTGTGTAAGGGACAAAGCAAGTTGAGATTCAGAAATACAATAAGGGATAAAAACAACATAAACTGGGGCTCAAATTAAAAAGAGAGGCATAAGGAATATAACTAAAAATAGATGGACTTATGTTATGTCAAGTGCATTTGTCTAAAGTACTATTTGCTGTCATGCCCCAAAGCAGCAAAGCCGTAACAGTTCCGCCGTATAAACCATTCTAAGATAGAAGTTGGTCTTACAACTGCAATCTTAGACCTGATCTACATAAGGTGTCTACGAATAACTCACTTTGAAGTAAACAATTTGTAATTTAAATAAATCATTTATCTAAAAAAGTGAGAAAATGTATATATACACTAAAATTCAGTTATTACAATTAACGTTTACAATATTTCACCATAATATATTTCCTAGTTGTTACATTATTCAGAAATGAAAAATTCGAAAATAAAAGCTTAAACCTTAAAAATATATGTTTATTCTTCAAATGTTTTTCCTCACTCCCTAAGATCCAGCAGTTGCTAGCTTCAAAGTAGTTGTAAGCTGCTTCTTAGCCAGCACCTGTACGACGTTTATAAGGATATGAGTAACTACAGCTCAGTAAGTTAGGATGGAGAACTTAAAACTATATCATAAATATAACAAGGTTATCAACCAACTTATTAGGTGTAATGTATGTTCAAGCAAATACCATCGCACAACGTTGTCCAGCCCGTAGTGAGATTAGAGAAATTGTGCCCGCTCTAATCCGAGTTGAGGAGTTGTCGTTAATACAACAGCTTACGACCAAACCCAAGCTTGTGCAATGGAGACACCGCTCCTCCCGCGACTACTTTCGAACCATTGACTTTACCCTCGTCGCGACCTCCTCTCTTGTCACTTAGTTCAACTATGGATGAAGAAGGAACCATTATGCAATCCTACATTATCCCTTTCGAAGGGGTCGGTATTTAGCCAAAGAATTTTAGATTTCCCCTAATGGGTTGCCATGCAAGTCTAATTATGATTACAGGTCGTCTATTTGATTAGGTCCAATTTAGGATGATCAATCATTTCATACAAAGCATACAATACAAGTTAGAACAACAACCAGAATCATAGCATCACTCATAATAAAAAACATACACACAACCAACTATCTAACAAGCACAACCAAGTATAATCTCATGCCTCTAAAATACAGTAACGTATTAATCCCAACTTACCTGAACTATTCGCTCACTCACTTGAGGTCCAACTTGCTTAGGTTATCGTCGATCATCCCTATAACACAAACGTGGTTTCAGTTTTTCATATAGCTATTATAAATTGATTTTATCCTATAACACTTATTGTTGTGTTTTGTTTAAGGTTTAATATATCTAGTTATCTAGATTCTCAAATCTTTGACAATTACTCTAGGTTTGAGGTTAAGTTCGGGTTCAGTTTTCGCATCGATTTATAAATTAGGTTCTAGTTTGATTTTCTAAGTACTATTTAATACCCAAACCTTAGAAATTCGTTTCAACTCATAATGTAAAATTAATCACATTACTTCTAAATATCCTAAATACCATCATTACCCCTAGTCAGTATTTTATTCCACCTAATACACTTAAATCCTTATTAGTGTACCGAATTTATTCCTGATGTGAGAAATTTTTACATTTTTCATATAATTACATAAATTTAAGTTTTCTATCAAATTTATTATATATCCCTATTATTTATATAATATCAATTTTTATCTTAATATTTTCTATTTGTTATATTTTCAATAATTGCATATTATGTACTGTCATTTATCATGTATATAATACACATCTAATATTTCTATCACTCTAATTACCATCTCCCAACATCAATTATCATTTCGAAATGTCTAAATTCATCATAAATCAGATTTTATACCTAATTACCCTAATTTACAAAATTAACTTAAAATTTACTATTTTTCCCTATTACTTATTTACTATATAATTAACCTAATAATTACATTTAACATCCTAAATGTTATAAGTATCATACTTCATCAGATTTCAACATCCTAAAACATATAATTATTCACTAAATCAGTAATTAACCATAAATTACTCATTTTATGCCTCATTTTAAGGCTTAAAAATTATCTAAAAATTTTTAAAATTAATTTTGAAAATAGGCTTCATAGCAATATTCTATATTATCTAAGTAGTCTACACAAAAATTTTGGGCTCAAAACTGTACTCCTAAGGTCATTTATTTCTAAACCAAAACATGCTCGATTTTGTATGATTTCTTAATGACCATATGTCAATGGACATATTTTCATCAAAATAATATTTTTCATAAAAAATAAATATAAAAATATTTCATAATAACAAAATTCATAATTTTCTAAGAATATTTACTATTTTTACAAAATTAGGTTGGAAATCAAACTCACCAATTTGGGTGGCTCCGGCCACCGTCGGTGGCCATGGGTGTGTCAGTCCACCTAGGCACTACCACCACCATGTGGTGGTGGTGGCTGTCCACTCCCAGTTGCTCCTCTAGTCTGGGTTCTCCTTATAAGCCCCAACTGCACAGATTTTTGCTAAATTTTTGTAAAACCCTAATTTTCTCTCAATTTTGCCTCTCTATTTTTCCAAACTTCCTAACATCCAAAATAAGCTTTTGAAAAATTTAGAGTATTTATAAAGCTTTAGAGAAATTATTGTGCATTAATTTGATTAGACAATTACCTTATCTTCTTCCAATTTGATTTTAGTATTGTTCTAATTTAATTGGCTAATTTTTTTCTTATTTTTCCCAACTACCATGACCCAAATCTGGATTATTCCTTATTTTTTCTGATTTTTTTATTTTTCATTAATTAATTATGAATTTTATTTAATTATTTAGTATTATTTTAGCATATTTGGCGTATTTTAAATAATTACGCGTATTTTTATCTACATGTAAATTCATATATAGTGCAAATAAATATTCCTAAATATTATTTACGTCATTCTATGATTTTTAGTATACATATAATTTATCTCTAGTAATTCGTTAATTATCGGAATACATTTTATATATTTTCGAACTTACGGAATTATTTTTACTAATATTTCTAGCTTTACTTATAATTTAAGCGTGATCGAATCTTTCAGCCGATTAAAACCCTGAGTGACTAGTTATAAGGCTTACATCTGCAACCATGGACTAAAGTCAACCGCCAATTGTTGGAAAATATATATTGGAAATTAAAAACCAAAACATGTCTATTAAACTATCTACTACATAGTTAAATGATAATAATACATATCCTAGTCATCATCAAAGCCAACTTGTACACCATGACATCCCTCTTCAACTTCATATTGCTGCCAATTGTTTGAAAGTACATATTGGAAACTAGAAACCATAAACCAAAACATACCTAGTAAACTGTCTACCACATAGCCAAATGACAATAATAAAGAGCCAAGCCATTATCAAAGAAAACTTGTACACTATGACATCCCTCTTCAGCTTCATATTACTGCCAATTATTTGAAAATACATATTGGAAACTAAAAACCAAAACATGCTTATTAAACTCTCTACCACATAGCTAAATGACAATAATATAGAGCTAAGTCATTATCAAAGACAACTTATACATCATGATATCCCTCTTCAGCTTCACATTGCTCGCTTTATTTGATTTGATTTTTTTCCTCGCGCTTTCCAATTCATTATGCTCATTGTAGCCAATCCCTGTTGCAAGCTTCTTCCACATTAAACTTTCCTCCATTAGCCATAGTCTCTCTTCCCATGCTTTAACCAATTCTCTTGTTAATCTTTCCATTGTTAGCAACCCTTCCATATCATTCATGCCTTCATCATTCTTAGCCCATGCAAAAAAATTGCAACCATCCACCTATAAAATTGATAAACATTCTAACAACATAGCTATCACATCATTAACTACCCCCTCTTGTCTTAAATTGTCATGTTTTATAAATATAACATAGAACTTATCTTAAATTTAAACTAGTGAAATGATAATAGTAAAAGCTTCCAATTAGTTACGTTTATGGACCACATTTCATAACTATAAAACGGTAATGTTTTATAGGAGATGATAAACTTGCAAATAACCAACTAAGCTAAAAATTGGACACCTAATTACAAATAATTTTAAACTTCTTTCCAACAACATCACAACACCTTTGAAAGGTTTGAAAAGGTCTATAGACAACCATAAACGACCATACACAAAAAACATTGTGAAAAAGTTGAAGATAAACAATTACAGTTGAAATGGGACAGTCTTATGATAATGCTAATTATACATGCCTAATACCTTTTTTGCATAATTTCACATCACAATTGAACAACCTCATATATGAAAAATAACCAAAATGAAAAGAAGAAAAAAAAAAAAACAAACTTCATAGATAAAGGGATGTATATATAAAATCAAAAGACCTTGTAATACTTGGGGCACCCATAAAACCTCCTCCTTGTATTTGCTTCTATTTTTACTATTGACACCTTCGCCCTCGAGCTACATTGTAAGTCACAACTAAGCCATTGTGATTACAGGACTTTGATGACCCTATAGAATAAAAAGATGACATGATCCACTCACGATCTCCTTACAATCAAACCAATAATTTAGCAAAATTTATCTTACAAATTCCGCTTATCTCCGCTAAACAAATGGGTTTTAGTATTTCAAGGTTAGGGTTTTATCTTTGTTGAAGGGATGATTAATGGGTATCTTAATTTTAAGGTTTCTATTAGGAAGATTGGGAAAGGATTATTTAAAGTTAGGGTTTGCATTCATGCTATTCCAAAGGGTGTCTATGTAATTCTTATTCATCTTTTTCATTTCTAATTGACTTGGGTTTGGATCTATACCAATTTCTTACTGGACGGGTAACTTAGCCATTTCAAATAAAAATAACACATGTCACATAGTAATTGGATGATATGCTAACTCAACTAACAAAGTAAACTTGAAATAACATAAGTGCGTATAATGACATGTCAAACTTCAATTAGGTGTATATTAAGACAAATTAAATGTTTGGGTGTATATTTGAAAAAAATTGCAAAGTACGGGTACATACCGTGACATTACCATAAATGCAATATGTGGGATAGCTTTAGAAACTAGTAAAAAATGGATAAAGTTTCTGTAAGTTAGTAGGTGTTACTTAAAGAGTTAGTAGAGTGGGTTTAAATTATATTAAATCCATTAAAATACTAAAGACACCAAATTTTAGTAGTTTTGATTATAGGTGTAAACAAATCAAACTACTTATGAGTTATTTGAGTTGGGTTAAATATTTACTCCAGTTCAACTTGAGAACAATTGAGTCAAGCTTGAGTTCAAGCTACTTAAGTACTTAATAGAGTTAAGCTTGAGTCTCATAGTCTTTGGCTTGGCAAGTTCACAAGTCTAATTGAGTTCGAGTCAAATATCAATAATGGTTAGCTATCAATGTTAATATTATTATAATCAGAATAAAAATAATCTTTTAAATAAATCAAGCTTAAATGAGCCTAATCAAGTCGAGTTCAAAATCTTAACCTCGATCGATCTTGAGTTAAGCTTGAGTTTAAAAATTTCTAGTCAAGCTTGAAGTTGAGCTCAACATCATCTCAACTTGATCCATTTATAGCCTTAGGTTTGATAGTTAAAAAAGAGGTTTAGCTTTAATAATAATATAGATATATTATTAATGGAGTATATATAAATATATATAATTATATCTAAATGTTCATAATCACATTATAAGGCATTTAAATAATTTTCATTTATATATATAAAATAATATTAAGACCATATAATTTTTTGGTTTGGAGATATGCTAAACTCGAGGGGGTAGGGGGTGGAAACAAGGAGTACGCAATTAGGTAAAAGAATGATGGTTTATCAATAATTCCTAACAAATAGAGGACATTGAAGAGAGGCTTTGATGTATGTTATAGAGAGATTGATTCTAAAAGTACAAGTCAAAGGTAGAAGTTGGAAATTGCTCATATAGGTTTAGTATAAGTCAAGTTACATATCGACTCAATGTGAATAATTGCAATGATAAGTAACATTGGGCTTATCATATATTACTTTATCTATTGTTTTAATGGTTGTGCTTGTTATTAGAGTATAATAAGATATAGTGTCCTATGGATGTCTCGCGATTATGAGAGGATTTTAGGTTTAAAATTTATTCCTATGTCAAGGGATTGTTGATTATTGGTAGTTCTATAGTGAATGTTAATCCTATGGTAAAGGATCTTAGTGTTAGTATACCAAAATATGAGGAAAAGAAGTTTTGTTTGGTTGTGTAATGAAAGTATTTATTTCACCTCACTCAAATGTTGCATGGTATTAATATGTGAATAAGTTCGGAGGAAGTTGGAACTTGAAACTTATAATGGGTGCTCATTGATTTAATGAAGCGTTTTGGAAGAAGGTGGAGCTTAGAGCTTTAAGAAATACTCAATGACTTGATATGGGTGTTGTTTGATATTAAGTAAATTAATATTGCTAAGCTCTATAGCTAGGCACATGTATTAAAATAAATGAACGATGCCATTTAGGCATGTTGAGCTCTTATGCAAGTGTGCACACTGGGTAACTTAGAAGGGAGCATATTAGCAAAACTGTAAAAGAAGTTAAGTGCATGAAAAGCTAAAGATGTATATACATATTGACTTGTGATAATTAAAGCCAAAATGGAGAGTTATTAAAATATGTTTATCCTATTAAGAATTAAAACCTATTGGACAAAGGGTAAAACAATACAGTCATGTAAGTTATAATAAACTACTATAGTAGGCTATGATCAACATTATGGGTTTGTGGTTAACCAACATGGTTTATTTAGTCCTTTGTATTTTATTTTATTTTATACTTAAACTATCTTTCTTATTTTGTTAGGATTTTGGGACTTATTATGAGTGGGCCTAGGGATGCAACAAGGTAGGTTGTAAGGGTTTCCAACTTACTTAACTCAGTAAAAACCTTATAAGATATTTCTTAATAGAGTTTTGGGACGAGTTTTGTGAAATGCTTGAAAACTCTATAAGGTTTTGGGATGGGTTCTAGCTACTTAGTAAGAAGTAATCGATGTATCATACATTATAGGAAATAAAAACTATCTATCAGAAATTTTGCAAGTTTTTGGATTTTATACTTTTGATTAAATATGGATATGATGTCATTATGTTTGATTATAGTATACTTAATATAATAAAGCAAAGGGTTGATCCTTTTAGATTCTTACTATTGTAGAGAAGTTGCTATATTTTGACATACAAATACCAAATTTACTTTCTTGTTTATTTATTTATTTTTATCAATAAAAAAGTATTTTTCCCTTCATTATAAGGTGAAACTATATGGATAATAACTATGAAGATATTCATATTATAATGTATGAAATTCTTTTGCTTACATAGTATAAAACCATTTTTTTTTTTTTGAGAAAAAAACAATGGGATTTGATCAAGTAATAGTTTTAAAGGCTTTTTTTACTTGTAACAAGAACGAGAAACTTGTTATTTGTTTGAAATAAATTTTAAGCAATTTTTAATTCAACATTCCATTGCTAATTCATTATATTACTTTGCATCTATAGATTTTTAGTGCTTTGCTTTTACCGATCTTTACATTACATACCTATTTAATTTATGTAATTAAATTTACATAACTTATGTTAAGAGGAGGAAAGAAGAAAATGGTTCCATGTTTGAAAATCGAGTTTCCTAACAAATTTATCGAGTAGATTTTAGATACTACTCTCATGCAAAACGTTGGCCAGACTCACATGGAGAGTAGTGGTTGACATAATTGCATAGCATGCATGCTAGTGGATTAGTTTGGACTATTGTACATAGTTCTTTACAATTTGCTTTTTAAGGATTCTTTATGATCGTATGGATCACATAACTTTAACTATATTAATATGTCATGATTCATGAGTTTTAATATCTTTTATCGTCATAAAGATCAATAAATATATGTTTTTATTGTTATGTATCTTAATATTATTAGTATTAGTATTTATACTTTACTTATTAATTCATATAATATATTAATACTGTTAAATTTTTTTTTTTCAATGGAATATCCATCCTGCACTTTATCTATTGTAACGAGCACGTTCCTGCAATGACTTAAATAACCCTTAGTATCTAGGAAACTTTTTCTTTTTTGTAAGAAATTCCATTTCCTGTGTAGCTCATCTTTTTTCCTGGCGTTTGTATGTTTCGTATATATGACAATGAGTGCGGATGGGCTTCTAAGCAAGGTGATATCAATTTTACGCGTGTTGCAAAGACACAAATAACCTAATACTACAGATGTAAGACAAGAGTAAGGTATAAGTAATACCTTCGAGACATAATTATTTTGAAGTTAGCTTCCGTGTGTAACAGGTATTTTTTCTTTTCCCTGAAACTTAGTTGCTTTCAATTACTTCATACTTTCCAGCCAAACTATATATATATATATATATATATAAAAGATTTTTTTAGGTTCTATCTATATTTTATACGAGATTAATCTAATTTTAAATCCTACTTTTGAATTAATATTAATTAAAATTAAATCATTAAATTGATTATGTTTTTAATTAATTAAATCTAATAAAAATTAAGTTAAAGATAAAATAAAAAAATAGATCAATTATATCAAAATAGTAAATAGAACGTGGCAATGGTTATTAGAGACCTAATTAAGTGAATTCTCGAACAATCAAAACATGGTGTGTATGTTAAATGTACCTAACAAATGGAACACGTGACTCCGCAATTTGCTGGTGGGAAGTACGAAAATCAATCATTTGTTTATCCAATCTTTCCAACTTGCTGATGCGAGAAATAAATTTTCAAAGTTTGATGAGAATTCCAAAACGTAAGCATTAGCTTTGCTTATGTCATTGGGCAGTTTGTCCATGACTTACAACATTATGGTTCTATATAAATCTATTACAATACTCTGTCGAAGCTTATCCTGAATCTTGATCTATTTTGACCCAAAAAAAGGAAAAAAAAACAAAACAAAACAAAACTACTAGGAAAAAGGACAAATTATTCATGATTGGCATTATTAGTCACATGACTTTTCAAACCCATTAATAACGAGAGGAAGACCATTTACTATGTATATCCGAAAAGAGAGACTTCTTGCAGAACATTTGGAAATATATCAGGATCCAAAGTTAGTTTTGACTGAATGGATTATTTAAGCTTTTCCAATTGAACAAATGAAGAAATGAATTGTATATATCAAAATGGGATATATTTAAGTGTGAAACAGTTTAAGTTTGGGCCATTTACTACTTCATACTAAATTAAACCTTAAATTGTGATTCAATTTTTTTTTTTAAATCATATAGTTTGATTCAAGAATTTTTTCAATCCATATAATATCGGTTCGATCTTGTTTATTTCGTAGTTTTACGATAGGTAATTATTACAAAATTTTCATATAAAGATATATATATATATATATATATAAAGTAATTAGTAAAAAGAAATGGTCATTGTGTAATATTGGCAACATCATAACTTTAAACTCATATTAGAAGGAGGATAACAAAAAGATCTATCCACCATGCACATTATGTTTGTACATGTACGCATATGAGATGAGGCAATAACTTCAATTGGAGGGGGGAAGAAAAAAAAAAAAAAAAGACATTAACCTTCATACTCCACAAAGCAAGACTTGATAATAAATATGAAAAATCTTCTAAATTGATTTAAAATCACAAGATGGAAAATACAAAAAAAAATAAAAAATAAAACACATTTTGTGTTTACACTTTGGAATTCTGTAATTGTTGATGGAATAATAAGAAAAATTGAAGTTTAAATTGATAATTTGCCTTTTCAATATATTTGTTGATAGATAATATGTTGTTATTGATAATTCATTATATTGTGGAGTTGTACATTTTAGTCGAATGATTTGAATTTTTCGGTTGTTATTTTGATGTTTTCCTAACTATTGATATAATTCTTAATGAATGAGATTTTTTTGTTTGAAAATTTATTATATTTAGAGAATGTAGTAATCCCCCCTAAAATGGGGAAAAAGAATTTATCAATCATATGTAAAATTCTTAATAATTAATAGAGACTCTCATCAAAGAGTTGCAACAATTGTAGACAAATGGTGTGAAAACATTTAATGTGGCTGTTGATCGATCATTTTGCACCCTATAAATAATTTCCTAACATATATTGATGTATCGAAGTGGACAATAGAAGGGTACAAGACATATCTTATCTATAATATAGATGTTATCAATGAGCACATGCATGGTAAGTTTTAGTGCATGGGTTACAACCAATTCCCTTCTGGAGGTAATCGATTGTGTCGCAATGGGATAGTGAAGAGTAGTTTAGCATTGAGGCAGTTAAGTAATGAAGAGATCTTGAATTGATACAAGAATATTGTTTTGGGTAAGACTTTTAATGGACAAGTTCTAGGTAGAATGATGATGATAAAAATTGGCATAATAAAAATGTTTTGTTTAAGTTGCCGTATGGCAAGATTTTGATCATATCAAACACAACCTGAATGTCATATTAATTGAGAAAAATATATATGATTACTTGGTGAGAACTATCCTAAGTATTAAGGATAATTCCAAAGACATTTATAGGTAAGACTTACTCTCCTAAAAATATGTGTCTAATCAAAGTTGCATCCAACATCTCGGATGTAGAGCTTCCAATCTAATTCCCACTGCCTCCCAATGACATAAAGGAAGTGTATGGCCTTGTCACCGGCGGATGGATATGCATTGATCATCTCCATGTTGTCTAAGAGATTCAGAGGCAGCTCAATTATGACTGTCAATGTTTTCCTCTAGAGACATCCCTCAGGGGTCTTCCGTGGATTTCTAAGAGATGGAATTTACGACGTGATTTGTTAGATGTTGTGTTTCTTCGGGGAATCAATCGCGATAGAGTTGAGGTTCCATGGATTATAACGCTTTACAAGTTTGAGATGATATTTTTACTGGCCTTAGTGTTACATTATGATCCATGTATTCGTATTCCTTTCGAGAGTAGCATGTATATATTATAATTTTATATGATTTTATCAATTTTTTATATTTAAAATTTTAAAAGGTTTTTTCTTTTTTTTAGTTTGTAAAACGGGAGAAAAGAAACAATTAAAAGAAAGCTAAATAAAATCCAAATAGAATAAAAAATGCACGAAAAATTACAGTTAAAGTCTCCTCTCATTACTTATGGATAAAGCTGTTAAACTTAAAGACTTTCACTAACGGAAATATCTCCAAATTCTAAATAAGAATAGGAGTCTTTCAACGCCGCTTTGAAACCAATCGACAAGACGTCGAGTAAGGCCAGATCGGATAATTCCATAACCGAGGCACATATTGTACGGAAAATCTTTGTTGTTTTTTTTTACGCTCAGTTTACCATTACTTCGTAACATCGAACCCAAGATTGATGGGCCTCACCGAGCAGTGGCCAACGATTCTTGGATTTTTCAAAGCTAAGTGCAGCTTTGGGAGTACTTTATTTATGAGATGTTCCATGACACTTCTGTTTACAAAGTCTCTAGTACCCTTAAGTAATAATAAATTAAATTCCAAAGTACTATTATTATTATTATTATTATTGTGAATGTGATATTCATTTCGAAAATCATTAGTTTAAAATTAAGAAATTGCATTGGATATATCTTTGTAGGCAAATCTTTTAATAAGGAGAAAAGCTTTAATGATATTAACGCATAATGTAGATTGATAAATAATATATAAATATTCATAAAAATTTAATATATAAAAATATTATTAATATTTTTTCAAAATATATGTGTCTTTATTATTTTATTATAAATTTAAATATCATTAATATTTAATATTTATTTTTCATTTATTGATTGATATGATATATTAATACTTTTTAATCTTTTTCTATGAAATGCAGTGAACTTTTTTTACTTAGCCATGTGGATAATCCACGTGATAGGTGGCTAAATTTCGTCACTCAATTATTAACCATCTAACTTCTTTTCGTTTTTGGCCAAACTGCCCTTCTAGAGCAAACATTAAGTGGATATAATCGTTTCTAATAATTCATAAAGAAAATTATTAAACTTCTAGAGTTCTTAAGGGATTGTAAAAAAAAAAAAAATCAATATTGATCAGACATTTGAAAAAAATATATAAATACATAATAAGATTAAAAACTTTCATTTGACTTGTTCTGCTTTTCAGAAAGGCTGTTAACAATTTTTTTTCATGAGGCGCATATTAACAAAGCAAAGCCTTCAAAAGTGTAGGTTGCGAGACGAGTTTCATTAATGATCGGCAATTATTGAGTTTTAAAATATTTTAACGAAAAGCCGGAAGGCTAAATTCAATTAATAACTGCAACGAGCTAGTTATGCCATGTGATAAACAAAATCATTATATTTATTTGACGAAAAATCTTAATTTTTGTTAAATAATATAAATATAATTTTTTTTATATACAATTACTTTAAATCTTTTAATTTTTTACTTATGAACAAATAAGGATTATGAACAAAAATCTATTGATATAAGCAAACATAAATCATCATCATTGTTATATTTTATCATAATTTGAATTTTAATCATATAATACTAAAGTAAGATGAGAGAGGAAACAAAAAGAGAAAAAAACTACCAAGGAGAGAGATGAAGGGATAAATGTCATGTTGTGTAGAAAATAGTGGAGAAAGTGAAGAAAGTGTGTTTTCGGAATGATAAGATTGATGTGAGAGAATGAGTTAATGTGTTAATTTTACTTTTAGTATAAAATAATTATAGTTTTAATGAGTTATTTTTAATATTATTATGTTTTTGCAATAAAATTTTAATTAGAGAGCTAAATCGTAATGTTTAATAGAACAGTAACTTAAGGGTTGATTCATTTTAATAATATAGATATATTCAAGGTTGAAAATAGATTTTTAAAATTGTATTTTTTCCCTAAAATTACCTAAAGATATAAATTAATGGTCATAATTGTTTAAATTCTTAAAACATATGTAATATTATTGTGACGTTATCTTTTAAAAAAAAATCTAAATAATAATAAGAATTCGTTTGTAATCATAGAAACTCTAAGAAAAAAAAAAAGAAACTTTAGAAAATACAAATCCATATATATATATATATATATTATATAGCAGTATAGGAGTCATTTTTGACAGAAAATATGTATGTAACCGATTCCGAGATGAATATGATAATGATATCTTTGGTTGTTATTGTTTTTGTATTAATTTGTCTCTATCTTTCGATCATATCTAATTTTCTGACTATGTGAATTGATGTTAACCATTTACAATATAGCCAAAAAAATACTTGGGCCGATACATTTAAGTATAACTATTGCACTAATGAAGAAAAATTCTAATGCTATCAAGGAATTTCTATTGGAGAAATCTTGTGATAATGTTATTGGGATGAAAAGAAGAATAAATTAGTGGCACCGCAATCTTAACTATTTATTGCAAACAGATAAAGTGTATATTAATGTCGCCAAAATTGAATTGATTCATGAGTGATATTACAAACTCTAGCAAGTCAAAATCATAAGCCTATTACATTAAATTAATTAGCTAACCATTTTTTTTCAAAATTCAACTGACTATTCACGTAAATTGAAGGACTAAACATGTCACATTAAATCTTTTGGGAAAAAAAAGAAAGAAAGAAAGAAACTCATAGAAATACACCCAATGCTTGAGTTGATACAACCATACTTAGAACCTTAACTAAATACTCGTACTTGGAGCATCTTAGTTATGGCATGCTCAATCTACTACTACTATACTTAATTTCATCTTATTCCATTTTTTTGTACGAATGAATGGATTGAAACGGAAAGAATTGGAATAAGTTGTAATGGAATGTAATGGAATTAAGATTGGAATTATAAATCTATTCTTATATTTGAATCTCCAAAGAATGGAATGTATATATATAGTAGTATTTATCAAAATACCCTTAATTATTAGATGTGATAATTAAGCTAAAGTTTAAATAAATAATTTTAATTAATAGTAATTAGCAAAATTGGATTTCTTCTTAAAATCGAAATCGTGATCCTACATTAAAAATGCAATTCCAAATGTAGGAAAAGAAAATAAAACTAAAAATCATGATTCTATTTTAATTAATTTCAGTATATTAAACGTGACACTAATGTTTATGATTCACTACGTAGTGAAGTTCTTCATATTGATGAGAGAAAACTTTCACAACTCTAGTTATTTGCTTCGAGATTAGACATAATAGCAGTTTTAGTGTTTTGGAAAACAAAAATAATTTTAAATTTAAATTTCGGCTTGGCCCATTGTACATGTAGACTTAATATATAAGTTTTGAAAATGATTAGGTAAAGTTTTGTTTATAGTCTCAAAAGAGGTGAAGCGGAAATAATTTAAATGCTGGCTGCGAATGTTTCTTCTTGTTGTGTTCGACCCATTCACCTCGTCAGCCCACTTTCAACTATGGCCATTTTGAACATGGCCCATTAAGACAAAAAAGGGTACCGAAATCTCTGGATCCTATGGGCCTGGACTTATTTGTCATTTCAGCCCATGTCACCCTAAACCATAAGCAGCTTCAACAGTTTAGAGTGAGCTCCATTTTTTTATTTTTCCTTTCTTATCAAACACTATTTGATATTTAGTATCCTGATATTGCAACAGGAAAAAATAAAATACTGATGAGGCTGTAACATTTACTAGTTTTTCTTTTTTTCTTTTAACTATAATATTACAATTTTAAACGAAATATATTCAAACTCAATTCATCCTATTAAGAAAACAGTATTTATACCATAAAACTATAATTATAATAATATTGATGTGGTGTTTACTAGTTACCATAGGTTACCCTTTAATCTAAGCAATATCTTGCCTTCTGACCTTTATCTGCTTTTGGTACCACATGTAAGCTACATCAAAAAACTAGAAATATGTAGATATATATTACATGTTTATTTATTGCAACATTTATACGAGTATAGTTCGTCCTACTTATATTTTGTGATTAAATTCCAGTAGAACAGTCAAAATATAATATAGGCCATAATCATTTTAGGGACAATAATGATAATGAAGATGATGATAATTTAAATGCATCATCTCACCTTAGTAGGGCCAATAAGTATGTATGTGTGTGGTTTTTTTTTTTTTTTTTCCAAACTATTATACCATATTTAATGCAATTATTAAGAAGGAACCTAATGATTATTTATGCTATTATACTATGCCGGACTTAACAATTTATGCATGTGTTTGAATCTCTATAATTGAGGGTGATCAACGCCTACTCAAGAAACCCCATACAAAATTGAAGCGTTGTAGATATGATGGTTTAATATGAAATTGTCCATATAAAGCTTGTACAATTGTCACTACATCTAATATTCCCTTCGCAACCATAAAAATAAAATAGATAGATAGATATAAAAGCTCAGGAAGAATAGTAATATATATATATATATATATATATTTATATATAACATGATGAATTGTACAAATAAGCTAATACGTGCTAAACTTTTTATAGTCTAATAATATCCATACCGATTATCCGGGTTTAAGCCCACTCTCTTTGTTAGACCAGCTTTATCGCTAGTTCCGTCGACTGACATATAGGAACTCTAAGCATTCCTATGCAATATATTGTGTTCCTTCACACGACTACGTCCCTTTGATAGAGCCCGTCCCCTTTCCATAATTTTTTTTTTTAATACAACAAAATGACATTTAACTTGTTTTTTAACGGCTAATTTTTCACTTCAAAATGCAATAGAAAAATCTAACAATGTACAACAATAAAATTGCAACGTAAACTTACTCGAATTTATATGTTGTTTTGCAATGGCTATTTTTAATAAAAATATATTGTCCCCCTTTCTATTGTAAATAGTGTAAAATGTGTATATTTCTTCATATTGAAATTCACTACAATTCACTTTATTGTAAAATTTTCTCTTTAATTAAAAATTGAAAAAGCCTATGAATCCTAATATTTCTCAAAATTTACCACCTTTTGAGCACTGAAATGCTTTTGCCCATACAAAGTGACTCTTATCTTCTATTTAGTTTCTATTTTCTAGGTTTTTTGAATTTTCAATACCCCCAAAGTTTTCTCATTAACCAAAAATCTAAAAAATTTCAATCTGTCATTTAATTTCAATCATAGTCTAGAATTATGATACCTCCATATTTTCAATGTTTTGTGCTTAAAAGCATTCAACAATACATTGCGATTGGTATAACTTCTTCTCAGCCTACATTTGATCAATCATCATAAACACCAAGTAATGCCTATGACATTCCTCACAAAAAAATAAATTAGAGGATGAAGATGATAATATCAGTGAAGGAAACTAAGGTCACAAAGAAAAAATGAGAGGAGATTGATAGAAAACTTTTTATTCATTAATGGTTAAGAGTTAGTAAAGACTCAATTATTAGATATAACTAATGGTTGAAAACTCTTTGGCAATGAGTTCGTGAGTCGTGAAAGCATTGAAAAGGGACAAGCCTATGAAAAGTAGAAGAATCCACAAAAGTAAACTTAAAAACAATGCAAATCCCTATGGTATAAAATATTAAAGGATGTCATGGAATTTAGAACTTACTGTAACTAAATAAAACGGCAAGTATAAAGTGGTAAGAATGAGTATTATGCAAAAGATTCTCATAATTTGTTCAAAGATATTGAGAAGAAACAATGCATGGTTAAACATTGTTGGTTAATATTACTTAATGAACTAAAATGAAGGTTTGTAGTTGGAAATGCTTAAAAAAGCCAAAGTAAATAGATAAGGTTAAGCAAAGATGGAATATATACTAGTTCATCTTTGAATAATAATACATCAATAAACAATGAGAGCAATGAACAAGCCATTGGCCCCATTGATAAAGTAGTGACCAAAAGAAAGGGAAATGAAAAACCATAAGATAGTGAAGTAACAAAAAGACTAGTTCAAAAGTTGAAAGATTTAATATCACAAATCGGCATTGAGTTGAGGTCTTGTGAAAATCTAGTGAAGTTCAAGAATAGAAGGAGCGCTAAAAGTGACTTGAGTGGAAGAAATATATAATGTTTGTTGATACATCATCAATAAAAGAAGTACAAAGGCAATGCATCAAGAAGAAGTGTAAACAAATAATCTAAGAAAGAAATAGCCAGTAATTTTTTTTTCTAATTGGCAATTGTTCCATTTTCCATTAATGAAATTGGCCATTGTAATGGTATGTAAAATTCGATTGTGTCAATTAGCAATTATAAAAGTTGATTATATTAATAAACTACTCTCAATGAGTCATCGTAAAATTCAATTGTGAAAACAATATGTAGCAATTTTAAACTAGTAGTTTTATTTAAATAAAATTGTTGTTATGAAGCATTTGCCATTCTAATCTTGTTAAAAAAAAAAAAACTAAGCTAATGTAAAATTGTGCTTCATTCAAATTAATTTGAAAAAAGTAGCTGTTATAAAATTGTTCATCAATCAATCAATTAAAAAAAAAACGAAAAACAAAAAAAGTAGCTATTGTAAAAGTATCAAATAAATTTTTAAAAAATAATCATTGTAAACGTAGTTATTGTAAAAGCAGAAGTTGGTGTTCCATATATAGGCACAAACACATACAATGTACCATCTATTTCTCATTTCCATCCAAACCTAGTGTATTCTTTACTCTCTCATATAATCATGTCAATTAGTAGCTTTTATTTTAAGATGAAAAGAATAGTTAACAAAGTAGTTGAAGAATTATTTCTCTTGAACAGCAAGTAAGCAAGACTAATTACTTCCTTACAACAAATGATCCCAAAGATATGCGGAGTTCTTCCACAAGAAGGCAAAAGAGAAGTACATAAATAGAGGTCTAAGTTGAAAGACACAATCGCTCATATAACAATTACTTCTCATACGACTCAGTATAGTTTGATGACCAATTCTGATGAAGGTTCCACATGAGGAAAGCTCTATTCCTTCGTATTGTACAAGCTTTCTAAGATTTCTCTCCATATTTCAAACAAAAGAGAAATGTTGTTAGTAAACTTAATGCTTTACCACTAAAAAGTGCATTGCAGCTATCCAAATGTTAGCATATGGAATGGCAAGTGATGCTCTAAATGACTATGTATGTATGACCAAATGCAAAATAATAAAATGTGTCAAGGAATTTGTTTAAGGTATTATTACTTGTTTCGATGATGAGTACTTACGCAGGCCTACTCTTGCTAATATCAAATTCTTGCTCCATGTTGCAAAGTAATAAGGAGTTTTAGGTATGTTAGGATTTATTGATTATGTAAATTAGAAGTAGAAGAATTATCCAGTTGCAGGACAAAGCATGTATGCTTGAGGTGATCGTAGTTCTCCAACAATCATGCTTAAAGCAGTCGCTTTATATAATATTTGATATGATAGGCATTTTTTATATCTCAAACTCAAATAATAATATTAATGTGTTAGAGTGTTTACCCCTGTTTTATGACATTTTAATCGGATGAGCTCCACCATCTTACTGTACAATCAATGGAAGAAACTATAATACATTATATTATCTTCTGGATGGTATATATCTAGAGTGATTAACGTTTATCAAATCGATTTCAAACCCTCACGGACCAAAGGACTGATTATTCACTAGGCACCAAGAAGGATGCAAAAAGGATGTTGAACGGGCTTTTCCAGTATTATAATCTAATTTCCATATAGTTCATGGGCCTTCACATTTTTTAGTTCAAGAAGATATTGGAAAATTCATGAGAATATGCATGATTCTATATGATATAATTGTTGAAGATGAAAGAGATAACTATAACTTCAATTTTGAAATCCCAAATTATGAATTAAGAGATACAAGTGATCTATTACCTAATATGTCTCACGATTATATTACAAATTATGTAACGTATATCTAAAACAGTATTCATCTTCGTGATAGGATAAAGCATTGTCGACTTTAGATTGACTTAATTGAACACATGTAGCAGCATTTCAAACCTATAAATTAATGTGAAGTAGTTGGTAATTTAAAATTATATGTTGCCTTTTTCATGTTTCTTTTTTTTTTTTCCCGTTTCTATGTAGGTCAACTTATATTGGTATTAAGTTAATTCATTGTCCAATGTTTAAAAAACATCATTTTATCAAGTAGATCTAAATTTAATTAATTATGCATTTCAACATAATAATTCAATATATATTAATAATGCACAAATATAAAATACAAATATAATATTTATCAATAATATAATAATATTTATTATATTTTACAAATATTACGTTTATTGACAATACAATTGTTTTTACAATATATTTAATATGATGATTTAAAAGTTATAGTATAAGGCCCGCAAAATATAAAAAAAATATTAAGAAACTTTTGTAAGAAACATAAAGATAAAATGTGTAGTTCCTTAAAGTATAGGGTTTTTAAAAAACTAATGTGATAGTATAAATAACTTTTAGAGTTTCTAACAGATAAAGTTGTTCTTATTATCACCGAAAGAAAGAAAGAACGAAAAAAAAAAAAAAAATGTCGCTCTGCAAGCTTCAAATGTATATTAAAAAGCTATGTCATTTTAAAGGTCGATTGTCGTATAAAGAATGCTTTTGAATCCTGCATATAAAGTTGCGAAGGTTTTCTTTCTTCTTTGACCAGATCCCCAGATTATGTATTTTGGGTCAAAGAATCCCTAGATTATTATTGAATAAAGGATAATAAACTTTTCACTCGAGTGTATTGCTGGCATCGACATAGAAAGTTTTATTACTAAAGCAGTGACACCTGTTGACGATATAATATATTTATAACCTATATCTAACTCAATCCGACATTATCTGAAACACCATATACCTTCCCATGATTTATTTAGTATATTGATAAATACGATGTTTTTAAACTCGACTGCAGCTTTAATCCTTTGCCTCGTTTGACCAGGCGACCGGCTTTAATGACTTAGCCTTCCATTACCTTAATGACATAACCCTAGGAAATAAAAATAAATATCTGAGTTCGTATCTAACATCTTCATATTATTATGAATATTAAAATATTAAAATATAGGTATGGTTTTTATAAATTTTTCCTTAAGTTATCTTTAGAGATGCAATTACATATAATTAATTATTGATATTATAAAAAAATTAAATTAGAATGTATTATAAATGTTTTAAAAATCGAAATAATCTCGATCATTAAATTTATAATTTTATTTAAAATATATTGGATGATTCATCTGGATTGGTATATGGTATTAGAGGGTTTGTCAAACACTTATTTAAATAATGTTTTGGCTTGGATTTGCTTTTTATTTGTTTATTTTCTTTTCCCTTTTTTACATGTAATGTCGGTCAAGACAACCTGTTAGACCATCGACCAAGACAAACTTTGAAGAAGATTGAAGTACTGCCCACTGGATTATCTGTGGAAACCGGAAGGTGATCCTTTTCGGAAATGATACGTACAAAATGAAGATATGATGGCGATTTATGTATTAACAATCATTAATCTCTAAATTTATGTAAGCAAAGTCTTCGGCATTGCAACACATTCAATTGGATGGCCGAAAAAGACATGACATGTCGTATCTTCCAAGACTCCAAATAAAATTGAAACGATATCGAAAAGATTAGCAGGGCAATACATTCAATTAGATGATATGACATATTGGGTTGACTTTACAAAAATAAAATATAATAATCCTTATTTTACTGTCAAAGCTACTAATGCATTTCATTTGTTGAACAGCTATTTCACTAAATTCTCTTTGTTATCCCTTCACGAAATCAAAGAATAGTTATTATTTATTTTTTTTTCCTAATATAATTCTACATTTACATATAAGACTCAAAACAGTCAAATCATAAATTGGGATAAGGAAATAATGGTATTTCTATATATATTCGAAATCTATTAGGGAACCAAACAGAAGAAACAAAATAATGAAACCTCGAAAGCGGAAAACAATTTGGCTGCAAATTATATTGTCCGAGTGGATTTCGATTTTTGAATTGCTTTTTACCTTTATACTTGCATACTTTAATTTGACCCCATAGTAACTATAAAATAATTTTAAGGAATTCAGCTCACAGGATTCACTGATAAAGTTTCTTAACAGTATATATTGGAAATCTATTCTTACCATAAAAACTATTCTATCTTTTATTGTAAAATAAGAAATTATAATTAATTTACAAGATCAAGAAAATAACCATTTTTTCTATTTTTTCGGATACATATCCATATTTATTCATGAAATATCAAAGAAATTATAAAAAATAGTTATCATTCTATTATATTTTTGCAGAATTGCAATTTTATCCAACCATATTCATTCTGCAAACTAAACTTGTGGAGCACATAGCTAGATTGAAATTCTCCTCTCAATTTCCTTCCATTCCTTTCTTTTCTTCAATCCAAACATAGTGTTAAAAGTACTGATAGTCAACCTATGTAGAGAACAAAAGCTAAATATGAGGGGTAGTAGAAATAAAACAATGATAGATGGACTAATAATCAAGTAAGGAAAGCATAAAATATTAAGAAGTGAACAACCTAATTCCTTATTGCTAGTACCCAAAAAGTAACAAGATTGAGAGTAGAAATTAAAAGTGAAGAGTTTATAGAACAAAAATAAGTTATTTTATTGTTTCCCGAGTGTATGCTTACAAATGTAGACAATATTTAATTGAATGTGATATTATATAAATAGGAGATCGGAATGTTTACAAAATAAGGGTGTTTGGAGAGTTTCTAAGCTTATGTTTTTTCTTCGATGGTTTTTCCCAGTAGTGCCTCCTAGTTCTACATCAAGAGTTTATATAGAATATTAAGGGATTGGACATACTCTTGCATTGGATTATTTTTTAGGGTTAAAATTGTAAAGATTTCTAAAAAGGTACAATAATTTAAAAGAATGATAAAAGAATCTACTTTTTCTATAGTAAAAAGAACAATAATTTTAGTAAAGTTGCTCTGTCTGGCTAATAATTTAAATAAGACTGTTCTGAATACAAAATTTGTCCTAAGAGAATCTATTCTTTCAAAACTATCTCTATCCTTCAATTATAAAGCTTAAGTCTTATTCTTCCTATGTGAGATAACCTTCATATTTTTCTATGATGTTTATAACTTTAGTTTCTATAGACTCCTATAAAGTTTGTCGGTCTTTAGAGAAGATGTTATAAAGCTTGTTTTGGAAGATTAAAAAAATAATCTTAAGGTTGTTCTAAAATACGAGCTAATTGATAATTTATCCAATTTCTTATATACTCTATTAAAGCTTTTCTCTGAAAATAATCCCTGATTACTTTATTTTTATTTTTCCCAAGTCTTGAACCATACTCAACATCTACCTTAATGGTATGGTGCGCTAGTCTTCCATCAAATTCAAACAATTCTGGAAGAGTTAAGTGAAATGTCATTTTTATCTAAAGTGTCCTTCCTCTTTCAATATGACACAACCATCTTTCCTACTTCCTTAATTATGGAGCTAAATTCTGAGTGCTGGAATTGGTTAGGCGTTTTATTAAGCCAAAATCTAACAATATTTGTTATGTAAAACAATATTCATCTATAAAAGTACTACATAAAGTTTCTAATTTAAGTTCAATTTATAGATACAAAGTTCTACCTCATTGTTTTCATTTCTAAATATAGAGAGAAATGTTTTTGTCCAATACTAATTTCATTTTTCTTCATTTCCTTTTCTTAAGACAAATCAAACAAGGAATATGGAAACATTTCCTTCTATATTTTTTTGTAATTACCAAATACAAAATAAAAATTACATTTTATTCCATTTTTGTTCCTTTATTTTCTTTTTTCTTTTTTACTTATTTCTGCCCATTTCTTTTTTTTTTTTTGTCAAAACTTACCAAATACAATGTAAGCTTCAATTTTATGGCAAAAAGCCATGTCATTTTAAATGTCGATTATCGTATAAAGAATGCTTTTCTGAATCATGCATATTATGTTGCGAAGGTTTTCTTTCTTCTTTGACCCGATCCCTAGTTATTACTGAATCAAGGATGATAAACTTTTCACTTGAGTATATTGCTGGCATTGACATAGAAATTTTTATTACTAAGCAGTGACACCTGTTGAAGATACCATATTTATTTATAATCTATATCAAACTCGATCTGACATTATCTGAAACACCATATACCTTCCCATAATTTATTTAGTATATTGATAAATATGATGTTTTTAAACTTGACTGTAGGCCTAATCTTTTGTCGTTTGACCAGGCGACCAGTTTTAATGACTAGACACGAATTAGCCTTCCATTCCTTAATGACATAACCCTAGGAAATAAAAATAAATATCTAGCTCGTATCTAACTAACATCTTCTTGAAGTTTAGATATAGATAATTTAAAATTATTTTCATAAAATTTTCTTATAACGTATTTTTTTAAGATCCAATCACGTATAATTAAAGTAATATTAGGATATATCAAATAATATCTCAAAAATCGAAATAATTTCAATAATTAAATTTATAATTTTATCTAAAATATTTTAGACAATCTATTTTATTTTCATTGACATATTAAATTAAAATGTCTTGTTGCAAGCTTACTAGATAATGTTTTGACTTGGAGACTTTTTTTTTTCCCTTTTTTCCTTTTTTACATTAATGTCGGTCAAGACAACCTGTTATACCATCGACCAAGACAAACTTCGAAGAGGATTGAAGCCCTGCCCACTAGATTAGCTGTGGCAACCGGAAGGTGAGCCTCTTCGAAAATGATACGTTAGTTAGTGAAGAAAAGGAGGCTGATGCTACAAAACAAAGATATGGTAGCTTTTCGTATATATTATTTTGTTATTAAAGCTATTCTTTTGCTATTAAAGCTATTAATGCATTTCATTTATGGGATAACTATTTCATTGAATTCTTTTTCTTACCATGTAAGGATTTATATTTTCTTTACAACTTGTTACTATATGGTATAGTTCAAAATCAGTCTTAAACTGTCGATTTACAAATCAGTAATACAATCAACCATAATCAGCTTATAAGTTGAAGGTCCCAGGCTGGTTTGTTAGGTCCGACAATTTAAGAGTCGGTTTGAGATTCTTGAACTTTTTTTTTATATTTAATTTTTTTATTAATTTATTTTTTTAATATATTAATAATTTTTAATAATATGATATACTTTATCTTTTTTTTAAGTATATTAATTCATTAATAATTTATAACTTTTTTATTAATTTCTGACTTAATACAATTCCAACTTTTTTTATTTTTTTCCTCAAATTTTTTTTTCTTATATTCAAATCCTTAACATTTGATAAGTTTTAAAAAAAAAAGATTTACATTAACTAGAATTAAACATTTTATCTATCCTTAATACATAATTAATTAGTTATCTATTATTAATTTGATGATATTATTGTTAAAAAAATTATTATCCATCATTGTAAATAAAGTAGTTTTGACATGTAATAACTTATTAGATATTATCAAATTATTTTTTCCGACTTAAGGATCTCACTTTTCTCTTTCTCTCGGTTCAAACGATTTCGCCCTCTTGAATTACCTAAACCTTTAAAGCCCGACGATTCACTAATGTAATTTGGCCGGCCTACTTTCAAGCCGAACCGGTTCAAGATCCGCCCGAGCCAATTCCGAACCGATTGTTGCTCAAGTCTATATTTACCTATTAATCATGAGACTATAACAACAGTCAAATCATAAATTGAGGTAAGAAAGTACTGGTATTTCCGATTATACTCATAAGCTATTACTCATATTATTTTAAATGCAATTAAATAAAATGACAACTATTATTTTATAAATCTATTATTGTAACATTATTATTTTAATTATATATTATCCCATTCCGCAAATAAGACGTTGTATGAATGATGAACTGCTGATGGATGCACCAGATTCTTGCACTGCTGTCGTTGACCCTAAATAAAGGAAAATCTCATTGAACAAACATGTCATTTCAGGAAACCAAACGAGGTAGAAGAAACAAAAAGATGAAACCTCGAAAGCGTGAAAACAATTTGGCTGCAAATTATATTGTCCAAGTGGATTTCGATTTTTGAATTGCATTTTACCTTTACACTTGCATACTTTAATTTGACCCATAGTAACTATAAAATAATTTTAAGGAATTCAGCTCACAGGATTCACCGATAAAGCTTCTTAATAGTATGTATTTGAAACCTATTCCTATCATAAAAACTATTTTATAAAATTACTATTATTGTAAAATAAAAAATTACAATTGATTTACAAGATCAAGGAAATAAACAATTTTTTCTGATATATTTCCATATATTATTCATGGATTATAAAAGAAATTATGAAAAATAATTATTATGTTCTATTATATTTTTCAAGAATTACAATTTTATCTTACCAAATCCATTGTGCAAATTAAACGTGTTGGAGCACATCGCTATATAAAAATTCTGCGAAAGAAATATATATCCTACCAAGATGTTTTTTAAACTGGTGAGATATTACTCTTTTTTTTTTTTTTTGCCAACTGATGAGATATTACTTTAAAGTGCTGATTGTGAACCTATGTAGAGAAGCAAAAGCTGAGACAAACAATGTGCAATATGTGTGAATTGTCAGGTTTCTGAATTTATTTTTAGGGGCTCGAGGAGGGACATCGTGTCTACTGCAATTATTTATATTAATTTTACTGTAATGAAATATTTAATATAACCCATTCCATACCATATATAGTGATGCAATACATGATGTGAAACATAAATTAATCCCTAAAATTTAACTTTATTTAATTTGGATCAAATCATAAAATCAGTTTTATCGTATTCGACCCCAAATCAGCCGCTATTAAATCCAATTTCATTCCTTGATTATTTAATTTTTTTACTTGGATCAACCACTAAAACTGAGTTTTAACATTAATATAATGAATTCAATTTTACATTAATACATAATCAAATGTAACACAGTAAGAATAGATCTTTTACAAGACGGTAAACTTTATATTAAGACAAGGAAAGGAAAACACTTTTAATCGATAACTAGGATAAGTCTATAAGATCATATATAATATTAATATTCCCTAGAATGAGCTGTTTCCGGAGAATACTCTTGCCTGAGGGGAAAAAAGAATAGTTAAAAATGGAAAAAAATGAGTTTCCTTTTCCTTCACGCTTTTTCCAGAATAAATAAGCCAAAAGTTGCGTCAAACGGGAAGTCAAAGAGGATCATTAATTCACTGTCTTAAGCATTGATAGGGAATAAAAGATTCTAATACCCTTACATAAAATATTTGGAAAAAAAGTTTTAATAGATTAATAGGACATAAATATTAATAAAATTTTAATATATAAAGATATAAATAGTAGTTATAATTATTAAGACATATGGTGTATTAATATTATTAAATTTTTCTTCTTTTTTTAATATTCTTTAAAAATCGGTATCTATTTGAAAAGAAACAATGATAAAGAACTAGTCATTCTGGGAAATTACCAGTTGGTTAAGATATGAATATTGAATAGGCTATTGTTCAACCAAAGTGGGTATAAGTAGAAAGGTATTGGGAATTAGGCATTGGAAAGGCCTCGTAATGATCTAGGCAAGATAGGGTCATCGGACTTATCAATCAACGATAAATAAGGTTGATTCTTGCATCAAATCACCTTTGTGGACCTTCGTGATTCTGAGATTTCTTTTGACCAACGTCTCTATACTAGGCAGAATAGGTGACCAAATAGCGCTATCGAAACTTAGTATCTACTCTAAGGTTATTAAATGTGTAATTTTACATAAAATGGTTAAATGATTTATAAAATTATAACGTAAAATTATAAAAAAAAATAAGTTTTTATAACTTATATAAAATAATTTTTAAAAAACTATAAATATAATTTAGTAATAATGAAAAACTTAAAATATGTGATAAAAAAAAAAGAAAAAAAAAAGAAGAAATCGAGTTTTTCATCAATAAAAAATTCTTAATTTATAATCTTATATTCACAAAAGAAGAACAAATAGAGTGAAAATTAAACTTTTTTCTATTATTTTTTTTTAAAAGTAATTAATTGAAGAGAATAAAATATTTTAACTCATTTTAAATGATTAATGGCATAAAGTTAACCATATGGTTTTTCTTATAACCTTTTCTATTGGAATTAAAATCCGAATGAAGGCTACAAATATTAAATAAGAGACCAACAAAAAGAAAGAGGAAAAAATTGAAATAAAATAGGGATTATGATTTAATACTCTAATAATTAATGGAATAGTATAAGACTATATATACATATATATATTGTTTTATTATTAGCTCACTCAACTCATATATATATATATAATTGATAAGTTTGGTTAAAAATATAAGTATCTACTAAGTTTGACATGTAAAATTGTTTAAAAATATAAGTTTAAAAAAAAAATGATTTTATGCTTAAGTTAATTTGAAAGAGCATTCTAAAATTGTAAACTTGTATAATCATATTAGCACAATCCGGATTTTAATAATTATAACCTACTCTTTTTTGAATATTGGAGTAGATGGATAATGAAAAGGTAACATTATTGGTTCTCATCCAATTTATATGAAACTTGCTCTTACATGGTAGGATATAAGATACAACATTCTTAAATGTACTTATATTATAACCTATAATTTAAGATATATGTAGAGTATAAGTTTTATCACACTTTGTATTTGCCCTATAGAAAAATTTTATTAATAATATTGAAGCTAACAAAATATCACTGGTTGAAGCATAGAGACAAGTTCTACTATTGAACACATTGTGCATATTTTCCTTACTCTATATCCCGCATTTTGTTTCAATGAATTAACTGGATTTTAGAGATATTAAGCTATTATTCATTACAAAATGCCCGGACTTCGGTGGAATAAAATGAAAATGATCCTTTAGTTTTTTTTTTTTTTTAATTTCCTTGGTATATAACGAAGTTTCACAATCATTAAGTCAATTAAATTCGAGGTTTATCCTGCATACAAGAATAATGTGAACAAAATGATTTTTGTATAGCAATCCATCATTTTGCATACACAGAGCAAATTTTAAGTCTCGTTGAATCGCCCTTTGTTGATATTCATTTTAGTGTAATAATTGAATCCTCAAAATAATCCCCATAGCTAAGCTAGAAAGGGATGTCAATATCTCTCGGATTCTCAGTAAATTCCACGATCCATGCCCCTTATCATTTCCGAATTGTGGCGGTGGTAACTTGGTTTGAGGATAAATATCGAGAAACATCTATATGCTCTATATTCTATACTTAATAACTCTTTCTACTATAATATTTTCTTATATTGCAAAGACAAGCTCCATTTCATAAGACATTCTTGTAGCTATTGATTATGAAGAGATAAGTTGCATTGTTATGAAGACGTTGTGGATATTAATTGAAAAAGAACAATTATATATTTTTTATATTGACTTAGTGTATTTTATCAGATTTTGCTTTTCAGGCGATATTCTTGTATTTGTAAGAGTAGTATAATGAATAAAGTGATTCTATTAGGTCCAATGTTTTTAGAGTTCGGTTATGTGTGTCCAATGTAATCGTATACTTTAGATAACCTCAGTGCAGTTACCTTGATTTGTTAACAAGTGGAGAGATTTGATAAGAGTGAGGCATGGAAGGAGAAATAGGCAATCTTAACTGCTAACTAGTATTTTTGTGATATATGATGGAGTTTAGAACATTAACCTCATTATTCTAAAATAAAAAGTTAGGTATTTTTCACTTAATGAAGTGTTTGACCCTTGAGAGTACAATTTCAATAGCATAATTATGTTATTTTAATCTTTCAAAATTATGTCAAATGAGGAAGCGATGTGCCTATCTAGAGATTTTTGAACATGTTCTCGCTAGTTATATGGATTTAGTGATTAATGGATGAGATAAACTTTCTTGACATCCATTGGATTGCTCTAATGAGTGAACCCGCTGAGATGCTTAAGCTTCTTATAATTCAAGCCCATAAACAAGTTCGTTGAGCACATTGGACCAATCCTTTAATCCCTGTTTAAAGTCCACCAAGACAAATTTCTTTAAAACATTCCTAAAAATGAGCTTAATTCTTCGAGAACCGTCACTAACTCAAGAATTAGTCCAAAAAATATATATTTGAATCAAGCTTAAAAACCAAATTAACCCTCTACAATGATGGTATTCATTTGAAACAAGTAAAAACTTCAATCTTATGATAGATTACAATTTCAAAATAGCATTCCATGATAAACTATTTAGAGTTATATTAAAAAGTCCATGTTCTATGCCTTCAAAAGAAACATATGATTAAATTTTTGGAAACTACCAAATTGTTGACTATTCTAGTTACAAATACATGGAATAATTAGACATTATCAGGTAACTTACCTAAAAATTTTATATTTTAAACATGCAATAAAAGATATTTATTTACAAGTTCAACAAGATATCTTGTAACTTGTAAGTTCTATGAGGTAGAGGTTTTAGAATGGTTCTTGCACATTATATGATAGATAAGGTTTTAAATTTTGCTAACCTTTACCCATAGGGTAAGATATAAGTAAAGCCTTATACTCTACTCATTCTATTAGCATATTTTAAAAGAGAAAGATATGTAATTAGGTCTTATGTATAAGTGGGACCAATAATTTCTAACAACATATGATAACATGAACACAAATTAGATACGATTAGAAGCATGACCATAGAGATAAAACACAAAATTGACACACTAACGATATGAAAAACATGATTATAATATGGATAAATACTAATGATGAACAAATTGTTTGTAATATTTTTTTTTGTTTAATTTTATGGATACTAGCACCAACATAAGTTCAACGTGAAATATGATATGAGTCATCCCCAAATCTTAGTCGGTAGAGTTTGACGGTTGAAGGGTTTCTTGAGTTAATCTAGTCTAAGCTGAGGTGGCTCTAGCCTACCTAGGTTTAACTTGCAAAATAGATTGGGGTGAACATAATTGTTAGGGGTTACCTAGTTTGGCTATTTTGACGCTTAAGTTAATAAAGCTAATGAGGTAACAAACACTCAATAAGAGAGCTTAAGAGGAAAATGGGGGTTATTGGAGTAACAAATGAGTAGAAATCTGAAGTATTACTTATGAGGGGTGAAGGTCAAGTACTTATATGTCGAACTTCTAACCTCTTCTCAATTCATGGTACGTGGCCCTATGTTTTATGGGGCTCTAAGTTGGCAATTGCAGGAATGATTACTCCTAGGCTTTGCACTTGTCTTTTCCTAAAAAATGCTTGTTATTGTTTTATAACTAAAGCGAAGTGCACTTTAGGTTTTTCTCGGGGTGAGCTGCTGGCGGTCATATCACATTTAATGCGATGAGTACTGCATTGTAGGCCACATGTGATTCCTGTGAGCTTTTGTATTGTTTGAGGAGGGTTGTCAAAGATTGGATAGGAACCTAAGGGAGCCGACTCTAGCTAAGGGAGGAAATCCCTTAGCCAAATCCTTTATTTCCATACACGTCTTAGTGCCATCGCCTGGCCTAAGGCCTAGGCCAACTAGTCCAGGGTTAGCTAATCTAAGACCCGTTAGAGCCATCAATTAGTGAACGGTTGTTCGATTATGAACCCGAGATGATCGGCGTAGGTCATTTCTAACATCATGGTCTCAAGAAGGGTTGTGTAGCCCTAAACCTAAGGTGGTCAACCCATGTCTGAAAATTACCATCAATAATACGAATCTAATCCTTAATATGAATTATTAACAAAAGCTTTAATGATATTAATATGTTATATGAATTGATCAATAGTATACATTACTAGTAAAATTTTGACATATGAAAGTTTTTATAAAATATGAGTCTTAGTTTTTTAAAAACTATGCATTATCATTACATTATATTAAAACATTATTGATAACTATTCATTACCACCCATATGATCTTTAAAATTGGTAGGCCTTTATGTAGCTTTTCTCTTATAGAGAAATTCTTAATTATGATGGTATTATACTTTGCATGCATCACCAATTTTATCAACATTAATAGCATAGCCTAGCTTGCATTTAATTGCTTCAGAAGTGGGAATCCTTATCAGATTTGATTAAATGGTTCAACATATATGCAAAAATTTTGATTTTAGTCTTTAGATGTTTAATTTTTTCAAGGAAGAGATATGATTATCTTACTAGCAAAGGTTAAAATTAGTTAAGAATCCTTTATATTTGAATTTAGAGTTAGAACTTTTTTATGAACTTATGATTTTTTTTTTGCTAAATAGGAAAAGAGGATTTTATTAAAACTTAAGCAATGTCCAAAGTAGTATAACCAGACAACGAAGAAACATTATAAGCTAACACATCCAAATGGATAAGCTCTTGAATGGAAAAAGGGGTTTACACCTTTTTTTGGTAGGCAATTCTATTCGTTCTTACCATTTTCCTAGAAGCTTGCAAGAAATCTCCTCAAAATAATAATCCCCACCCTTTTTGGACATCTTCTTTATATTGGGTCAAAACAAACCTAACAATTTTTCTCATTGATTCGCATGAAATGTCCACATATTGGTAAAGAGTCGCTTTGATACAATTTATAACGATTTAAAAGTAGTTAATAGCCAAACCAGCGAGTAACTAATGGTTTTTTTTTTTCCCTCAAGTCACATAGGGCAAAAGATCCTAGTTAATGCCGAGTTGGTATTCATTACTTTATATATAAAACAAAACTAATGCTCTCCCACAATCCATATTATTCACATAGGGAATCATACTACAACTATGGCTACTAAGAGCAATCTCAAGTTGTTATTTACAAGCTTGTATTCTTTGTACAGAAGGTTCATTATCATTATCAATTACCCAATAGCCTTGAACATCAAAGGTTTGAAGCTTTAAAACTATTTCTAGCAAAAATAATTATATGAACAGTGATTAAGTGATTCATTCTTTTGATGATGCAAATAGCTTATGATGAAAGTGAAATATAATAATGCAGAAAGGAAGATTTATGCTTATAGGAGCGGCTTAGCATCCAATCACCAATAGCTGCTAGATATATGTTTTCTAGCACAATATTCCAAAATGTTTCTCTACTTTTTCGTACAATGTATTATTTGTCATTTTTACCATTTTTAGAATGTTTAGAGGATTTTTTTGTACGTTCTCCTTCTTGTTTTTTCCTTACTTATTATAACCCTAGTTGAGGCCATATAAATACCCTACTTCCTTTATACGTAGATGCACTCACTCATTATTGAATTACAAAATTTCCTTATAGAGTAATCTTTGTGTTTTCTTTTATCCTTATCTCTTATCTAACTTCTTTAGCAAAAGTTAGAAGCAAGCAACCTTAAACATACATTTGTGTGTCATATCAAGCGTTAGGACTAGGTCAAGTAGGATCAGTTGATGCATCATATCCAGCTAGTAGCTACTTGGATTTGCTAAACCCTTTTGTTTTCCTTTCATTCCTATTCATTGTGGTGTTTCTTCGTATGTACGACCCTAAGAATGCATCATAGACGAAGGGCAGGATATTGATACTAGTGCTAAAGACTTAAAGTGACAAGCTCAAGTGATTAACTCATCAAATGATCCTCCAGGTATGAAATCTATCTTCTTTATCTCATGGAAAAAAAAGCCCTTTATGCAAAATTGAAGAATACTCTAATTGTGAAAGTTTTTAGTCATTTCTTAAGCTATAAATTTCTTTTTTATAAACTTAGGATAGTATGGAATATTGTGAAAAAAAATTCAATATGATTACCTTAGGTTGGGTTTTTATGTTGTGTCTTTTAGTAGTCTTGAAGATTTAAATTTAGTGATTAGAGAAGGGGCTTGGTTTATCAATGGCCATTTCTTAACTATAAGGCACTGGGAACCAAATTTCAAACCCTTAACCTCATCCTTAAGCTTAGTTGTAGTTTGGGTTAGAATCTATAAACTGCCTCTAGAATTTTATGACTTTGATTCCCTCAAAATAATAGGTAAAGCAATTAGACCCTTACTTAAGGTAGACACTTATACCATGAATGTAGAAAGAGGCAGATTTGTTAGGCTCTTTATGTAAGTGAATTTTCATGAGCCTCTATAGTATTCCATAAAAATTGACAACAAGGTGTTTAAACTACCATATGAAGGTATAATAAACTTTTGTACTTGTTATGGATGCATTGGGCATATGATTAGAGGATGCCTTCAAAGAATTGTTGAAAACCTAACTAATAATGTTGAAAACCTAAACCAAAAACAATAGGACTAGTTGGATCAAAGCCTAACATAATAAATAAACGTTAATCTTATATGGGGAAGATTTACTAGCAAATGAGGCCATAGAAATAAACCAAAGTGATGCTAAAGGAAAGGAGCCTATGGAGCAAAAAAGCCTATATGGGATTGGATTTTAGTGACTAATAAGAAAAATAAAAATGGTGATAATGATGCCATGGCCACCTGTTGTAAATCTAAGGAAAGAAATCTTTCAACTGATCTTAGGTTAGCAGTGGCAAATCATGCTACATTATGATCAGTTGATAATTCTCACGAAAACAACCAATCAAAAAATTGGGTGGAAAAAGGAAAAAAAAAAACAAGGAATTAAATGCATTAGTTTCTAGCAATATCAATTTTGATAAGGAAGTTTTGATGCCAAGGAAAGAATGAATATTAATGGAGAATTAAATGAAAAGGATGACAATAAAAGCTCCTTCATCTTTTAAGCTTATATTGAGAAAACATAAATTTCTCTTTTTTAAAAGAAACAAATAACACAGGTAAAAAACTTGTTAGAAACCATAACTTAAATGAATCAAAGAGTCATTCTGACTTTCATAATGAGGCTCTTATAACGACATTCGAATCTCCTAAACATAGATGGGAGCCAAAAATTTTTTCTGATAGATTGGGAGCACACAATAAACAGAGTGGTAGTAAAGTTAGTAGACATAAGGAGGTTGCATGGAAAAATGGTAAATCCTAACTTAGTCCCAATAGTGAATGCCTAAATCATCCATGCAGAAGGAGAGACAATACTAACCAACTTAGGGCTAACAATAGCCAAAAGGAGAACATATTAAGTGCAAAGGCATGCTCTTATGCCAAGAAACAACATTAGAACTACATTGATAAGGAAAAAATGGCAAAGGACAATGAGAGTCTTAGTAGATCAAATTCTCAAAGTTGAGGACCTAGTACTCCTCGAGCACCTAATCCCAATAGCAATTATTATGAAAAAACTCTTTCCTCATCAACTCGTCTTTTAAAGTCTAGAATAGTCCCTAGCCTTATTGGAGATGGAAAACAATCTAAGTAAATTTTATGTGGAGTTAAAAAGGGACAAGAAGAATAGCAGGGCAGTTTATATAGTACAAAATGCTGACATCAATTATGGAAGAAGAAAGAATCTTTGTCTCTATTTAGAAAACCTTACCTCAGGTGCTGAAAAGCATGGAGTATCTCTTGCTTAAAGTAAGTCAACACAAAGTGTCGGTTCATTAAACACTTCATAAGCCTGTAAGTTCTAATTGGCTCTTCTCCTTCAGTATCTCATTTAACAATTAACTTATCCCATCAAAGACTTGCATACTCAACAAGGGATAATGAAGCCAACTTAACCTTTGTTTGGTCACCATAATCGTAACACTCAAAAAACTTCTCAACTCGGGGAACCCAGTCAACGAATTCTTCAGGTTAGCTACTTCCTCTAAAGGTCAGTAGTTTAAGCTTGATATTATTAAGTCCTCAGCCAGGTGCTCAGGGTTCATCCCTTGCATTCCGAGTTCATCAGTTCACTTTGGGTCAGCCACTTCTGTTAGATCTCTACTTGGCTTCAACTCTCTTCTCTGGGTTTCTTGATTTGCTTTGGAGTCAACACTCCTTTCACTTCTTCTTTTCGGCTCGAGTCGATGTTCTCGTCTTCTTGGCTTGACAGCTCTTTTTGACTATCGCTTCACATGATTAAGCTCATTAGATTAAAGCTACTCCTACTGGTGGCTGTCCATTCCCTTCTTTCTTCTCGACCATCACATTTGTGGCCCTTGACTAAACCAATGAGTTCTTGGATAAAGTCAGTAAGATTCTGAATTTGATACTCCAATTTGTTAACATGTCTCCTCAAGCTTCTGTAAGGACTATCAGCAATATTGTTGACACTATCTTCTGAAATTCTTGTACGTACAGTAATTTTCCAAAAAATTAAACAAATATGTTTTACAAAAAAAAAAAAAAAAAACTATAGCAATTAGAATCAACTGCCAAAATTACTGTTATTCAACTCAATAGCACAATACTACAACTACTAAAACACAAATACATTACACTATAGAATGTCGACTACAGAAATGTCTAAATCATGAATCAAACTTTAAAGAATCACTAGCACACATGTCTCCCCAAAACTTTAATACTAAGATGGTAACGATCAATGGCAACAGGTCTCAAAAACTTAAAGTGGGTTGAATGGGTATGATAGACAAGAAGTGAAATGGTTGGGTTTTAACGGTGAATATAGATGGATATCACGTACCAAGAAATAAACACTATCGGGAGTTTGAGCTTGAAATAGGGTTCGATACGACTCACGAACACTAAATGTCACTCGGGGTCCAAATGAGGGTTAGATGCAACTCACTAACCGGCTTAAATGAAGGAGTTCGCCATAATCTTCAGAACAAGATCAATAAGAACATAGAAATGATTAAAGAGTTTGATTTATACTCGATAATTCGACACTACTAACTCAAGTGTAACCTTGCTCAAAAGGGAAAGATTTTAAAACATAAGAATATACTTTTTTTATCTAATTTCGTCTATCTCTAATGTTTACAGATGTTATTATTTATCGCAAGTCCTAAACTTTAGTAGGAAAATTGTAAATAATGGACAAGGCCTTAAGGCATAAAGAATGGGTCCATAAATAAAATAAAGAAAACATGTACAAGAATACAAAACTGTACATTTTATAGGGGAAGTCAGCATGCAATCACTCAGCATGTCCTAAAAGGAGTAATATTTGAACCGGATGGGGTCAATAGTTGGATGTATAGGTTTGGGAAGGAGTTCCTGAAGTCTCATGTAGCTTGGCTGAGACACCAACGAGGTCGGCCTACAATTGCCGAGTTCTAAAGTTAGTTGACACTAGTCTCTCCATGCCATGACGAGTAGATCCCACTTTCGGCAACATGTTCTTTCGGCTACTCAATCGATGACAAACTTCTTACCTGGTAGTTATCTTTTTTCCTCTCATCCTTCTAGCTTTAGCTCAGCCTTGGTAAACATTGATCGGCTTCGACTTCGGACAAGTTTGCCTTAGGTTAGATGTAGTCAGAGGCTGATTCTTATCAGGTATGTTATGATAGAAATCATTGGCTACTTCAAACCTAATAAAATCTATTTAGGCATAAGCTTATGAGTAGTAGGCTTATATGAAAAGGAGGAAAATCTATTTGTGTGAAGATTTTAACCTTCAATGGATACCTCCTCAGCTACCATAGATCTAACTTAATATAGATGGATCGGTAATAACCTCCGATGGCCAAGCTACCATAGGAGGAGTCATTAAAGATGCCTAGAGGAAATGTAATATTGGCTTTAGATAAAAGCTTAGATGCATTAACATACTTTCTACAAAACTATTGGCCATGTATTAGGGGATATATTTTTACATATAAGCTAACTGTGCTCACATAAAAATATGTATAGATTCAGTTGCTGCAGTTGCGCTATTATAGCATCATACTAACCATAAACTACTCTTTCATAATATTTTAGACAATTACAAGGAAAAGCTATTGAAGATGAAGGCTTAGAAGATTGAGCTAATTCCAAGGGAGTTGAATCAATTAGCTAATTCCTTGATTGGGTGGATCCTCCAATAACAACAGGATGAGAAGACTTTTGTTTACCCTCCTCAATTATGTTTATCCAAGTTAAAATTGGATGTATTTAGTTTTAGGTTATGTAAGGAGACTAGAACTCCTATAAATTCTCTAAGACCTACTATGATGCGTCTTTAAGGTCGGATACATAAAGAAACACTACAATGATGCAAACTAAAAAGGAACAAAAGAAAGCTAGCAAAGTCTAGATAACTATTAACTAGATATGACACACTAATCAATTTTACTTAGCCTACAATCTACCGGATATGACGCACTGATCCAAATTAAAAGGTCACTCGTCACTACTGTTTGCTAAAGGGGATAGATAAGAGTTAAAGGGGAATGAGAATGTTAGGGTTGCTTAAAGAAAACTTGAATAAAATCCTAATCTTGTTCATTGATGTTTACGTACAATTAAGTGGAGATTTATATATCCATCTACTAAAGTTACCTTACATATATGAAAAGACAAAAAGGGGATTCTTACAATTAGGTTACATAATATATACTAAAAAGGGTCAAAGAGATAAAAAAATATTTTGTACAAAAAAAGTAAGAATCCTTTTAGAATGTTGTACTAAAAGACACATGTCACTTAGTGGTTAGATATTAGAGATATGGTACAAAGTGAACAAGAAAAGAACAACTTTCAATTAGGGACCAACCTAATCTGGATCAAGTCAGGGTCCAGTCATTTCTATTACAGGATAATCAACTTAAGTTGGGGTTAGATGTTTATGGTCAATTAGGGATATCAACTTGGATAGTCTTAGGGCTATCTTCTTGGACATCCTGTTATGGCACAACTGCTTGGTAGGAGCATATCTAATATATGTAAGAATCTAGTAATTTGGTCAGTGGGGGATTAAGTCAGGACAAGAGTCTCCATCTTGAATATGGCTTGGAGCTAGTATCCTCTTCCTCCAAGCAAGTCCTTAGAATCCTTTAGCTCAACTGCAGGTGATCGGTCCAGAAGGTTGACTCTTATCATTTGCTAAAGGGTTGGAAAGATTTGTCCTCAAATCTGGAGTGATCTCTAGTTGTCCTTCATTTGGGGCACTCATAAGGTCTTCTTCTGCTGGTTGGTGAGGAATAAGATCAAATACATTAAAAATAAGGGAGACATCATAGTCATCAAGTAACTTAAAATGGTAAGCTTTGTAGTTAACTTTCTTTATGATCTTGAATGGACCATTAGCTCGAGGAGATAGTTTGCTCATCTCAATTACAGAAATTGTTCTCAACTAAGAAGAATCCATAATAAGTCTCCTAGCTAGAAAGTAACAGTTCAGTGGCTTTGGCTACCAAGCTCATGTTGTTTCTAATTGAACTTAGTAATCTTCTTGGTTACAGATTGATGTAGCGCTTGTAATTCTTAGGCTCGGTCAACTCTGGATTGACTATCTTTAACAGCTGCTGAGGTGCCAATTATATCTAAGGTAATAGTAGGATTAAGGCCATAGACGGCTTCGAATGAGGTCTTCCTAGTGGTGTTATGGACAATTCGATTGTATGCAAATTCCGTAACTAGTAAACATAGATCCCAAACCTTTAAGTTCTTTCCTACGATAGCTCTGAGTAAGTTGTCCAATGTCCTATTCATCATTTTAGTCTGACCATTAGTTTGAAGGTAACTATTGGAGTTGAATATAAGTTTAGTTCCAAGTCTTCTCAAAAGAGTCTTTTAAAAATAGCTCAAGAATTTTGTGTCCTAATTTGAAATGATAATCTTCAGTATTCCATGTAGTTAGACGACTTTCTGCAAAAATAAACCAACAATGTATAAAGCATTGTTAGTTTAATGGCACAAAATGAAGTGTACCATTTTGCTAAAGTAATTCACTACAACAAATATATAATCTTTTCCTCTAGATGTTCGAGACAACCCTAGGACAAAATCTATGTTGAGGTCAGCCTCAGATAAGGTTGGCGTTAGCAAAGGCATGTATTATCCATGGGGTTCTCTCTTCCCTTTAGCTTGCTTGCACACTTTACAACTACCAACTACCTTATGGACATCTTTAGCCAAACCAAGCCAATAAAATTTTTCCTTCAATAGATTAGTTGTCATGGTCTCTCTAAAGTGATTAGATAATCTTTCGCTATGAGCTTCCCTAAGCAATAACTCACCTGTGGAATAGTATGATATACACGACCTTTGGTCCTTGAACAAATAGCTTTCCTTAAGATAATATCCCTTTACAGCAATTCCATCCCGACACTGCTCTATGATAGGGCTAGAATGAGGATCATGAGTGTACTACTCAGTAATGAGTGAGAATCCCAATAATTTAGTCTACAAAGTGGTTAGCAAGGCTTGCCATTGTGACAAAGCATCGACAACTACATTTGCACTTCCCTTCTTGTGCTAGATGACATATAGGAGCCCTTTAGTAAACTTTAACCATTTGGCTTGTCTTTTCAAGAGTTTATTCTAACTCCCAAGATGCTTTAGAGATTCATGGTCTATATAAATAACAAACTCTCTCAGTAGCAAATAGTATTATCAAATACTAAGGGCTTAGTAAAGAGAATAAAACTCTTTCTTGTACACAAAATAGTTTAGGGCACCAACACTAAGCTACTCATTGTAATAGGTAACGAGTCGTCGTTCTTGCATTAGGACAACACCAATTCCAATGCTTGACGCATTACGTTCCAATTCAAAAGGCTTTTTAACGTCTGGATTTAATAAGATAGGGGTGATAGTAAGCTTCTCCTTGATCTCTCTAAAGCTCTGTTCAACTTGGTTATTCCATCTAAACCCATCACTCTTCTTTGTTAGCTTGGTTAAGGAGGCAGTTATTGTATTGAAGTTTTTAATGAATTGCTTATAAAAAGAAGTTAAGCCATGAAAGCTTTAAACTTCAATAGCATTTTTCGACGTCGGCCATTCCAATACAGCTTGGATCTTCTCTTCATCTGCTCGGATTCTTTCCCCTAACATTACAAACCCAAGAAAAATCACTTCATCCTCGTAGAAAGAACATTTCTTCAAATTCCCATATAACTATTCGAATCACAAAATGTTAAATACTGCTCAAAGATATTGAACATAATTGCTCGGGATGGCACTGTATACCAATATATCATCAAAGTACACGACCATACATCTACCAATCAAAAGGTACATCATATGGTTCATTAATCTCATAAATGTGTTCGGCGCATGATGTGCCTAAGAGCATAGTTATCATTAGGACTTATCGCAAGAGGTGACAAATCAATAGGTCCTTCGAAATATAAAAAAAAAAAATAGAGTGAAGAGGTCGACAAACGAAATATAGTAGCTAATGTAAAGCTGCTTAGGGAATGCGACCTACCAACGAACACAACACGACTTGACACTTCACTTAATATGACACATAAGCTAATGTCAAGATCCACCCACCACTAATCTTAAGCTACTTGGTAGGATTGGATAAGAGTAAGAAAATAGACTTGGAAAGGGTTGTCTAGTAAGAATAAGTATATTCAATGTTTGGAATTAAACATAATGTCCAGCTACAAAGAAAAGAGACTATTTATAGTAAGTCTCTAGAGCAATATTACAATTAAGGAAAATTACAAAAGGGTATACATAAAAAGGAGGTTTGTAGTACATACAAAAAAGGGTAAATAGGATAAATGACAAAAAAAGAAAAATAATATAGTGTCAAATAAGATAGATAGGTAGTAATGTAACATTGGTTCCATACAAAAGATTCTTTAGCTATATCAACCGAGTGGAATCGATGCTCGAGATGAGAAAGGGATTCCATAAGAATTGGTAGGAGGATGGGAGAGAAGTATTTGTCCAACAGGGGGCTATCTCTCGTTATTCGACAGGAAGCTTTCGGCAACTAAAGGTCTGATCATTCAGCACAAAGCCTTTGGCTAAAGAATAGTCAACATCGGCACATGAGAGAAAACAAAGCATAGTATAACCATCCAAAGCTCTCAAGGAATTCAGTTACCTTTGTCATCGGTAGGTTCATGAAAGAGAATTCTTCGAGTAAGCGACTGGAAGCCTTTAAGGCATGCGTGAGTAAGTGGGCCAAAGGTTTGTAACCAATCAACTCTTTGGGGTTATTGGAGATTTTCCCTCAAATCATGATCTTTGTCAACGTTTGGCACATGCGGAGTCAAGTTAATGATGTTGAATTTGGTAAACACGCCGTATCTTTTGAGCAGCTCAACCTAATAGGTGTTATCATTAATATGCTTAAGTATCTTATGAGGCCTAATTACTTTGGGAGATAGTTTGTTCATTCTCTTGCCAAGGAAGCATTCCTTGCTAAGATGGACTCAAATAAGGTCTCCAAAGATATAAACAACTCATCTCTTTCATCGGCTTCCTTGTTCCTTCTGTTGGGCTATAGTCTTGGCCACTTGTTTGACAACCCTTTGATGTAACTTTTGGAATTCCTCAACTCACTACAAGCTAGGTTAGCTTTCTTCTTATATGATCTGACTGATAATTAAATCTAAGGGTAAGTTTGGGTTAAGTCCATAAATGACCATAAATGTTGATTTTCCTATCTAGCTATGAGCTGAGCAATTGTAGGCAAACTCAATGATAGATAGGCATAAATCTTAGTCGTGTAAATTCCTCCTAACAGTTGCTCATAAGAGGTTTCCAACTATCTTGTTCACAAATTCAGTTTAGCTGTCTATCTACGAGTGGCAAGAAGTACTAAACATGAGTTTAGTGCCGAGCTTCTTCTACAGGGTCCTCCAAAAGAAGTTCGTAAACTTTGAGTTATGGTTTGACATAATACTTCTTATCACTCCATACAATAGCATAATTTCCTACAAAAAGAGGTTAGCGACGAATTAAGTATCATTAGTTTTATGGTAAGGAATGAAGTGGCTCATCTTGCTGAATCGATCGACCACTACCATAATTATGTCATGTCTTGTTGGTATTCGGGATGGTCGAACATGAAATCCATGCTTAGGTCGATCTACGACCGCTCAAGCATAAGCAAGGGTATGTACTCTCCATACGGCTCTCTCCTTCATTTTCCATGTTTACATACCTTTACCTCTCAAGAATTCGGTACACATCCTTCATTATCCTAAGATAGTAGAAATGTTCTTTCAATATCTTAATTGTCCTCTTTTCCCCAAAATGGTTAATCAAGCTCCCAACATGAGCTTTTCAGAAGAGTAATTGCCTTACCAAACCACTTGGCACACAAATATGCTTGCCCTTTCATCAAGAACCCCTAATTCAAGTTAAACCCATCTGCAGCTCCTCCAATATTGTACTTGGCCATTAGGGGCCCAAAATGTAGATTATGCTCATATTGATCAGGTAAAGTGCCAAATCCAAGTACCTTGGCTTGTAATGTAGTGATGAAGGTATGACGACGAGAAAGAGAGTCAACCACAGTTTTTATGCTTCCCTTCTTGTATCTAATGACTAGCAAAAGGTCTTTAAGAACTCGACTCATTTAGTATGACGCCAAGAAAGTTTCTATTGTCCTTAGAGGTATTTAAGAGATTCATTATCGAAGTAGATGATGAATTATCTTGGTAATAGGTAATGTTACTAGTTTTATAGTGTTTAAACAAGCTCATAAAACTCTCTATCATAGGCTAAGTAATTCAAGGTAGCTCCTTGGAGTTTCTTACTAAAGTAAGCAATGGGTCAACGTTCTTACATAAGGACATCATCAATGTCGACTCCAAATACGTCACATTTAACCTAAAAAAATGTCTCAAAATCTAGTAGAGTGAGTACTAGGGCAGATGTCAATTTAGACTTTACATCTTCAAAACTCTTATGAGCTTTCTTTGACCACTTAAACTCAGAGTTCTTCTTGGTCATCTCAGTTAATGGCACCATTATGGAATTGAAGTTTTGAATGAACCTCTTATAGAACGAAGCAAGACCATAGAAGCTCTTCACTTCGACAGCATTAGTTGGTGTGGGCCACTCAAGAATAGCTCTTACTTTCTCGTAATCAACTTGGACTCCTTTTAAAAAACATGCCCGAGGAATATAACCTCACTATAGCAGAATGCACATTTCTTCAAATTGTCAAATAATCTCTTGATATGGAGAATATCGAATACTAATCTTAAATGCTCAACATGGGTGATGAGGTCAATACTGTGGAACTGAAATAAACCATAATACATTTGCCAATCAGTGCGCTCAGTATATGATTCATGAGCTATATAAAAGTACTTGGAGCATTTGTCAAACTAAACGACATCACCATCCATTCGAACAGATCATCCCTTATCTTGAAGGCCATCTTCCATTCATCTATAGGTTTCATTCGTATTCAATGGTAGCTAATCTTCAAATTAATTTTTGAAAAGATGTAGGCACCATACAACTTACTAAGCATATCAACTAACCATAGGATCGGATATCGATACTTAATAGTAATTTTGTTGATGATATGGCTGTCAATGTACATCCTCCGCAACCCATCTTTCTTTGGTACTAGCACAACTGGTACGGCATATGGGCTCATGCTCTCTCGAATATATCTACAATCTACCAACTCATGCATTTGTTTCTTTAGCTTGGATACCTACTCAAGATTGAGCCTAAGGGTAGTAAATCTTTCGGTATCTCGGCAGGAAATAGGTCAACATACTCTTCTAGTAGAGCTCTCAACTCAATAAGTGAGTTCTCGGCTTCTCTCAACTCCAAGAGTTTCCTTACTAAAAGGAGATCCACTTGTTTCTTTAGCCTGGTTGCCTACTCGGGATTAAGCCTATAAGTAGGTCAATTCGGTAGGGCAACTACAAGCAAAAGATCGATGCAATTTTCAATGTTTCTTAAGGGTAGTAACCTTTCAATTCCTTAGTAAGAAATAGGTCAGCATGCTCTTCTAGTAGAGCTCTTACCTCGGTAGGTAAGTTCTTAACTTCTCTCAACTTTAAGAGTTTCCTTACTAAAAGGAGCACACACTCCTTAGCTTTGGCTTTATGGGTGAACTGAGCTTGGGAAATCTCTAAAGACTTCCATTGTAGAGATTTGGCAACCTTCTCTCGTGCCTCCTGCACTTCCCTAGGTGATGGGAATTAAGCTACGGGACCTTTAACCGATAGTCAAGCCTAAGGAATGGAAGGCCTGGCACAAAAAATTCTCCTATTCTAACTGACTTCTACCGAGGCTAAGTATTTCCTTGCCAATGCATTCTGCATACTGAGTTGTATGACTACCTATTTCTCGTAGATAGTGTGCCAAGAAGAAGAAGACCACGAGAACAACCAATCTTCATTGTCACTCACACCTAGCCAATTACTTACTTAGCATCACCTTTGCCAAAATGCCAAGAGAGAGAGACTCTAAACTGAGTAAGTTACCCTTACTCGGATAAGCAAGTTGACTGTGCTTTTTGTTCGCATCTTCCAACGGCCTCGCTAATACAGCATCACCATGTGTATAGAATCATGTGTAAAATTCGTTACATCGATGATTATTTTTCTTAAATATTCATTTTTACCTTTTTATATCTTGGTATTAAAGAGGAGGTTTTGTTTGAGTTAAAGTTTGTTTTCGAAGTTCTGTTTATGCTCTGTTTTACATGTGTGAAACAGAGCAAGTTACTGTGTTCATCTTAGTTGCTGTATTTGCTAGCTGTTACTTTCCTGAAGTGTTTATTTGAGTTTTGAATTTGTGAAGAAAATGACTAACTTAAGTATGAAGGTTGGTATGGGAGATGACAATAGTAGAGTTATCTACCATGGCCAACAGTCTCAAGGAACTCCTAGAAGCACTAACAAGAGATTGGATAAGGCAACTAATCTCTTAATAGATCTGAGTCGAGCTGTTCATAAGTTAGATTACTGATTAACTGAGGCTATACAAAACACCTCATAAGCTACTTAACCTATTAGAGGTTAGAACCCAACTCGACCCATTTAAGATGGAGGAGTAGGCGAACGAGTAAGATGAAGGATAGACCTTAGAGAACTAGATGAAGAGGATAAGGAAGAGTACTTTGAAGAAGAGTGAACTAGAGTCCCAGAACATCTAACAATGTGAAACTTCAGATTTTGAGTTTCAATGTATCTGAGAATGTTGATAAATATTTAGAATGGAAAGCGAAGGTGGAGCAAGTTTTTAACTATTATCAATACGAAGATTACGAGAAGATAAGAACTACTACTATTGAGTTCTCCGAATATGCTGTCATGTAGTGGAAGAATTTCCGGACTATAAGGAAGCAAGAAGGCTATCAAGAGATTAATACTTAGCTTGAAATGAAAAGAATATTGAGAAATAGATTTGTGCTTGAAACTTACCTGTCAGATACTTTCACTCAACTTCAAAAGCTAAGGTAAGGAGGTTGAACAATTGATGAGTATATCTAAGAATTCCAAATGGTCATGATCCATTGTGAAGTAAAGGAACTACTAACTTGAACAATCTTTAGGTTCATCATGGGGTTGAGAGTTGATGTTCGGGACATTGTAGAACTCCAACAATTTACAACAATGGATTAAGCCATTTGAATAGCTCAACAAGTATAGAGGCAAAGAAGAAGCCAAGTACCTGCTAGAATGTTGGCTAGCCGACCAAGACAGGGAAGTCATCGAGCTTAGCCAAGTACCGAAACAATCAGAAAGGTTGATGTTCGAGTCAATAAAAAAGGCTAACCTGATGATGAAGTGCTAATCTAAACTTATGAGAAGGGGTAAGGATTAGGCAAGAAGACAAACTAAATCAAGTGCTTCAAATACTAAGGTTTTAGACATATGGCCATTCAGTTTTCGAACCGAAGAACTATGGTGATTAAAAGAGACATCCCAAAGCTAGAGGAAGACAGTACAGATGAGGAACCTGAGGAGGAGATCATTGCCAAGAAAGAACTAATTAAGGAGTACATGTTTGCTGAGAACTTAGATCAGCCGATCATAGTTATCTGATGTACAATGGACATAGAACCCTCACGAAAGGAGGAGTAGAAAAAGAATTTGTTTCATACTACCTATAAAGTGAATAATCAGGTATGTGCCTTCAATGTGGATGGTAGAAGTTGCACCAATATGGCATCAATTGATCTTATTTCAAAATTAAAGTTATCAACTGTTGCACATCCAAAGCCATATAAGTTGTACTGGTTGAGTGAGAAAGGAGCACTACTGTCACTCGGTAAAAATTATTACTAATCACTATAAGGAATTACTTTAACCAAATTTTCTACAACGTACTACCCATGTGTGCTTCTCATGTGTTACTAGGTAGGCCATGATTGTTTGATAGGAGAGTCATCCATGATGGCTATAAGAACATGTACATGTTCAAGAAGGATGGATAGAAGATCACATTGGACCCGATACTATCGAGAGAAGTTAATAAATTGTAAACAAAATTTGCTCGCGGATCTAAAAAAGCTCTGGTAATGAGTAAAGCTGAGCTCCGAAAGGCCATTGATGCTGATGAGCCGACCCTTATGTTGGTTAAGTGCCTATTAGAGATGAAGGAGTGAGGTGAACTTCCCTAAGAAATAAAAAAGTTATTAAATGAATATGCCGACTTGTTTCTAGAATAGTTACTTGAAGGGCTACCCCCAATTTTAGACATAGAGCATTGTATTAACTTAATACTCGGCGTTGCATTGTCGAATAAACCAACCTATCAAATGAATCTTGAATACGCTTCTAAGCTCCAACGTTAAGTCAATGAGTTGCTGGAGAAAGGATATCTTAGAGAAAGTCTTAGCCCTTGTACTGTACCAACGCTTCTAATGCTGAAAAAGGTAGAATCTGGCAAATGTATGTCAATAGCTAAGCTATGAACAAGATCATGATCAAATATAGGTATTCGATCTTGAGGTTAGAAGACATGTTGGACGAGTTGAGTGGAGCCAAAGTCTTTAGTAAGATTAACCTAAAGTCTGCCTACCATCAAATCTGTATGAGGCCAAGAAATGAATGGAAGATAACGTTTAAAATATGGCATGAACTCTATGAGTGGATGGTCATGCTGTTAAGCTTGTCAAATGCCTTAAGCACTTTCATGAAATTGATGAACTACGTATCAAGACATCTAATTGGAAAATGTGTTGTGGTGTACTTTGACAACATACTGGTCTACAGTGCCGACATGCCGAGTCACTGTAAGTATCTTTAAGCTGTATTGAATATTCTCCATGCTGAGAAATTATTTGGCAACTTAAAGATGTGTTTGCTTTTACAAGGAGGAAGTTGTCTTCTTGGGCTATGTAGTTGGTGGAGGGGGCTTACGATGGATGATGAGAAAATCCGAACAATTGTAGAGTGGCTGACTCCAACTACTTATGTCAACGTGAGAAGTTTCACGAACTTGCTTCATTCTATAAATGATTCATCAAGACTTTCAATACCCTTGCCACACCACTTACTAAGTTAACAAAGAAAAACACCGACTTCCAATGGGGAGAAAGGGAGGAGAGAAACTTTGCCAAGATAAAAGATTGACCATTTCCCCGATATTAGTTTTACCTGACTTTAAGAAAATATTTGAGCTGGAATATGATGCATCAAGCATTGGAATAGGTGCTATCTTAATGTAGGAAGGTCGACCAATTACCTTTCATAGTGAAAAGCTTAGAAGACCATAGTTGAATTATTTTGTGTATGACAAAGAACTCTTGGCACTGATTCGAGCACTGCAAGTATGGCAAAACTATTTACTACCGAGAGAATTTATTATATATACTGATCATGAATCACTGAGGTACCTTTGAAGTCAAACTAAGTAATCAAAGTGGCAAGCGAGATGGGTTGAATTCCTTAAGAGATTCAATTTTGTAATACAATATAAACAAGGAAAGAGTAATGTCGTTGCAAATGCTCTTTTAAGAAGACATGCACTTATGAATAAACTTTAGACTAGACTATATGGGTTTACAAGTATCAAAGAATGGTATTTTGAGGATTCACACTTTAGATCCATAATTGTGCAGTGCATCAATGGAAGAATAGTGGACGAATATCATGTGGAAGATGGCTACTTGTTTCGAGGTGGAAAATTATGCATATTAACTTGTTCCTTGAAGAAGCTGCTAATCAGGGAAGCCCACAATAAAGGACTATTTGGACATTTTAGGGAGAAAAGAACGTATGAATTGCTGAATGGTCGATTCTTATGGCTAAGAATGAGGCAAGACGTGCACCGAGTTGTTGAAAGTGTACCATGTATAAAAGGGAGAAGTGCTGAGGAGTGTAGTCTCTAATAAGGACCCGAAGTTTTTTAGTCATTTCCAGTGGACCCTATGGCATTGGATAGAGACCAAACTACTATTCATCACTTCCTATCCCCCCCCCCCCCAAACTAATGGTTAAATAAAGGTTGTTAATCGTATTTTGGGATTACTGCTCCAAGCTGTAGTAGATAAGAACTTGACTGATTAGGACGTCTTCTTACCAGCAGTCAAATTCAATTACAACCAAGTAGTGCATGACACTACTAATTAGACTCCTTTCAAAGTGGTCTATGGTTTCAATCTTGAGCTACCCTTCGATCATACCCCTGTACCTGTATTCGTGCAAGAGGACCCTGACATGAGGGCTAGAGTACAATCCCTTCAGCATACCAATTGTAAAATCACTCAATACATCGACTAAGTTGCTAGAAGAATGTATGAGAAGACCATGGGTAAGATGGTTAAATAATTCCAGCAAGGAGACTTGGTATGGCTATACCTCAACAAGGAATGTTTTTCGAGTAAAAGTAGGAATAAATATTCTGCAAGAGCTGAAGAACTCTTCAAGATAATCCAGAAAATCAATGATAACGCCTATAGGTTGGAGCTACCTAATGATTATGGAGTATCTGACACCTTCAACACTGCCAACCTTAGTCCTTATCACCTTGATGGAGAGCTAACCGAAGATCGTTCAGATTTGATCCCAAATTCAAATCAATCCAAAGGGAATTATGGGAATCAAGCTACGGGACCTTTAACTCGCAGTTGAGCCTGAAGACTAGAAGGTCTGGTACAGTGAATTCTCCTATTCCAACCAACTCCTACTAAGGTCGAGCATTTCCTTACCAACGCGTTCTGCATACTTAGTCATATGACTACCTATTTCTCGCAAATAGTATGTTGGGAAGAGAAAGGCCAAGAGAATAGTTAATCCTCATTCTTATTTATGCTTGACCAATTACTTACTCAGCATTACCCTTACCAAGATGCTAAGAGAGAGACCGACTCTAGACTGACTAAGCCACTCCTACTTGGACAAGTAAGCTGACCGTATGTTTTGTCCACATCTTCTAATGGCCTCACCAACATAACATCACCACGTGTACAAAATCATATGTAGGATCCGTTACACCAATGATTATTTTTCTTGAATATTCATTTTTACCCTTTTGTATATTGTACATTATTTTCTTAGAAAATGCTCTTTTTGTTTTTCTTTTTTTGGGTAAGTTGCCCTAACTTATGAGTATAAATATCCTTATAATTGTAACTATAAAAAGATAAGATAGATTATCATTAATACACTATAGTATTTTTCCTTTCTTGTATAAATACTACCTGTTTACTTTAGACATAACTCTTATCTTAACCCTTGAGTAAGGTTAGGTGGTGAGTAATCTCATCGAACCGATTTGTACATCATATCAAATTGTGCCATAAGTCCTTGAAAGTTCCATTAGTATATCATATCCTCTGGAGCTGTTCGTAGGTTTTTGCTTACTCTTCGTTCACATTAGTCCTTTTTACACATTCCCCATCACTTTCTTTTCAACCTTTTTACAAGCTAAGACCCATCCAACAACTAGCCTTATCTGTTCTTAGTCACAATTCATACTACTAGGATTCATAGGGGTCAATATAACCATCTTCTAGTCCTTTTAGAACATGTAGGTGTTCTTATACCCATCATATAATACCATAAATTCAAACAACTGGGGTTAGTTGAGTAAGATGTGCGAAGCGCACATAGGTAGGTTGTCATACAACACCTCGTCCTTATACCTATCGCCAATAGCAATCAGTACTCTAATCTGCTCGATAACGGGTATACCTCCTTACTCGTTGAGCTAGTGAATCTTATATGGCTTAGGGTATTAAAGGGTCAGGAACTTCACAGCCTTCATTATTCCTTGCGCTATAACATTGGTACAACTTCTTTCATCAATGATTAAGGTGCATAGTTTGCCATTCACTTGGCAATTCGTATGGAAGAAATTCTCCCTTTATGCATTCTCATTAGCAACAAAAGTGTTGAGAGTTTAATGTACAAAAAAATAGTATTCAACTCTTGCTTCGAGAAGTATACGGGCATCAAGGTCTTCTTGAAACTCATCTAACGTTGAGCCAACTTCAACCTACTCCTCTCCTTCTCCAGTACTCTCCACGTTGAATTGAGGCTTTTCTCCCTTGATCTTCATGACACGTTGGTTTGAACATTGGTTAGCCATGTGTTCATAGCTGAGATATTTAAAACATTTGATCTCTCGAGTCTTCCTTCTAAAGCTTTGACCTTGGTTTCTTTGGACCTCAAGTTCCTCGACCTTACCCTTACCTCGATCTTCTTTTGGTCAACTCGACACTTGTCCTCGATGATCCACCTTGGAACTGTTTAGTGCAAGACCATAGTTTGATCTACTTGGCATGCTGCTTCAACTTGATAATCCCAATCGGCTAAGCTGGCTCTATCTCTACCTCTCAGCCCTTTGCGCCACTCGGATGGTCTCATCTAAACTTCCCAATCTCTGTAATTCGACAATATGACCAATCTCGGTTCTTAGTCCAAAAATGAATCATGCTATAGTTTGTGTCCCGAGTTCATCAACATCACATTGGATCATGAGTAGCTGAAACTCTCAAACGTAGTTGTTTACCAACTTGTTCGGATATTGTGTTGAACCCTCAAGCGAACATTCTACAGCTTCTTTCATCACATTGCTGCATATCTAGAAAATTTCAATGCAGGCACTTGAATATAGACAACATCTTCATAATAGTAAAATTCAAATATCTTTTCGATCTTCTCCTTCCAATTCAAGTAGACGTTAGCACTACTAGACGTATGGAAGCTCGGAATCTATACCTTAAGGTGTTTGGCTCCCCTAAGAGCTCTAAACTCACACTCATTAATTCTAACATATTGCTCCTCTTCTTCTTCATACTCTTCTATTTAATCCAACTCCAACCTCCTTCTTGTGACTCTATTGACACAATAGGGTGGTGCTTGGTTCACAAGAAGGGCTCTAGTGCTTACTGTTCATTCATCTACCTTCTCAGCCTATCTCTCATTTCTCAACCTTATTTAATAGCAATCCTATGTTGCGACCCAATCTCTAAGATGCTTTGCACCAAGATAGCTAGATTGGCCACAATAGTGGCGAAGTCTTGTATCTGCTCATCAGTAGTACATGGTGTTTGTTGGCTCATACAACTACGCTCTTGAACATCACTCTCAGCATCATTAATTTCTCTTTGAATGCTATGATTAGACATTCTAAAAAAGAATAAGCTTTAGAACACACTCTTTATGCAGGAAATTACCACATAGAGAAAATACTAATCTAATAGTGAGTTATAGACTTGCTCTGTTCTTCTAAATGAAAATAAAGTATAACAAACAACAAACCAATAGGAACTATTGCAATACACTTCTCGATCACAACCTCAAGCTCTAATATTAAGAATTATATGATGTGCCTAGGAGCTTAATTATCACTAGGGCTTACCATAAGAGGCGATAAACCAATGTGCCCTTCAAAATATTGAAGACAATAGAGTAAATAGGTCGAAAAATGGAATATAATAGCTAACATAAAGTTACTCAAAGGATATGACCCACCAACGAACACGATATGACCTATCACGACTTGATACTTCACTTAATATGATACACAAACTAAAATCAAAGTCTACCCGCCATTAATCTTGAGCTACTTGACAAAATTAGATAAGAGTAAGAAAATAGACTTGGAGAGAGTTGTCTTGCAAGAATAAGTATATTTAACGTCTGGAATTAAATGTAATGCTTGGCTATAGAGATAAAAGGACTATTTATAGTAAGTCCTTAGGGTAACATTATAATTAAGGAAAATTACAAAAAGGTATACATAAAAAGGGAGTTCATAGTACATATGAAAAAGGGTAAATAGGACAAATGATAAAAAAAAAAAAAAGAAAAATAGTATAGTATCAGATGAGAAGGACAAGTGGTAGCGCAACATTGATTCTGTATAAAAGATTCTTTGGTTACAGTAGCCGAGTAGAATCAAGATGTTGTGGTAACAAGGATGGTTGAGATGGTAAAGGGGTGTTGTAAGAATTGGTAGGAGGCTGAAAGAGAAGTATTCGACCAGTAAGGGGCTATCTCTCGTTATTTGGTAGGAAGCTTTTGGCAACTGAAGGTCTGATTATTTGGTACAGAGCCCTCAGCTAGAGAATAGTCGGCAACAGTACAAGGGAGAGTATAGAGCATAGTATAACCATCTAAAGCTCTCAAGGAATTCAACCACCCTCCTTCTATGTATAGTTTCTCATCATCAATTGGTTGACGAGAGAGAATTCTTCGGGTGATGGACTAGAGGCTTTTGAGGTGTACGCGAGTAAGTAGGCCAGAGGTTGACAACCCATCGGTGCATTAGTAAGTTCAAATGGCATAACTAATCATTCGTAGAGACCATGCTTAGTCTTGAAGGAAGTTTTCCACTTATCACCCAATCTCATACAAATTTGGTGGTAGCCACTTTATAGATCAATGTTTGAAAATATTTTTATGCCATGAAGTTCATCTAACGTGTCATCAAGCCTCGGTATTAAATATCTATACTTGACAGTAATTTGGTTAATTTCTCAACCATCGGTGCACATACACCACAATCCATCCTTCTTTAGGATGAGTAAAGCTAGTACAGCATAAGAGCTCATGCTCTCTCTCATGTATCCTCGCTCTATGAGTTCATCCACTTGATTTTTTAGCTCGGTAGCCTACTTAAGGTTTATTCTATATGTAGGTCAATTTTGCAAGGCAATGCTTAGTTATAGATCTATACAGTGCTTTATGCTTCCAATTAGAGACAGTCCTTTCAGCAATTCTTTGAGAAATAGATCGAAAAACTCATTTAGCAGGCTTTGGATCTCTTTAGGGACATCTTCTAAATCTCTCATTTCCAACAATCTTCTAACCAATAGGAACATAGTCTCATCGGCCTTCTCTGTAGCTCGAAGCTTTCTTTGACTCATTACTAAGGTCTTTTTCTTATTGGCTCGGGTAAGCTAATTATGAGTCTCATTTACTTAGGACGGTGTCATAGGCTGCAACAAATCTTCTTTCCATCCTTGACAAAAGCATAGGTGTTCTTATATCTATCATAAGTAACATATCGATTGAACAATCAAGGTCATCCAAGTAACAGATATGAATTTCCCATGAGGATGACATTGCAAATTACTTCATCTCTATACACGTTCCCAACACTAAATGGCATAGTTACTTGCTCAGTTACATGCGAAGCAGCCTTATTGTGAAGCCAATGCAGTTTGTAAGGTTGAGGATACTTAGAGGTCGACAGACAAAACCTTTGAACAAAGGACTGTACAACTACATTAGTATAGCTTCCTTCGTTCACTATCATGGTGCACAATTGTCCTTTAATGGTATATTTTGTATGGAATAAATTCTCTCTCTGATCTTCTTCAGAGTTTTGTAGGGAACTCAGTACTCGTCTCAGAATTAGGGTCATCATTTCTCCCTAGTTGGCATAGTCACAGGTTTCCTCTTCCTCTTCCTCTTCCTCTTCAACTTTGGCTTTTCCAATATCCTTTTCCTCCTTAGGCTCACTCTTGTCAGTGGTATCTACTACATCTCTACAAAGCACCATGATACGTCAATTCGAATACTTAGCAGCCATGTATCTCAAGCGGAAGCATTTAAAGCACTTCACCTCACTAGTCTTTCGTCTAGAAGTTTATCCTTTCTTATATGTCTTCGGGGTTGACTTAGCCTTGATTCAACTTAGCTATCCTATTTGACCTTGCTGACCTACTCAGCTATTGTCAGGTCGATCATTCATTTCCTCAGCTCGACTTAAACAAGTCAACGTAAAACAGGAGTTTAAGAGAATGTTAGCCTAGATCGGCTTGGAGCACTTCTCCTCTACTTTTCGACACTTGGCGCTATCTTAATTGCCTCTTTCAAGGTATAAAACGTCTACACTTTCACAATGTTGTGAATCTTAAACCTGAGTCCAAAAATAAACCTCGATACTATACAGGCTTCTAGTTCTTCTATGTCGGCTCAAATCAAAAGTATTTGGAACTCTCTCACATAGTCATCAATAGATCGGCCTCTTAGATGAAGTTCCTCTAATTTTGCAAATGTGTCTTGTAAGTAGGTCTCAAGTATGAATATACCTCTTAACAACCTCTTCATCTTATCCTAGGTTCTTACACCTCGTCTTCCATCCCTTGCTCTGGCTACATTTAGATTTTTCCACCACATAGTGATATACTCAGAGAACTCAAGGGCAACAAATTAGACCTTGACAACATCTATATACCCATAACATTCAAACACCTTCCTTACCTTCTTCTCCCATTCCAAGTATTTATCGACATCTCCACTTCCATTTAAAGGTAGGATTTGGACCTTGACATTATCTGGTCCTTAAGGAGCTCGGTATCCTCGTTCTTATGCTCGGTAATAATCATCTTCTTCTTCCTCCTCTCTATACTCTTCGGCATCAATCTCCTCATCATTTTCCTTAATCTCTTCTAACTCCAATCTTTGTCTAGCAGCTGGGTCTATAACTCCTACAACTCACTCCAATTTAATAGGGCAATTGGCTTGGCTACCTTAGCCATAACCTCTCTCTTGAACATTTCTAGGTAGATTTTGAGACAGCATATCTTGGGGTTATTACCTATTAACTTACATTGCTGTAACTAAACTCTCAATAAGGTTAATAAGTATATCAAGTTTGTCATTAACTGACCATGGGGTGTTACTACCATTATGACTACGACCAAGTTGAGCACCATTGCTTTGGTTATTGATAACACCTTGAACACTCGAATTTGACATGATACAATATCCCTTAAACAAATTAACAACACAATACATAAGAAAATAATGCTATCATATTTCCCAAACTTCAACTAACACATTAACAACCTTAATACCCAATAACCACTAAAATAGGACAAAAAATGACATGCTTTGTTTTCGAAGTGAAAAACAGATTAAGAGTAGAGTGCTAATGAAACCACAATTATCAACAGACAAATCTTCATTATACAGTTCATACACCAAACTTACTCCACACGAACATTGTAATAGTAATGGAAGGAACATAATAACCACTAACAGCAAAACAAACCAAAACTTCACATACTTCCTCTCAAAACTGTACTCTAATACCAGTGAAGTTGATGCATCTCTAGGGTCGGACATATAGAGAAACACGACAATGAAGCGAACCAAAAAGGAACTAAAGAAAGCTCGCAAAGTCTAAGCAGTTATCAATTGGATATGACACACCAATCGATCATACTCGGCCTATAATCCATTGGATATGACTCACCAGTTTGAAATAAAGGGTCACTCGTTACTACTCCTTACTAAAGGGAATAAATAAAAGTTAAAAAAGAATGAAAACACTAAGGTTGCTAAAAGGAAATTTGAATAAAATCCCAATCTTGTTCATTAATGTCTGCATACATTTAAGTAGAGGTTTATATACTCGTCCATTAGGTTCATATTATGTTGTTTTAGGACCTTTCTTGATGCACGAGCAAGAGCTGCAAGGTCTGCTACTTTTTATACCATGGGTTAAAACCCCCTCTTTTTAGTTATGTCTATTATTCTACAAGAAAAAAAAAATTGTGAACGTTTTTATTAATTGCAAAAGGTTGTAAAGAATTATCTAAGCTTCAATTTAAAATAAATAATTAAAATTGGACATACTATAAAATAAAAGTTACATTCTATGGAGAATAACAATTCCTATAGTAAATAAAAACAACCAAAATTTCTCAATTATTTCATATTATGCAAACTAAATAAGATAATAGTTATATTACAAGTAATATATGCATAATGATGATTTTATTCTAGTGAACTAAATGTACTGTAAGATAATTTTAAAGGTAATATCATGTAGAACACAAATACATAGCTAAAAAATTGAAGCCACATGATGTTTGATAAATAAAATGAGGAGCTCAACTACTTAAGGCATGCTCATAGGAGACTGAAAAACCTACTTAAAATATTTTGCTAGTTTAAAATACATAATATTGTTTTATGCAAACTAAATAAGAGAGTAGTTATGCTACAAATAATATAGGTAGAACGACAATTTGATTTTAGTGGACCAAATATACTGTATGATAATTTTTAAGATATTCTCATGTAGAACATAAACATAAAGCTGACAAATTGAAGCCACATAATGTCTAATGAATAAAATGAAGAGCTTAACTACTCTTGGTATGCTCTAGAGATAGAAAAAACGTACTTCAAACATTTTTCTATTTAAAATACTTACTAATATTAACCACATTGTTTCAAGTTTAAAAGTAACAAATAGTCAAATTAACAAATGACTAATGGGCCCTTCTTTAATTGTTTGACTAAAAATTTCTGACTAGTATTAACTACTCACATAAGGAATTACAATTTCCCTCCTCTCTAACCATGCAACTTTCTTATGCAATACTCTCTAAATCTCATACTAGAAGAAAATAACATAGGTTTAGTTCTTCCCCTTTCTTCAATATGGATGACTTGATCCTATTACCCTTTAACTTATACCTCATTTTAAAAATCTATCACTAGTTGCATCTTGGTGACGATGCTTGCCATTTTTAAGTCTTCTTCTTTATATTAAGTTAGAAATCTCTCTTTTTGGTTCATTAGTGAATTGTCTACCTAATAGTAAGTAAACAACTTTGATATCATTTACAACGAGCCAAAAGTAGCTAACAGCCAATAATTAAGTGAATACTGACTAATGAACTTCTTTTTCTTCTTTTCTTTTTCCTTTTCTTAACTATTTAGACAAAAAATTCACAACTAGTATTTTTGTTTTATAAATCGCATCTAACACTATCCACAATCCATTAACTAAGAGTAATCTCAAATTATCATCTACAAGCTTATATCCTCTGTATTAGTGGCTTATTATAATAATCAATTACCCAACGACCTTGAAACATAAAGGGGCTGAAGCTGTAAAACTATTTACCACGAAAATCTATGTATTAATGGTGTTTAAGTGATTCATTCTTTTGATAGTTGTTAGCAAGTTATAGAAGCAGTTAGATAGTTAGTTCTGGTAGTTAGCCTTGGTTGTTTATTTCTATGCGTGTATAATTATTTGTATAAATACTTTCGGTTGAGTGTAGTGAGTAGATAGAGAATTCATTCTTCACTTTTCAGACCATTCATTTTCTGATCAGCTTCGTCCTTCTCTTGTTCTTTCTCATCAGCGCCATTCCTCACCTTCCATTGCTTTCTTTTACATCATATCAGCATACACACACACACACTGTGAGCACAATTGACAATGGTGCAAATAGCTGGTGATGAACTTGAAATATAATACTCTATAAAAGATAATCGCAAGTTACGTAAGTTAGTAATATTGCTTTTTAAATTAAAATATTTGTTTCTTGCATACTCTTTCAGACCAACAAACTTTCCTCCAATTATATATGGTATAATCTATATATTGTCTTAATTTATAACTTGTGGAAATTTTTATTTATTGCAAAATGTTGTAAAGGAGTTTTCTTATTTTATTTTTATGTACTTTTTGTTGAGATCGCTACGTAATTTTGTAAAGTTATTCACTCGTGAGACTCGGAATAATCCAAATTCGTAGTATAGGCAAATTTAATACGCAGCTGCAAATATATATATATATTTTTTCCTTTAAGACTATATAGATTTTCTTTTAATTTTTAACCATACACTATTAAAATAGATTATTAATTGTGTACATTTTTTAAAGATAAAAGTTATATCACTTTGAGTCCATCAATTTCGTTATCTTTTTTTCTTTCCCAATTTAAAAATCATTAAAATTTATATATTTCTCAGTGGTCCGTTAGACATTTCTACATGATTTTGTAAACAGGTGGGAATCAACGGCTACCGACAAATACACGCGAATTTATCCTGGCATATGAACCAGCATATGTGTGGAATCGAGGACGACCGGCCTTGCGTGCACATAAAATTGGATGCGCTTAATTTTTTGGGAATTTCTTAAAGCTCTCTCTCTCTCACTCACGAGGAATCACTCTATTTTATCCTTTAACATCACACCATCTATGTGAGAATAAGATAGAATAAATGGATTATGATGTTATATAATGAAATTAGGAATTAAATAATAAATTCATTTCTATATTTGAAAATCCCCACTGAAATAATTTATTTTATTTTAATATTATTTTTTATTAGAATATATGTGGTATGGAATCGAATGGACATTATCGATAGATCATTTCGAATTCGAATTGACCTCCTTGATATATGAGATAAGCCCAACAAGCCCAAACCAACCTATTCATGGCCGTATCTAACCTATCTTAGCTCATCCAACCCCCTTATAAAGGCTTCTTATACTAAGGGGACTTTGCTTGTACCCAAGCTAAGCTGTACCAAGCTCTATTGATCCTACTAAGAGGTGATGGTTCAACTTCCTTCTTGCTCTAGTATTTGGACCTCAGCCTATTAGGTCTATAATGCATAGACTCAATGATTATATCAAGATAGGATAAGATGAAAACCTCTGCCTAATTAAGAAAGTACATAATTGGATTCTATCTCACAAAATCCATGATGCATCTTCTAAATATGATAAATTAAATCTCAAAAATATGATACACTTTCTATAAATATCTTAGCAATTACTCCACAAATATTAGGTAGTTCAACAAGTAAGGGGATATAAGATCCTTCTCTGAAGAATTCTTCTTTATCTTTTATTCTCTCAAAATTTTTGCTTATTTAAGTATTATAATATTAACCACTTCGTCAGCCCTCTTAACTTACATTTGTTAGTTTTGAAGGGTACGATACATATCTAGTAACTTTAAGAAAAAAATTTATATAATTACAAATTATATTAAAAAAATTACCAAAATACTATTTGTATACTGTAGTTACGTAACTTACATTTGTTAGTTTTGAAATGTGCGATATACGTCTAACGATTTTAAGAAAAAAATTACATAATTACAAGTTATATAAAAAAAACTATTAGAATATCATTTGGGTACCATAGTTATATCTTATTTTGAAGATACAACATTAGTATAAATAACTATGTTTATATTATATTTTTAAAATACGATATAATAACGGTATTTTGGTAATATATTTTATCTAATTTATATTTGTGTAATATATAATAATTGTAATGGTACACATGCAATTTTCTCTAGTTTTGAAGGTTGTCTTTATCTTCCAGCCCTTAACTAGAGCCAACTATTAACAAGTATATAGTATTATTTATAAAAAAATATTCTTAAATATAAGATAAAGTATTATATTTTAGATTGAATATCGAATAATTGATTTTTAATTAATGAGAACATAAGGGAATTGCCATTCAACACTCTCTCATAAGTGAAAATGAATTTTCCTTAAAATTGAAATTATGGATTCCACCTTTAAAAATATTTCCAAATATGAAAAGAAATGAAATGTAAAATCATAATTTCACTTGGAATCCATTTCTCTGTATCAATATATAACATAAGGTCCTTTATAAAACTCCCTTAGCAATATTCAAACCTCTTGTGAGTTCCACTCTACTATTAATTTTGCAGAGCCATGTAAGAAATAAAATTTCTTTATGTAGGAGCTCGACTTATGCAAAGAGCTTAATTTACTTGACAAACACCCCCAAAAATGGTGCTTGGAATAAGATATTGGGATAAGGACCCTATACTACAAATGTTCTAATGCATCAGCACAAAACGGAGAGGGTCAACTCGAATACGGTCCTTTAGCCGTTCTTCTGTTAAAGTCAACTTTAGGGATGAAAAAAAAGATATTAAATTATAAATTGCACCGAAAATTTTGGTTGTCTACAATTCCTTTCTATTCATAATCTGATTTATCTTTTAACAGTTCAATCCAGAGGTGAGTTAAACGGAATTGATTCCATAATATTTTAAAAAAGAAGTCTGATCCATGACTCTAGAATGTTTGTACCTTTTTACTTTGAAAAAACTAACACTCCTTGAGATTCTAATCTATCGGGGGTGGTGATGGTGGGCGTGGGGCGGGGGCGCTTTTTCCTCCTTATGAAATGCAGTACAATTTGATCATATAATCGTACAATATATAGTTACCTAGTGGGGGTCGTTTAGTCCACTCCATCTAATGCTTTGTTACTGTAGATAGTGGTGGTTTTATTGTATCGCATCGCGCATAAGAAATGAAATCAGAGGGAAGAGCTTATTATAACAAACTGAAAAAAAAAAAGAAAAAGAAAAAAGGTACTCATGTTTTCTCATTTATATGAATAAGGAATTTATGATTGTGATTTATTCATCTAATTCAGCAATTATTGTTTCGACTATAAATTGAATCAACCCGAACTTTTTAATTTCTATAGTTGTAAAAAACTTTTAAATCAAATTGTATAAAGAATAAGTCGGCCCATATTGAACTACGTTTGCCTCTATCTAGAGCTATAATTCTTTATCTTTTATATTTGAGAAAATTAAAAAAAGGTAGTAAAATCTGTTTGTACACTTTAACAAGTTATTACGGACTCATGTTTGTTAAGCAACTATTAATCTCTTCGGAGTTCTAAAATTACTAATCTTAAAAAAAAAAAAGAAAAAGAAATTACATGTAGCATGCATGTGTTCTAGGCAAGAGTGAAGATCACATATGCTACTATTCAAAAGCTCTAAATTATACAAAATGACATTGATAATTCTTCATTTCATGAATGAGAGTAAAGAGAATATAATATTTTCTCCAACTTAAGTTTTTACATATGGTATACGTATGGTAGCTTTTAGTTATAAAAACTGAACTGTATAAAGAGAATTAGATTGGACAAGATAAGTATAAAATTGACAGGACGGAATAAGTTTATTATATCATATTTAATTTGTACGATACATAATATAAAATTTAGATTAAAAAATTAATTATTTATATTATAAAATAATTTTTTAAATAATATTTAATAAAAATAATATTAATTAACTTAATTTTATAATATCAAATAATATTTTTAAAAATGTAAAATATTTTTATTTTTTTATCTAGTGAATTTCATTTTTATACTATGATGTAGAGATGATAAAATTTGGACCTTTTATCTAATCATTAAATAAAATTATAAATTAAACATTGAATAAAATTTTTTATCCAATCTAATATCATAAAAATTATACAACCAAACACTACTTTAGAGAACTAGAGGGGCATACACAACAGTCCATTTTTAATTGAGCACTAGCTATTGTTTTAATGGAAAATAATAGTAAATGTCACATTTGATATATGAATTTCACTCCTTTTTTTCTAATTAACTATCTAAAGTTTAGAAGTGCTAATTTGATACCTAAATTTTGCTTATTTTTACAATTAACCACTTAAATTTTGCCATTAGCTACCTAAACTTTTCTCATTTTCACAATTGATTACCTAATTTAGATATTATAGATAACCTTGAAAATTTTAGATAATGAATTAATACTTTTAAACTATGGCTAGAGGGGAAGGGATAGGAAAGAATGGTAAAGTAAAGAATCGGAAGAGAAAATTTATAACTCCTTTATTTAGTTGGGGGAGAAATTAGATTGGGAATAAATAAGGATGAAATCAAATTCTTAGGGCTTATATGTTTTCATTCACTCCCAAAATGGAGAAAAAGGAGAGGGAAACTGAAATTAGAACTGTAATTCCAAGGCTCCATTTGATTCTTTTTTTTTTTTCCATCTTTTTGGTTTCTATTCGAATCTTTCATTTAACAACAATAAAATACCAAAAAGGTGAAAATATAATTTCATATTATATTTATCTATCCTTTATTTGATTTATGTTTACAGAAATATTAATTAATATTATCATTTCTAATGTATAAAATATAATTTTTCAATTTTTTTAAAATAATTAAAATTTCATTTTCAATTCTACACCCTAATAATCACTTTTTTTATAATTATGAAATAGAAATAGATGAGATAGATTTTCAATAACTAGATGTCAAATATATACAAATGAGCTAATCTAACTAAGACCCAAAATCTATCCCTTTTCTACTTACCTTTCCGTTTTTTACTTTATTTTTTTTCGTATGTACATTCTAATTTATTTTACACACTCTATTTTAATCTTTAGTAATCATTACAGGCTATGTTTAGTTCATCTTTTTCTTATCTTTTTGGTGTCTTATTAATGTCTATTCAAATCTTACATTTGACAAGAATAAAATACAAAAAAAATTAAAAAATAAAATATAATTCCATATATACCCTTCTTCTAAAATAAAAAACTTAACAAATCCCTATAAAGTTAAACTTATTTATCTTTTATTTTATTCAAATTTACAAAAACATTAATTAAAATAACCATTTCCAATATATAAAATATATTTGTTTTCAAATCTTTTCTTTTAAGAGTATGAATTTTCATTTCCTAACTCTAATACTCTAATCATCACTTTCATCATAATTATGAAATATAAATAAATAAGATAGTTTTCCAAATACCATTTTCTAAATTGATACAAATTAAATATAGATAAGATATAAATTAAAAAAAAAATCCAAGCAAAACCATAATTCCTTCCATTTTTCTTCCCTTTATTATACAAATACAAAGAAAAGAATAAAATCCCTTGCATTACTTTTCTCTCATATTCTTTTTTTCTATATTCATTCCTTCCTGTTTCCTTCTCTCATACCAAATATATTATTAAGTTTGAGGTAATTAATCACAAAAATGGATAAAGTTTATATATCAAATATGATATTAAAAAAAAAATGAGTATGATGTATTTATAAAAGGAGAAAACTTTAATTATTAAATTGTAAAAGTATAGAAATCCTAGTTTTTTTTATTTCTTTTAAGATTACAATGAAAAATGGAGGATAAGACTGAAAAATTAATATCGATGTAACTAAGTTATACGGCTATTGGCAAAGCAATCTTAAGTTATATTTTATAATTTATCATTTATATTATTACGTTTTGGTTCCCTTACTTTTCACCTTTTTCATTTATTTTAATTTCTAAAATTTAGATTGAAGGTTTATAATCGCAACTTATCCTAATCTTTCTCGGGCAAAAAAGACAGTTAAATTATTGCAACAGATTGTCTTGTCACGTCAAGACAAAGAGATAAAGACCTACAGCATAAAGAATCCACTGTCTTTTGTTTTTAACATTTATCCTATTCAATCTTAAATTTTCTATTTCTTACGGCATAAGACAAATATTATATCATCAGCTATATTTCCTTTTCTTTTCCTCCGATAACCATTTTGCTTTTTTTTTTTTTTTCTCATCACAATATTACATGTATTATACATAATATATAAATATTAATAAAACATTAACATATATATTAAGTATAAAACATGAGCAATAATCAATAATGTTAAATCACTCGAGTAATTAAACTTAATATATAGAAAGATTAGAAAAGTAAAACTAAATTTAGTCATGATTGAATCAAAATTAAATAATAATTAAATTAAAATAATTTTATAATCAGATTAAATTCAATTATAGTTGAATTTCGATTTAAAAATATTAGTAATAATTAATATTATTAATATATACACATTCGTATGTATATACATGTGATTATGTATGCGATGAATTTTTGTTCTTTTTTATCTTCTCGCTTTATATTCACTTTTCACCACCCCTTTTCACGTCTTAATGTCCATAACTTCCACCTCCTGTCATCTATAAAACCCCCTCTCGTTCTCTCCTCTCTCCGCAGCATTGGAACAAATTCGTAGACGAGGAAACAGAGAGGGAGGGAAGAGGATATGGAAACCCACAAATCGTCTTCTTTTTCTAGCATCCATGCCTACTTACAGTCCCTGATTCAGACCCCAAGCCGGCTCGCTCGTCGGGCCGGTTCAGTCTCAACTTCTTACGAAGAGATGAGCCGGTTCAGGTCCCGGTCCGGACCGGAAATGGAAAGGACCCTACGGTGGTTCGATTTAGTTGGGTTCGGACTAGGCGGCATGGTCGGGGCCGGAGTGTTTGTCACGACCGGTAAAGCCAGCCATGAATTAGCCGGTCCGGCCATCGTCGTATCATATGCCATTGCCGGACTTTGCGCCCTCCTCTCAGCCTTCTGCTATACCGAATTCGCCGTCGACATGCCTGTCGCTGGCGGCGCGTTCAGCTATCTCCGGGTGACCTTCGGTGCGCTATTAAAATTTTAATAATTTTTTTTTTACCACCATTAGGAAATATAAATATATATAAGACTGCAGTTAGATGTAATTTTTATTATTAGTTGAGTCTAGTATCGATTTTGTTTTTTAATTAATTAAATTATAACCTTTTAGGTGAGTTCGCGGCGTTTATAACTGGGGCCAACCTGATAATGGAGTACGTCATGTCCAACGCCGCCGTATCGAGGAGCTTTGCGGCGTACTTGGGGACAGCAATTGGTGTTTCCTGCGCCAAGTGGAGGCTCACAGTCCCCGGACTACCCGCTGGATTCAATGAAATTGACCCCGTGGCTTTTGCTGTTGTCTTAGTCATAACTCTCATTATTTGTTACAGGTACAACTTTATTTTTCGGAAGAAAAAAAAAAAAAGAAAAAACAAAGAGGACAGTATTTCTGTATATCTATACGGGTCCCACCTATGTCTTAGTCATAACTCTAGTTAGCATTTTGCCATTCATGAATATCACAACCAACTTGTGACATCAATTAAAGTTAATATACAGTAAATCTATTTATTTATTGATTTTTTTTTAAATTTTTTTATGGGCAGTACACGTGAGAGTTCACTAGTGAACATGGTCTTAACGGCTCTTCATATTCTGTTCATTGCGTTTGTGATACTGATCTGTTTTTCAAGAGGAGAGTGGAGGAATTTCACCGAACCGGCAAACCCGGCTCGTCCGGCTGGTTTCTTTCCATTCGGTGCGTCGGGTGTGTTCAATGGAGCGGCAATGGTTTATTTGAGCTACATAGGATACGACGCTGTCTCGACTATGGCCGAGGAAGTTAAAAACCCTGTCAGGGATATCCCAATTGGAGTGTCCGGTTCGGTTATTATCGTAACTATTCTCTATTGCTTGATGGCCGCTTCCATGTCCATACTCATACCTTATGACATGGTAAATAAGAATAAATTCATAATAATTAAAAATTTTAAATCAGTATACATGCATTATATCTAATTTCTTATTTTCAATTTCATATGATAGTAATTAGTAATATTTCAAAAATTGGTTAATCAATAAAGAAATATTTTCTATCGCAACCATTTTAAATTTTCTATATCAGTTGATGCAGTAGGCAACATTTTACTACTTGTCTTTTTACAATTAACATATAACTTCTTTATTGGTGAAGTGTTGGTAGTAACACTACGTTTGTTACGCACAGATTGACGTAGAAGCACCGTTCTCGGTGGCGTTTCACGGCAGAGGAGGGTTGAAGTGGGTGTCGTATGTGATTGGCGCAGGTGCCAGCTTTGGAATACTGACGTCGTTACTGGTTGCTATGCTGGGACAGTCGCGATACATGTGCGTGATTGGACGATCGAGGGTGGTCCCAGTATGGTTCGCTAGGGTCCACCCACGAACATCAACCCCTGTCAACGCATCCGCATTTTTGGGTACGTTGCTGTCACGCCTTAAAACATAATTCATTTTTAACTTTGACATGTTGTTATGAGGAACGTGAAATGTGTTTAATCGTATGAGTGCGTATGTATTTCCGTAGGCATTTTTGTCTGCTTGGTAATGTGTGCTTTTTAAGGCTAAAAATATTAATATTTAAAATTTGGTGGGCATGGTGTTTCGTGTTTGATTTTAAAGATTGGGCCGTTGGGTAAAGTTTTCCTTGGGTGAACGGGTTTGGATTCTTCTTTCGGTTATATAATAATATATCATTGATAAAAAATTAATTGGTACAATTAATGTTCGTTTTTAATATTTTATATTGAAATATTATTAATATTTGTTTGCTATGTATAGCGTATTAATGTTAATGATTTTTTTAATATAATTTTTTTTTTTTTGTGTAGACCAATTTAATACATGATGTTATACTGGACCGAAATATTTATATATTTTTCCTCTTTTACAAATCATGATGTGAACGAAATGAAAAACCCAGGTCCTCGCTTCCGCTGTCAAGTGATTTTTGGTGCTTCCGACATAAAATATTTTGATATTTCCTGTGTTTTACTTTGACTTTTTGACATATTGGGTATTCATTTTACTGTCGAGTGTTGCATGTTGTCTTAAATTAACATTTCAGTAAATGAAATGCTAACAATTATATATAACAAGCAACTTGAAATAAACATACTAACAGAAAGGTTATCTCGGAAGTGTTGAACTTAAATCCTCAAACTTTTCGGTTTGTCAAATTAGTCTTTAAACTTCTTAAAAATTGTGAAACAACTTAGAAAGTTTGTTTAAGAGCTTAAGTGCATATTTATAAAAGGCTTTGGACTCTTAATTAAATAAATTAAGAAAAAAACTAGGATTTAAATATATCTTTAAAGAAGTTTATATTTAATTAACAAAACGTAAAAAGGGTTAAAACCTTAGTAATCTTTTAATAATAATATAAAGTGTATTAGTGTAACAATATTGGCTCTTTATATTATTTTTTGATACGTGGGAATAAATCGAAATGGAATAATATAAAATGAATTAAAATGCAATGAGTCAAAATGAAATTATGATTTTAACTTTTTAAAACTTGAATTAAAATGTCTCTTAAAAGCTCGAAATAATTATAATTTTGAATTTTAAGAATGCATTAAACATAAAAAAAAAAAAATAATATTTAAATTGTAATTCTATTTCAATCCATTATCATTATCATGATATTGATATCAATGTCCCTAAATTATCATTGAGGAATCTTATCATCGATGGTTCTGGTGGGGCTTGGATTTGTGACATCTTGGGATTTTGGTTTTGTGTGTCTGTCCTGCCTCACGGGATGTACGAGTTCTTAAGAAGGGCTGGCTCTGTGGAGAAGGCTACGTGTAAGAAATTCTAAAGTTAGCTTCTATAGGACACCGTTGGATTTAATAACCTCATTTATACTGCATCTAGGGTCTCTCTAACCTTTGATTTGCAACTCAAAAATCACATGTAACTGGACAGGACTCCATTAAACAGGTTGAAACGTATGACATAAAATTGCAAGTCTAGCTTTTTAAAATTGGAATCAAAATCCTACTTAAATCTAGAATCAACAATTCCAAAGAATCAATCTATTTTTGTGTACCAAATATAACATGAGGGTACTTGTTAATTTGTTAAATAAAAAAATTTCCACATTTTCATGCTGTTACTTTCTTTCCATAAAATATGTAATTGTTATTGGTTTTGCTGTTAACAAGTAGTGCGGGTACCCATCAATAGGTTTGATGAAAAAAAAAAAAAAAAGAAGGAAAAATCTGTTGCATATATGTACATTGTGGGTGTACACTATAAAAATAGGTGCCCAATCCTTTGACTTCTTTTGTATAGCCAGGCCCTGATATATAGGTTTATGGGTCCATGTCCATTTATGATTTCAACCATAGTGATGGTTCCTCATTGGGTACATAAAAACAAAGTGTAAACTTCAATATTCTATTAATATCTACACTTGGGGTTATTGATGGATCCAAATAGGTCTAGATCATCATAGTTCAAAGGCATTAAAAACATGGTGCCTCGAATCCACTTTTTGATGGCATTAAACAATTAATAAATTGTGCTAAATTATTGTGTACATTGAAAAAAGTGACTTGAAATGAATGAAGACCAATAGATTTTGATTTTTGAGTTAGATAGGTCGAGGATTTTGATGAGATATGCATGGCTCAAGTGGAGAGCACGTGTTGCCCATATATGGAATCCGTGTCGAGATATGTTGCAATCTTATTTTTCAACTCCTTCAAGTGGTACGAAACGGTCCAACCAGGATTCGAATGCCCTAGATGCAACCCTATTTCAGCTATTTCCTTGAAAATTACCACCTCCCCCTCGCAAGGCTGCCCCTTTTGCTCAGTATTATTATATCCGGTTTGGGTTTGAGTTAGTTCATCCATACATCTAAAAAAAAGTGAAGAATTAAAGAAATGAATTCGGTTCGGTTATCGGCTAAATTAAAATTAGATTGAATAATCAGCTTTATGATTCAATTAAGTCGAATCAAGTTGGACTAATATGGATTAATCTTGATTCAACAATAATGCTACTTTTTCTCTTTTTCGATGGTGGGTAGGTCCCTGGACAAGTTAAAAGATAGCATGTACTTGAGACGTCTTCTTTTGTCTTCTCATGAAAATCGATTACCCATATAGGGGATTCAGATGGGGGACGATTTTCTTTTATCCTCTTCGAATCCAAATTGGTTAAGCAATTTAAGTGGAAATGTTCTAAAATTTTACTCCCAATCAATGAAAATTTGAGGCGAAAGTGGGCCACCATTTCCATCTACGAATATATATATATATATATATAAAAGTCAACTTAATAGGAACCTCTACTATTTATGATTATTCTTATCCTTTAAAGCATTATTCTATAGCATCACTTTACATGTCTAGTTGTGTGGATTTCGATATCCGAGTGAAAAAGTAGTTTTCCTTATTGCTTTATAACGTAATGAAAGCTGACCATTTTCGTCGTAAATGATGATAAGTTAGAAGATCATGTACCTAAAATTACACGATTATTTGTTGTCATAGGCATAGGTCATACACAAGCTTCCATATAAAGGTTTGGATAATAATATTTTCAATTCTATCCGATGAGCGGAAATAATAATGATTTAGGAAAATCGTTGATCGTATAATAAGAAACAAGAAATCTTTCTGGACCCTCATTCTTCAGGAATTAGAAAGCATTTTACTTATTAGAAATCTGAATTATTCTTCTTCATTTTTTTATTATTCCGCACCCCCCCCCCCCCCCCCCCTTTTTTATATATATTTTTTATTCTATTATGTCATTCCTGTAGTCCTATAGGTTTTATCCCGTAAAATATAACCAAATTTCTCTTATTTACTTTTATTAGTATCCGATTCAATAAAAGGAGTAACTATAAAAATAACGAGTGGAAAGGCATCTATGTTAATTTTTGTGCTAGTCGGGAAAACACACTAAGATCTATTCATAACTTTTAAAATTATGTAAATCTTTGAATTCATTTGCCATATAATGACAATTCTGAGAGAAGTTATGTTTTTATTTTAAGAGTTGGATGGAAGGATCCTTGAAAACTCGTTGGATGAGCTGAAAATCATTAAAAAAAAAGAAAAACTTTTAATAAGATGTTCAATTTTTTACATAGAAATAGATTAAAAAAGATTTTATAAGATATTGATCGTAAATGAGAAGAATGATTTGAAGAAAAAGAAAGGTGGATTTATATTCATGTAAATGAGAATTATATAAAAATAAGAATAATTTTGGATTACTTTTGATAAAATGGAAATAAGTTTATTTGGAGTAATAATGATGAGGGAGTGAATTTGCAATTTTCTTTAACATCGGGTGCATTCGGCAAATTAGGACGAATTTAATAAACATATTAGCTTTCTTGAAAATGAAACATGTTGACAGACTTTAGCATCCCTTTTTTTTTTTTTCTGCTTTTTCCGCAGGAATCTTGACGGCGGCCGTAGCACTTTTCACGGATCTAAACGTCCTCCTCAACCTTGTTTCCATCGGGACGCTGTTTGTTTTCTACATGGTGGCTAATGCTGTCATTTACAGACGTTATGTCTCACTAGGGACAACCAACCCATGGCCCACGTTATCATTCTTGTCTTCTTTCTCTTTCACCTCCATTATCTTCACTCTCGTTTGGCAATTAGTCCCTCCTGGCAAGCTCAAGGCCTTTATGCTCATCTCATCTGCAGCCATTGCCATTGCCATTCTGCAACTGTTCCACTGCATGGTTCCACAGGCTAGGAAACCCGAGTTCTGGGGCGTGCCCTTGATGCCTTGGATCCCGTCGGTTTCGGTTTTCTTGAACATCTTCTTGCTCGGTTCGCTCGATGGACCGTCGTACGTCCGGTTCGGGGTGTTTTCGGGTGTCGTGGTGTTGGTGTATGTCCTGTATGGTGTTCATGCTAGTTTTGATGCCGAGGGGGAGGGATTTATCAGTCAGAAGAACAGTGAATTTGTGAAGGTGGTTATATCAGAACGGAGTGAGGAGCCTAATCTCAAAGTGTAATTATTAATTATATTTTTCATCTTTGGGTCTGACCTTTTTCTTTTGTAGGTTTTAAAGTCATCCACCTTTTTGTTAATTTCGGTGGAGTTAAGAAAAAAAGGGTCCGAGATAAGCAGTAAAATCCCTGTAATTTGAATGAATTGTAATTTGTACAGTTGTTACAAATTAAATATATATGAAGTAAGTCAGGCTCCCATATCCTCTTGTCTTTATTCTACCTTCAATTTATAATATTAGTTATATTTGAATAGTTAAAAATATAATTAATTTAATAATTTAAATTTAATAGATATTCAATAATAAAATGAGAAATGGAGAATTAAATAAATCCTATAAAAAATTTGGACCAAATAATAAAAAAAATCCCCATTTATCATTATTTTTTTCTTAAAAAGGAAAATTTGAATCTCGTTCATTTGAAATCATAGATAATATCAACAGTGGTTTGAATCTATTTCCTTTTTTCGGTAGCTGCGCTTTGAGTTTTACAAATTGAAATGTAAAAATTGACGTGTCACTTTTTGCTAACGACTATTAAAAGATAATAAGTGGTGAGGAAAACATTGTCCAATTATATGTTTAATAAGAATTACATAGTTTATTCTTATTATAAATTTTTTATGAGTTTTCCGACATATTTATTGATGCTCTTCCCAATTAAAAAATAAGTATTTTTTTTTAAAGAGATAAAATAAGTTTTTCTTTTAAAAAATAAGTTAAATGCAGAGAATATTATGCATTGGAACTGATAACAACACCACGTGCTTTCAATCGTAAGTTTCAACGTATGTGGCATAATTAGTGTCACCAAACGACATGAAAAACATAAAACCTCGAGTCCATCGTTTAAGTGTCGAGTAAATTCATACTAATTAGTTGTTTAATAATATTTAATACAATGTCGAAAATAAAAATCAGTTAGAATTCTTTCCAAAGTCTTAAAAGTCTCCTCATCCAATAGCAACTCTAAAAACTGTTTTCAAATATCATATTAATATATTAAATAACTCTTTTATAAAAAGAAATTCGCTAATTTATCTCTGAATTCTTTTTCAAAAGCTTGTTAACTTTTCTTAAAAGCTTTTGTGGGTCCTACTAAAATTAGTCGACCAATTAAAACTTAAAACAAGAAAAGGAACGGAAAAAAAGGTATAAATCCACCTTTTAAATGTTAGCAATGCAAGTTGGAGATGCAACACGCTCCAATGGTGAAGCAACTTCACTTTAGTTGCCTATCCTTGGTATACGTGGGAAGTAACAAGGGAGGAAGATGGTCTAATTATTCCTCTAGAGGTTGCTTCACTTGATCCTAATAGCCCATGGTTGAAATGAGCTAGAGAATGAATTAAGAGGAAAAGGAAAGAAATATTTTTAAGATATATTTTTTATTGGAAAAAGAAAGGAAAAGGAAAAAAAAAAATTTACAAGACAATATTTTCCTTAGGACCCACCAAAAAGCATTTCTTCCATATTAGAAAGAATTGGAAAGGAATTGAAATAAAAATATTAATTTACTCTTCAAACAACATCATACCTTTAAAATTGCATCAACTTTTGTATTATTTTAATAAAATAAAAAACTATGTTATCAATTTTATTTCCACTTTCATCCCTGCGGAATTTTTTTCCTAGTCAGAACAACTTCATATCTTATCCAATCAAGGATTTTATTAGTAAAGAGACGAATATTGGTCCCATGCCAGAACTTAATTTGTAGATATGGAGAAATTTGCACGAGGGCAATTTGCAAACCTTGGTTAATTAAATTAGAGGAAGTTTTGGTGCAATATGTTTCCAATTTGGCTATTCAAAGCTGCTCACTCTAACTTAGACGACTCATGATTTTTAGCTTCTTATGAGTTTTGGTTATTATAACGTGTTTTCAATATGGAGTTTCATTCTACAATTCAGATAAATCGACCATAAGATGACTCCAAAATCTTGAATTAGGGTAGAATATTCAAGCTTGGAAATAAATCGGAATCACATTGTTCAAAACACAGATTTTGAAGTAGTATAGGCTTAAGTTTGGTCAATGTTATAATCTATTTATCAATTTTATAACTTTTTATAATTTATTTATAAAGTCTCGATTTATTTAATTATATATATAATTAAAAATTTAGTTATTACCAATTATGTTTTAATTAACTTTAATTTATATCGTTAGTTGAATCAGTACAATTGAACATAATCTTAAAGAAATAATGAATCCCGTTGAACCTAGAAAATATGAATATTTGGATCGTTCGGAAGAGGGTGTACTTATATTTGGTTGAAGTTAACTAGCAAGTTGTCAAGGACAAAGGGCTATCAATCGCTATCCACCAACTAGAGTGGATAAAGTACCGCCATATAACGTAGAGGGATAAGATTCGAATGATGCGGGGAGAGGAACAACTTCTATTTGGAGCATTATTCCTTGTTTAAATTAGAAAATGATAGATGCAACCACAGTTTTTAGGGTTTTAATCTCATCAACACCAGTTTTCTCGTATTTATCGTCTCTTTTTCCCTTTTGTTTTTCTTTTGTTCTCCTTTTTATGGCTACTGTTTCACGACCTCAATGGATGGGTGGAAGTGGGCTAGTGTTCATCTTGTGCCACCTTGTCAAATTAACTACGAACAACTTCCATCAAGAAGATCACGTGTTGCGTAATGATTTGGACCTATGTCCCATGCGTGATAGCAATATCATGTGATGACCTTCCCAATACTTTTTAGTTAAAAGTATAAATCAAAGCCCCTATGGATGGAAATTTTCATGGATAGGCATGGACTTCTAATTGATTTTGGATTTGAAATCACCACGCAAAGCCCCTATGGATGGAAGTTTTCATGGAGAGGCATGGACTTCTAATCGATTTTCGATTTGAAATCACCACTTTTGTTTCTTTTTCATTTTTTTTTTCCTTAGCCTAATGTTGACTTTTATTTGACATCCAATATGCCATAATTAAGCCATATCAAAATATGTTATAAGAAATATTAGGCACACTTTTATATAATTGGTTTATCAGGTACTATGTTTATGTCCAAAAAGAAAAGGGATAATATTAAGAATACCATTTGAACTGTAGATGTTTTTGCAAATTTAAAACATTCTAAACTCACCAAGAGGGTGTCTTATCGAGGTAGGGAAGAAGTGCTCTTTTCATGGGCATCCAAAAGGGAGACTTTTGAGGCCTTTCAACTCAATAAATAGAAATGAAGCTTGTATTTATAGTGCAATGTTACGGTTGTGTTTGAATTGATTTTTGAATCGATATTGGATATATTATTGCTATTTGGTTGTTGAATTCCATGAACAACACATGACAATTGATTGAATAAGCTTATTAAACGATGGTTGGCTAATAGTAGTAATCGATTGATAGCTCACATTGATTGAATGGTTGCCTATAGTAAAGATGAATTTCACTCATTCAGCAAGTATATATTCAACTCTTATGAAACATTCCACAACTTTGGTCTACTTTACTATGTTATAGCTAAGGGAGTTTCATCTTTGAGCAATTGAAGCTTTTTAAAAGGAATGAGTTATGTTTTCATGTGAGCAAAACATGGATTGGACTTCTAATAGAACTTTAGAGTTTAAGATGGAAACTTAAACATGGGAATCAAATTGAATTTCTTAATGGATATTGATGGGAATCAAGACGGTACTATCTAATTGGTTTAATGCTAGTAATTATAGGCTAAAGGATTACATAATTTGGTTTAAAGGATCTTATCAAGCTCATTCAATGAAGAAAATCAACTATATTACTTGAAGATAATTGAGTCTTACCAAAAATTCCTTGGAAGCATAGGGTATTTAGTGTAAGTTTCAAATGTACCAGATCTTAGAGGACTCCTTGGTTGTTTAAGACAAATTTGATCGATCAAGGAGCATTATAAGGTCATACAGCCTTAATATTTAAGCTAAGTTAACTAGGCTAGTCACCTAGGTCGACCGATCGTCCTAATCAACCTCTCTTATGATTGGGATTTCTAATTTCTTATCCCTATTTTAATTGTTTCATTTACTACTATTCTTGGTTTTTTTTTTTTTTTTTGCTTTGTTTTCTATTTTTACTACACATAATAGCCTATATAATCTTAGACACAGATTAAAATAAAAACTTTTATGAAAATTCATTGTTAGATGTTCTCTCTTCAATTCTATATTTTTATCAATCTTATTTTAAGATCATGGTGAACGACCCTTTCTCTAGATTTCTTAAGTCATATCGAAATTAAAGAGACTTAATTTAATTTCTCTTTGTAAGTAATATACTTAAGGAATTGTCCATTCTTAAACATTATCACTAAATCCATTATACTTTTACTCTCAGTTTCATTGCAAGCTTGTTAATGATTATGTTTTAGATGGGTCTTTCAATTTAGTTCACATCATTAGTAGTGTCGAAGTTGATTGGTTCACATTAGATATGATTAATATTTTAGGATCCTAAGGTATTTTGATATTTGTATTGGCTTATATTAGTTATCATTGTTGGAGTTATGATTGCTCAATCAAAGTACCATGGGAGAGTGCTGATTTGCATTTAAAAGTAGGTCTGCTTTATGTGTGTTTTGCATTTGGTTAAAATGGGTCAAGCTAATTTAACTTTATTACCTATCTCTTTCTAATGCCTTCTCATTTCCTTTTTAAACCAATGTTGAGTTATTATCACCAAAGTGTTCTCTTTTTTTATCTTCAGCATTTCTCCTTAAGTTCAACTAGCCTAATCTAGTTGTGACTTACCTTCATATGCCTGAACTTATGTTCTTTTGAGTCTTAGAGGCTTCAAATCTCTTTTTCTCTTTTGTGCCTTGGCTTGCACTCTTGAACCTTGGATGCAATTAGCCTAGTCTCTTGGCTAAGTCTTCCTCACTTAGCCTTCTCTTGATTTATGTTCTTGGGCTTCAAATGCTGGGCTACAAACTTGAATATCATTTTTGGGTGTAGCATTTACTTTATAATTTTTAGCTAGCCCAGTTTGCTAAGAAATGAGACTCCTATTTTAGACTTCCATTCTTTTTATTTTTTTCTAATCCTTTTCTTTATTTACTTAAAACTTATATCTTAATCATGGGATATTAGGCCTTTTTTTAGGCTCCAATACCACTTATTGGAGTAGTCGTGATGGATACAATCTAAGTGTCATGAGAGAGTGTAGATACTTGATTTGCCTCCAAAAGTGGCTTGCTTCAATTGTAGACCAATTTCCTCTTCTTCTTTTTTTTTTTTTAATCAATGTAGGAATTTTACTATCACAATTTTTCATTTCCCATCTTCAACACTTTCCCTCAAGTCCAACTAGCTTAACCCACTTATGACTTACCTTCATAAGCCTAGGCTTGTGTTTTTTTAGTCTTTAAAGGTTTTTAAGTCTTTTTTTTCTTTTTTCTTTTTGCTTGGACTTGTACTCTTAAACCTTTAAAGCCATAAGTTCAATCTTCGCCTGAGTCTTCCTCATTGAGGCTTCTCTTAATTTCTATCAAGTTTCCAAGTCTCGGGCAACGAGACTTCAATATTATCTTTGCTTCTAGTCTTTACTTTGTATTTTTCATTCTAGCCTAGTCTTCTAAGAAATGAGCTTCCTTTTTGCGTTTCCGTTCTTTTTCTTTATTTACTTGACCTTAGATCTTTATCATGGGCTACTAGGCTTTTTTGGACATTGATACCACTTGTTGAGAAAAGGAAGTATGCACTTGTCGAGGAAAGAATAAGCCTTGTGAAGGAATACATTACGTCATATTCGACCAAAAAGTTTAAGATATCAGATTATGAATTCTCCATTTATCCTTCACTTAACTCTTTCTTTCTTTTCTTTTCTTTTTTTTTTTTTAATTATGGGAAATTCTTTCTTCCACCCACTTACACTTGTATTCAAACAATCAGATTATAAGCTGGTTGATAGCACCTATGCAAGAGTAACTAATTTAATCTTCTTTTGTTCTCTCGTTATGCAGCCATCAAATTATATAGATGCTTGACAAGTCAAGTTCTTACTTCGTGCTTACCTGGCTCAAACAGTCATCGTTCCATAGGTGTTAACATGTTGCATTAACATTTCATGTGTGCTGTCGAGTAGATAAGGTATTAAGGGTTGTCTCATCGTTCTTTCCAAGAGCATATATTACGGGCCATCATTACGAAGGTGTCGCCTAATTTTGTGAGTATCTTCTCAATTTGTATGTTTTCTCGAAATATAGTATTATTCTTCATGGTTCATAATCTCTCTATACATCATAAATCGTAATGTTTTTTTTTTTTTTTTTCTTAAAGGTTTTTAACATAGATTTTGTTATAAATTTTTAGGGACAATTCATTCTAACAATCCTCATCATCTCATAATTACCCGTACTTCTACAAATTCATTGTAAGTTTGTAATTTTTTTAAAAGTTTGTAAATTATCATAGAAGTTTGTAATTTTTTTTTCCATAAATTGACTCTAATTTGTCACGAGATATCCTAATAAAAATTCTATAACACTTTAATATCAGTTACTTGCTATTTATTTAACCAGTGACTTTAAAAGCCGCTAATGTCCAATCATAATTAATGGCCACTTAGTCAAAATTCTCCTAATAACCTTTTAAGTTAGGTACAAATCGTATCTATCTACTTTTTCTTTTTTTTTTCTCCCCTTCTACTATTGTTTTGTGGTTTCATTTTAATAAGTAATATACTTATTACTTACTCTCATTCAAATTGAAAGTTCCACTATAAATAATTAAAATTACTTTTTTTTTTTAATTATTTGTAAAATACTAAATACAAGGAGATAAAGATGTTAAATCAAGTTTTAAAGACATAATAGTTTAGATTTTATATAGAAATAAAATAAAAACACAAATTAGAAGTAGAAAGTAGGATCGAGAAACTAAATCATAAACTAAAGCGCATTCCACATACATCTTTGATTTAGTTGTAATTGAAGTCCACCCTTAAATATGACTTACTTCCTTACTCTCTAGAAATAGTATAAATATATAATAAGATTTAAAGATCTAAAGAGTGACGATTGGTTTTAGTTTTATTGTCAAGAAGATGACATAATGTAAAAAAAGGGAAAAGAAAAACCAACAAGATCAAACATTAAATCGTCTAAAGACAGTTATGTAAATGTCGCCTTTTTTTTTGGCATTTAGCTAAATGATGTAAATCAAACAATCTCTCCACGACAAAGTAAATCTCATGGGCCATGGTGTTGGTTCCATATCTTCAGTCCTATCCTAAAGGTATCTTTTCTGTCTTGTATAGTGGCCCCCATATTTTACTTTATTTGTTTTCTTAAACTCATTAATTTTATCTCATTCATTTCCTTTGAAAAAACAAAAAAATGTAATACGATGAAGTCACATCTTTTATGGCATCACCTTGTTGAGTCCATTCGAGGGTGGTCAAAATTCCATAGAATAGATTAAGAAAAAAAAAAAAAAGAAAGAAAGAAAGAAAGGAAAGAAAATTATTCCATGCTATTTGAAATTCTCCGTAAACGTAAAAACCACAGAGAGCTTTTATTCTTTCAAAAGAGCTCTGTTAATTTTAGTCAGCGAATCTTGACTCATTTGTTCATGAAAATAATAGGTTCGGACATTTTTGAGGTATGACTGTTTTCTTCAGAATATTCTACTAGTCAATTGAAAATTCTGTGGTGTGAAATCACCTAGCTAGATCGACCACCTCCTAGCTCCAACCATCTCAAAAGCTAGAAGCTAGAATCTTTTGAAGATGATAAATGTGATATTTGATATCTAAATATTATTTATTTTTATAATTAATTATTTAAAGTTATAAAATATTAATTTGATATATGAATATTACTCCTTTTTTTTTTAATTAACTACTTAACACAAGTACTATTAACGATCTCAAAAAGTATATAGGTAATAAGTTGATAAATTTTAAATTTTAGATAATTAATTACAAAACTAAATAAATTTTAGGTACCAATATGACATTTACACTTTAAAAATGCATAAGAATTTCCTCTATATCAAAACCAATTGCCCATGGAAAATATATATTTTCAACATAATTGCCTTCCACCAAATGTTGGCTGTTACTACGACTTTTTGGGATAATAATAATAATAATAATAATTTCCGAATTCACTGATTAGATTCTAGAAAATATTAAACAAGACTAGCTTATAGAAAGAATTTTAAAAAATGCTTTAGAAGATGCTTTTCTTTAACAAAAAAAAAAAAAAGAAAGAAAGAAAAAACTAAGCACATTTATAAATATTTTAAAGTGTTAGGATGTAATTCGTGTTTTGGAAATTTATCAACGTGAAAGAAAAATTTTTTAAGACACAGATTTTGACATGAAAAATCCTTAAATTCTAGACCAACGAAAATTTGAATAGCACTCTTAACATATAAAAGGAATTTTTGTGAACAAGAAAGTCATGCCATTGGTTTCAAAGAAGCAAATGATTCTACCTTTTGCTTGACCTTAAGAACAATTAACGTCATTTTGTGTGAAACTGAGATTCCCTTCCGACTGGAAAAAAAAAAAAAAAAGGAAGTGATTCCATACCAATAATGTAATATGCTTTTTTCCAAATTTTTGCCTCAATATAATGTTGCATAGTAAAAGGCAAGAACTCATTGAAATGCCGCTTAAGAATCCTAAAGGAGTTTTTTTTTTTTTTCCTTCTTTTCTTATAATATTGGTTTTTTAATGGAATGAATTAAGTTTGATTCTTTCCTTCTTTAAATTATATTAAAATTGGAAAAAAAAAATTATTTCCATGCAAGTGGAATTTTTAAATGATGAGTAACTATTTCTTTAGTCAAAAGGGAAAAAAAAAATATTGCAGATAGAGAAAATCAATATCACTTAAGAAATGCAAATAATTTTTCCGAATCCTAGTTCATTTTCTGTATAAGCTAGTAACTATCACCATGATTTGAACAGAATTGTTCTGCGTTTTATATAAAAATGAAAATTATTTTATACAAAGCCAACTAATAAGAAATTTGAAGAGAAATTTGTTCTGTAATATAATTTTTTGATGACAGTCATAACTATCAATCCAAACCACAGCAAATCTATGTTATTTTTTTTTAATATTATCACACTCGATCCAAATGATTAATAATGTCTTAAACATTTGAGAGAGTTAATGACTAAAGGAATAAACCCGGTTGCAGTGGTTCAAAACAGACTTAAATTGAACTAGTTTTATAGTATGATTAGGTTGAATCGGTGGACCATATGAATCAATGATGTTACTGATTTTCTTATTCCCCCAATTTCATAAATACGTTCTACATATTGGGGGTGACAAATATAAATGGACTTTACATACTCCATTCCAATTTGAGCTGAGTTCAGCATATCTAATGACAATGGTAAAGCAGGCCCGGCCCAGTTTAATCGTTTTAGGCAAATCATCTTGGGCCTTAAGTAGTGTGACTTGTCTAGTAAGCTTCCCGAAAGAATTGCTAAGAAATAAAATTCCTCAAGAAATTAAAGTCTAAACAAGAAACTTAAACAGTAAACTGCTAACAAAAGTTTACAAATACATATTATAATATAACAAGGAAAAGTCATAGCAAAAGCAAGTTTAATAAAATATAATAAAGTAAATCATCATTACATTAAATTTAGCCATACCTTAATCGAACGTTAAATATCCTTGTTCAAATTCATTGTATCTCTTATTAGCTCTTCAAGAGTCTATAATACCATCCTTTTTTTTGTCTGATTTTAGTAATCTTGTAAAACCAAAAACTAATGAGTCTAACTGTCATCTAAGTTTAGTAAAGTCAACAAATTTAGTATCTCGATAACACCAAAACCTGATGAATTTAAATAAAGATCATTGGATATAAAAGTTAAAGTCGACTATAATCCAATAATATAAATACAAGATATATTAGCTTCAAATTTCTCTTCATATAATATATATATATATATATATATATATAAACCAGGGATGAATGTAGAATCATGAAATTGATAACACTAGACTTACCATACTTAAATTATAATTAGAATTAGAGGTGTATAAATGAGTTTTAACTCATTTTTTAAACAAGTTTGGGCCAAAGTTTTTTTACCTATTTAAAAGTAGATTAAATGAACCTAGTTTATTTAACCTATTTAATCGATATGGGTTGACTCGTTTAATGTATTTACATTTTTGGCTAATAAGCCGATTCGTTTTAACCTGCTTTTTAAACGGATTAGGATTAAGTTTTTTTGCCTGTTTAAAAGAGGACCAAATAAGCTCGGCTTATTTAACCCGCTTACATACCTCTAATTAGAATTACTTATATGCATTTTTTTATATAAAAATATATATTGAACAAGTGCACTAGAAAACTTTCCAATATTTAAGAGGAAGGAAATTTCAAATTTCTTTAAAAATATCAAGGGTATTCGATACATATTCTAATACACTAAAAGAATAAACTTCTTCTATTTTTATTATAGCAAATATTAAATGAAATTTAACCATTAGTTTAAAAAGAAATTAAACTAATACATAATACTCACATAAAATTTTGTTATCTACTAAAATTTAATGTAAAATTACTTAAATAGTAAATTATAAACATAGTGAAAAGAACAAGATATTTTCCATTTGTTTGTATTGTGTCCCTTGTTAAAGAATAATGTTAATATTTCATAATATGGATCAAATGCATAACAAAAAGGTTTAATTAATTGCTACTTTGTTGGTTGAAAAGACCCTAACAAAGTTCTTGTCTCAAGGAGCTAAATGATGAAAATAGCAAACATTGATCTCTATTATTCAGGGTATAGGGGGGCGGTAGGTGGGTGGGAAAAGAAAGATTAATTTTATATATGGGACAAATATAATCTAATCTCTTTTGATTCTTTGTTATTTATTTATTTATTCTTTACTACATGACCTGATAGAATGTGAACATGACATGTTTAGTTTAAAGTGATAGGAAAAGGTAAACGTTTAAAAAGGGGAGAATACCTACGGAAGGGTAGACTTGTGAGTTTAATACTATGTTCAACAAAACCTTAAGATATTAGATTATGGGCTTTTTCACCTATATACAAGTCATTTAATTTCCATCCTTCAAATGTGGGATTTTCTTTCTTAACTTACATTTGTATCTTAATAATCTTTCCCTTAAGTGTAAGTTACATCTACATTAAGCTTACATCTTACTTCTACTCGAGTGAAAACCACTTGCAACTACATCAAGAGCTCATGAATTGGCTCCACTAAACCTGTCTCATAAGCAACTTGTAACTCATCGCTTACCTTTTATCATGGGCTTTACCTAAATTACCATTATATAGTTCTTCTTTCCACATGGGATAGCTTGTTAAGGAAAGATAAACTGCTACATTCATTCCATCTCATCTTAATCAAGTCATTAGCTATAATACTATTTGTTAGGAAAAGGAAAACATTTAGACAAGGAAGAATACCTATGAAAGAATAGACTTGTGGACTTGGTATCACATTCAACCTAAAACCTTAAGGTATTAGATTGTGGGCCTTTACTATTTATATACAAGTTGCTTAATTCACATCCTTTTAATATGTGATTTCCTTTCTTAATTTATTCACACTTGTATCTTAACACAAAGTTTTATAATACGAAACTTTTTTTTAATTCATCCTATTAGCTTTGTCTTAATATAAGTCTTCTTTAATTTTTTTTAAATAAATAGTGATTCGAGATAATTTAGTTATTTTAAATTTAAATGAATTTTATGTTATTGGTTAGTTTAAAGAAAAAAAAAGGAAAAAAATAAAAATAAAAATGTCATTTAAGTAATATAATAATAATTGTATTCCAAAAAAGAGTAAAATGACCATGATAGGAATTAAACTTGTAAACTTTTGTTTTTAAAAAACCCACTTAACTACTAAGTTATATGTATTATTTTATTATTTACTCTTTAACTATACATATATCAAATATAATTTCTCATTTTTATTAAATTTTTATAATTATTTTTTTTTCCAAGTTTGTGAGAGTTATGGCCCTTCAAGACCCGTCTCATATATATATATATACATATATATAACGATTTTTTTATGAAAATTTATTTCTTATATTTACTATTCAATTAAAACGATTTTTTGGTGAGAATTTCTTATGTTGTGATAAATCTACTAAGATTTGATAGAAATCTCGTTTTAAGCTAAAGGTAATAAATGGTCATAAATTGGAAATCACAACATAGAATTAAAAATAGTCTTGTGAAATACATCTATATGATTAAATAAATTAGTCTCTTTTGAAAATATGAATTTACTTATAAGAATTATATTCTCCTTTAACTTTGCTTCTATTAAGCAATCAGAAAAATTTATATTGAATAATAGGAACAAAATAAATATGAAAAATTTTGATAAAGTAATAGAAAATACTGAAAATATCTTATGATCAAATATATTAAATGGATAAATGAAAATTTTTTTGAAAAAATTATTATGTGATAGCCACTAAAGAAAAAGATGTCCCAATCTCAAATGATTTAACAACAGTAAAACTTTTAAGTGTTGACTCAATTAAAAGATACGTTAAGGAAGGAAATTACATGCATATAGATTTAATCTATGTAGGAGTAAAATCTCTTACTAAATTAGGATTAGATAATTCTGTTTTCATGGTTCTTAAAGATATTAGGGAGTTGGTTTATGAAACCAACCTTAGTAGCGGACCTATTCAATTTGAATATCATCCAAATATTATCCTAGGTCTAAGAGACAAAACCATAATGAGTTTTTTAATTCTTCAAATTAAAACCTATAATTATAGAATGATAAAAGGAGCAATTCTAATGGTTGCAATTTACAAAACATATTTGAAATTGATTAAAACCGCTTTTGGGTCTAAGGCTTATAAGATTGATAAAAAAGGACAAACTCTTCTTATCCAAATAAACCTAATCAAAGCCAATGTGTTTGTTCCTAGAATAATTCAATAGCCTTAGGTTAACCTACCTGAACATTAGGAAATAGAGAATCTACTTCCAAAACAACTTATTTATAATATAGAACCATCAAATTTTGTCAAACACTCGGATGGAAAAGTCACCATCCAATTCAATAATAGATTTTTTATCAACCTAAAAGACCTCTAGAAATAAGATCAATGTCGTCATCTTTTAGAAAATTAGTAAACTTTCCTCATCTTTCACTAATAATCTATATACCCCTTCATACTCAGTCTAATGAACAACCAAACATAGAACCCAATGTCTAGGATAACCCATCTATTTTTAGAATAGTTAATAATAGGTCTAGTATAACTAGGCCAATTTATCAGCCAACCAATGAACCAGAACATGAGGAACCTTCACTTTTGGAAGTAGGTGATCTAGAATTTACTATTTTAGAAAAACCTTTCGAACCTAATAGAATTCTTCTAAACAAAGAGTTTAATTCACCTAAAAATGAGAAGATTAGAAAATGGTATTTTGAAACTTTTAATAATGTTAAATAACAAATAAAAGACGAATATTATAATTTTATGAATGAAATTGAGTCTCAAATATATTTCTTAGAATGGTTAGAAGAATATTACCTGAAACTTAAAGAAATTAATATAATTACTGAATATTTTAAATAGAAACTAAGTAATGAACAAATAGTAGAATTTAATCATCTACTACTCAGTAATATTAAAACAATGCATACGAATATAGAAATAACACTTGTGCCTTTCAAAAATACAATAGAAGAAGAAGACTTAAGAATTAAGAAAATAATAAGCTAAAATAATTTTACTAACCAACATTTACATATTATAGGAAAACAGTTAAACAGAATGGAAGATGTAATTAATAATGAAATAAATAAAATTAATGAAAAGCGCCTTTGATTAATAAAACTAATGAAAAACACCTTTGATTAATAAAACTAATAAAAATATACCTTTATTTAAACTGTTTGAAATGCAAAAAAAATCCAAATAATGAATTTTTAAAAGCTTTAAATGATAGGAAAAAATGATAAAAAATAAAATAATTAAAGAAGAAACTTCATCTTCGAAACCAATTGATATTTTAAATTTAGACACACCGACTCTTGTCAAAATGGGTATTGTTATAGATGATGCGCCTTTATAAAAAATTAATGTTTTAGATGAAACTAATAATGAGTTAACTAATGATATAATGTTCAATATTTCTTTAAAAGATTTAAATATTAATGAATCAAATAATGAAATTAATAAAATTAATAAAATTAATTGGAAAGAACTACAAAAATTATATTATCAGAGAGTATCACCTCTTAATATACTTATTAAAGAAAAGACCAATAAGTACTAAAATAAGTATTCTGTAGAATCCACATACGAATGGAATATTGATGGATACTCAAAATAAAAAATTCTTAATGTCCTTAATCAAATGATAATGTTTTTAAACACCAATAAGATTTTTCCAAATATTACTGATTATCAAATAACACTCCTTTTAATATCTAGTTTTATTGAATAATTAAAAGGTTAGTGGGATAATTATCTTATTGAAGAACAATAAGTTAATATTTTAACTCCATGTAAAATTGATGAAAATGGAAGAAGAATCTTAAATGAAAATGATGAACCAATCCAAAATATAGTCAATAAATTAATTTTTTCAATTAGCTAATACTTCATAAGAGATCCTTCTCATATTAAGGATAAAACCTTAGATTTGTTGTCTAATATGAAATGTAAGTCTTTAGGAGAATTTTGACAATATAAGGATATTTTCTTCTAAAGAGCTTTCCTTATAAATGATTATAACAAGCCTTTCCGGAAAGAAAAGTTCCTAATTGGTTTACCCAAGCTGACAGGAGAACAAGTTAGGAAGAAACTTCGAGAGGAAAATAATGATGAAATTCCTTATGATAATTTGTTCTATAGAGAATTAACATTTTATATCAATAAAATTAGAACCAATTTGTGTACTACAATTAGATTGCAAAAACAATTAAAGAATGAATAACGTTTAAAACATCAAAGTCTTGGTAATTTCTATATTCAATATGATTCCTATTTTGTTAATAAGAAAATGAAAAAGAATAAAAAATCTTCTTATTCGCATTCAAACTGTTCTCAATGTACACATAAGAAACCCCAAAAAAAATTTAATAAAAAATTTTCTAAAAATTTTGAATAACCTAATAAAGAGAAAAAAGATAAAAAAACAAAAAAGAAAATCATACAAACAATTAAGATGTTATAAATGTAAAAAAATTTGTCATATAACAAACTTTTGTAAGATCAATAATAAGCTTAATGAATTGAATCTTGATGAATAAACAATAAATAATATTTTACAAATTTTTTGTAATAATGAACCTTCTTCATCAGAAAATGATTGTAATAATGGAATTTAAGTCAATGATATTGAATCTACATCATTTGAAGAAAATAATGAAATTAATATTTTAACAAATGAAGAAGAAGAAATTTTTCATAATATTGATCAGTTACCAAATGATAATAAAGAACTTAATTAATTGAAAAATGATAACAAACCTAATTTAACCCTTACACCAAATCTACCTTATAATCTCAATAAAATCCTTTAAAGAGATAAAAGAAAATAGAAAAAATCAATTACTATTAATGACTTGCATAATGAAATTAATGTTCAAAAACAAAAAAATAAAGAATTTAAAATTAATGCAGATAAAACTGCAAAAGAATTTGCTTAAATTAAAACAAAAAATGACAATTTAAGAAAATAACCCTGAAATTATTAATGAAGAAGCTTTAAAGGAAAATGTTTTACCAATTTTTTATAATTCTGATTATTTAATGCAACTTGTTGAAGTAACAATAAGGAAATGAATTATTAATATTATAATCAAAATTAATAATGAATTTATTTTAGAGATAACTATATTATTCAATCTTTAAATTCTGCATCTGGTAGCAAATTACGAATTAATTATAAATTTTCCAATGTTGAAATATTAAAAGATAATGCTTCATATAAATTTTCTTTTGTACTTTTAAAAAATTTGAACAAAAATGTTATTTTAGGTACTCCGTTCATCAATCTAATCCAGCTATTTTATGTAAATAAAAATGGAATTGAAACACAATATTTTAAGAAGAAAATTGTATTTAATTTTATCATAAAGCCAAAAACCAAATATTTAAATGAACTAACATACAATCCAATTTCTGAACTGAATTATTTAATTTAATGCAAAGAAAAACATTTAATGTATCTAAAAAATTATCTTGAATTTAAAAGAATTGAAAGTCAACTCAATGAAGAAAATCTTAAAAAGAAAATTTCTAAATTGGAATTGAAAATAAACCTTACAAAAATGATTTTAATGAGAAAAATATTTCAACTAAAGTAAGACCTTCTCAAATGAACAATGGAGTTTTAAACCATTACAAGAAGGAAATAAATGATTTACTTAATAAAAAAAAAAACTAATTCAAAAGAGTGAATCTCCATGGAATTGTTTTGCTTTTTATGTCAATAAAAATGTAGAAATAGAAAAAGGAATCCCTATGTTAGTAATTAATTATAAAACTCTTAATAATATTATAAAATGAATTAAGTACCCAATACTTAATAAAAAGGATTTATCGAATAGATTGCATAATGATAAAACATTCTCAAAATTTAACATGAAATCTAGATTTTGGTAGATTTATATTAAGAAGAGTGATAGGTACTAAACTGCCTTCATAGTCTTTTTTTGTCAATACGAATAGAATGTAATGCCATTTGAATTAAAAAATGCTCCCACTGAATTTCAAAAAATAATTAATGAAATTTTGAATGATTTAACAAATTTCATTATTATTTATACAGATGATGTTTTGGTTTTTTCATCTAATATAGATCAACATTTTAAATATGTTAGAATTTTTATCAATATAGTTAAGAAAAATAGCTTAGTAGTTTTATCATCTAAGATTGGTCTTTTCCATACTAAGATTAAGTTTTTAGGGTTTAATATTCATAACGGCACAATAGTCCCTATTCAAAGATCAATTGAATTTGTGAACAAATTTCCTAATAAAATTAAGGATAAAAATCAACCCTAAAGGTTTCTAAGAAGCTTAAATTATATTGCCGACTTCTTTCCAAATCTTAATATTATTTGTAAACCATTATATAAAAGACTAAAAAAGAATCCACCTCAATAGTTAAATAAACATACAACTGTTGTTCAATTAATAAAGCAAAAAATTAATGAAATTTCATGTTTACACATTACTAGCTTTTCTCTACCAAAGATACTAGGGACTGATGTTTTTAATTTATGATTCGAAGGAATTCTAAAACAAAAACAAAAACAAAATAATAAGGAATGTATAGTTCATTTTGTGTCAAAATATTGAAATAAATGTCAATGTAATTATTCTATAATCAAGAAAGAGATTTTAGCAATTGTTTTAACAATTTCCAAATTTCTTTTATGAATTGATTGTAAAATTACAAAAAATGTTTTAATAAAAGATATATAAAACATTGCATATAAACAAATTTTTGCTTGATAGCAATCAGTTCTTTCTGCATTTAATTTTGGAATAGATCATATTAATGGATCATTAAATTCTCTTCCTAATTTCCTTATTTGTAAATTTTTGCAGAGAGATGCTTCCCAAAAAGGAAAAAAAAGGATAAAGGAAAAGCTCCATTAGTTTTTTAAAAGGGATTAACTAGTGTTAAATCTTAGTTAGATGTCTGCAAATTATCAAATGCCCTCTTAATGATCAAAGATGGATCCTCTTCAAGGATCTCTAAACTAATATCATCAAATGTTTAAACCTCTAATATCAAGTCTTCTAATCTCCAAACATAATTCAATGAAAATTTTCCTGAATTGGTTGATATGACTATTACTCTGAAATTGTTTAAGGCAATCTTAATAGCCTTACAATAAAAAAATGAACCCCTTATGCTTTCAAGAGTTCCTCAGCAAATGGATACCCAAAAAAGTAATCAAAATATATAGACTACTAAAGTAGCATCCTTAGTACCTTCAATAATGAAACCTGCAATTCAAAGGTTTAAATTTTTTCAAAAATTTATCTCCAAATATTTTTTCCCCATGGAAGAAGGCTTATTTGAAAAAATCCCTTTGAATTTGTAAGAAAAATTTTTACAAAAGATTTTTCTTATATCTCATTCAATGTTTATAAACCGATCCAGTTTTATGAAATGATTTTAACCGAAATTGGGTCAATATCTTTTATACATTTTGAAAAGGATGGAATGATTAACTATTTTACAGCTAGAGTCTACAAGATCTTCAACTTTAAGGAATGGTGAACCTATCCAACAATCCCAATAAAACTCAATATAGAACCTTTCTCAGGCCAACTAAGTTATTGAGCCAGTTATAATTATTATGATTATAAACAGGCTTCGTGAAATATTTTTTACCAAATAAATGCAAAAAGATGACACATATGATTCATATCTTTCAATAATTGTTCATCAAAAGACCTTCCCTATTTGTTTGCATACTAGAGGGAATAATTTAGAGCAATCCTTGAGATTGTTCATGAAAAAGGCAAAAATGATTTTAATGTTTTATGAAAAATTATAACCCTACACTGCATGAAAAATATTTCTAATTTTATGCATATTAGTGTGTCATAGGTTATGACTTAGTGGTTCGATTACAAACCTGATAGAACCACAAATATAACAAATTCGATCAAAATGTATAAAGTCAAATGGTAGGATAGTTATAAAATGTGGAATAAGCTTGAAGAAGATTCAATTCTAAATTTAATCAAGAACAATAATTCTTCAATCATTCCTACCAATATTTCAAATTCTCTATTTTATAATAGAATTTTTTAATATCTTCTTTATCTATTGCTAGTATCCCAGATCAAATGAAACAAATCCTAGAAAGATCATTGACTAACATCAATGAATCAACTTAAGGATCAAGTTTAGAATTAACTTTCGGATCAAAATCTCATTACAGTAGAAATATGAATGAAGATTACTACTTTGGGATAGATTTAGGAGATCCTTGAATAATGAATATATTTTGTTTTCAATATAATTTCGTTTGTATACGTATATCACAATATACAATATTGTCATAAATGACGTCAGAAATCATCATTTGACATATTATTGTTTGCTACAATAAAATGTTTTTAGCCTTTTACTATTTCTACAGTATTTTATCGACCACAACAATAATACTGTTCATTATGATCACCGGTCAACTCCCTTAATTACAAAAATGATAGCTTTCTCTCATTTATAATGAAAGTTGGAAACACACATACATCTTTCTTTCATCCTCTCTCCTCCTCCTAGTTTCTTCTCTTCTCATCTCTTCTCTTACTCTCTTATTTTTTTTTTTCCTCTTCTTTTGATCATTTCTCCTACCTATTCTATTCTAATTTCTTTCTTCCTTTCTTTTTTCTTCCTCGTTTTACATACATACTTTCTCTTCTAGTTTCTTTTTCATCTGATCATACTACTATCAATCAACTCTCTTTTCAATAACCAAATGCTTTTTTTTTTTTTCTAAAACGTTTATAAGTTTTTATATTGAGATAAAATACCAATACCTTTTAATGTTTTTATTTTCTTTCAATGATCTGAATGTAATACTAGTGTTATTAGAAGTGTGATATTTTGAGGTTTTTTTTTTCTAAATTATATATATATATATATATCTCAAAATATTCTGCTGTTATCCTTGCAATCTACAGCTTAGTTGTTCATGCCAGACTATGGTTTCCTACTGAAATCACTCGATTTCCTTTTAAATACCGACGTAAGAAGATCTGGTTCATCCACGTGTACTCGTTACCCAACCAACCTTCACACAAAACCTTCATATAATCCGAAACCCCCATCTCATGAAAATCTTCTGTCTCAGCAGAAGATGCTCCTCTCGCTACTGCTTCACTAGACGACTCTATTCCTTTGTAGCCAATGCCAAACTCGAGACAATTCCCGACGTGCTACACCCTGTTTCGGTTGATACGAAATCCACGGACGAAATAATAACCTTGCATGAAACCTTGAAATCATGCCTGCTAGAACCATCTCCCTTGGAAGCCAAAGGCTTTCATCCGAAGATCATACGTATGGGTTTGATCACAGACACCGTGACATCAAACATTCTCATTAACATGTATTCCAAGAGCGGTCTTATTCTGGATTCGCGTAAACTGTTCGATGAAATGCCTCAAAGAAGCGTGGTTTCATGGAACACCATGATTGGTGCTTATACCCAGCTCGGGGATGAGCAAGAAGGGCTGTTGTTGTTCAAGAAATTGGTTAAAGAAGGTTTTAGTACTACGCGTTTTAGCGAATTCACCATGTCGAGTGTCATTTGTGCTTGTGCTGCTAAGTTTGCTGTGTTTGAATGTAGGCAGCTGCATGGTTTTTCCCTGAAGGTCGGTTTAGATTTCGATGTGTTTGTTGGAACTGCATTGGTTGATGTTTATGCAAAATGTGGGTCGATAAAGGATGCGGGATTGGTTTTTGAGTATATGGAAGGGAAGAGTGAAGTTTCATGGAGTTCGATGGTGGCTGGGTATGTGCAAAATCAAATGTATGAGGAGGCTTTGGTTTTTTTCCGTAGGTGCCAAGTTGTTGGCAGGGGGAACAGTCATTTTATGGCTTCTTCTGTTATTTGTGCTTGTGCGGAGTTGGCAGCTCTTATCCAGGGAAAGCAAGTTCATGGGGTTGTGTTAAAAAATGGTTTTGATTCCAATATTTTTGTGGCATCTTCTCTTGTAGATATGTATTCCAGATGTGGTAATATCAAAGGTGCTTATATTGTGTTCTCCGAAGTGGAGAATAAGAATGTCGTTTCTATGAACGCAATGATTTCTGGTTTTGCAAAGCACAATCGGATAAGTGAAGCGATGATCTTGTTTGAAAAAATGCAGCAGATGGGCATTTGTCCAAGTGAAGTAACATATGTGTCTGTGCTGTCTGCATGTAGTCATGCAGGTTTGGTTGAGAAAGGCAGGAAATATTTCCATCTAATGGCTGAAGAACATAATGTGTCCCCTAATATCTTTCACTATTCATGTATGGTTGATATTCTTGGTCGAGCTGGGTTGATTAACGAAGCTTGTAATTTAATTGCACAAATGCCATTCGATGCTACTGCTTCGATTTGGGGCTCAATTTTGGCCTCTTGCAGGATTCATGGAAACCTGCCTGTGGCTGAGGCTGCAGCCAAGAGATTGTTTGAAATTGAGCCAGCAAATGCTGGAAATCATGTTTTGCTTTCACAGTTGTATGCTGCAAAAAGAAAGTGGGAGGAAGTAGCTAGAGCAAGGAAGGGTTTGAGGGAGAGTAAAGCTAAAACAGAAAAGGGTAAAAGCTGGATTGAGATTAAGGATAGGGTCCATTCTTTTATGGTTGGTGAGAGAAACCATCCTAGGGTTTCCGATATCAATATGAAGTTACACGATTTGTTGGAAGAGATGAAGAAGCTCGGCTACACGATTGGAACAGAACATGACCATCATGATGTTGAGGAAAGGGAAAAGCTAGAACTGCTGAGGCATCACAGTGAGAAGCTGGCACTTGCTTTTGGCTTGATGTGTTTGCCCATAAACATACCTATTAGGATTATGAAGAATCTCAGAATATGCACGGATTGCCATTCATTTATGAAGGTAGCATCTACCGTTGCACGCCGTGAAATTATTGTAAGGGATAACAGTAGATTTCACCACTTCAGCAAAGGAAGCTGTTCTTGTGGAGATTTTTGGTGAAATTATGATAAGCTCCTTGTCTTAATCTGGGTTCAGTATCCTGGTCATTTACTGGTTTTTCATTGGTATAAATGCAGTTTAATATCAGTTGAAATATTCGCAAACAAAGGTATGCAGCAAAACTTACTCTTTCCACCAGTTACAGTTTATTCTTGAATAAGATTTTCCATTGATTGAATGATATCTCCATGAAAATCTTGCTTTTGTAGGGGTTAGAAAGGACCACTGATTGCTGAATGTGAGCTGGAAGAAAGGATTTGTCGAAGTAAACATCAAACTTACTGTCAATAGATTGTCCATGGTACTCCTGAGATTTTGACAGAAACCTCTTGTTTTAGTTTTTCCTCTAATGTGCAATGATTTTAAATCTCTCTCTCTCTCTCTCTCTCTCAGGTTTTCTGCAGTGGGATCATGATTCTTAATCAGCTACTTAAGTAGGAAGAATGGCTTGCTGTCACATGGTGGTCTTGTATCCTGCAAATATTTCCCAATCTAGCTATATGCAGGAAATCATGCATGCTAGGAGGTGTCACTGGTATTCTCTTGTGGTCAGTTGCCTCTCCACCCCTTTTAAAATGAAGGGGTAAATGCACAACAAGTGCCTACACTTTAAAGTTTTATTCTTTTGTAATTTAGTGCATGTACTTTGTGAAAACGGCTCACCAAGTGTTTTTGTTAAGCACTAAATTATGAAAGAAGGCACTAGATTGCTCAAAACCCAAAGTACAAGCACTTGGTATAAGAAAAATCGTTACCTCAAAATTCGTTTGGCCTATTCACTCCCCCTAGAGAACCATGGCTTAGGTACTAAGATAAACGTTCAAATGATCTAATTGCATTTGATTTTGTAATGGCTAAGACAGGTAGCATAAGAATTTCAAAATTAAACCAGTTGGATTAACTGGTTTTTAGCTTGAAGTTGGAGGCTGGCTGATTTACTCAACCTCCCATCTTTTGCTAAGTCTACCCATTTTAGCATGTGTGATATATACGATTTTCTTATGATATTGATCCTCCTAACTACAAAGAACACGTAGTTTATTCATGTCATTAAGTTCGTAAAATGTAAAAATCTTTTATTATTTTCGATCTACTTACTTATAGCTGACAATCTTTTGCTTTGTGCAACATCTTAGGGTTCTCTGTTTCATTCAGTTGATCAAGACACATCGATTGCTATGTACACATTATGCATGGGTCAATCACCTTTTTAGCATTATTGATCCACAAATTGGGGTATCACCTCGACAATGATTTGGATTCCTTATCTGGGTCCATGGGTCTATTTGGGTTACTCGTTTTTTTTTTTTTTTTTTTTTTTTTTTGCAATTTGTCTTATCTTTTTATGATTTTTTTCATCCTTAGTGCTTGTTAACGAGCAAAGATATATTCTCAAACGCTATATTTCATCAAGACACAAAAAGCACACAAAATATAATGTGAATAATACACAAATAAGATACATATAGACGTATCAATATCTGAAGTATACAAGAATATTATCCTCATACATAACATCCCTGGAAGTATATTATTTGATATCCTAAACCAATGATAAACCACTGATCATAATTCACTTGGGTGTAAATAATGATAAATCTTATCATAGAAAGAGGGGGGGGGGTAATGTGGGCTGAGCGGCCATGTGACATTTCAAATCACGATTTTCATATTTAAATAAATAGTGACTATACGAAAGTATATTTTTATAAACATAAAATTAAAGTGGAGGACCGAGTTGAATTTTATTTACACTTACAAGATAGGACTCATAAGATGGGCATAATATCAACATAAGTATATGTCTAAGACCGACGGAGTTTAGGAGTACTTATTGGGCTGGGCTGAATTAGTGTACCCAAAAGGATGGCAAATATTCAATATGATCACCACCTGCAGGGAAAAAGGCATGCAGAGTAACGTAATAATTAGTCGGTGAATTCGCTACTCTCTTGCCACTTGATTCTCATTTTTAACACGTTCTTCGTTTATAACCAAGGTAACTGTAACCTGCACCTCGTAGTATATGGCTTCAATATATGTCTCCATCCTACACTTTCACTTAGTATAATTAGAATCTCTAAAGAAAGGTGCTTATTGATTTGAATGGAGATTATTGTTCATTAATTACTTAGAGAGTATTTCGTGATACCCATTATTGGTTAAAGATGAATAATCATGCGGGATGCCATCGGAGAGATTGAATGGATTGTTCTGAAAATCTATGAGATTTTCACAGGATGCTATTTCAAGAGGCCTTCTTAATTATGCAATAACGATAGTAGTTAGAACTTGTTCTTAGGCTTGTTAGAGATACGCTAGAGAAAATAGAAACAATAAAATGGAAGTGCCAAAGAAATTTAAGAGAGATATCAAGAAGATCAGGTGTGAATATATCATTTATTGTCAAGCTTACATTTACATTTTGTGCTTACCTTACTCAATCATGTTCATCAAATAGCTTCCAAGGGACAACCAGTTAACCTTAATAAAATTTAATTATATTTTGGATTGTTACACATCTTATCCTTACAAGATAGAGAAGTAAATTCCCCCTTTATCTAGATATTGTAATCATTACTTATAAACAAGCTGATTAGTGAGCAGACTTATTTAACTCACTTGTCTATGTGGGTTAGGTTGAGTTGGCAAACTCTAGCTAATTTATTAAAGGAACTAAAATGTATTGAACCATTTATTTGCTGGTACAAGTAGGTTAGGTCAGATTAACCCCGTTTAATCCAATAGTACACAAAAATCTTCAAAATCTAACAAAATAGAAAAAATCCCAAATAGCTCACCAACACTTAAAGGAATAGAACAAAGCAATTCAATGGGGGATTACAAATAAATATTCCTCAAGAGGGTAGCATGAATTCTAAAAAGTAAGTGTTGATTGTGGTTGAATTAATTAGGAAATCTGAGCTTGTGTAGAGTCTGGGTGAGATGGACTTGGGTTTCATCTCTTACTCCTTGATACCTGTAAAAAGCTCTTAGTGAATGAGGTCATAAGGCCCTCTAACGCTTAAATTAGTAAAGAAGAAGAGGAGAGAACGAGAATTAAGGACTTAAGGGGTAATGCCCTCCTAAGGTATGCGTAATGTGTATTGATTAAGGGAAAGAGGGGGAAAAGAAGAAGGGGAGAAGGAGAGAATTCTAAGAGAGTCAAGGACAGAGAGTGCTTTACATTACTTCACGGCACCTAGCCCTTAGTACCTTTTATGCGAGTTACTTGAACAAGTGGCAACTTGCGGTTCGTTTGTATTGATCGCAAGTAAACAGTACACTCCATAGGAAAGAATGAGCTACATTATAGTTAATATGTTGCGGCCGACCAGACCATCGAATCTACAGTCTAGAGGTGTGACAGTTGCAGGAGCTACCAGATGTGTTGGCTATACTATGAATGTCAAATGTTCATTAATGAGCTACAGTGAAGAATAGGTGCTCAAGACAACGGTTTAGTCTGGACCCCTAAGGAGGGGTTTGCCGATGTTTGATAGAGGGTGAGCTAAGCCCCAAGCTTATGCTAGATGATTGGTGTGTGCCAGCTCAACGATCGGGGCAACCCCATTCGGCCAAGATATTATAAGACTCGCTAAGTAGGTCATAGCATAAGGGAAGGGCTCGCTTGCAACTTACACTTCTAGCTTAACTGTATGGCTTCTCGAGTAGGTTAAGATGTAAGAGATAAGCTCGCTATTTACTCGTGCACACTTTGGTGTCCTCTGTGATAAGCTTTACTCGTTGGACCTTGGTCCAAACGAGAATTAGGTCTCAATAGTAAGAATTAAAGCTTTAACACAATTGACAATTCTAGTCGATGTTCGTTCATGTTCTCTTACTGTATCACTTCATCTTGAAATTAACTCCTTATATAGTTTTGTTTGCAATGTTCATATTTCTCTAGTTTTCGAATTAACTATTTTCTGTGATCTTTGAAATGGTGACTGTTGTAGTATTCTTTAATCTTTAAACTTGATTTATAATGTGTAGCTATGTGTTTTTGAACTCTTTCTATGTTAAGAAGTTTCCTTAAGCTTGAGAAATCTTCTAACTCAACTTCCCTAAATACATCCTTTATCCCTCCAATATTGATTTCTTTTGATTTTTGACTTTCTCTTACCATTATGGAGTAGTCTTTTGTAAAATCCTTTCTTCTATTTTATTAAACTAATTAAGATGGTGTTAACATGTATCACTTCAATAACACATTTAATACTTATTTATAAAGACACCTATTTATGAAAATAAAAAAAAAACATAGTTGAGTTTTTTTAGTTGAGTTTTTTTTTTTGTAATTTTTCCAAATATTATCAAATAAATTCAATTAAATAATACATTAAAATAATTAAAAATTACAAAATTAGAAGAAAAAAAAGAACCAGAAAACAAAGAAGCTAATTGGGCAAAAGATGAAACCCATTCACCCTTACTTGAAATTGGTTCTTACATTAATCAAGTTATCAGCTTTCTAAGAGCATCCTTTAACTATGGTTTTTAGGTCATTTATTTTACTTGAATGAAGAGTTTTTGCCATGCAATCCTCTAAAGGTGGTTGCGAGCCACTCCTAATCTCGAGGTAGCTTGGTTATTGAGTGGGTCTAATTTTTTACCTAGCTAGCATTCTTTTTCATTTTGATATTTTAGTTCTTTCTTTTTTTTAGCTAAATCTTTTTTTTTTTTGTAATTTTTAATTCTTTTATATTATAATACATAAGCAAATTTACCAAGTAGTATTATTTTATGAAAATAATTATTGTGGATCAATTATAAACCGATATATGTCTCTCATTAGCATTAGCATTGACGTGTAACGGTAAAACGTAGATCATTTGTTTATCTAAAGAAAAGTAAAGATCATGCGCTTGTATGTGGGTGAAAAGATAGATAATGTTCCTATAAGTTTTATCTAATAATCAATTAAACACAAAACTTTGATTGAATTGAAGAAGAAAAGAAAATTACTATTAACTTATTGCCGCTGCTATCATGTCGGCTCGCCACAGTGAAAGTTTGATGCGCATCTGGCTGAAAATTACGAAGAGCGATGATATGAAGCTACCAATCCAGAAATTAAAATTGGCTGGTTGAGTTGCTTGCTTTCGTGGAATTCAGCCACCTCTTTAGTACTTGAGCAGGGCAAATCCTCGTTCGTACAAACCTCGGTTTTGATTTGGGTTGTAAATCAAATAAATTTATTATTCAATTATTTGTTTTCAACTCAATATTTGTTAACACTCAACTTAGTTATTATTTAAATCGAGTTGAAATGAACATTTTGATTAGTTTCTTAAATTGAGTTTAAACTTAATAATATTTGACTTAATTAGTTTATAAATTTAATTGAATTCAAGCTAAGTTTAAATATTAAGTGAATATGGATAATTATATTTTTATTTAGAAGAAAAATAAAATTTTAGATAAATTGAGTTTAAAATGAGATTGATTGAGTCAAATTTGAACTCATTGATTGCTATCTTGTGTCGAGGTTAAGCTTAAAATTCTATACTAAGTCAATTTGGAGGGCAAAGATCTTCGAAATGAATTTAAGCTTAAGCCTAATCAACTTAGCTCATCTAAAATCTTAGGTTTCCTTTTCCTTTCTTTTTTTTTTTTAATTATTGTTTTATAAGAATAAGAACAAGGATGATGGTGCTTCCAAAGATTTATTTTGGGTTAGAAACGAAATTTTCAATTCTTCCCAACACTAATGTCACAATTTAAGATAAAGTAAGTCCATAGAAAGAATATAAACAAATTATTTTATATTTAATTTATCTCTTTTATATTTTCCAATCAAACAGGACCGTCACAATCGTATTGGTGAACTCTTGCATTGGTACCAAACAGCATCAAGCATATTTCCACGTAATTTCCATTTTCCCTTTCTTCAATGTACTCCTTTTTTTTTTTTTTTCAAGCAACAGTGAATGTCCAAGGACCTTTGACATTATTAAATGAATTCTTAAGGATGAAACAATGTCGGATGAGCTTGACGTCGACTTTGCAAGTGTATATACAGATGTAGACAAAATTCTGTTGTACCAAATTCATATGACCCGGTGCCTTAGATAGTCCGCTAAGACAACGCCAGGTTATGTTTTCAATATGGGATTTCTAAAATATGGTAAAACATACGTTGGCTAAGTGGAATTTTATTTATCACGTTGAATTATTGTTTGTGTACTAATTAGGTTCAGAAGAGATAAGAGATTGGAAATGTTTGTTGCAATTTTTCCTTTGGCCGGGGCTAAGTCAGTGGGGGGAACCCTATCGGGCTTCAAACTTTGGACGTGAGAGTTTCCCTTCATACAACTCGAATCATTCTCAATTGATTTACTTTTTTCTGTTATATTTTAGAAAGTGATACCATGGCAACTTTTTGGTACGATATTCAGCTCAAACTATTAGGTATACAACTATCCCAACTCATTTGGCTTTTATTACATGCACTTCTTTTATAGAATCCTTTTACCATAGGAACAACAAACCACTACCACCAAATGATGTAACATTAAGGTAGGGCTTCACTAGTTTTAGAATTTAGAATTTGAGTTCGAATCAAACTATCACTCATTCAATTTAAACTCTATTTGATTAAACTTATTTAGTCTTGAATCATCTATAAAATTTATTTTTCAATTAGAATTATATTTATATCCAAATTCAACTCAAACTCTACTAGCATTTAAGTTAACTCAAGTTTTACTTACCCAAAAAAGAATTAACTCGAATTTGAGCGGACTCCTAAACTTGTCAACTTAAATACCATGGAACTTGACCTTGAATCCACGAAGAAAAATAAATTCAAGTAAATTTTGAGTATCCTAAAAATAGGACCGATACATTTTTAAGCTGTGAAAATCACATGTATAATTAAATGCTTTATTGGTTCTACCTAGATTTGAGCAAATGTCTGTTTCGAATCGTGAATCGACCCGATCTGAAAGTAAGCAGGTTGAACTGTTGAATTTTAAAGACTCAGACAGTTTAAAAGAGCGGAACTATCCAAATTGGCTGGTCGCAAACCATAAGACCAACCTGCCATTGAACCTGCAAGTTGGTCCAACCAATTCACCCTCTTAAAAAAAAAAAGATCATTAAATAAAAAAAATAATTTGATAATATTTTGTAAGTTATCACATGTCAAAACTACTTTATTTACAATGGTTAATAATAATTATTTTAATAATAATATTATTAAACTAACGATAAATGATTAATCATAAGTTAATTATGTGTTAAGGATAGATATAAAATTTAATTTTGGTTAATGTAAGTCATTTTATAAAACTTATCAAATGTTAAGAACTTGAATATGAGGAAAAAATAAAAAAGTCGGAATCGCATTAAGTTGGAAATTAATAAAAAAATTAAAAATTATTAATAAATTAATACACTTAAAAAAAAGAGAGAAAGGAGATCATATTATTAAAAATTATTAATATATTTAAAAAAAGAAACTAATAAAAAATTTAAATATTAAAAAAAAAAAGTTCAAAAACTTTAAACTGATTCTTAAATTACCAATCCTACTAAATCATTCAAACCTGTCAAACTAATTACAATTTATCTTATCATTGATTTATAAACTAACGGTCAAGACTTATTCCAAATCAATTCTCAACCGTGCCCAAGTATAGTCCGACCGCTAAGTCCTCTTTTCCTGTATAGCTTTTGTCCCATTTGACACCAATAACCAACATTTGCGGATAGTCTACAGAAAATTCATTAAATTTCATGATCTCTAGGTAGACAGGTTTCTAGGAAAAGCATGCATTGTCGAACAAATTAAATTAAAATTTGCAGAAATGAGCCGACATGCAACAAAAATTAATGCAATCCACCATACACAAAAAGAAAACGTTGTTGAATTAGGGAGTCTTAAAGTGGGACACCATGAATGGTGGTTAAGCTCCATTGCCCATTAAAAATAGGAAACTAAGCCATGTAATTATGGATTGAAACCGTGGTTGAGAGAACAATCATGGAAGGTCAACTTCGCATGTGCGTTTATGAATGCCTTGAAGCCAATCATGAACTTGGGTTGGAAGGAGACAAACCAGATCAATACACCTATTCTTTCTCTCTCTCACTCTCATTCCATATCCCCAATAAGAAAAAGACATTATTGTTTAAATAATTGATGGTTCCGACAATAAGATCTCTTTACTTGCACGATCTCAATAATGCACACGATTCATTTTCAATAGTATTATTAAGAATATTAACATATCACATGTATGATATATAAATATAAATAAAATTTTAATATATAATAATAAAAAAAATTATTTATTTTTTTATATTAAAATTTTATTAATATTTATATGATATTTTGATTATTTATGTAACATATTAATATTATTTAATTTTTTTTATTCTTACTTACATAAGACCTTTTCATCTTGCATTTCCCATGACAATCTATTGTTCTAGTATATAATTGCTCCATTATTAATGATTTATTAGTCTCTTACGGTTTTATTTGACGTATCATTTGAGGGAAAGGACTAGCTCTTCTAGAAATAGTAGCAGGACTTTACTGTAAGTCCAAACGGTAGAAATCCTGGTAATATGTCATGCTGGGATCATAAATCGTGGACTGCCAACTCAACGAGCACGGTAACATGGTGAGATAACAAAGAAGTAGCAAGAGATATAGTAAAAAAAATTTGCTACTGTTAATATATCTCTTGAATTTATAAATAACATATAAATATTAATAAAATTTTGATATATAATAATAAAAAAATTTATTTTTTAAACAATATCAATTATATTTTTTTATATTAAAATTTTAATGATACTAATATATCCGTTATCGATCTATATGATATATTAATATAATTAAATTTTTTTCTCCAGATATGGAGCTAATTTAGTAGTCTCGATCTTTGTCTAGGTCATTCAGCTTTGTCAACTCAACAGATGTGCAACAAAAATTAGTAAATTAGGCGGAGAATTAGCTATCGGCACACGTACTATAAGATTATGTTTGGTTGGAGAGAATGGTTAAAATAAAATGAGTTGAAATAAACCAAAAGTTATGAAAGAGGAGAATTATAAATGCACTCCTATCCTTAGAAATTTATTAGGAATGGGATGAAATGGAATATGTATATAGTGATATTTGTAAGAGATGATTTTAATTATTAAATATTATAACTACGTTTATAAGTAATTTTAATTAATAATCATTAATTTGGAGAAGATGAAATTATGATTTTACTTTCTCAAATGAGGATAGAAGTACTCCTTTAAGTCGAAATCACTGATTTTATGGAATCCAATTCTATCTTTTAAATATACTTTTAAACATAAAGAAAGAGAATAGAATATGAAATTTTGATTCCATTTCAATCTAATCTTACGTACCAAACATGATATAAGGATATAAATAAAAATATAAATAGACCGAGTGTAGTTATAAAATTTTACTAGTATTTTATGAAAAAGTATCTCCTTTTCTCTTTCCTTTTTTCACTTAAATATTGGTGTTGATTATTATTTATTAGTTTTGATTTAATCATATTGTTCATTACCAGTAGACAAGTGGAAACATATTTTGTCATTAATTGCATTATTTTTCCTAATAAGCAATGTCATATCCAAATTTTAAAAAAGAAAAATAAAAACAAAAGATGTTAGTCTTCCATGTTACAAAGATTTGTTAGCAACCTTAGGTAGTGGCTGTGCAAAGTCAAGGGATAAATCTAATCAAATTGTCTGATCATACATTGAAAAACTATCTATTATATCTAAAAATTGGGGGATATAGTGTATATCATCATGTTATTTAAGAAACCCAAGTTGATGTTTTGTGAAAGAAATCGAAGTTCATATATGCGAGAAAAACTAAATTAAATAAAACTTCATTGATCGGGTGATGGTTGATTTAGAATGTAAGGATGGATCCTACACACTAGGGTAATTGAACAATTTTCAAGGTCCCATTTAATTAATTGACTTCAATGAAATTGGTTCTTGATGATGAGATGTAAGTATTATCATTATTAAGCTTAATGCTCGATAATTCTACTCTATAAGGAAAGGTTGTCATTACAATCATGAAAGACGATTTAATGAATCAAAGAAGTTAGAAGAAAAGAGTATGGTATCAATTCTGAAATTCAAGCACTAGTTACTAATTATTAAGATAGACATAAATGAACTAGAATCAGAGGCTCATCTAATAGATTTAAGAGATCTAACAAATGTAGAAGAAGATCTAAATCAAGAGAAAAATATCAAATGCTTCATTTTGACAAGTCAGGACATCTAAAGCTAAAATATAAAATTTGGAAAAGAGAATAAGCTATAGGAAAAGGTGATAAAAAGAGCACAGTGAGCTATTAGGGCACTAAAGGTTGCTCCAATGTATGTACCTTGACACTCAAGTTAATAAAGAATAAGGAAATTGCTTAGAGAAAAGAGAATTTCCAAGCTAATAAAATTGGGGGTTTTGGATGTAAGGTTCAAGATCCTTTACCATGGAAGATTTAAGGTGACTTTATATGAGAATGTCTCTTCTAAGATCAAGACACATAGAGGGAGATCCATTAGTCATTCACATATTTTAGAATACTTGCATGAAAAATAAGCCTACTAGGTGTTAGAAAATGTCTTCTTAAGGAATGAATCGATGCTTGGAAGCCTAAATATACATATAACAAACACTAGTGACAATAGTTTAGACATGATGACTAAAACTCCATTAGGGAAAAACACTTTACTTGTCAAGTGGTAGTCAAATTGATGGGACCCCATATGAGTCGAAGAGAGAGATTATTATGCTTTAAAGTTCAACTCATATGGACGCATAACACATAGCGAAAAACCAAAAATATTTCTCCCTCTACACTTGTTGAAGAAAGTTAAAAGTGAAAAGGAAAAAATTTAGTTGTTTCTGTTGGAGATCAAGAAAAAAATTAGTAGTTTTATTCATAACCATGCAAAATTTCGATTGTGAAAATCATCTAATGGAGCAATTTTGCATCCGTAACTAAATGGTTTATTGATTCTCGATTACGATGAACTTAACCATAAGATTCATAGTATAAAGTACTACAACGTAATTAGTTTCCATCTTTATTATTACTTTTCTATTGTACATATTGATTTTATTTTTCATGATTTTGCGAATCTAGCTTGTATTACAATTTTATTGAGAACCACAATTTCACTAAAGTTTTGATTATCAATTAGTTTAACTAATGATAGATGCATTATTCACCCATTACTTGTTAATAGTGAAAATTTGTGAGCTGTGATCCCATATTTACCCTATTCAAGTTATCCACGTAAATTTCAGTATTGATTAGTATTTTTACTTTTTAGATTTTATTATATTGTTTATCGCTAGTAGATAGGAGGAAAAATATTTTATCAATTAATTAGAATTATTTTTTCTAACGGAAAAAATGCATGAAAATTCAATACCTTTCCTCTCTATCTCTTTTATCTCTATAAATTTGTGAGATTTTGTATTTTACACGGACTTAGCGTTTCAATCTTACGAATAAATACCAAAGTGCATGGGAAACATATTGAAATTATCTTCCGCGACATGTGTTAGCTAAAAACATAGCAAATCGAACCTTTATCCTTTTCTTTGCCCTAGCACTTGATTTACACCAAACGAGAAATTATTTATGAGTATGTGGAGGTACGTTATGGGCAGAAGTAGCAGTATGAGAAAAAAGACAAAGAGTACAAGCACATGTACTGTCAAGATGACCAAAACAATCTCTAACAACCTCAGCTGCCACCTCTTTTTTGATTCACCTAGAATGTAATACTACTAATGAAGTTGATTTAATATTTCACAGGCAACGTAAGGACCCACCATCACTGGAACTCTCTTGGTGGTTTCTTCATGTATATCCTTGGGTCATCCTATCCTATGTTATCATATATACACTTCAGTCACCTGACCCACACCCTAGCTAGAAATGACACCTCCACATGGAAGATCTGGACAAGATCACTTGTTGATATTATCTTAATAGGATGCATAAGACATGAGATAAGACTCCTTTGATTAGATTTCTTGCAAGTTTCTAGATTTTCAATATCATGTTACCGTATTGTAGTTTAATGGTATAAATATTGATTTTCAAATAAGATGAATTAGGTTCGAATTTTTCTTTCTCTAAGCTATAATATAGTTAGTAAAAAAAAAAAAAAATTGTGTCATAATGAATTATTCATAGAAAATCATAAGTTTCAAATTCTTGTATGTATGATATAGGTCAAAGGTTGTAAAAGAATTTTACAGGTTTTTGTAGATATGGCTTGTGTAGACAAATTTAGACTCTTCCTCTTCTAGATAAATTATTTTTTTAAAAAAAGTATAATAATCAGAAAAGAAAAGTGAGAAAAAAAAAAGAGAATTCAATGAGAATAAAAAGAGAGAAATAAACGTTAAATTGAATATGGAAAGTAAACATTGAAGATTTAGTAACGAATTTCAATTAAAGGAGAACAAAGAACAAGTGATTCTGGTATTTATGTAGACGAAAAACCTTGATTGTTGAATCACTCTTGAAAATGATAATATTATTGGAGCACTCTTCGTTAGGTTTAAAAAAAAATTAATCGAGGCTGTTTACACAATATAGTGGTTACAGATCAAGCAAGGTGAATCGGTAGTGGCTCTCAAAAACTTTTCTAGCTAAACGAATTCAGATTTAAAATTTTCAAGCTGTGATGATACAAAATATGTAGAGGAGAAAAACTTTAATAGTATTGATATATATGTGATTATATATTTATAGTGTGTGAGTACTATTAAAATTTTAATATATAAAAACACGAATGATAACTTCTAGAAAATCATCTATTACCATTAGTATATATGTAGATATTACATATTACTTGTCATTCATTTAGATGAACAACATATCGGTACCAATTAATCTTTTTTCTCCTCTCAACAATTGAAAAATGAATTGAGGAAGAACTTTTAATATTATAGTCGAAGGACATGACATTGATTTAGGGATTTAAATTTTGATTAACCTCACTGTGAGATGGGAGTAATCTGATGTAAATTTATTGGAAGAGAAAGACAGTTAATTCTAGCAAAAAGTGATGAACCAAGATAAGGGCAGTCAACTGGCCTTTGCCTGCACTCTACCAAGGGCTCTCCCGGTGATTGAGGCATGTAGAATGTATTATCTAGCTTCCTCTCTCTTATTTTGTTCCCTAACTTGAAGTTTTCTATTTTATTGGCCAGGTCCCTATTTTAGGTGGGATAAATTAATATATGCCCAGGGTATACTATAAGCTAGCTTTGTCCGAGTGCTTGGAGAGGGTTTTGTGATCGTCTGCACCTTCGCTACTCCTTTTGATTATCATTCTAGGGCTGGTCTTAAACCTTGTTCTCGTTCAATAAGATTTGATTAGTCTTTCCACGAGTTTAGGATTAACACATAACATTTAAGATAATTCTGTAGATGGGTGAGTAAGATTTGGTTTGACCTCTATGAATGATTGTGTTATATTCTTAAACTGTTTCTTATAGCACACTTTTCTAATACTCTCATATGATTTATAATGGATTATCGATCCTCCTCCACCCATAATTTTGTTTTCTATATAAATATTGGGTTAATCTCTTTTCTCTTATATTTTTGCACTATTTTGTCCAATCTTATTCTATAAAATTGTATGAACCAAGCACTAGCTTCAAGCATTAAAAAGAAAAGGTAATAGTAAATTAAGCACGTTCTAGTAGAATAGCAAAATTGACATCAAAGTAGGCATTGGCCTCAATTTGAACCCCCAAAGTACGGTCTTTTTTTTTCTTTTTTCCTTTTTTTTTTTCAATTGTCTGTTTATCAGAATAGTTTTCAATTTAGAGCTCTAAGACTTTTTGGCCCTTCATTTATCATCAATACCTTTTTGTTTTAAAGAAAGGTAAAATTGTTAAATTGATGTGTCATTGCAATTCTTTGGATAGTCTAAGGATCTAAAGTCACGTTTCTAAAGTCAAGAGTATAAGTGGACAAATACCTTAATGCAGAAGGGTAATTTTGCAATTTATCCTTATATATAATATAGCATAGAATATATTATGTATATGCCTTAACATATAAGTCATATGATTTATTATATGGGTTATAATATATATAGATATATATATATATATATATATATATATATATTAGTGGTGAGCTCTTACAAAATTAATAAAACATAAAGCTTTACCGATACCTTACTTTATAAGTATAAGTTCCTACACTTTTATATTCAGAACTTATCTTATAATATCTTAAAATACTTATAATACCTTATAACCTATACTGTATAAATTCTATAAGGTATAAGATACCTTATAGAACTTATATATTTTTTTTTCCTTCAAAACTTTATATTAAACATAATAAATTGTATAAGTTGTAACACATTTTAAATTGAGACAATAGAAAATTTTGATAGGCAAAACAAAAAATATTTCTATAGCAAGTAATCATGCTTAAATTTCTTTTTTCTTTTTAATTATGATAATGAGATTTTTATCAAACCATATTATTGTCGGATATAGAACTAGAAACTATGTACGAAGTAATTCTAATATAATATATTAGATGATAAATCAAGAACTGAAACATTACAAGTAGAGCTTTTATTGTTATTTTCTTTGATATAAAAAAAGTGATAGCATTAATTTTTTTTTATTTACTAATATCATTTGATAATTATTATAAGATAAGTATAAAATATTATAAAACCAATAACCTATATAATTTAGATTACATATTCCAAGATGAGATAAGGTACATTAACTTTGTACTCATACCCTACCCCATAAGAGTAGGTCTTCAAAAATTACTATTGAGAAGTTACCCCGACTATCATTACTAACTCGAAACCTACACTATAAATGGAGTAAAATCTAAGTAGGTACTCTATATAATAAAATTACTTACTTATCCTTAATATATATATATATATATAATATCATATAATATATAAAATATGTATGCCTATATCATGTATAATTTATATTAGTATTTGCTATACTAAGTTACAAGCGAGGTAATATTATACCAATTTTTTTTATCAATGAAAGAAGAAAATTATATGGTCACTCAAAACTAATCATATGGTTTGATCACTTTTGAGTTTGGTAAATCATTTCGATTTATAATAAAATAATACTATTACCAATAGAAATGAAACTATCTAATAGTTTTATTTCCATTGTTAGTGGGCATGAGAGAATAATTCAAACTCTATAATAGTTAATTCTATGCCAAAGATTCACTAAGTAAAAGAATAAAAGTTATTAAGAGATGGTCGGACTCTAATTAGTATGTTCCTAATGCATTATGTATCTTCAAACTTCATGCCTACGTTGATGCAACGTCTTGTTTTTTTTGCAATTATAATGCCTGTATTTGAAAATTTTAGTTGATTGCTCCTTTTCTTCATTGTCCAGATGTACTAATTGTGGAGAATTTATGTTGTATTTTCAGAGAAATGTGGAGACAAGATAAAGGGTATGCAACTGGATTGGTACGGGGTTAGGCATTCTCGGAATATGAAAGGAGGAATATGATGTTTCGTCAATTGTACGTAGCGATTTGGGATATTTAAATGGGAAATTTTCCAAAATAAGGTAACAAGTTGAAAAGGGCAAACAAAATCAGATGGGTACATGTAGAATGGGACGTCTGTATCTGTGAGGTTGCTCATTAATACTTTCCCAAGGACAAATGTGAGCAACGTAAAACGGTTTCCTCATTAAATTTCTCACATGAAATTGTCCGATTTTAATTTTCAGGTAGATTTTTTTTTAATCATTGCTTTCAAAAGACATTTAATGATACTATTATATCGTATGTTTAAATAAATAGCATATAAAAACTAATAATAATATATAGTTTTTATAAAAAATTACCGTTTATATTTTTATTTGTTAAAATTTTATTGATATTTATATACTATTAATCCATTCATATAGTATTTTAGTATTATTAAAGTTTTTTTCGTTTTATGGAAGAATGTAATTATGTACCTATATATCTACTATGATAATTTGATTTGATTTTGAACGGAAAGCAAAACTAATTATACGAAATATAATACAACGACACCACCTAAAAAGTATTTCATTTCCAAAATAATGCACTTACTGTAAGAAAATATTTTTACTGTACAATTTTTTACCTTTGCACTGAGTGCAAAGAAAATTTTTATATTAATATATACTCATTATTAGCTTTTCAAACCAAGATTTGGTTTCATCCCAATTTTTCTTCGTTTGGATAACTTTTATTACAACTGTAGAGAGGGGGAAATTAAATCTGGTTGCTAAACATCATAACATCAACAAAATCCCCAAACAAGTGATGACTCAAGCACAAAAAATGACGATATATGTATGCACTATAAAAAACTAATGCAGCAATAAATCATATATTGTACAATATTGACATTTTTATAAGCCGATTCATAAATTTAATAGGTTAAGAAGGGATCCACTTCTCTTTGCCAATCTTGTTAGACCCGGACAGGGATGTTGACTTGCGAATGAGGAGGGTCAAAAGTAGAGAGAGCATCCAATTTAATTGAACCAAATTCAATAAAAATATAAGAATATAATTCATATTTACTCATTAAATAATAAAATTACTTACAAACTTGAGATTTGAAAGTTTGAGAGTTTTTCATTGTTTGGTTTTTATTTTTCTTCAATCAAACTTTTATATTTTTTAGAAAATTAGTGCATTTTCTAAAGAAAAAAAAAGAAAAAGAAAAAATAATATATTCTAATTCGGAAAACCCAATTATATTTTATAGGAATTAGGTTGAATCAGTAAAGCCATTCAAGTAAAATTGAAATCACTTTTATAGATGGATGAAATTCAACCGTACATGTTAATGCGAGTATACCAACACTACCATTTGCCTATATATATATTTATAGACAAAAAAAAACTAAACTCATTTACTAAATTATGGACTTTACCCCTATAAAGTTCGAGGAACAGCGTGCAAGCATGATCAAATCCTTATTATAAAAAGCCATATATTATGATTTGAATTATGTGGATTAAATCAAATAATACGAAATAATATAAAAGTACTACATTAAAAATTACATTGACGTTCTACAGAAAAAAGAAAAAAAAAACATTGACGAACCACTATTATATAGATTTTTTTATATTTTCATTTATGTTTTAATCGTTTATATCTAATAAATCTTAAATCAATATTGTGATGAAGCGAAAGACCGATCTCATTAAAAAATATGGATGAATTCATTAAATTTTCTTTTCAATCTATTATATAGTATTCAAATCATCATCGTTTTGAGTACTCTTGCATTCCACATAAATAAATAAAACTAAATGCATCCCTTTCATTCACGATACGAACGAAGCTTCAACAAAGGTCAAAACATGTTAATTAACGTTACGTAATTAATAACCAAAGAGCTTATCAACGGACATCTAACAAGAGCCAGATCAAATTGCAACGGTAAAACCACCGCCCAAGGACTATGTAAAATTATAAATAATAAATCTATCCGACTAAAGGGAAAAAGATTTAATGTTTTAAAACGTTACGTAGATTAATGGATAATATATAAATCTTAAAAAAATTTAATATATAAAAATAAAAGAAATATTTTTAAAAAATTATCAATTATATTTTTATATATCAAAATTTTATTAATATTCGATATAATATATTAATATCATTCGAACCTTTATCTGAATATACTGATTTAGGTTTTAAGTTTCACTGGTTATCCACCGTTACAACGGAAGATATTTTAGCATGCTGCACCCAAAGGTTCACGTGAAAAATCATTTTTCGTTCACGCTCTTGTTGCGTGAAGACGTAGCCTGGCAATTTCGTTTAAACGTACAATAAGTGAGTTTTCATAGGAACTCATAACGACATATGAACCACTGAGATCTCATACTTCAAACCAACAAAATTTACGATTCAATCCAAACCTTGTTCGTAAAATTAAGTTGATGAATTGCCTCAGAACATAATTGGCTTAGAAATAAGGAAAAATATAAGGATACAGTTGAGTTAGATGTAACCTTGAGCTACTTAATTTGAATTTTCTTGAGTTTAAGTAATTACAAGTGGATAATATGTAATCAAGTAAACTTAAATATACATTTTTTGAAATGAGTTCAAATATTGATATTATTTAATTTAGTTAGAAGAATTTTTTCTGTTTAGACAATCGAGTTTAATTAAATCTAATTTGAACTTACAAAGTGCTAATATGAGTAAAATTTAAGCTCAAGTTGGGTATTATATCATTTTTATAATGCCTATACTAAAAAGGAGTCGATAGTGAAGTAACAAACACTAATTTAATTTCTTTTTTTTTTCTTATAACCACTTTATCTAAAAGATTATAACCAATGCTATCTTAACTTTCTACCTTGGTTTTTATATGCTTCTATTCAATCTCTCTCACGATCCATATGAGATTTCATTTATACGAAGTATTACAATTTTACTCCTTTAAATGCATGACATAACACCATATTATTAGGTTTAGTTCTTCTCCCCTTTATTATACAATTTAGTTCATTCTTAACACCCAACTTATAAGTCATAATACAAGCATACTCAGAGTCCTTGAACTTTTTCTTTAAATTAAGTTAAAATAGTCCTATTCATTTTTTCCTTAATTCATCCTCTAATCATCTACCTAAAGATAAAGGTTCGGTTTTAATACTACTTATAACTTCTTAAGCCAAAAGTAATTAATAATGAAGAGACAAATATTAATTGACTCTCTTTTTTTTAACCATTTGATAATGTTATCTTAATATTCTCTTTGCTTAATCATTAAAACCACTATTTAGCTTCTCCAACGATTCATTAGGAACTTTGTTGACATTGGGTACTACAATTCCGATTCGATTAGACTTAGGTTATAGCCCGAAGAAGAAAATACAGAAAAAAATTGCATGAGTGCCTATACTACATGTATTACAAAAACCAACAAAGTTTTCAACTATTAAAAAAAAAATTAATTAAAAATCAGGTAGATTTGTAAGTGTATCGGTGTAAGCATGAAATTCTGGCCTTTCGAGTGCATGTTTGCTTTGAAGTTAAATAAAAAATTAAGATGGCTTAGCATTTACTTAGAGGTCAATGAATATAATATGAGAGAGAGAGAGAGAGAGGGCTACCATTAACGGCATTTTTCATGGAATCTTAATCTTATATATATCAGAAAGTGGGATAGATTAATAAATTAATTAGCTAATAATAATAAAAAAAAATACATCCAAATATGAAATTCCTATACTGACAATTGTACTGTCCCATTATAGTTTGTTGTAATTTGAGAGAAGTGGATTAAATAACTCATTGAATTCCTCATAAACCTTCAAGCCAACTATTAAATACAAACATGAAGGTCCCTACCATACCACCTCAACACCCCCCACCCCCAATTTCCTATCCATCTTCCTCACTACCTCCCTCACCCCTCTCCTTTTAAATATCCTTCCCCTACATGATCTCATTTATGCATTTGATCTTTTAAATCCACTTTTCAGTAGAAACATCAGAACAAAAAATAAATAAATAAATAATCAGTCTTCATAACCCACCCAAGTTCCCAAAATCCATTGTTTTTGGTGTTTTATCTCAAAAAGATAGGCAAGAAGATGAAGCTTCCATTGACATTCCAATGGCCTTCTTGTAAGCATCCCAAAACATTGTCCTTTAGGGCAAAAGACAGTGATGTCATGTTCAAGACGGTTAATTCAGTTTACCTAGATCCTGTAGAAGGTGGGTTTGAGGATAACACACCAGATCAGTCATGTGAATTCACGAATAAATCCGACTCCGCAGCCTGCAGCTTCTCCACGAAGTCGGATGGGTTTGGGTTTCTCGACTGTGGGGGGGAGTACTCTCTAGAGGCGGTCGTTCGCGGGGTTTTGAACTCGTCGGAGAGGTTGTTCTTCGAGCCTGGTGGTGACACAAGCTCTATCCTGGAAGAGGCAAAAACGGTCGGTTTCCCATTTAAGGAAAGTGTTGTGATTGCGTTGGAGTCGGATGATCCGTACGTGGATTTCAGGAAGTCTATGGAGGAAATGGTGGGGTCTCATGGGTTGAAAGATTGGGATTTTTTGGAGGAATTGTTGAGTTGGTATTTGAGAGTGAATGGGAAGAAAAATCATGGGGTTATAGTTGAAGCTTTTGTTGATTTACTTATTAATCTTACATATTCTTCTTCTTCTTCTAATAATAATAATAATATTATGGACGCTTGTTGTAATAATGAATCCACTTCTTATTCCTCAGCTGCTTCTTCATTTTCTGATTCTCCTTTGTGTTCATTAAAAGGAGAACGTGAGAATGAGATAGAAGAAGAAGAAGAAGTCCAAGAAAAATTGGTGATAGCATCCTAGTTTATTTGACATCATCATCATCTGTTATTTTTGTGTATAGTACTAGATTAAGAAAAACAAAGGATGCCATTTTTCTTTTCTTTTTTTTTTTTCAAATTTCCTTGCACCACAATATGTAAAGACATCAATATTATTATTGTTTCTCAGCATTATCCTTTTCTTTTTCTTAACACATGATTTATTTTTTCTTTTTTATTCATGAGGAAAAAGAGATTTAAAACTATTCCATTCTATTAAAAAGAGCCTATTCTTACCTTTAGCCCGTAATAACTTTTAACAGTATTTATTGATTTTAAATGTCAATTCGTTCGTTTTAATTTTTCTGTATTTGTGTTTGTGTTGGCTATTTTACAACCGTTGACTGAATGCCTTAAATAGCAATCTCAACTTTTTATGCGTTGGAACAGAATGTTCTTTTTTTTTTTTTTAAGACAGTTCTTAAATGGATGCATGAATTATAATAATGTATATTCCCGGAAGAGTGATTTGACTTTTAATTTATCATGTGACCTACTTACCTCGTTGTATTAGATAAAATACACATTATAGAAAATGCGAATAGCCTTCTCGACTTTAATTTTGGTAATACATTCCCCAATTTTCAAATATCTCAAATAATTTCCTCAACTATCGTAATACAAAATATTTCCTCGAACTTATACAAGTGTACTGCATAATTTTTTATTTTAGTGCGTTTTTTATCTAAAAGAAAGAAAAGAAAATATTATTTATATTGACAATGTATCAAAATTTAAGAGTTACGATTATTTCCAACATTTAAAAGTTTCTACAAAGTTAACATTTAGAGAGTTTATTTATAACATTTGAAAATTTAGTGGTATAATTGTGCCAAAATCAAAGTTTGAGAGAATGTTGTTATATATATATATATATTCGTTAGGAGCCTAATTAATAAATGAGTGGCAAGTGGCATTTAATTCTAGGTGGTTTAATTAGTGCACATGGAAGAACATGCCTGATTTTCTAGTGAACAGCCATAATACAAAACAGATGGCAGTAGTTGGTAACATTGTGGTCCAAAACCTTGTCCTCAACCCTATGAACATGTGTACATCCAACTAATGTACAAACCATACTGGCGGTGCCCAACCATCATTTTTATTTCACCTACAAAGTCAAACATTAGGCATTGTTTTTCATCCAATTTCATCTAATATTTTTTTAACTACAACTGCAAATTTGTTTTGATTGTCGTCGGCTGCTTTTTTAAATGCTCTGTTATACCGAGGATTTTGTTAGATTTTTTAAATATTAATTGTTGTTCTTTTGAGGTCAAAATTTGTTTATAGGATGTTTAATACCCAAATTTTATTAAGATAAAAAGGAACTTTAGAGAGAATTAAGTTGACTTTGTATTGTAATGAATTTCACACATTACCACTTTCTAGTAGATAACATGTTATGACTTTTGGAGCTTAACTATAGTGTAAGGAATATGTGATTGAAATTTTGAATATAAGTTTGGTAATTTTTGTAATTTATAGTAAATTATGGGCTAAAAATATAATCAAGTGAATATAGGCAACAAAATTAACTTAATGTTGATGATTGGCAAACCTAAACTATGTAGTTTTCTAGACTCTTAGTAATTTTTGTGGAATTATTCAAGTTAGTGTGCCAATTGTTACAGAAATAACAGTTTTTAGATACATAATGGCTTAATTGATATTTTGTGATTAATTTAGTATATCTATGATATTTACATTTGAATTTGTATCATGATGACGGAGTGAGATAATGGTAATCAATCAATTTTCATGTACAATTAAGATTAATTATATATTTACGATAACCTCAAATTGGAAATGTATTTGAATAAGTGTATTTTTGTGATTATACAAATATAATCAATTTACTGTGATAATATACTCAACTAGTTATGAAATAACGATTGCGATCAGGAACATTAAAATCCAATTAAAAATATAGAGAAATTGTGAATTTTAGAATTTAGTTATGTATACTGATAACGATATACAATAAGTTAAACAATCTTTAACAAATTGCACTTGTTCATAACTTTTGATGGTATAAGGAGTTACCATTCACTAGCCATGAGAAAAACATTTTCCTAACTTTTCTTTTCTATAATTTCCTTTTTTTTTTCCATTGTACCGATTGCTAACTTTACATCCAAACACTACTTATTAGTAGACATCATTAATAATTGAGAGATTATCGTGATATACACATAAATTTTCAAAAGCACAAACTTAGTAACAAGTATACCAGGTTGAATATATAATTATAAAAAGAATGGTGAGACTAGATCATTCCACTAAGGAATGGATACTAACTAAAAATTATGTCAATACCACTTTTAGTAAGCAATCAAATTATGGCTTTAGAAAAAATTAAACTAAACTAAGCTAATGAAAAATTATATCAATAATCTAAAAGGCAATAGATATATGTAGCAAATAGGTAGTGTCGCCTATAGATTTTGTTGATAGAATATGAGAGAGAGTTAGGTCTTCGAATGTTTGTACTTAGGCCAAACAATACATAATGAGGAGTACTGAGATATTGTTCAGTATGATTACTCCAACACTTGAGTTAAACAAATGTAAGAGACAAATGAATAGCCAAATGGTAAGAGAGTGTACATATATGTCTTACCAATGTGGGATTATCTCTATTTATAGTGCAAATGTGGAGATATTTCAAAAAACTCAAATAAGGGTCAATCGTCCTGAAGAAGAAAGTATATTTGGATGAATTAGGAAAGTACTTCCATGGATATTTACAAATCTTGAGAATTAGGGATACAACTTGACTATTTTGATTTTCCTTTCCTCAAATAAGTCACTTATGGATTGAAATGGGTAAGTGCATGACCCAAACACGTTTGTTTAGGCTTTATTAGCCCTCATCCATAATTTTATGTTGACAAGTGGGATATTAATTAGGTTATCATACGAAAAACTTACATATGCATCTAGTAGATATTGAGATTAATTATTTTGGGGTTTAACTAAACTCATGAGGATCTGTATCCCTTTTGAGTCTTAGTAATCCTATTTTTGACATCAGCTTTTTTTTTTTTTTTGGAGTTGTCTAATTCATATCTATGAGTTATGTAAAAATATTCCTCTCAAAAATCCAAATACCCTAATCAAAATAAATTAACTTGCATATCCCTATGTAAAAATACCAATTTTATTTGCATTAAGTTCATGAATCGTAGAATCAAATTAATATACATATGCTAATGCCATAATTAAATTAAACCTATTTCAATTTTCACAGGAATGATAAATTCCCTTCCGAGGCTTTTAGATTTTAATTTATAAGTACATCATGTGCCATAATGAATACATTGAAATAATTAAATAATAGCACATAAGATAGTCATAATAAAACTTATCCCTCAAACCATGCCAAACCACCTGAATGGCTTGTGTGTTTTCCCACGTCAAAGCTTGAACTTTATATGAAAACATGGAGATGGGCTGATGGAAAGTCTGCAATTTAGCGAATGGGCTTCGCAATGGCCTGTAACCAATTGTTTTGGGAGAACTGATGGCATGCCGTGGATTTGGCTTGTCAACTTGGAGTCTGGGACGTGTTGACTTCAAATCTTTCATTCTCGTCTTCTTTTTCATGTAATCCTTCACATAATTAATTTTTATTTCCGAATCTATTTTTTTTTATTAAGATAACAAATATATAAATGCGGTATAAAAATCGAGATAAAATATGAAATTTCACACTTATCATTATTCGTGATTTCAAAGAACGAACATGGAAAGATAAAGTCTGATTTCTTCCTTTTTTAATTTCTTATGTTTTGTTTTAACTCGTTGTGTGCAAAATGCATTTTCTTTTTCATTTCACAAGAGAAGTTAAGTAGGGTTTAAACATGGTGGGCTCCAAATCATGATGGAATTAACCCTCCTAGATTTATTTGTCAAAATCGAAATCCGTAAGATCCGATTGAAAAGTTCACCAGATCCAATGTAAGGCTACTTTCTTGCCCCCACCACATCCCACCTAGTGCCATTTCTTCAAGTATCCATATACTATTCATAAGCTTGCAAGTGGCCTTGACACATATTAATAGATTACAGTCGCATCTTTGCTTTCATATATTTATCTTTGTATTTCTGCCAAAGTGAGGGTATGTTTGCTTTACGGAAAACGTTATTCAGAATTTTTACCATATTTATTACAATCAAATTTTTGAGGTTATTAAATATTGTTGTAGTATACTTAAGAAATTGCAAGTACCAAAGTTACGAGTGATGACAAAAAGCGAAAACTTAGTTGTAATGGTTAGTAATAAATGAAAACAAGAAAAATGGTTTCAACTTTTTAAAAATAAAAGTCACTTTCTATATATATATATTTTTTGTTGACATTCTCCCTGCTAGTTAATTACCACAACTAGTCATCGACATCGATTTTTACATCCCACCGTGGTGTGGATTAATTAGGCTTATAACTTATGGAATATTTGGATCGCCAAAGATAGAGGAAAAAGCACTAGGAAGTTAGCCGTATTCATTAAAAGCGTGTCATAAGCTTCCAAATTATAAGAAAGCCGAAAGAAGCCATAATTGCGCAATTTACAATTAGAAGCAATTGACAATTTTGCAATTGCTGTTTGTGAAACAGAGGAAAAATAATGAACAAGAAAAAAAAAAAATCAATAGACTCGAGGAAGAAAGGAAAACTCATTCGAGAGAGAGAAAGTGAGAAAGACTGAATTAATTACCGTTGCAAAGTTTTACAACTCTTTATATACAGTAAAGTCCTACAAATAACTAACCGAAACAATTAACCAGTAATGCACAACAATTTAACTAACTGAAACTAAATTTGTAACTACAAAACTAATATAAATATCTCTAACAGCCCTCCTTAAGATGAAGAGTAAATATTTATTGCTCTCATCTTAGACAACAATATTCGAAACTGATCTGCAGCTAATCCCTTAGTAAACATGTCGATAAGTTGTTATTTTGTGGTAACATGGATAGGAATAATAATTCCTTCAATAACTTTGTTCCCTACAAAATGAAGATCCATCTCTAAGTGTTTTGTCTACTCATGAAACATAGGATTCTTCATAATATGTAATGTGGACTGATTATCACAATAAATCTGTACAGCCGAAGCACTAACATGAAACTCCTTTAGTAAAGCTATTAACCAAAGCACTTCACATGTAGTAGTAGCAGTAAGAGCTCGGTACTCAAATTTTACCGAACTCCTTTCAATAGTAGGTTGTTTCTTTGATTTCTACTTGAGTAATGAGTTTCCTAAAATAACACAAAAGCCCGTGGTAGAACAACGTGAATCTAGGCAACCTCCCCAGTCGCTATCACTATAAGCTCAAAGCACTAAATCATTAGTGGTAGAAAATAAAATCCCTTCACCAATAGTCCCTTTTATATAACATAAAATTTGTTCGAGTGCAACTTGATGTACATGCCATGGCTTATCTATGAATTGATTGAGAATATGAACAAAATATGTGATGCCTAGCTATGCAATACATAAGTAAAGCAGTTTCCCAACAATTTTCCAATAAGAGGAAGCATCCATTAAATTAGAAGCATCATCTCTACACAACCTATGATTAACAACAATTGGTGTAGAAAGTGGCTTTGCTCCAAGAAAACATGTCTCGCTAAGTAGATCAAGAGTGAATTTTCACTAAGAAAGCATAAGCCCCCGTTGTGAACGTATAAGCTTAAGCCCAATGAAGTACTTGAGAACTCCTAAGTCTTTTATTTAGAATTTTGTATGCATAAAAGACTTAAGCTAATTAATAAGATCAAGATTCTTATTGGCTACTACTATATCATCCACGTATACAAGTACAACCACCATATTATCACCAGAATTTTTTATGAACAACGAATAGTCACAATAGGACTATTGAAAACCATAAGCCAAAAGTGATTGCGTTAATTTGGCATTCCATTGTCTAGAAGCTTGTTATAACCCATAAAGAGACTAATTCAACTTGCATACAAGCTTTTAATGAGAAAGAAAAACTTGGAAACATTTAAACCAAGTGAAACATCCATAAACACCTCTTCATTAAGATCATCGTTTAGAAAAGCACTGTGTACATCCATTGGGTGCGCATGCCAATTGTGAATGGCAGCCAAACAAAGGAACAACCAAATTGTAGTATGTTTGATTACTAGACTAAAAGTTTCAGTATAATCAAACCTTTCCTTTTAACTATATCCTTTGGCTACTAGATGAGCTTTTTACCTATCATAAAGCCATTAGCTTTAGTTTTGAGTTTATAAACCCATTTGCACCTAACTATGCATTTTCTAGGTGGTAATGGAACAATCGTCCAACTATTATTAGCTACTAAAGCTTCTAATTCTTCATCCATTGCCTTACACTATGGTTTAAGTTGCCTAGCTTGAGCATAACTAGACAGCTTATAGTGTTGTGAAAGTTGTACAGTAAAAGCTTGAAAATTAGGAGAAAGAGAGTCATAAGGCAACACTTGTTACAAAGGATATGCAAAAGAACTATAATAGCACTTTGATGTTACAGCACTCGGTAAACTATGATGATAGTCTTTAAGATAAACTGGTAGCTTGTATGTCCTTGTACTTCACTTGGCTATAACTTTAAAATTTGTACTAGATTCTATAGTAGAACTGGAAGTAGAACCAATAGAAATTGAGCTAACATCATCATAGCTAAAACCAGTAGGAAATAAAGAGAGGACATGATTTGGATAAGTTAGATTATCTACGGATGGTAATGGAACAATAAAAGAAGACACATCCTAACCTGCACGAGCCACTAACTAAAGAGGACAAATATGCTCAACAAACTTAACATCTCTAGAAATTATAGTCTTTCTTGTCACCATATCGTATGACTTATATCCTTTTACCCCCATTGGGTAACTAAGAAGAACACATGGATGAGCTTTATAATCAAATTTAGTCATGCCTTATTTACTTGTAGAAGCAAAGCATAATGACCTAAATGTCCTGAAATATCCAAATGTTGGAACTTTGCCAAACAACATCTAAAATGGAGTTAAACCACCAAGAACATCAATAGGCAACCGATTGACAATATGAGTCGTTGTTAAAACAGCATCTCCCCAAAAATATAATAGAAGTGAAGCCGGAAATAATAAGGCTCAAGTTGTTGAAAGCAAATGTTAATGCTTGCGTTCAATAACTCGTTTAACAACTCCATTTCATTGTGGAGTTTCAACACAAGAGGTTTGATGTAGGATACCATTTGAGGAATAAAACTTGGTTAAGGAAAATTCCTTTACATTATCACTACAAACTACCTTAACACAAGTATTAAATTGAGTAACAACCATTTCGACAAAAAGATGGAACAATAAAAGATACTTCATGTTTATGTTGCGTCAAGTATACCTAAGTTACTCTAGAGAAATCACCTACTACTATAAGAAAGTATCTAAAACCACCAATAGATGGAGTAGCAGAAGGCCCCCAAACATCCAAATGCATCAATTCGAAAACTGTTTTAGTATTTCAAACACGAACAAGAAAAACACTCCTTTTCTGTTTTCGATATTTCAATCTATCTATCTTAATTTTTGCATTCATACATCAAACCAGTGACCAAAGCGATAATGCCAAGTACCAAAACTATTAGATAATTATGTCAAAACCTTTGAAAGAAAAACAGCATGTAAAGAAGATCTACTACTAGACTAAGTAAAAACACTATCCTGCTATAGCAAATACAATCCATTCCTAAGTTTAGCTTGTCCAATCATCCTCCAATTGGAATAATCTTGAATCAAAGTAACACTCCTCATGAAAAGAACAATGCAATTGTTATCCTGTATCAGCTTGATAAGAGAAACCAAATTATGCTTCAAAGAAGGAGGAAATAGGGCATTGTATAGAACCAAATCCAAAGAAAACACAACTCAACAATGTGTGTTCCCAAAAGTTGTTGTCCATTAGGTAAAACACATGCCCTACAGTAATCTCAGTATAGCTTCAAAACAAATGGATTGAACTGATTATGTGATCAATTGCTCCAAAATCCAAAATCCATGAAACTATATTATCTTGAAAAATACAAGAGGTACAATCTAAAGTACCTACCTTATGACTCATTGATGAAGAACCATCATGAGAACTGTCTTGCAGAACAGTCGCTGCATAAGAGGACGATGTTGATGGTGCAACAGTAGAAGAGTTACCCACATCTGATGCATTTAACAACTTCAATAGATTTAGTAACCGATCCTTTGAGATATTAAGTCCTCCTGCATCATCTGTTATTACAGTACTATCGACATTTGAAGACTTTTCACATTATTAGTTATTTGAAAATTTTGAACATTTCCTAATGACCCAGCATCATTAATACCAAAAGCAACATGATTCAAACCAGTTGTATACTGTCTAGTTGTGTTATTACTTTTGAAATGTGGCGAAAATCCAATCAACGTATAATATATCAGCGAATCTATCAAAACAATTTTGATCACGCGATCCACATGAATAATATAGCAAGGGCCTAAAATTAGTCAACTCTTCTCAAACTATGTTTAATTCGGTGAAATATTCATCTACACTTTGAGAACCTTGAATTGTACTACTTAACATATGATACAATTGATAGATTCATGTATCAACAGGCTTAGAAAAACGTACCTTCAATTTGTCCCATATTGCTTTAACTGTACGGATATATAGGATTGTTGAGGCTATCGGCAATGAAGTAGATTTGAACAATCAAGTGACTATAAGCTTGTTACACCTACTCTACGCTGAATATGATTTATTTATTTTGGCTAGCTCAGCAATTGTTCCATCAACAAATCCTTCTTTATTGCAAATTGATAAAGCCAATAGAAATGAGCAACTCCATGTATTGTAATTAATGCCGTTCAATACTAGAGTTATTGCGACTAATGTTTACGAATCTGAATGATGAATGTAAAATGGAGAATTAACATCTTTTGATGATGAATTAGCCATTTTGTCTTATTAAAAAGGCTTTGATACCATGACAATTTTGCAATTGCTATTTATGAAATAGAGGAAAAATAATGAATAAGAAAAAAAAAAGTAAACTCAAGGAAGAAAGGAAAATTGATTCGAGAGAGAGAGAAAGTCAAAAAGACTAAATTAATTACTATTGCAAAGTTCTACAACTCTTTATATACAGTAAAGTCTTACAAACAACTAATCACTAATGCATAACAGCTTAACTAACTGAAACTAAATCTGTAATTACAAAACTGATATAAATATCTCTAACAGCAATATAAGTAGAAGAAGTTAGAAGCCAATACGAAAAAGATAATTCAATAAGGAGTTATGAGACTCGTAATATATCAATAAGGATTTAATTAAGTCTACTATGAGCTAATACAAACCACTTTGTCATCATGGTCCAGTTTGGTTCGGTTTTGGGGTCAAATCAACCTAAACTGCAAGGTTTAGTTTAAATACTTAATGAACTAAACCGCTTTTAACAGTTTAGGATTTTGAACTAAACTATTAAACGCAGTTCCATTTGGTTTGGTTTGGTTCAAAACAGCTTTTTAAAAGCATCATTTTCTTTTTAATATTACTAATAGTTACCACAATTTTCAACCAAAATTAATATCTAAATTAAGGTACATTATGCAAAAATAAAAGTCACATAATATTATTTCACGATAGTATTACATCTTAAATGAAGTGAAAGTGTATAAGTCAAGTAGATATAAGAGACAATAGTAAAGGAAAATGAACAAATTGTAGAGATTAAGAAGGAAATAAGTAATGGCAAAAAGAAAAAGGTAATTAGGATTAAATTGGCATGTTAGTTAGCTTTAAAACTAAAAAAACTATTGCACATTTCTATTTTTTAATAAGAAACAGTTTGATTTAATTTCAAGCAGTTTGGTTCAACTTGACCCTCTAAATCGAATCATGAATTGTTTGGACCTTCTTTAAATCAATTTGTAAATCAAACTAAAACATAAAAGAATCGCATTTTGCAATTTGATGTGGTTCGATTCAATTCTTGGTTCAATTTGAGGAACATCCTTACTTGTCATTCAATGTCATTTTGAGGTTAAGTTTGCAATTTACTAGGCATACGGAGGCATCGAATATTTTTACTAATTTAGGAAAGTTTATCTTGGTTTATTTTGTATTTTGTTTTTCATTTTTCTTGATTTTGAATTGAATGTATTTCCTTAATAATTTTAGGGTTGTAGGACTATTAATAACTTAATTCTATAAAATCGCGATTCTACCTTCTAAATATACTTTAAAACATTGAGAAAGGGAATGGAACCTAAGATTGCGATTCCATGCCAATGCATTCCCGTGTATCAAACGTGATGTCATTGTTTTACATTACTATATATTAGATAAATAGACACCACAATATGCATATATACATATGTCTAAAATAAAATAAATGTTAAAAAATACAAGCTATTAATAGTGTTGGAAACATATTTTATTTTCATGTTCCTAATTTACTAAAATTTAGTTTTCTTGGTTAAAGCAAAGAAAAATCATGTATAACAAATTAAAAATTTTCATAAAAAATAAACTTTGTTGTTTTTATTGTAATTAACCTTTAACAATTAATAAAATTGGAGGCTTCTTCTTATTTTTAAGGGCAACAAAATAATGTATAAGTAAAAAGTCAAATTTTAAGTGGTGTAATATCAAAACCAGTTTTTTCGTATTTTAGTATTATAGATAGAGAAAAATAATGAAATGAAAATGTTGTAAATAGCAACTACTAATGTATATGTAAAAACCTGGTCCTTTTTAAAAAATTTATCAAATGCACACATCAAAGGTCATGGAAAATAAATGGAAAGCAGTAATAAACACAAAGAATAACTTTGCTAAGACAATCTTAAATCAAGCACATAAAGGTTGGAAAATTATAAATATTTAATGTTGGCAATGTTTCATCTCTTGAAAAGAAACAAAAGAAAAAATAATGAAAGAAAAAAATTAGAATATACAAATTTAGAAAACTTAGAAGGTTTATAGAAATCAAAAGAAGAAAAAAAATGGAAAACAATATACTAATGAAACAATATGTTCATCAAATTTAATAAAACTAATAGCTGTAAATTGGAAAGACCAAACTATAATTAATAGAAACAAAAAAAAAAAAAGAAAAAGGAAGAAAGAAAGAACTAACTAGAGATCAAGGGATCCATGACGAATTTTTGGTGTTTTAATTCCCTTTTATGTATCTGGGCAAACATTTTTATAGTGTTTGTGCTCATTATTACTCTGAAACACTCCACAAAAACCTAACTTTTGGGCTTAGATGACGACATAGTGAGCTCCTAATCATTGCAAAATGAAGCTTATGAGTTAATTATTTCATAAGACATCAAAATATAAATACATAAAGACCCAAAAAAAGGAGACTTCATCAAATTCAAGAAAGCTCACTAGGCCGTACCACATCACATCACATCACCCGTCAAGTAACAATTGGTACATTCAATTATGTTATATATAAGGGTACGTCATAGGGATAATTGGCATTCCAAGAACTTTAAATGAGGTTGTAATTATTATCATCGTATAACCATAAGATTTTAGCACATTGTTTAGATTTTCAAAATACATTTTTATCATCAAAATCTAATCAGATGTACTAAAATATGCATGTTTGTCCCATAATATAACGGTGAATTTATTTTAAACGACATCATTCAATAATTTTCCGTATGTAATAGATATGTACATATAATAGATGAGTTAAATATTGTACATACTAGTACCTAATTTTAAATAAATGTCGGCACTACTCATACTTATGGCACCGATGAAGAAATTCTATGGTGAAACAAGATAAATTTATGCAAAAAACTATACTAACATGGTAAATTCAATCTCAAATATAAGAAACTTCAACATTTTAACACAACCATTGTAAAGGGAGGAAACAATGAGATGTGATCATATATGAGCATAAAAGATTATATATAGAAAAAAAAAAATCAAATGCCACTAAAGACCTTTTGCTCTTAGAAACCATCTCATTTCTCTTTGCTAATATGATCCGACTTATAAGTAAGCATTAAAAACTCCATCCTACCCCACCCTACCGCCACCACCCCTACCCCCCACCCACCAGTCCTTTTTTCAACCTCATGTGGCTACTTTTTTTTTTCCTTTTTTATTTTATTTTTTTTCTAAGACTTAGTATCAATCATATTCCTTCCATGCATTATCATATGACATCAAAGAGTAAGACATCGCTCATATTGTATAAATTTAATAGCAAGAACAAAGAGAAAACAAAGAAAAATTAGTTTAAGACTACATCAAAACTAGATTTTTGAAGAGAGAGAATAGCCTTCACTTTCATGTCAAGTTGAAGAAATTCCTTAAGATTTCTTGCTAAAAATTACAACATAACACGTTTGGAGTGAAAAGGACCTGACTTGTTCTAAAGTTTCAATAGGCAAGAACATGCTAGAGGCTTAAATTTTATTACAAATGTCCGTTGCCAAAATCATCCTTGCAAATTCTATTTATTGATAGGGCCTTTAAACCTAGACCCTTTTAAACCTAGACCCTTCAAACCTGTGCCGACCTAATTAGGTTCATGGCTTAAGCTATGCTTTTATGGACTTAGTCTGTGAAGGGTTGTGCAGTTACACACATCAAAAAGCACATGTGAAGAAATCAACATATTTAACACATATTCATACAGTTAGTTTAAGTAGTTAAGTTGTTATTGTCAGATGAAGAAGTAGTTATTGTGGTTTCCTTTGCTATTACATTACTTGTATAAATAGCCATAGCTATCAGTAATAAAGTAGTTTTTCTTTCTTTAACCAAATACACTTTTGTTCCCTTTCCAGTCTATGTCTTCCGTTCATATGCTTTTGTTACAAACAGATCAATGATATTATAGCAATCCTTTATAATATTAGTGTTGGTCAATACAGGTATTTTGATTGTGCAATTAAATTACAGTGGTTAATAACTAGTCTTTCCGTTCCTGTTTAATATAGCTAAAGATGAATAATTAACAAGAATTAGGATTTGCTGATCCTTTTTACCTACCTATATTGTTTTTATTGGTTCCAATTATATTTCATGGAGCAAATCGATTAGGTTAGGGTTAAGGGCTAAAATGAAGATTAGATTTGTGGATAGATCTATTGTTAAACTAGAAAATAATACTACTGATCAAATCAAGTGGAATCAATGTAACTATATGGTTCGATGCTGGTTGCTTAATTCTATGACAAATGATTTAGTTCAAAATTTCCTTTATACGAAATCTACTTTTGAACTTTGGGAGGAAGTCAAGGAGCAGTATGGTGTTGTGAATGGTCCATTAATTTTTCAAATTCAGCATGAGATAGTGAATCTTAGACAGCACAATCAGTTGGTTAGTGTTTACTACAATAAGCTTCACAGGTGTTAGGATGAATTACAGGAATTACATCCATTTCCTAAGTACAATTATGGTAGATTAGAGTTTTGTATGTTTACTTTTAATGAAAGGATGGTTGAATTTTATTCTCATAATAGGTTGATACAATTCTTAATGGGCTTAAATGATTCGTTTGAAGCTATTAGGAGTCAGCTTTTGTCAAAGGATCCCATGCCATTTGTAAGCAAAGTGTATTATCTAGTACAACAGATGGAATAACAAAGATTAGTGACTAACTCTATGTGTTCAAAGGTTGAAGCTTCTGCATTGGTTTCAACTTGTCTGGGAAATGTAAGTAGGAACTATGCTAACAAGAAGAAACAGAGAAGGAGTTTATTCTATAAGCATTGTAGATCTGAAGTGCATTCGATTGAGACCTGTTTCCAACTTATTGGGTACCCTAATTGGTACAAAGGAAAGAAACTAAACACATGGAATAAGTCTACTGGTTATGCTAACAATGTTTTTATGTAGAATCCTCTTGATGTATAGAATTCGGCAACCCGTTGAGATGATACTAGTATACATTCATCAAAGGGATTTGATAAAGAAATACTTCAAGACATTTTCCACGAAGTTTATAGAATGATGAAAGCTCAAGAGGATTCTACAGTGGATCAATCAAGTATGCTTCAGACCTTACATGTTGCTTTATCAGCTATTAGTAATAAGATGGCTCTTTAGGTAGTTGATACAGGAGCTTCTGACTATATGACACCTTATCCTCAACCTCTTGATGACCCTATATAGTTAACTAAACCGGTTCATATACAATTGCCTAATGAGAACATTATGAAATCTGAGTTAGCTGGCAATATACAACTCAATGAGCAACTAGTTCTGCCGCACATTATTTTTGTTCCTAAAATTGCTTCTAACCTACTTTCTGTTCAAAAATTTGTCTCATTATACTCACTACAAGTAATATTTGATGCTGAATCTTGCAAATTTCAGGACTTGAATAAAAACATTGTGATGGCTTCAGCAAAGGCACAAATTGGTTTATATGTTCTTAGTTTTGTTACTCATTTTGCTTCTCTCGATAAGTCCAGTTGTTCTAGTCATTTTTCCTCGTATACGGAGAATGTCAATACACTATATTTAATACATAATAGGTTGGGTCATGTGTCTGTTTCCAAGATGAAACAATTGCCACTCTGTAAGAATTTGAACTTGAGTAAATTTCTTTGTAATGCTTGTCAATAGGCTAAATTTCATAGGTAACCTTTTCTTGATAGTCAAACTATATCTAATTTTATTTTTAAGCCTCTTCATGTTGATGTTTAAGGTCTTTACCATATTGTTTTAGTTACTGGTGTAAGATACTTCTTGACCATTGTTCATGATTTTTCAAGGGTTACTTAGACTTTTTTAATGACACATAAGTCTTAAGCGTGCCATATACTAGATAAATTCATTCATTATGTTTGAAACCATTTTTCTATCACTCCTAAGACATTCCGAAGTGATAATGGGGGAGAATTTGTTTTTAGGGATTATGATCAGTTGTTTCATAGCTAGGGTATTATACATCAATATACTATACCATACACTCTACAACAAAATGGCTAAGTAGAACGTAAACACAGACGCTTACTTGAATTAGAAGTGAGTGTTACTTACTGCCACTTTTCTTGTCAACAGAATGCCAATGGTAACATTGAATTGGGAGACACCCTAGGAAATTTTGTTTAAAAAACCTCCCTCTTACAGTGATATTCATGTAAGGAGTTGTCTTTGTTATGTCGCTGATCTGTCTCCTAAGACTGACAAGTTTGACCCAAAAGGAATTAGATGTATTTTGCTTGGCTATGCAAGCAATCACAAAGGATATAGAGTTTATAATCTTGAGTCTCAACGAGTCCTTATTAGTAGAGATATCAAGTTCTTTGAAGATATTTTTCCTTATAAAGACATTCCCACAATACACAAAGTCTCGGATTCTCTTAGTTTTCCTAATACATTACCTACAGTTACATTTGAAACCAATTCTTCTCCATCTGACATGTTTGTTTCTCAACAACTACATAATCACCATTCTGAGTTAGTGTCTAATGCCACCAGTTCTGCTGAGTTCCCTGAGTGTACAGTTAGTCTTCAACATCTTAGGTCAAGTCGAAATAAACATTCTCCTATTTGGTTACAGGACTTTCTTCATTCTTCTACCCCTTCCCAATCTTGTTCTACTGTTGTCACTAAATATCCATTATTTTGTAATAATCTTTTTAGTTCATATCCAGAAGATTTTGTTCACTCTTTTGCTAATGTTTTAACTGTCAAAGAGCCTACCACTTACTCTCAAACAGTTAAACAACACAAATGGGTAGAAGCTATGGCTAAGGAAATTGATGCTCTTGAGTCCAATGAAACTTGGACTCTTATATCTTTACCTAAGGGCAAAAAGGCAATTTGTTGCAAATGGGTGAATAAAGTGAAGTATTAACCGAATGGTAATGTGGAGAGATATAAAACTTGACTTGTAGCTGAGGGTTTTACTTAAGTCCAAGGAAAGGATTTTCATGATACATTTTCACCCGTTTCTAAGATGAATACGGTTTACATACTAATTGCTTATGTAGTAGCTCATTCATGTCCTCTTCATCAAGTGGATGTCAATAATGCCTTTTTGCATGGATATATTGATGAAGAGATCTACATGCTATCACGCCCCGAAGCAGCAGAGTCGTAATAGCCCCGCCGTGTAGACCATCCTAAGATAAAAGTTAGCCTTACAACCGCTATCTTAGACCCAATCTACACAAGGCGTCCACGACTAACTCGCTTTGAAGTTAACAGTCTGTAATTTAAATAATTCATTTACCTAAGAAAGTGAGAAAAGTTATATATAATCACTATAATTCAGTTATTACATTATTCAGAAATGAAAAGTAATAACATATGTGTTGATTCTTCAATGTTTTTCCTCACTCCTCAAGATCCAGCAGTTGCTAGCTTCAGAGTAGTTGTTGCCGCTTCTTAGCCAGCACCTGCACAACGTCTATAGGGATGTGAGCAACTACAGCTCAGTAAGTTAGGACGGAGGACTTAAAACTATGTCATACACACAACAAGGTTTTCAATCACTTATTAGGTACAATGCATGTGCAAGCAAATGCCATCGCACGACGTTGTCCGGCCCGTCGTGAGATTAGAGAAATTGCGCCCGCTCTAGTCCGGGTTGAGGAGTTGCCGTTAATGCACCAGCTCACGACCAAACCCAGGCTTGTATAATGGAGACCTTGCTCCTCCCGCGACTACCTTCGAACCACTGTCTTCACCCTCGTCGCGACCTCCTCTCCTGTCACTTAGTTCGACTGAGGATAAAGAAGGGACCATTTTGCAATCCTACGCTATCCCTTTCGAAGGGGTCGGTATTTGGCCGGAGAGTCCTAAATTCCCCTAGCGGGTTGCCATGCATGTCCGATTATGATTACTGGTCATATATTAGTACATAAATTGTAGTCACAAAATTGGAAGAAACAAATGCATGCCAACTATATATGAAAACGCTCGTCGAGATATCTGTCAATAGTCTTTTGATATACAAAGTATCTGTGGATAGCATTATTGAAGTTGAGTGATCTTAAGTAGTATATTGAAATGGAAGACATGTGATTTTTAGAGGAGAGAATACGTTTTCATCAAGCTCGCTATATTTGGAGAAGGTATTTTGGTGGATATTAAAAATGTTGAATTGGTGATTAGAGGAAAAATCTATGGAGACAATCCATTATACGAAGAAGCTATGAAGCTACAATGTACTTCATATTAACAATTACAATAGGTAATCCAACAGGAACATGGCAAATCTGAATTGTCCAATTGTTGTTGTTGAGTCTCATGTCATGTTCATTCTATCAGTGTATCCTATCATGTGGTGTCTTATCCAATAATAATCTTAATATTGTCTCTTTTGCTAAGTCTGTCAGTCAATAGTCGTATTCATTCTTCTCAAGTCGAGTCAAATCAAGTTAAATTGAGTCGTTAACCATCTCATTTGAATCTGAGATGGAGAATTGTCGGGATTTTCCAAATTTGCTTCTGTTGATCCTATACTAAGCTGTATGAAGAACAAATGAGAAGCTGTGACAGTAGTGTAATTATTTTGAGTAGAAGATTATGGATGCGAGGAAAGGTGATGATATGAAGTAAATTTAGAATTGCTGATGATTACAAATAAAACTTAAGAAACAATCAAACAAGGAGTAAATGGAGAATAAACCAGTAATAAAATTTACGAAGTTATAAAGCTAAATTATAAGATAGTACAATACGACTACAAGACTACGGTGATAAAATAAGCCTTCATTGATACTAAGGTAGGGAATACAAATGAAGGAAAATTCAGAGATTGAGTAAAGGTTTAAGTAGGGAAGAAATAGAATGTGAATTAGAAAGCAATTCAGGAACTTAATCAGTAGATTACATAGAAGTTTCATTTGATGATAGCTCAGTAGAATGGAAGATGGGATTTAAGGTTATGAAGCAACCCCTACAAATATTGGATAATCAGGTTCAGAAGTTCAAGAGTTGAGACATGGAATAGATAAAGATACGACCGGATGAAAATCTAGACTTAGAAACTAAGGTAGAACTTAATGTAGTAAAGACAAAGCATTACCTATGATTTCTTCGATTTTTAGAGTAATAATAATATATAAACCATCAATCCTAGCAAGTAAGCAATACATAAGTATACAGTAGTTTCGAGGATGAAACTATTTTAAAGGGGGGTAGAATGTAAGCCCCACAACTAACCATTCGAGGTTTTGATTAGTTGAAAGACTCGATCGAACCTAAATTATAAAGTAAAGCTAGAAATATTAGTAAACTAATCTCGTAAACTTGAATTTAAGAAAATAAGCAATAAAATAAAAGACTGTAAAAATTTCAAATTTTAAGTATATAACGCGTCATTTATCGAAAATGTGTAAAATGCATTTCGATAATTGACGAATCGCTAGAGATAAATTATATGTATACTAAAAATCATAAAATAACCTAAATAATATTTAAGAATATTTATTTGTACTATATATGAATTTACATATAAGTATAAATACGCGTAATTACTTAAAATACGCGAAATGTGCTAAAATAATACTGAATACTTAAAGAAAATTCATAATTAATTAAGAAAAAATCAAGAAAAATCATAAAAAAATCATGAATGATCCAGAATTGGGTCGTGGAAGCTGGGAAAAATAAGAAAAAATTCGGCCAATTAAATTAAGACAACATAAAAGCCAAAAATTAAAGGATAAGGCAATTGTCTTGTCATATTTAATGCACAATAAATCCCCTAAATCCCTATAAATAGCAAGAAAAATCACAGAGCTCATTTGAGCAGTTGGGAAAGTGAGAAAAATAGGTAGATTTGAAAATTGAGAGAAAAACCAAAGAAAAAAAAAAGGAAAACTGTGCAGTTATGGCCACAAAGGAAAACCCAAATCCGACAGGCAGCTGGGAGTGGACGGCCACCACCACCACACAGTGGTGGCAACGCCCAGGTGGGCCGACACACGGTGGCCGGAGCCACCCAAATCGGTGAGTTCGATTTCTAGCCCGATTTTGTGTAATTTTTAAAAAATAGTAAATATTCTTAGAAAATTATGAAACTTGTTATTCTGGAATATTTTTGTATGTAGTTTTTAGAAAAAATATTATTTTGATGAAAATATGTCTCGTAATATAGGGTCCTTAAGAAATCGTGCAAAATCGAGTATGTTTCGATTTAGAAATAAATGACCTTAGAAGTGTAGCTTTGAACCCAAAATTTTTGTGTAGATTACTTAGATGATATAGAATAGTGCTATGAAGCCTGATTTCAAAAATTAATTTTCAAAATCTGTAGATAATTTTTAGGCCTTAAAATTAGGCATAAAATGGGTAATTTAGGGTTAATAAAGTAATTAGATGGTTAATTACTGATTTAGTGAATAGGTACATGTTTTAGGATGTTGAAATCTGATGGAGTATGACACTTGTAGCATTTAGGGTGTTAGATGTAATTATTAGGTTAATTATGTAGTAAATAAGTAATAGGGAAAAATAGTAAATTTTAAGTTAATTTTGGAAATTAGGGTAATTAGGAGTAAAATCTGATTTAGGATGAATTTAGACATTTTGAAATGATAATTGGTATTTAGAGACGATAATTAGAGTGATAGAAATATTAGAAGTGTATGATATACATAAAAGGTAATAATACATAATATGTAATTATTAGAATATAATAAATACAAAATATTATAATAAAAGTTGATATTTTGATAACAATAAAAATGTATAATAAATCTGATACGAAACTTGAATTTATGTACTTATATGAAAAATGTAAAAATTTCTCACATTAGGAGTAAATTTGGTACACTAATACGGATTTAAGTGTACCGGGTAAAATAAATACTGACTAGGGGTAATGATGATATTTAGGAAATCGGGAAGTAATGTGATTAATTTCATATTATGGGTTGAAACAAATTTCTAAGGTTGGAGTATAAAATACTACTTAGAAATCGAACTAAGACCTAATTTAGAAATCGATACGAAAACCGAACCCAAACCTAACCCCAAACCTAGAATAATTGTAAAAGACTTAAGACCTAAATAATTAAGCATATTAAACCCTAAACAAAACATAACAATAAACGTTATAGAATAAAATGAACCTATAATAGTTATATGAAAAACTGAAACCACGTTTGTGTTATAAGGATGATCGGCGATGGCTTGAGCAAGTCGAACCTCGAGTGAGTGAGCGAGGAGTCGAGATAAGTTGGGATTAATACGATGCTGTATTTTAGAGGCTTGAGATTATGCTTGGTTGTACTTGTTAGATAGTTGGATGTATGCATGTGTTTGATTATGGGTGATGTTATGATTTTGTTTGTTGCTCTGGCATGTATTGTATGATTTATATGAAATGATTGATCACCCTAAACTGGACTTAATCAAATATATGACCAGTAATCATAATCGGACATGTATGGCAACCTGTTGGGGGAACTTAGGACTCTCCGGCCAAATACCGACCCCTTCGAAAGGGATAGCGCAGGATTGCAATTGGTCCCTTCTTCATTCTTAGCCGAACTAAGTGACAGGAGAGGAGGTCGCGGCGAAGGTGAAGTCAGTAGTTCAAAGGTAGTCGCGAGAGGAGCGAGGTCTCCATTACACAAGCCTGGGTTTAGTCGTGAGCTGTTGCATTAATGGCAACTCCTCAACCTGGATTAGAGCGAGCGCAATTTCTCTAATCCCACGACGGGCCGGACAACATCGTGCAATGGCATTTGCTTGCACATGCATTGCACCTATAAGTTGATTAAAAATCCTGTTGTGTTTGTGGTATAGTTTTAAGTCCTCCATCCTAACTTACTGAGCTGTGGTTGCTCACATCTCTATAAATGTTGTGCAGGTGCTGGCTAAGAAGCGGCAAACAACTATTTTGAAGCTAGGAGCTGCTAGATCCTGGAGAGTGAGGAAAAACATTTGAAGAACAGACATATATTTTTAAGGTTTAAGCTATTATCGTTATCGTTGAAAACGCTAATTGTAATAATTGAATTCTATTTTATATATATATATATATTTCCTCACTTTCTTAGGTAATAAATTACAAACTGTTTACTTCAAAGCGGGTTAGTCGTGGACGCCTTGTATAGATCAAGTCGAAGATAGTGGTTGTAAGGCCAACTTCTATCTTAGGATGGTTTACACGGCGAGACTGTTATGACTCTGCCGTTTCGTGACCATTTTGCAATCCTGTGCTATCCCTTTCGAAGGGGTCGGTATTTGGCTGGAGAGTCCTAAGTTCCCCTAACGGGTTGCCATACATGTCCGATTATGATTACTGGTCATATATTTGATTAAGTCCAGTTTAGGGTGATCGATCATTTCATGCAAATCATACAATACATGCTAGAGTGGCAAACAGAATCATAGCATCACCCATAATCAAGCACATGCACACATCCAACTATCTAACAAGTACAACCAAGCTTAATCTGAAGCCTCCCAAAATACAGCATTGTATTAATCCCAACTTATCTCGACTCTCCGCTCACTCACTCGAGGTCCAATTCGCTCAAGCCATTGCCGATCATCCTTATAACACAAACGTGGTTTCAGTTTTCATATAATGATTATAGGTTCATTTTATCCTATAACGCTTATTGTTAGGTTTTGTTTAGGGTTTAATATGCCTAATTATCTAAGTCTTAAGTCTTTTATAATTATTCTAGGTTTGAGGTTAGGTTCAGGTTCGATTTCCACATCGATTTCTAAATTAGGTTCTAGTTCGATTTTTAAGTAATGTTTTATATTCCAACCCTAGAAATTCGTTTCAACTCATAATGTAAAATTAATCACATTACTTCCTAATCTCCTAAATATCATTATTACCCTTAGTCAGTATTTTATTTCATCTAGTACACTTACATCCTTATTAGTGTATCGAATTTACTCCTAATGTGAAAAATTTTTACATTTTTCATATAATTACATAAATTCAAATTTCTTATTAGATTTATTATATATCCTTATTATTTATATAATATCAATTTTTATCCTAATATTTTCTATTTATTATATTTTCAAAAATTACATATTATGCATTATTGCCTATTATGTACATAATGCATTTCTAATATTTCTATCACTTTAATTACCATCCCTAAACATCAATTATCATTTCAAAATATCTAAATTCATCCTAAATTATATTTTACTCCTAATTTCCCTAATTTACAAAATTAACTTAAAGTTAACTATTTTTCCTTATTAATCATTTACTATATAATTAACCTAATAATTACATCTAACACCCTAAATACCACAAGTATCATACTCCATCAGATTTCAACATCCTAAAACATATAATTATTCACTAAATCAGTAATTAATCATTTAATTACTTAATTAACCCTAAATTACCTATTTTATGCCTTATTTTAGGGCCTAAAAATTATCTAAAAATCTAGAAAATTAATTTTTGAAAACGGGCTTCATAGCACTATTTTATATCATCTAAGTAATCTACATAAAAATTTTGGGCTCGAAACTACACTCCTAAGGTCATTTATTTCTAAACCGAAACATGCTTGGTTTTGCACGATTTCTTAAGGACCCTATATCACGAGATATATTTTCATCAAAATAATATTTTTCCTAAAAATTAAATACAAAAATATTTCATAATAACAAATTTCATAATTTTATAATAATATTTACTATTTTTACAAAATTACACAAATCGGGCTGGAAATCGAACTCACCGATTTGGGTGGCTCCGGCCACCGTCGGTGGCCATGGGTGTGTCGGCCCACCTAAGCGTTGCCACCATCGTGTGGTGGTGGTGGCCGTCCACTCTCAGCTGCCGGTCGAATCTGGGTTCTCCTTTGTGGCACTAACTGCACAGTTTTCCTTTTTTTTTTCCCTTGGTTTTTCTCTCAATTTTTGAGTCTCTCTATTTTTCTCAAATCCCTAACTGTCCAAAGGAGTTATCTGAATTTTTTTCCTATTTATAGAAGTTTAGGGAATTTATTGTGTATTAAATTGGACAAGACAATTGCCTTATTCCTTAATTTTTGGCTTTTGTGTTGTCTTAATTTAATTAGCCGATTTTTTTCTATTTTTTCCCAGCTCCCACGACCAAATTATGGACCATTCCTTATTTTTCCTGATTTTATTTTATTTTTCCTTAATTAATTATGATTTTTCTTTAATTATTTAGTATTATTTTGGCACATTACATGTATTTTAAGTAATTACGCGTATTTCTATATATATGTAAATTCATATATAATACAAATAAATATTCCTAAATATTATTTAGGTTATTTTATGATTTTTAGTATACATATAATTTATCTCTAGCTAGTCGTGAATTATCGGAATGCATTTTATGCATTTTCGATAAATAACAAGTTATACACCTAAAATTTGGAATTTTTATATTCTTTTATTTTATTACTTATTTTCTTAAATTTAAACTTACGGGATCATTTTACTAATATTTTTAGCTTTACTTTATAATTTAGGCTCAATCGGGTCCTTCAACCGATCGAAATCTCGAATGGCTAATTTTAGGGCTTACACATGCTTCCTCCTGAGGGTTATAGCAAGGCCCAATTACATGAAGTTTTTCATTTAAATAGGTCACTGTATGGGCTTAGACAAGCTTCACGACAGTGGAATGTTGAAATTTCCTGGTTTATGTTATTCCTTAGGTTTGTTCAGTCTAAACATGATTATTCATTGTTTACTCAAAGTTTTAATGATGGTTTTGTAGTAATCCTTGTGTATGCGGATGATATTTTGTTGATAGGGATGAGTGAAAGTCTTATTGCTGTGGTTAAGCAGGAGTTAGATGTTACATTCACAATTAAGGATCTTATACAGGCTCGTTATTTTCTTGGCTTAGAACTTTGTAGAACAAATATTAGTTGACTTACTTAACGAAATAGGACTTGCAGCATCTAAGCCGTCTGTAACTCCTTTACCTTCAGGAGTTAAACTAAGTCCTAACGAAATAGAACAAATATTAGTTGATAGGTTGGTTATCTTACCTCAATCTCACACGACCGAATATCAACTATGCAATTCATTATCTTAGTCAATATCTGGGTGCCCCCTGTACTTCCCATATGACGGCTGCTCTGCATATTCTTAAGTATTTGAAAGGCACTTTAACGTTTGGTCTTTTTTATCTTGCTAATAATAATTTGACTTTACAAGTTTTTTCAAATTCTGATTGGGTGACTAATGTTAACAAGAAGTCTATTAGCGATTATTGTATCATGCTTAGTCCAGCCCTTGTTTCTTGGAAAACAAAAAAATAGAGCACTATTTCCACTTCCTCTACTAAGGCTAAGTATAAAACCCTTGCTACTGCTACCAAAGAAGCCTTGTGGACAAGTTATATTTTGCGAGACATGGGTAGACATGTTTCTTTACCCATCAACTTATTTTGTGACAACAACTTTACTCTATTGATTACATCTAATCCTTGTCTTCATGCTCGCATAAAACATATTGATATTGATGTTCATTTCATACGTGATCATATTGCTTCTGGTTTTCTTTCTATTCAGCATGTTTCATCCTAATCTGAGCTTGCTAACCTTTGTACTAAGGGTCTTGAGCATCAGCTACGATTATTATGTCACAAGTTGGGTCTTCTTACAACACCAACTTGGGGGGAGGGGGGTATGGCGGAAGGTGAAGGGTTGTGTAACTAAACACATCAGAAAGCACATGTGAAGAAATCAGCATATTTAACACGTATTCATATGCTTGCCTTGAGGACGTTGAAAGGCTAGTAGGTAAACTCACCCACTTAAGGTGCTTGATACCCACACTAGGCATGACAACCACTAGTAGCAATCAAAATGGCCAGGATCAACTACTTAATCCCCTAGTATAGGGACAATAAGCGCAATTTGTGGCTACCTGCAACCACGCCCTTGTTGGCCATGAGCAGGTGGCCGACTCCCATGGAGTATTGATACACTTTGCAATATACTGAGCTTACCCAATAGACAATGCTAACCTCAATGAACTCCACGCAATCATATGAAGGCTCTCTAAGCAGCAAGGGAGCAAGGTAGCTAATGATGTTGGGACAATGCCAGGCCGGTCGCTAGCAACAAAACCCTCTTCACTAGGAGTTTCTAGGATGAAGTTTTGGCTCCAAACAACAAACTTCCTATCTTAGACTAGTACAATGGCATTTGTGATCCTAATGATCACTTCCTCCATTTCCGTACCCTCATAAACCTTCATGAACATGGCGATGCTATAATGTGTAAGGCTTTCCCAAGTACTTTGAGGAAAGTAACTCGGATATGGTTTAACCACTTACCTAAGAACTCTATTGTCCCCTTTAATGAGCTAAAATAAAGGTTCAGTCTTCACTTCAAAGCTAGCAAGCCTTCATCCAAGGAAACTTCGTTCTTATACTTGATCAAGTAAAGCAAAAGGGAGACTCTACGAGAATGTGTGGTCTAGTTCAACAGTATCGTGGTCAAGAACCCTCAGTTGAATGAGGGAATAGAAGTGCATGTCGTAAGACCCTCGAGAGAGTTCTTTTGTTTGCTTGTGAAGAGCAAGCAAAGACCCTGGCCGAATTTTGAAATAAGGCCTAGAAATGTGTAGTCCAGTTCAACAGTATCATGGTCGAGAACCCTCAGTTGAATGAGGAAATAGAAGTGCATGTCGTAAGACCCTCGAGAGAGTTCTTTTATTTACTTGTGAAGAGCAAGCAAAGACCCTAGCCGAATTTTGAAATAAGGCCTAGAAATACATGGACTAAGAGGATAACATTTGCACTAGGTGCGACACTAACCAAAAGAAATCAAGTAGAAAGAAGGATAAGGAAAAGTTGTCTATAAAAGATTGTTTAGGAGGTAAGGCACCAAGCAGAGCTGAGGAGGAAGGCCTAGACATTAAGAAGCACCACGCAAAGTAGAACCTACTTACCCCTCCCATATACATATAGCACATACCCTTAAATAAACTAATAACCCAAATCTTCACCGAAGTCCAAAATAGCGGCTTACTACATAAGCCCCCCAAAATGAAAGGGAATCCAAGTCAACAAAACTCGAACAAGTATTGCCAGTTCTACGATGACTATGGCCACACCATAGAAGAGTGATTTTGACTAAAGAATGCAATTGAGTATGCTATTTGGTGAGGCTATGTCAATGAGTTTATGGCCCAATAGAGGAATGACAATGATTCCTATGATGATGAGGATAGGGTACCTAATATATGGTGAACCAAAGGCGCTAAAACATAGCAGATTGAAGATTGTAGTAATGACCGAGCCCTTAACGGTCTCATCAACATAATCATTGGAGGGCTATACCTAAGAGCTAACTGAGCACCAATAGCTTAGCTAACACCCTGTCTGAGGTGTTAGCCATCAAAAAGAAGAGGCCAAAGATTAACATTTTGATCTCTTTCTTTGATGAGGACTTGTAGGGGGTAGACACCCCTTATCAAGACACCCTTATCATGACGGTGAGAATCGCAAACTTTAAGGTCCTCAAGATTATGATGAACACTAGCAACTCCACTTATATCCTCGTTTTGCACACATACTAGAGTATGAGGGGCAAGTTGCTTGTCAAGATAAAGCCCTACCACCATAATCTTATCAACTTCAATGGGAGAAATGTCTGAGCTAAGGATATCATCACTCTCAACATGCAGCTTGGTGATGATGATAATGTTACGCGACGACTAGTGGAGTTCATCATAGTTAACAGCCCATCCCCTATGATGCTATCTTGGGGTGATCGAGCTTAAATGCCTTTGGGGTCATCACCTCATCCCTCCACCTAAAGGCCAAGTTCTCGAGCCCTACCAAAGTGGGAATTTGCAAGTGCGATCAAAAGCTCTCATGAAAGCTTTATGTTAAGGCCGTTAGAGCTGATGGTGTCTTTACTCTAGAGACTAGCCCACAAGAAAAACTGATTAAGAGAGGCAAGTCAGGTGAGAAAATAAAAGAGGTACAGAATGGTACCTCCTTGACTAGATTACCAAAATCGGGATCGAGACCTCTCTTAAGGTAAAAGAGGAGACAATAGTCATCCTACGAGCCAACTCAGATAGGTCCGCCTAGTTAGTGTCAGACATGCCCATGATCTCTCCTGACCTAATAACCTACAACCTCAATATCAACACCTGTGCTTAGCTTGTCAAGTAGAAGAAGAGGCATTTCATGCTAAAAAGGCATGTTACTATAGAGGAAGAAGTACAAAAGTTACTTAAGGATGGCTTCATCAAAGAGGAGAAGTATTCGACCTAACTACCTAATGTAATGCTGGTTAAGAAGAAGTCTAGGAAGTGGCGAATGTGTGTTGATTATACTAACCTCAATAAAACCTGCCTAAAAGACTGCTTCCTTCTCCCCAAGATCAACCAACTGGTTGATTCCACATTTGGGCACATTCTGCTCAGCTTCATGGACACCTTTTTAGGCAACAATCAGATCAAGATGGACCTAAAGGACAATGTCCATACCTCCTTTATCACCAACTTTGGCACATACTGTTACACTGTCATGCCTTTTGGCCTAAAAAATGCTAGGGCAACATATCAGCATATGGTGAATAAGTTGTTTAAGCCCCAGCTTAGGCAGAACATGGAGATGTATGTTGATGACATAATAGTCAAAAGAAAATAGTCTAAACCCCTCAAGCCTGTGCTGACTTGTAAAGTCGGCCTCCTTACCCTTGTGGCCAATCTCAGCCCAAGCCTATCCAACCACAACAGTCACCAACGATTAGGACATTGCAAGATAAGGATAAACAACTTGGTCAACAACCGTCTCCTACAATTCAAGGCCACATCGACCTATACATCTCCAATACCCATGACTTGTGGACACATTTTTCGCCTATTAACGGTCCTCCAACCGCCAATTGTCCTCCTCTATAAATATCAAGCGACCTTCCAACAGTAAACTACTTAACACTAAGCACACTTAAGCTTTATTCTACTTCTTAGCATTTTAGTTACCTCTCTCTACACATTACTAACTTAAGTATTAAAGTAGCTTCACTAAATAAACCCCCAGCGCCCTTTGCTGGTTCTTGTTTTGCAAGCTCAATTGATAATGAAAGCCCAATCTCAATTAATCTCTTCTAACCAAAACCCAAAGTCAACATTATCCAACAAAGGCTATTTCAAATATGTATAATATCTTAAAGTTTCCTTTTCTTTACAATTTTCTAAACCTTTTGCTTTTCCTATTTTTGTTCATCCTACTTCTCCTTCTTCTTCAACCCCTTAATTATTAACAAAACATTTGACTTCTAGTGGATGCCTTATAGACACGACTAAGGCTTATGCTATAATTGGCAATGCAAAATACAAGCAAATTTGGGATTGAAGATTGAGAAGACCATGACATGGCTTAAAACAGTTAGCTCAAGATAAGTTGCTACAACCATAAGGAATGTGAATTGAAATTCTTTCTATTTATACCAATGAGACTAAGAGGAGGATTGAGGTGATATTGTAATTGAAAGGAATTGAAAAGGAAATTGAGACATAGCATTGGACATTAGTTACCAATACTATAATAGGTATTAGTGATCCAAGGGCCGTATGACTCCTAGGAGTGACTAATGGGTTCTTTACTAGATTAGGATAGCATGCATGATTTTTGTAGGCTCATATGGTTAAACGATGGAGTTTTAAGTAGTACCTTCATCAAAATTTCATGTGATAATGCAATCAATTAATTTGTCAAGGGCAGTATTGATGTTTCTTTTCAGACGCAACTTTTGTTTTTGATACTTTGTGTGTGCTTCACATACTAGGGCTAAGACTGTGTCAATGACACAATGGCTACAAAGTTTGTCACCTATCTATAAATTATGTTGCTTTGTCGATGAAATTTTTATGATATGGGTTGTAGTTAAATTGTCGGGTGAATGCTTCCTTAATTCTTAATTTCTTTCTTCTTCTTTTTTTCCCTCTGATCATTAAATATGACATCTTGTTTTGTTCCAACATGATTTCATTTGGTAGTTCAAAGACGTTATCATTATATACCACCTACGACACTGTCGTTGAACATTTGTTGGGAAGATTTCCTTGGGTAACCTTCATCATCGCATCCGTTTCGAGTTAACTTACATTATATTCATTTATCAAGAGGTGTGCCACTTGTTAATGTCTGTCCTATTGATATCCTCATTTTCAATTAAACAAAAAAAAAAAAAAGATGAGGTCAAGAAATTGGTTAAGGAGATTTGGAGTAGGATTTAATTTGAAATGACATGAGTCCTTGTTCATATCTAATGGTGTCAATAAAGAAGAAGTAGTGGAAATTTTCTATGGAGTATAAATCCTCGAATCAGATGATAATTATAGATGAACTTGTGATGCCCATTATTGTCGAATTATCTTATATGAGCTCCCTGACGACCCAATTAATTATTTCCAAATTAGATTTACACACAGGATATTTTTCAAATCCACATAACCCGTAACAGCATTGAGAAGACAACAGTTTACGCTCATAAGGACGATTCCGACTTTCTTTTTATGTCTTTTGGTTTGAAAATTGCAATTTTTGACATTTTGGTTTTTCACGAATTGAATTTCCCATTCATTTTTAAGACAGTTTGAAAAGTTTTCTTCGGTGATATTTTAATCTACAATCGCAATATTACTGTAAATCAAGAGAATCTTATTGTAGTTCTTGCAGTTTTAAGGAACAAGTGTCTTATATCAAGCAAAGCAAATATCATTTTTTACCACAGAAAATTGATTATTTAGGAAATATTATGTCTTTAAAATAAGTTAGCTTGACCTTTCTAAGATTTCTACTAATGTTTCTTGGCTATCACCTATTACAATGAAACAATTGCGCAGACTTCTAGGTCTTCCACGATATTACTATCGATTTATTAAATTTTATGCATTGATTGCAAACCTTTAGATCAATATGGTATAAAAAGATCGTTTGACTGGTTAGAAGAAGCTAAGCTGCCATCGGAGAAGTTAAAGAGTGCTCTTAATAATGACCTTGTTCTTTTATTTCTCGGCCTTCGCAATAGTTTGTTATAAAGACTTTTGTCTCAATAGTAAGTGTAGGCATAGATTTGTTGCTGCTAAATCAATCTATTGCCTTTTTTTGGTAAGAAAATGAGGAAACGCTTATACAAGGCTTCATCCTGTCTGCGTAAAAGCCCCTGAGTAACAAAAATATTTAAATAAGCTTCTTAGGTATGTCTATACCATGAGACAAGAGGTTCATCCCTCCTTGAGTCAATGTTGTATTTGACCATCATTTGCCTCTTATAACTTCTTGTAATATCAATTACAAGTTAACCTTTTCCCTTCCTATCTTCCCAAGATTATTCCAAATCTTTCTATACTTACGAGTATCAATTAACATCGTCATTGTCCTTCGTATGATTGGGAGACCCAACTTCTTTATTAGTTTTCGCCTATCATGATCATCATTAGGAGAGCGATATCAACTCTTGATCTATTTACTCACGGGAGGCTAACACATCTTTAAGAGACTACTTGACCCCATGAATAAACCACATGCTGATGCCACTCACTTCACAATAAACTCTAAATCAAACACCTTCACTTTTACCCTTGAGCTTTATTTACATGAGCTTAGTTGTCAACAAGAACTACTATTTTTATTAAGTACGTAGGATAATATTTAGGTGACTAGTCTAGGACGAAACTTTTGTGCTTTAATACCACTTATTACAAGACAAGAGGTTTATCCCCTCCTTATGTGCCCTGTGGCGCTCGATGATCCATTACCTCTTATAATTTCTCATATTATGGATGACAAGCTAGCTTTTTCTCTTCTTTTCTTCCCATAGGAGTATTGACCAGTATTGTCACCGTCTTCTATATGATTAGAAGGCACAACTTCTCTACTAGTTTCAACCTACCATAGCCATTATCAATAAAGCAGTATTAACTTCCAACCAATTTTCTCACGAGAGGCCAACCTCACTATGAAAGATCACCTGACCCTACGAACAAACTGTCTGCTAACCTTATTCACTTCACATTAAATTCCAAGTTGAACACCCTTACTTCCTTTCAAAATAAGGACCGTAACACCTATACTATACTGCACATGGGTCTAATGAAGAATGTTGTTTTAACATTTTATCTAAGCATCTTATTCATGAGGTTGAATAACAAGGGCAATTATATGCTTATTGTGATCTTACAAATGATTAAAAGGCTGAGTATGTAACTAATGATGATTTTTAGTCATTGATTCAATCTATGAAATAAGTGTACAATTTAAAATGTGATTAAAGATGATTTTTGGATTTTTGAATCTTCCCAATCATTTCTAGCAAGTAAAGATATATATCTCAGCAGTCTGATAAATTTATGCGTCATCCTTTAGGCTTATAAAACTATCATTTCTTACATTTATCATTCTTTTAAACAATGACAATCTTTTGTAAGTTGTCTTGTTATGTCACTGAATAGGGTCTAGTAGTAACATCACTATAAGTTGTCTCTTAATATGTGTCCCTTTGAATAATAATCACCTCTCATGTTAACATCTACAAAATTATATCTTAATGAGTTGATTTTAAACTTCTTATGGAAGAGAATATGAGAGTATGCATGTATGTATATATGTATCTATGTATGTAATTACACATACACTAATGGTTAGAAAACAATGGAACATCTCTATTCTCATATGAAGCTTCAGGACCACAGAGAATCAAAATTCCCATAACCATATTACTTCCAAGTTTAGGATACAGAAAAGAGTTTATCATCTTTTAGGTAGCTAGGGATAGGAGTTATAATTCTATTACTAATTTCATGTAAAATAACTTAAATCTAGTCCATCAAAAGATCTCCTCTTCCCTCCCACAGTCTGGGTTTCAAGGAGTTGGTAATAATAAGGAAACACACCTTATTAAACCCTAGTTAGTACAATGGAGCCCTTTTCCACCTAAAGACCATTTGGACCAATCCACTTGACTAGCTCTTGATCTATACTGTGATCTTCCCTTCTGTACTTAGTTTAACAAGGCCAAGAAAAAGCAACCCCTCCTTCCTTAATGGTAGATTTTTAGTGAGCATGAGAGTGCGAGATAAGGGCAGCATCGATGCATACTTAGTTTATTAAAATAAATTTTAGTTACATTTTATTTAAGGGGTGACCAACCATTCTACAAACACTCAATGGTATAGCAAGGGAATACAAAATATTATTCCATACCATTTGTATAAGCTTAGTTATAACAAACAATTCAAATATACTGTAAAACCCATACATAAAATAAAAAGGAATTAAAATAAATGTTGACAGTAAAGTCAAGAAATACGTTTTAAGTAATGCGTACATAATGGGAAATTTATGAAGAGTTTAAATACTTAATCAATACACCCCTTTAAGATAGACTCTACCCTAAAAGATTAAGCTAAGGCTAAATATGCATGTGAGTTTCACAATTGAGACGACTAAATAGGGATTCTCAAACTAAGGAACCTATTTAACCATATGTTAAAAATAGTGAAGCATAAGGATATTGGTGAAAAGCAAGTGTATAGTTTTAGGAAACCTTAGAGTAGTAAGTGGTTGATTGATATGAAGAAGAATTTGTAATGAAATTTTAATTTGATTTAATGCTTTCACTAAAAAAAGTTGTGGATTTGTAAAAAGGACATTAAAGTGCAAAGAGTCACAATTCTAAATTAGAGAAGGTATGTAGACTTTCAAACTCTATTAAATTTAACAAATAATTATGTTAAGGTTGAAAAGACACATCTAAGTTTCTTTTAGCTATGAAATAGATAATTGAAGGATCTTAAGTTTTTGACATATCGGATTAAGAATTGGAGCATAGAAAGAGAGGAAAAATTGTTTAGATGTAAAACTTAAGAGAGTGGAGGAACATGAGTAGGAACATGCCCATGATCTTGTACATGAACCCTTTGGTTTAGTTAATTAAATTTTTACACTTATCATTAGGGGATGAATAGGAGCATAGGTAAAATTTACAGCTATGATCTTGGTTATAAACCTCCTTAACCTTGTATTTTTCTAGAGGGAAAAAAAATCATATACAGCTCAAGAGAATGCTTTTAGAAAGCAATTGAGAAGAAGAACAAGAACAATAGCAACAATAACAAAAACAACAATAGTAGTACTGATTATGGTAATAACAAATAATAATAGTAGTGATAGCATAAATTAAAGAATTGTGGTGATATATGCTGAAAAAACTTTAAGTATGTATAGATAAATCCAAAAAATATTACATATAGATACAAAATTTATAGCATGTAAATCATATAAAACACGATATATTAGGAAGATTATTAAAACTATTTAATAGGAAAACAATTTTTATATCCTTGTCAAATAAAAATAGGGACCTCTCATTAAGCAACAAATTAAGTAACCTTACCTATCATGGGCTATCACATTAAAAGCCAATTACAATGTCCATAGTTTAGTGCTATAAATAAATAATAATTCCATACTTGATTTACTCATAATTCAAAAGATGATATTCTAAATAATTGATTAGTGCTAATCTACATAATCAAATAATTTAACAATATATCTACATAGGAGTGCACATAGGAATATAGTACTAATACATATAAGTAATAAATAAATATATAACATTAGGTTAAAGATAACTACATAACAAAAGAGTAATAAATTAACTACTACGTCGTTCATAATAATAAAATGAACTAATATGGAAATATATAAGTATATATTTGTATAGATATACATATGCAGTTCTTAAGTTTTAATCTTATATAAATGGATAGGTTAAACCTTTACCATATGTTTTAATTTAGAATGTTAATTAGTGAAATTTCTAGAGGGTTTTCCTTAAGTCTAAAATACTAGAAACTAAGATCAAAACCCTAGTTATATGTTATGACTATAATTTCTACTTAAATATTGATATATGACAAGTTTGTTATATAAATATACCAGGTTTTAATACCAATTATGACTCATGGAATACAATTTATCAAGATTTAGATAAGTAGCATGTGTTTACTACTTGTGCTTGTTAGGTTAGAAACCAAAATGGAGTAACTAAATATTAGACTATAAAAAAAATTGCTTATTTCTTGTCTAGATCATCTTAAGGGGTAGAAGTAGCTAATCTATAAGGGATACCACGACAATCCATGTGACACATTGCCTTTAGTGGAATCTTACATAGAAAGCATCTATGATAGATTATAAGGTAATGAAGTTAGACAGCAACTCTCGATACCATTTAGGTAGGACTTGTAGTGGCAATTCCCAACCTAGAAAATCCATGGGTCGGTAATGGCGGTTCCCAATTATATTATATGTATGTATGTATGTATGTATGTACACTATATTATACTATACTATACTATACTACAATGTGAGCAAGGTCATGAGTACTCTTGTGATCTATATCAAACTTAATTGAAAGATAAATTAAATAGACCGTTTGATTATTTATATTGCATTAAATGCCTGTAAATTTATATATTGTATAGCATGTGTATGTACTTATAATGTTACGTATTAGGCATTTAACCTACCCCTTTTGTAGGATTGACCCTCTCTTTTTTTCTTTGTTTTTGAATATGTATTGACCTATTCATGGCCTAACTCCAACAAAACAAATAAACTTGCTCTTTGCTTACCGTGAACATTCATACTGTACAACGTTGTTTTCAAGCATATGAGAAGTTTAAATATTAAAGATCTTAGAGTTTGGATCGGGTGCAACATTAGAACATTGGAGGATTCAATGCTTTAATTATTTTATTAAGGTTTGACTTAATAGTAAATTTAGATGTTATATTTGGGGTGTAGTAAATTATTGGAAGTGGAAGTTATTAATGTGGATGTTGAAAAATTATTATTTATGTTTTATTTGAAAATTTTTAGTTAATTTGAGCCTTAGGTCTTATTAGATACTACGAATAGACAAGGTGCGGTATCCTAGGTCTAGGGCATTATACTTATACTCTACGTGCACACAAACATATTTAGCTACATTTATAGTAGTATAACAACTTATAATCCCTTAGTACAATATAATACTTTAGATTGCAAGGAAGTAGGCCAACTTACTCAAAGTTATGTGAAATAAGGTTATAGTCGCAACTTAAAATTTATAGATATTTTCCATTAGAGGATTATCATATGATAGGGAGATCAATAAGCAAAATAGCTTTTTTAGTTTTGTTACGGCATAAAGTTTAGCTTTGTTTTGTTAATGTAGTTGGTGTTTTATTTAACAATTTTGGCAATAAATACTTATATATACATTCTCACTATCCATAAGAAACGTAATATAATGCAATTGATTTATAGATATAGATTTTATGTTACAAAAGATGTAGTCCTTTACATTATGTGAAACTGAAAAAAAAAAAATTCAAGACCCTTTTTAATAACTTAAATGGATCATGTCAGGTAGGTTTAGTGGAAAAATTATTATTTTATTCACTTTTTATAATTACAAACCATGCCGTCATATACTTTATCATCCTCAATAATATTGTTTGTATGTGTTTTATTCATAATAGTTCATAGATTAGTCAAAATTCAACGTGGTTGAGGTTATAGATCCTTAAATGGACAATAGGGCTATTACTTAGTTCAGATTAATTATGTGAAGGGGAAAGTTACGAACTTTACCCCTTATAGGTGGTGGTAATAAGGGAAATAATATTATTATAGCTAAGCTTTATCTTTTATTTTATGCTTATTATACTATGTAAGGGTCCAAAATTAACAAAATCGGAGTCTATGGATATATACTTTCTTGACAGAGTATTATAAGTAATCTTTATGTGAGTTGAAAATTTCTACTTCTTTTTACTAAATGTAGTGACATCATAAGGAATTTATATTACTATAACTAGTTCATATATGGTCACTCAAATATTATTTATGCCCAAAAATTATTTTAATTAGTTTTCAATAAGATAAGTCACTATAGGTTCATCGCTTTTGTAACTAACGTAAACAAGCTAGGAGTTTATGGATCATTTAGATCGGTAGAAACAAAGGCATTGGAAGAAGTATGGTTGGAAGTGAATCAAAAGCAAACATAGTCAAAGAGAGCAACAGCAAGTGACCATCAGAAGCTAGTCAAAACTCGACAGCGTTCAAACGCATACAAGATCAAAAGAGGCATTAGACTAGGAGTATGAGCTACATTTTAAGCTTAACTTTAAAAAGTCATAATTTTTTATGTTTCAAGAGTTATTAAATCCATGATATGTCAATAAAGACTTATTTGAGTATAGATTAGCCTAAGGCAATCACATCACCATTTGCCTCTACATCTAAAGTTAAATCACATCCTTTAGCAAGATGCATCAAGCTATAAATATTCCTTGATAGTTTAAGAAAATTTATATTTGGTTAATTTGGTTTCTTGTTTTCTTTTATTCTAAGGTTTTAGCTTATAAATAACCCATTGAATTAGTTATATTTATAATATTACAAATTATTGTACGTTTATTCTTCAAACAGATTTTATTTCACACCATATGCTACATCAATAGTGAAGCTATTATTTACTTAGTCGAGATGTGCCCAATTATGCTCACTATAGATAACAACAATGTATCATTTTTGCTATTGATGTAGTTAATTTTCTTAATAACAATTATTTATGTTATGTATAACTAGCCATGGTGTCAATGTCTACGAAATTTTATCTTATAATTATATTTTATATAAAAATGATTAAGGAAATTAGAAAGCTCATTTCATGTAGTAATATATATATATATATATATGCATAATTATAATAAATAGTATTTTAACTAGTTAATATGCTAGGTAGACTAAAAGCTTATTAAAATCACATTTTATTACTAAAACAAGTCCAAGTACACAAATTTAAGTATCTTATATATCTTCTAGTAAACTAATTAGTTTTAATATATATCAAAATAGCATTTAGTTTTAATATTTATAAAAATAGTATTTTTTGTTAAGTCTTAAATTATGAAAATGTCAATTTTAGCCACCGTATATATCCCATTGTAACATCTAAAACCACATTATTATGGACTTGTAAATAAAATGTTGCACCCTACTAGTCACCCCCCCCCCACCCCCCCCCCCCCCCCCCTCTAAAAAAAACACACCCCCCCCCCCCCCCCCCCCCCCCCCCCCCCCCTCTAAAAAAAAACACCATATATCTATATATATATGAAATTAATGAAATGTATCAACTTTGTAATTTTTAACTTTGCGGTTTAGTGATTAAAGCATATATGAGCCTAAATTAACTTTGTTTTATACCTAGATTAGATACCTACTAAAATCATATTTAATCAATAATAATAATAGGGGGCTAAAAATATTTATAAAATACCAAATAAAAGAATTTTAGTAAATTCAAAAATTCTACTTCCTTGTGTTGCAAAAGTCTTAGCATTATAATTTTAAGACATATCATAATTTGGTTTTAATTGAGACAAATTCTTATAAGACTTAGATATATATATATATATATTAATATTTAATGCATTAGATATAATTTTGTTGATAGGCTATTTTGGATAACGATCTCCAGGCTTAGATCAACCTGTCTAAGTTATGGGTTAAACTCTCAAGACTTAGTCTAACCTCCTATCCTAAGCCAAGCTCTTTATAGATCGAATGTCTTCTCCAATACCAAGGCTAAGGTACTAAAAGGTTTTACCAACCTCACTTAAACCATCAACACAAAGTCCAACCTGACCAAAAGGAAACCTTCGAATCCTTAAGGACCAAAGCCTTTAGGGGCAAGTTGGCTAAACCCAGCCTAAGGAGTTCAAACTATGCCAAACGAGAATAGTTCTAGATAAATGACAAGCGGAGAACTACTCCAACAACTTCCATAAAATTCAAAGCATGTAATACGATCATGGTGCACTGATTAAGAATAGGTCAGATTAATCCTCTATAAATTGAGAATAAGGAAATCTTGGTAATCACACTAGCATTTCTACACATTTTAGCCCTCATTATGCCCTTTTATCGTCTCTCCAACATATCATTAACTTAGAGGTTGAGGTCTTTTCATATAACAATAACATTTTTAGAAACTTTAGCCTATATTATGCTCTTTTATACTCTCTCCAGCATATTATTGACTTATGTATCAAATGGTCATGCTAGAACACCCTTCGATACCCCCTTTAGCTTAGCGAATGCTACTTTGCAAGTTTCTAACCACTTGTTCAAAACCCTTAAAACACCCTTCCAATATCTAAAAACAACAAATTTCTTGATTAATGATTGTATTATACCAAAAATTCATATTAATAGCTTCATTAACCGTTTAATTGTTATGAAATAATTATGAGATTTTTTTTTTACTAAAATTTATTACTTTCTGACCTTCATGATGATTCATACGATGAAAACATCTTATAGTAAATTTTAGAAGCCACCATCATGATTTTTTTTTATTTTTTTAATCTCTAATTTAGTATTTTTGCAGTTTTCATACTATTTCTAACAAAATTAATTATAATTTATGTAATAAGCAAGATTGATACTACAATATTATAATAGTTAGAGGGGTTTCTAAGATATCTACTTATAGATATTTGAAGTAAATAATCTCAAAGCTATTCGCTCGAAACCTCACAAAATAACCTAACTTAGTCACCAGTTGTTTCTAAGCTCATCATAAAAGGAGGAAATGCTTCCTCTAAATGAAGTTTCAAATATTTTAGAGAATATTTGGTGTTGTCAATGAATTTTCATTGAGTTTAGGTGCTATTTATAAGGAAATAGGGAAGATTATATTTTTAATCCCTAAACTTTACCACTTTTTCTAATTAAGTTATCAAACTTTATTTTTTTTTTTCTATTCTAATGCTCAACGTCTTTACAAACAAGTCCTCTATTAATTAGCCATTGCATTTTCTATTAGGGATGGCATGTGATGCAATTTGATTGGCCTAAAAATTTAATTCAATAAATTAATAATATATATTATTTAAGTTAAATATTAGAAACATTAAAAATTTTGGGAAAAACTATAAAAAATCATAAAATTTTAAAAAATGGAAAATAATGAAAACAAAGTACAAGAATAGATACACATATATACGTAATATACATACACATACACAGAAATTTAATAAAAAAAATTAAAATAAAATATTTGCAAAAATTAAAAAATGTTTTTATTGGCCCATGGCTACGAGCTGATCAAAATGGCCTAAACTCCAAGATAAGTTACAACCAACTATATAAAGTAGGGAAATTCAACAATATTTCAAAAAAACAAAAGAAAAGAAAAAATCATGAAATCCAATTGCATCTCATGTTGGTTATGCAACAAACCTTGGAATTCTAAGAGAATTTTATGTAAGTTCTTCTTTTCTGTTTTGCTTAAAAGTTAATGTTGTTGTTTTGTTGAGGTTATTACTACATTTCTTTTGTTATAGGAGGAGTTCAATGTTGTTAAGGGTATGTGATGCATAGATTGGTTTAGAATGGAGTTGAGTTGTGTAGGAATGTCAAAGCTTCGGATAAGGTTAAATCTATAACTCAATCCCTTAGCTTCAGCTTTTACAAGTGCAACCTTAAATCAATAATCCATTAACCTCCATGATAAATGGTATTAACCTAAGATCTTTACCATTATATTGTGTTTAACCAGCTAAGATTATCAAACACACGATTCTACCTAGAATCATTAGAGGGTCGGTAGAATCAAAACATGAAATCGAAAAGTAGAAATATAAGTTTCTTTAACCTATATAAAATAGCTTTAAAAATTATAGATATGCTTATAGTAATTATTTAAAACTTGAAATATATGATGTGTATAAAGAAATGAAAAAATAATTTTTTTTCATAAAAAATTCTTAAAAATATATAATATAATATGTACAAAAGAAGAACAAATAAAGTCGAAACAAAACTTTTCCCCTTTTTTTTGGGAAAAGGTAACTAATTAAAAAGAATCAAACATTTCAGTTCATTATAAATTATTGATAATATAAACTGAACTATATAGTGTTTCTTGCAATCTTTGCTATTGGAGCTTAAACCTGGATAAAAATTATAAACATAAAATAAGGGACTAAGAAAGAGAATAAAAGAAAGAAAATCAAAATAGGATAAGAAAGATAATGTGATGCCCTAACAATTAATGGCTATATGAAAACGACTTTATATACAAGTTAACTCGTAAGAGTTTCTTAAAATCGTAAACTCGTAAATTCGCTTAGATAGAATCGTGATTTTGACAATTGTATAACCAGCTAATGGAATGGACTTAGGGGTTCAAATTGGTTAGAATTCTAACTTAAATTTCTATTTTTTAATCAATTTAAGCACTAGCTTAAGTAATTAAATGTCAAGAATATTACTTTTAGAGCACATTTAAATCAAGATATTTATTATAAATGTTTTGAACTTATTTTTGCTTCTTTTTAAACCAATCGTTCTTTTTTTCTTTTCACAAAATAACCAATAAAGGCTTTTTTAATGAGCCAATTCCAATATGTTTATTTACCTAAATTTCTTTACCATTCTATTATACTATGTAAATTAGGCTTGAACGAAATTAAATAAATATTGAGAATTCTCTTGAAAATTGAAACCAATATAATTCATTAAAATATAACTTTCGTCAAGAGAAATTCCTTTTTTCTCCTCAATTTTTTATTATTTTCTAGTTTCTTAGTTTTATTTTATTTTATTTCTTTCTTTATTTAGGAACTTCGTTATTTTCTTTTTTTTGGTCAATTCACACTTAAAAATAATGAAGGATAAAAGTAGCATATTGTTAATAATATTTCTTTGTATATGCTTTTTATTTATTTTACATACAAGTTCTTTTGTTAAAGACAAGTACATCTATAAATAGTAGAGACCTATACAGTTAGTGAGTTGAGATTATGAAACAAGTCATTTTACATTTCTTCTCTTCTTCTTTCACATTCTATTCCTACATAGAGATCTAACATTTTCGTAAAATCATCATGGTATTAGAGCTAAATATTTCCTAATTCTTCAATACTTTTATATTACGAAGTCATTTCTTCTAATTGCTGTTGGATAATTTCTTTTGATTACTGATGTTTTTGTGATTAATTTCTTGTTAATCAACGTATCATAAGGGAAAAATGAACATAGACATAACAAAAGTGAATTTAAATCTTGATCCTTTACACTTATCAAGATCTAGGAATCAAGGTACTATTAGTATGATTGTAATCTTCAACAAAGGAAATTTTTATGTTGGAGTCGTTCAATTAGGCTATCACTAAGGGCAAAGTCCAAATTAGGGTTTATTGCTAGTGAACGTAAAAGGCTAACTAATGATAATTAGATTGATGTATAGAAGTGAATTCGCTGTGATTTCATGATCCTTTATTAGATCTTAAACTTGATGAGAAAAAGAATTATTAAAAACTTTCATGTATGCTTAATCATCCAAGGAGTAGTAGGACAAAATTTCTAAGCACTTTAGATTAACAAATGGACCACTTATATATCAGTTATAACATGAACTCATAAATTTTAGGTAGGGATATATGAATGTATCGATGTATTATAACAAATTAAAGATGTTGTAGGATGAGTTACGTAGTTTGTGTAGATATCCAGAGTGTTCTTGTGAAGCTATGCTATAGTGCTTATGTGAGTTGTCTACTAAACTTCAAGAAGTAGATAATAGGACTAATCTTATGCGGTTTTTAGTTAGATTAAATGAAGTGTTTAAAGGAGTAAGGAGTACGGAGTACGAAGTCAAATTCTATTGATGGAACCTTTACCATCTATTAGTAAAGCATGTTCTTTGGTATATCAAGTTGAAAGATAGGAGCAAATGATTAGATTATTCGGGAATACGGGTGATACAACTCCAGCTACTTATCAAATCAAGACAACAAATAGAACAGGGCATATAAAACATAAGGATAGAAGAAGTAGAAGTGGTTCTAAGGGTATTTATGCTCATTACAAAAAAAATTAGTCATTCAATTAATATTTGTTTCTAGATAGTAAGATTTCTTGATTGGTATAAATAGAGGGACAAGAAAAATACCAAGTTTGTTAGCTAAATTGCAATATAGTAGATGGGCAATCCACTTGATAATTTTACTGGAACCAGCAAGATGATTGATGAGTCTAATTTTATTCACAAGACTTACTTAGAAGTTATTCAAATGATAAAGAACAAATTAAGTGATGATCAAAATATGTTTGCTTCTATCAACTTTGCAAGTGAAATTTTTCATTTTTCCTCATCTCAATTCTTTTTTGCTTGATGATAGTAGCATGTGTGAATGGATCATAGATACAAGTACTTTGGATCATATCACTCCTTTCCCTCACATTTTAATCAATAAACAAACTTTCAATAAACCTATTAAAGTAAAATTGCCCAACAAAAGAATGAAGACAATAACCCTTGTTGGTCAAGTGTGTTTAAAGAAAAACATATTGCTACCCAAAGTACTTTTCATACCCGAATTTCAATATAATCTTCTTTTAGTCAACAACTTGCTTTCAACCACAAATCGGATTGCAATTTTTGTATTCTCACACCTGTATTTTCCAAGACTAGGCATCTAAAGCATGTATTGTTCAAGTTCATGTACAAAGAGGATTATATGACTTTAGTTCTTCTTTGGTTGCTATAAACACTTCTCAATCCATTAATTCCGGTTCATTTTTTGTTAATCTTGTTTCTAGTTCATGTCTTGTTGTTTCCTATACTATTGATGGGAATAAAGTTCTATTATAACTTTTACATAATAGGTTGGGACATGCTTCGATGTCCAAGTTACAGCACATTGTTGATTGTAAAAGGTTATTTCACAATTCTTATGTAATACATCTCATTTGGCAAAATTTCATCATTGACCTTTTCTTTTTAATACTTCTTTTACTTTGCATCTATTTGATCTTATTCATGTTGTTCTTTGAGATCCATATAATATCATCTTCTCATCTGATCGTAAGTATTTTTTGACAATAGTGGATGACATGAGTTGCATTACTCGAACCTTTTTACTCTTGCATAAATAACATACCATTGCTGCCATTACACATTTCCTTTCATACTAAAACCCACTTTTGTATAATACCAAAGATTATTCATTTAAATAATGGGAGCAAATTCTTATCTCAAGAATGTTAAGAGCTCTTTAAGAAAAATGGAATTCAACACCAAAGGAGTGTAGTTTATATACCCAAATAAAATGGGGTTGTTGATAGGAAACATAGGCACTTGCTTAACATACCTATACAGTCATTGAAGTGGAAAACACTTTATGAGATGTTGTTCAAAAGGCCTCCTACATATTCCTCCCTTAGAACTAGAAGGTGCCTTTGTTATGCTACAAATATAGTTCACTCTAAATATAAGTTTGATGCAAAAGGAAATAGATATGTATTTCTTAGATACTTAACAGGCTAAAAGAGTTATAAACTATATGATTGAAACTCTCATCTATTATTTGCTAGTTGGGATGTTCTATTTTATGAACATATATTTCCTTTGAAAACTTCCATGGTTGAGCATTCTACTATCCATCCATTGTTTTCTCTACCATCAGTTTCGTCTTCTAATGATTCTACTTTGCCTTCGGTGTCCATTGATGCTTCTAACTCTTCAAAACATAGATTCAAACACTTCTTCTAACATACATTTTCCTTCATATGAGAATAATCAATCAATAAAAAGGTCTATTAGATAGGGGAAAACACCTCTTTGGTATATTTTATATACCATTACATTAAAAAGACTCTAAGGTAACAACGAACTTTGTTGCATCTACCTATAATTTTGTTACTTATAGGCTAAGGCAACAAAAAAATGGCGGGTGCCGTAAGTCCCCATTGCATAAATTATTAAGCAATGAATAAGATGTTTTATGTAATGAAAATTTTCGTTGCTTAATTCATTAAATATTATAGAGATAAAGAATATAAATGCAACAACCTTTTCGCAATAGAATTTTTAAGTAAATGTAACAATTTTATGAATATAGAAGCAATATTAATTTCTTTTTATCAACACCTTTTAATATTAAATGTAACATTTTATTATTTTATGCAATGTTTTTCTTTGTTTCATATACTAATAAAATATTCACGTTTAATAAATAATTTAAATTAACATTTATTTAACTTTTTTTTCCAATCAAATATAAGAATTAATGTTAGTAGAAAATTATCTTCTTTGGAATCAGCTAAATAAAATCTTGAAGTAGTTATGGATAGAGAGTATTAGAATTATAGGAATCTCACCCATGTCTCTCTTAACAAGTTTAACAAATATATATATATATATATATATAACCAATCATAAATATAATAATTTTAATAACAAAGATGTTTATGAACATAAAAATGAGAAAAAATCGACAAAATGTAAATTATGTACATAAAATATTTCACAAAAAGCAATTACATTAAAAAAATTATTATCATTTCTATCTCTCTAACACTATTTTCACATATTCATCATCATTTGTCTTCAAATGAACTAGGTTTTATACTTTTCTCTAACTCCTGCAAACATTATAAATATGTATTAGCAAAACCCATAAAAAAGAGTTTTCTATAATTTTAAAAGGTAAATGCATTAATTAAATTAAGTTTTTACCTTGAAGAGAAATCCATGGTCTATGGTCCATATCTAATAGCAAAATGTAGAGCTTCTATATTCTTTTGTTTTAAAACAAGATTAATGTTAAACTATTGAATTCCTTATGCTATATACATTAATTATATAAAAGTATAATTAAAAATCTCAATATAAGCATAGAACCATTTAATATAATCAATTATATAAGATTAGGTTGAAGACATCTAACTTCAATTCTTGAAATAAATTAGTTTAATCATTACATAACAAGAATACATCTCTCAATAAAAATCAAATCTTTATTCTTAAAGGTTAAAAAGGAAACAAAAAAGCACAACTAAACCCTGAACATTATTTATATAGAGTTCTTAAATGTGAACATACCCATGGAATTTGCCACAAAAGTTGAAACTTGATTAATTACATATACCATAATTCCTTCCAATAGACAAATATAAAACAACATTAAATTCTATAACCTTTATATAGCAAAAGAGAAGCTTCCGACCAAAATTAATTATCCATCAAATATAAAAGGTCATAGCATCAAATGTCAATTACATAACAATATCTTTTCATTTGATAAGCAAAAAGACAAAAAGAAAAAGAAAATTCACAACTTACCAAGAAATTGTAATAACTGAAAGCTTGATGCTTTGAGAAAAGGGTTCCGTCATTATAGCTACCTTCTCCTTATCCGAAATCTAACCCATCACAACCAAAATAATCGAACCATAATTTTTTCATTAACAGAAGTATTAAATAATTGTGTTTAGAAAGATAAAAAACAAAAAAGGAATAATACAAAACAAAATTAGAATTGAAAAAGACTTACAAAAACATACACATAATTCTAAGAAAGTTAAGGATTAATACCTAGATTAAAGTTATTCTCTTTTATTAAAGTATGAATACGATTTGCAAATTTTTAAGGAGATTTAGTGCTTCAAATATATCTTTTGTTGGGTTTTTAATGTAATATACAGTTGTACTATTAAGAAAAAATTATTATTATGTAATACTAGTAATGGTACCACAACATAAACATAAAAGGCAAAAAAGCGTAGTTCTAAACTATATTAAATTGCAAAACTTAAAAAAAAATAGTACTATAATGATGGCAATAATAAAAACATTCTATTTGAAGCAATAAAGGAGAGAGAACTTGAACAATTGGAGAAGATATAAAGTTTACATCTTAAAAATAATTAACAAAATGAAACTATTGAAGAAGAGGAGAGAAATTGTGGTAAAGAAAAGGAATTGTAGAAAAAGGAATGGAGGAAAAAATAAAAGGAAGAGAGAATGTTTGGAGGGAAAAGGATAAAAGTGGTTTTATTTATCAAATATTACCTTTAACTTCTTAAAATATACTAATAGAATATAATGTATAGTATTATTTATATTATTGTATATTGTTATAACATAGCACATACATGTTATTATTTGATATATACTATAATACTTTATATATATAATGTATAGTAAATCTAAAATAAATACTGACTAATGTATGTATATGCAAATACATGTATTATACAATGGATTTATTTAGTTGTATTGTGTATATATTCAATAGTATTTAAAATAATATATGTTGTACTATATGCTATAATAATATATATATGTACTAGAAATTATATATCTTATACCATAGAACATAATATTATATATAACATTGTATGTATTATATACTATTATGACATGTGTACCTTATTTTTTTTATAATACATAATATTAATGTGTACAAAATCTATCGTATTTTTTATAACTATTATACATATTGCATAGTATATAATAAAATATTTTATTTATGTACATATTCTATACATATAAAATATCTATGTAATTTAATATGTGTTACCTAATATTCAATAAAACCTATCAAAGTATATAATTTATCTATATATATCATACAATATATCATATTACACTATAATATACACTTAATATATTATATACAAATTATTATTTATAGGGTTGAACGTGGTTTAATTCGATATGATTTACCTCGTTTACTGAATCGAACCTAATATAACGGTTTGATTTTTTAAAAAAATCGAAGCTAACCATACAGTTCGATTCACGGTACAAACTATTTATATCAATTTTTTGCTAAATATTTTTATCTCTAATAAATATGAAATTTTAAATAAAATTCACTTAACTTAATCTTAATAATTGACACAAAATTAAGATAAAAAAATAATAAAATATGAAAATTTTGATGAAATTTATGAAAATTGATAAAAATATATATAAAAGCACAAAATAATTACATGAATTTTTTTTTTAACTAAACGATTTAATTCAATTCGATTCAATTCAAAATAGTACGGTAAGGTTTGGTTCACTTCCTCGAACCAAACCATAAACCAAACAGATCGTAAAAAAACAAATTTTTCGATTCGGTTTACAGTTCAATTTGCAATTCACAGTTTTTTTTTTTTTTGTACAGCCTTAATTATATATATAAATAAATTTAATAAAGATTTAATTTAAAGTCATTTCTAATACATTTTTATCAAACTTCAATGTAGATCAATCCATTATTGTTTGTTGATTTAGTAAATTTTAATAAAGATTTAATTTGAAAATGAATAAAATCATATCGAATATAAGAGAGAAGATTTGAGGTTTATCTCTAAATAAGATGCGAGCAAACTTATGCTTATCCATAACCAATTTTATCGATCTAAACATCATTCTATAAGTAAATCCTAAGGATCTCATATGTATAATTTAGTTTGTTTGATTATATCAAAATTGAATTGATATTATGTTGTCATACAAATAAAAGAGTTACATCTCTTAATTACAATGGTCATGTTTTCCATATTTTTTAACATATTGCCATATTTTTCATGAAAATCGTAACATGATTGCATTTTTTTTTATCATAAAAAGCATTTTTTTTTCTTTTTTTACGAAAATTATATTTTTCATCATAAGAGCATTTTCCTTTCAAAAAACTAAAAAACATAATTTTACAATAAACTTGCATTAATTTTTTTTTTTGGTGAAAATTGTACTTTTTACTTGTTACATCATAAAAATCATATTTTTAATGAAAATTGCATTTTTAGTATTTTTAGGGTTTCCATAAATATAAAATTTTTTCATTTATCGAAAGGTACATTTTTAGGGATTTTATAATTGTTGTTTTATTTTTTTCTAAAATTTGTATTTTTAGGGATTTTTAATCATAAGATGGTATTTTTAGTATTACTTACATTTTTTTGGCATTTGAAATTTTTTTGCTAATTTTATCATATTTTTCCAAAGAAAATTTTAGCATTTGGATTTTTATGAAAAAAAAGGAATAATGAATGTTGTGTGACTTAGTTGTTTTTTTTTTTAATAATAAAAAAATGTTGCAATTGGTGTTTCCAAAAACTAGGGTTTATATAGGGTTTTCTAAGAATTGGTAATAAAAATTATTTTTCTCCAAGATTTTTACTTCAAAAAATAAGATTGTTAAATATATAAATTTGACCAATTTTTATCAATACAAGTGACTAACATACTAATGTTTTTATAAAATAAAATCATTTTTATTTATTGATTGATATTTCCTTTTATTTTTGAAAAATAAGAGAATTTTTAAGTAGGTTTTCTAATTATTTATTCTAAAAAATTCATCTCATAACCATTTAAGATTTTAATAGGTCCTTTCCCTTAAAAAAAAAAAAAGTTTACCTTTATACGTAGTTTTTCTCAGGTTACTATCTTTTGAAAAAGTAAACTTTCCTTATTTTATAAACAAAAAATAACTTTTCTTGTTTTTCCTTTTCCATAATAATTATTTTTATATTTAATACATCTAGATAATTTGACTTTGATAATTATATTATATTTTATTATTGTGAAATCCTTTATTTAGGCAAAACTTCAGTTAATTGCTACTTATAATAATCGAAATTGTAGTTACATAAATTAGTTGCTATGCTAAGGCAACAACAATTTCATGAGCATTGCATACTTTATTAATATAAGCATCAATTTTAAAAACAGTTGCCAAAGGTTGATAACTAAGACAATGACTTATAAAAATTGTTGCATTTTTCAAAATAATTATTAGCAGCACAATATATTTGTGACCCATTAAGTTCATGATAGCAACATATTTTACATTGTTGCTTAAAAGTGTTACCTTCAAGTAATCTTATTAGCAACATTTAAAAATTTCATTATGAATAAACTGTATAGGTAACATATCTTTAAGGTGTTGCAAAATTAATGTTGCCTTAAACCTTTTTTGATGTACTTTTGACCTTTTCCCCAATGACTATATTGGTTCTTTAGCAAATGTATTTGCAGTCCATAAACCATCCACTTATCATGAATAAGGAGCTATTAGCTCTTGAGAAAATTAAAAAAAAAAAAAAGAAAAAGCACATTGGCTCTAAATAGGTATATAAGGTATAATATATAGCTAGATGGTATAATCGAGCAATTTAAAGCTAGACTTATTGTAAAAGGATTTACTCATTTATAAGGGATACAATTGTCCAAATTTTACTTGCTGTTTTATCCATTAAAAGTTAGCATGCTCATCAATTGGATGTTAATAATGTACTCTTTCACGGATTTATTGATGAGGAAATATTTATGACTTTACCTGAAGGATATGCTTTAGCAAAAGAAGGACAAGTTTGTAAGTTGGTAAGGTCTTAGTATGGCTTCAAGCAAGCTTATGACCAATGGAATAAAGAATTTACGAAGTTTATTTGCTTTTTGGGCTTTAAACAATCCACATGCAACTATTCTCTATTTACTAAGAAGAGTTTGGTTGGACTAGTTTCAATCCTTGTCTATAGTGATGATGTTCTTCTTACTAGGGATAATCTTTCTAAAATTTCTAAAGTGAAACAAGCAACTAACAAAGCTTTTGCTGTAAAGGATTTAAGAGAAGCAAAGTTTTTCTTAGGCATGGAAATTTTCTGCAATTCTAATGGTTTCCATCTTCACCAAAGGAAATTCTTGTTTAATATTTTACAAGGTACAGGACTTACTAGTTTCAAAGTAATTAAAGTCACTTTCCCATCTCATTTGAAATTAGATCATACTTCGGGTGAACTTTTATTAGATCCATCACTATTTAGGGAAATGGTTGGCAGGTTATTGCACTTAATCGTTACACATCCCAATATTTCCTATTTAGTGCGGTAGCTCAGTTAGTTTGGTAGTGCACCTCATACAACATATTTTCAAGCAACTAGTCATGTGCTTCATTACCTAAAGGGAACTATTGAATATGGGCTGTTTTATTCCTCATCGAATGGCCTGTCTTTATATGGATTTTCATATGTAGATTGGGGATCGTATAGAATAGACCGAAAATCTCTCTTTAGATATTGTATTTTTGTTGGTTCTTCAGTCTTATCTTGGAAAACTAGGAAATAAGATACTGTTTCTAGCTCTACAATAGAAGCAGAATACAAGAGTGTGGCGTTTACTGTTAAGGAACTATTATGATTGTCTTTCTTTTATGAAGGATCTTCTTCTCCCTGTTTTGATGCTTTTCACTTTGTTTAGGGTTAATAAATCAACTTGCCTTCTTGCAAATAATCCTTGCTTTTAAATAGGAGGGACTTGTATAATTAGTGAGTTGAGATAATGAAACAAACTATTTTACATTCCTTCTCTTCTTTTTTCGCATTCAATTCTTGCATGGAGATCTAACATTTTTCGTAAAGTCATCAAGTATCTACAATATTTCACTTTCGATTCTAAATTTATTATTGACTGCAGATTTTTTTTTCCCTTATCATAAATCATGTTTTTTCTATAGAAAATTACTTTATACTCTATTTCTCTCTCTTCCTTTTTCTTTCCTATTTATATTTTATTGTTTATCATGTTTTTACAAGATTAGCACAAGAATTTTTTTTTTTTTTTTTTTGGTATTGAGATTAGTACAAGAAGTTACAAAAATGTTGCTTTCTATTTTTATACAATTAACACTAAAACATTAAGAAAGTCAAATTTTAGAATCAAAATCTACTTGTAGTACTCTAGAATCACCTTGAAACCTATATTCTACAAAACTCATGCTCTGCGAAACCTATATGACCATAAACTTTAAATTTATGTAATATGAAAAAAAGCAATATTTATATACATATATGATATTATAAGTTTTTTCATATGTAAATTTATGGAACCTATAGTAAAACTTATAAAAATCATAGCAAAACTTATGATATTAAAAAATAAATTGTTCTATCTTTATTAGTTCAAATGTATATAATATTAAACAAAACTTGAGAAACTTATAGTAAGTTAGAATGAAAATTATCATTTATATAAGTTGAAATATCACTTATCAATTGGAGATCTATTCATTTATAATTGTAATATCACTTTTGAGATGCTTCAAATCTGTACCTATGATATAATTAAGTTTCAAAATAAATATAAGATATTAAGAAATATTACTATCTCATTTCATTACAGATGCAGCAGCTTCCAGAAGATTGATCCATAGAATTCACCTTATAACCCCCATTGGACAGGAGACGTGCCCACCCATTGGAAGGGAATGTCGGACGGAATTTGTACCTTTGAAAGGAGACCTAGTGACAATTTCTTCATGTATTGTTTTATTCCTCTTCATTTATTGACATTCGGTATTTGGAATAATTTCTTGTGTATATATATCTATTTTTTTTTTTTTTTTATGTTATTTTGTTATCTGTATTTCGTTCATAGCTTATTTTGAGAATAATATCGAACAAATAAGATGAAAATAGAACATCAATCGGGAAAAGAAAAAAGAAAAGCTAAAATAATTTTGTTAGAAGCCTCAAAGCCAACTTTAGAGAGAGAGAGAGAGGAGAGAGGGAGACATATTTGTGTTTTTACATGGATTTCATACAATCTTAAATCAAAATCCAAACGGTACCTTCTGAACCATAACTCAATCAATCATCAAAGGTATTATTCCTATTCCTCTTTTTAAAGAGCAGAGGAAAAAGGCACAACATAAATTAGAAAGCACCCGAAAAAAATAAAAATCAAAATTAAAAAAATCAAAATAAAAAGAAAAAGGGAAAAAGCTAATCAAACCACAGTTCCCGATCCCTTCAAACAGACAGGCAGTCACTCTTCCTTTCTTTTTTCAGTCCTCGTAATTGGCGGACTACCCTTCCTTTTTCCCTTTTTCTTTTTCCATCCTTTTCTTTTCTTTTCTTTTTTTTCCCCCTCTCTCTCCATCTCTATTTAATCTTGTCAATTAATTTTTATGTTCTTGACAAGATCTTGTAACATACATTACCCGGAAAATGTGTCACACAAAAAAGAGTAAAAGGTATTATTCCACTCATTGCTAATAAAGCTATCTTATTGCCCTCTAGATCATTTCATTATTTTATTTAATTATTTATTAAACTATATTCTTATTTATTTTATTAGTTCCCACTACAAAGACTACTGCAACTTTCACGTATTTATAAAAACTTTATATCACATGCAATCCACTTTCACACACAAAATCCATATCTTCCCTCATTATCAAGAAAAGAACAAATCTCAATTCCCGTAAAATCCTACACCCCTTCTTTGCCTCTACATATATATCACTCCACTTAGCTACCTTCTTTCACTACTTCTTACTAACAACACTTCCATCGCTTCCTTTTCCACACATCTTCCTTCTTCTTCCATCCTAATGATACATCCCACACAAAAAGACTATCGCTACTAGCTAGAAACAAATTAACCAAATCTAGGGCAAACACGAATCCTACTTATTCGTGCTTGTTAGTATTGAATTTTTGTTACTACGATCAATTTAGGGAGAAAAAAGAAAAAGGATAAAAATGAGAGCAGGAATTTGCACTATACAACAAACCCTAACTCCCGAAGCAACAACCGTTTTGAAGCAAGCTGTGACGCTTGCAAGACGGAGAGGCCACGCCCAAGTGACTCCTCTTCATGTTGCAAGTGCTATGTTGGCTTCCTCTACTGGCCTTCTAAGAAGGGCTTGTCTTCAATCCCACTCCCATCCACTCCAATGCAAGGCCTTAGAGCTTTGCTTCAATGTTGCCCTAAACCGCCTTCCGGCTTCTAGCTCTAGCCCCTTGTTAGGCCCTCACAGCACTCCCCACCCTTCACTCTCCAACGCCCTTGTGGCGGCATTTAAGAGAGCGCAAGCTCACCAACGTCGTGGCTCAATCGAGAACCAGCAACAACCTATACTAGCACTTAAAATCGAGGTCGAGCAATTGATAATATCGATCCTTGATGATCCTAGTGTTAGTAGAGTGATGAGGGAAGCTGGTTTCTCTAGCACACAAGTGAAGAGTAGGGTAGAGCAAGCCGTTTCTCTTGAGATAACTTCTCAAAGCAATAACCCAAACCAATCCAAGGAAAGTGTCAAACCACTTGGTCCTAGTACTACCACTCCTCCTGGTAACAATAATAGGTCGTTGTCACTACATTTTGGTCACAACCCCAGTGTTTTGACACTTGGCAAGTCACTAAGTGGCCGTGCGAAAACTAGTGAAGATGACATTATGGGTGCTTTGCAATCCTTAGTGAACAAAAGGAGAAACACCGTCATCATAGGAGAGAGCTTGTCTAGTGCTGAGAGTGTAGTAAGAGGAGTGATGGAGAAATTTGAGAGAGGAAACATGAACAATAATCTCATACCCCAAGAGCTTAGGTGTGTTCAGTTCATAAGCCTACCTCTCTTGTCTTTTAGGAATATTTCAAGGGAAGAAGTTGAGAGAAGGATAATGGAACTAAGGAATCTTGTGAAGAGTTATGTTGAGAGAGGGATTGTTTTTTATTTGGGGGATTTGAATGCCGTGTCTGAATTCTGGTCAAGCTATGTGGAGAATAGGAAAAGTTATTATTGTTCTTTGGAGCATTTGATTATGGAGATTAAAAAATTGGTTTGTGGGTTCCTTGGGGAATTCAAAAGGTTTTGGCTCCTAGGAATTGCAACATTTAGAACATACACGAAGTGCAAATCTGGGCACCCATCTCTGGAGAATATTTGGGAGCTTCATCCTTTGACTGTACCAGCTGAAAGCTTGAGCTTGAGTCTTAATCTTACAAGGTAAATATTACTTTATTTTATGTTATTTATCTATACAGTTTCATATGATATATGTATAGTATATGGTACTTTGTTTAGTATTGATTAAATAAAAACGAATATTATATACTTATTTTTCTTATAAAATTTATAATAACTTTCAGACATTTTTTATTGTAAGAGATGCAACCGTTACAAGTTGTGTATAATATTTACAATAGCCTTGCTATTTCCATGCAGTGATTTGGAATCAGAAAGGAAAGCTAAAGTGCCCAGGGATTATGGGTTGAGCTGCTCACTATTGGATAGTAGCAGTGACAAGAAGATTTCATGTTTTTCGGAAACTACTAACTCGGGAACCTCAAACTTGCCACCATGGCTTCAACAGTACAAGAATGAGAAAACAGGAGAGACTGTTCAAAATAATCAGGTCAGTATATATGTCATTTATAAATATATATATATATATATGATCGATTGTATATTAAATATTTTATTTTGCTTCCAACGTCTATTCCACTAATGCGAACATAGAAGTGGCATTGCTTTTTGCGTAAAATATGTTATCATTAATTGGTTCCATACATATTATGACTTTCTATTCCCTTTTAGATAAGAAACCTAAATGACTTTTTAGAATGTTACTAAATTTTAAAATAATGCTTCAAATGAAGAAAGAAAAAGTCCTCCTACAACTATTTTTACTTCAACATTTAATCTTCTATAGTATACAATACAACATAAATATATATATATATATTTATTAAAATAACATTATTTGAAATTTTTTTTTTTTCTTTTCTTGTTTATTTATGTAGCATGAATGGATCAATAATGGGAAGGAATTAACCAAGAAATGGAACTCATTCGCCATCAGTGGCCACAAACAACCTCTATTCTGTGACAAAGTTCTCAAGTTTGCTTCAACACCTTCATCGCCAACTTCCTACAACTCCAACTTCCATGATAGCAACTTGAGCTGGCCAGCACTGATCAAGTTCAGGCCCTCATCACCAAAAGAACATCAGTTTTGGATACGAGGGAGCAGCTTCGATAAGGACGACGAAGACAACAACAACAACAACAATGCAAGTGACTTGAACATGTTTGTGATCCCAGATGATGACGATGATGATGATCCTAAAACCGAACCCGAGGCGAAGCCCGAGCTCTTGTCTAATCCTAACTCAAGTCCCAATTCGGCTTCTTCGAGTGAGGTCGCGGAAGACATGAATGATCTGGCTCCTAGTTTTAGGGAGTTGAATCCTGAGAATTTTACGACTCTATGCGACGGCCTAGAAATGAAGGTTCCATGGCAGAAGGATATTATTCCTGAAATAGTGAACACCGTGCTCCTATGTCGCTCCAGGGCGGGTAAGAGGTCGGACAGAAGCAGAAGCAGAAGAAGCAACGAGAAGAGGGAAGAGACTTGGCTGTTCTTTCTAGGTGATGATTCTAGGGCAAAAGAAATGGTTGCGAGGGAATTGGCCAAACTCATATACGGCTCTCACAACAATTTCCTCGCTATCGGTCCAAGAAAGATCGCATCTCCACCGAAGGATAATTCGATGGAAGAGTGCAGCAAAAAGAGGTCACGAGTCGAATCTCAAGCAGTTTACGAGGAGAGGTTGAGTGAAGCAATGAATGAGAATCCGCATCGAGTCTTTTTCTTGGAAGATTTTGATCGAGTCGAGTGCTGTTCGCAGATGTGGCTGAAGAAATCGATCGAAAGAGGAAAGATTTCATTTCCTGGTGGGGATGAGGATGTTCCTCTTCAAGATGCTATTATCATTTTGAGTTGCGAAAACTTCAACAACAACAACTGCATGTCTAGGGCATGTTCTCCGGTTAGCAAGAAGCAAAGAAATGGTGGAAACGAGGGGGATAATAATCCAGAGGTGGCAAAACCAAATGTTTCTCTGGATTTGAACATGGCCATTGAAGTTGATGACAAGGAAGATGAAGATTCAACTGGTTCATACAATATTTTGGATTTGTTCGACGGGAAAATTGTCTTCAACATGCAGTAGCTACGTCATCAAAGCTTGGTTTTAGATTTTTTTTTTTTTTTTTAAACATAGATTTGTCGGATAAGGAAATGGGGGATACAAAGCAAAGGAAACACTGTTCGGATATTTCCTAGATAGCTGGCTAGGGATAGATTAGTTTCGTATGAATGTGTATATTAACTTTAATACATATATATATATATATATATATATTTGCATGGGTTTTGGTATACGTATTATTTTGTACATGTCTCATGTTGCTGTTCTTTGCCCTGCATGTTAATGTTGCTTTGCTTTTCCATGGTCTGCCAGTCACCTAAAGAACGTAGTTTCATTGAATTTGTTTTATCCAAAAGAATAGAAGATTTATTTTACGTCCAGCGGTTCGCAAACCATATCCAAGGGACACATAAAGGATTAAATCTGTTGGTTAACAACGTGGATGCATGAAATTGATAGAAAGAAAAAGAGATTTAATGATACTAATGTTTATGAATGATATATAAATATTAATAAAATTTAAATATATGATAATGAAAAAGCATTTTTTTTTGAAAAAATATAAATTATGTTTTTAAATATTATAATTTTAGTGATATTTACACATTACTCATCGATTCGCTTAAAGTGTTAATATATTGAAATCTTTTTTAATAGAAGGGTGATTATTTTCTTTTCTATTTTTTTATCTTTACACAAATTAAGTTCAACACCCTTTTATTATGCATTGTAAATCATATAAAGTTGAGGGAAAAAAAATTGCTTTCTAAGGTATTTGCTAATATTTTTTATTTATTGCATAAGGCCAGGATAATTGCTATATAAATTATAAGATAATATTGATCAAATATGAGCTTGTGATAACATTTATATATATATTGAAAAAATTAGCATATCGTAACAGACACATACATATTTATAATATTAATTCGTGATGATATTTATATATTTGATATAATTTAATTTCAAGTTACTAGTGCATTATATAGAACACAATTTAAATTGTTAAGCGTGCAACATAAACAGACAGTAAAATAAGATTTAATCCTAAAACTAAGTACATTTTGGTATGTAATTGAGTTATAGCTATTGTTTAGTTTATTTTTGTTTTAATTCAAATTTGAAAAACATTATTTCCATAATAACATTAAAATTAGATAATATGAAAAACCATCTAAACTAGTGAAGCTAGAAGCACATAAAGGTAGTTTACCAAGCAAATACTATGGGTGTAATCAAATTGAGTCAAGTTGAACAGTATAGAGTTCGAGCTAAGTTATAAAACTCAAAGCTTAAGCTCAACTCAACAAAACCAAACTCTTATTTTGAGCTTGAACTCGATTCGATAACATATTTAGAAAACTTGAGTTCAATTAGATTAGCTCAATTTTTTTAACAAATTTTTCTCTCACTAATGTCAAACTCAATGGCTCAATTAGGCTTGATTTTTCTAACAAAATTTCCCTCACCAATGTCAAATTTAACCTCAATCTCAAGTCAAATTAGATTTTAAGCTTAAACTAAAATACCTAAATTTTAATTTAATATATTTGATACCACAAATCCAATAAGCATTTTTTTCTATATTTTACCTAAAAATTTGATAATAATATAAGCAACTCATAGATAATTAAGAAAACTAACAAACGAATAAACATCATATAATATTTGAAATTCAAAATATTGCAATAACATAGAGAAGATGAAATTTTGATATATCACAAACTACAAAAATCCAAAAAACAACACTATCATTTCTTTTCATCCAAAAACCACAGTCTAATGTCATTATTGAACTTGTTGGCAAAATGAAAAATGTCATTGAACCCAACAAGTAATATAACTTGGATAAGTGACACCAACAACATATTTAGTAGAACATATATCTTCATATATCACTATTTCTTAAACCTGGATGCCTTGAAACTAAAAAGATTACATGCTTCTAGCTTCTTGAAATAAAGTACCTGCAGAAGAAAAATAAAACAAAGAACAAAAGTTCATAGTATAAGTTAGCAAATTTGTCTTATAGAAATAAAAGTATCTCAATTTCTACTAGCATGGTAAATGAATTTAGACTTACATGGTGAGTTAGAAAAATTACAAACCAGCACATTTTCAAAATCGAATCTTATACATTAAACATTGACAAAAAATGTGCAAACGAGAACAACAAAAATATGACTATATAACAAAAAATGTTAGACAGTTAAGAGGTTGAATTTATTTAATGATAAAGAGAACATTTCCCTCAACATTTGTCAAAATTTACATTACCAAACTTTTGTTGGTAAATAACAAATTACTGACAAACCTATAAATTCCATAAAGAACCATTCTCCCTAAGGACATTTCATTAAACAATAAACATGTAGTTAATATCTAAGAAAGAAATACAAACATATAGAAAACACTTAGACCTCACTTTAGTTAATGTGAGATAGATTTGCACGTAATATTAGATTATTTTCATATGTTAATTGAAGGAGTACGAAATTGTAAAACCAAAAACATAAGATATGCCAAGAATTTATAGGCACAATTAAAAAAAAAAAAAACTGTTTCATGAAAAATAGTAAAACAATCATATAGATAGATGAAAACTCTTATGAGATAGGAAGAACGATTTTTGTTAGGTTTTTTTTTTCTGCCTGAAAAACAATAATATAAAGATACATCAAACTAATATAAAACCATCACTAAAATAAAAGAATAAAAATTTTGTGCTTTGTGAAATATATGATTAAACCACCTTATTCTTCTTTTTCACCCATGAAGGCTACAACACCGGTCACCACCATAAAATAAGACTTGAATGATTTTTGAAGTTAATGAGGCATGATAGGCATCAATGATTTTACTACCCGTACTGAAAGTAGCTCCTGAAGCCACTGTGGTAATAAGAATAGCTAATATATCACAAGCCATTTTAGAGAGAATGCAATACTCATTTGGTTTCTCTTCCACTGCTCTAGAGCATCAAATTCTTCCAAATTAGATTTGCTAATATAATAGCCCTCTTGAAAGTATATATCCATATTAGAAGTCAGTGCAAGTACAACTTCAACACTTTTCACAAAGTCGATAAATTCAACCCAACCCAATCGACTTTCATCATTACAAGAAATTGTGTTCTGATTTAGTTAAGTTTCATTGATGTAGTCCTCATTATTTCTAGAAAATGTATCCTTCGGTGACCTTATTGTATTGTCATTAGCTAAAGCATTATCAATAGAAATTGTATAAATCTTGTTCCCTATTCCCTACTCTTTCAAACATTTGTAAATTGCATCAACAATATCAATTCCTCGGTAAGGAGGAGGAATATAGACAAAATTAAGAACCCGCTTTTGCAATTTCCAATCCAAGTCAATGAAATGTCCAATCACCACCATATACTCAATCTTCTAACTTTTTTATTTCCACAAATCAGTGGTCAAACTAATTTTGCTTACACTTTGAAGCAATAAATTCAATTTTTTTCCCTCCAATTCATAACATTGAAAACAATCTTTTGAAAGTGTATTTTGAGAAATCTTCTCCCATTCAGGCATCCCTCGTTCTTGCCTTATATTAAATCCATCATCTTCAACAATTGAGAATAAATGCTCACACATCATTAGCCAATGGGCAGCTACCTCTCTCATCCTATCCATATGGAACTTTCCATTTACATTTTTGCAAGAGGCATCTGTACTTCTTGACTAGCACCAACAAGGAGAAAATTAAGTTTATTTTGTTAGTTTTGATAAACTTTTCTCTTCAAACATGAATTTAAGATGCCATCTAAAATATGAAGTGGTCTTACTCCCAACAATGAACAGTTTGCTCTTACAGTGTATGCATTTTGCCTTTTTCGTACCATTATGAAGAATCACTTCTTAACTTCGACCAAACTGGAGATGTCTTAGATCTTTTCTTTACTTAAAACCAATTGTCTTCATTACCATCACCTTCATAACCTTTTTTATCCATGGGATTAGAATACATCATCAATGTTTAGATCACAAGGGGGGTAAAATTAACATCACCAGAAGATGGTCTATTATCTACTATAATCTTGCTAGCATAAACATTCAAGGAGAAGCTTGGATTTGGAGGAATTTCTTGTGACATCTCAGTCATATTAAAAAGAAAAAAGAAAAAGTACATTAACTCTAACTAAAGGTTGAAGCTATGAGAAATATGTTAGTAGTAATCATTTTTTTTTTCCATTCAAATAAGATTTCTACAAATGACTTCAAAATTCTCATTGGTTTAGTCATCATATTTTTTTTTTCCCTATATAAAAAGGAAAGAAAAAAGAAAAATCCAGTTAGTAAGCAGATTTTATTCTAAATAAATGGAGATACAATCACAAAGATTTCATTCCAAATAAATAAGCAATGATTCCTTATTTAAAGAGACAATCAACCAAGCAAAAAGAAAATAAACATAAACATTCATTTTTGTTATGATAATATAGAAAACCAACTACTTAGGTGTACATGAAATTTGGCATCTGATGAAGAACAATAATGATATAAACAAATGAAAAATGATAAGCATTAGGATGGTTTCTTTAGTCCGAGCAAAAGGAATTACCTTTTTCCATATCTACACCTCCGTCCAAATTTAAATATTTTCTTATCTATATTCTTATTCTACTACAAATTGATAAAACTTGATCTATCCAATATATATATATATATATATATATATATATGAATATGCTTAATTTTCTTAGCTTTTATTTTTTTTCTCTTTTCCACATAAGGATCTTGAATGGTTGATTTGAGATGAACATATACCCCTAGAGCTCTATTCAATCATTTTCACTAATGAACTTATAAATGACTTAGTCGAATTGCAAGCAAATACTAAAATGAAAATAACATCATAAACAATGCAATAACAAAAATTGACTTAAAAAAGAATAAGATATATTTTCATTTAATGGAATCACAATGCATGTTGTAAATGTGACGAATATCTATATATTCAGGTTTTCCATTTCTAAGCCTTATATCTTGTTAATCTTGTTGTCCTCATATAAGTAAAATATACATATAGACTAGAAAAGTGGAGTTGTAATGTACACAAAATAATTAATAGAGAAAAAGTGTCCGAAGAAATTAAAAGCTTATCGCTATATTATAACATAAAAAGCCATGTTTTCATAAAGCTTTCTAATTGAACGTTTAAACCATTGACTATATATAGTTGTACATTTATATTACAACACTCTACCCTTGTCCATCTATTGACTAACTAAATGGAGAGTCAAACCATGATGAGAATTCACTCTAAATCTACTTTGAAATCATGGAGAATTTGATTATTTACTGGTTAATACAAGTAATGTACGGTTTTACTTTTGTATTTGAACATATTCGATTATTCACTATAATATGACAAATTATTATAGCAAAAGTAAAGCCTAAGTGTTGTCATATATCAGATCAAAAACACTATTAGCATCTATAATTCATATTCTATTGTAAATAATAGCATAGATATTGGTATAAAATATAGCACCGATGAATGAATAAAAGAATGAATGTATTGAAAATGGAAATGGAATTTGATTTTGATTCTGGTTATGGTTATTTCAAGAGAACTACTCTACAAAGGGTAAAAGACCACTTTTCTAAATTAGAACTTATCTATCTCTTCTCATTGATATTACCCTATATATAGAAATATATTTCAATCTACTAATTTGTTACAAGTAACTCATTTTTCCTCTTAATACAACTACTAAAACTACTATTGCAACTATTAAAACTATTAGTACAATCTATAAAAAAATATCAATATCTAAGAAATTGTTCAATTATCTATTGATTCTTTACATTTATACTACAACTATATACTTAAATCGTAACAATTTCTCCACATCTTCAGACCTTGTCCTCAAAGTTGAAAAACAAAAAGAATCAATATAAAATAAGATTTAAGTAATGTAGTTTAACAAAATTAAAAACCTATCACTTGAAAGAAAATTTACTTATGTTAAAGTGATAAGATATTACTAATTCTTATGAATATTTTATTGTGCTATATTCATACCTAGAGTCAGTTTTGTCCCATTCTTGTTTATATGTTTGTTAGAAGTAATCTAATACAACTTGGACTTATTATGTCAATGGCATGTAATCCTCTTACACTTTCTCATATTGCAACTACTCTTCTTTCTTATGCTTATGTTCCTTATTACTCGAGTGACTTTAATGAAAGAAGGCTTACCTTAGATTGTCATATCAATGGTGAGTTGCATGGTTTCTTATTCCTCATTGGAAGGGCTTATAGTAATGTCTTGAATGCACAAATGAATTTCCTCTAGAAGTTGTAAATTTTTCCATGAAGTTTACATGAAAGATCTTCTAGGAGTATCTTGAGTAATAGATGGTTAAGTTATATTATTATTATTGGTTACCTCTAGTTTTTTCCAATCGAGATGTTAAATCTTTAAGTGAAGTGTTGAAATTCAATTCATGCTGATGTTGTTGTTGTTATATTGCTGAGAGAATGTTCTTGATACTTTCCATATCCGATGCTTCTAAGTTTCTTGTTGGTGGTGCCATTCTTGAAAAATCAAAAAGAACACCAAGATGTTAGCACCCGTAATTTCTATTCTATTGTAGATAATAGCATAGATAATATGAAATATGACACTAGTGAATGAATGAAATGAAAATGAAAATGAAATTTGATTTTGGTTATTTTGCGAGAACCACCCTCCAAATGTTTTTTTAAAATTAAAACTTGTTTATCTCTTCTTATTAATATTATCCTATTTATAAAAATACATTTCAATCTACTAGTTTATTACAAGTAACTAACTTTTCATCCTAATACAACTACTAAAACTACTATTACAACTATTAAAACTACTATTACAATCTAGTAAAAAATAAATTTGTACAAAATTATACAATTATATATTGATCATTTACATTTATACTATTGCTATATAATTGAACCGTAACAAACACTTTCCAAACCTTCTAAAGCCTTAACTACCTCCTCCATATCTTGAAATTATCAATCAGTCACAGCAAGATTAATAATGTATAAGAAATAACAATTCATAAATAAAGGGAAAAGAATTGAAATGTGTAGATAGAAAGAGAAAATATATAAAAATTTCACAAATGGCTCTATTTCAAATCAACAAAAAGTAAAGAAAAAAAGGAATAAAAGAAGAACTCAACAATTACTATATTGAAGTATATAGTAAATTAAAACAGAAAAATTTGAAGCATTTTTTTCTAAAGAGAACAATTACCTAAACTATTAAACCCCCCAAAGAGAAAGTGACTGCTAGAGAAAAGACAAAGATCTATCAAACAAATATACTATGAACTTGGTAGAGAGTAGAATAAGTGAGTTTAAGACAGCTGATGTATGGGAATGATGGTTTTTGTTTTATGGTGAAACTAAGAGTCATCCTAAAACAACTCATAAAGTAGCTGAGCAAAGTGAATTAAGGTTAGTATATGAAAGGGAAACCTAAAGAAAATTAAATTCTTTTTAATTGACTTAGCATGGGAAAATGGAAGGAGATGGTAGTTATTGTGTAGGGCTAATGGACAATAATAAAGTATGGTTTATATATTTTATATTCTTTGTTTCAGTTAATTTTTAGACACATGTAAAATAAATTAAAAAAATATAGGTAAAAATTAAACTAAGATTGATTAGGCTCATGAGCCCAACAAACTTACTATTTTAAAATTTGAGTTTTAGTTGATTTATTATTTGAGTATTGTGAATTCGAGTTCGAACTCGACTTGACTATCATTGAATTTAATTTAAATAAAATTCAAGCCGAGCTTGAATAGTTTATGAGTTGATTTGGTTCGTTTGCACCCCTAGTGATTACCATAGCACTAACACACTCCCAGCTACCCTACCTTTAGGCTAAGTATATGTAGAGGTACTCCTTACAAAAAGTAGGACAGACTTATGTGCTAATTAGCAAGTCACAAATATTGATGGGCCAGTCACGATCGTAATTATCCTTTGGCTAGTTCTATCCAATGTATCCCTAACCAAGGATGTTTAGGGAGTCGCCTAGAGGTCAGGGTTTACGGTCCCTCTTCAGCTCCTTCTACAGCATGCATATCCACTAACTTTTTTCTCATTTAACAGAGTGTTACCCTAATTTTAGGGGGTGGGGGGGGTGGTGGTGTTGTTTTATATTATATAAGCTGCATGGTAAGCATCCCAACGAGACTTCTACTATGATGAATGATTAGTTATGATTGGACTTCTTTAGATGTTTGTATTAGTTAATTGCGTAGAGATTCTATTTTGAGACGATTTTATGTAAAGTTGTTAGTATGTAATGCTATCTGTGTTACTTTCAATTTCTAAATTATTTGCTAGGTTTTAATTTTCAATCTGACAAAACTAAAATTGATTCAAAGTTGTTATTATAGCTACATAATTTGATTATTGAATGAAAAAAAAAATGAATTTTGAGTTTATTAAGGAAAAAACAAAAGATAGTTTCTACATCAACGAGCTCTGAAAAATGCCGATTTTTGGCCAGAAGTCTACCATATACCCAATTTCTGATAGCGTATGTCGCTAAACATACCTTAAGCTACAATCCTTTGGAAGTGAACATCTGTAGGGAATTAACTCCCCACAAAAACTATGATAAATATTATAGAGATTCTTTTATTTATGAACAAAGCTAGTCAGTACTGTTATGAATTAGTTAGCCATGATGTTATATTAGTTAGAATTAGCTAATCAGTTTTAATTCAGTTGGTTATAGTTAATTGGTTAGTTTAATTAAATAGGACAGTAATATAAATACTTATATCACACAATAGAAAGTTTTAGTCAAAATATTCATTTTTTCCTTCCTGTTATATGTTCTTACTTTTTTTTGCAAAATATCTTTGTTCGACAAGCCAAAGTTGAAGAAACTCGACATGGTATCAAAGAGGATAGCAAGTTGAAGACCGGTTTCATAGATGGTTTTATAAAAAGGCCTGCTGATGGTTCAGATGATCTTAATAAATGGATTAAAGTTGAATATATGGTTAGGTGTTAGTTATTGAATTCCATGCTTAGTGAATTCGAAAAAAAAAAAAAAATTGTACACTCAATTTACTTGTCAATTGTGGAAAGAAGCCAAAGAGTAGTATGGTGTAGATAGTAAACTGTTAGTTTTTCAACTTCAACATAAAATTAGTAATGTTAGACAAGGAAATCAGATGGTTACTGCTTATTATAATAAATTGCGAAAATGTTGGGATGAGCTTCATGAATTGTATAGTTTTCCTCATTGTAAGTGTGGTCAAATGGAGTACTGTACATCTGCATTTAAGGCAAGGATTATTGAATATGATTCACATATGAAGTTAATGCAATTTTTGATAGGATTATCTGAAACTTATGAATTAGTATACAATCAAGTGCTCTCGATGGATCCCTTTCCCTCAATTAATATGGCATACTACTTAGTTCAACAAGTGGAAAAGTAGAGACAAGTATCTAGTTCTATTGTAGGAAGTATTGAGATGGCAACCTTTAATTCTAATAGAACAGGAGGTTCACTTGAGTAAAAGAAATTTAAGAAAGGATTAATGTATAGACATTGTAAGGCAAAAGACCATCTTGTTGATGCTTGCTTTCAGCTGATAAGTTATCCTGAATGATATAAAGAAAGGAAAATTTTTGCAAAAGGGAATTTTGGTAGTTCGACATTAATGTACAATAGCAGATGAACAATAGTTCTTTGGATACTCCATTTAATGAAGTTGTTGTCGATCCTCCTATTTTTGATGTAGCAACCTCAATTTCAAATATAGTAAATTGTGCTAGTATGAATCTGTCTTTTTCTGCTAATTTAATAGTAATGAATAATGACCTTGCTATGTGAATTGTTAACACTGGAGCAACAGACCATATGACACCTTATTTTCATCTTCTACACAATGTTACAACCATACACAAAGCTATACCTGGCATTTACTATACAACTCAACTTGGTTCAGTTCTTGTTAGTTCTCAATTCACATTACATAACGTGTTATTTGTGCCTAAATTCACACATAGTCTTATATCAATTCATAAGCTTACCTTACAACAGCCTTTCAAGGTAATTTTTTATTCTTCCTCATGTCTATTCCAAGACAAGATTTCTAATCAAATTGTTGCAACAGTTAAGGCTCAAGAAGGATTGCATCTTCTAAACATTAAGTCAGTGTCTACTTCCTTTGTTTCCAAAAATACAATAAACAATTCAGGGTCTTTTCCTGTTAGTTCTTTGAATAAAGATGAGCTCATAATTCTTCACAGCAGATTGGAATACACTTCAATTTCTAAACTACAACATTTGAAAATGTGTAAAAATTCTGATTTTACGGAATTCATTTGTAACACTTGTCAAGAATCTAAGTTTCATTGTTTTCCCTTTCCTAATAGTAAAAGTGTTGCTTCTAATGCATTAAATTTGCTTCATGTTGACTGCTGGGGTCCATATCATACACATTCCTTAACAGAAGCACAATACTTTCTTACTGTTGTTGATGGTTTTTCCAAGTCCACTTAGACTTTCTTAATGCACCACAAGAGCCAAACATCTACTATCTTCACACATTTCTTTAAGTATGTAAACAATCACTTTTCTTGCTCTCCAAAGTCAGTCAAAACTGATAATGAAGGAGAATTCATTTCTCACCATTGCCAAGAACTGTTTCACAATCTTAGTATATTACATCAAAAGAGTCTTCCTTATACTCCACAACAAAATGGAAGGGTTGAGAAAAAATAGCGCCATCTTTTATATACTTCAAGAGCTATTAGAATTCATGCTAGTTTTCCAAAACAATTCTAAGGAGAATGTGTATTGCTACAATACATCTTATAAATCTCATGCCAGTTGCTGCTCTTTCATGGCAATGTTCCTATGAGATGTTGTTTCAAAAGACCCCTGATTACAACAAGCTTAGAACTGTTGGATATTTGTGTTATGTTGCTAAACTTAGACTCATAGAGATAAGTTTGATGTTAGGGGAGTCAAGTGTGTGTTTCTTGGATATGTAAGTAATTACAAGGGTTATAAATATTATCAAGATTCTTTTATTTATGAACAAAGCTAGTCAATACTGCTATGAATTAGTTAGCTGTGATGTTATATTAGTTAGAATTAGCTAGTTAGTTTTAATTTAGTTGGTTATAGTTAGTTGGTTAGTTCAATTGGATAGCATAGTAATATAAATACTTATATCACTATGCAAAAAGTCTTAATCAAATTATTCAATTTTTTTCCTTATTGTTATCTGTTCTTACTTTCTTCTGCAAAATATCTTTGTTCGACAAACCAAAGTTAAAGAAACTCGACAAACTATTTGTAAGGAGCGTTTGACTTTTTGTGGCTAATTTCATTGCTTGGAAAGGTAAAATATTTTGTAGTACATCAGTCGTTGTTGGTATGAAACATAACCATTAATAGATACAATAGAGGGACTTTTTTTAATCACTTTGAAAAGATTGAAAATTCAAATAGAAAGTTAAAAGAAGAATGGGTTCAAATTAGAAAAGCAACAAAGGCTTGGATGACTTAGAATACAAAAAGTTCAAGGATAAAAGACATATAGAAACCTAATAAAAATTAAAAATCCATTTTTTATAGTTATTAACTCCTAGAAAAGAGAAATTCAAATACTAACTTTAGTTATATTGGTGATATAAAGGTCTTCAATAAAAGATATTCAAATGATCACATATATAATTAGTGAAACCGCTGCGATTGATGCTGCGCGTATGCCATGTTTGGGAATTATTTCAAATGTGGCTTTTGAGATGCTTTTTATTAAATTTAAATAAATCGCAAAAAGAATTGTGTCGGACGCTCAAAGCCAAAGGGAAAAATAGCATTCAGTATTATTGAAGATCCTTATTAAAAAATTTTAAGATAGAGTGGTGAAAGAATGATAGAAGGACTTTCTTTTTTTTTAACTTTTTTCTTTCAAAAAGTGAAGGATTTTAAGGGGGAAAAAATTAACATGTGAAAGACTCAAGTAGGAAAAAAAAATTAACATAATAAAATGATTTGAGGGGAAATTATTAAATTTTACTATAGTTCCCTTCCCACCAAAGATTTTTGTTTTTCAAGGTAACGAGCTTTTACTTCGTTTATATATTTTTTAAAAATTTTAAGGCAGAAAAAGAAGTTTGAAACGTATCAGATCAAACAGCGAGATAAAGGTGGGACGATCCATTACGTATGAGTTATGCAAGGCGTAAAAAAGCCACTTTAGTTGTGAGAAATCGAAATGTTCCACTGAATTTTGGAAAAGCAAAGTACTTTTCATAAATGGTTGGTGATCTTAACTTTAAGATATCTTGCTAATTATATAACCTAACATTCTCTCATCCTTTTAAATTTTTATTTATTTATTTATTTTAGTGATCGGGAACTCAAAAAGAAGACCAATATAAAACAAAGAGAAGCATCTGGCCGGTCTTTAGACCATAAAGATGTTCTAACTTTGGAATCTGAAAAGCTTAAAGAAGGAGAAAAGCAAAATGTACAAATAGTTATAGAATACGCTAATTAAGGAATCTCAAAGTACATTTATTATTGAACCATATTATTCTTTTCCACTAGAACATACGGGTGAAGGGACAATGTATGACATGCTCTATAATATACTACTTAATCAAATTGGTTCTAGGTGTGTACCAAATATCATAAAATAGATTTTAAATTAATAAAATTTTTTAAAAACCTATTCCTATAAGATAAAGTACAAATAAAATGTCTTAATATCCTATAATCACTATAACACCTGTACTTTAAAGTATACAAAGTATAGTTTCTAGGTTATTATATACCCATCTTATAAAAATTATCAAATAATAATAATGAATATAAAACAATATTATATTTTTACCTTTTAAATTTTACCAGGCTTTTTAAAAAATAAATAAATAAACATATTGGTTATAACCTAAGCTTATCATAAAAAAAAAAAAAAAAAAAATCCTAAAAGAATTCTTGATTCATTTCTTCCAAGTCTATCTTATCTCATTTCTATATTTTTCTATGTTTTGCTTTTCTTATCTCATTTATTTCCTGTCACTAACCTTATCTATGTTATTATGTTTTTACCAAACTTTGCACTATGCGAGTTGATCAAACCTTCTAATTGATTAGTGGAGGGTGTACCTTCTTCATGAACATATTATACTTTGTCATTTTTATTTTATGATGCCATTGTTGAAAATTTACCTCAAAATTTTAATTATACGTAACAGAATTAAAGATACAATATCTAGAAATTTTTCCAAGCCCAAACTTATCTCAAAAACTAACTTCTGAAATAAAGGATCTATAAAGTGTGCAAACAAGTGATTGTGGAAAAAACATATCAAGTTACTAGGATTAATTCAACCCATCAAGTTCTATTTATACAATAGACGAGTAGTGTACCACACGGTCAAAGCAATCATAAAAAACAGCCGAGTAACTTTACAGAATAATTCATATATATATCTTCATGTCATGTTTGTTAACATGCCTAATATGTGACAACAACCATTTGTATATTGACTTTAATATCTAAATTCTAATCCATGCATGATATCATGAAAAGAATACTACTATTACTAGGAAAAAAAACTAAAGAATAATACTATTAAAATTGCGTTTATAGTATTATTAGGCAAAATAATTCTCGTAAGCTTAGTCTGCAATTAACAGTAGCCTACTAGGGTCTTCATCAATGCCTTTCTTTATGTGGCAATTTATTCTCGTAATCTTTGGATGCGAAATTTAATTTTGCTAAATCTTCTTTTTTATTCATTCTTGTCCCCTATCAGTTTTACATTTTAGAGTGATGGTGGATGGGGAATCAAATATATCCAATTCATCTGGGAAAACAATTTTCATACCATAGGGGTCACTGATGCCTTATTTTCACAAATGATTTCATTTTCAACTGTCACTAGATTTCTTTTTAATTAAGCTGCAAATGTGCTTCTTATATTTGCTTAGCCTAGCTATCTTTAAGATTGTGGGTTCAGATCCCAAATCTCAAAATCAATCTCCTCAACAATCATTTTATCCCCAGTTTTATGCAATTTTTTTTTCTAATTATATTCTTTTATTATTTTATCCATAGACATAATAATAAAGTGAGGTCCAAATGCACTTTTCTAAAAGATTTTGGTGCCTAAAAGCATATTTTCAAAGATAAAGGGGGTTAAACATATATGAAATAAATTTAAGGGCATGTACATACATTTTGCCCTTCTTTTTATTTACACTTACCGTGCTTGTTACCATCTGCATTTTGACTGAAAAGGAGATTTTCGTTATGCTAATCAGTGAGGTTAGGTTTACTAGCACCATTTTATTTCTTGAGAGCACTACTGCTCCATCTTGCATTTCATGTTTCATTGCTAAATTTTCAGCTAACATTCTCCTATACCTAATATTATTCTTGAAATTTCTCTAAAACCAATTTTTTATTATTCATCTAGAAGTTAATTAACAATCAATGAAGAATACGAAAAAGGGAGGAGATAAATTGACAAATAGATTTTAAAATGGAGAACCGCAAATCAAGTAAAATGGAATCAGCAAAACTAAATAGATCCACATTTCTAGGAGCAGTTCTAGTAGGCTTCACTCCAATCCCTTGCTTTCACCAATATAGTACAGTAGCATGCCGATAGATTCATAGAGCAATTCCCTAATGACCCAATATAGAAAGTAACTCAAATAGCAAGGTAGATATAACAAAATAAAGAACACTATTTTTCCTTAGATAGGGCATAAAAATGCTCAGATGCTTTTTGCGGTTAAGCATACTTATACTACAAATTAAAATATCATCAAAAAATACCAATATGAATTTGCTTAAATAGGGTTTCAATATTCAATAATCATTAGGAATGAGCATTGCTTCAGCCAAAGCACATCATTAGGAACACATGTTGCCCCTCATGTGACTTAAATGTGATCTTGTATATGTTATATACGTATATCCCTATCTGATGGTATCTAGACTTAAAGTCTAATTTGGTAAAACAACTAAACCCATATAACTTACCAAACAAATCTTGATTATACATATTGGAAACCAATGCTTGTTTGTATGCTTGCTCAATTCTCTTTAATCTACATGTATGCACCAAATGTGGTCCTTATTTTTCACTAAAACTGGAAGAGTGGCAAATAAGCTTTAGTTAGGTTGTATCACCTGACTCAACAACATTTCTTTTATCATAACATTTAGGATGAACTTTTGTTTCGTTGAATGCTTACTCCAAGTGCATGGAGCCTTCATCTCAAAGAAGAAACTTTATAAATTGGCCTTATAACACCATATCCAACCCAAAACCTTAAGATATTAAGTTAATAAGTCTTGTCTACTTATATTTCATTCACTTAGTTTGTATCTTTTCAATGTAAGATTGTTTTCCACCCAACTGCCATTTGTATTTAATAAACTCTCTCTCAAGTGTAAGTCTCTTCTATAGTGGCTTAAGTCTCACTCTCCCTTAAGTGGAAACCTTTTGTAGCCTCATCAACAGCTCATCAATTGACTCCATCAAACCTACCTCTTAGGTAGTCTACAACTTGCTTGTTTATCTTACACTAGGGGTTTCGCTGAGTAAATACCATAACTATCACATATATTTTGTCATCCTCCTAGCTAAGCCATCTATAATTCTTATATTGGAAATATCTAATCCAAAAAAATTGATAAATAAAAATAAGCAAAATGACATCTCAAATTGAAATGACTGAAAATAGATAGAGAATGGATAAGAGAAACAAGCTGGGTTTCACATAGAGTTTAGGGCACCCCCTACTTTCCACAACCACAAATTACCTTCTCAAGAGAACTTCACATACAATTTATCAATCTTGATCCTCAATGACTCGATTTTACTAATTATAAACTTAAGTCTAATGCTCTAATTTAGACAGCATATAAACTTATTTAAGCATTAGATTTTCTCTCTAAAGAACATAAGCAAATTACAAGTATAAGAGAGTGATTAATTAACAAATGATACAATGCATATTCTCTCAAGAAAGCTCATTAAGAGTTGTATTTATTAGCTTTCAAAAGAAGAGTTATTGTCATATTTTTTTTCTTCTTTAATTGCACCTTCTGAATTGCTCCAATAACTATTTTCTGAGCATAAGCTCTAAAGTGCACAAGTGACTGTCAAAGCTCACATCTAAGCTCCGACTCAAGTCCCTTTTTATACAAACATGAGTTCCTAATTGAGACCCTAAGTCCAAAAACTTAGGTTGAAGTTCACATATTGACTCCAACTCATGGCTCCTTATCTAATACGTAGTAGCTCTTCTAACTCTTTATTCACAATTCACGTTGTAATCTATATGTCTCCCTATTCCTATTTCCTTTTCCTTGTTTTTTTTTTTCCATAATTTCAGTATTCTCGAGTCATAATGAATTTGAACATATTTCAAATATTTGAATAATTTTATTAATAGCACCTGTGTTGACAATATTATTAGAAAATAATATTAACTCAATAACAATCTACTAAGATGCTATGTTTCAATCAAACATTGTAATATAAACTACAACTATAACTTCTCGGCCACTTGTTTTATGATTTTCTTTATAAAAACTCAAAGGCCATTCTTATTGCACATAAAAAGATAACATATATGCACCTTTTTATTTAAATTCTTACACATAAATCATATTTATAAAAATAAGTGGATGTTTTCCTATAAATAACTTTAATATTGGCTTAAATATGTGCTTCTCCCTCTCTCTCTCTCTCCCTCCAGTTTTATGGTATGTAATTGTTCCTTGGTGCAACACGTGGTTTTTTTATTTTTTATTTTTTTGGCAACTACTCTTTATGCTTTAGATGATGCAATCTAAAAATTCGAAATATAGATAAGGTTCTTTTTGCCGCTTACGCTGTCGTTGTTTACATTACATGGAGAAGAGACAAAAATAAAGACAGAAATAAAGACAAAAAAAACACAACAAAGAAACGAAGAAGAAAGTAAAAGAAAAAAAAGAAAGGGGGGGGAAAGCACAAAGGTGCGAGGACGATAGAAGGAATGAAGTTCCAAAACCAGGTTGCAAGAAAACATCAAGAGATTGAAAGTTCACGTTATATTACAGGTTAAGCATTTACAAATTACTGGTCGAACGGTTGTAATGCTAAAGTATAAATTTTATTAATCATTGAAAGATATGCCCTAATAATTTAGGGCAGTGGATAAGTAATGACTTGTGAATAGGGGTAACACTTAATGTTCTTTTTCATAATAATTTTATAATTGTGATTTAATAACTGAAATTTCTTCATTTGTAAGAATACATTAACCCCAGATCATTACAAAAGGATCCGTCAAAGGAGGCCTTATTGGATAGCATTAGGGTAAAGATATGATTTGTTAGATTTGCTTTACCTTTTTTTAGGTCTTTTTCTTCTATCGGCTTAAATTTTTTTTTTTTTTTTTTTTTTTTTTTTTGAGGTGGGGGTGGGGTTGGGGCAACTGGATATAAAAGAATTTTAATTGACCTATTTAATAAGAATAGATAAAATAAAACTGGAAGATCTTTAAGTAGAAAAAATCCTTAAAAAAATATTAATGTGACACTATAGAATGCTCTTGCTGACTTTAATGATATTTTCGTTTGTCCCTCATGCTATGAAGTGCTGTTTGTTTGTCTGTCATATGTTACAATGTCTAATCGAACATGCATATCCCAATTATTTTTACTTTTTTTCCTCTAAACATATTTATAATTTCATCCAAATCCCTAGATGAGAAAATTTTGTCCAAATTTCGCTTTGCGGCCACCGAAGGACACGCAGCATATGCCTGTAGGTCTCTATATTCGACTCGAGAGGACCCCAGTTGACGTGTAACGCTACTTCGTTACTTTTTTGACTCAGTGAATATAATACCCCAAAAATAAAAATTAAAAGAAAAAAAAAAGGAAAAAACTTATGTATTATCTGAAATTACTAAACAGAGGCAAACAAACACGTTTAATATTAGGTATACTCGTATTCATCATATCATAACGAACTTGCACATATAAGAAAAGATCGATAAATATGATAATAAGTATTCGATGATAATAGTTAATTTGAATAATAAGCTAAGTTAAAGCTGATATAATTTAACAGTCTAATCATTAGTATCTTAATTTTAAGATAGATTAAGATTTGAATCCCTTTTTTAAGTTTTAATATAGTTTGGAAAAAATAAAAAAAAAAAAATACTCAAGAATAAAGATGAAAGATTATTTTTATTCGCCTCTCTTTATATACGACAATATTGATTGTCAATTGTCTGCCATAGCCTATAACTAGAAGCGAGCTATAAAGGTAAAATCTTGATATTAATAATATATAGCTGTTATTAAAATTATAATTATAAGCCAACATGTTCCTACTAAATGCACTTTTAATTGATTACTAAATAAATTATACATTAAAAACAAATGGATATATGCAAGTTAAGAGTATTCTTGAGTTGTGCGAAATACACAATAAGTCCCGTCACTAATATATACTTCTATATTGGCGTAGAATGCTTGGGTCCATCTTTGGGATACACTACACTTGTTTAAATTAATTAAACAAAAGTGAGGCACCAACGTAATAAAGATATGGTCAAACAAGGGTCATTCTCTTGACCAAAATTATTCTTTTTTTCTTTATCAAGCAATAGCCCCCCTTAAAAATGGAAGCACTTATTAGGGTTTTTTTTTTTTCCAATTAACTAAGAATATATATATATTATGGTGTCCTCGAGCTTTGTTCCCATTATGAAAAGTCGATTAGGGACCTTACCAACAAAAGTAAAAATCATTCAAATTTTACTTTGGCTGGTTTCTCTTTTGAGAAGTGTTGATGAGAGAGAGAGTGATTCCTTTCTTGCAACTAGCACTCACCCTTTTGATCACCTCGGCGACCGACGATTCAACTATATCCCACTTTCTCTTATGGTGGCCAGGTCGGGCCAACATATTTAACTTAATTGTCCTCATCATTACAAGAGATCTCATACAATATATAGCTATAAATATATTTATAAGAATGTTAGAGGAGAAACCGAATCCTTTTTATTCCACCACATTCTATTTTTATATAGTATTGTTATTGATTCGTACATTCAAACCTGATTCGACATAATCCTTCGGAAGAGCCGGTCCTGTCCAATCTTATTAATCATTTTTAACCCTTGAACCTTTTATATATTCAAATTAACTACCTAAATTGAATCTAATAATATTATTTTTATATAGAGAAGAATGGTGCTTAGACAAACCACTGAACCATATAAACCTAAGCATAAAAATATGGATATGAAACAAGGGAATGTTGAAGGTGAAAATGCTGGTACCAAACCAGATGCATTATTTCAAACACGTTGAATGAGAACTATCGTAAAACGCAAGGGTCTAAAACTTTTGTAGAGGATAAATTAGTATTGACAGGGAAAAGGACAGAAAATAATTTGATATGCCTAAACCTTAAACAAACTTAGCCTTCTTTAAAAAAAGGGGTAAATTACAAATTCACTGCATTACCTTTGTTTCATGTACATGGAATTCCCTTATGTTTGAGATTATGCACTTAGATCCTTAAATTTTTAAGAAAAAGCGCATTTAAATTTTTTTTTTCACTTTAATGAAATAATAAAATAAATGATAAAATTAAAATAAAAATATGGCCCCATTTGATTCAAAAGAAAATCTCTTACAAATAGAAAACATTTTCTATGGAATATGTTTTCTTGAAAATGGTGTATTTTCATGTATTTAGTTGCCTTTATAAAAACATGTTAAAAAAATTTTTCGTTATTTAGCATGAATTTTATGTAAAGTATAGTTACACTTAAATAAATTATCATCAATGTATTATCATGAATATATTACAAGCCTTTTATGTAAAAGTATAATGTAGATAAATTTTTAACATTCATTATTATAATCTCCTAGCTTATATTTTAAAATTTTATCAACAAATGCTTTTGGTTTAATTTTTTCATCAAAATACTTTCATAAAAAAACTTGTGGAAAGTAGTTCGAAAAATAATTTTCTATTTTACAAAGCATAAATTGTTTTCCTAAAAAACCTGAGGATTTTCTCTTCAATGGGAAAACATTTTCTACTTAAAATGTCATTTTCAGCTTAACAAATAAAGGAAAATATTTTAGTTTCTTTGAAACAAACAGGCCCTACATAAAATCAAGGGTAAATTGGTCGCTTAAAATCTCAAATGCACTATTTCAAAACATTTGAGGGTCTAATGCTTAATTTCAAATATTAAGGTGTTATGTGTATAGGAAGTAATATAAAGGGGTCTATTTGCATTTTGTCCAGAAAAAGTTAATGATCCCTTCAAGGGGCGAATAAAGGGAGGTTAATATCCAGAAGCTACCACTTTGATGCATCTACAATTTTGAAAAAAAGTATACATTTAATTAAAACAAATAAATAAAAATATGTGTATTTTTATGATTTGACCCTTCCTATTTATGGCTAGTGCTCCCTCAAATCAAATCCTTCCATTCACACATTCTCATTTCATTATCTTCGTGTTGAGGAACGGTTTAGGAGGAGAGGAACTAACCTAGCCATGTCTGGGAGTTTCAATAGGTAATTCGATTGTGTTGAGATTGTGATAATATTAAACTATATGAATCCATGTTAAGGAAGCTAGAAATGATTGATGGTAAATTAGATGGTGGTCGGAACCAAAGTATAACCGGTGCAATTCCAAACCTCTCATGCTTCATAAAAATTGCAACTTATCAAATTTTACCACTGATACAATTCACTGATCATTAAAATATATAACATATTAGAAAGGTCATGATATGTTTAGATAATTATGATTCTTCGACCAAATTTCAACTTTTCATAGGGGTAGGTTAGATTTGTTCTAAATAAGATCAAAATGCGAAATAGAAAATTATTGTTGGACTAATAAGTCACGATGAATTATTAAGTAAAGATTGCTAATAGTAGATTTAGGATTTATAGGTGAGCACAACAATATATAAGAATAAGAAATTCAGAGGAATTTGTATGTTTATCATTAAAATAAATAAATATTATACAAATACTAATTATACTAAATTAATTACATAATAACTTACATAATATAAAAATGCAACCATGCTTTCTAGGAGTTTCAAACCCACAACTTGGTCGGTCCAAACATGTGCCATAACCACCGAATCATGGCATTATCTTATATTCAATACAAATAACAAATAAAGTTAATAAAATCACATCTATTAAATACGATTTGATAATAGTACCAAATTCATCAAATCACAATTTATAAATACGATATAAATTATGATGTTGTATCTAATAGATGTAATTTACTATTGATATTTATATAATTCATATTTATATAATTTTTTTCTTTTGAGAATAGATAAAAAATGTGTTACGCCCAACATTGAAAAAATGATGGCCATATGTCTTGATGCGCACTAAGATTATTAGACAATATGTAATTAAATCGTCTTGTTTTCTATATAGTAGTTATCGTAAGAATAATAATTAAGCTTCAATGATAGATATTTTCTAGTTATTTTCCTGAAATAAACAATTTATATTAATAAATTTACTTGTGATCTAAAGCGTTAGTATGCCTCGTTCGGTGGTTGTCTTGGGCGATCTTACACTTGTAATTAAGACTACATTTTTTTTTTCCCAATTATTATATCCTAAATTAAAAAACCGGTTTTCTTTTTTAATTTAGGATAAAATCGTTACGAATAAAAGAAATGACAAATTTAAGTAAATGAAATCTAGGACCAATATGCCAAGTCTATCATAGACCGGTGATATATGAAGCAAGGGAATAGATTAAGTTGATTTTTCCCTTCGTTGATAATTATACTAGTCGGTAAAAAAGGAAAAAAGAGTGCCAGCGTTATGCTTGGTGGTGGGAGCAATGAACCAGCTACAGTGTATGATGATATTTAAAGTAGATAACTGGCAAATAGGGATAAATGCATATCAAAAAGATGATCAAATGATCTAGGGCATAAAAAGTTGTTTACTCATGAGATAACAAATCAGCCGTTTTCGATGAAAGAACTTAAGAATAAGATGATCGACAAATCATTTGCATGTGAAAAGGCATGAAAAAAGAGGTGGATTTGTTAAAAGCATGAATGCACTTCTTTCTAGGGGGTCAATAATTCTCTAAAGCATTCAAAATCTTCCTGCTTTCCAAAGGCAATACATCTTTTTCTCTTTCACTGCAACCATTGCCTCATTCTTTTCTATTTCTTCCTTTCCCCCTCCTTTCATTTATTCGTTTTATTTTTTTTTTTTTTTTTATTTTTTTTTGTTCCTTTTTTTCCTCTTTTTTTTTTTTTTTGTTTGAACGTTACAATACCGTATACCAGCTAGATTTTACATTAACTAAGCGTATTGTACCATACATAAATAATTTACCCGTCATTCTTATTTGAACTAAAATTTTCGGAGCCTTTTTTGAATTAATAATTTCATAATACATAATAGTTAGAACGAATTTTGATAAACCTTCGGTCTTTAGAAAGGAAAATATTAATGGGTATCATAAGAGTGCTTGACAGTGCATGTCGAATAAAAACATCTTTATGCCTAGATGAAATAATCCTCCTTGATGCATTGCATATCTTCCTCTAACATTTCGGTCCTCTTGAATCGCCAGCGCCTACTTATTTCTCCCTTCATTCCAAGGGACTTGGACAAGGGGGATCAATTCTGCCCAAATCTATTCATTCTTGCCATAAAGATGCTTAGTAGATGGGATCGAGGGCTTGGTTGGTGCAAACACATCAAATTCAGAGGTGTGGAGCTCTCTCTTCCTGACCTCATGTTTGCAGACGACGTCTTTTTTGTTTGGCGAGGCTTGTTGCCATAAAAGAAATTTGATTAGGATTTTGAAATAATTTTTTGTATTATTGGCACAAGAAAATTTACCAACTGCCAAGTGAACTACAAGATTAAAATTACTAAGTGATGAAATGTGCTGACTATGGCCTATATTTAAGATTTTCCATAACAAGGAATGGAAATGCGTAGAAGGGTGATCTGAATTTTGTGTTTAGAAAACTCATGGAAGGTCATGGGTTGTAAATCGGAGTTCTTGCGTATGGCAGGCAGGCAGGCATATTCTCATTAAATTCGTACTCGAGGGCACTTTGAGCTATTATTTGCAAGTTCCACTTTTCTTGGGTTTTATATCCAGAGTTGAAAAAATGGTGAGGGACTTTCCATGGAACTCATTGATCAGAAAAGGAAAATGCATTATATGTCATGGGATAAGATTACTAGAGCAAAAGATGTTGGTGATTTAGGCATTTAGAACTTGAGGATAAGGAAACTAGGCAAGTATTATCAAGCTTAGCTTAGAGACTCCATTATAAATCCTTTTTTATGGAGACCGAACTACTTTGATAAACCCTTATGGTTACAGGATGGTATCAGCATGAAAAGTTGAAAGCTTAAAAGTTACTTAAGTCCCGTTTGGATGATATTTTTTTTGTCTATATCTTATTTGTATCTATTTAAAATCTGGTATTTAAAAGTCATCTTATTTATATCTTATCTGTTTCTATTTTATAATTATAATAAAAGCGATTATTAGAGAATCAGAATTGTAAAATGAAATATTACATACTTTTAAGAGAAAATATTTGAAAAACATATATTTTTATATACTATTGGATAATTAATTTTAAAAGAGAGATATATATGAAATCATATTTCTACATTTTTGGTATTTTATTTTTGTTAAATACAAAATTCAAGTATACATCAAATAGAGACCAGTAAGATGAAAAATAAATAAACCAAATGGAGCTTTCGGCAGTTTTAGATATGGATAAATCAAACTAAGAATCGAAACCAAAGAATCGTAGTAATAACTTCTTTTTGGACGATGGATTGGATTGGCAAAGCCATTGCCTATGCCTTGGATTCTTGGGCCTATAACCGAGAATGCTCTATGGGTTGATGTTGCTAAATGGAATGAAAACCTAATTGGATATCCCATAGAAGATTACTTAATTGGATGCTAAGGCAATGTGATTTTGGATGGAATTCGAAGACGCAAGCAAGTAAATACATCAATGATGATGACTTACTAACTAAGATTACTCTAAAGTAGAGGATTTAATCTAGATATTATTATATAATAAATATAATAGTTCACGCCATATTTATAAACTTAAACTTTTAGATAAAATGGTTATAATACTAATCATAACATGGTATCATGGTGAGAGATCTTCGGTTTGAACCTCTAGATTTGTTACTCATCCCTATTTAATTAAATTTTCCAAAAATTCAACTCATAAATGAGAGATCGTAGCTTAATCGTTTAGATAAAACGGCTTTGATGCTAATTATAATAAATATATCGATAATATGTTTTATGGTTGTACTACTAAAACGTAATCACTTTTATTGAAAGACTTTAGTTAAAGTAAGGACAATCGCACATTACTAAGGGAGGACAAACGAGGCTTACTGGACCGTGGCAATACACCTTTGATCATGTGCTTTGGAGTTTATGAAAAGAGAGAAATAAGACAAAAGGGATTGGGAAACCCAAAATGGATTGATGTTGACTGATAATAGTAGCCGAGCACTGGCACGAAGAGGCAAACAGCTTGAAGCAAGAGAGTGGATTAAGTTAAACCATGAACGATACCTTCAATAGTTAGCATGAACTGAGCTAGAGCGAAAGAAAATAAATAAATAAATAAAACTCTTAAGGGATATTTTGGGAAACTACTTAAGTGAACTCTGAGAAAAGCTTAATATTGTTTCTCCCGTTGAGGCGGAGCGCATTGGGAGGTTTATATAGCACTTAACCAAGAAATATCGAATTTGAGAATTGAGATGGATGCAGAAGAGGCCATTAATTGGGTTAATGAAGTTAATGATAATTCTTCATATCTAACCTAATATCATTTACTTATGTAGGCAGAAAATCTAGATATTATTTTCCTTATTTCAATGACAAAGCATTTCTCATGAAATAAATAAACATATGTTTTTCCGCATCCTGAACAATGAATATGCCAGGAAGAACAAAAGAAAAGCTCTTTCCAATAGCAAGACATGAATGAAAATGGATTAGGTTCAATTTAAGTTCAAAAACTAGAGCAAAATGCGGTCCACGCTAGGAGAGGGAATGTGAGTTTTACAAGAGAAAAAGAGATGATGCCACTTATGACGAAAAAAGATTGGCATGGAGACAAAGTTTCTAGTCCTACAAACTTTTGCAGTCTTTAGGAAAAGAAAAGCAAGCAACGGCTGCTTCTCTTAATTATAAGGTCACCATCTACTTAAAAGCCTCTCTTTCCACTATGTCATTTTGCATGAAAGTAAGGGTAAGGGGGAATTCTCGGATCCCTATGTCATCCCAATAATCGGTGCATGATTCATCTCTCTCTCTCTCTTCTCCAAGTAAAAAAAAAAAAAAAAAAAAAAACATGGCATATGGCATTGCCTTGGAATCGCCCGAATAATAACGATGTTGTTGGATTCCCCCAATCATTTGCTTTCCTATCAAAATATGTTTCGTAATTTATCATTATTTTGAGAGAAATGTTACTGAATCATTTTAATACATTCATTAAGAGATTAAATAAACATTTTTATTTCTTTTTATTTTCCTAGAAGATAAATTTCATTTAATAAAAAAGAAGTTATGATTAATAAAAAAAAAAAACTGACACACTAAGAGTTAAGGATACAAATATCTAACCAAATAAATGGATACATCTCTTCAAGCGCCACAATAGCTCACGTAGGGAGATACTAAATTTTCTATTAAAAGAACAAAATCCATCTAACTGATAAGAGTAATAAATCCCATGAAAGGGACGATATATTCTTACATAAAGGATAATAAAAAGAAAAAGAAAATAAATAAATACATAAAAATTTCTTTAATAAAGTGTTCTTATATTTTCATACACTTACGTGTTTCATGGAATGTGTAATTTATTTTTGAAAACGTAAAAAATTTCTTCTAAAACTAATAATAAGGGTTTCAAGTACTAACTAAAAGGACAACTGTTTTAAATATAAGAGAGAGAGCATTTTGTAGAAGAGGCACACTAGCTAGTTTTGGTAGAGGAGAGTATATAGAAGACTAGTCAAAAAGAGAGATTTCTTGATTCTGACGAAAAAAAAACACTTGCATGTAGTATGGTTATATCATGTGGGGTGCTTTAATTTCTATTTGATTCTATTACCTTTTTTTGTTTTCTTTTATCCAAATGCATTAGGTCGTACATACGACAACTAGGGCATCAATGTACGTAGAGCAATACATGATAAAGTGTATAGAGAGAATGAGCATATCAATGATTATTATTATTATTATACATATGAATGTGTTTCATCGCCATTTTCATGACTTTGCCTCTACTTGATTGAATGATTGTTAACAGCACAAAATTATGTTTCTCATGCTTGATCCGCATTCGATCGACTTTAATATTGTTCCTGTCGTTAATAATTCAATTAATGAGAAGAACAGTATATCTATAACGTTACACTATTACGCGTTGAGCTAATTCGAAAAATGTATGCGGTAAGATCAAATTATATTGGTTTTTGTATGTACTAATTTTTATTGATATATTATCATTGTAAATGAGGCAGAATACAGTTTGGAGTATTCTTGAATTAACATTTTATGTGAATTCAAATATGTATATATATATATATATATATATATTATAGATGATTCGACAAAGACCTTTTGCTTTATAAATAAAAAATGAAAAAAATTGTTCCAGCGTAGAAAAGGACAACGGTACCAAAATTTAAGTATTTAATTACAAGCTAATTTTAACGAATGAATTATACTAATGTTGTTAAACCCGTGTTAATCTATACGGTTGCATGCAATTTAACCTGATCTTTCTACAAAACCGATGAGATCTAACCACAGTCCATCCCCTGACTCAACTTGATTTATCCTTTTAACCCTTAACAACCTCATATATTCGAATCAATTGTACGGATAGGGTTTGAAAATATTAGATTATACATAGGCCAATACATATAAACTTCTCATTAAAAGTGTGCACCAAGTTGAACTAACACTAAATCACCGATTTACAAGCTGGCAATTAGTTGAATCAATCCCAACCCTTAAGGCAACAAGAAAATACTAGTTTATATGAATCAACGATTCAAGGATCGATTCAAAGACCCTTAAACTATGCCCCTTTTTTATCAAATTTAATTCTCTACATCTCTATAAAGTACTATTAATAATTTGTCCCCTACTCACTTATTTCTATTTATTTTCGTAAATAATTCTAATACTTTATGTAGACATATAATAATGATTAAACGATTCATTTTTATTTTCAATTGAAATTTTTTGTTCTAAAATGATTGATTTAGACCACATGAGCATAATTATATTTATTTTTTCTAAGAAAAAAATCAAAGTTCAAACAGATCTAAACCAGTGATTAAACACCTAGTTTAAGAGTCTATCAGATAAACGGTTCTATAAAGATGAACTACCTAGACCCTTAGAACTCAATATTTTATTAATCGATTCAAACTCATCTATATTTAGATTAGGCTGGTTTGGAGATCTATTAAACCAGTTTCGTGTCGATTTATAATTCGAAATAAAACCTCTCATAGACTTACTTCCCATTTTATCATCATAGTAATTTGAGTAATTTCGACATGGTAAGCCCCACCATACCTTAAATGTTTGACCAGTAAAATTAGCAGTAATGTGGAGCCACAAGGCGGATTCTCGGACAGAAAAAATGAGTGGACTATGATTTTCCTAACTAGTATGGTTATATCAATAGTAATATGACCAGTCAAACATGATAGATGTCGTCAGTTGTCTAATGTCACAAGGGCCCTAGCTAAAACAACCCCATCTCATGTATACGGGAAAGTCATCATATTTTACCTTTTGATCCGGTAACGAATCAAGGAGAAACGATACATCACTGAATTAGAACTAGAATTTAATTTAAAAAATTAAAGTTGGAGCTTGATTGTAACTTAAACTGAATTTAGAATTTCAACCTCAGGCTCAATTGAAAATAATAATCTTTGACTTAGTATTCAGTTACAGTTCACGAGTTAATCGAGCCAAATTTGATAAAACTTTAACGATTTTCAATAAACTACTTAAAATAGCCAATAGTCCAAGTTCAAATCAACTGGTATCCGGTTTAATTAGAGTGGATATTGAAACAAACTCGAATAACTCAGGAATAGATTTATTCATTTTCTTGAATACATATTGAAATGTTGTTTTCATAATCAAAAAGCAGCAAAATTTCTAAATTATAATCACTAAATAAGTAATGTTTATATAATTCCATCCATCTATAAACATCTTCATCTCGTAACTGTCTTTTAATACCTAAGAGACACTCAAGTTATGTTTTTCTTTTTTCTTTGTTTTTTTTTTTCAGTGATAACGTGCTAAAGTAATTTGTATTCAAATTTGCATTAATATATAGCATGATTCTTCTGTAACCGGGTTTCGACCAGCAAAGAAAACAGTAGCGTCGTGGCAAATTTGGAATCAAAATGTTCCTTTCGGCCAAACTTGTAAGCCCATTTCAATTATTTTACTCTCATTGGGCTCGTTGGTTCATAAAGGAAAAGCAATTTTAGAGCCCAATCAGTTGTGATTAGAAGCAATTGGGGATAGAAACATCGGAGCTAATTAAATTTGATTCCTCCCTCCCCAATAATTATAATACATAGTAGTTGAATATAATATATATATATATCGTTGTTCTTCTAGTTTGGGCCATTTTTGGTGTGCAATATAACGTATAATAGTCTTAAAAGGTATTAATTTAATAATAGGTGTACTTTATGACAAATCCCATATTTATCATATTGTGTTCTGTCCTATCCGGAAACTTGTTTTTTTTTTTTTTTAAGGCCATCCAAACATGCACCTATTTTCTTTATATCTTGCGTTTGAAAATTAAAGTGTTACAACGACTTTAACAGATGAATTGTTATATAAAGTACACTTTGTCATGCTTATGTATCAATGCATCGGGAGTTGTTGTGGCCCGTAGCTTGCCTCCTACACCTATCACAAATGGCTCAAAGATTCTTAATGATAATCTAAAGTCTAGAATTGCCACTAGCTTATTAAGGTTTCGAAGAATATAAAACATAAATTTTGGAATAATTTGGGGATTGACCCAAAATTAAGAATGTTTGTCCATATAATAGACGACATGAGGTTTAGGGGTTCCATTGCAATCATGATAGAAATTATTAGTAAGGGCACTTTGAAGGAAAATCTTATTATTAGTCCTAAAATCTTTACAATAGCAATATACAGTCTACCTCAACTTACCCTACCCTTAAATCTTTATATCAACCTCCATGTGCTCTTCTCTCAAAAATCCCAAATATGGACATATAGAGCTCTATATCTTGAAAATCAAATTTCTTCATAACAAATTTAACCTATTTTTCCTTTATGTCTTTGATACTATAGAGATGCAACTGCGTCGTTATTCCTATATTAGACAAGAACATACAAGGTTTTAAAGTCCTATACGTTATAATTCATAAATATATAACAAAAAGTTTTTTTTAAAAAGTCTACATTTGTCTCGTGATTTAACACAAATATACTAAGGGAATCTATCAATTTTTTCTTAATCAATAGAGAAATCTTTATAAATTGAGAGAGTCAAGTTCTCACGTAAAAAATATTCTTCTAATTGAGTAAAATTATACCTGTACAAAAGTTATCTACCATGAAATCATAATTTTAAAAAATTTTGCATCTACATTTCTAGATAAACTTGTTAAACTTTATTCTCTTCTCTCTATATGTGATTAATAGTTGCCTATATGAGAATGGTCGACTATTGAATTTCTTTATTAATGAAAGCATTCCTTTTTAGCTTAAACTTGTTGAGAATTCAATTTATTAAAGGAATCTATCAATTTATATGTTTCATAAACTATTTTGAAAAAAAAAATGTAATATTTATGAGTCATCATCAAACAAATTCCTAAACTAAGTCAAATTAAAGATTAAATCTATCCATTGAACAAACAAATCCATTGGTTATAACCAAAATTCTTGCAATACTCCCTATCATCCAAGGTATCTGTACATGAAAAACATTATTGAAAACATGGATGGGCTATAAAGACTAGTAAGCAAATACTATAATAAACATAAACACATGTTACACTACATACATGCTTAAATAAATATACTAATGTAGCGACATAAACAAGCAACAAGTACAGGCTCCCTTAGTTATCTTATTTATATGAAAAACTTTATTTAAAAAAAAAATGAACATTGCATCCTAGCTTAAGAGAATCATAAACTTGAAAACATTAATCCCAAGAGTCTATATACCAAAAACATTGTTCATCTCATATTGGAATTGCTACTCAATCATCAATAGTCTAATTCACCACCCCTATCTATACTCATGTCTCATACCATAAGTTTGACTTGTTGATAACTTATCTACCAATATCTTAACCCATATCGGCCACAGTTCTATCATATCACCAACCTACCTATCTAGAACAACTACTAAACTGAATGCCTAACAACAAATCACTTCATCCTAATTGTATGTCCTTATTAGGTAGTAGGTGACTAATTTGTGATCTACCTAATGATATCGCGCATGCTTGATCAATGCACATCAATTATTAGGGTATAATATGAACTACATTCATTTTAAGCATAATCAACAACACATATAACATCCACTTACCTAAAATCAACTTACGAAACTTCAACCACTTTAGCTAATAACCAAAAACTAAAATCATCTAGAAAAAAAATTATTTAAACCCTAAACATATATAAAAATCACATTCTTGAGAAAATGGAGAAACAAACCACTATGATTGACACTAAGCCAAGTTGGCAAGTGGATATATTGGACTACAAGCTTAAGGAGGTCAACCTTCATAAGGTGTGATTGATTACCTTAATGGTACATCCCTTGACTCAATCTAGGTACCCCTAGTCAAGTCTCTAACCCTATAACTACCCTAAATTATGAAATTTACACCTATAATGCTGTAAATATAAAAGAAATGAAATTCTCTCCATGTCTGTCGTCTATAGTTCAACAATCTCAATCAAACTTTTATTTTTCTTAAAATTGATCAACAACAAAAATAACAAACAATAAACTAAGGTTTGCATTAACGTAATTGCAAATGTCTAACTCCAAATTTAACATATTTGAACATATAGAACAATTGAAACATAGTTTCTCTATACAACTTTGAATTCGAGTTTTAAAGTAAAATTAACTTTTTTGGCATAGTTGAACCAAGAAAAGGAAAAAATAGTACTTGATCGACAACACACTACATTAAAACTACATGTCAACAAAACTTTATATGCCATCCATACTTTAAGAAGGACCTTTTTGCCTTCTTAGATTGCAAAACCCACACAAAACATGAAATGGAAATTGAAAATGGGAAAGGTTAAAGGAAAATCGATCCTTACTTTACCTAAAATTTAAAGAAAGAGTCATGCGAATGCAAGTGTAGGGAGATAGGGGGTTAGCACTTTAAGAAAGGGAAGAGAGATATATTAAACTTTTAATTCAAATTTATATAAAATAAAACATTCAACCAATTTCGTTCATATAAAGAAATGAGCCAAAAAATGACCTTTTGGCCCTTTGGAAAAAAAAAATCTTAGGTATTTCATCCTTAACCAAAATTTCTTCCTCAAATCAATTTGCTTACTAGAATAACTATTGATATTTATCTAATCTCGTTTTCCAACTCCAAAGTTAATTATTTTGTTGAATATTTGTTCTTCGAACATTAACATACTTTAAAACCCAATACACATATATTCTTTCATAATTACTGTCTTTACTAAATACTCAGCATAAGCTAAAGTTCTCTTGAACAACTATATCTAGATCAAAACATACTTTCTTAACGTAGATACATGGAACACATTATATACCCCTACTCAATTAATCAACAAGTCTATCTTATAATTGACTCTTTCCAAGACTTCAGAAGGTTTAATATGCATAATACTCATCTTACACTTTGATCCAGAACCCTATTATACCCTTATTAAGAGAGATCCTTAGATACACATGATCACCCTTCAAGAGCTCAATAGGTTCTTCTCCTCTTATCTAAGTAACTCTTTATAAGTTGTGTATTGCTAAGATTCTTTCTCTAATCTACGGTTGCATGCTAACACAAAATAATAAGTGCAATTATAATTTAAACTTGTATCAGTATTAGATCCCATGAAGAATCGATGCATGAAGGATCGAGACTATTGTCTGTACCTAAATATTATGTTCCAAGTTTATCTTATGTGCTTGTTTGCGAACACACTAAAATTATTAGGTGTGCCTAAGCTTATTAGCTCAACATTTCATTATAGAACACTTTGCAAAATATGAAGAATAGGTCATGGACTTGGCTTAAGATCATGAGACATGTAAAAGAGAAGTGAAATTTAAAGGTTCTACATATCTAATAAGGTCGTTTTTAGAGAGTAACCAATAAGCATGTGCCAACTCTTGAGCCTTTAGACTTAATTTGCGTCTCAAGGGTTTGTGGTGCAACAGAGATGGGTACAAATCCATTATTATACGGCCATTCTTCAAAAGATTTCATGTATGATTCAATTTTAAAGCACAAAATTCCAAAAGTAACACATAGATAACATGTTAAACAAAGGTTTATCATAATTTGAAATATCATAAAAAGCCTAGGCAATAGAGTGAACCATGTTCCATAGGAAATGTTAATCAACCACATATTCTTATCAAGATAGGAACATATAAGACTTATCTCCTATGCTTTTCAAGTCTTTTAACTCTAAATATAAGCATCTTTAGGGGGAAAAAAAATTTTCCAAAAGGGTTGAGCAAATGCCTAGCAAATAACTATATTGCATCAAACATATACGAAGCTCAAACATCATGAAGCGCATATGTATACCTAAATCTAATGCTATAACAAACAAAAAAGGTATAGTTTGATACCCATGATTAAGTATCTCACATAGATTATAAAAGGTTGTGGTACAAGTTTATAAGATCATAATAATGAATATCTTATCAATACGTAACTACAACTTTTAGTCAAATAATTGAAATTGACTTATTAGTATTTATTGACTTTATTATTTATTACTTTTGGCTTGGTGTGTTACAAATAGTATCAAAACCAAACCCATACAAATAAATGGACGATTCATGTTTGGCTTCGGTTTAAAAAGGTGGTCTAAAGAGGACAAGGAGTGCCATCAGGTGATGACTCCCAACATCTTTCTAGAATGACCTATAAGTAGTTAGTAGCTTAAATCGTATATTGAAAAGGCAAAAGAACTAAGCCCAATAATAAAGTCTCATGGAAAAAATATTACTTGTTTAACAAGGAGAAGTTATGATACCCCATAATAAAGTATCCTATACAAATTATGAAAGATTATGGTATTAATTTATAAGGTTATGATAGTGAATATTTTATCAAGAAATGGTTGCAAATTTTGGGACAAGTGGTTAAAATAGGTTAATCGATGTTTATTGACTTGGTTTTTCATTATCTTTGGCATGGAACATTATATACAACCCTGATTCACCAAGACCTAAAGTAGCTCTTTACTCCTTATTAGATTGGACAAACCCAAATACATCAATATGCAAATAAATGTAGTAAACAATCTAAGACTGTATCACCAACAATAACAAGAAAAAGAAAATTATCGTGTCATGCCATTAAGTTCATTGTTAATATAAAATGTTTGAATCAACATCCTATAACCACCAATTCACCCTCTCATAACTTCTTTCCTACTCGTTGACCCAAAAGGTACAAATCCCTCATATTGACTACTAATCAAGACATAATCATTACTCAAGCACCTAACTATCACATCATCTTAAGAAATCGTCCCTTCTATGGCCATGGAAACCTAGGCTAGTGTTATTGTTCATAGATCTCAATAAGACAAAGCACAAGCAATATAAACAATTTTATAGATGTATAGTTATTAGTCAATTTCGCTTCTAATTCTACAAGGACAAACGGTAATCAACAATATAGCTACTCAATACTTACCTCCTTTGCCGATAAAAGTTTTCTTATAATCCATTTCTCCACAATCTTCCTAAGATAATTGATTAGTCAATGGGAATTGGGAATGATTGACATTGGTTGATGCGCCTAAGGTTTCTTACTTCAATTTTCATACAACTAATCCAATTAGGGTTTCCACCTATTAATCATCTAAAATAATTAGGGTTTCCACCTATTAATCATCTAGTTAGGATACCCACATTGCAATCGAAGGTTTCTAACTTATTGATCTTACAATTAAGGTTTCCTAAACTTCAATTCATATTTATTAATGGTTATTACATTATTATCTCATACTTATTTGTAAATTCAAGTTATTCAACAAGATCCCATGCAACCCTTCCCCCCCCCCCCCCCCAACTATCTTAAAATTTGATCTTTTAATTATTAGCTTAAGTTATTCAATAAGATCCTCATTGCAAAGAACTTGCAAGAGCCTAAAACAGTACGTGAGGAGAGAATGGAGACCTATTTATATAAGGGATAAGAGCGCCCTTCATGCTCATGTGCTATTTTTATAGAAAGCAATTTTTTTTTTTTTTGGGTGAATTTATAGAAAGCAACTTGTTTCTTTAACGTCCTTTTATTCTTCATTTTATCTCTTGTACCTTTATATTCTTTCTTTACCTTTCATATGTGACACATTACTATTTTGTTTTAATATGGTAACTTTTATTTTATTTTATCTTTTTTTTTCTGAATTTTATTTTATGATATTATTTACTCTCTAACGAAATCTTAGGGCAATTAGAATCTTTCTTTTTGTTTTGTTTCCCTTTTGGCTAACATTATTACATATTATTATAAGTTAAGCACTGAAAAATTTGAACTTAATTCATTCCTCCAAAAACCGGTGTTCATACAACTAAGAGTAAAACCTAATCAACGCAATGAATCAAAATGCATCCCTCGAGTACAAGCTATAAGATTGTCGGGTTTTTCACTTCTACTCCAACAAACTCATCAAAGATTCCAGGTAGTTGCATCAAATTAGAAATTTAACAAAGTATACAATATGCCATGATTTATCATCTCCCTTTGCGAAGTAAACTTTTCATTTAATAGTTGTAATTTTACACTATTTTCCCTAGTAGAAGTACTGTTATCTTCTATGATATCATAAGTAGCTGAGCTGAGGCTGACCCAGAACATGGGACCAAACACCAAACCACATAGAGAAATATTTGTTTGTCTACACTCTTGAGCAACGGCAAGAATGGCATAAGCATACCAAGAGAAGCAAAAACGATTCTATGCGACTGGATCTTTCCCAAAACCCATCACGGCATGTGTTGCTAGCATTGAACCCCTGCGCATCACTTCAGCCAGTCTCCCGACCATGGGAAAATGGACGGTGTGTCGATCTCTAAGAGGCTTTCTATCCCACCTGTACATGTACAAATTGGGATATTAATGGAAGCATTCAAACAACAAAGCACATAGGATCCCTTATGCCTGCCTGTCCTACAGGGATCAGCAGCAAAAGGAAAGGGAGACATGGAAATGAAGCAAAAACAGAATGCGTAAACTATGATTTTCTGGCTTGATTTTTATCCACTTCGTGTCTTATGGTAAGAGGAATATTTCTTGATTATCTATTTCTTAAAAGATGAAACCCAGCCAGATAACGTTAAAGCTAGAGAGCATACAAATCCTCGTGACGAACCACCTTTCCATCCTCAACATACAGCCTGATAAGCGAAATCATGTTTATATCCTTTCCCAAGAACTTGTAGTATTGCTTACTATCAAGTAGAATCTAAGAAAAACACACAATAATAGCGCATTATCAGTACTTGAAAAGGATCAAATAATAGAATTCAATTTCACAAAGAAGGGGAAAAATAGCATTGCATACCTCATATCTCCCAGGTGATAATGAGTTTTCTTTCATAGTAAATTCCACAATCCTTGATTCACTAAAGATCTGCGGTAGTTCCAAAACAAAGAAAGAAAATGACCAACATATTAGAAGCCATAAAGGGCATTGGCTTTCAAATAATATTTGCCTTTTGAATGTAGAAGAAAAAATGATTTTCTAAGCAAAATAACTAACAAAGGATACATGTTTAGATCTATAGATGTATCGAAAGAAAATATTTTCAATTCTTGCAAAGCATCCCAAAGTAAATAATTCGAGATAGGGTTACCTCATTATCATCTCTATGTGGATATATAATCTGGGAGAAAAATCACTAACACTTTCAACATTTAGGAAAGAGGGGATATAAACTCAACTCATTATAACTTTCTTCACATTTCGCATATTCAAAAGTAATCGTCATAGCTAAAGAAACCTTCATCCTCACTATAAGTGTTTTGATTGGTGAAATTAGCAGTTAGGGGTAAAGGATACCTTCTGAATTGAGTAAAATGCTGATTTAATCTGCTTCACCCTGTTTAATGGTAATAAAACATCAAAAAGGATGCACTAAAGCAAGTCCACTAGTACAAAAAGCGTAAATAAATAGGTTGATAGATAGAAAACACCCTTTTCAATAATAACGGAGTTATAATTCAAGTAAAGAAAAGGTAGTTTAGATGGATTAATGAAGAGATCAATTAGTTTTATCTGAAAATATCAACTAAATAGCAATAACATGACTAGAAAAGCATCTGGAACCACTTTAACAGACATCTGCCAATTGACAATAACTTCCTCTTTATCAGACTTACTCCTCTTCGATGTTCAATTTAATCTCCACCTTAACTCATAGTGAATCCTTCTATTTTGATATTTCTCTCAACTCGGTCCCCCCATTTAATAAGAAATGGGTAACTAGTTAAAGCTTCCATAGTAAGTGTTATTGGAAGCGAAAATATGGAACATTTCTTTAATCCAATCTTCTTTCCTCCAAATTCTCATTCTCAAGCACAATGGCATGAGGCAATCACCTTCCATGGAGGTTGGTTGTGGAGTGCATGTAAGAACATACTATCAATAATTTCCATTAATTTTAATCCACCAAGTTTTTTCAAGGAGATATGGACCAGCATCCTTTATGTAATCTCTATAAGTTAAGTGCATCAACCACCTTTAGATTTCTAGAAAAATAATCAGTATTCACAACTTCGACCAAACCATCAAACCAAGGACCATCCCTCCTCATCGTGCAATTCACAATGTCAAAATCCATGTATTTAACTTCTAAGGAGAATGAATGGACAAATAGTGTGCTAGCTGTTGTATTATTGAGCATTGAGGTTAAAAAAGTGGATTTGATCATGAGAGAGCATTGCATATGGTTATTTTTATGTAATTCTTTCATGAAAACAATTCCATTTGAGAGAAAGGCTGTTGAAGCCACATGGAGAGTCTTTTGACAACCTGTGACTGACAACACAAGACAAAAATAACATAACATGGACACTCACCCATTTGCACACATGAGTGGGTCTTCAAAAGAAGCATAAGCAGCATATATATCAAAATCGTGCGGAGTGGCAGATGACGCATATCTGCAAAACCAAAACCATATCACGATCAATCACATGCTTCGCAAAATGTATCCTAACATCAATGTCCATGCCGGAAGAGCAACTGATGCCTTTAGAGATACAATTTAGAAGAAAGAAAATCCCTTGACACATATCAAACACTTAACAAGTTCATGGGAATATTCAAACATTTTCTGCAACACATTCTGCTTGCAGTCTTACAAGGACAATACATTTCATTTTCAAATCATAGGGTATGTACTAATGACTTTTAAACAGCCTATGTACTGCCACTTACCTAATTGCTACACTTCAACTTAATTCATGGCTCTGTGATCCTTTTTCCACTACAACCACCCAAAGATTAATATATAATTTAGATAAACAATGGATTTCCTTCTTTGGAAAAGAACATAAATCCATAAACAGGGTTCTGGAACCATATCAGCTGAAACCGACAATACAGTGCCAGAAAACACTGTTGTGAACCATCAGCTTATAGACAAAGGATGTGCACTTAGCTTTCAGACTATTAAATAAGTACACCTCATGACCGGAATATATCTTGTCCCTTACAACAGAAATATGAACCTGATTTCTTTTCATTTATAAACCTATTATTCATAAATACACCTTCCAAATTATTCTGTGACTTAGGAAAAATAAATATTGGCAACAATACATCATAAAACGAGAGAAGTATCACAGCAATAAAACCGATTCCAATTAGGGCAGCCTAGAGATATAACATTTTGCCATGGAATACTCTTCCAACATATATTTCAAAAACAAATCAATTCCAGAGGTCAGGGGAACAAAAGTTATGCCTATTTCGCACACTATAAAAGGACATTCATGTTGTGATAAACAAAGGTCTAACCTAAAGAATCAGATATGTCCACAAGAAACCACTATATGGAACATTAATCAAACATCTCTATCTATTTTGCAAGCAGATTTTTTACGACTTGATATGCCTACCATTTCTCAGCAGCATAATTTGATGGCAACAATTTGATAACTTGTCAATCGAGAAAATTCTGGGCAATCTCAAACAAGAACTCAGATTGTACAACGTAATTTCTGAGTCCATGTCTCAATCAACTGACAACGACAAAGTACCAAAATTTCTATTTAATGAGCAATTTGGGCGAATTTAACCTCAAACCTAATAACAGCCTTTTTAATGGAGTGACAGATTTACAAAGTGTAGTTCACTAAAATAACTATCACTAATCGCATTGTGGCAAGCTCAGCCATGTTAATGTTTAGGGTCATATACTCCATCTATCTTATATCATTATATAGATATATTCCTATCACCTACGATAAAAAAAATAAAGATAAAAGTACAGCTAGCCCCAGTTGTTATAATAGAGTGCTTTAGGAAAGTATCGATCCCAAAAGCTTTACAGATACCACATCAGTTTGTCATCAACAAGATAGATGAAGATTATCAATTATCTTGTTTCAAAGGACAGAACTGCTCAAAGAGGTTAAATCTCATCCAAGTAGAAACTAGCATTTGACACTACAAAGTCTCAAATCTTGAATACAAGGAAGAAAAACTTTTCTGTGAAGTTTTCATGCAGAAAACTTAGTAAGTGTAACCCCACTGGTTGCATATATCAATCAGCAACTCAAAGATACCAATAACACTTCTATACATGATCAAAACTTTCCATGTTTAAAGACTTCAAGCTAATGTTATTGAGCAAAATAATTATCCATAGTCAAAACCTATAAAATCTAAAATGAGAACTTAGGAAATTCAATCATAAATCACCCCAGTGAAATGTTAAGAAGTAACCAAGCCTACCAGATACATACAAAACACCAGAAAATTTTCTTGTCAAAATCCCAATCACCACTCAAAAGTGAAAACCTTCAGCTATATAATACCCAGATTCTGATTTGGATCTTTCAACTTTGCCTATTTGCTCAGGACCTCGAGTTGATCATGCATGAAATTATCCGAAGAATGAAAAACTACTATGCAATGCAAAGTGTACAAATTAAAATTTTTTCTGTCAATGAATAACTAACTGGATGGAAGGATTTTGTACTAAATTTTTCATTTTATATGGATTAACATTTGGCTCACTACATCAGGAAAGAGAACTGAAATTTTAGGCATGTTTGTTTCATTAAAGAAATTTTACATAGTTTTTTCGGTACTCTTTATAGTTGAAGCACTACAATCGTCAAATATCATCATAATAACCTTAAGAGATAGCAACATACACTAGTGACTTTAAAGTGGCAGTGGGAGCCGATGGAAGTAGCAGGCCTTTAATGATTGTCATTGACAACATAAAAAAAAAAATGCTAATAGAGAACAAGAAAAATGATTATCCCATTTAAAAGTGGAAATCATTTTACCTATTCCCCCATTGACATTTCTGATGATGGTCAACCACCACCACCATCAGTCAATATCAACCATTTTTTAACTTACACCATCACTTGTAGCAAAAAGCTACCAGCAGCCGCAATCTATTAAGATTATCATTATTATAATAATAATATTTGACAATTCTGGAGCTTTGAATATAAGGATCCTCGAATAAGGTCCCGTATAATGTTTTCCATGAAACAAACACACCCTTTAGAAAGCTTTACAACTAAAATGACACTATGAAATTTGCAGTGCTCAATCGATCAATAATGCAAAGATTTAGAACTTCCAACAATCCAATCCTACCACTTTTTGCATACATCAAATCTAGAGATGCCTAGTTGACCTATCTTAGTGTACCAAGACTCCATCTTTTCCTCCCAAATATATTTTTATATACTAATATAATCAAAGAGAGATCCTTACAAATTGAGAATATGAGGAATTATGCTGTCGGAAACTCGCTTTCCTTTTGGAGTAAACTCGCAGGCTTCTTTCCCGCAGCATTCTCTCATTTGCTCCACTTTGTCTTCGCCATCTTCAATCATTCAAAATCCAAAAGAAAGAAAGAAAGAAAGAACAATTACAAAAAGCAAAAACGTTTCGAGCATGCAAGAGATAAAAACAACAAGCGACAAACCTTGGGAGTAGTAGTTGCTATTCGACATTGCCATGAGACGACGTTGTTGTGAAATGTAGTGTTTGTTGATGAGGTACGAGAGTGAGTATGAGAAAGTCCGGGAAGAAGAAGAAGAAGAGGAAGAGGAGGAGGAGGAGGAGGAGGAGAAATAGAAGAGTGAGTTGAAGAGTCTCATGGCTTGTTGGCGCGCGATGTGGCCGTTGCTTGTCCACATAAACCTTTCACTTTGAACGGTTCCTGCTTCTGCCGGCTGTCCACGTTTTCGCAAAATTGTCGTTTTAGTGTTTTTCAAAACTCAAAAAATATCCGATTTATTATCTACATCATTATCATTATCAAATATCATATATTTTCTATTGGCCAAAAAAAAAATATATATATGACGTCTTTTTATTATCTAATCAAGTATTTATGTAATACTTTAATTTAATTTAAATATTAAGTTGCAAAAAATAGGAGGATAGCCACCCCTAGCTATCTATGCCCACCACCAATTAGATGCCCAGATCCTTGAGCCTAGACCACCTAAGTGGTTACACTGCCTTGGAATCCTTCACCAACTCTGTTTTTCAATTTTTCAAATGATTCTATTTATTTTTTTGGCCAAGATGTTAGCTTTATTATTTTAATAATGTAATATATATGAGATAATAAATATTTAGGAAAATGCTCCAACATTTATTATGCTTTTCTACTTAAGTCATAACGTTTAATTTTTTTTTATACAAATCATTCATGTTTGTAAAATAATGAAAATAAAGAGGAAAATATGAAAACCAAAAAAAAAAAGAAGAAAAATTTTTAAATTAAAGACAAAATATTTATCCACCTCCCAACCACGGAATAGCCAAAAACAAGCAAACATAACTAGCTACCCACTAACTAAAGTGTATCATTTCAAATCCTTCCCCCTCTAAAAAAATAATAATGATAATAATAAAAACAATGCAACAACAAAAGAAGATAGCAGGGTAGTCACCCTCACCTTCTTTTTAGAAAAAGAAAAAAAAAAAAAAAAAACTCTTCAAGTGGTTGTCCACCATCATTAGCTATGGAAATATTTTATTCATAAGTTAATATGAAAATTTTCTTTTCTTTTCTTTTCTTCTGTTTTTTCTATTTTTTCTTTTGAGAGCTTTTCATTGTTTTCTTCATAAATAAAAATGTCGAATGTTCTTAGGGAAGATCTCTTGTGTCTTGTTATACTTATCGTTTATAGGATTGTAAAGGATACATACATATTTGTCTATCGTGTAATTACGCCTTAAAAAGTTTCGAACTGTATTTGCTTTAAAGCTTGGCATTTGGATAATTCCTAATATTACTTCAGTTGAAGTAATGTTGAAATTTTGGCACTGTAAAGTTGACCAGGATGTGCTCATTATCATATTCATGTGTTTATACCTTCTTTTGACTTTATATAGAACTTTTATGTTCTGTTTGGAAAAAAGGAAAGAATAGGAAAAGGAAGAAAAATAGAGGAAAAATATTCTTGTTTGAAAGTGGAAGGAAAGTAGGAAGAGATTGATTTAAAAAGGGAAATTTTTTTCGAGGGCTACATATCTTTTATCCTCTAAAAAATTAAATGATTTAAAAACGAAAGATTTTAAAATTTTAATTAGAACCTTGTTTTATAAAGTTTTATCACATTTTTTAAAACAATATAATACTTACATAGTTTAAAATATAAATATTATCTTTAAGTTCTTTCCTCTCGCAGTTTATTCCTTTTATCTTTCCCTCGATCCAAACAAAAAAAACAAATATTTCTTTCTTTTTACTTTCCTTTCTTTATAATTCTTTCCTCTTACTTTCCATCCCTCCGAATCCCAACATACCTCAAAAGATTCTTCTAATCGTATCTTGGATTATCATTTTAATTTAGCAAGGGTTAATCCTTTCTCTTTGAGCTAGGTTATGAGTTATGGGGATTTGTTAATGATTAAAAAGCTAAGAACAAAATACTTTACTTAATCACCCGAACTTTCCCAAAAATAGATTTTTTCAAATTAAATGTCATCAAGTAGAGAAGGCGGCGAAGGAGCGTTACATGATGAGAATGGAAATATCTTATGGAGTATCGATTTTATTTTTTCTAACTCTTCCATTGAGTCAATTACACTTGCAGCACTAGCGACAAAGTCTTTTTAAAGTTCTGCACGCATTTCATCATTATGAATGTTGTGGTGGAGATGGATTCTTCAGTTGTAAATAGATGGTTTTTAGCATTTGTATTGAGTGGGACATCTGGCATCATATATCTTGTGCTCATAAAGCTATCCAGACAGTGAATATGACACAAACACGAGATGCAATAAGAAGAAGAAGAAGAAGAAGAAGATGCTGCTGCTGCTGCTGCAACGTCATGGTATAGCAATCCATAATAATATTTTCTCTTTTCCCCAGTAATAAGCAATCTACAGTAACATTACTAAAATAAAATTATTCTATAAAAGAATGCTCGAGATATTAGTCATGTGACAGAAACGCTAATTTCTTCCGCAAGATCTTATATGCGAGATGCCATAAAAAGAGCTAGTGCAGCCTGCGGGGATGGTCTAATGAGAGGAGGACGAAACGAGACAAAACCGAGATCAGGATCTTCCGCAAGATCTTCCATTGAAAGCATTGACGACCAGTCACCTGGTGAGATGTGTCGCAAAAACTTTTATCAAATAGAGGAGAAAAACATTCACGTCTCAATAAAATCAATTTATGATAAGAAATCTTTACAAAACCATTATTTGTTTGAATTTCTGCAGTTTTCCTTAGCACAAAACATCTTCTCTTTTATTTATTTCTCACTTCATGGAACCAAAATCTTGCTGACAGGGGATCCGGGAAAATTTTCATATCCAGTAACACCACACCATCCCCAATAACTGTATCCATACATAACTACTACATCTCCATCTCATCTCCACAGGAACCAAAACCGTGTTTTTCATTTACAGGCAAAGTTATACTGATTTTCCATCATGCTTTCGACAACTAAACCCAGATGCATTTGCGTTTGTCGCCAGCACACATACCGTGTAATTTTGCAGGACCGCAGCTTCAACAATTAGGATACACGCAACATATTTAACACATCTCGAGAGGAGTTCCACTCACTAGCACCCGCACAATCACACCATGAACAGAACATTACTAATGCATCTAACGCTTCGCTTCATTCAAGTTCTTCCCCTCAAAAAATTCACCCAACATTGTCTCGAGATCCTCCGGGATATATTTGATATACTTCTGGGGAGTTTTGCCACCTTCCACTAAAGGACTGCAAATCGTGAAAAAAAGAGGAGACATAAATTACTACATCCATACATCATTTCACTGCAACCACAACCTAATGCCCTAGGCATTGTCCGTATCAAACAGCCAGCAATTAGAGGATAATTTCACGGGGGTTACTTAACTACAACTATCCATTCGAATCAGAGTAAAGGAGGAGAAAATACCCAAAACGTTTTATAAAGGCTCTGTAGGCTGGTAGAAGAACTTCGGCTACAGCAAGCCTTAATGACTCACGTAACTCTGTATCCGGAACAGTCCACTGAGATTGTTTCTGATGTAGTTCCTCAAATTGCATGTTAAAGGTCTTAAACCTGATAACCAGTTGAGCTTTGTTCAGTGAGAATTTTATTTCAAATTGTAAAACTGATTCATTGAACACACCCAAAAATAAAAATAAAAAGAGGGTGAATTTTTCTTGAAGAGGAGATCAACGTTGACCTGTCCTAAGGACACCCACCTCAGCAACTTTATTATGGATGGAGAATGGAGTTGGCCCAGAAGCTCTAGATGGAGAGTCATAACAGCAGATTTTTCAAACATGAGACCTGATCCTAATTCTGACAACAAGGTGACATGGCTAAATGCAGGAGATAGAAGATTAACCATCAGAAATGCTTATAGCTTAGCTCGCAATAGCAAAGCAAGAAAGGATTGGGCAGCTCTGGTATGGAATAAAGAATTGGTTCCGAGGCATGCTATGGATGATGGTGCAACAGAAACTGACAACCCTGGACAAATTGACTGCATGGGGCCTAATTCAAGTAAGCTGATGCTTCATGTGCCAAGGGGAAGAGGAGTCACATAACCATCCTTTTTTTTTTTCAAATGCATTTTTGCCAAGGAAATATGGGATAGAATAGAGAATGCTCTAATCTGGAGGAACAACAAGCCTTTGGATGCAAATGGGATGCAAGATCTCCTGGTATTAAGCGTGTACAGGTTTAACAAAAACTCAAAAAAAGACTATAGCGGCAGGATGTTACTACCTTTGGAAAGAAAGAAGCAAAAGAAGGGTGAATGCAATAGCAAGTAGCATAGAAGCATTAGCTAGAACTATTCTTGTATGCGTTTTGTAGTTATGATTTGTCCCCTTTATTTACTTCCAGTATCCTTTTGTTTGTTTGATACTAGAACTGAGTAGCGGCTATAAATTTTGTTTGTACATCCCTTATGTACATTTGAGTTAAAAAAATTATATCATTCAATCAAAAAACATTGACCTGTCCTTAACCAATGCTCTTGAAGCACCACTGCTATTTCCTCCATCACCACCCAGTGCTGTAGCACTACCACCTCCAGATGATGCAAGGCCTTGAATGGAAAGACATTGCAAAATCTGCAACAACAGAAGAAAAACCTTAATCCCACTAGGTGAGGAAAATATTGCAAAATCTGCAAAGCAGCAAACATGATAAGAAAATGCTCTGACCAAGGAAATTGTGAGTTGAAATATTGTAACCCTATGTTCACTTCCAATGGGTTGTTGAAAAAATTACCACCAGTCAACAACTAAAATAATAAAGAATATATCAGTTGTAACAGTAACTTGTACATGCATTATTACATGAAATGTAATGTCTGAATACTAGACTTCCACGCTAGCTTATTTTTCTCTAAATGTGCAGATATTTCCCAAATATCCATCAACAAGAAAAAATTTCCGGGTTATCTTACAGTTTTTACCAACTTAGTACTGAAAGAATACAAATACTAGAACTTTATAAAGGGCAAACTCAATCCATTACTCTAACAGAGGGAAACATGTAATGAGAAGACAAGAATCTTCACAAGCACTACTTTACAGAAATAATTTTGCTGGACAAATCCATTTTTATAAACCAGCTCTATTTCTTAAACTATTTAGTGTCAGATTTAGCCACTCTGTTTTTGTCAATGTGGCTCATCACCCATCATAATCTTCATGTACAATAGAAGTCAGACACCGACTTCTCGAATTATCTTCTTTTTCTCTTTGTGATCAAAGGCCAAGGCACAACGATGCTCTGATCCCATCATCTATATCCCAGATTTAAAAAAGCCTACAATGATTGTTGACTGCAATGCTTCAACTAGATCTATACCTTTGCCCAAGCATTCCTTTTATATTGATTTGCATGCTGTTGCACAATCCTCCGATGTCTTTGCACCCAATCATCCCCCAATAGATCCTTGGCTTCGGACCTGGAGATAAGAATCATGAGGTATTACACTGCATTTACACAAAAATGAAAATGCTTCTAAGAGTACAAGAAAACAAACCTGCGCACAGATCTAACCATGTAATGTATATTGTTCATGAGAAACAAGTGCGTTAAAGCAGTATCCTTGTATTGCTTAGACTTCCCGTCCAAATTGGTTTGAAGAGCCTGCATGATACGCATTGTCACGGCAGCAAGCTGAGAATTCGTTTCCTCTCCATTTTCAAATTCTTGAAATAGCTGCTTCAAAGTCGACTGATAACTGTAAGACAAATGGATAACTTAGTTAACATGCCAGCTTTTTTCTATCCCCCAACACCCCCTCACACACACAACCAAATTCCATGGAGAATCAATTTCAGAGAACTACTCCAGAACATCATAAAACCTCGACTGCTGGAGGAAGCAGTATAATCAACCAGTATGTAAGTTGCAGAATTACCCAAAAATAGAACATTAAGAAAGGAAGCATAGCCAAAAATCCTGCATTTGTACCATTAAGAGAGGCAAAACAACGGTGCAAATCTCAATAGTGTTTGTCATGTTCTTGATGTTTCCATTAGTAGCCACTTAAATTATAATCCAATTCAATAGTGTCGTCAGAACTTACCCCAAGTTCAACTAGAGTGAGCATAGTTTAGCTTTCTGAGGATAGTGAAATATTCAACTAAAAGAGGGAAATGCATATAGCACCACAGCAGGCATTAAGTTTTCATCTCACTGCATTATTACTTTCAAAATTAATAATTTACAGAGTCCAACCAAAATACAAGGATCCCAAAAATGCAGTGATGAGAAAAAACCCAGCATGATTAAGCTTTATCACTAGCAGAGAGGCTCTTCTTCTACTTTCTTTTCTCGATAAGTTCAGAATTATTATTCTTCTAGTTGGATGGAGGAGATAACACTTTGTGCATCAGGCAACACAATGCTGAAAAGTAAGATATGGAGGAAGCCAGAGAAAACAAATGCACAAACTCATATCAGAAAAGATGTGAACCTCTACCACTAGCTTTGAAGTCTAGTGGTGGAGTTCCTGTGGTTTCACTCACAAGTCGAGGGCCCAAACACACACATGCATCACCACTTAATGAAGAAGAAGGGGGAAAAAAGGGAACAATTGCCATTTTGACCCCCCTTAAGTTTTGATAATGTGCGCTTACCCCTTAACCTAGACAATGTGGACTAAGCTCATAAAATTTTCCTTAAATTTAACTCCTCAAGCCACCACTAAAGACTCCAAAAATATTTCCTTTCTGGGGCAGTCAGGGAGGTAAACTGCCTATTTGTGGACTCTGAGAACTAGGCCCATGTTTTCTGAGTTAGGGGGGAGAATTGCACGAATTACATAGTGAAGGGAACAAGGGGCATTCAATTGGGAGAGGGAGGGGTAGTGGGGAAGAACATGCGATACATTGAAATACTCGAGGGATTTGGAAAGATAAGGAAGGTGAATAGATGATTAAGAAAGTGCCATCATGTATTTATTAATTATAATATATATATATATATATATAAAGCTCAACCCAACAGGACAACTCAAAGGTAAAGGAAATTTAGCATATATTAGGTATTACTCCAAAAATCAAAATTCATACCTTAAAAAACTGGTTCAAATCCATGACTATTTGCCAAAGTTGTTTCAATCACAGTACTATCCTAATACAACCTTGAAAGATTAACAAGATAATTAACAGACAGATGATCTCAAAAGGTGTTTCCTGATGAAGTAAACATGCAAATTTCATATCAGCCAATGTAGCTAACTTATAACTGCTAGAAGAAGCATGGTTAACTCATATGCTTTTTTATAGAAGGGATACTCATTTCTTTCTTCCAACCCCTTCCCCACCCCCACCTTTCTTCTCCCTCAACAAAAAATATGGTTTGAGCGTTCACATAATTCATATAGCTCAGCTGAGAGCACCAGCAATTAGCAAAAACTACCAAAATACCGAATAGAAGGATACTCAAATTATGAATTAGAACACAGCAAGCATGCTAAACATTTGCTTCCAAAAACTCACTAGCAGTGATGGAAACAAGGTATAAGACAGGTTACTATCAATATTGCACTTTTTCGTAAAGAACATGTGCATAAGTCATAAAGCATAATTAATGGATTCATGGCATTCTGCTTTCTACATGATTAAGCTCAAGATCTAACTCCTGTTTTCCACCAAAAAAAAAGAAAGAAGAAGAAGAAAAAGAGCCCCTGTCGACACAATTATCAACAGTAATGATGCTACATTCCTATCAAAAATATCTGAAAGAAGCAAGTAATATTTGTTTCACTAACAATAGAAAACCTTATTCATCAGAGAAAAGAAACTATAAAAGTATACACAGATTTAAGGTCCTTACTCGAATAAAAACTTCACATAATTGATAACATAGCTTGTCAATGGATGCACAGTTCCATCAGAAACAGCTGTTTTTGTAGCATCTTTTTCAACTGCTTCTTCAAAATCTCCAAATGTCTCTTGGGCTGTTTGGGCCAGCCTCTTTGTCAAACCCATTGCAGATTCTCTGATTTCGCTACATGCTTTACCTTTGAACAGTGATTCAATCTGCTCATAGACAATAGCTTTTAACTTAATTGTCTGAAACAAGCAAGAAAACCAGAGTACAACTCTCATGGAACGTAAATAAAATTAAGGTAATAAACTTTACACAAGCATTAGCCAACAAAAGCACATTTGAAGCTTAAAGAAAGAATTCTCCCTAGATTGTTATGTATAAAAGAATCAAGAAGACACTTTGGATACTACATTGCAACTAGAACTAAGCACCAAGCAGCTTAAATGACATAATATGATCATTGAACCATTGAGTTGAGTACATGTAAAGTTTATTCTGCCGGACCCATATCCATGTTTGATTATGGATGTTCTAATTCAGTTGATGATTTGATCTTGCAGGTTGCCTTGTTCTCACTTGCAGCGCAGCTTAGTCAACTACAAGCTTGATTTTCAGTAGAGACCGGATCCAACAAGTCTGAAATGGTGCAAAAGCATGGAGCAGGCCCAAATCAAGTGCCTATAATCGTTTTTTTCCATTGGATCACATGGAGTGATTATAACGGCTCTTTAAAAACAAAGAAACTTACTTGCACAAAAGTGAATTATGGCTGTGTTCACAAGCAATTTTACAGTCAGCAGCTAAGAGCATTGATAAAATTGTTGACTTCAGATGTAGCACTTCAGATGTAGCACTTCAGATATAGCACTTCAGATATAGCATCTCTTCATATGATTTTACTACTAGTTGCTCAAAATGGAACTTTCAGTGAAACAGCTACTTTGATACTACCATAAAAAACTTCGTAGCAGTAGGAGACAAGAAGGTTATTTTCAACAAGCAAAATCATTTTTATCTTTTTTAAAGGCGTAATTCAACAAGTATAACAATGGTAAGTGCATCCCATCAATACATGTGCATGCATGCGCATTTGTCTATGTCCGTGCATGACAAATTAAACATGAGCATAGAAGAAAAGGAATAATCAAAAGATTTGTGTAAAGGGAGGAAGGCAAATTGTCTTTTATCCAGTTGAAGCACGATGACAGCCAAGCATTTAGTAATGAGTTTCCTCCTCCTCCTGTTATGAAAAAATGAACTAGTAGGACCAAACAGAGAGGGGCTACTACCTAACACGCAGTGTACTAGTGAATAAGAAAAGTAGATCAATACTATAAATGATGGATGGGAATTTAGGATTGAACACATTCAGTGCTTCACCCTGTCTCCTTCCATTAGGGACTGTGAATGATGGAATTCTATGATAAAGCCTTTATTGCGACAAAGCACCACTTATTGATTCCTCTGTTGGAAGAAAGATTGAGTATGCGTGCGTGTGCATTTGTATGGTTATATATTTTATAGACAAATAGATAGATCCTGAATCTTATCGAGTGGTTGAATGGGTCAACACAAAAAGTTTAGCAAACAACCCATCATGCCATTATACAAATTCCAACTATCTTCAGACCTACAGGGAAAACAAAGTGGTTTATTAAGTCATCAATACCTCAGAATGGAGTTCTCGCATTATTTCATACATGTCTAGAAGCACAAACAATTTTTCCGGCGATCTCTTGCTTCTGGCTATTGCTTCACCAAAACTGAGCAGGACCGAGACACTGCTTGCAGTAACATCAGCAAAAGTTTGATCCCTGATAGAATCAAAACCTTCAAACATCTGATCACACACTTTCCGCTCTCCAGCAAATAGCAGTTTGACCTGTCTTAAGAAACACAGATGACAACACCAAACGTGCATAACCTTGAACAAAAAATTTGCTGCGTTGTTAAGGATCCTTACAGCTATGCGCATAAAATGAATCCAATTCCCAATCTTTGCCTCCAAAACCTCCCATTGCATCTTTTGGACATCCTCTTTGCTAAGTTTTTCAACACCAAGTTTGCAAAGGCTTTCTCCCAAAACAGGTGATCGTATATCTCTGCATAAAGCTTATATAGTGACAACAAAGTACAGCAAAATTTCTTGAACTTCCCAAGCATAATCATAAATGCTGTAGAAATTATTTCACAATAAAGCAAGCTTGACTGGTGAAATGGTAGAGGATCAACAACAAGAGGTTCAAATAAAGTGTGTTTCCATTATGTTTTGCTCCTTTCCAATTTTAATCAGCAAAAAGAGGAAAAATCAGGTCTCCAACCTATATTTCCCATTACGATGTTTATCATTAGTCGCAAATACGAGGAAAATAGAACAGAAAAAAATTATGATAAATTTGAAAAAAATTAAAATAGAAAAATATTAAATTAGCATTTAGTACCCACAGTTACAACAAGTATGATAAAAATTAAAATAGAAAAATATTAAATTAGCATATAGTACCCACTGTTACAACAAGTATGATTCCATGTTTTCTCTATTCCCTGCTGCTCTATTTCTGTCTTCATTTATATCTTACTAGCTATTCCTATTCTTGCCACAAAAACAGCAGTCATGCTTTAACTACAGACCATGGGAATAGCCACTCTTAAAACAATTTTAGCAAATTGCAATATATAAAATAAGCAAGGACAAAGCTAAGAACAGCCCATAGTGACATAAATGCAATAAGTAAGCAAAATTCCCATCCATTACGCTCAAGTTGAAGCTACACCAAAAGCCAAAAACAGAGCCCACAATTTTTAGCCCCTACTTGAAGCTCCTATCAAACTGGTCACAAAATAAGAACATTCCAATTTCAAAGCACTAAAGCCTCATATTTTATTCAAAAAGAAGCACTCAAACTTCACCATATGAGCAAAGAGATGGAGCATCATTTGTATTGAGCTAAGATTCTACATTTGGTTCCTCGAGAATTAGCAAGTTTTAAATGAAATATTTCACTGTCCTTTATTAAATTCTTTGGACAGTATAACCAGTATCCCAAATTACAAGCTAGGGTAGCTCTCTCTCATAGACCTTCTGTTTCTCACAACTTATCAGTTAAGATGATCTTGAAAACTCCACTTAGATAGGGAAGAATTTTGTTACAAGTCCCCACTGAAAATCAACCTCATAAATATATTAGTCCTCAACTAATCCATGAAAACCACATCATCAGCATATAACCTTCCAAATGAGGCCACCAGTAAAACTTACTTTACAGGTGAATAAATTTTACAAAGCAACTTACATCGATATCATAATGCCAACAACAATGATAATTGGAAACACACAAATGTAGGAGACAGCCCAGCAGCCACTAGATTACGTAAAACAGTAAAAAATGGTAGCAGAACTAATCTGTAAGTATCCAGGCTGATAACTAACTCATAAATGAGAGATTGAAAATGCATAGTGTGACCAGATTTATTGCATGGAGCATCAGAAGATAATACTTTCAAGATGATCAAAAGACAAAATAACATAAAGTACAGTAAAATACATGGTCAAACACAGGTTTGAAAAAAATTAAAGCATTAATGGACATGCGTGTCGCTATAATACATCGTATATTTCTCACCCATACAATAAACCACTAATCCAAAAGATTAAAATGCAAACATAGCAGTGCCAAATATGGCCTGTCCATAGAAACAATACCGGTACATTCTTAATAACTGCTGCTGATGGCCAGCTTGAACCATTTGTTGTGCTAAATCATGCAGCAAGGGCAAAATCCTTGGTGGTATGAGAGTGGGAGGATTGTAAACTGCATTGTCCAAGTTGCCATTTTGATTTTCAGTGTGATTATTTGAAGAAGGATTGCGACTGCCAGATTCATGCTCCCCTGATGATGGCCGCAATGAATTAGGAAGACATTCGAAAAGACGTTCAGGTTCTACAGGTTTGCTGAAATGTTCACAAACAATTCCAATAAGTAAAATACAAATAAATTTGGTTAGATAGAAATAAAAAGGCATATAGGAATTGCAAATCCAACACTCTACATCGATATTCAAACAAACCACAAACAACAAACATATTGTGCAGAATGTAAAAACAAAATCACCAAACACTAGGTATATTCAATATACATAAGCATAGTCATAACCTGGATCTAGCAAAAGAGAAGGGGCACTGACAAAGATGTAGAAGGGACAAGCTTATTGCCAGTAGAAATTCTTCAATGACTAAGATTTTTAAAAACAAGCCAAATCATCCAAAACAGAAATGCTAAATCATCCTAGATCTCGCATATAACAGAGTAGTACTATAAGGTCAACACAAAATTGACTTATGGTACCTACTCCAACAAGCAGATGATTGCATGACACTGCCAGCAGATAGGCTCAACCAGTGACTGATCCCAATATATAGGCCTAAGTTGAGTAAAAAATAAAGGCATCCCATATGAAGCCTGATGGCCACATAGTGAGGAAAACAGGAACAACAGAAAAGCAAGACAGAGACAGAAAATCCCCTTGCATGGAGAAGAACTCCTTTATGTCCAAGTTAAAGCAAAAATAAACTGTAGACAGAAATTTACAATCAAATTGGAAAAAAGAACTTAATCAAACAAGCAACATTCCCTATAACTTTAAAAGAGATTTCTGCAAAGGTAACAGGGGGAACCAACACTATGCTAACTACAAAGAACAAAGAAAAGAGTTCAATGCAACACCATGCTTCCTGTACATGGAACAATGTGACTGAAATGCTCAAGAAAAAGTTAGAGATGAGTTTGTTAAATTACAAGCAAACTAACAGCATAAAGCATTTGCATGTACCTGTAGGATGATAAAAGCTGCTTAAACTCATCCTCTAGCTTTGAAATAGCCTTGGCAAGGAGATTGTTCGCCTGCGTAAGTACCCCTTCGGTACTTCTAAAGCTTTTGTTGCTACTAAAAAACCGAATACATTTTCTTAGTTGATCAATAGCTGCTAAGTAACTTTCAAGATCCTCATGTGGCCCTTTTAATATTTTAGATTCTGCCTGCAAGACAATTCCTTCTGTCATGAAAAATGATGATAACATGCAGTAAAGGCAAAAGATATATTCATTCAAAAACTCTCCATAAATGTGAACATGCTCCAGACATTGAATATCATGTTATGGAAGGTGCATTCTTAATAGTTTGGTGAACCATCCACATTATGAAATTACAATGTTAGCCTTATTGTTCCCACCATTTCCTAAAACCAGCTTTTCTTCAACTTCAACACTTCTTTCTTTCTTCTTCTTCTTCTTCTTCTTCTTCCATTTTTTTTTTTTTTTTTTTGGTCTCACCTTCTTCCACTATCTATCATCTCTGTCATTTTTCATCTTAGGAGTATCATCTGAACAGTGACCAAACTCAGCAGCAAATCCAGGATATGCTTCATCAATAGATTAGAATGCTTTGTTTGTTATTGGGTGAGTGAGCTATTCTACTTGACACATTTGAATCTTCAATTACGTAAAAGATTGTTATTTCTTCCTCTCATTTTCCTTCCTTTCACGAATATAATGTATAAGTAGAAAAGTGAAAGGACTTATCCTCTCTTTTCTGATTCAATGGCTTTGGTTCGGCCTCCTATATTATCTAATAATCTTATTCTGTTACTCATCATTAGGTGACATTAGTACTTAGGCAATAGTGTTGAACATCTTCAGTCAATAATACTCTTCTGCTTTTATTGAAACTGTTATACTAAAATTAGCAAGGAATAAGTATAAAATTGGTCACTCATACTCTCTGTGAGGACAAATTAGGATCTTAACCTTCAGTTTGAAGCAATTGGTCCTGGAACCTTATAAATGAAACAATTACATCTTTGAACTCTGGAAAGAACCAAATAAATTCATTAACTTGCATAAAGAGACAAATCACAACAATTTGGTGGCATCCACAAACTTTTTTTTTTTGGTAAGGATCCACATACTTTGTTAAAGTGTGTCCTGTTAGAAACAAACTATGCTACATAGGGACTGCCTCATCGGAATTTATGGATTTGTCTCAAGTAATGATTTAGTGAGTTCAAGGATCCTTTTATAAGTATGCAGTGAGTTCAAGAACTTAATTGGCACGTTACCAAAGTTCAAGGATCTAATTAGTCTGTCTGTGAAGTTTAAAAACCTAACTGGTCAGATTATAAGGTTCGGAGATCTAATTGGTCCAAACAAAATGGTATGACCTAATCAGTCTTTCCCTGGAAGTACAAGGGACCAACCTACTATTAAAGAGGATATGTATTCCATTCATATTCCTAGAAATCATACATTCTCATTTATTAAATTGTGAAAGATACAACCTACGTGAATACATTTATTGAAAGAAAATTATCCATATTTACTAGGATATACAACATTCCACATATAAAAATTACTAAATAAGTATTAAGCATAAAAACAACTCTTAAAATGACAGTGGGACCATTTAAAAGTCTTAAAATGCCATGGTTAAAAGTCTCAAACCACCATACGGTATAACAATTGGAAATTTAAAAAAAAAAAAAAACAAAAGTCAAAATCTTACTCATATGGATACTAAAAGAACACATTTCATCACTGACCAATGTAAACATAAACAGACCACCTCTATACAAAAAGCCACATGCACACAGAAAACCCAATATTCTTTTTAAGCAAATAAAATAAAATAAAAAGAAAGACAGAGAAGGGCAACCACATGATTGCTAAACAAACTGAATCATACTTCATATCTTTCCTTCTCAAACATCTAAGCCAAACTTTCCTCATCAACTATCCAATTCCAGATTTATCATCCTAGTCTAGGATCGCTTTACCACAAAAGCTATGTTTGCATTGATGTCATACAAATACTCACATTCTTGTATTAGCGATACTTATTTGAACATCTCAATTCTCAAATGCACAGCATTAGACCTATGCAGCATAGGCAAAATTGACAAGAAATCGATACAAATTACTAAATAAGAGACCAGATTAAATATATGGTTTGACATGAGAACCTGGCGATAGACATCAAACTGTGTCAAGACCACCTCTGCAGCCTTCAAAGTCTTGTCGATATTCTCATGAGCTTTCCTGATAGAATGTGTTCTGATCTGTAAAACAAGACAAACTGCTTGTCAAATCAATGAAAGAGGAAAGCTCAAATCAGCAATATATAAAAGGTCTATGATAAAACACACTCTAAATCAGGTCCAAGTTCCCAGTTAACCTAAATAAAAAGATACTAAGATAAGCCGGCACACCAAACCACATTCATAGTGCAGCCGTTAATGACCAGGATATAGATTATTACTATTGCATTATAAAGGTACCACTATATTGACTTCTTCTGTTTTTCAAGCCACAGCATCCCGTGTGGATATAAACTCTCTCCTAGGCCTCTCAAATTTTTCTCATGAAAAAGCTAACTCCCTTTCCCTAGCTTGCCACAATATCTCGCACAAAATAACGGAAAAAACATCTCCTCATACTGGGAAAAACAATTTGGCCATTTCCATCACTCCACTACCTTCACTTTCCTGTTACCCAAAAAGTCACAGTTCAACATTTAGACCTTTAACCTTAAGATGTTGAATAATTGCTATTTTATCCAACTATAGTCACGAATAACCTGTCTAAAGCAATGTGCTTGTTTGACATCCAACCCCGGTCCTAATTCCTTCTCGGCCACCAAATGAATTCATAAAAGGCTAAACTTGAACTGGATCACATAGCTAATACGCTATATCATATACTCAAAATCTCACAAAAATTAAAACCTATCTGGCAAATCATTCCACTTTATTCCAATATAACCACAGCATAAACTTCAACTGCTCAACATTCAACGCATTTCCACACAATGATGTCTGTTCATCCTTTCCAGGTGACCACCTTTATTACTCCAATACACTCAGCTTTCTCAACAAACCCTAGCAAATCGATTGACCAAACTTCACTCACATAAACGCGCCGTTTCAGTTAGTCAACACAAAGACAAAGCCTTCACAGCTAAACTAGGTTTCAATTCCGATCGAGGAAAGAGAGAATCGGAGAAAGGGCAGAAAGTCAGCACACCTGAGTAGGTCTCATGGCGGTTTCGAGAGCGGAAAGACGGTGATCGAAGGAACCTAGAATGGAGACCACGTTTTCAGTAATGTTTTGACTCTTCTGGAGTGATTCTCGCATTAGTTTCGCCTTGTCTCCAAGTGGATCACTGCCTGATCCCATCAGTATAACTCCCATGGTGTTCGCGCTCTCTCTCTCTCTCTCTAAGTAGGAAGAACAAGAAGAAGAAAGAAGAAGAGTGAGTATACAGCTAGGGATTAGTTGGTTGCTTTGATATGATTAGCAGAATTATAGAAGCAAAGGAATAATGAAATGGTTTGGTGGACGCATGGGACCATAGGCAGTTTAGACACAAGCAGAGAGAGGGAGGGAGAGAGAGATTGCTTGGGATTTTTTGTAATTTTGTATCAAAACCGTGTTTTTTAATTTTCTTTTTCCTTTTTTTTTCTCTATGAAAGAAAATTTATTAAGAAAAATGGTGAAAATCAAAAGCAAATGTCATATTCCATAATGGACCTCATGTTGACTTGGTAAAATGTCCATTTCATTATTCATTTCTCCTCTTATGCCACGCGTATGTACTTAAATTTTAGACACCTATTTGCTCTCCAGAATAAATTTCTATTATCTAAAATGTTCAACAGCAATTTATGTATTGCCCTAATAAATTACTATTAAATGATCTATTATCCTTTGCCATAAATGTCCTTTTGCTGTAAATGTTTCTCAAACATCACTTCAACAGGTTTAGAGAAAAGGTATAACTAATAATTTGTTTTTGTTCCAATCTAATTACTTACTTTGTTTTATATCAAATAAACAATATAATAACTATTATGTTTTTATTATATTCCTATTAAATTATAATTCAATTCATTTCTTATTTTACACAGTAAAGTGAACAGATGGTAAACTAAAATATTTAAATTTAGTGAAAATGAGTAGAAATATATTCATATTAAATTTCATTTAAGAAAATGAGCAAAAATTGATGAAAATGAGAAGTAAATTGAATTTTTAATTCTATTCCTATCGCTATCAGTATAGGAACTACCACTACGAGCCTTGAGATATTACTTAACTAATATGGAAACTGCCATTGCAAGCCCAACATCTTCTTAATTCTATCTAGATCATTTATAAGCGTAACTCTATTAGGGGCAACACCACTCAAAGATCATGAAGGTGTCCCTCAGTGATGTGCCACCTAGGTCAAACCATACATAAGCAACAAACGAATTAATAGGCGAATATTGATTAAGTCCATTTTACTATCTCTAACCTAATGAGCATAGCCATCAAACATGGTAAACACGTACTTGATTCATAAGCAACAACCGAAACAACCAATTCTAAACTTAAATCACCTTCTATGCTTGAAGTATTACAAAAAGCATGATTGCTTTAGTATCATATTCTTGAATTCGAAAACACTAATTTATACTTATGTAATTATACTTTACCTTGAACTTGTTGGTTAGAAAAATAACTAGGTTAATAGTCGTCAGCTTAGGTTTAAAGATCATTATAATTTGCTTTTAAATAATTAATTAAGAAGTGGATATATTATAAAAAGAGAAAATAAACAAAAGATAAATGAAATAAAAATATAAGATGATCATGTAGAGAATTACGGCCATGTTTCTTGGTTGTGCTTTTCATGTACATAACACCCTTTAGTTCACGGCTATGTTCATGCCCATGCTCTTAGTGGTGAACTCTACATCTTTCTAATCAACTCCATACTCAAAAAACTAAAGGAAAAACACACCCAATGGGTTTACAATAGGATTATGCCTATGATCTTTCCTAGAAACCTATAAAATCCATGTTTCTTCTCTCTTTGACCATAACCATTCATAACACTTCACAAGATCAATACTAACGTATTGTAAGATCCAAAATTCCATTCCTTTTTTATTCCAAAACACTCAATAAAGACTAATACTCCATTAATTCCTTTATATTTAATCCTTTACACGAGTAATTATGCAACATCCTACATAAATTAAAACATTTACCTTAATGGTTTGGTTATTTTAGATCCAATAATCATTAAGAGATTTCTCCCTAAAAAGCTTCAACAAAACCTCCACGAATGGAAATCTACAATTAAATTCTCACTTAATAGGATATATGGATAAAGAAGGCATGACTTTCATTTTTACAATAGTTATTTGCTCCTATCTTGTCACTTAACTTAAAAGAGTTTTGTCATAAAGAGAATACTCTTAAGAATATGCAAGTTAGAATTGCAAGACTTTAATTAATTAATCAGTAGGATTTCTAAATTTTAATTTATTAACTTACTGTAATATATAAATAACTGTAGATATTCAATATTCCACAGTCCCTGAGAATTGCAAAGAATCAGTATCACTTACCAAATAATAAGACAGGGTAAGTCAATTTTATAGATTACAAAAAATACTAAATTATATAGAACCCTAACATATAAATACTTTTCACTTAGGGTGCTCCTATACTAGCTATATGTTTCCCCAACTAAATGTAGCTTTCTCTTGCATAGCTTAGATTTATACTCTATACTCAAGCTTATCCTAATCCCAGCTCAAATAGACCTGCAAAAAAAGTTATAGAGGAATGAGCAAACCATAATTCAGTAAGTTCGTTTATTGCCACTATCATTCCGATAAGTTATCAAACATTATTAGCATAAATGTAAGTTTATTTACATACGAAATAGATGTAAACACAATAAATGCAAGCAACACATTATAGGAGTCTAGAATTATGGAAAGTATAGATTTACATCATTTACATGTCAATTATCCTCTGTACTTACCTGTACTAGTTGCCTTATGTTACTCACACAACGCTGCCTATGGGCACCATCTCTTTAGATGATATTCGACTATTATCCTAGTTGAGAAAGAAATATCAATCCTAAGAGGTGGGCCCCAACTAAAGCCATTTACTGTTAACAAATCATATCCAAGACCCGATAGGCTCAATATCTGTAAATCTAATCTAAGGCCCTATGAGCACAATTATGCAAGTCCTCCTGCTATCAATTAATTGAAGATATTGTACTAGCTTCATCTCAACGATAAAAATATTATCAATGGGTACTATGAGTGTCATGCCCCGAAGCGGTAGAGTCGCAACAGCTCCGCCGTGTAAACCATCTTAAGATAGAAGTTGACCTTACAACCGCTATCTTAGACCTGATCTACACAAGACGTCCACGACTAACCCGCTTTGAAGTAAACAATTTGTAATTTAAATAAATTATTTACCTAAGAAAGTGAGAAAATACATATATACACTATAATTTAGTTAGTACAAATATCGTTTACAATATTTCTCAGTAATATATTTCCTAATTATTACATTATTCAAAAATGAAAAATTCTAAATAAAACAAAACTTAGACCTTAAGAATATACGTTCGTTCTTCAAATATTTTTCCTCACTCCCCAGGATCCAGCAGTTGCTAGCTTCAGGGTAGTTATATGCCGCTTTTTAGCCAGTACCTACACAATATCCATAGGGATGTGAGCAATCACAGCTCAGTAAGTTAGGATGGAGGACTTAAAACTATACCATAAACACAACAAGGTTTTCAATCAACTTATTAAGTGCAATGCATGTGCAAGCAAATGCTATCATACGACGTTGTCCGGCCCATCATGAGATTAGAGAAATTGCGCCCGCTCTAATCTGGGTTGAGGAGTTGCCATTAATACAACAGCTCACGACCAAACCCAGACTTATGTAATGGAGACCTCGCTCATCCCGCGACTACCTTCAAACCATTGTCTTCACCCTCGCCACGACCTCCTCTCTTGTCACTTAGTTCGACTAAGGATGAAAAATGGACCAATTGCAATCCTGCGCTATCCCTTTCAAAGGAGTCGGTATTTGGCCGGAGAGTCCTAAGTTCTCCTAATGGGTTGCCATGTAGGTCCAATTATGATTATAGGTCGTATATTTGATTAGGTCCAGTTTAGGGTGATCAATTATTTCATACAAACCATACAATACAAGCCAGGACAACAGACAGAATCATAGTATCATTCATTATCAAGCATATGCACACATCCAACTATCTAACAAGCACAACCAAACATAACCAAGCATAATCTTAAGCCTCCAAAATACAGCAACGTAGTAATCCCAACCTACCTCGACTCCTCGCTTACTCACTCAAGGTCCGATTTGCTCAGGCCATCGCCGATCATCCCTATAACACAAACGTGGTTTCAGTTTTTCATATAACTGTTATAGGTTCGTTTTATCCTATAACGCATATTGTTATGTGTTGTTTAGGGTTTAATATACCTAATTATCTAAATCTTAAGTCTTTTACAATTATTCTAGGTTTGGGGTTAGGTTCAGGTTCGGTTTCTACATCAATTTTTAAATTAGGTTTTAGTTCGATTTTTATATATTATTTTATACTCGAACCCTATAAATTCGTTTCAACTCATAATGTAAAATTAATCACATTACTTCCCGATCTCCTAAATACCATCATTATCTCTAATTAGTATTTTATTCCACCTGGTATACTTAAATCCTTATTAATGTACCGAGTTTACTCCAAATGTGAGAAATGTTTACATTTTTCCTTTAATTGCATAAATTCAAGTTTCCTATCAGATTTATTGTACATTTTTATTATAATATTTTCTATTTATTATATTTTTAATAATTGTGTATTATGTACTATTACTTATTATGTACATAATACACATTTAATATCTCTATTTCTCTAATTACCATCTCCTAACATCAATTATTATTTCAAAATGTCTAAATTCATCCTAAATCAGATTTTACACCTAATTACCCTAATTTACAAAATTAACTTAAAATGTACTATTTTTCCACATTACTTATTTACTACATAATTAACCTAATAATTACATCTAACACCCTAAATGCTACAAGTATTATACTCCATCAGATTTCAACATCCTAAAACACATACTTATTCACTAAATCAGTAATTAACCATTTAATTACTTAATTAACCCTAAATTACCCATTTTATGCCTCATTTTAGAGTCTAAAAATTATCTAAAATTTTCGAAAATTAATTTTTAAAAACAGGCTTCATAGAACTGTTCTATACCATCTAAGTAATCTACACAAAAATTTTGGGCTTGAAACTACACTCCTAAGGTCATTAATTTATAAACCGAAATATGTTCGATTTTGCACAATTTCTTGAGGACCCTATATCACCGATTTGGGTGGCCATGGGTATGTCGGCCCACCTGGGTATTACCACCACCGTGTGGTGGTGGTGGCCGTCCACTCCCAGCTACCTGTCGGGTCTGGGTTCTCCTTTGTGACCCTAACTGCACAGTTTTCCTTTTCTTTTCTTTTTCTGAATTTTATTTCAAATTTTTGAGTCTCTCTATTTTGTTCTAATGCTAAACTGTCCAAATGAGTTCTAAAATTTTTTTCCCTATTTATAGAGGATTTTTGTAATTATTATGCATTAATTAGACATGACTTTGCCCAATTTTCTTGATTTTTGTCTTTTGTGTTGTCTAATTTTAATTGGTTAATTTTTATTTTGTAGATCCTCACTTACCACGACCTGATTTGGATCATTCCTGATTTTTCTTGATTTTTTCTTAATTAATTATGAATTTTCTTTAAGTATTTAGTATTATTTTAGCACATTTCGCGTATTTTAAGTAATTACGCGTATTTATACCTACATTTAAATTCATATATAGTACAAATAAATATTCCTAAATATTATTTAGGTTATTTTATAATTTTTAGTATACATATAATTTATCTCTAGTGATTCGTTAAGTACCAGAATGCATTTTAGATAAATAACGAGTTATATACTTAAAATTTGAAAATTTTGTAGTCTCCTATTTTATTACTTATTTTCTTAAATTCAAATTTACGGGATCAGTTTACTAATATTTCTAGTTTTACTTTATAATTTAGACTTGATCGAATCTTTCAACCGATCAAAATCTCGGATTGCTAGTTTTGGGGCTTACAATGAGCCCTTACAAAAGTTATACAAAAATCTATATAAGATTGAGAAAACGTTCCTATAAATACTTTTCTAAAAAATTGGCAAAGCTAGCATACTCCATAAGTTATCAGTTAAGTCATAGACATACAATAAATACAACCGGCTATTTTGGTTACATATTTATATTTACCTATTTAAGAAGGTGATCATACGAATAATAACATACAGGGCAAAACAGTCATTCAAACACACAAATAATAACAACCAGCAAAATATCAAGCAAATATCAAGCACAAACAGATAGCGGATCATTAAAACTCTATCACCTGAATTAATGCTCATTTTATAGAACTTTGAAATGTCCAAAATTTGATAATTGAATACCAAAAAATAATAAGACTTATAAGTATTTGGAAAAGTTAAGCTTTTTAGTTAACTAAATGTTTATTGCAGTTTGTCTAATTTCCCACTACAATCCAAGCATGGCATGAACATAGTTTAACTTATTTATTGGGGTAAATAGGAAATATATGTGGTATATTTGTAAATAATTATATCCTATGTATTTATTTAATTTAAAGGTTTGTCTTTTTTATTAGTTTATAGTGCCAATTAACTTAGTTATCAATTATCATATCTATTTTTTTAGGTTTATCTTAAATCTTTACTCGTGTATAACTTTTTTATTTTAACTCCAATTTTTATGATTTTATATTATTGTTTTCAAATGTACTTTCATATAGAGTTGTCATGCCTTGAAGCAGCAAAATCATAATAGTCCCGTCGCGTAAATCATTCTAAAATAGAAGCTAACCATACAACCACCATCTTAGACTTGATTTATATGAGGTATTCGTGACTAACCTACTTTAACGTAAACAGCTCATAAATTAAACATATTATTTACTTATAAACTTAAGTAAAATACATACTTATATTAAAATAATCTAAGTATATTTATAAGTTTTAGCAATCTAATCACAATCTAATTGAATAATTTGTAAACTAATGCTAAAAGCTTTAAAATAAATCTAACTAGAGAGTGTATTTGGTCTTCGGTTTATATCCTCACTCCCTAGGATTTCGCAGTCACTAGCTTAAAAATAAATGTAAGCCGTTTCCTAGCTAACACCTGCAATAAAGTTTATAGGGATGTAAACAATCACGATTCGATAAGTTGAAACAAAGACTTAAAACTATACATCAAACACGAGTAGAGTTATTAATCAATTAGTTAGATGCAATGCATGTTCAAGCAAATACCATTACGTAACGTTGTCCGATTCGTTGTGAGATTAGAGAAATTGCACCTACTTTAATTCAAGTTGTGAAGTTTCCGTTCATGCAATAGCTCATGACCAAACCTAGGATTGTGCAATGGAGATACCGCTACTCCCACGACTACCTTCGAACATTTGGCTTCACCCTTACTATAACCTCCTCACCTATCACTTAATTCGACTAAGGATAAAGAATGGACCAATTATACTATTCAATGCTATCCCTTTCGAATGAGTCGGTTTTTGGCCAAAAAATCCTAGTGTTCCCCTAACGAGTTGTTATACAGGTTCAGTTTAAATTTATGAGTCAAATATTCAATTAAATCTGGTTTAAAGTTTTCAATCATTTTAAACAAATCATACAAATACAAGCCAAAGCAGCAAATTAGTAATCATATCAGCAACTCAGTAATCATATCAGGAACTCAGAATAAGCACATGTAAATAACTGACTATCTAACAAGAACAATACAGTACAATTTCAAGCCTCAAAGTATTACAAATTTATATTCTGAAATAAAGTAACGTATTAATCTCAACTTATCTAGACTCTCTGCTTTCTCACTCAAGATGCGACTTACATAGGCCATCACCAGTCATCCTTGTAATAGAAACGTTGTTTTAGTTTCTACATAACTGTCATAGATTAGTTTTATCCTCTAATGTTTATTGTTATCTTTAGTTTATGGTCTTAGTATACCTAATTATTTTGGTTTTTAAGTCTCCTATAGTTATTCCTACATCAAGTTAGGTTCCGATTCGATTTTGGAGTCAGTTTCTAAATTAGGTTCTAAGTTAGTTTCAGCTACGAGTGTTAAATGCAAATCTTAAGATCGTGTTTCAAACCATAATGTGAAATAAATCACATTATACTCAGGTATCCTAAATATCATTTTTGGTCTCTAATTAGCACTCTAATTCGTACAGTACATCATAATCCTAATTTAGCCAACGAATTTGCTCCTGATTTAAGAATAACCTATGTTTTTAATATACTTTCATAAACTCCTATTCCAAATCAAATTTATATCATATTTATATTATTATAATACCATAAATTTTTATCTAAGATATTCCACTCATTTATTTCCTATATACACATATTATGTATTGCTACATATTATATACTTATATCACATATTTAACACCTTTAACATTACATATATTATCTTTCACTATCAATAATATGTTAAGATCTCTGATTATATTCTAAATCAGAATTTATACCTAATTAACCCTAAATTACAAATTTAACTTAAATATACCCTTTTACCTACATATTTAATACATATTATACATAAACTCTAAGTAAATATATAATAATTAATATCCAAGCTCTATTAGTGCTATGGAAAATATATTATACTCAGTAAATTATGGTTGTCATATTAGGATAATGAAAAGTACTAAGATAGTTTAATATATATTATTTCTCAGTATACTAATTTTAGATCCGATTTTGCTAAAAATTAGCTTAAATTAGGTAAATGACCAAATAAAATTACAACATTCAAATTGAATATTTCCAAAATCATAACTAAGCTTTAGAAGTCATTACAAATCAGGTTCATTAAGAAATTTAATTAAAAACCTATTATTTCTTCCATATGAAAAATATGATAGATTCAACAAAATAATTTTAATAAATACTAAACGTATATTTTATAAAAAAATATTTTTATGTACATTAAATATGTCATATAAGAAATTTTTACACAAAAAATTAACGCAAAATAACATTATTTACAATTTTTTAAAATTCAGACAAAATTTGTTGAAATCAAGCATGTTCTTAAGAAACCTATATAAAAACTTCTAATTTTAAAAAATGGTTTGTTATTATGATTCTAAATGAAAAAAAAAAAACTTAGGGAAACCAAATTTCATAATTTTCTATACATATTTGATATTTTTACTAAATTAAACAAACTTAGAAAAGAAATTGGAACTCACCAATCAGCAAGCTTTTAGCCACCAACGGTGGCTCCACTATTGTCTATAGCTCTAGACATGGGGTCTACTTTCTAGTGGTGGTGACCATTCTTCTTCAGGTGGTTGTCGAATATGGGTTCCCTCTATAAGCCCTATTTGTACTATAATTTTTTAATTTTTTGTAAATTTGGTTTTTCTTCTTTTCTCTCATCTCCCTGAATTTTTCTTGATTTTAAACTGACTAAAATGAGTTTTAATGATAGGTTTCTAAATTCATAGGGCTGCTTAATTATTTAGTGAATTAATTGTTGCCATTTGTACCTTATATTTTCTTCCTTTTGTTTTCTAGTTGGTTATTTTTAATTAGCTCATTTCCTTCTTTAGTTTCCAGCTTACTACAACCCATTTCTAGATGTTTCTACTTTTTTTTAATTATTTAGTATTATTTTAACATATTTCAGATATTTTAAGTAATTTCGTGTATTTTTACCTATACATAAATACATATATGGTACAAATAAATATTATTTAATTTATTTTATAATTTTTAATGTGTATATAATTTATTTCTATTGATTCGTTAGTTATCGGAACTCGTTTTATGTATTTCCAATAAATAAAATGAAATTTTCATATAATTCAATCTTATAATAATTTATTATTTTATTATAAATTTTCTTAAATGTAAACTCACTGAATCATTCTTTCTACTATTCTTAGTTTTGTTGTAAAATTTAGATTGGATTAGATAATTTGTTCGATTGCTTTAAATTTTAAGAACCAAATCTCGAGCACTTGATTGCAAGGCTTACAAGTGAAACCCATTTTTGACATTAAAACTGGCATTTTCTATCATGGGCCTAAAATGTTACAACTTTATTCATTTTTAGCCCAAGTGTTTTTATTTATCATTTTGAGATTTTCTTTAATGATTTTATTAATTGGATATTTTTATTTCTAATAATGACTTATATAATTTTTAGTTTTGTATATTCTCTAAATATTTTTATTTTTGTATTCATTTTGTAATGATTTCTTTATTTTACTACTTTAAGCTTAAATTATTAATTATCTTAATTTTTGTTACAATTGTAATTTTCTAATTAATTTATTATTTTTTAAAATTACGGTTTTAATAAAAAATTAAGAAAAGCTAATGTGGTAGCTTCTTGTTGGTTCACCTTACAATTTTCCTAATTTTACTCAATTTTCATATTTTACTCATTAATAATATTAATATATTTATATATAATATTATAATTAATTAAATGTTGTAAAATAGCTCCTATTCCACATTTAGAAGGTCATGTCCAACAAATGTACATAAATGTATATGTTTATACTTCTTAATCTATTTTAAGAAAATAAAGTACTATTATCCAGATACATGTATTTTCAGTATATTTACATATGTAAATACTTATACTAACTATATGTATATTTATTTAAACCTTAGAAAAATAGAATAATATATATACATATAGGCACATATATCTACTCCTATAGTCTACTACTTATGTATATTTATACTATCACGCCCCGAAGCAACAGAGTCGTAACAATCCCGCCATGTAAACCATCCTAAGATAGAAGTTGGCCTTACAACCGATATCTTAGACCTGATCTATACAAGGCGTCCACGACTAACTCGCTTTGAAGTAAACAGTTTGTAATTTAAATAAATCATTTACCTAAGAAGGTGAGGAAATTTATATATATTCGCTATAATTCAGTTATTACATTATTCAAAAATGAAAAGTAATAACACATGTGTTGATTCTTCAATGTTTTTTCTCACTCCCCAGGATTTAGCAATTGCTAGCTTCAGAGTAGTTGTTTGCCGCTTCTTAGCCAGCACCTGCACGACGTCTATAGAGATGTGAGTAACCACAGCTCAGTAAGTTAGGATGAAAGATTTAAAACTATACCATAAACACAACAAGGCTTTCGATCAACTTATTAAGTGCAATGCATGTGCAAGCAAATGCCATTGCACGACGTTATTCGACCCGTCGTGAGATTAGAGAAATTGCGCTCTCTCTAATCCGGGTTGAGGAGTTGCCATTAATTCAACAACTCACGACCAAACCCAAGCTTGTGTAATGGAGACCTCGCTCCTCCCGTGACTACCTTCGAACCACTGACTTCACTCTCGCCGCGACGTCCTCTCCTGTCACTTAGTTCGGCTAAAGATGAAGAAGGGACCAATTGCAATCCTGCGCTATCCCTTTCGAAGGGGTCGGTATTTGGCCGGAGAGTCCTGAGTTCCCCGAACGGGTTGCCATGCATGTCCGATTATGATTACTGGTTGTATATTTGATTAAGTCCAGTTTAGGGTGATCAATCATTTCATACAAATCATACAATACATACCAGAGTAACAAACAAAATCATAGCATAACCCATAATCAAGCACATGCACACATCAAATTATCTAACAAGCACAACCAAGCATAATCTTAAGCCTCCAAAATACAGCATTGTATTAATCCCAACTTACCTCGACTCCTCGCTCACCCACTCGAGGTCCAACTTGCACAGGCCATCGCCGATCATCCCTATAACACAAACTTGGTTTCAGTTTTTCATATAACGATTATTAGTTCATTTTATCTTATAACGCTTATTGTTATGTATTGTTTAGGGTTTAATATGCCTAATTATCTAGGTCTTAAGTCTTTTATAATTAGTCTAGGTTTGGGGTCAGGTTCGATTTCCGCATCAATTTCTAAATTAGGTTCTAATTCGATTTCTAAGTCCTAAATATGCTCAAATCCTAATGTGAAATCAATCACATTAAGCTCGAGTATTCAAATATCCTATTGGGTCTTAATTCAATATTCTAAATATTCGGTACACGTTATTTCTAATTGGGATATCGGATTTATCCCCGATGTGAGAAAATCTTACATTTTTATACAATTACCTAAAATTAAATCTTAATTCAAATTTAGTATTATTTTGATTTTTATTCTAATATTATTTAAATAACCCTAATTTTTTAGATTTATTAATTTACAATTCCACATATTACTAATTTCTTTCAATAACTACCTAATTTTCCAAATTAACTATACTTAATACTCCAAAGGCTAGGATTAGGGTTCCACATCAGAGATTAACATCTCTGAACATCTAATTACTAACTAAATCAGTAATTAGTATCTTAATCATTTAATTAACCCAAAATTATCCAATTTATGCCTCATTTTAAGGCCTAAAAATTATCTAAAATTTTTTAAAACTAATTTTTGAAAACGGGCTTCATAACACTATTCTATATCATCTAAGTGGTCTATAGAAAAATTTTGGGTTCAAAACTACACTCCTAAGGTCATTTATTTCTAAACCGAAACATGCTCGGTTTTGCACGATTTCTTAAGGACCCTATATCACGAGACATATTTTCAACAAAATAATATTTTTCCTAAAAACTACATAAAAAAATATTTTATAATAACAAAATTAATAATTTTATAATAATATTTACTATTTTTACAAAATTACACAAAATCGGACTGGAAATCGAACTCACCAATTTGGGTGGCTCCGGCCACCGCCGGTGGCCATGGGTGTGTCGGGCCACCTGGGCGTTTCCACCACCGTGTGGTGGTGGTGGCCGTCCACTCCTAGCTGCTCGGTGGATCTGGGTTCTTCTTTGTGGCCCTAACTGCACAGTTTTCCTTTTCTTTTTTTTTCTTTGTTTTTTCTCTAAATTTTCGCCTCTCCCTAATTTTATCTGATTTCTAACTGTCCAAATGAACTTCTGAATTTTTCTTGCTATTTATAGGGTTTTAGGATAATTATTATGCATTAAATTGGACAAGACAATTGCCTTATCCCTTAATTTTTTGCTTTTGTGTTATCTTAATTTAATTGGCCGATTTTTTTCTTATTTTTCCCAGCTGCCACGACCTAATTCTGGATGATTCCTGATTTTTTTTATTTTTTATTAATTAATTATGAATTTTATTTAAGTATTTAGTATTATTTTAGCACATTTCGCATATTTTAAGTAATTACGCGTATTTATACCTACATGTATATTCATATATAGTACAAATAATATTCCTAAATATTATTTAGGTCATTTTATGATTTTTAATATACATATAATTTATCTCTAGCGATTCGTTAATTATCGGAATGCATTTTACGCATTTTCGATAAATAACAAGTTATATATTTAAAATTTGAAAATTTTATATTCTTTTATTTTATTATTTATTTTCTCAAATTCAAACTTACGGGGTCATTTTACTAATATTTCTAGCTTTACTTTATAATTTAGGTTCGATCGAGTATTTCAACTGATCGAAACCTCGAATAGTTAGTTGTGGGGCTTACATATACTATTTCTTAATATTCTCCATACGTATGTATATTAAACTAAGTATATATTACATACTTTACATGTCCTACATATATATATATATAGTTAAGTAAATATAACATGTGTATGCACATAGTTAGATATAGTTAAGTATATACATGTATAAATACATATATATGAAGAAAAGAGTTGTATATACAACCAAATACATATTCATCTAATTTCATTACAAAAGATGCTAAAATACATATAACTCCTACTACATATTTCTAATACATAAAGTATCACAAAATACATAGGCAAATCAAATAATACATGTAAATTGATATTACAAGAAAAAAAATATATAACATTAAGAAATATTTTATTACTCTTAATATTGTATGTTTTGAAAAGAAATCCCCTTTATCTCCTTCTTGATATTGGTAAAATATTGATGATGGAATTGAAGTATATTATAGGAGTTAAGGTCTTCTTATGGTTAAAGGAAAAAAAAAAAGAAAGAAAAACAAAAGGATAGGAATTGGAAAAGAAGAGGAAGGGTGTTGGTCCAAGAAGGAAGGAAAAAGGCTTGATTTTTAGCTTTGAATTTGTTAAAAAAAAAAAGAGAGAAAGTTAAGGGGTTTCTAAAGTGATATGTTGGCTAACGATACAAGGAAAGAAAAAGAGAAAAAGATAAAGTGAGAATTTAACTTAGTTTTATCTTAATTCTAATTTCCTCATATGTGATAATATTGTAAAACACATGCATAACTCAAACATGAGGAAAGGGAAAGAAGAAAAAGGAAAGAAAGTTCACTTTTTTACTTTTCTAAAAGTATTTCCAACTTTTAGATAATGTTTTGAATAATATATAATGTAATTATGGAAGGAAATATAGGATAAAAAATTAATATATAAACATAAAATATATAGTAAAATTAAATCAAAATAATTAAATCAATATAAAGGTAACACACATATTTAAATCACAAATAATCATAAAATAATATTTGTAATCTTATTGATTTATTTAATTCATTTGTTACTCTTTATGTTTAGTAATTATTAGGAACTATCTCTATTCGTTTGTTCAATTTTACGCGATTAGAAGTGTCTATTGATAATTGTATTCAATTAGAGTTCTATCATTATTAAAGTAAATTTATATATTTTATAAGTTTAAGGTTTTGGTTTTAAGGTTTTTATCAAGTTTGAATTCCATCTCTTATATTTACGTATATATAAGGTTTAGGGTTTTTATACGCAATTAAGGTTCCAAATAATATATCGGTGATTTTTATATCCGTTTTAAGTTTTAAATTTAAAATTTTAATCAATTTTTAACTTATGTATTTTTTTTTTAGTTAGGGAAATACCTATAGTACTCGAGTTTGACACGATCTCCCAAACACTAAATTTATGAGGTTTACAACTTCTCTATTGCATTTCAAAAGAATTGTAACTTCATTCAAACCTTATTTCATTCTATTAGTCAAACGTGCCAATAGAGTATAAAAAGTAATAGAAAGGAACTAATGGGGATAGCTTACAAACCCCCTTTGAAATCAAGTGTCTCTTGTGCATTAGAAGCTTAACTTTCCTTGAAACAAGTCATTCTACATCAATAAATCTTGCAAATAACAAATACTAGCATATTAGTAAACTGATATTGCATATCTATGTGTTATTAATAAAGATTCAATAAGTACACATGGTATGTAAATATCAATAAAATATTGACATGAATATTGATAAAAGGAATAGTTCCCAAATCAATTATCGTGATTTGCACTTGACATATATATCAATATCTTATTGGTATCTACATACCGTATGTATATAATACGTAGCGTATATTACCCATTGAATCATTTCTTATTATTAACAAACCTGGTGAAAAGAGATAGTAAATATCAAATAAACACAAGAGAACAACATATTATAGTTTGTTCATACCTAATTGTGTAAGAGGAGGAAGTGAGACAATGAATTTTAGAATAAACAATAAAAATAAAGTTTATTGATATTTCATTACATTCTGTATTTTATATTTAGCTATAATAGTGGACTTAGATATAAGGGGCTTACCAAATCATTTGCAAATTACCAACTAAGTCATTATATGGTTAAATACTAGTTATTCATGTAACAATTATAAGTTTGAACAATTCTACAATGAATACTGTTTACTCAACTATATCAATCCACATCAACAAGTTTATTACCTATTTATAATCTAAGGAGTAAACTAGTCGTGGTTGTACGTCATATACTATACAGAGACCCTGGATCAATGATCCCATTAATCTGGAATCCTCCCTGCAATATACTAAGCTACTAATACATACTAGTTTACTCCATCGATGGATTATCCCAAACATATGGTCATAGCATGATATATATATATAAACACTAAAATAATGTATAAATTATAATGTATTATAATTAATTTTAGTATTAACATGTTTTATTGGAAAATTGAACACAATGGGATCAACAAATGAGATCAAGTTTAAATAGAAAAATTAAACTTTCAAATGGTTAAAATAAAATATTAACATTATATTATGTGATTTATATAGGAGATTATGTCATTATGCCACTAATTGGAGCTAATTTAGCATATTAAATTGACATTTAAACATCGATGTGGCTTTGTTAAAATAAAATATTGCAACTAAAAAGAAAAAAAAATCATGAAAAATTGAAATATCTAAAAATACAGAAGAACATAAGAAAAATAAGAAAAAAAATAAATAAATACAATCGACCACCTTAAAGTTGAGGTTGCTAGTGAACACCGTCAGATACATACAAATTATCCTGCATAAAACAAGAAGTATAAGAATTGGTTGACGATAGTTGCCAATATTAATCGGTACCATTTGAGCACATTTATGATTCATCTTATCATTCCCACCAAATAATCCTTAGATTTCAATTCAATTTTCTATCTTTTGAATTCACGAATTTTGTAATTTGAAAATTTATCTATTGACTGAAGATGCTGCTAGGGTTTCTTTTTATGATACATAAGATTTTTTTAATTTCAACATAAACTAGGGATAAACATCATAAGTACGTTATTTTTATGACCATAAGTAGTTGAATTGGGAAAAATTATAAAAAAGCAACTTGAAGTGTGCACATGAACATAAAAAGTGGTCAAAATTGTTGTAGTTTAGTAATATGAGTACCAATCTCCTAATGGGATGACCAATTTTAGATCCTCCATCTCTAGGAATATAGTTGGCATAAAAAAAAGAAAAGAAAAGAACATAGAAAATGTATACTCAATGAAACCATATGAATTGTTTTGCAAATAAAATCATTCCTTTTTATTTTTCTCTCCTTTGTTTTTCCTTTTATGATTTTCATATTCTTTTTTTTTTATTTTTCTATTTTATCTGTTATTTATTTATTTTTATTTTTAGTTGTAATATGTTATTTTATTAAACTTATATCAATGTCCAAATATCAATCTAATGTGTAAAGTCAGCTCTAATTGATGACGTTATAATAGCAGACAAAATTCTCTATTCGAATTACATAACATAATGTAACTGCTTCATTTTAGCTACTTAAAAGTTTAAGCTCTTATTTGAACTTGACTCCAGACATTAAATCCCTTGTGTATAATATTCTCACATATTTTATATGGGAGTAAGACATATATATAGTAAGTATCATAGAAAATTATATAATATACCATAATATGTTTATTTATTGAAAAAAAAAACAAAATGATTTTGGCAATATATACATAATAAATTAATTTTTCATACATTTATATGTATGACAAACAGTTAAAAGTATGAAAAAAAAAACTATTGTGAAATATTTAGTTATAGAGTATCTATTTGAAGTTATGAGAGGTTATACTTAATAAGAAGAGTTTATTTTACTTAGTATGCAAATATAGTATATTGGAAAAAAAAATCACAAAGGAAAAAATAATTTATCAAAATATCAAAAGTAAAGATCTCATATTACAACATGGTTTCAAAAAGTTTAGTTGGAATTGAGGTTCCTAGTCCATGAGATCAATAAGTAGCAAATTGATTATATGAACTGAGAAAAAATAAGTTCAAAGTTTAAGAAAACTCATAATTAAATATTGTTGTGGATTAGGGGAGCCTTCAATAAAGAGAAGAAAACTTTAAGAGGAATAACTTTGTGGACTTCACATATTCAACCTAAAACCTTAAGATATTAGGTTAATAGGTCTTCTCTATTTATATATAAGTCACTTAATTTTCATCTTTCCAATGTGAGATTTTTTTTTTAATTTACTCATACTTGTATCCTAATAATCTCCTTCTTAAGTGTAGGTCACATCCATATTGAGTTTATATCTTACTCCCCCTCAAGCAAAAGTACTTGCAACTACACTAAGAGCTCATCAATTAACTCTACAAAGTCTACCTTTTAAGTGACTCATAACCTATCGCTCACCTTATATTACGGGGCTTTACCTGAGTTACCATTACATAGCTCTTCTTTCCATGTAGGATGGCCCATCTATGGGAGATAAACTAACATACTCGTTCCATTCAGTCCTCACCGAACCATCAACTCTTATACCACTTGTTAAGAAGCAAAAGGAGCATTAATAATAGGATGAAAACTTTTGAAAGAATAGACTCATGAACTTGATACCATATTCAACTGAAAACCTTAAGATAACCTTAAGGTATTAAGTTATGGGCTTTTTTCACTTATATATTAATCACTTAACTTTTATACTTCGAATGTGCAATTCTCTCTTTTTCACATACTTACACTTATATCCCAACAATCTCTTCCTCAAGTATGAGTCTCTTTGACATTGGGTTTACAACTTGCTCCTCCTCGAGTAGAAACCACTTACAGCTATACTAAGAGCTTATCCATTAACTCCAATAAACCTACCTCATGAATGGCTTATCTACCCTACTAACCTCATATCATGGACTTTCACTTGAGCCACCATCGCTTAACTCATCTTTCCACATGGGATAACTATTTATAGGAGCTAAATTGTTTCGTTCATTCATTCTGTCTTATCTTAGTCAAATCATCTGCTCTGATACCACTTCTTGTAAATAAAGGAAGCCTTCAATAGGTTCACAACCCATTGCTTACCTTATATCATCGAGTTTTACCTGAATCACCATCACGTAGCTCTTATTTCCACATGGGATCACCCATCCATGGGAGATAAATCGCCATATTCATATCATATCAACCCAACTAAACCATCAAATTTGATACCACTTGTTGGGGAGAAAGAAAGTATTAATAATAAGGAGAAAACTTTTGAAGGAATAGACTTATGAACCTGACACCATATTTAACCTAAAACCTTTAAATATTAAGTTGTGAGTCTTTTTCACTTATATATTCATTACACAACTTTTATATCTCCAATTTGGGATTCCCTCCTTTTCACCTACTCATACTTGTATTACAACAATTTAGACTCATAGCAAAGGAAAAAAAAAGGTTAAAAACTCTACTTGCTATTATATATATGTATATATTGTAAGGGAATGGGAGATATTTGAAGGATGTTAGCAACTGTGAAGTTGGAGAATTAAAAAGGAAACAAGAAAAGGACGAAATAGCTTAACTTGTAAGGGTATGTCAGAAGATGGTTGAAATTAAGAATCAGTTGGATTTAATTTCTATCATACCCTAAAAAAGGACTTGGTATGATTGCCTAAAATCTTCATACCACGTATGTACTTATAATATAAAGACCTTTTTGCAAGTTAAAGGTTACAAGACCCTAAATTTCTAATCATAGATAATCTTATTACCTACTTTTATTTAATATGAGATATCTATAGGTGACCAACAATCTACAGTTTACTAGATAAGCAGAGAATAAAAATCACCTACCAAATAATAAGAAATAGAATTTAAATTCCAATAATTACAAAGCTACCAGATACTTTAAAGGTTTAGTTCAACAATCCTACTTGTTTTTTTAAACTCATCTTTCTACTTTCTTAGCTCGGTGGAGCATTGTGCACTCAAATCGTAGCCTAACCCCAACTTTGTAAAAACTTCGAAAGAAATTATTAAAGGATAAGCTATATCCAACTTAGTGAGTAATCCCCATATCATACCATCAATTAATAATAAGCAAATTATTAACTAAACATATGAATACATATAAAAGCATACGTAATGAAAAATAGTGTATAAAATCGACCTATAATTGTATATAGCACGGTTTTATGCCTGCCGTTACTCGAGTTAGGAAGTGTTTAAGCATATTAGGATTTAAGTACTAGCACCCGAATCATGATACCTTAATTCTCATACTCATAGTCCATCTTGTGTAGTATGATAATAAATATACACGAATACAATATATGTTCTAACATACATTATCTCCTATACTACTGCGTAGTGCTAATGCCCTTACTTATCAATGCAATAGGATGGAATGCATAAGTCATGATTACTTATTAGGAGTCGAATAGTTATTAAGCCAGGTTTACTAGTGACCAAGTAATACATAGCACATACTCCAAAATCCTATTAGTTAACTAATGCAATAAGTAAGAAGCGTTCGAATATCTTATGGTATTTCATCATGCAATACTAACCAAAAACAAGCACATGCACATTCCCCATGATTCCCCAAATTGCATCAAATTTTCATTCATCATATAAGTTTTAGTGCTGTCCACTTCAAGCAAGAGTAAGGTAAAATAGAGGTAAGAATACTCACTCGGCTATCATCTATGTATCCCATTAATCTTCAGTGGTATCAACATCCAAATCCAAGTCATCTAAATAGTATAGTTATAGTAAGTAATAGATATTTGCTATACTAAGGTTCTAGCTTAATTCGCTATATTACTTAGTTTTTTCTTGTTTTTTGTATTTTAAATCAAATTTTAATATTCTTACAGTTAATTTTCATCATTTTCAAGTGTTATATTACATGGAGGGGTCTATTTGGTTAGAATGGACCTGCAACTTTTTGGATTGGGCCAATTAATTTCATTAGTCAAGGCTTGGTATTTAGCTCTTAAAGGTTTTGGGCCTAAGGTCAAGATTTGGGTATTAGGCCTTTTTTTTAGTCTCTTTGGTCTTTATTTAAAGATTTTAAGCAAACTTTTCAGATTTAACTCCTAAAATTTTCTATTGGCTCTCAGGTCACTTTTGTTGGTCAAATTGAACCTTTTTTGCTTTATCCTTATAGTTACTTTAAGTTATACCCAAGGAAGTCTTTCTAAATGTTTTATTGGGCCTATTAGGCTTTTAAATCACATGTTTTAAGTCTTTCTAAGCTGATGGTCGGTTTTGTTTTATGAGCTTATGGACTTTGTTTTGGGCCTCTTTGATGGGTTTTGATCCTAACTTTCATTTTAGGGCCCTAAGCCCAATTCCTTATGCTCTTTTGGATTTGAAATCATATTAAGTCTTTCAAATATTTCATTTTTATGAAGTTTACAAATTCGAAACTTTTCTTTTATTGGGCCATTAACCATGTTTTTAAGAGAATTATAATGGAAGAGATCATTTATTTGAACTTTTCGAAAAGTTGATCTTTTATTTAAATTATTTTGCAAAACCTTAATTCCTTATTTAAACTTTTCGAAACGTTGATCCCCTATATGAACTTATTCCTAAACGTTGATATTTTCTGTTGTAACTCTCCTTCATGTTTTTAGGGTCTAAATCACCATTTAAGCTTATTTAAGCTTCTAACTCAACATTAGCCTACTAAATTTGGTTAATTAAGTACTAATCTTAATTTATTACTAACTAATGACATAATCAAGCTAGTAATAAAAAGTTGCAACTTGTTTCTCATGATGGTGGTGGGGTCTAAGAGAGTTTTCTTAGGGTTTTTATCTACTTCTCTTAGAACTTCTCATTTTAATACTTATTAGCTAATCCTAACTAGGTTTCTACTGAAGGAAAATGATTTTTATCATCAAATAAGTGTTGCTTAGGAAGAAGACATGCCCAACAAGTGGCAGCATGCAAGGGGAACTAGGGTTGTAGGGCTTTTCTTGATTATTTCTTACTACTACCTACTCATTGCTACATTTCCTTACATGTTAGTCTTTCTACTCTAACTAGTGAGCCAACTACATGCATTATTTAAACTTGTTCTACATTATCTTACACTAAAATCTTAGAACATGCTTATATATGTAAGTTTTAAGGTTTAAAATGTAGGAAATAGCCAAAAACTTTAAGGAAAAATAAGTGTGAAACTTTAGTCTAAGCCAAGATGTAGAAGCCCCAAGTTTTCCTTAGTATGCCATAAAGTAGGGGATGGAATGCAGGGTGTGTATGTGTCGGTGGAGTGGTGGAAAGAGGGAAGAAGGTATGGTAGGTGGTGATGTGTGGCAACATGTAGTGTTAGGCGATTAAAGAGAAAACGAGGGTGGCAGTATGGTGGTCACGATGGTTAATGAGGTGTTTAGAAGGAAAGTTTGAGAGTTGCTTTGAGAGAGTTTTGGAGAAAGTTTATGAAAGATAAATGAGGTCGAAATAAGAAAAAGAATGGGAGAGAGAGTTGGAGGCGGGAGGGAAGGGTTGGCTAGTGCAACAATGTAGAGAAAGGGAGATAATGAGTGACAATTTCAGGTGAAGGTACAATACTCTTTATTATACCTTTGTCCTTGTTTTGTTTTTTGCTAATTTGGGGAAGATTTCGTCCCCTAAAGGGTATGTGTCCTTTTGCCAACTAATCCACTGTCTTTTAATCAATATTTCACCTTATACTTTTACTAATTAAGATATAATGAAGGTTGGTTATAGGATTAAGGTGAAATTATGATAACTAATCACGATTAGGTATGATTAAGAAAATTAAGTGTAATCAGGGTTGATTTGGGGTTTTGCCATATCTTATTGCTTCAATTAACTTGATTAACTCATATTATCTGATTTATTAGGGTTTCCTAGTGTTCGAGTCCATTTATAGTTATTGGGTCTCATACACGATTGAAACTTAAGGTTTTTAGGCGATTAGCAGAATCGATTATACATAGCAAGTGATTTTACTATATAATTAGGATTTCTTTGTTACATTAATGTTTTTGGTCATTTAATTAGGGTTTTTAGGGCTTTACATGTATAATTAGAGTTTTACGGTTTTACTATCTTTAGGGTTTTTCGACTTATTATTTAGGGACGTGACTTATTATTTAGGGCGTGTTCATTTCACTTGTTTTTTTTTTTCATTATATCTTAAACGATTCTAGGGATTATCAATTGACTCATGTATCTAACTTCAAGTTCGGATCCAAAAGTTCACCGAGTTTACATTATCTCCCCACGTACAATGTTAGCATTATTAAGGAGATATTTTCATATATTACTTTGATTTCTTATGATGTAAAACCTAATTAGTAGATCGAGATGTAATTAATTTTCTTAATTTTAATTACTAGTACAATTGACACTAATTAGATGCACTTTAGGGTTTAATGTATCTAATTAATTTAGTTAAGCTCGTTGGTTCATGTTGCCTAATTATTCTACAGGATCGAGATCAATTACTATTGCTCAAGTATGTTTTAGAGGGTAAATTAGGGTCTTAAGGTAATTAGGTGACTAGTCTATGAATAGTGAATGGTTTTACTATTTAATTAGAATTCAGTAGTTGGATTAGGGTTTTCGACACTAGATTAAGGTCTTAGAATCATTTTAAGGGTTCGTGCATATTAAGGTTCAATTAGGGTTTTAGGGTTTGAAGGTTCACTAGGGGTTTTAGTATTCATTTTATGGTTTCAAACTCATTGTTGGGGTTGTCTATATCAATATTCATTTTTGCCTTTATTTACCCTTTATTAGTTTCAAGGAATTCTCAAGGGCTTTAACTATCAACCTCCTTCCTATTCGGGTTTAGGGTTAACTTCATTAGATTATGTTGATATTGGAAGTTAACATTAGTTATTAGCATTTGTTTATAAGATTATAGGGCTTTGAGTGTAAGGGGTCAAACTAAGGTAGAGATAACCATCTAAGGTTTTAGGAGCTTGAGTTAAGGTTTTTGTATGTGATCTCTCGAGTTTAAGGTTAGTTATGATACGCCATGCTAAGAGTATACAAGGGCGATCGTATTAGGGGTGGGTCCATGTTTGCAAAAAGCTTAAAGTGACAAGTGAGGAAATGCAAAAACAAGAATAATAAATTGGGATAAATAAGTAAACCATGAACAGTTCCAATAATGTGACATACTAAGGAATCTTTACGAACTCACAAAACTAGCTCAATATGATACATAAGCAGCTCGGCAAGGTTACTCACCACCTAGCCTTACTTAAGGGTTATGATAAGAGTAAGGAAAGGAAAGGAAATAAGCACAATAGCTTATGAAAGAGAGTAGTCAAGTATATTCAATATCAGGTATATATATATTTGTGGCTACATGTTATAAGGATATTTATAACCAAAAAGTTAATGCATCCTACCTAAAATGAAAAAGATAAAATGAGTATTGTCTAAAAGAAGTAATGTATAAGGAATAATAAAGGGGTACATATGAAAATTCAAAGAAATTGACAATTGGTGCAGTAAATACTTTTATGTAAGGGTTAGACATGTGGCAATCGATTATTGGGGACGCTTTTAGCAGAAACAAACATGTTATATGGTTAGGTGGGCAATTGCAAGCAGATGTGCTGAGCAAACCTGGGGTTCCTTCAAACGTGAGATAGGATCGAGTTATCAGTAAAGCATATTTTAGGTCAACACTTAATTACTAACAAATGAGAAGTTACTCAACTTGGCATATAGAGTTGGTCGGTAGTAAAGATCGACTTTGCCTCAATAAGAGTTAACTGGAATGATAGAATCTGTTTTGTCAATCCTTTAAGACCTTGAGCTTAGGCTTGGGCCAAAGGTCTAGTGGTTTAATTCGTATTATCCCCTTTGGTTTTATTTAGATTTTGAGATCAAATCTGACTAGTCTTTACTTAATTTTCTTTCAGGTCAATCGGATCGAAGTTGGCAATATTAAAGGTGTTAGAAACTTTATAAACATCAGGTAATTCCAGTCAATAGGCACTTTCATTGATCTTTTGGAGTACTCTGAAGGTACCTTCGGTTCAGTTGAGCAACTTACTCTTTCTCTTGCTTAGAAACCTTTCCTTGCTCTGGTGTAGACATACTAAATTGCTAAGCTAAAATTGTGATGACTTCCTTCATTTACTCTTTTCTCTTAATTTCTTGGCAACTTAGTCAATTTGTTGAGCAACCTTCCAGTAGATTTGCTGCAAAGATTGTGCTTAAGTTCTTGCATCGAGGTCTTTATGCTCGGGTATGAGTACTGGAGCGTGATCAAGGGGTAACTTTTGGTTTAGGCCATAGACAACTTCCAAGGATATTTGTTTGGTGGTTGTAGACACATTATTTTTGCCAATTTCTTTTATTTCAAATAATTAAACCAGGTTAATAAAAAAATTGAGTCAAGTCATAGCAAGTTGAGTCATAAGTCAAGTCGTATTAAATCGAATTGAGTTGTAATGTTGGATTAGGTGACAATATGGGTTTAATTAATTTTGAGCCAGATTCGTCTAGTTTAAGGACTTCAATCAGGATAGGGAATTATTGAGGCTAAATTGTAGTGGATCGAATTGGGCCTTGGAAGAATAAAAAAGGCCCAAAATAATTAGGGTTTCTAGAAGTCAGAGTAAATCTTAAAAGAATCACAATCGTATCTTTGATATGAAAAAATTAATTTTAAGCTTATAAATAACACATTGGTCAGGGATTTAGGATATCTTAATTACATATACAAAGAATCACACTCCTACACGTATACCCCACACCCCCTTCAAAAACACCACGTACACCCTACGCACCACACAGTATCGCACATCCCACATGCCTCTATTGTACATCACACATAGCACCACTAAAACTCCAGCAAACCACCACCATACCATCACCACAACAGCTGATACACCAACCATCATGCCTATGATCAATAGAAACAGTAGTTGATGCCTTTCATCACGCCCGTGATCACTGGAAATAGAAGCTGACATACCCTGCATCACACCCGTAATCAGTTGAAACAGAAGCTGACATGCTCTTCATCACGCTCGTGATCAGTAGAAGCAGAAGCTTATACGCTTTTCATCACGCCTGTGATAAGTGGAAACAACAACCAACATGCCCTCGATCACACCTGTAACCATCTAAAAACAATATTCGACACGCAACTTGATTTGTATGTAAGATTTTTTATTTTGCTATTTCTATTTTATTAGTTAATTTAATTATTTTTACTAACTTATTTATTTATTTTTATTAGTACAAGTTCTTATTGTTTTCGTATTGCGTGTTTTTTTTAGATAATTTCAGTTTTTAATAAATTTAGCTCAATTATATTTTTAGCAAGATCTTTTTTTTTTTAGGAAAATAAACAAATCTAGATTGTGTCTTAGAAGTTAGGAGTTAGGAAAGATGCTTTTTGATATGTAGAGGTTTTGGAAAATAAAAAATCTAAATTGAGTTTCTTTTCAAAAAGATTTAGTTAGTTAAGGTTTTCTTTAATTTGGGAAAATTAGTTTTTTTTTTTAAAAAAAAAGAAAAAATAATAAATTGATAAATAAATGTAAATCTGGCTCGATTTTCAAAATAAAAATAACCCACCTACTAAAAATTTAATAAAGAAAACTACGGTCAGTTTGATCCTGACTAGTAGATATGTAGGCACCTTCGGGGCAACCGCATAAAAAATAATTTTTTTTCCCTTTTCTTACAAATTCATAATAAAAAAATTACTTTAGTTATCTTTTTGCTTATTTAGGTATATATTTAACATTTTTAGAAAATTATAAAAATAAAAACTAATCAATTTTTCTTTAATTTTTTATATGGTGACTTAATCTTAATAGGTTAGCCTCCAAACCTAATTTTTCTGATTTAATTTTCTAAAAATTAAAATTTTTTAGAATGTCCGTAGATTAGTAATCAAATAAAGGTTTTTCTACTCGAAAAACCCTAATTTTATTTTATTTTTACCAGCTAAATTAGTTGGCGACTCCATTTTTTTAAATAATTTTTTTTTTCATTAGTTTAATGTTGAGTAATTTATATTAAGCAGACTGAGCTTAATATAGGTTAAATTAAAAAAATCAAAATAGAGCTCGACAGAATTGATGACTCCATTGGGGATGCTTGGTGGGCTAGCCATGTAAAGATTAAAAAAAAATATTGATGGACTTTCGTATTATTATTTTCTTTTTGTATTGTATTATAGCTGTACTAATTGTTTTTTTTTTTTTAATGTAGGTCCTAAGAAAAAAGCCAAGCCCAATGAGCCTTCTTGGGGAATTAGGGGTATTTTCAGTAATCATTTGTATGTTTAGATGTAGTCAGACCTAGGCCAACCTTAGAAACTTAGTATGGGCCGCCATTGTGTAACCCTTAAGTTGCTGGGGTCTTTATCTCTGCCTAATGGTGATAGGCAAGCCCATTCAGACTTCGATGTAGCCCACTAAGCTTCTCTTTAAAAAGCCTTGGAACTATAGAGCTTAAGACTTATAGACTCTACCCTTTTGCATCATCCTTTTGAAAAAAAGGTAGTTATTTTTAAATTCTAGGAAAAGCCTGATTTAATTTGCGGTCAATTCATCATCCATTTTCAATTAAAAAAATCAGTAACTCTTATTTATAAGTACACATGAACTTCATTTTTATTAAATCTTATTTTGAATATACTTATATATAAGGGTACTCTTTGATTGTGGATTTATCGTAATTCCTATAGTTTATCAATAACCAACCCCATTGCATTGCACGTATGTGTAGCATATTGCATCACATTTATTTTACATAGTTGCTTTTATATGTTATCTTTTGTAATATATGTGCATCTTGTAGGTTTTGTTTTATTTCATCAGTAATAGGTTGTATAACATAACATTTAACATAAAATGCTCAAAATCATTAGTATTCACCCCGTGCTAATGTTAAAAAAAAAAATTCTATATCAACTTCTAATAATTTTTTTGGGGGCATGTAATCATGGAAATTAACTATGATAAAGATTATTATGGAACTGTCATTTTTTTAAAAGACTTTTGAACATTTTTTTAAAAGAAATTTTATGATCAAAAACCAATTTCATGATAATTATATACTTGGTTGATTTTTATTGCAATGCCCTATATGTACAATACTATTAGGAACTAATAAAATACAAAAAAATATTAAAAAAAAGATTTAATCATTAGATTTCCATTGTGAATTATTTTCCATCTTAAGGTTATTAATCTTGTAAACATCTAAGTTCTCATTCTCATGTTTAGCATTTAAGTTGTCATGGTCCTGATAGAATTTTCTCTATGAGTCGTCACCCTTGTGTCATTTATTCAATAAGTTTCTCATTGTAAAATAATTTTTGCTTCTTCATGTCATCCTTGTAACATTATAGTCATCCTATGTCCTTGGTCGTCAGTCCTACTGTTTTCTTTATTTAGATTCGTCGATGTCAGTATTAGACTTTTATGACATAAAATAAGCATTGATTTTCTAATAAAAGTTTCCAAAAAAAAAAAGAAGAATAGTTTTCAAAACTAAAAACTCGATGCAGTGTTGCTAACAAGAAGGGATTCTTACAAGTTTTGAAAGATTGCTTTTTAAATAATTTGGCCCAACTTGAAGCCCACAATCACTCATTTTAAAAAACAAGATGTTTGAAGTTCTTGAACATAGAATAACCATTGTCGAAGGGGTTCTGGGAAAAAATGCGAAGCAAGTCAAGCCTATAGCCTATACCCAAGCCCTATTGACATACTATCTGAGACAGACAAGTTTGAAGATATTGCCGATTCATTAGCTCAACAGTAGTAGTAAAGGCTTGGGGAAGGAATTGGTGCAAAAAATGATGAAGATGGAAGAAGAAACTTCCAGAAAATGGGAGTTCTTAAGGATCATGATGTGTAGAGTGATTTGGGCTTAAGCAGTGTTTGCGCTTTTGAAGACCATGGGTTACTCAAGAAGTTTAAGGTACTAAATTACGAAAAGTATGACGGAACAGGTTGTCATAAACTTTACCTTAAGCTTTATGTTCGCAAGATGGCCCAATTCTCTAAACATGAGCAGTTGATGATTCAAACTTTCTAAGATAGCCTAATTGGGCTGGTATTGATTTGGTATGCCTAACACGACTTAGTTATGCTTGATACTTAGGATAAGCTAGCTCGAGCCCTTTATCAACAGTACAAGTTCAATGAAGAAGTGGCTCCATCCCTGATAGATTTAAATAACATGAAAATGGAGTTGATCAAGTCTTTTCAGGAGTATGCCCAAAGATGGAGATCTACAACCGCTTAGTGGAAACAAAAGCCAACATACCCTTCATCACGCTCGTAATCAATGGAAACAGAAGCCGACACACCTTCCATCATGCCCGTAATAAGTGAAAATAACAACTAACATACCCTTGATCACACCTGTGACCATCCAAAAACAGCATTCGACGTGCAACTCGATTTGTAGGTAAAATTTCCTATTTTGCTATTTTTATTTTATTAGTTAATTTAATTATTTTTTACTAAATTATTTATTTATTTTTATTAGTGCAGGTTCATATTGTTTTCGTATTGTGTGTCTTTTTTTAGATAATCTCAGTTTTTAATAAATTTAGCTCAATTACATTTTTAGCAAGATCATATATATATTTTTTTTGGGAAAATAAATGAATCTAGATTGTGTCTTAGAAGTTAGGATTTAGGAAAGATACTTTTTGACACGTAGGGGTTTTGGAAAATAAAAAATCTAAATCGAGTTTCTTTTCAAAAAGATTTAGTTAGTTAGGGTTTTCTTTAATTCGGAAAAATTAGGTTTTTTTAAAAAAGAAAAATAATAAATTGATAAATAAATGTAAATTTGGCTTAGTTTTTGAAATAAAAATAACCTACCTACTAAAAATTTAATAAGGAGAACTACGACTGATTTGATCTTGACTAGTGGGTACATAAGTACCTTCGGGACAACCGTATAAAAAATAATTTTTTTCCCCTTTTCTTACAAATTCATAATAAAAAAAATACTTTGGTTATCTTTTACTTATTTTGGGTATATATTTAGCATTTTTAGAAAGTTATAAAGCTAAAAATCCATCAATTTTTCTTTAATTTTTATATGGTGACTTAGTCTTAATAGGTTAGCCTCTGAACCTGATTTCTCTGGTTTAATTTTCTAAAAATTAAAATTTTTTAGAATATCTATAAATTAGTGGTCAAATTAAGGTTTTCCGGTAGGAAAACCCTAATTTTATTTTTTTTAACAGTTAAACTAATAGGTGACTCCATTTTTTAAATTTTTTTCTTTTCTTTAGTTTAATGTTGAGTAATTTATATTAAGCGGGCTGAGTTTAATATAGGTTAAATTAAAAAAATCAAAATAGGGCTCAATAGTGGTGTTATCTACCGTATGGTTATAAGCAAATTTTACTATTGGCAAATAGATATCCCAATTAGCTAAGTTTTTCCCGATTGTAGTTCGAAACAGTGATCCTAAAGTGTAATTAACTACCTTTGGTTGCCTATCGGTTTGGGAATGATAGGAAGTGTTGAAGAGTAATTTAGTCCCCATACAACACTAAAGAGTTCTCTAAAAATGGCATAGAAACTTTGATCTCTATCCACTACCATGCTTCTAGGTACATTGTGCAAATGAATAATCTCCTACAAAAATAGAAAAGTAATAGCAAAAGCATTATTAGTTTTGAAGTAGGGCACAAAGTATGCCATCTTACTAAATCTGTCTATGATGACCATAATAGAATCTTTGCCTTGGGCAGTTTATGGTAATTCGAATACAAAATTCATGCTTAACTCAGTCCAGGGTCTAGTTGCTATAAGTAAAGGCATTGCTTTCCCTTATTTAGCTCAGCGTTGGGCTTATTTGCAAGTAGTACAATTATCAACAATCTGATACACATCTTGCCACATCTTAGTCTAAAAGAATTTTCCATTCAATGGCTCATATGTTCGCCTCTCCCCAAAATGCCTAGAATGAGCTTCGCTAACAAGTAGGTCTCTAAAAGAACTAGTTGGTACACATAACTTGCCTCCTCAGAATAGATACCCATATTCTATGTGATAGTCATCTACTATCCTTCCCTTTGCACATCGTCTAAATATAGGACTAAAATGAGGGTCTTGAGGATATTGCTCTTTAATGTTTGCACATCCCAAGAGTCCTATCAGTAGCTCAATAAGAAGAATAGGTTAATGTAATAAGGTGTGGGTAACCACATTGGTCTTACCTTGTTTGTACTTGATCATAAAGTTGAATCCTCTAAGAATTCAACCCATCACGCTTGCCTCTTCAATAGCTTAGTCCGACTTTTGAGATGCCTTGAGGATTCATGGTTTGTATAAATGACAAACTCTTTTAATAGTAGATAATGTTGCTACACTTAGAGTGCTTGGATAAGAGCTAGGAGTTCCTTGTCATATATTGAGTAGTTTGACCAAGGTCCTCTTAGCTTCTTGCTATGATAAGCAATTAGTTAGCCTTCGTGTATCAAGACAACGCCTATTCTAATGTCTAACGTGTCACATTCGAGTTAAGAAATCTTCTCAAATTTAGGTAATGCTAATACTGATATAAAAGTCAATCTTTTCTTCACCTTAACAAAACTTCTATCCTCTTTCTCTCCCCACTCAAATTTAATGTTCTTCTTCATCAACTCAATAAGGGGCGCAATAATGGTATCGAAACCACTTATGAATCCTCGGTAAAAAGATGCTGATCTATGGAAACTCTTTACCTTAGTACACGTAATTGGGCCAACCATTCAACAAGGGCTCGAACCTTCTCTTCATCGACCCTTAATACTCTTCCCCAACTATATATCTGAGAAAAACCACTTCCTCTTGGTAGAAACAACACTTCTTCATGTTACTAAACAATCTTTCTACTTAGAGAACATCAAAGACTACTCAAAGACGTTCAATATGGCTAGTCAGTTCAACACTATATATGAGTATGTCATCAAAGTAAACAAAACAAATTTTCCAATTAGATTCCTCAAAACATGATTCATCAACCTCATAAAAGTGCTTAGATTGTTTGATAGTCTGAAAGGCCTAACCATCCATTCTTATAGGCCATGTCGGGTCTTAAAAGTAGTTTTCCATTTATCTCCTTGCCTCATTCATATCTAGTGATAACCTGATTTCAGGTCAATTTTGCTAAACACTCTAGCACCACTTAGTTCGTCTAACATATTGTCTAGCCTTGGAATGGGGTACATGTACTTGATTATGATCTTATTCACAGCTTTGCTATCCACACATATTCACCAAGTACCATCATTCTTTGGCATAAGTAAAGTAGGTACAACATAGGGGCTAAGATTTTCTCTTACATATCCTTTCTCTAGCAATTCATTAACTTGTCTTTAGAGCTCGGTAGCTTGTTTAGGGTTTATCCAATAAGCTAACTTGTTTAGCAGGGTATGTCAGGCATTAAGTAAATGCAGTGCTCTATGCCTTTAAAATGGGCTAACCTTTATAGCAATTATTTTGGAAATAGGTCTGCATATTCAAATAAAAATTCTCTAACCTTTAGGGGTAGTTCACCTTGCTCCCTTAGTTCTTATAGTCGTCTGGCTAACAGAAAGGTAGGCATGTCAGCTTTGATGCTTCTTAGAGCTTAGCTCTACTTAGAATTAGAGCTTTCTTGGATCCTCAAGCAACTTTAGCTTGCAGCTTGCTAACTTAACTCATCGTCATATGGTTCAAAGTAATCTTCCTACCATCTTTCTTAAACATATATGTGTTTCAAAACTCATTATGAATAACCTTCCGATCAAAAAGCTAAGGTCGGCTTAGAAATACATGAGATGCATATATGGGCAACATGTCACAAAGAATTTCATCAAAATAATTTCCAATAAGATCAGCAATAACACTTATTGAGTGACTTGTAGTGCTCCATTCTCATTCAACCAATGCAATTTATAAGGCCTTGGGCATGAGATAGTCGACCATTTAAGCTTCTTAACCAGCTTAATAGATGTTATATCAGTACAACTACCACTATCTAATATAAGTGTACAAACCTACTCATTTACTTTGCATATAATGTAGAATAGGTTTTCTCTTTACTCCTCTTCGGTAGAGGGTTTTATACTCATCATATGTCAAATAACCAAAGTTAATTTGTCCAGATCCTCAGCAAACACATCCTCTTCAACAAGTTTCCTGGGTGGTGTTCTCTCAAGAGCGCTCTCCTCTTCGGGCTCCTCATCAGTGCTATCTACATCAAGCTTTGGGATATCTCCCTCAATAATCATAGTTTGCCTGTTCGGACATTGGGCAACCATGTGCCCAAACCCTTGACACTTAAAGCAGTTGATCTAGCTCATTTTTCTCTTAGACTCTTGTCCCTTCTCATAAGTTCTCGGCTGTACTTCACCATTAACCTGTTGATTCTTCTCATCTACTCTGACATTTGTCCTTTAACTTAGTTTGGTACTTTGTTGGGCTTGGTAACTTCCCTAAGCGGATTGGCTTGACTGGATAGGTCGACTTATTAGAGGTTAGCTTGGCCTATTCCTCTTCTACCTTTCAACATGCTGGGCTATTCTTATAGCCTCGTCCAATGTAGTAAACTATTGAAATTCCTTAATGTCTCGGATTTCATTCTTCAACCCAATTAGAAGCATGAATGTTGTTCGAACTGATGGTCCATCCACTTCATAATGGATCATAAGTATTTAGAATTCTTGAACATATTCATCAACAGTTCAGCCTCCTTATCTAAACTCTTGAAACCGAGCAAAAGTATCTTACAAATAAACATCTAGCACAAATCTACTTATAAGTATCATCTTTATCTCGAGTTAAAGTGCTTACTTCCCTATATCCTTCTCACATTCTCATAGTCTAAAAGTTCTTACACCACAATGCAACATATCTTGAGAACTCTATAGCAACAGTCCCCCCTTTCTCGTGGTCTTTATACTAATAATAATAAAAAATACACTTTATCTTCTCTTCTCAGTTTAGATAGTCATTAACATTCCTAACATCATTGAAGCTCTAAATCTAAAGCTTCACATGGTCGGTAGCTCAAGGTGCTAGACTTCGCTTCTCTTCCTTAATGTGCTTTTCTTCTCCTTCTTCATCTACATCACCTAAATTAATTCTTCTTTACACTTATCCCCATACACCTCCACCTCGATTTTGTTGAGCTGGGTTTTGACCTCTCTTAGGTTGGGCAGCTTAGGAAGTATTCTGCACGTCCATAGTAGGTCGAAAGATTAGTGAATAAACGAACTTGGTTAAATTGGCTATCAAGTTGTTCATTTCATCGAGCTGCTCATTTGTACTTTTAAGGGTGTTATGGGGTTGTTATCTATTGTAGACAACACTGCTATTATCATCTCCACTACTAGCATTGACATTTGAATCCATTATTCTCTTGACAAAGCTAAGTGACCAACTTAAGATCCAAGAAACAATAGATACTGGCTTTTAAGTCAAACAACTCATACACAGACTTCTCCATATGAAAGTTCAAACTAATTGCAAACACAACAAGTACTCCGAAGAATAGTAAACCCAATTGAAACTTGCTCTATTTTCATATGTTGGGAATAGGGCAAAACAACGTACTTCACAACAAAAGTCTCACAATAACAACAAACTTCAAATGCTCTCCAAAATGTTTTAAACTAAGTCCTCTTGTATTCATAGCACCCTCGACAATAATACTACACACTACAAAGTAATAATCACAACTATGTAGCAACCTACCCCAAATAAATCTCTACTCTGATATTAAGATGATATGTAGCACCAAAAGCAGACAAAGGTGATCGTATCGAGATGGGTCTAAGCTTGTAGAAAGCTTAAATTGATAGGTGAGGAAATGCGAAAACTAAAACCAATAAAATGGGATAAACAAGCAAACCACGAATGGGTCCAAGGATGTGATGCACCAAGGAATCTTTACAAACTAACAAAACTAGCTTGATATGACATACAAGTAGCTTGGTGAGGTCATTCGTCACCTGGCCTTACTTAAGGGTTAGGATAAGATTAGAGAAAGAGAATAAGCATGGCAGCTTATGAAAGAGAATAGTCAAGTGTATTCAATATTATATATATTGCGGCTAAATTCTACAAAGATATGTATGCTTGAAAAGTTAGGGCATCCTACCTAAAACGAAAAAGACAAAAAGGATATTATGTAAAAAAAGTAATGTATAAAGAATAATAAAGGGGTATAAATGAAAATTCAAAAAAAATTGATGATTGGTGCAATAAATCCTTTTATGTGGGTGTTAGATATGTAGCGATTGATCATTGAGCGTGCTCTTGGCAAAAATAGACATGTTGTACAGTGATACTGAGGATTGCTAAGCAAAGGTGTTGAGCAAACTTGGAGGTCCTTCTGAGAATATATGGGTTTAAACGCGTTCTAGGGTTTTCAGCACCAATATTACAGAGCTATTGGTTGGTATAATCATGCTCGAATAGATGTAAAAGAGGACTGAGCTGTTAGTAGAGCAAATTTCAGGTCGTCACTTGATTATTGATAGATGAAAAGTTACCTATCTCTGCTTATGGAGTTGGTCAACAGTGAAAATCAACTCGGCTTCGGTAAAAGTTGGCTAGAACAATAGAATCCGCTTCGTCAGTCCTTAAAGGCCTCAAGCTCGAGCTTAGGCTAAAGGTTTAGTGGCTTGATTCTTGTAAGCCCCAAAGTTCAGCTAAGTAACCGTAGGATTGAACTTAGAACCCAAGGTTTAGGGCGATCGGCTAAAGGATCCGATAACACCCAAATTATAAACTATTGAGAGAAATATTAGTAAAAATGACTCCGTAAACTTAAATTTAAGAAAATAAATAGTAAAATAGGAGACTATAAAATTTTCAAATTTTAAGCATAATAGGTATTAATCATCAAAAATGCGAAAAGTGTAATGAAATAACTAATAAATTTCTAGAGATAGATTACATGTATACTAAAAATTTTAGAATGACCAAAATAATATTTAGGAATGTTCACGTGTACCCCACATGTATTTACGTGTAGATAAAAATACGCGTAATTACCTAAATCAGCCTAAAACTAAGCAAATAATTAAAGAAAAATACAAAATAATTATAGAAAAAATTAGAAAAATCAGAAGAGGATAAGCTGCAACAAGATAAGGACGTGGTCAGCAAGAAAAAAAAAATAACTAATAAGAATTTGACAAACAAAAAGCCAAAAATCATGGAATTGGTGCAAAATCCCATCAAATTAATGCACATTAATTTCTAAAATTGTCTATAAATAGGGGAAAAAAATTCCAGAAGTCCTTTGGTCAGTTTATGATTTGAGAAAAATCAAAACACCGAAAAAATCGAGAGAAAATTCAGAAAAAAAAAGGAAAACTGTGTAGTTAGGGATTTTAAAGAGAACCCATACCAGACGAGGAGCTGGGAGTGGACGGCCACCACCACCACAGGGTGGTGGCAGCGCCCAGGCCGGCCGATAAAGCCACGGCGGCCCGCGGTGGCCGAAGTCACCGAAACCGGTGAGTCCAAATTCCAGCCCGATTCTTGTGAAATTTTGTAAAAATAGTAAATATAATTATAAAATTATGAATTTTGTTATTCTGTGATATTTTTGTATGTAGTTTGTAGGAAAAATATTATTTAGATGAAAACATGTCCCGTAATATAGGATCCTTAAGAAATCATGCAAAACCGAACACATTTCGGTTTAGAAATAAATGACCTTAAGAGTGTAGTTTGGAGCTCAATTTTTTTTATGTAGGATGCTCATGTGATATAGAACATTTATATGAAGCCATTTTTTTTAAAATTAATTTTTGAAAATTTTAAGTTAATTTTTAGCCCTAAAATGATGGTAAAATTGAGTGATTTAGGGTTAATTAGGTGATTAGGATGTTAATTACTGATTGAGATAGTAATTAGATGTTTAGGGATGTTAATCTCTTATGTGGAAACCTAATCCTAGTCTATGGAGTGTTAAGCATAAGTAATGAAGGTGTTATGTGGTAAATGTAGAAAATTAGGAATATGTAGAATTAAAAATTAATAAATATGGAAAAATTAGGTTTAATTAGATAATAAAATAATGAAAATCATAACATAACAAATCTGAAACAAAATTCAATTTTAGGTAATTATATGAAAAATGTAAAAATTTCTTACAATATGAGTAAATTCAGTACACTAATACGAATTTAAGTGTACTGGATGGAATAAAATGCTGACTACGGGTAGTAATCGTATTTAGGAGATCGGGAAGTAATGTGATTAATTTCACATTATGGGTTGAAACGGATTTCTAGGGTTGGAATCTAAAACATTACTTAGAAATCGAACTAAAAACCTAATTTAGAAATCGATGCGAAAACCGAACCTGAACCTAACCCCAACCCTAAAATAATTATAAAAGACTTAATATCTAGATAATTAGGTATATTTAACCTTAAACAAAACCTAACAATAAGCGTTATCGGATAAAATGAACTTATAATATTATATGAAATACTGAAACCACGTTCGTGTTATAGGGATGATCGGTGATGGCCTGAGCAAATCGGACCTCGAGTGAGTGAGCGAGGAGTCGAGGTAAGTTGGGATTAATACGATGCTGTATTTTGGAGGCCTAAGATTATGCTTGCTTATGCTTGTTAGATAGAGAATGTGTGCATGTGTTGATTTTGGGTTATGCTATGATTCTGTTTGTTGCTCTGGCACATATTGTATGACTTGTATGAAATGATTGATCACCCTAAACTGGACTTAACCAAATATCCGACCAGTAATCATAATCGGACATGCATGACAACCCGTTAGGGGAACTTAGGACTCTCCGGCCAAATACCGACCCCTTCGGAAGGGATAGCGCAGGATTGCAAAATGGTCCCTTCTTCATCCTCAGTCGAATTAAGTGAGAGGAGAGGAGGTCGCGGTGAGGGTGAAGACAGTGGTTCGAAGGTAGTCATGGGAGGAGTAAGGTCTCCATTACACAAGCCTGGGTTTGGTCGTGAGGTGTTGCATTAACGGCAACTCCTCAACCCGGATTAGAGCGGGTGCAATTTCTCTAATCTCACGACGGGCCGAACAACGTCGTGCGATGGCATTTGCTTGCACATGCATTGCACCTAATAAGTGATTGAAAACCTTGTTGTGTGTATGGTATAGTTTTAAGTCCTCCATCCTAACTTACTGAGCTGTGGTTACTCACATCCCTATAGACGTCGTGCAGGTGCTGGCTAAGAAACGGCAACCAATTACTCTGAAGCTAGCAACTGCTGGATCCTGGGGAGTGAGGAAAAACATTGAAGAATAAACACATCTTTTAAGGTCTAAGTTTTTATTTTAGAATTATTTTTCATTTCCGAATGATATAATACTAAGGAATATACTATAGAGAAATGTTGTAAACTTTAACTGCAATAACTGAATGATAACAGATATATATAATTCCTCACATTTATAGGTAAATGATTTATTTAAATTATAAACTGTCTACTTCAAAGTGGGTTAGTTGTGAACGCCTTGTGTGGATCAGGTCTAAGATAGCGGTTGTGGGGCAAACTTCTATCTTAGGGCGGTTTACACGGCGGGACTGTTACGACTCTGCCGTTTTGGGGCGTGACAATTCTCATCAAGTTATCTTGTCAATACTGAAGATATCTATTATGAAATCTTCTAAAGTTCTAACCCCCCATTTAGAAAATTTGAGGGGGTTATAGTTTTGTAATCCTTGTATTCAAAACAAAAACTTTATCGATGAAGCAATTTCGAATCTATGATCGAATAGCTTATTGAATCCTGATTGTAATGAAACTTTAGCCATTGGATTCATGGCGTGGAGCTCTAAAAGATTGTTATTTCTATTCTTAGTAAATTCTCCTCCATTGTTTGCATTGAATTTATGTTTTTGTGATTTTGGTTTATATTGAGATTTTATTGATATTCACCATTTATGGTGAAGATTGTTTATTCAATATAGTAATTAATGAAGAGATACACTCTATAAGTCTATTATTATTGATAATAGAAGATCTTGCTTTGTGTAGTCCCATGGTTTTTCCTTGCATTGGGGTTTTCTACATTAAATCTTGGAGTTCATTATTTATTTATTATTTTTAGTTTATTATACTCCTAACAAATATCCAATAAAGAAGCTTTTACTTGGTGGATGGAATATTTCTCAATACTTCAAGGAGAATTTATTTTCCTCTACGAATATATAAAGAAGCAAAATTATAAGGCGCTCAAAGGATCAATGTTATGGCAAATTTGTGGAAGCCTAACTATGCCAAATCAAGTCAAATTTATGAAGTTCATCAAGTGCCTATCAAATAAACTTTCTTTTGAACCCCTCGGTATTTGTCAACGATTTCATAATTTATGTTCCATTAGTAATACATTAAGGATAAACTACTAAAGGCTCTCTTGTATCACATAACACATTCTGATTATTATACCATAGGCAACAAGAAAATTGCAAGAGAAAAGATACGACACATCAAGAGGCGAATATCATATTGTTAGCTTAAGTGCAAGACTATTCTATCATAATCCATCAACAAAGTAGAAAAGTGTCAACCCCATGAATGTAATGAATAAGGAAGCCACAAGTGTAATGCTCGACACATGCTATGTAACAATTCGAATGAAGTGCTAAGAACTCCCAATACTTCACCATAAGAGCTTTTAATCATGGACAAAATGTAGAGACCATTTGAGTAATTAGGCCTTTGACTTAATTTAATGCCACGACCCAATTCCTTGAGCTAATGTAGAGCCTAGGGAATCATGCCCAATGTTAAGGATACTTTAGTAAAATCTAACTTGATAAGCTTGGAACAAGATTCATTGAATTGATCAATTTATTAATGGCCTTGCGTGGTTTTCTTATATGAGGAAAATAGCATGGAAAAGGTTTTTTAGCCTTATAAGGCTCTCTTAGGTTTCTTTTAAGCCACAAAATGGTTTTATAAGCCTTAGCTTTAATTTATAAGGGAGTTATACTTATCATGTAAGCTTAATGGGAACATAAGCTTAATTAAGCCCACATGCAAAACTTAAAGCCTATGGATCATATTAGGGGAAAAGGGCTTTGATGTCTGTCGAATCATTAAAACTGATCTAATGGTCTTTTCAATACCCGATCTTAGATATCCATCTTAGAACCATTTGATAGTAAATATTATACTCTAAGATCTATAAATATGAGGGATCTTCTTCTCATTTGACACATTGTGTGCCTTAGTAAGATTGAGAAAAGCATTGAAACTTTGCTAAAATAGCTTTACAAGATCAAAGCAATCAATTCATCAAGAATAGTTCAATAACAATCAAGAACATCGAGCTTGATTAGTTATCACATGTGTGCATCCAAGGTGATGGGTTTGCCTCTTCTTCCTCTCATACTTCTTTCACAATGATCCTCTATATATTATTAGCTCAAGATTTCTCCAAGACATAACAAAAAAACTTAATTTCTCAAAGTATTTGAATGCAGGACAATGAGAAAGAAAAGATAAGGAAACATCAGCTCTCTAGTCCTTTATTTTTTAGGCTTACTTGAGTTCTTTATCCACATACTAAAGCACATTTATTTCTTTTCGTTGATAAGAGCAAGTGTTTGCAGATTGTGGAAGTTTAATTTTTTTTTTTTAGTGTAGAAGCAACTGTGTATTTCTACACATTATAATTTTGTTAGCAATTTTTTAAGAGTTAGGATAGAAGATACTATTATATTTTTGAGATATTTTATTTAGGGTTGAAGTAAAGGTAGATATAGTGCATTAAATTTTTCATTCTCAAAGATAGTGAAAACCAACATGTAATATAGGATCCTAACTAATAGAGTTGAAAAAGTAGGTTAACTCATAAGAAGGAATAGCATACATCTACTTTTCCCTTACTTTACTAATTTTTATTTTCACATTTACATTTTTGGCTTCGTAAGGGGCGAAATTGCCCCTTAGTTTGATGAATGGCACCTTAAAGGTCAAAATTTGAGTTGTCCCTAATAGTCTCCTCCTACTTAAAAGTGATTGATCTTTGAAATAATGGTGACTTGGATGTTGATGAGCTGAATCACTTACTTTTTATTTAATTGACTTATAATATTCTTACACTTATATTCAATATGAATCAAATGATTCACTTCTCTAGTTGATACCCTAAAATAGTTCTTTTTCTCTACATGGCATCCTAAAATACTACATTATTCAGTGAGTATCGCTTTATCTTCTCAGTGTCCTTATTATTTACAAAATATGAACAGTTGTAAATATGTATTTTTCATGTAATTATGCTCAAGTTGTTTGGAACTTGGTTGCTTTACAATGTAGTATTTAGCTAATCTTAAAAATAACCTCAATAGATGTTGTGTTGAAGTTTTTAAAATTTATGTTAAGCAACCTATCAATCATATTTGTGCTTTTGTTCCCTATTTAACATTATGACATTTATGTATTGAAATAAATAATAGGAAACACATAAACTTTAATAAAACTCCTAAAGTTCTGGCTAAACAAATTATGAGGATCTTATGAATTATGGGAAGTGTAATGTTCCAGGCTAAAAGTATTATATAACAAGTCAACAAACACTAATAAGCCGATTTCAGTTATTTAACCCAAAAGTTTCAAGCTTGTGTTGATAAGGTATCCACAATTATGACCTTATAAACTAATATCACAACCTTCCACAATTTATGTATAACACTTAACTATAAGGTTTCACAATCTCTCCTTTTTAAACATATGACGTTTTCATTGTGATACCTTATAATTAGGCCCAAATCTTTACCCTTTTCGGTGTACAATTTAGATTACTCACTACTTATAAGTCATCTTAGAAGTATATCAGGAGTCACCAACCCAATGATACGCTTCGCCCTCCTTAAACTTCTTCTTTAAACTGGAATCAAACCCAAATTGTCCACTAACTAATAGGGGGTTAACTCTGATACTATTTGTAATGCTCCAAATCAAAAGCAGTGAATAGTCAAATCAATAAATATTAATGGGCTTATTTCAACTACTTAACTTAAAAGTTTCAAGCTTATATTGACAAGGTGTTTACAATCATGATTTTCTAAACTAGTATCATAACCTCCTACAATTCACATGAGATATTTAATCATGGGGTCTCACAGAAAAGGTACTCCTTTTTTCAAAAAAGCAAATCAAACACTATGAAGACCAACTTTACCATTAGTGAATCTTTAAGCACAAGTAAGAAGCCTATATGCAACCTTAGTCAAATTTAATTGACCCTCTTACAAGAGTTTAACAAGTATGAAGAACAATTGATCTAATTAACCTCAATTTGTTATTTATACTTACATATTTGCTAATTTATATACATATGTATTCTTTTCATTGTTTTTTTATTACCACTAATATGATTATTTATTATATTTATTGTTATTGTTGTGATTATGATTATATATTTCTTCCTCTTTCTCCTTTTTCTTTTTCTTTTCTTTCTTTTTTTTTTCAGGTTGTTATGTAAGCTAGTTGATTGGCCTAACATCTCTTTTTATGTCTTATTCCAAAATCAATTTATGGTTTTATTAAATTGAAACACATGAATTATGCAGGTTTCAAGAAACATCTGTTTCATAATTTTATCATTATTTTCTTTGTTTTTGTCACTATTCTAATTGCTTACTTAAATTCGTTAAACATTTTTTTTTTTACTTTATAAATCTTTTCCAATCTTACGAAAAGATTAAGAAAATATCATGTTAAGTGCCTTTATTTGATTTTTAATACAAATACCGAAATTAGGCATGTATTGTTAGATTATTTGATCATATGGCTTATCATTAATCAATTATTTACAATATACCCTTTTAAATTATTAATAAATTAATTATGAAATTATTATGTAATTATAGCACTTCACCAATATGGAAGTCGTATTTGAACTTTTATTATGGATAGCCTATAATAGCTAAGGTTATTTATTTTGTTGCCTAATAAGAGGTCTCTACTCTCATTTAACGAATGATATAAAAGTTGTTCTCTATTAAACCGTTTTAACTTAACATGGTTTCTTATAAGGAAGAGAGTAGTTTTCTCTCATTCTTTTCACAGTTCTATATAGAAAAACATTGCTATAAGATAGATATCTCTCTTATTCATGATACACAAACCTTACTATTACTCTCTAGATATATCATGGTTTACACGCTATAAATTTTGTATCTATATGCAACTTGTTTTGGATTTATTTATACATATTTCCAACAATTGCTATCATAGCCATTATAGGTATAGATCATAACTATTGCCCTTATATTTTTCAAAATTAAATTAGAATTTATAAACCCTAATTTTGTTGATTTTGATTTTAACAAAATTAACAAATTAAGTCAAGGATTTTGATGATAAATTTATTCGTATTTGTGTTGTTGAAGAATATGTAAATTGGCCCTCTCCGAAATTATTGTTAGTTGTTTTATAAATTGATATTTAATGAATGGAGGTAAAAGATAACGTGTATGCGTATTCTTGTTTAGATTCATCATAGTGAAAACCTTTTGATATTGTTGTTTCAAGAATAGATAAAATCCCTCAAATCTTCGAATAACAAATTTTGGCAATCATTCATAATCATGAATTTTGGCAATTTTTACAAATCAGCAGTCTGCAAATCATGAAATTTCTCAAATTTATGAATCCACTTTGAGATGTGTAAATATGTTGATTCATAAAGTACTTTATCCTTATGATTTTTTTTCTTTTTTATCTTGTGGATATATGGATTTAGTCTAGTGTTTGTGATGAATTTATAATTCATAGGCTTTTTTTCTTTTATCTTAATAATGATGTCATTGGTATTTGTGATAAAAGTCATACCAATTTATAATTAGTATAATTTTATATTTCATCATGGGAGATAAATTTTGTTTTTGTAAGTATCCTACACTCCATCGATTTTTTAAATGTTTAAATGATTTCTATGATAAAGCCATTAGAAGTACTTAAACTTTTATATTTTTTCATTTTAATACTTAAACTTTAAACTTAGTCATTTTTATACCCTCATTATTTTAAATGAGACAAATTAATTTCTTTATTATAACAATTGTTATAAAGAATACTTAGTCTTTTCATTTTAAAAAGTTAGAATACCAAAATGAAATAAAAAATAAAGTTTGAGCACTAAAATGGAAATTGATGTACTTATATTATTATTTTATCATTTTATAATAATGGACATTATAGCAAAGATATTAATTTATCTCATTGAAAAAACTAAGATACTAAAATAAATAAATTTAAAGTTTAAATACTAAAAAAAAAAAAATGAAAATTCGGGTATTTCTAGTACATTTATCCCAATGATTTCCTTATCATGTGAATACATAATTCTTAATTCACCATGTTTTAAGATTTTGAATGTCTTTTTAGATTACATATTTTTTAAATTTCAAAAGGCATAAACTCCATCGATTTGATTTTAGAACATTGATGAATGATTAAAAAGTGGAGTCTTATATGTAGTTTGTTAGATTTAAGGTTTTGTTTCACCATGGATGTTCATATACATATTTAAAATATATTACTTTGGTTATTGTATTTATAATTATGAAAATGGTGGTTTTTGACTTGTTAGATATAAAGTTCTAATTTTTTTTTGAAAAATCAAGCTTTGTTTTATTTATATCTTGTATAGTCAAATTAAATAGGAGAGATGATGAAGTTGTCTCAAGATACTTTCTCGAATATGATATTCAGTTGAATGCCACAAAAGAATTAAAATAATATCTTCAATATTTTCTATTTAACTAAGCTTTTTGTTGTAATTCTTAGATTATGGCAACTTTAACGGACAAAAGAATAAATGAAATTATGTCATTCAATTTTTTTTCTAATTGACAATTCAATCTCCTTGCTAACATTATTTAAAACTTTGTATCATAAAATTGTAATTTCCTAGTTGTCATTTGAAGTTATTGAGAAAAAAAAGGTAAAACTTAGCCACTTCAAAATGTGTAAATCTAATCAATAATTTTTCATGTGATGAAAGCAAATAGAGGAAAATAAAATATGATAATATAAATTGATATCGATAGTAAGGTAATTTATGCAGTATCTTGATAAATCCATTAGTTTATATATTGGTAACAATACGATTATATACATATTGATATAGTTTTTTGTTTTCTTTTTTACTTTTATCACCATGTCAGTTTATATAAATATATAATCATTTCACTTATCAATTTGGTATTTGTTTCCTTTTGACTTTTGCAAACATATCAATTTTAATTTATTTTGTAATTTTATAACTATTATATTTTACATATGAATCTTAAAACTGTGGTAAGAATATGATTAAATTTGAAAGTGCATACATGAATAAAAGCACCATGAGTGATTATATTTCAAGTATAGATAAAATGCATTATATTGGTATAGGCAAAATTTATTTAGGTAGTTACAATAAAAGTAGTTTATTAATTTAAACTTATATAATTGTTCATGTAATTTATATCTTGACTTTTATCTTAAAATATATTACCTACTTAAAGGAGGTATTTATATGTTTTAAAATTTTGGAATGAAGTGGAGCATTACATAAATATATATAGGTCTAGAGAATTTATATCTCAAAGTATAAATTTTCAAAAGTTTATGCACCTTGTTAGTTTACTTTCTTGTAATAAAATCCTAATGTTTGTTCTTTGGTCTAAAAGAATTTATATGTAATGCATCAGATCCTTGAAATAATTAAAGTCATTAGTTTTCTTTAAAAAGAAATCAATATTTTGCCCAATTTATTAATATTTTGCTTTCTTGTTGTAATTCTAATTAATTTCAATGTAAACAATAAATATTGCTACCCTAAAATTTTGAAAGGTGCTAATGATAAGAAATAGAAATGAGATATTGAGTTTGTTTTGGTGTATTGCATCTCATAATAAAATCATATATTTTAAGGATAGAAAATTCCTATTAGATTATGTTCATGTACTTTACTTGATTCACTAATGTTTTAGTACCAAAAATAAGAAAAGTCGTCGTTATTTTCTTTGCTTTCTATAAAGCTTTTAGAGGACTGTGATTCAACATAATTTACTAAATAAAAATCTTATTTGGTATTATAAGTCATCCAGCAATATTATCTAGGCTGACATATATTTTAAGTTATGAATTGGTAAGATTATCATATTCTACTATATAATTTTTTTATTATTCTTATTATCATTGTGGGCTTAATTTTTTTAATGTCCTTATATGAATTAAATATTGTCTTCTATATTGATTGGGTACCATATTATGCATGATGTAAAATATCATATTTTACCAGGCATGATTGTTATCATTTTGTATAGTTGTGAGCTTACTTATAGTGAATATAGTTATGTAAAGTTTCATGTGAATTAAATAACTAAATTTTTTGAATGTAATTTATATTACATTAATAATAATTATATCATATTGGTGTGTTATTATTGATGTGATTTGTTGTTGATATAATGTATGATTAGTTTTATTCTTATGTTAATTTTGTTTCAAATACCTTATCGATATTGAAATTTTAGTGACATAAGATTTATTCATTGTATTCTTATATTTCTTATTTATTATGATTTAGGACGGGATTATAATAAAAAAGAAATTTGTATTTAAGTCATATTTGGTTGTGCATTCGAAATCATTTAATTCTCTAATTACACGATAATAATGTGTATATTAAATGATTCCTTTGTTAACTTGATGTTAACCTCTTTACCTATGCAACCAACTTTTGTGTCAACCTTAAATGGGACCAATTTTGAGTACTAAAGAATGATGGGAGCAATTTTAGGATTTTTGTCTTATATGTTATGGATATATTTTTGCTAATAGCTATGTTAAATTTTTTGCAAAGATAAAAGTGATTTTAATTAACCGCTTTGACATGAAGAACCTTGGTGATGCTTCAAGTTATTCTAGGCATCTAAATTTATCATGATAGGTCACATAGCATTCTTAGCTTATCTAAAAGAGAATATGTTAAAAGATCTTCAAGCAATTTAACATGCATTCTCGCTCTCATATGCTACACCTAATCAAAAGGGTAATAAGCTCTATAAATTTCAATGTCCTCAAAATTAAAGAAAAAAAAATGAAGAAGGTCTTATGTGCTTACGCTGTTGGCAATTTGATGTATGCTCAAGTTTTTACTCCTCCCGACATTGCTTGTGCTATTAATGTTTAATATATACTTGATTGACTTAAGTTTGGGTCATTGGAAAGTCATCAAAAAATCATGAGGTATTTATAAGGCACTAAAGATTATATGCTGACTTATAAGAAGTCTAATCAACTTCAAGTCGTTATCTATTTCGATTCTGATCTTGTATGTTGCCATAATGATTGAAAATCTACTTGTGGCTTCATTTTATGACGATGGGATTAGCTAATTTCATTTATAGCTACTTTTATTATGAAAGCAATGTATATTGCTTACTATAAGGCTATTAGTCAAGTCATGTGGTTTTTTAGCTTTCACATTGTTGAAAGCATATTTAGGGCACTTATGATATATTGTAGCGATACTACTACTAAACATTTCTCTCGTAACAATAAAAACATTTTTGGGTCAAACCATTTTGATATAAAATATCTACTTGTTAAAAGAGAAATTTATGGAGTTTCAAACTCAAATTGAGCACCTTGTTACAAAGAAAATGTTAGCAAATCCACTAACTAAAGGCATAACTGTTAGAGTTTTCCAATAAGTCTTTTGATATTTTAGGTTAGTGAGAGTCTGAAATTAAATATTTGTTGATTATTATGAGATATGTATGAGATTATGTTACTTTATTATCATATCTCTTATAACATTATTGAAATACTTGGGCCATTCTTTAAGATAATACATTGTATTATTTAATTGCATTTCTCTTGTCTATTATTCTTGTATATGAAATATGAGCATATTAGTATGTATAATATGCATGTCTTTATTAGATATTTTATTTACAACATTAAGCTTTATATTTCTTAAATTGTTGGTTTGACAATAATTTATATTCTCGTCCTAATAATTTCATATAATTCTAATAATTAACTAAATGTTAGATTATTTGACTATATAGATTAGTATTAATCAATTATTTAAAATATATATCCTTTTGAATTATTAATAAATCAATTATGAAATTATTATTTAATTATAGCATTTCACCATTATAAACATTGTAATTAGGTTTTAATGTCGATAACTCGTGATGGGTAGGATTACTTACTTTGTTACCTAATGGGAGGTCCTACTTTTATTTGATAAAGATATAAAAACTACTTTTCTATTAAATGGTTTTAACTTAACCTAATTTCTTGTAAGGAAGTCTTCTTTTATACTTTTTATAATTATATATAGAAAAATACTGCTATAAGATAGATTTCTCTCTTATTCAAGGTAAACAAACTTTACTCTTACTCTATAAATATATTATGATTTACATGTTATAAATATTGTATCTAAATGCAACTAGTTTTGAATTTATTTATACATATTTCCAACATATAGGGCTTAGCGCGGTCTTCCAATTTTTTTTTTTTCCCCAAAATGTGGTCTTCCATTTAATGGCGAACTTTTGCCTTTAAAATTGAATGTTGAAGAAAACGAAGAGAAGAAGCGAAGTAGTTTCTCTTCTAAAAGACAATTTATGCTTCTTCTTTTTTTTTTTCTGAAAATTGTACGTAAATGAATGTTCAAGTTAAATCGGTCCATGAGACTTCCTATATACCAGTTTCGTATTTTTTAAGAAAAAGGATAAAGAGCAGTTCATATTTTTCATATTTAATTGATCTTTTTTTTTTAATTGAATATTAGGTTTTTATCTCTTCAAATTATATTATTCCATATTACTGCTGCTTTATATATGTGTGTGTATATATATATCACTTATTCGTCAGTTATGGCGTTATTTTATTGTTACTATTTGTTAATATTTATTTATTCATATATATATATTAGTTAACTTTCATACTTAAAATTTTTATTACATCGTGAATTTGCTTTATTATGATTAAACAAATGTTTGAAACTTGTTTTAACTTTAACTATGTCAAAGAGGTTGTTTGCTCTATATACTCATTTTGAGGGCATTTCTGTGTGCAATTGATCTCTTTTTGGATATTCCAGATTAGTCCGCGCATGATTCTCTTATAAAAAAAATGATCATATACTTCATCTATTGAAACAATATAATCTTGATTCGATCTTACCATAATCATGGACTGTCGAAACAATTATGCAGGAATGGCCTAGAAAGAGATGGACAAATTCCCCCTTAACTCATTACTAGTACTCATGAGTGCTTTTGAGTCATACTTAATGCTCAAGCTTGATAACCACACATTATTAATCACATTTTACTAATATGGAAGTATGATCATCCAGAAAAAAAAAAAAAATTGGTATAAAGATTTGACACACCATTTTATAAGGAATAAAATTAGTGACGTTATTGATTTATTATAACTTAAAAGTTATTATAATTACTTATATAATCATTTTTAAGTGACTATATAGTAAAATTTTCCATAATGTGTCTCTATATTGAGAGTTGAACCATTAGTAAGTATAATTTATAGCAAAACAAGGGTGATTTTGTTTTCTGGAGGATTCTTCGTTGTAATCACTCGAAAATGATTTATGGTGCTGTTATTTTTGAATTATAATAAATTACAGTGAATTATAGTAAAAAAGAGCTGTTAATATCAACAATAAAAATGAAAATAACTCATAAGTATCTATTAAGGCATTGTTCTAGTTTAGGGTTGTTTACTAATGATACCATATAGCCACTTATAATTATTTTAAAGTGACTGTATCTTAGAATTTTTCCTTGTATTGATGTCCCTCAAGAGTCATATGCATTGGAAAATGAATTTAAAACGTCTGTGACTGTATTTAAACTTTTGAAAATTCCAAGATTATATAAATTGATTTGCTGATGAGGCCTTCCGCTCTATAAATCTTTCATGATGAGATGCTACTTAAACAATATTTGCTAGTTTTCAATATTTTGAATCATGCCTTGTTCGACGTACCCTTTTGTTCCAAATATTCAATAGATAATGTTCTTAGATTTTTTATTAATAAAAGAGAACTTAAATATAAAATCATCCCAAGTTTGAAAAGAGATATATCATTGGCAAGTATTGAACGTGTCATATGAAATATGGATTATATGCAAAGCAAAATTATTAAAATTTCACGTCTGCAATTCCACTCTTTAACAACATAGACAAGATTTAATATTAACTTCTACATGATATCAAACTTGTCATTGGTCTTCTTGACCGCAAACATTTTCTGTGTATATAATTCTAAAAGCTTGTGTATAAATTACATGTCCAACGCATAGATCTATATATTCTATATATATTAGTTCAGCACAAGAGTATCTTTTGCCCGCTTTCCCAATATGATTAAATTGCCCTAAAAGTATTTGATTTTGAGTTCTACAACACAACCCTTAGTTGCTCAATAGTTTTAATAAATCTTAACTAGGTCAATTTTATTATGGTATATATACCTTAAATATATATATATATACATACAGTAAAATAATTATAGCTAAATTATATAAGTTTAACTTTTTTTGTATTAAAAGCAAAACCACTATTATCTTCACTGACGGCTCTTTTACTTCATAGAATAGAATGAGAAGAAATAGAATTGGAATTTTTAAAGAATGAAATAAGGATATAATATATATTACTTTGTTTAGTTGGATTTATAAATAATTTAAAAATAGACATATAATATAATTTAATTATTAAATTATTATTGGTCCATTTTCTTTCTTAACTAATCCTAAAGTAATAGGTAATGTGGTGGTTGGTGATGCTTGTTGATGGTGCTAATTGTAGCGGTGGCGATTAATCATAGTAATGGTAGTGGTAGCTACGGTGGTTGGCAGCGGTAGCAATAGTGATGGCTACGTTGATTGGCAATGGTAACGGCGATAGTAGGAGCGATAACGATGGCGATAGTAGTATCAACAACTGTAGTAACAGTGGTAGATGGCGATTGTAGTGGCAGAGGTGGTGGCAATGGTGACAGTGGTCAGTGGTGGCGGTGGTAGTAGTAAGGAATTGTGATTTTTTGGTTGAATTAAGAAAATCCTGTTACATATTTCAAGCAATAAGGATTTTTATGAAATTATGATTCTGTGACAAAAAACTAAGTGAACATCGTAATAAGAAATAAGGAAGGAATATAATTCTAATTCACCTAAGTGAACCAGCCGTGATTTTTTAAATAATCAATATCTTTATATTCTAGCATTCAAATATTATATATTTTATGTAGATTTATAGACTATAAAGTATGAGGTGTCGAAATGAATGAAAATTTTTTACTTAATAATATAGAAGCTAACAATTTATAAACATAACATGTTAATCATGATTATATTTTTAGTAGATTTATAATTTTCATAAATCTAAATACATGGTTTAAACCAGAATTTATGCATGGTGGGTTTTTTTATCTAGTATTTCCAAACTGCTAAAAGCTCAATGACAAGTCCTTAATGGAATTCTCTAGTTCCATGAAACCAGGAAATAACTCTTTATGTCAGATTTTATGTCTATATTAAATTTTCATTCCATGAATTGTCATGTTGATATATAGACTATATAAAGTATAAGTATAAGGTGTTGGAATGAATTGGGATAAATATAAACCAATAGCGGAATACTCGTGAAAATGGAGGACGGGAGGGTAAAATTATTTTTATGAATATAAATATAAATACATACTTTAAACCAGCATCCATGCATAATGGTTTTTTCATCTAGCATTTCCAAATTGCTAAAGACTCAATGACAAGTTCTTTATGGAATTCTCGAGTTCCATGAAAACAGAAACCAACTTTTTATGTCAGATTTTGGTTATATGTTAAATCTTCATTGCATGAGTTGTACATATACTTTTTTTAAGAAATCTGCTTGACATTGTTAGGAATAGTGAAGAGAAATGCTTGTCATGAAAACCTGAAATAGGAGGTGCAACCAATGTCCCTGTCTCCTGTAAATCCGTAGACACACATCCTTAAAACAACCTGTTCCTTGCTGACTTGGTCTCAGACCAATGAATATCCCATTCTTCTCCTAGCTTCCCTCATTTACGTGCTTCCCTCATTTTTTTTTTTTTTTCCTTAATGCCAAATGATTTAGAATTGCCCATTTTTCTAGTCATTTCAACCTTGGACACCCTTTTCCTAGGAAGATCCTTAATGCTTGGATAGAAAAGATAATCTTATCAAGAACCATGATCCTGGAAGGCTTTCTTCATTGGGAATCATTCATCTTAGGGGCTGCTCCTTGAATCGAGCAACCTGAAAAAAAAAGAAAACACATTATCCTGCTTGAGTTTGCTGATCGTGCTAATGCAATGTCCTGAAACCAGCAATCATTGGCAGGTTTGAGACAAGGTAGTATTGGTTGATATATTTTTTTTTAAGGTATTAGGAAAATGGCATCTCTATCAAGCCAAACTTCCAAGAAGGCAATGCGGAGCCCTGGCGGCTCTAACAATTCCCAGGGTAGGAGTTCCAGTGGTCAGACGGTTAAATTTGCGAGGCGTACTTCAAGCGGGAGGTATGTTAGCTTGTCAAGGGAAGATCTAGACATGTCTGGAGAGATTTCAGGGGATTACATGAACTACACGGTCCACATCCCGCCGACACCAGATAATCAGCCTATGGATTCTTCTGTGGCTGCAAAGGCCGAAGAACAATACGTTTCGAATTCCCTTTTCACTGGTGGATTTAACAGCGTGACACGGGCTCATCTCATGGACAAAGTGATCGACTCCGAGGTGAGCCATCCTCAAATGGCAGGAGCTAAAGGGTCTTCATGTGCAATGCCTGCTTGTGATGGCAAGGCCATGAAGGATGAGAGAGGACAGGATGTTATACCTTGTGAATGCAGGTATGTATGTCGCATTCTATAAATGCTGCATTAAAAATATCGCATTGAGCATAAGGTTCCACGGGCATTTTGTATTCCTATTACCTTTGAAATTTCCCATTTGAGATGCAATTCATCTCGCGTACAGGTTCAAAATATGTAGAGATTGTTACCTCGATGCGCAGAAGGAGTCAGGTCTATGTCCTGGCTGCAAGGAGCCATATAGGTCAGGAGATTATGATGAGGACATGCATGAGTACTCGAATGGTGCACTGCAATTGCCGCCTCCAGATGGGTCGAAAGGGGATAGGAACAATATGTCTATGATGAAGAGGAATCAAGGAGGGGACTTCGATCATAACAGGTGGTTATTCGAAACTAAGGGCACTTATGGTTATGGTAGTGCTTATTGGCCTCCAGACGACGTGTACGGCGAGGACGGGGGTGATGGAATGCAGGGAGGCATGATGGATTCGGCAGAAAAACCTTGGAAACCTCTAAGTCGATTACTTCCAATCCCTGCTGGTGTAATAAGTCCATACAGGTAATGCATGTTTGGATTTTCAAAGATAAATTAAACGTACTCAGAATATACAGGGTAGATCAAGAAAAGAAACTGCATATGACCACTGAAAAAATTGGAGAATGATCGAAAAACAATTATAGGTACCATAATTAAAAACTCAATCATAGCGTAGATGTTGCTAGAGTTGGGATGGTTTGGGACCACCCGACTTTTGCATTAACTTAGAAACCATATATTGGATATTATTTAGGCCATCTTAAAATGTGCAATAATATATTTTAGTTCCTCGAATATTTGAAGGAAAATCCTGCAAAAGATATGGCTTCATTACTAAGACGGATTACTATGTCTTAACTATCACTTTACTTGACAAAACCTTAAATCTCATCCTCAGGTTGTTGATTGCCATTCGTTTCGTCGTACTTGGCTTCTTCTTGCATTGGAGGATAACGCATCCTAATTACGATGCAATATGGCTTTGGCTTATGTCGATTGTATGTGAAGTGTGGTTCGGATTCTCATGGATCCTTGATCAAATTCCAAAGCTTTGCCCTGTCAACCGGTCCACAGACCTTCAAGCGCTTCATGACAAATTTGACATGCCATCACCTTCCAATCCTACCGGCCGCTCTGACCTCCCAGGTGTGGACATGTTCGTGTCTACTGCTGATCCTGAAAAGGAACCACCACTTGTAACTGCCAATACAATCCTTTCCATCCTATCTTGTGACTACCCTGTAGAAAAGTTAGCATGTTATATTTCTGATGATGGAGGCGCTCTTCTCACATTTGAGGCCATGGCTGAAGCTGCAAGTTTTGCTGATTTGTGGGTACCCTTCTGCCGAAAGCACAGTATCGAGCCTAGGAATCCTGAGAGCTACTTCGCCATGAAAACCGATCCAACAAAGAATAAAAGTAGGCCTGATTTTGTGAAAGATAGGAGAAGGGTGAAGAGGGAGTATGACGAATTCAAGGTTAGGATCAATGCACTTCCGGATTCAATCAGGAGGAGATCTGATGCATTCAATGCAAGGGAGGAGATGAAGATGTTGAAACACATAAGAGAGAGTGGTGGTGACCCTCTTGAACCAATCAAGGTCCAAAAAGCCACATGGATGGCAGATGGAACACATTGGCCTGGTGCATGGGCAGTTTCAGCTCCCGAACATGCCAAAGGTGATCATGCCGGTATCCTTCAGGTACACCCTCCATTTAATGTTTCTCAGTAATCATCCTAATCTTCATTTCAATCTATAAAATACTAATTAATAAACATGAAAATCCGTACCATTTTTACGAGTATAAACTTTTTAGAATTAGTTGGTCATAAAGCTGATTTCTACATAGTATTTAAGTTTGAAGATCAGGAGTTCGAATCCCAGTGTTATCCCATATCTACAGGCTTAAACATTTTAGATCATTGCTTATGGTGTTAAGTTGAACACTATCATCATCTTCCATCAAATCTGAAGTCTACATTACCATTTGGACGATTGATTTTCAGGTGATGCTCAAGCCCCCAAGTCATGACCCTCTTATGGGAAATGCAGAAGACAAGCTCATAGACTTCACAGATGTAGACATCCGTCTTCCAATGTTTGTTTATGTATCACGTGAGAAGCGGCCTGGATACGATCACAACAAAAAGGCCGGTGCTATGAATGCCTTGGTACGAGCATCGGCGATATTGTCTAATGGTCCATTTATGCTCAACCTTGATTGTGATCACTACATCTACAACTGCAAAGCCGTCCGTGAAGGAATGTGCTTCGTGATGGATCGAGGCGGTGAAGATATCTGCTATATTCAATTCCCACAGAGATTTGAAGGCATTGATCCTTCTGACCGATATGCAAATCGAAACACTGTGTTCTTTGATGGAAATATGCGTGCGCTCGATGGAGTTCAGGTACTTATTACAGCAAGAAAGCATTTTCCCCAAATTATTCTTATTGGAAACATTCCTTGAAAAGTTTTCCTAATAATAATCTGAGTGGCCTGTGATCGCAGGGACCAGTCTATGTGGGAACAGGATGTATGTTTAGGAGGTTTGCATTGTATGGTTTTGATCCCCCAAATACCAAGAAAAACTCTGAGGATAAGGTGGAATCTGAAACACAACCTCTGAAAGCTACTGACTTCGATCCTGATCTCGATGTCAATTTAATCCCCAAACGGTTTGGAAATTCAACGATGCTAGCAGAATCAATACCTGTTGCCGAGTTCCAGGCCAGGCCCCTAGCTGATCATCCTGCCGTGAAGTATGGCAGGCCTCCTGGTGCTCTTAGGGCTCCACGTGAGCCACTTGATGCCGCTACGGTGGCTGAAGCAGTGTCTGTCATTTCTTGTTGGTATGCTTTTCGCCTTGCTAATCGTAACTGCTCGTTTTATATGCTAGTCTCTGAGTTGTCCAAATTGCCATAATTCATTCTGTTCATGATTCAGTCAAACTCAATCCTTGAGTGACATTTTGACCGAACAATAATTTTTTGGGAAAATTGCAAATACATTCCCGAAGCTATTAGTCGGTTGTAGATGTAATCCTTAAACTTCGAAAATGTGTCTTTCACCTCCCTAAATCTTTCGAGTTTTGAAAAAGAACGGTTACATTGCAAACTGCTATTGAATGGAAAGTGCAGATTTTGTTGGAAAAGTTATGAAAAGGAAAACATCCAATTCGGAGTTTAGACGCATCTCTCTGCATCCAACTAATAGTTTTGGGCCATATTTACAATTATGTAGTTGAATTCCTGACATCTTCTTGATATGTAATAGATAATTTGCGATGATTCCAAAGGAAGAAACTCCATCTAACAATTTATGTCAACTCTTATGACAGGTACGAGGACAAGACCGAGTGGGGCGACAGGGTAGGTTGGATTTACGGATCGGTCACTGAAGATGTCGTCACAGGCTACCGCATGCACAACCGTGGGTGGCGCTCTGTCTACTGTGTTACAAAACGTGATGCATTCCGTGGTTCAGCTCCAATTAACCTCACTGATCGACTCCATCAGGTGCTCAGATGGGCCACGGGATCGGTCGAGATTTTCTTTTCTAGAAACAATGCTTTCCTGGCTACTCGTAAACTCAAAATCCTTCAGCGCTTGGCATACCTCAACGTCGGCATCTACCCATTCACATCCATATTTCTAATCGTTTACTGCTTCCTCCCCGCCCTTTCGCTTTTCTCCGGTCAATTCATTGTGCAAACACTTAGTGTCACGTTTCTGGTTTACTTGTTGACCATCACATTATGCCTCATCGGTCTGGCTATCCTAGAAGTGAAGTGGTCAGGTGTGGGATTAGAGGAGTGGTGGAGGAATGAACAGTTTTGGTTGATTTCAGGTACCAGTGCTCACTTGGCTGCTGTGGTACAGGGTCTCCTAAAAGTGGTTGCCGGTATCGAGATTTCCTTCACTTTGACATCTAAATCAGCAGCAGAAGATGATGATGACATTTACGCAGATCTTTACTTAGTGAAATGGACTTCCTTGATGATTCCACCCATTGTCATCGCGATGGTCAACATAATCGCCATCGCGTTCGCGTTCTCCAAGACAGTATACAGCATGGTTCCTCAATGGAGCAAGTTCATTGGAGGAGCTTTCTTTAGCTTTTGGGTGCTGGCACATTTGTATCCTTTTGCCAAAGGGTTGATGGGAAGGAGAGGAAAGACACCAACTATAGTATTCGTCTGGTCCGGTTTGATCGCGATTACCGTCTCATTGTTGTGGATTGCCATAAACCCCCCACAACCATCAACAGAGGCAAGTGCTGCCGGAGGAAACGCTTTTGAATTCCCATAAAGATGAGGAAGCTAAGGTAGAGGTCGATATTGTTCTCCTCGCATGTGCTGTAAACTTGTTGGGAAGTTCAATGAGGCCTAGTGGGATTTTCATGTCCTTTCGTAGCTGAAATGGCTTTCATTTTCTTTTAATTTTCCTTTTATTTAATAGAGAAACTTGGTTGGTCTGGGGTTGTATGGACAAAAGAAGGTATATGAATCAGCAATCAATCCGACAGCGGGAAGAAGAAAAAGAAGGGAAGTGAAGGAGTGAAGGATTCTTCTTCATACAATAATTTGGTCTTTGATTATTGAAATTGTTGTAAGAAAATGTAATATCTTCTTTTTCTTTTATGTTTCTTTTTTTTTTTTTTTCTTAAAATGCTAACCACTTCAATGTCATGAATTGTAGAGTTTTTGTTACCAGATAAACTGAGTATACTTCATTTACATGTAATTTGCAGATTTTGTTTTATAATCACTCTTTAAGTTCTTAACTTCTTATTGTATCAAGAGACTGCCAAAACTACATTCCCCTGAGAAAAGGATCTTTTTTCATTTGATAGTACGTCTTCAGTGTGATGTGATTTCAAACTTAATGTGACTGATAGTTTTTGTTGCTCTGAAATTAGGGTTGGGGGTCTTTTGAGTGTGTGAAACCGAAAGCATCCAACAGTGGCTGGAAAATTATTAGATTCGATAGACTAACAATTTCTGCCTTCAGCTTAAGTAAAACTCGGTAGTTTAATTTACCACTCCTCGTGGTAAAAAGAGGATAAAATAAAGTTGGATATAAGCTACTTGCAAGTGCAAGGATCCGGTAAGGTGGTTGATGTGTTCGGAGGTAGCTGTATCCTTCCAATGACTAGGTGCCTTGTTGATGATGTAACATTTGCATTAGTTTAAAGTTTGTGCGGTTTAAGTTGATGTCTCATAGTAGTCTTGTTTCACATGTTTTTTATATATTGATAGATAGAGGAGAAGCTTGAATGTTCAAATGCATTTCATTCAAAGTTAGCATGGTTGTTTGTACATCTTTTAGGCTTATTTTGTTTCAGATTCAGTAGAATTAGAAGCGAAAATTTTCTAAATGGATGACTCTAGGGATCAGATCATACAAGGTTTTGGAATAAATATGGAAGAAATATGTTTAGAAGCCAAATACCCATTTTAAAAATGTAAGCAATAGCAAGAGGGTGGTGTGCCGTGTACTATTGTAAGGATCTTTGTAAGGGAAAAAGTTTCATTAGTATTAATATGCCATATATTATAAGAATTTTATTGGTTAAATTTTATTAATACTTACATACTACTCATCAAAACACGTATTGTGTTATGTCCTTGTAATGCCCTGCCTTTTAGGTGTTTGCCTAAAAATTTTTCTTTAGTTTTGAGTACCTGAAAACGGGTCATTACTACTATCTTTGAGTTAATGATAAGGTAAAATTTGTATTTCACTTATCATTCAACTTTATAAATACTTGGTTTTAAATATCTTCTTATACAATATAATAAATCACAATGGAAATCTTTTACAAAAGTGAGACAAATCCAAAGTATTACAGCTGTACAACCTTTTACAATATATAGCTCCATTAGAAAGTTTGTACAATACATCTATAATCTCTATATCAAAATCTTTACATTGTAACTTAACAATTTTCAAGAAGAACATTTTTTTGGGAATCTGAATCCAAGTTTGCGACTATTCGCCTTATAAGGAAAACTGTTATTGCTTAGCTCTCTTAGGTCTTTTTGCTTTTATTGTGGGAGATCCTGTTTAACTTTTTTTTTAACCTAAAGATAAGACAACTTATCTACTCAGCTTATTATAAGCTGAGTGATAATGGATAGGCAGATAACAATATAAGCAGTATCTTTTCACAAATATAAAGCAAGCTATTGGTTCATTCACAATGCTTCTTAGTACAGTCAAGCAATGCAAATATAACAAACGCATACCATGCTAATGCACATGACATGCATTGGCTCGATATCCTAGTTTAGCCCAAGCCCAAGCCCATCCCATTAGTCAACACCAATTTGAACATCTCCAGTTATTAATTATGGATGATAACAAAAAGAGGGAGATAGGGCAAAAATATTATCCATGCTCATTTTGTCTCTTATGAGAAATTATAGATGATAACAAAAAAAGGGAGATAGGGCAAAAATACTTATGTTTTGCATAGTTATTTGGCATGTGTTATGATGAGATATGAGTGTGTGTTTTCATAAGTTTTCCTAAAAATATTTTTCTTGCAAAAGTATTTTGTTATCATAAAAAAAAAAAGAAAGAATGTTAAGTTCTCTCTAACTTAGTTTTAATGATAACAAAAATGATTAGTTTAATCAGGGTTTTGCAAGATGTATTTTGCAAGAAAAATTCTGTAGAGCCTTCGGTAGAAGGTTGTATAAAAAGAAAAATTAGAAGTTACAAGAATGTAGAAGTTATAGTAGAGCATTTAAGTGCTAAATAAAAGCATACATGTCATGTATAAAATATTAGTAGAAGCTCAAGTAAAAGGTTGACTGCATTGTAAAATAAGAACAGGAGTGTTGTAGAAGTTAGTGTAGAAGTTTCGAGGAGATTAGATGAAAGACTAGTAAAAAATCTAAAATGAAGTATAACCTAAAAAATTCAATAGAAGCTCCTTTAAATTAGAAAAATAAACTTCAATAAAAGTTTGAGGATGATGGATATCGAACAAGCAAGGTAAAAACTTGAGTAGAAGCCTTTTGTCTAGAAAACATGGATTGACAGTAGAAGCATGTTTAGAAGGTGTAATCATGACACATAATTGAAGATGTAGAAATTCGAGTAGAAGCCTCAAAAAAGATAAATGTAAATTAGAAGGCGCAGCTCCACTAATTAATTATATTTGGAAAAAATAATTAACCCCTTCCACTTAAGTAGGAAACAAATCTTTAGGGACTTATACAAAATCACAACCATAGTAATATGTATAAAAATCAGTCTACACTTGCGAACAAAGGTAGATTTAAAATAGATGTTACAAGATCCATATTAGATTTGCGTAGTAAAAACATCATTTGTTGAACATTGAATATAAAGATATAAATACAAGAGAGAAAATAGTATACTTTACAACTGATTATGTGATTTGAATTTTGAAGAATTACATTTTTCTCTCCAATTTGTATAATTACTTAAGTTTGTATTGTGTTTATAACTTTAAAAGAGATTGTGTGCTATTTGTGGACACCTCATTTTTGCCTCACCTATAATTTTAGAACTTATTTATTTTTTTAAATAGGAAAAAATGGTATTAATTCAGAAAAATAAAAAAATAGAAAATTAAAAAAAATAAAAAGATAGAAAATTTTGAAAAGTACAGAAAGATAAGAAAAGTAAAAAAAAAAATAAAAAATTTAGAAAAATAAAAGATAGAAAATTTAGAAAAATACAAAAAATAAGAAATTTTAGAAAAAAAAGAAGAAGAAACAAATAATCTGGAAAATAGAATGTTTTAGGAAAATCAAGTTTTTAGGAAAGTAGACATTTTATTTTTAAACAAGTGGTTTTTAAGAAAAATAAGGATTTAAAATCATGTTGGGGTTGTTAGGTTTAGTTTGGTTAATTTTCTAATTAGGTTTTAGGTGATCATATGGTTTAAATGCAATTTGTTTGCAAAAAATAAAATACAGGGCATGAGCTAACAGTCTAATTAGTAATAAACTTTGTCTTGACATTGATACGAGTAAGAGGTTTTGGGTTCAATTCCTAATACATGCGCTTGAGCACATTTTTCTTTTTTGCTTTGCATCTGTTTACATGTTGAGGAAGGAATAGGTCACTTGCTAACCTTGACATATGGCAAACCACGAGTGGATGATGTAGCTGACATGGCACTACGTTAGCATCCCTTTCCCCCCTTTCCCCTTCCTTTCTCCTGCAAACTTAGCTCAAACCCCTTACTTTGGATTGATCTTTTTTTTTTTTGTGTTTTGCATACAATTTTCATCAAATTAATGATGGAATCATATGCTAGGCATGGCATACTCTCTAATCTAGCCAGGTTTTCGTCTAGATTCATGTGTTTGGGTGGCCAAATCAGATCATGAAAGTCTAAGAAACTTTAAAGCGTAGATTTTTCTCACAATTTAAGATCTCCATGATTTTTGCTTTTTGAAGTTTCTACTGATTAGATTAAGTAAGAACGATGCTTGAGGACACACAGTTGATTAGAATTTAACTCCAAATAATGCTTGAAATCAGAGATCAAAGCTTGGATATTTGCTTTCATTCAATCTCGATTTAATTGCATCTTGATCACTTTCCAACCTAATTCGAACTTTGATTAGTATAAAAGAGAGGCTAAGCAATTGAAATCATCAAGTATCATCCAAATCACCTCTTACAAGCTAAAAATCGAGCCTTCTCTCTAAAACCTAACTTGTGACCTCTCTCTCTCTCTTTAGGATTTCATTAAGCTTGAAGCAACTCGAGCATAAGTAACCACACAGACAAGCTCTTTATAGGGAGAGTTTTTAAACCTAACCCCTTTTGTTTGTAGCTACGGCTACTAGAGCTTTAACTAAGAAACCCTAATGCCACCATTAAGGCCGCGACCCCCACCTCTCGAAACACAGCATGTAGCCACCTTCACATAAAAACCACCACCACAGTTGAGTTCGTGATGGTTGAGAACCCCAGACCTAACCATCATTCAAACTCTAGTGACCACCATCTATAATATGCACAACTACTCCTTTAGTAGCCAAGCATCACACTACCTAAATAACTTCCATTCACCACTGCACTAACTTTCTACAAAACGAGACACATGAAACTGGTGTTTCCTCCTTAAAAAACCACCTAGAACCATCCCCATCGACCTATGCAGCTGCTTCAGCCTCCTCCTTTGATCACATGTGTATCGCACGTACCGACCTGACCTAAGGTTTGAAGTTTGACCTGTCCACCTTCTGATCGACCTACGTATGTATCTTCCTGGTTCAATTCTATGTTTGTTCTACTGTAATTTTTTTCTTTTTTTTTTCACTTATTTATTCCTTTTAGAAAATGTAATTAAAAAAAAGAGAAAAAAAAGGAAGAGGAAAGGAAAGCCTAGCTTAGTTTATTTATTTATTTACTTATTTTTGCTTTGGTAAAATAAATAAATAAATAAAAGTTTAATCACCTAGAAAATTTATTTTTCAAAATTAAAACAAAAAAATCCTTTTCAAGGTTAGGGGTCTTTAGAATTTTCCCAAATAAACACTTGAAAAAGAAATTTTTATCAAGACACTTTTCAGAAATTTTCCTTTAATGAAAAATAAAATGACTAAGAGGCTTAAATTCGATTGATTTTCAAAATTAAAATAAATTCTCCTATTAAAGTTTTATAAAATGAACTATAGAAAGTTTGATCTTTATTAGAGGATATGTAAGTATCTACGGGACAACTTAAAATAACGAAACTTTTTTATTTTCCCTTTGGTGAATAAATTATATTATCTTTACTCTTTTTTTGTGTGTGAATAGAAATTTATCTATTTATAAATTTAAAATCATTCTTTCATTTTAGAATTAGTATTTTAAAAGATAAACTTAATTTTTGAAAGTTAAAAGTGGTATTTGATTAGGGTTTAATAGGGCAACTTTTGGATTTAATATCTCTAGTTTCAAAACCTTTTTTTGTTTTCAAAAAATTAGTTTTATCGAAGACTGGTGGTTATAACTTAACTCTTTTTTCTGACTCTGGTTAGGTGATGACTTCAATTTTTTTTTTCAAAATTAAAATGAAAATCAAGTTTTTCTTAATCTCTAATCGAGGGTCTATATTGAATGAGTATAACGTTCAATGTAAATCGGGTTAAGGAAAATAATATAAAACTGGAAAAAATTTAAGCTCAATAGTACTATAGCTTGTGTGGAGACTAGAGAGATAGAGTAGTTGATTGTAAAAGTTGAGAAGGCCCAATATTGTACTCTCTTTTAAAGTTTAATTGAATTGATATAGTAAAATGATCAATGAAGACAACTAAAACCTCGACGATGCAGGTGAAAGAGAAGATTGATGCATAAGGCAGAATCTTTAAAAAATCCTGCACCTAATCTTCTTATCTCTCCTCTCTAATAATTATTGTTTAGTTTGGTTGCCAAAATATTTCCACTATCGACAATTATTGGGGGGACTTTTAAATATTAAAACTTTAAGTTTTTCATTTTCAAAAATTTATAACAATCAATTCACCCCCCAAATTGTTAAAGTATTCATATTATAATATTCCACAGGAACCAGCATATTATAGCTCTTATAAAGATCTTTTCCTTTTAGAAACTATTGTAGCATAACTTAAGATATTCTTGTCTAAATTTATAAAGATGCATTATGTAATACCCTAAAACTTAAGGCACCACAATTGGCCATATGTTCCTAATATTCAATAACATGTTGAGGCTCTAATAACATACTAAAGTCTTTAGGATCACCATATAATAATAATAATGTGTCTCTATATTTTATTACAATCTGAATCACTCAAAAGGGAGTCATTTTTAACCACAAACATAACCAATAACATAATTTCTAGCTCCTATAGCTACTAAACCTATCAACAAGTCTAACAAACCCTATTTCTCTTAACTTCACAAATCATCATCAAATAAGGTTATTATTTACCTCTGTTTCCAACCGAAGGTAACAACATTCCAAACTCAACACAAAAGCTAACTCATTATACTACTTGCAGTTGAAAAAGTAAAAGAATGAGTAAAATCTAATACATAATTTATAAGCACATATTGATGGGAAACGAGTCAGTTACATACGTTTGATGCAAGAATAGCAAACAATCCATTTATTATCTTAAATTTAAGATAGAAAACACTAAAAGGGCACTTATGACCTCATTACACTACTTAATCTTATACATATATGCATATATATAGGTAAATAAGTCTTTTACCACTACATACTAAGGTCTGGGAATCACCATAGTGGGTCTTAATACCTAGGAACACATGATCTATGATTTACTTAGATCTAACTACATTGTCTCAATATGTGACTTCACTAGGAAAAATGTCATACGGAGATAATTATTTATCCCCTAAGGATCTACCATTGCAAGCCTTAGGATGAGCCAAGCATAGCTAGCAAAACAAGTTCTAGGTTGGATAAGAGATAGTCTGGTTATTTTTATCTTAACAAGTACATCTATCAAATACGCATCATATACCTAGAAAGACAAATTGAACCAACCATGAAACTTGAATCCAACAACCTGACATTAAAAATACTAAACTCATATTACTCCTTATAAACTTTAATTAGACCCCTCTCCATCTCACTTTAGCTTAACACTATAAAAAGCTTCCTAAGGTCCCACTCAAAACCATACTCTTTAAGAGTCCTTGAATTGGTAAGGGTTCGATCTTTAGACTTAGGAAAGAAGGAATAAGATACTTAGTTGAAGGTTAAAACCATACTCTTTAAGAGTCCTTGAATTGGTAAAGGTTAGATCTTTAGACTTAGGAAAGGAGGCATAAGACACTTAGTTGAAGGTTTGATGTTAGGGGGGAAAAAAAAATCTATCCTTGAAACTATGCCCACCACCATGACAGTTCGAGGGGGGAATCAGTAGGATAGTAGTTCACATGCATTGGTCTCTATAACATAAACACAGGAAGACAGTAATGGGATACAAAATGATAGCAAAACCTTTGAATTCAAACCTAAGTCTAACTCAAACCCTAATTTTTCTTCAATCTAACTTCACACTCCTTTCATTCATCATTCCTATACAATTCTATCACCACCAAACTACAAACCCCAACTCAAAATTCAATCCACCTACTTCACTCACTAAGAATCTCTTTGAGTTTAAAATGATAAGAATAAAAAATGGAAAAACTTACTTGGTAGAGTTAAACCTAGAAATGAATTTGTAAGATATTTAAGTGAAGAAGCTGCAAGTAATAATGGTCTTTAGGTTCGTTGTCACTAAAAACTCTTGGAAAACTTCATCATAACAATGACTTTTCACCAAAAACAATTTTGGGAGAGGTTTTCTTTTACTCTCTTACCTTTACTTACAATGAGAATGTCTGTTGGAGCTTAAGCTTAGGCTACTAAGGTTTGATGATTCATAAATGAAGAAGGGAAGAAAGGAAGAAGGGTTCTAGTAGGATTTTGTTTAAGTTTGCTTAAGAGTAAATGGGTTGAATTCAAGATAAAGATTAGGGCTTAAGGGGTGAAAAGACTTTTTTGCCCTTCCTTTTAAAATGTTCTTACTTTGAAAATTTTTTTGGGCATTACACATTATTATAACATACTAAAAAATATTCTTTTGATAACTAGCCTTTTTCTAATAACAAAGCATGTGAAAACATTTATATAAAAATTTCTTCTATAACATATTAAGATTACTTATTATCAACGTTGCAAACTCACGATTCTATGTAGAATCGCTAGAAGGTTAGTAAAATCGGAACATGAAATTGAAATGTAAAAATATAAATTTTTATAACTTATGTAAAATAGCTTAAAAAAACTATAGAGATACTTATAATAATTATTTAAAACTTGAAATACATGATAAAAATACAAAAAATGAAGAGTTTAATTTTTTTTATATAAATTTTTGTAATAATATATGAGTAAACATGTAAGTAAAAAGAACAAATAAAGTCGAAACTAAACTTTTTCCATTATTATTATTTTTTTTGTAAAAAAGCAATGAACTAAGGAGAGCAAAATATTTCAACTCATTTCAAATTATTAATAGCATAAATTGAACTATATAGTTTTTCTTGTAATCTTTATTATTAAAGCTTAAACATGGGTGAAGACTATGAACATAAAATAGGGGACTAAGAGAGAGAAAAAAGAGAAAAAAAAATATGGTAGAGAAGATGATGTAATATCTTAATAGTTGATGGCTTGTAAAAAAACTTAGTTATATTGATTTATTTTTTAGTCCATTCGACTTAGATATGTAGAATCGGTAAATTCGATAAAAAATATAAGTTTCTACTGAGTTTCCATGTAAATTCCGTTAAAAACATAAGTTTTTATATAAAAAAGAGTTCATACATAAGTTAATTTAGAAGAGTTTCCTAAAATTGTAAATTTATAGAATCACATGAATAAAATCATGATTTTAACAACTATATTTATTATAAAATTCTCGTGCACATTTCTTTCATGTACATTTCTTCACACCAAAAAAATCTAACTCATTGAATAATATATCTTAACAACGATTTTCAAATTATCAAAACCATTTTCATGTACTAATAATATATCAAAGAAATTATATAAGAGATTCACACAAATATGTATATATATATATATATATATATAACAACATTTTTTGGATAAATCATATTAGGAGTTATTATAATCTTAACTGTTGGAGAATCATTTCTACCCCTCTTTGCAACAATTTCTCCTCATTTCATATGTTCTCCACCTTTTCTTCTTGCTCTTTTTTTTTTTTCACGATTAGATTTTCAGATTCTCTCTCCCTTAATTTTTATTTCCTATTTCTCTTTTTCTTTCTTTTTTAATAAAAGAACAAACATATTATAGTAAAATTCATATAAAGAATTTATCAACATATTAGGATTTCCTTATCAAATAATGATGACAACATCCAAAAAAAAAATATACTCATTTTAAAAACTTCTTGTAACAATCATAGCAAGTCTCCTATATCCTTTTTTCAATCATATCAATAATGTACCACATCGTATCAAACATTTCACTTTTAACAATTATCATCCAACAAAGATATATGGAGGAATAACAAAGAGACATTTAAAAATATATACATATAACATATCAAGATCAATAATGCTGTTTATTCAAAAAAATTGTAACATTGCTTATTTTCACAATATTGCTACTTTTCTTCGTAGAATTTCAATATTTTTCAATTATTAAGTACATATCAAAACAAAATTTTTAGATATTCTCAAGTAATACTTTTTCTGGAAATATATTATTTATTAACTATTTTATATAAAGATGTTGGAAATACTTTCTAATTAATTGTGTAATATCATTATGGTTATATCACAAATTATAATCATAACATATAAATATGGAAAGCATTAAATTTAAAAGTAAATTTGATTGCACTTTTCACGAAATATTCTTTTCCATTCCACCTCGTCTTCCATATTATCATTTATGATTTGTACAATTAATATGAAAAGATTGGTTTCTCTTTTTGGAAAACGATTACTCTTTACTCTAAATATTCTTATTCCATAACATTATCCTTAGCATAAAGACATATTGAAACATTGCATGCATGATTCTTTGCAATAACTAACCGATATTTTTAAGTACGAAAACATTTATTCTGCTCATTTAAATTTAGAACTTGTTTGCACATCTCTTTTTATTTAAAATTATCCTTTAAAAAACTCCCTTCAAAATATGATTCGAAACAATAAAAATATTGGAGTACCAATAGATTTTCATAGAAATATAGAGTAGTCATAAGGATGAAACATATTATCACAAAGAAAAAAAGCTTAGAACAATTTTGAACTTTTTATCTTATTTAAGACTTAGAGGCTTATTTTGTAAATAATCTCTAATTAAGCATTAAGCTCTATCTCATTAATTTCCAAAGAATAAAAAATTATTTGTTCTTTGTAACCAATTTAAGCTCGTGTCTTTTTGTACTTCAAGCTTGCAAGATTATTTCTATTTCCTTGATCATTACTAAGCTTGTCATTCTTATGAAAAATAATATTTTTTTTTTTCATTATGACCTATTTTAATTTTATTACAAAAAGAAACAAGGATAAGGATTTTGATAATAATACATTTTGCTTACCCACTGCCTTTGATTTTTATTTCCCTACTTTTGGTGTCTTCTCATAGTCATAGAATGTTTTCTTTCATGGTTGCTATTATTTATTACTCGTTTATTTTTTGGTTGTTTTATTTTCCCTTAGGTTCCACAGCTTTGATGAAAACTATTATTCTTTGAAAGCTAGAACATTTATTATTTTAAAAACTAAGGTTATTTTTACAATCACTCATTTTCTCATTTAAAACTGGATTTTTTTCTCTTTACTTTCATTAAACTCTTGAAAAGTATTCTTGATTGAATGTGAAAGCTCAATAATTCTAAGCTCCAACTCTTTTGTTTTTTCTTGCAAAACATTCTTTTCTTTTTTGAAAATATCTCTATTCTCAAGCCAAGTTTCCTTTTCCCTTTTTGAAAAGTTCTTTTTTTCTTTTTCTTTTCTTTTTTTGTTTTTTCATCAACTAGAACTTGATTAGCTTCTTTTAATGCTGCTTTTTAATTTTTAAGCAAAAGTGTTCTCATTTTTCAAAATTTTAATTTCATCTTTTGAATTTGAAATCTTATCATCTGATTTTGAAAAAATGGTCAACAGCTTTTCTATATCATCACATACATTATCAAATAAACTTTCACTATCGGAATCAAAGTTAAATTATGCCTCATCATTGGCAGTCAAGCAATGACTTGATTTTGCTTCTTCCGAATTTTTTTGATTCTGGTTATTCCTCAATCTTGCTTCTTTCTCCATAAACCGTACTCAATTTCTCCTAAACATCTTTAGTAATTATGCATGAAATAATTGAATTAAATTCACAACAAGGTAGAATACTTAGCAGGATATATTTAGCTCCTGAATTCGTAGATGCATTTTTCATATCCTCTGCACTTGTAATTGTATCATGAACTACTCTGTTCCCTTTTTTTTTATAATGCTCCATAAAGCAAAATTAGTGCTATAAAAACTAGGAGCATTAAGCAATATTTGACTATTTTCCATTCGATTGATTTCCTTAAAAAATGCTTTGTAAAAATATATTGATCTTTCGCTCAAAATCTATATTTTTATAAAAGGAGCATTTGCTTTAATATTAATTATTAGTCCCAATAAACAATCCAAAGGGGGTTTGAATTGATTATTATAGAACTAAATTCTTTTCACAAATTTAAATTAAAATCCTTCTTGATTATTCAACGATGACACTTATAACAAGCCCTTACAAATATATGTCTAAGATTAACACAAGAAAGCTCTATACAAATTAATTAATTTGCAAAAAATAGAAGAGTAGACATAAGAAGACAGGTAAATGATTTATAATGGTCCTTCTTTATAAGTTAGTCTACTCTTCCAGCTCGTGATTACAGATCCAATCGTAAATTAAGTTGAAGTATACAAATTATCACACAAACTATCAATTTCATTGATTATGCTTCATCTCACAATTCATTCCTCTACAAAATTCCATCACTACTATCTCAAATAGCACTACCACTAATTTTAAAGAGATTAGCAATTCTCTCAACGATTACAATAGAATTCCCCTCACTTTAACTCAGTGTCTCCATGGAATAATAACAATATGCATTAGCACAAAGTAATAGATACATTTTCTTTCTCGTTGTTGTGTGTCTTCTTATGTCTCTTGCAACTCTTTATTTGACTTTCTCTGATGTTTAATATGGAAGTAGTTGTTCTATGTTCATTAAGCCTTACTTTTCCTTTTATGTTTCATATGGTAACAACCGTTATAATCCTTTTCCGTAATATGTCTACATGTTGCTTCCTATTATGAATATTTTATCTATCAGTTACTATTTAATTCATGGAATTTCTTGTGGAACACTGATGTTTAGTTAAATGCATTATTTAAATAAATTTAACTTACAGTGCTAGACGTTCAAAAACTGTATTCTAATTTCCAATTTTGGTTCTAAAGTTCGAAACTACATTTTAATTCTGAACCTACGTTCTAATTATGAAATTGTGTTTTTTGAATTGAACCTACATTCTAATATTAAAACTGTGTTTTGATTTTGAAGTTTGAATCGATTCTAAGTCTAAAACTGTGTTTAACCTACATTCTAATATTGAAATTGTGTTTTGATTTTAAAGTTTGAAATTAATTATGATTTTGACAACTGCTTTTTATTCTATGTGATGATCTGTATTCTAATTTTGTAGTATTATTATGTCATATTTGATGTGCGAGAATGGATTGGAATAGATACGTAATTTTAGGTTTTATTTTCTTTCTCATGTTTGGAAGTGCATTTAAAAGCAAAATTGCGATTTTATGGAATTAGTAGTTTTAGCTTCATGAAAGAATTCGAATTCGTCTTCTCAAAAGCGGAATGATGATTTAATTTCTCTTATATTTATTACTATTAATTAAATTACTTATTTAATCGTCAATTTAATTATGATATTCAAGAATTAAAGGTATTTTTAACAATTATTACTATATAAATATTTTATTTTATTTTATGAGTATCTCCAAATATAAGAAATGACTTTTATTTCGCTTCTTATTCTATTCCATTCAAAATCATTGTTTCGTATCAAATGTAATTTGAACGATTACGAATACGAGGTTTGATATGCAATCTAATTTTGATTCTTAGCATTACTTTTGAATGTGCTTATGTGAAATGACTTCCAAACATAATTTTCAAATAGCTACTTTCAACTATTCATGCTTTCTTTCTTTGACTTAAGTCGATAATATATATTTATAAATTTAATAATTTTTTTAGCATACTTAATATAGTATCTTGTTATAATTAAAATATCTTTGAAATACACAACATATTTATGTTATATATATTTGTATACTAGACGCATGTGATTCCAAGAGCATATATTAAATCAATTATTGATCCAACGCCCACAAAAAGTACTCAAGATTCCATTAGGTTAAAGTGCTCACTCTTTAACTCCAAAACAAAAGCACTTTCCCCCGGTTTCCGTCAAAACCAGTTCCCCCAAACAACCCCCTGCTAGCACTGATAAAAGGCCAAAAGCCGCCAGCCACTGTAAGCGTAACATTACGCTCTTAGGTCTCTGAGCAACCCTACTTCTAGTCTTCCTTCTCAAGCTCCACCATCTTTCTAACATGGCGGCAATGTTCACCCAGATCCGCCCTCAAACCCACCTCGCCTTCCTCACCAACAAAACCCCCGTTAAACCCAAACCCATCACCAGAATCCACATGTCCCTCCAAGAATCCGCTCCATCCCTCGCCGTCGTCGGCGTAACAGGAGCAGTTGGGCAAGAGTTCCTCTCCGTCCTTAACGACAGGAACTTCCCTTACCGTTCCATCAAAATGCTCGCTTCCAAACGCTCAGCGGGCAAGCACGTGACTTTCCAGGACAAGGAGTACGTGATCGAGGAGCTAACTCCCGAGAGCTTCGAGGGTGTTGATATTGCCCTTTTCAGCGCTGGTGGTGGTGTGAGCAAGGAGTTTGCGCCCAAGGCGATGGAGAAAGGGACAGTCGTTGTCGATAACAGCTCAGCTTTTAGGATGGCGGAGAATGCGCCGCTTGTGATTCCTGAAGTGAATCCTGAAGCTATGGAGGGTATAAAGTTGGGAAGTGGGAAAGGTGCTATTATTGCTAATCCAAATTGTTCTACTATCATCTGTTTGATGGCTGCTACGCCTCTTCATCGCCGCGCCAAGGTAATTTCTGTCCCCATTTGGTGTTTCCGTCTGTTCATTTGATGCCACTGGATACATGGGTCTTGTTAATCGATACCGAGCTACATGTTAGAGAAAGAAATAGTTTTTCATCGATGAATTCGACGTTTAAAGCAAAATGTAAGCATTTGGAAAGGACTCTGAAATCTTAAGTGCAGAGACATCCATCATTGTCCTGATAATACTTTGTATTTTCCTGTCCCTCTTCTGAGTTCCTGTCTGTTGGTTTTGAATTTTTGTCTTAATGGTGTTCCCGCCAATCACAAGATACCCGTGTGTATGATTTTTTGGATTGGATGTCTTGTTGTGATTAGTGGTAAAGCTAAATGGGATGATGGAGATCGATTCTTCTTGCCATATATGAATAGGAAAAAAAAAAAATGTGGCTTGCGTCAATTTATTCTCAATCATGGCAATTGGACACCAATAAGAAATTGGATTGATGGGGATTTCATAAGAGAAAAGGCATTTTGGAGTTGGCACTAGAGAGGTTTTTACATTTTGTGACTTTTCTGGGGGAAATTTTAATGTTCTTGGAACATTAGGAGGGTTGAATTTGGGACATGTTAAAGAAAGAGATAATTTCTTACTGATTAATTTGTTTTAACCTATTGTTGTCTTATTTCTTCAAACACCATAGCATTTTAGAAATGCTTCTTCATGTAATTTTCGATATCATCCCCATCATAAGTTTATATATTGGGTGCATATTAACCCTGTCTTCACTGTTCAGGTGCTTCGAATGGTTGTTAGCACATACCAAGCAGCTAGTGGTGCTGGTGCTGCTGCAATGGAAGAGCTTGAGCTTCAGACCCGTGAGGTTTTTCAATAAACCTGAATTTGCTTATCATATCATCCAGCTTACAGTTCGTTAATTTTGTGTTTCTTTCTATTTATATGAAGGTTTTGGAGGGAAAACCACCAACTTGTAGAATCTTTAACCAGCAGGTTTGCTTCACTTTGTTTGTTCTTCCCTGCAATGGGGGTTAGCACTTATGTGTGTATATAAATCAGCATCTTATAGATCAGTGCAATTTTTCTTGCAGTATGCTTTTAATTTATTTTCTCACAATGCATCAATTCTCTCCAATGGTTACAATGAAGAGGAGATGAAGATGGTAAAAGAAACAAAAAAAATCTGGGTGAGTGATTGTCTGTTACTTTTTATAACCATTCCAACACCCTCCCCCCCCACCACCTCTCCTTCTCTCTCTCTTCTCCCTCTTCTTATTTTTTAAAGAACCCTAAATATCAATGTGAATTGAGGCTCTTGCACTCTGTAATTGCTTTTCTTCCGATTGATTGTAGAACAACATGGATGTGAAGGTGACTGCTACATGCATACGAGTTCCTGTCATGCGTGCTCATGCTGAGAGTGTGAATCTTCAATTTGAGAAGCCCCTGGATGAGGTACATTCTCTTTGAAAGAGAGAAGTTACTTAGTTATACTACTTTAAGATCAATATCTGCTTCATATTTGAGTATGCCACATATTATGTCACTATGAAGTGAATATTATGTTAGAAAATATGCAGGTCTATCTTTGGACTTCTCCTTGTATTTTTTGTGTTAAGTAAGATCTGGTTTATATACCATTATTTGGATGTGTTTTGAATGGATATGTTGAATCATGCGTCCTTTTGGGTGTCAATATAAAAGCCCTGGGGCGTATGATCACATTAAACTAATGAATAATGTGAGTTGGTATGAACAACTAAGTTAATCTCTTTCTTTTGCTTGCAAAGTTAAAAAAAAAAAAAGAAAAGGTGTCCTTGTAAATCTAGCCATGGAACACTCAGAAGCAGTATACTATTTTGAGGCTTTCATGTCCATAATGTGGCTGGGCATGTGCAATGGTCTCTTGAACTTCTCATCAATTCAATAGATCCTGAGTTGTAGCACTGCATCACCTCAAGGGACGGGTGTTTCAATCACTTTCCTTCCCTTCATTTTAATACTTTCTGGTTTGTTCAATAGGAAAAGGTATCCACAAGGGTGGTGTAAACATTGGTCCTTCTGTGGTGTTTAAACCTCATCATAAGATCCGGCCTGCTGGAGTTAATTTTTTTTTGTGGACATTAATGTTGGAACAGTAGTTTACCACCTGATTCCTTCTTTGCCAATTTGATTGGGAGAAAAGGATATAAATATGTAAAAAAATGTCCTTGGGATATTACTTGTGAGAGTAAGGATTATGTTCCAAAGTAGTAAAGTCAAATATATGATTAGGGGAGGGAAAGATATATACATGGTGTGCATTAGTTCATTGGGGGAGAGCTTGTTCTGGGGTTTTCAGACAATTTATAGAGGCTTTTTAACAATGATACCACCACACACCCCTACAAGCCCCCAACAAAACAAAAATAAAATTATGATCAAGTCTTTGCTCATAGATTCGTCGTTGCATGATTGAAGAGTTACCCTACTTATAGGGTAAAAGCTTATATAAAGATTTAGGTAACGTTTAGTTATAAGGATTAGATAGTACAGGTTTATTGTATTATATTGGGTTTCTATAGTACTAGATACAAAATTTATATTAAAAAATTAATTATTTATATTATAAAATAAATAAATTTTTGTAATATTTAATAAAAATAATATCTATTAACTTAATATTATAATATGGAGAGATATTTTTAGGAATGTAAAACATTTTTTGTTTTGTTTAGTAAATTTTATTTTTATACTATGATATAAATAGGATAAAATTTTAGCATTTTGTCCAGTTCATTAGTTGAATTTTTATTTAGTTATCAAGCAAATTTACAAACTAAGCGTGGGATAATTTTTTGTTTAGTTTAATATTATGAAAATTGCGTAATCAAACACTATCTTTGTTTTAAATTTTTACCTCATGGCTCATGAATAGATGAGTATATGCCGCATAGTAAAAGAGGTAAATCTTGCTAACCAAGTGGAGTAGTTCCTGATTGGCCTTCTCAACAGTGTAATCTATTGAAAAGCAGGCAGCAAAGGCCCAAGTGAGGGAGTGCTTATGTCCACTATGTCCCTCCTTATTTCTGACATGCCATGTTCCCCTGGGGTGTTAGCAGCATATTATGTCCATATTGCTTGCAAAGCAACATGATCTAGCAAACAAAACTATTAGCACTTTGGGGTGTGGAAAAAGTGTATTTGAAGACCTTTGTTTGATTCTAAAGTAACATGCGATAGATTGACATGAGGGAAGAAAGTCAATGTAAGTGATTGAAGTTGGGGATTGCGGTATTTGGGCTCAGATCACATTTGAAAACAATGAATTGTTTTGGGCATATGGGTGAGTATATCCTTTGAAAAGGTTAAGACTTAGGGATGGAAGTATTTGAAAACATATTTCTCTTTTTTCCCTTTTTTAGTGTCTTTAAAGGAAAGGCTCTTTCTTTCATTTGTTACTTTTATGCGGGTAAGGTAAGGGAATATTCAGAAAGACATGATGAGAAATCTTCAAGATGCACCTCATACTAGTGGCTTAAGAAGGCAAACATGTAAAAGCATCCAGTAATTGCTGCACATGAAGTATTCACTCAGTTGTTGAAATCTTTGTTATACTTCCTATTGTATATCACATAACTACATTCAAAATCAATACAGTAATTTTTTTCTCATTGATTCAATGAACAAGTGAAAGGAGCTGTAAAATAGAAATCTGCGAGTTCTTTTTGTTTCTTCCTTCTTGTGATTCTTGAATTCCTTCTTGGAACTGTTTTGTTGCTTGTTCTTGTTTTCCTTTAACTCATTTCTGTCTTTTACACTTTCATTGAAATGCAGATTCTTGTTCATTTCAAGTTCTTATTCTAGTAGTATGCTCTCTTTAGGGGCAGCTGTTAGTCATTATAATACTTTAGAGGTGACGAACATAAAACTAAGGGCAGGGGAGATAAAAAAGGATGTGGAGAGAAGTAATAAATAGTAATGCAAAATTTACAAGTATTAACAAAACAAACAGTACATGATAGAGTGCAATTGTGAAATAAGATTTATTTATCCAATCCCACACATTAGGGATGAGTTTCAAATGTTGTTATTATTGTTCTAGTATGGTGAGTGTTTGATCTCTGAGCATCATATCATGTTCAAGTGTTTACATATGCAATATCTGCAGCTGTTTATTGGAGAGTATAGTTGTCTTTGATTCACTTTGGTGTGTGACAAAAGAAAAGACTGGTTTCCTGATAGTTGCATTCATTATTTTCCAGGATACGGCAAAAGAAATTCTTAAGAATGCTCCTGGTATAGTGGTTATTGATGATCGGGCAGCCAATCGATTCCCTACTCCTTTGGAAGTATCAAATAAAGATGATGTTGCAGTGGGCAGAATACGCCGAGATGTGTCACAAGATGGTAACTATGGGTAAGTTTCTTGTGGCCATTGCATTCTTAAAGTAATAGGCCTTTTTCTTTCTTTTTGCATGTTCAAAGTTAAATCACTGGCGAACCTTGTTGCAGGTTGGACATTTTTGTGTGCGGTGATCAGATACGCAAGGGAGCTGCACTCAATGCTGTTCAGATTGCCGAGATGTTGCTATAGCTTGGAGTCAGTTTAAGGTGCCAAACTTCAAATGCATTAGTCTTTTCATATTTTGCTGGACTGACATAGATTTGTCGAATATCTTAGGACCCTAGGGTAATTTATGTCACCTTTTGTTGTGAGATATGACATGTTTGAGCGATTTATTTGTATCGGAAGCTTTCACTGCAGAAATTTTGTATGTTCCATGTTACCTTTGCTGCTAAAATAAGTGATAATGCTCTCTCTATCTCTCTCCTGACTCACAACTAAACGTGATCTGTGTAGTTGTACCTTTGAAGGAGTTGTTTTACAAGTAAAGGATCCTTTAGAGCGAATGTTTCACCTGCTATAGCGAAATTTAAATGTACATGTGTGTTAAGGCACTTTTGACCGGAGTGCTACCAAAAGGGATCTCTAACCTTACTCAATTGGTTGATCTTTATCTCAATATGAACAATTTTTTAGGATAATTGTAAAATACATGCAGATAGATTCCATAAACTTCCATGCGAGTCTTTACTTTCTTATAACTTTTGAAAATATACCTATTCTATAAATTGTTGCCAAAGCCTTGGAAGTTGCTTTTCCTTTTTTGGTATGAGACGGTAAGTAATAAATTGGAATGGACAAGGGCTTTTTAACCCTCGACAATGTTGTTGAAAGCACATCACCTCCCATGTAGCCAGTATGCGGTAAAATCATCTCAAGAGCAATTGTCTTTTTTAGATAGAACCTATTCATCCCATCGCATCTTAAAATCAGTTTGGAGGCTCACTTGGTCTTTAGTGTTTAACATCTACTATTGTTGCCTTTTATTATGGTTTATATGAAAGCACATATGCAAATGTTTGTTTAATGATAAACGACCAGATCCAAGCGTTCTTATAAAGAGAATCAAAGCTTCTAATGTGGAATTTACAAGTGGTGCTGCTAATAGTTTGTAGGCTCTTCATCAACATCAACCAAACCAAATCCAAGTGTTTGCTCTTGGATTCCTCCAAGATTAAGATTAATTGTGATGGTTCTTGGTTGGAAGAAGATTTTTCGCTTAGAATTGGGATTATTGCAGAAATTAAGTATATTTTAGCTGGTGTGTTATCAAGAGCTGAGGTGAATGTATTGAGGTAGTGGAAGCTCTAGCAGTGAAGGAGGGCTAGAATTTAGCTAAGGCAAAACGCTGGTGCTAGGTATTGACGGAGGCGGATTGTTCAGCGGTGGTTAAGGTTGTTGATTCAACGGTGGGATGGGGCCAGCATAGACCTAGGCATGGGCTAGGTTCAAATTGTGACCCATCCAACCCAAAACTGCCCTGCTGGGTTTAAGACCCGGCACGGACCCAGCCCTACGGATTAGACCCATATGGCTAACCATTGAGTTAACAAGTTCAAGTCAAGTTGAGCTCCACGACTGTGGATCCGGCGGTTCTTGAATTATTGGCTTAAAAAAAATAAAAAAATAATGAAATAAAATAATTTTAAAAGTAAATAATAATGAAAACTAAAAATTTTAATTAATTTCATATAAATAGAAAAATAATTATTTCTCGCGGCAATAATTGTAATTTTAAAAATTTATGTGATTTAATATATATATATAAAACGTGGGGTTATTTTTTGTTTTTAAAACTTCTTTATAGTCTTTCTCATATTATTAATATGATAATTAAGTTGAATATGATTGTATATAAATAAGTATATATTTCAAAATAACTATTTTGTAAAATGGGTTAAAGATGATATTTATCTTGTACTTAAATAATTTTAATTTAAAATCTAAAATTTAGGTTATTTATTTTTAATTTTTAAATTAATTTTTTTAAAAAACCTGTTTACGGTTCCTTTAACCGTTGGGTCCAAGAAAGTGACTTATGAACCAGTCCAAAGGTTTGGGGTCTGATTCCTTATTTTAGGAATCGGGAATTGGTGGGTTTGGATCCAATTCTAGATCGGTTCGGAACTGTACTCAAGTTTGGGCCGGCATAAATATTTTATAATTTGAAGGAAGAAAGCCAATAACGTAATATCGACAATTATTTCGAATCATGGATTCTGCTAAAATAAATCTAGTATTAGATCGTATTTTTATTTATTGTCATTTCAAAAAAAAAAAAAAAGAGAGAGAGAAAAGATACAATCATGATTCAAATTATTATTTATCTATTCTGCGCTTAACTAGTTATATATTATTACAAATTAACGGATGGTATATTCATATTATAGAAAAAAAATTATTATATATGAAATTGCTAATAAAAATGATAGCTATATGATCTGCCCATATGTTACAATAGGGATTTCTTAAAAATATAAAAGAACTACATGATTAGAAGTCAAATATTCTTTTTCGTATTTTAGAAATTTTAAGTCAAAGGATATGCACACTTCATTATTGTTTCGTCAAGATCAAATTATAAAGAATATATCAGTATTTTTCTCTTTTAGGAAAAGAGCTAATTATGTAGTATGGTATAGTGCAGCAATTTAAATGAAATAAACTTACTCATAAGCTATTAATGTTGGTTCTAGTATTTATTTGAAAGATATTTGGTTACGATTTAGTTATCTTTATACTTGAGTTACTCAAATAGTTTATTAGGTTAAGATTGAGCTTTACAATGTTCAATGGAATTAACTTGCAAACTTTATCAAGTCAAATTTAAATATTAATTGAGTTAACATTAAATTTAAGATTGTTAGCTCAATCAAGTTTAAACTTGAGCTTGAGAATTGAATTTTTGGGTCTAAGTTTAAATCGAGCTCTACCTTGTATTATCTCGACGTGAGCCCTTGTACTAGATTCAATAATTAATTCTATGTTGAGATTATATAGTAAATATGTTTTTTTTTTCTTTTTTGGGATAAATATATATATATATATATGTGTGTGTGTGTGCGCGCGCGCGCGTGTGTATCTACATTATTGAAGTCAAACTCCGTTTCTAATTGTCACAACGGCGTAACTTTAGTGTCTTATGGTTTTAAGGCATTTAATATTTTTCACATATATGTTTAATAGTTATCAAAATAGTTTAAAACTGATCTCATAACCTCTTCAACTGTATCTTATTCACTTTGTGAGATCTTATGATTAAGTATCTCACATAAATTATGGAAAAGTTGTTGTATAGTTTATAAAGCCATGATTATTAACACGACATATAATTGTAACTTTTGTGTCAAGTGGTTAATGGGTTTATTTTATATTTGTTGACTTGGTTATTCATTATTTTTAGCCTAAAGCATTTAAATTTGCACGAAACATTACAAATGTTATTAAAATCGACTTCCTATTAGTAAGTAAAATGGTTTGGGTTTAACTCTAATTTAGAGAAAAGATTTGAGGAGAGCATGGAGTGTCACTAAGTTATGACTCCTAGTATGTTTCTGAGATGGTCTTTAGGTAACGGGTGGTAGAAATCGTACACAAAACGGGGGGGTTGAGAGATCTTATGATTAAGTATCTTATATAAATTATGAGAGGTTATGGTATTAGTTTATAAAATCGTAATTATAAATACCTTGTCAACACATAATTGTAATTTTTAAGTCAAGTGGTTAATGGGGGTTTTTTGTATTTATTGACTTAGTTATTCGCTACTTTTAATATAGGAACCATGGCTTTATAAACTAATATTGTAACCTTTCACAATTTATATGAAATATTTAACCATGGAGACTTATAATAGTTATGAACACCTTGTTAATATATAGTTATAACTTTTAAGCTAAGTCATTAATGGGCTTATTTATATTTATTGGCATGGGATGTTATACACTTGCTAAATTTATTTACTTTTTCTTATATATGTGATGCTCACTTTAGAATTTCTCTTATTTAACTATTCCCCTCATGATTTGTTTTATTTATCTCATTTTACGTAAAGATAGCTAGAAATGAAAAATTTTTATTCATCTCATTTACACTTTTTAGCATATATATTGCAAGTGCATAGTGTGTTAATGTATATATTATTTGTTAGGGTGTGTTTATAAAAATTTATTTAGATGAGGTATTTAGATCTGTTACATCAGCTCTACAAACAATTAGTCATAATAAGAAACTCACCACTTTATAAAACAGCATTTAATAGAAGTTGTTTATCAAATTTTTTTTTATTTTTTTATGGGCCCCATATTATTAATACCTTTTAAATAATATACAAATTATGTTTAAAATAAATATTAAATGGTGTAAAATTCTTCCATTAATGTTTGATATTATAATTATTATTATATAAAAATAAGAGAAAAAACTTAATAATTTAAAATAGAAAGAATTGTTAATAGATTTATTGACTTGAATAAAAAAAAAAAATGAAATGCTTCACCAATTTTACCGATGGTGAAAATCTTGCATGTATAACTATTCAACCACCACTTTTCTTTTAATTCAATTGAATTAAAAAAACATAAAAAAACCAACTTTATGCAACGTAGGCAAAAGGCTACAAATGTGTTGGGGATGAATCGGTACCATGAAAGGTACTATGCTCAGAAATATGTGCTAAACACCATCTTATAAATATGCTCTTATTGCTCATAACTATGGAATAATAACTAATGAAATCCACGTAAGATTACAGCATGTCGCACTCACATGGCACTTTTCGTGTCCATCACCGTTTGGGAACCGTTAATACTCAAAACAAACTAATTTTTCGATTAACTTCAAAATGCATTGTTACGTTTCAACCTTTTTTTTTTTTTTCTTTCCACACTTTGTATGCCTTTATTTTGGTTATATATATATATATATATATATATAGCAGCAGCAGCAGTCGACATACTTTCGCTTCCTGTATAAATTCGCTTCCTGTATAAAGAATTAAATTAAGTGACATTAAAAAAAAAAGAAACCTAAAGAAATTTATGAAAAGAAAAGAGGAAAAAAAATAAAAGGATAAAAAATAATAATATTTAAAAGTGATGAATAATAAATAATATTCATGATAAATAAATATTGTACTATTATTTACATAAATAACAAATAATATTTGTGATATATAAATAATATATTGAAAATTAGAAATATAAATGTACAATGGATTGTGTTCTTCATTATGAATGTGGAGTGGAAATTTGTTGTGAGGAAAATAATTTAAATGGTAGTAGAAATTGGTTGTGTGATGGATTTGAATTTTTTTATTTTTTGTAATTGCTATAAAAAAAATTTAATGGTTGTTTGTTATATATAGTAAAAAAAAAATTTTTTATTTAATATAAGAGATATATATGTATATACACATATTTATTGAAAGATAATATATTCTGTTATGTATATAAAAAATATTTGAATGACATAATATAGAAGAATGCTAATAATATATGTTAATAAAATCAAAATTGAAGTTTTTACTACAATAATAAATGTTGGTCAAATAAAAAGTGTAATAAATTTTTGAAATAATAATAATGTTGGACAATTAAAATAATGAATAAATAAAAAAAAACAATAGTAAAAGTAAGTAAGATAAAAAATTATAACTGTACAATTAGAATGATTTATAAGTTATGAGTAATAGTTAAAAAGTTTGTGCTATAAGTTCGAATTTATTTAATAATTATTGTATGAATGTATTTAATGATTAAAAATATAAGGTGCCGGATTATTAATCACAGGTAATTAAAAAAAAAGAAGCACGTTCTAGGTAAGATATATATATATATATATGTGGGTGTGTGTGTGCCTGTGTATGTATGTATGTATATAGTCACTTACAAGTTGTGCTGTCTTATTTATTTACTTTTCCTTCACATAAAAAGAACATACACGGACGGCGGCATGGCGATCTTTTCGAGTGGCTGTGGCTCGGTCAGGGTGTGAAGCCGGGTCAGTATTGCAAGAAGCAGATTGTACCAATGGAATTGAACGTATAAATGGCTGTTTCGTTACGCCACTTCTCTCTCCTCTTGAATCCCTCTTCTTCTTCTTCTTCTTCTCTTCTTCACTCGCTCTCTTTCAAACCTCACTTTCTTCGTCTTAAACCTTTCTCTGCCACCTCGCCAATCTCCTGCAGTTCTTCGCATTCAATGGAGTCTCCTCCCGAAGGTTATAGAAGAAACGTCGGTATCTGTCTCATGAATCCCGCCAAAAAGGTCCCTATTATCATCTCTCTCTCTCTCTCTCTCTCTCTCTCTCTCTCTCTCTCTGTGTGTATATATATATATGTACGCATGTATTTGCCAGGGTTTGTGATATGATCTATTTGATTCTTTGGTTACAGATTTTTGCTGCTTCGAGGTTGGATATTCCCGATGCTTGGCAAATGCCACAGGTAAAGTTATAAAGTTTTGAGTGATTTCACGATTGATTTCATTCCATTCTAATAAACTGTCCTCTTTATTCACCTTTAGAACCGATAAAAGATGAATTTAGATGATACTTGTGAGTTTGTTCTGTTTCTTTTCTTGTTGTGTAAATTTACATTTTCGTGAGTAATTAATAGCTTCAAGTTAGGGCAGATTTTAGTGATTAAGTTAGATCATTAGCTATCTATTGAAAATGCCTATTCAGTATCCTACCGACTATACCGACTATAGACAAATAATCGATGAAGCAAAAGGTGCCTCGGTATCTACTAAATTGGACCTACAATCTGGATATCACCGGATTCATATGAATGGGTGACAGCTTTCAATATTCATGAGAAGTTCCTTCTTTAGGGTTACCTATGGATGCTATTATAATAATCTTATTTTGAACCCCAATGAGCATTCTGGATTCTTGGGTCATCTATGGATAGGAACAAAGGGTGCCTCAAGATTTGGTTCAATGGCTAGGGCAGAAATGATTTAAAGGCTGAGAATTTTGATACGAAAGTTAATGCAAATGATTTGGCATGTATAGATACAATACATTGGATTGATATGCAGTGGACTCCTAGAAAGTGTTTAAGTAAAAATGAATGCCTAATCAGTCGTAATGAATTTTCAGTTAAAACCTTTGGCCTCTTTATCACTGCTCATGCTAGGGTCAGCACCCGAAGGCACTAGTTGGGAGGACTCTGTTGTAACTCTAGTTGGGAAGACAATAGTCAGCACCCAAAGACTGTTATAACTTGACAGAGGAGAGTAACAGAAGTGCTTATATGGCACAAAGACTATAATATAGCATGATATACTTATAAATACATATTATTTTCTTGTACACTCCTTAGTAGCATAAAAACTTGAATAGGCAGGAAATACATAATCACTTATTCTCTTGTAACAGATTGTAACTATAACACTTGCTTGAAATGCTACAACAAGAAAATGAGGAGAAAGGCCAAGAAAAACATGTAAGACATACATCGATAAGAAATATTGTGCCTCTACTTTCCCTTTCCTTTTGTTGGAGTGTGGGCTGCTGTAATAAGCCTCAAAATTCATCCATTTACCTCACAAAAGCAATAAACAAAGATTAGATACACAGAATTATAATCTTACTGAGAGGTAAACACATAAACACGACTATTAGATCTATTAGGGTTCCAACGGTATCTCCTGATTGCATCAGAGAGGTACATGGAGAGAAAAGAGGCTTTTTATATCATGTGCTAAACCCTCCGAAGATACTAGGGTTGTGTAGTGCAGAGGAAATAAGGCCAGAGATATCTGTTAGGGCTGGTGTTAAGACTCTAATATGCTTTAGTAGTTAGTTCTAGTTGAGTCGCGTATGTGTGTGTTAGTTTAGTTAGTCTTAGCTTATAAATAGTCGTAGGATAGTAGTTAGAGTGTTAGTCTGACAAATTGTTAGTAATAATTCTCTTAGAGAGAGAATTGGGAGCATTCATGCTCTTGGAGAGCTTTAGCTCTTGGAGTTGGAGTTGTAGTTCTTGGCAACTTTTGTATCCTTTACTTCCTTCAATCAACAAAATTTCCAACTTTATTCCCTAAACTTTTCAGTTTCAACCTTAATTGAATCTAGGGTGCAATAGTTAGTGTAGTTGGGCTGAATCAGTACTTGGGCCCTACCGTATCACAAGATACCCATACTATCGACTCTATCACAAAGTTTGAACACTTTGTGGTAGAGAAGTGTCATTAGGAACCCTTTTTAGAGGGAAAAATAATCTTCCACTGGAAGAGAAAAATGTTGAGAAAATTTCGCAGTGTCATAAGGAAATATTAGATTGTAATATCTTTTTGTGTTATCAAGAGGACTGAATCATTTTTCATTGCATCATTAATACTTTGATGGCATGCCACTTGTGAAGCCTCTGCACTTGATATTGAGCTATATATGTGTATCCATGGCTTGCTTATCTGCTTCAAACAAGTTTTCCCAAATAAGGATAGGATAATTGGGCTGCTTATTTGAGATCAGCTGGGTTTTCAATCTATCAGTTAGTATTTATTTTCCAATATCCAAAGGGAATCGAACATTGTGTTAAAAAATTAAAGAATACAAATTATTTTATTGTAAATCATCCATGAAATATATAACTAGAACTTCATAAAGATTAGGGCACAAGGCAAATCTGATTTTGAATCGCTGATGAGGGTGGAGTGATCCAATGGTGAGGCCCAGTCAACTGTATACAGTTCTTCTCTTAATATCTCCCAATAGTCTCATAGATAGTAGAGATAAAATGCTGACCATCTAAATGAGATTACTGTAGGGTCATAACACTTCTATATAGGAGGATCTTGTGGCTTCCATCTAATAACTTATTGGCTTTTATAGGCTTACAATCTTTAGACACACTTTTTTTTTCTTTTTGGGACGGTGGGGAGATAAAGAAGAAGCTCACATCTCATTAATTGGAACAATAAAGGGCCTACTTGGATTTGGCTGTTTTTCTTTATGATGTTTGTGTCTTTCTTTTTTATTTGTGTTCTTGAAAAATTAATGCTTGAGAAATTATTCATTGTGTGTATGAAACATGTTGCAAAAAATGAGACTTGGTGTTATTGAAGCCATGTGGTGCTTGTGCAGATTTGATTGAGAAAAAAGTTGGGAATGTAATTTCCAAATAGAATAATTTTTTCCTAATAATAAAAAATTAAGTTGGGAAATGTAGTAGTGATGTCAAAATCGAAGTTCCTAAGGCTGATACCTTGGATGCAAAGTGATTGATTGCTTTTTCTTTAATATAGAAAAAATAGTGGGTGGTTGTGTAGGTATATGAAAGTTATTTTGTTTTCTTAATAGAGGTAATTTTATTTGTTTTTCCATCTTTTTTGAATGTTACTTAGGCAAACGTCTGTTTTCCTAAATATTAATGAGACACTAAAAAACTATCAAAATGTTGAATCAAGTAGTTCCAAAGTTCACTAAATAAGTCTAATTTTATGGTCACTTTATATTTCTTATTTAGTCTTGTTATTTTAGCCTATAGTTCTTACCCTATATACCCTGTATTACATCACAATTATTTTGGAGAGTTGAATTGGCTCTTGCTTGGCTTGCATATCTTGACCATGAGAATGCCATATATATTCTGCCTTTTCTTTGTTTTGAGGGAAGGACCCATATGCAAAAATACAATGGAAGATGGCAATTAGTTTGACAAATGCTTGAGAAGTTAAATTATGTCATCAGGATAGGTGTGTTCTTTTGTATGGATATGGGAAAATGATAGTGTAGGATCTAGATCATGAGTCTTGTGCTTGATTGGAGCATGATGCCTAGGCATACAATTGTTACTTTAAATATATTGTCAAGCAGTTCAATATATTCGGTCTATATCACTTTTTCCCTATTGAGAGACGACTCTTCCACATTGTGTTCTGCAGGGCGGTGTTGATGATAGTGAAGACCCAAGGAATGCGGCCATCAGGGAATTAAGAGAAGAAACAGGAGTTAGCTCTGCAGAAATTATAGCGGAGGTATGGCATATATTTATTCTTTCTCCGTTCATTGTCCCATTTTTTATTTTTTATTTCTTTGGAGTAAGTTACCTTGATTAACGTATGCTTTGGTTGAATTATAGATTTCTAGACTAAAAAAATAGTTTATTTGAAAGTTACGACCCACTGAACATGGCTTCTAAATCAAGTTCAATGTTTTATCGTGCCCCAAATGCATGGACCCTTTATTTAGGCTTTGGAGGCTTCGGCTACTTAAGAGTTCTGTGGTGCTGTTTGTCTCATTGTATGAAAATTCTATTTGAATCTCCTTTCGTGCAACTTTAATCATCCAACTAATAATTGCTTTAAAACTTAAAATGTTTGTTGTCACTAGGTTGATCACTAAGTGACCTCTTCTAGTTGTGAGTTAACAACCATAATTGGATATGAATCTTTCTGTTGCCATCTTACCAAAGGATATATGGTTTTGCCTACTATTGTAACATTAGATGTTTGGTCGTAATTACTCTTGGGACAATGCCAACTGTATTTACCCAAACTTTATGCCTTTTTTTAAAAGTGGAAACCATATTTCCAATTCTTTGCCCCTTTTCTTATTTGTGTCAATTGCCATCTTAATAACTTCTAATGTTTCCATTATCACCATCAGTTGACATCGTAATATGCAACAATTGACTGTTCCAGATCATACTCAACACTTAAAACAAAGCAGAAAACATTTTTCTGCAAACCACATGCAACGTGAGTTACGTTTAGGTTGACTTAAGCATATTCTTAGTCTGCTGTGCAGTAAGCATTGTCAGTGTATTTACTCAAGTTGCATTCCGCAGGTGCCTTATTGGTTGTCATATGACTTCCCTCCAGAGGTTAGGGAAAAGCTGAAAATTCAGTGGGGATCTGATTGGAAAGGACAAGCACAGAAGTGGTGAGTATGAATTACCATAAGAGAATGTCCATGTCTCCCCATGCTGTTATAAGAATGTTGTTTATATATGGCTGCAGCACATTAAAATTGGTCTAAAGCTGAGTGTTCATTATAATCTTTATGGCAATTCTTCTGCTCTTATTGGTGAGACATTTTGCTTAGGGACTATCATCTTGTAGCTCTTATCATATAAGAATCTGGAACTGGAAGAAGTGCTGACAGAAAATCAAGAAGTTGACAGCAATCATGCAGCAACATTGTCATGGCTTACCTGTCTAGAAGTTGATGTTGACCATTAGCAAAGGAAACTAGTAGGTCTGGTCGTTGTTAGAACAAAATCTGTGGATCTTGTTTCTTTTCTTTGCTGGATGAAGTCATTAAGCAATAGTAATATCAGCAAAAAAGTATATATAATAGGATGTTGGCAATTAAAAACAAAAAGCCAAAGTCCAAAATCTTGGAGAATACTGCAGGGTTTTATATCATGTTATAATTATCTTAATATGGAAACATCTAATTATGTTACAAATGAAATCTACTACTTATTAACATTCAACAGGGAAATAGCAAATGTGCAAGGTTGTTGCGTTATATAGATGGTTGTGCCCTGAATCTGTGATACTTTGTGGTGGTTCTTTTAGGGGCTTCGGCTTTTCTCCTTCAGTTGCTTTTGTTTCTGTAGTTTGAATATTTATTGGACATGAGATTGTCCCTCAAATGAGTTTCTCTGGCCTTGCCTCATTTTGATCCTTTGAAATCCATGCTATTAGCTCCAAAACTAGATCTTTGTTGTACTTTTTTGTGATGTCTTCTTTCCAAATTTACTGAGAAATTGAATTTACGGGAATAACAGGTTTCTCCTTCAATTCGCGGGGAAAGATGAAGAGGTAAATCTTCAGGGAGATGGAACTGAGAAACCTGAGTTTGGACAGTGGGCATGGTTGTCTCCAGAGCAAGTGATTGAGCTTGTGAGTTCATGATACTCTTCTATTTGCACTTGCCACTTATAGCTAACATCTCATTTACATTCCATTGATAGTCTGTGGAATCGTTATGCAGGCAGTGGACTTTAAGAAACCTGTTTACAAGGAAGTTTTGAATGTTTTTGCTCCACACCTGCAGCAGTAAGTGGCCAATATGAGGGCTCACTTTCCTTGGCTGAAGAACAGTCCTCATGTTCATGTAACCTAAAAAATAATGTAACCCTGAGTATCTTATTGTTTGAGAATCAAAACTCTTATATAAGGAAATGGAGATGGATTTCTTTTCTTTTTTCTTTTATTTTTTTTATCGGCAATAAAATCAATTCGTTGAAATAAAGTGTAAGCTCCTAAGGAATAAAACAGTACAAATCATGAGCTAAAACAAGAAGAAACTAGTAGCAACCACTCCTATGAAGGACATTGCAAATACATGTAAGATAAAATCTATCGTGCAAGACCCTTGGGTTGAGGAAAAGGAAATCCTTGGCGGACCGAGTTTCTTGTTCTCAATAAGCGATACACGGTCGCAGGAAGTCCTACTCTACGTTTAACGACGTGATGGGAAGAGGATGGAGCAGAAGCAATGAGATTTGAGGTTACTACTTGCCAAGAGCTAAAAGGAGGTCGGACAGTCCAAATAAGAGGATGGTGATGAAAAACTTCCATCCAAACCAAAAAAGTAAAGGGGCATTCAAAAAATAAATGTCGGTGTTCCTCATGCCCATTGATGCAAAAGTAGCAAAGGGTGGAACAAGTTAAGCAAATAGTGTGTCAATAGTATGGAGTTTTCCAAGACATGTTAACCATAGGAAGGAGTGTCTAGGAATAGATCTCTTGCACCAAACAACTTTTTGCCATGTAGTTCTCCGTCTTTGCGGTGCTAAAGTCTTGTAGGCACTCTTAATGGAAAATATGCATGAAGGAGAGTGCTTCCATGTCCATGCATCTGGTTTCACTATGAGGACGTACAGTATCTGGGATTGGGAAAGAGGACCGGAAGTTTCCAGACGAGAGGCAGCATTGATAATTTTCAATGATGGAACATAAACAAGCATTTGAAGGAATTCCCGATCTAGCAATTTGGTGCGCACGGAAAGTAACATCAAGAGGGCCATTAGGGAGCCAAAAGTCTGACCACATGGAGATTGATAGACCATCTCTTACCTTCCATACAAATGAATTTCTAGCGAAACATTGTAGCTTAGTAATTTCTTCCAGTTCCATGAACAAATAGACGGAGTGCGGGCTGCCTAGAATGAAATGCCTTCTAATAAATGAGTCTACTCTACCCACAATCTTCTTGGCCCAACTTTACATAAGTTCCAAATATGTGCCGATTTGTTCCATATCTCAAGATTTGGTACACCTAGGACTCTTTCTTTTAGAGGGCAGCAAATGTCTTTCCAGCACACTTTTGCTTTGGTGTATATGTTTGGTATTTCGCTCCACAAGAAACTTCTCATTAGGGTTTCAATTTTCTTAATCACATATTTAGACAAAATAAAGATTGATGCCCAATACACTTGCATGGCAATGAGAGTCAATTTGATGAGTTGAAGGCATATGGAAAATGATAGAAATTTGGATGTTTATGAATTAATGCGGGCTAAGATCTCGTCTAGGAGAGTATCATAATCTTCTCTTTTAAATTTTGTAGCAACTAGGGAAACTCCCAAATATGTGATGGGGAGAGTGCCCTCTCGAAACCCAAGAGCATTCAATATGGAGGCTTTAGATGTATAATATACATTATAAATAAAACACCTTGCTCTTAAGCCAGGCACTTCTTTAAAGCTTGTGAGAACACTCTTTAAAGCTCTAATAGAATGGATATTATCCTTACCAAAAAACATTGAATCATTAGCAAAGTATAGTTGGGTGATTCTCTCTTCTTTACATCATTGATGAAAATTGAAATGAGGAAGATTAGCCAGATCTCAAAGCATCCTCGATAAAACCTTCATTACAAGAATGAAAAGGTAAGGGAAAAGTGGGTCCCTTATCAAAGGCCCTTCAGCTAAAAAATAAACCCACTAGCTCTCCATTTATGCTGATGGAAAATTTAGAGGTTGTAACTATTAAATCAATATGTTATAGAAATGATGTGGGAAACCTATGCATTGAAGAACCTCTTTGAGGAATTTCTAGATTAGGGTATCATAAGCCTTCACAATGTCAACTTTCAAAGCACATCTTGTTAATATGGTATCCATGTAGTAGTTTTTGAGCAATGAAGATGTTAGAAATCCTTCTACTTAGCATAAAGGCTGATTGCTCCTTTCCTATAAGAGAATGGATGATTTACTTCATCCTTGTTGCTAAAACTTTAGAAATAATTTTATAAAGGGTGTTGCAACAAGAAATGAAGTAGTAATCTGGCATTAAGAATGCCATTAGATGAGTCATTATAGGGTTTTTGACCTACTAAACTAACTACAAACCCTATAGGGTTTTAGGTTAAGTTCTGAAAATAGTTCTTAAACTTTATAGGATTCCCGGTCGGATTTTGGGATTAAAAAAAAAACCTTACAAAAAACCCGAACCTAGTTAAAAATAATAACATGATATTAATAATTTACTGTTAGCTATAAATGATAAAACATAACAATTAATAAGAAATATCTTATCTCTTTCATACTTTGTCTTACGAGAAAACCTTAACCTTGCCTTTTTCTCTTTCTTACATTTTTTCTAACTCTCTTTTCTTGCCATTACTCTCTCTCTTAGCTAGTTGGCCACATTTTTCAATTTCCATCCATCTCCTTTTCATTAATCATGTATTAATTTAAAATAAACAGAAGTCGATTTAGTCTTGAATAATCATATGTCACTTGTTTTATTATTTAAAACAATCCATATGCTATTTTCTTTAATTCTCTGTATACACTTGTAAATTAATTTTTTATTTTTTTTTAGTATTAATGGGTTGGATCGGGTTTTTAATGAGTTTCACAAAATCCTATAGAGGCGGGTTCTAAAAATAAGGTGAAAACCCTGTAGGATACCTTATAAGGTTTTGGGAGGTCTTATAAGGTGGTGGCTCGAGTTCAAGTTTTGCAAAACCCTTTTGGAACTCGCTTTGATGGCATCTCTCTCTATCATGGATGAAGGGTTTGCCACTTTAAGAATAAAAGATATGATTGATTATTAATTTCCTTAAGAACCAAACTTAAAGAGGGAAATTCCTTTATCGTTGTGATAATATCTACTATATAATAGGCTAGGTGAACTTAAATTTTTTTTTTCCAAAAAAGCCATTTGGACTAGGGGCCTTTCCATTTGGAAGAGAGAGAATTGCTTGCTTTATTTTTTCATCCAAAAATGGAGAATTTAGGAAGCCAACTTGCTTAGATGTAAGTTTCCAAGTGACTAAAACTTCGAAGTTTCCAAGTGACTAAAACTTCGAACCTCATCTAAGTTAGGAGGGTATATGTAAGATTCTTGAAAAAGGTTTTTAAAGAAGAATACTATCTCCTCTTAGCGCAAGAATATTGCCTCTAATCTCCTGGCTATTATCTTTCATCAAAGATTGGAAGGTATTGTGATTATGTCCATGCTTAAAAAATTTATTGAAAAAAAGGTGTCCTTATCTCTTAATTTGAGCCATTTAATTTTTGATTTCTATTTATAGAAACTTTCTTTTGCCCCACGCAATAAATAATAGTCTACAAATGCTTTCTTCTCTTGAGCTATAAACGACTCTTCCTCTTAGGCCATCAATTTTTGGGCCGACTTCAAGTGGTCCTTTGTTAGTTTGACTCTTAACTAAATGTTGGAAAAGAATTTTGCATCGAAACCCCTAAGTTCCCTTTTCATCATCTTTAGCTTAGATATAACTTCGAAGCATTTGTATCTTGAAACTTCTTATTTCTACACACTTTCAATAAGTGGTGGTATTTTGTTGTTCTCACATCAAAAGTCAAAGTCTTTGAAGGTATTTTATGCTTTGAAGCACTCCAATCTATAATCATAAAACCAAGAGAGTGATTAGACAACAAAGGAGAAATAAATTTTGCTTTTGACCTTGGAAGCTCTAGCCATGCATGGTTTGCCAAAATTATCCAACTTACGAAGGATGGGATTGTCATCTTGTTTATATGTCCAAGAAAAGAAATTGCCTACAAAATGCAAATCTTCCAATACCACATCATCTAAGAAGGAATTAAAAGCTGGCATGGTAGAGGAGTGCCCATTGTGTCCACTTTTCCTCTCAACCATTGACTCAGTGATATTGAAATCACCTAAGACCAACTAAGGCAAGTTCAAAAGAGATGAAGCAATAGGTGAAAGTTACCACAATAGATTTAACCTTGTGCTATCTAAGTTGGCACCATAAATAAAAGTGATCAGGAAACCAAGGTCTAGCCTTTGATTCAGGTACTTGTAAGGAACAAATTAGGGGTACTCTTCTTCAACTCTAATATTCCACATATTAGGATTCCAACCTATCCACAACCTACTTCTTGCATGAAGATTAATAATAAAAAAAAAGAAAATCCAATTAGGATTCAAAATACTTTGAATAAAAGCTTCATTAGAGTGGTTGACTCTAGTTTTAAGTAACCCAATAAAAGAAATTTGATTTTCACCATAATATTTCCTTACTTTACAATCTTTTATAGGGTTATTGATGCCCATAACATTCCAAAAAGCTATATTTCATAATTGTCAAAATAGTGATTCTTACCTAATAATTCAATAAGTGTACAATTTTAGAAGGTCTTTTAGAGTTAACTTGTATATAAAATCGTTTTCTTGTAGAAATTTATATTTTTAATCGATTTTATATGTCAAGCTAGGTAGATTTTTAAGTTTTTAATTAAATTTATCAATTATATATATAAGAGTTGAATGAGTCAAAAATTAAAAGAAAAAAAATATAACTAAACTTCTACTATTCCATTGACTATTAAAGCATTAAATTATCTTCTTTACCCTGTTTTAATTTTTTTATTTCTATTTCTCTCCCATCTAGTCTTTGTTTGATATTCATAGCCTTTATTTGAGTTCTAGCTCCATTTAAAAGGTTATAAGAAAAACTATATGTTTAAGTTTATATCATTAATAACTCAAATTAAATTAAAACATTTGGTTTTCTTCAATTTATTACATTTTTCAAACAAAATTATGAAAAAAGAAAGTTTTGACTCTTCTTATCCTTCTTCCATGAACGTTAAATTGTAGAATAAGATTTTTTTCTTTTTTGGAAAAAGTACTTAATTTTTTTCATTTCTTTACTTTGATAATGTATTTTAAGTTTTTTATAGCTACTATATAAGCATATTTATAATTTTTTGAGAGCTATTTTACATAGGTTATAAATACTTATATTTTTACATTTCGATTTTTCTAATTTTACAGACTCTTTAGTGATTTTAGGTAAAATTGTAAACTTGAAAACTTTAATAGTCATATGTACAAAATCAAAATATAAAAAGCATGGTGCTCACGTATAAGTATGCTTACGTTTGTTTTGGTTTTTCTTCTTCTTATGCTTCCTTAGGGACTCAAAGCTCCTACTTCTTTTGAACCTACTACTTGAAATTCGTGGTCAACAAACCAAGAGAGAGGTTATCAGAGTACTATCATAGTTTTCAATATCATCATCATTAGCTTTGTTCCGCATTTGCAATATTATTTGCCTTCGATTGCCCCATATCATCCTCTTGAGATTTAGATATATGACAGGGAAGGTGAGATGCATCCATTAGCTCCTTATCCTTTTGCGAAGAAGGCATAGGGAAGTGATCATCGGAAGCTAAGGTTGATGTATCACCCTTTGTCTCAGGCCAAACTCTAACTTCACTAAGGCCACCATCACGGATGTTTTTCTTGAAAGGAGATAGAATTTCCTTAGCTTAAGTGGGGTTGTTTAGGAATAAGAGGAGGAGAGTTTTTATTGGCATCATGTTCCTGTCGAGCTCCTTTAGCTCTTTGGTATAGTGTAACCCATTTGCCATTTTTCACATTCAACATTCTAATATTAGCTTAGTCTCTCTCTCTCTCTCTCTCTCTCTCTCTCTCTCTCTCTCTCTCTCTCTCTCTTTATATGTTAAGGCAAGAGTCTTAAACATTTTGCAAGTTAGGCATCTTTATGGGAGCCACTGATACTCCATTGAGACTTTTACAAGAGAACAATCTTCCCTTTTAACTTTTATTTAGGTCACCAAATCCTCCTCGAGATCTTTATTTACAAGGATCTTCAGTTTGTTTGCTTTAGATTGTTAAGTTGTAAGTGTATTTGCTTTAAATGGAACACTAATTCCACTTGCTATATGACTAACTTGTTTAAGTCTAGAAATTCACAAGGGATTTGAGAGATAAGAGTCCAGATTGGTACCTTAGTTGGCTATGGTTTCTCTAAAGGCATACCTTTGTGCAACTTTTGTAAAATTAAGAGCCTTTGAGCGAAATACGAAATTCTATCCAAAATTGGTTATAGATCCTTGTCGCTAGTGAATTGTAAATAAAAGAAACCTTTAGGGTTGGCAAGGACACTGACAATACCCTAGTTATGCCAAACTCACATTGCTGTTGATTGGATAAAGGAAAAAGGCATTTTATGCCCGAGGAAATATCCCACTAGAGAGGAGTTCCAATAAGTGGCTCCTTCATCTTCAACATATATTGGAAATTCTAACTTTGGGGACAACTCCTTTCTAGATGAGAGGAATATATCTTAATTTAAATTCTTGCATCGTAAGATGTTTGGATCGCATGACAATTTTAGCATAAGACTTCATATGAGTTGTAAGAGTTGAAGATGAAGGGGAAGGAAAACCAGGATGGAATGGCTATTTTCCTTTGTTCTTTCCTCCTTCCAAATTTTTTAGCATTTGGTTTAATTCATCTAGAGTGTTATTTCCAAAAGAAGAAGAACTAATATCTACCTTTTTAGGAGTTTTGGACAAAGAAAGCTTAGTGGAGTTCTTACTTAATCTTTGCAAAACAAAATAAGTATTTTCTTTAGAAGGATTAGGCTCCACAATAGCAAACATTTTAGGTAGTGATCCGAGTCAAAACGACCACCTTTGGCCCATTTCTTAGAGTTCTTACCTTTCACTAGAGGAGCTATAGAAGGGAAGAAGAGGAATGGATAGAGCATATTGGTTAGGGTTAGGGTTAGGGTTGGAGTTCAGGTTGGGTTATGGTTCTAATTAGGGTTTGGGTTCGAGTTCACGAAGGGGGTTTAGGTTAGGCTTAGGGTTAGGGAAAGAGTAGATGGGGTAATGAGGTTAAGGTCTTAGGGGAAAAGCGAGGTGGAAGGAGGTAATGGGAAGAGAAAGGGGAGTGACTAGGAGGTCCGAAAAACGACAAAGAGTGAGAGGATGGGGAGGTTAGGGTTTTTGGAGGATAGGTAAAGAGGTGATGGAAGAAGGGGGAGAAGTGAGACGAAGAAGGTTGATGGAGGACAAGGAAGAGAGAGAAGAAAGAGGAATGGAGAGGGGTTAGGAGAAAATAAGAGATGAGAGAGAGAGGAGAAACTCTATATTTTTGAAGAGAGAGAAAGAGTAAGGAAGATGATATGATCAAATGGAGAAGTATTTTGTTTTATCGGTTTTGGATAAGAAATTTAATTATTATTTGCTATTTAATTTTCTGTTATAAATACTTACTTTAGTATCTTTTCTAATATCTGCCCCATGATACATCCCCCCCCCCCCCCCCCCCCCCTCCCCCCTTCCTTCCCATTCTAGGGACATCACTTGATCTTTGATCTTGCCAATTGTTGTAGTTCTCTCTTTAATTATTACCCTTGTCCGTTTTAACCCCCAATTTTGGTATAGGCAATACTTTTAATTTTTAATCTTCTTTTACAATTTTATTTTAACATTTTAAAACAAAAGTAAAATATATGAGTGTTTGTCCTACTTAACAATCGGGGGGTACGGGAAGGGGGGATTTAAAATTTAAAGAACATAATTGTTAAGAATCACAAAAACTAAAACCCCCTCAAGTTGTTATGCAATGGATGAAAGCAATATGAACTAATTCCAAAAGTAAAATGGGATAAAGGAATGGAGAAGCAAGACATGAGAATTTTATAATGGTTCGGCCTTGTGCCTACATTTGCTCTTTTAGCTTTACTATTAAGGATTTGATCGTTTTCACCGATTGTTCCACCATACTAGTCAAATAAATTTTCAATACAAATCTAATCAAGTTGCCTCGTCTCACAATCTTTTACCTAAGCTAATCATAGGCTACAACTATATCACTCGCAATTCTGTTGATACATAAGTACAAGTACAAGAGTGAGGAAACAAGTATTATCCTCTCTAATTTGCTTATGAAAAAAAATATAGTAGATAGAAAATTTTGCAGCAGTAAAATAAATTTTGTTTTATCTCATAGTTCTTTTTGTCTCTCTTTTTAATTTGCTACTCTTTTTAATTTGAGTGATTCGTCATCAGTTTGATTAAGATAGTCTCTAATCGCGTGATGCTGATTTTTCTCCCAAGATCTTGCTATATGATTATTCTACAAACCTTACTCTTAAAAATTTGCTTCATATTATTTAGTCCTATCCATTCTAATGACTTCTCTTATGTTTTTTATCCTCAAATATTATTTAGTCATCTTGTATTTTTATCTTCAAATAAGTATTTATTATTATTTTTTAAGTCCCCATAGTATATTTATCGCCCTTCAGTGAAACATGTTAAACATATTTCCCAAATGTGTTTAACAAGTAGAGTTAAGCCTTTAGAGTTTGTTTTAGTAACATATATCAATTTGGAATTCTTTTGTCCTTTCATACCTTCTATACAAAGTTGTTCTTCATGTGTTATCTTATACCTTCTACTCAAATTTCTACAACTATCCTGTACTTTCTACTTAAGCTTCTACAGGTTGAATTGTCTTGGAAAGCTTTTATAGGTTGAATCGTCTCTTAAACTACCTAGTACAGAAGCTTCTACACAACTTTTAATATTACATTTTTTCCTCAGAAGCTTTTACAACAACTTCTACAAACATTTACTTTCAATAACACTTCTACATTTTTTTTTTCTTATAGTCACTTAAATCAATTGTTATCACAACAATCTATCTTTTTGTTATCATTAAAACCTAATTAAGAAGGATCTTGACATGGTCCCCCATTTCGATGATAATAAAACCTTTTTAAAAGCACAAATTTTTTCAACTTATAATGAAAGCACAACATCATAATCAAACATGTAACTTTGATACCACTTCTCCTTTTTTTTGTTATCATCAAGAAGGAGAAATAAATTGACAAAATAAAGTTAAAGGAAGTAGGATTGAAATGCAAAGGTTTGAATTTAGTAGGAAACTAAGGAAAGTCATTGGAACAAATAGATAATTTTTTAGCAAAGTTAACATAATATTTCCTAGAAGAACTAGAAGATACATGTGGTTTGGATTCTATGACGACAAAATCTTTATCATCTGAAGGGTGAACATAATAAGGAACTTGATAGAAGATGAAGTCTTGTAGTTCTTTTTTCATTCCTTTCAACAACTTGTTTGTTGTATATTTGTCATATCACTACTGAAGAATATACTCATCCAACTTCCTAATGAATTGTTGTAGCTTGAGATGTACAATAGTGAATCTAAGTTCCATTATCTTGATTCTTTTCATAATATCTCTGACCTCGAGAATTGAATCCATATGTATTTGAACATATTGTTTAACATCTTCCATTTGATTAGTGATGGACTTAAGCACTTGATCCATTTTCTAATCACATAAACTAGAGAAAACTACATATGTTTCATTAAAATCTTTGAACTGATTAGATCGAAAAAGCTTGATATAAGATTTAAGAGCTTTAGATAACTTATCAAAATCATCTTGATTTAGATGAGATTGTTGAGTAGAAGTAGCAGCAACTTGATTCCTTGTCATTTCTTGAGTTAGAGAACCTTCTACAATAAGTTCTATAAGAACTTCCTTAGTAGGTTCTAGTATATGATTTGAAACAGGTTCTACTAGAGGTTTTACAACAGGATCACTTTTGAAATTAGTGTCCTCTTCTCTTGACTAGCCTTGAATTGTTGGTAACTCTTCCTTTTGTTTTTCTACAAACTTGTCCTCCCCCCTAAACTTGAGCTTTTTTTTCCTCAAAATTGAACCCTCTTCTTTTCTTCTGTGGATGCACATAATATGGTCCATCATTTGCAAACCAAATGTTGTTTTGAACACGTATGCTCATATGTTTTAATATCACTTCACCAATCTTTTTCAACACAAAAGATGAACTATTCCCCTCAATTTCAACTTGTTTAAATTTTAATTATTTCATGATTAGATTCCCATAAGGCATATGGTTCCTACGTTTCCACATGTGCTTTATAATTCTAGATGGCATGTCCAAGTTCTTTTTCTTTAAAATGACTAAAATAATCATAGCATCCTCAACTGTGACTTCAGTAAATGTACCTTTCTAAGGAAGGAAACAACAAACAATAGCTTTATGAATAATTCTTATTATCAATTCAAAATAAAATATCCAAGCTACTGATCTATAATCTTCCTTGATTCCATTATTAATTCATTAAACACATTTTCTTTTGAGAATGTTTCTAGATACTCATCATCCTTTACATCTTTAAGACTAAAACATTTTATCAAATCTTTCTTAGAAAGAGATATTTCTTAACTACAGACAAACAACTTCACCACATTCTTGAATTTATCAAATCTAATATTCTCATAAAATTCTTTGACTACTTCAACATTTATAGGAACTCTAATATTTAAAAGATTTTCATAACTCGAGTCCTCGAATAATTCAAACTAAAAAAACCCATTTCTCTCGAAGAATGACATATTAAAGTATGACGGATTACGAATTCTATCTTTACCTTTATCAAAAGCTTCATCTTCTACAGAAGACCCAGGCTTCTTTGATGCTCTTTTTGAAACTTTGGTCTTTTTCTTTTCTTTGTCTTTTCTGATGGCTTCTTTTGTCCTTTAGAAGAACCCTTTGAAGCCTTCTTTTTTTGTATCTCTTGAAGAGGAAGACTCTGATTGTGGGTTAGGGTTTGAAGAAACACATAACTGGACATTGGTATCATGTTCTTCTACAATAATTAGACTAGCTGCTTTCCTTTTTCTATGTGATTGTGTGGATTTTTTGGGTACCATGGTTAGGGTATTATTTTTTGAAACATAACAATATGATTGAGTGTGAGGATAAAGAGGTTGTGATGAGGAGAGGATAGAGGAAGTGTTGGAGAGAGAGAGTATGGTATAGATGAATAGATTGTTGGTCTTCTAAAATGTTTTACGGTGGAGAGAGGTTATGATGTATTGATATTAAAATAACCACCAAAACATGAGGCAACATTAAAAGGGGGATCCATGCTTATCAAATATCAAATAATCATTGGAGTTTAATAAAATTAAGTAAATAGATTGCATACTCCTGTTTCATTCCAGATGAAGTCAAATATAATCTTGTCAAGTGGTTTTGTTAAAATAGCAGCTAATTAGTTATCGATAGAGACATATTTATCATGTATATCACCATTTGTTGCATGATTTCTAATAAAATGATCTCTCATTTTTATATGCTTAGACTTAGAATGTTGAATAAGATTCTTAGTTAGATTAATGGTAGTTATGTTTTCACATTTTATTGGAATGGTTTTATAATTCACACCATAATTTAACAATTGTTGTCTAAGTCATAAAATTGAGCATAACAGTTTCCAATTGAAATGTATTATACTTCAGCTATTGATAAGGGAACTAAATTTTGTTTCTTGGAGAACTAAGGAATTGATAAGTAGTAGAAGTACTTTTCTTATCAACTTTACATCTAGAAGTTTCCAATTGAAATGTATTTTGCTTTAACTGTTGATAAGGCAATTGAATTTTGTTTCCTAGGGGACCAGGAAACTAACTTTTCATCAAGGAATTGAAAAGTACCAGAAGTACTTTTCCTGTTAACTTTACATTTAGCATAATGTGCATAAGAGTAAACGGTTAAATCAAATTTTTGATTTCTTGTGTACTAGATGCCTAGTTTAGATATAGTTAAAAGATACTTGAAAATTCTCTTTACAATTGTGAGATAAATTTCAATTGGTGAACTTTGAGATCTTCCATATAGGCATACACAATATAAAAAATCTGGATGAGAAGCTGTTAAGTAAGGAACCAATAAGACTTCGATATAATTTCTTACTTACCTTCTTACCTGTAGGATCTAATTCTAACAAGGTGGAAGTGCTTGTAAGAGTAGAAGCTCCTTTAGAAGTTTCAAATCCAAACTTTTAAAGGATTTTCTAAGTGTACTTTTCTTGTTGAAAGAAAATTCCTCTACTTGTTTGTTTGATTTGTAGTAAAAAAAAGGTCAACTCACCCATCATAGACATTTTAAATTTGGCCTATATAAGCTTATAAAAGTTTTGGCAATAACACTCGTTAGTTGAACCAAAAATAATATCATCTATGTATATTTGTAGAATCAAAATATCATGATTATAATACTTTAGAAACGGGGTTCTATGGACTTTACCTCTAGAGAAACCATTTTTAATTAGGAAATCACTTAAACATTCATACTAGGCATATGGAGCTTGCGTTAAGCTATTGTTGAGCTTGAAATTTTCCTTTTTTCGATTTTCTTAATTTGATTTAAACTAAATCCTATGCTTATTTAGTTTAAATTCTTGACTGAAATTAAGGAAACCATGTTTCTTTATTATTTTCTTTAAAAAAAAGTTTGAAGTAGCTACCTGGTAAAATTGAGAAAAGGTGATTAAATCAGAATTGATTAGGTACATTAATTCTAATATAGCTACTAACTTGCATTTTTAAAAATTAAAATTTTTTTAGGAAACCAAATTTTCTTAGGTTTGTGGCTATACCATTAAACCCAATCGAGTACCATTCTAATCTTTTGAATTTAAATTTATTTTTCAAATCACCCATCTAAAAAATATAGTAGTGGAAATTACATTTATTTTACAAAAAAAAAGGTTATTTACAAAAGGAAAAAAAATATATTTTTATATTTTAAGTCACTCTAGAGGTACCTATATACTTACTAATCGCAATCAGATTATCATTTTTGTTTTAAAATTCCTATGAGTCTAATTTTGGAGAAAACAAATTTTACTTTTATTTTTTTTTAAAGAACACTAACCTTGGGAAAGAGCTTGTCATGGAAAAATCCTAAAAAAACTTAATCTTAGAAAAAAAAGCTTTTTTTAGATGACTTAACAAACAACTAATAAAATAAAATAAATAAAGAAGGAGCACATACTTGGTTCGGGTTTGGTCAAATCTAGATCTTCTAAAGAGGTTGAACTTGAACACTTACTTGTGCTAAGTTCTAGATACGACTCCAACCGATCTCTTCACTAAAACGAATGGGACACATGATTTTTGTGTGTTTCTAATTGGATTTAGGGAGGGTAAGAACAAAACCTTGGGTTGTTATGGTAGTTTTTGGGTTGTTTGGAATTTGGAGGTGCTAGTGGATAAAGATGATTATAGCTCTTGGTGGAGAGGCTAAGGGTGGTTTGGGTGCAAGAGAGTAGAGTGTTTGGGGTTTAGGGACATCACAAACATGACCTTGATGATGGTTTTCGGTGTGGATGGCCATTAGTGAGGTTATTCCTAAAGAGAGAGACTCTTCATTTTAGAGAGAGAAAGCTTCAATTAGGTGTTTTTTTGTGAGTTTTTAGTTGTGATCTAAGCACAATATGAAGTATGACACCCTATTTATATCAGTGGACTCTAGATTTAATTTAGGAAAATGTAAAAATGGAAGATCAGGGTATGGGGGCCTAATATGTGCTTGCTTGATCCAGCTCTAAGTTTTTGGGAAGGTGTTAGTTTGAGTGATGAGAATGGGTAAGAACACATCAATAATCAACGGCTATATCTTAGATTAAGAGGAAATTGCCCAAAAAATTGAGTTTTGCAAATTTCATTTAAGTATATTAATGTATATTTTTTTCCTTTTTCAAGTATGTATTAATCGCAATTTAGGAAAATTAGAATGTATTTTTTGTCTTAATTCGGAGTATTCTATGTGTAGTTTTTGAAAACACAAAATTCGAATTAATTTTGCAAGTTATAGATTTAGAACACGAGTTGAAAGTATTGGGGTTTGAATAGGGAAGTTTCCTTTTATTCTTCTGGAAATTGTAATTTGTGCACAAGAAATCGAAAAGGAAGGAGAAGATTAGGGGCGCGCGTACATGCTAGGTATGTGCTACTCACCTCACTCGCATGTGGAATGTATGCACTTGGATGAGAAACGAAGGGAGGTGCAAAGATTTTCATAGATTGATTAGGGCTTCGGCTCTAATCTGATCCAATCCAATCCCCTTCTTCTTTTTTTTTTTTTTTGCATAAAATAAAATAAATGGACAAGATAAAAACCAAATAAAATAACACCATACTAAGGTCTAACTCGAATCGTATGGATTACATATGTGCTAATAAATAATTTTGAAAATGCACTTTAAATTAAAGATAAAAATAAAGTAAAATATTATAATATAATAAAATAAATAAGTAAAAGAGGGAAGCCTATTTAGGTACGTTCTAATGATACTGAAAATTTGAGATAAGAATTAAAATTACGAGGGGTAAAAATGGAGTGTCTATAGTTACTCCTCTTTGTGGTAGAGTTTAAGTAAAACTTCACCACAAAGATAATAAAGACACCATTTTGCCCTAAGGGTGAATTTGTTCTAAGAAGCACTACAACTAATTGGCTATCCTAGGTTTGATATATTGGGGATTTGGTAAAGGAAGATAACGTTATGGGAATCGTCAAGAATCCTAAAGTGATATTGGGATTGTAGGTAAAGCCCCTGTAAGCTAGTAGGAACCCTAAAATTGGTAACACCTTGTGAGTTGGCTAACTTAAATAGGGGTGTCTTCAAAGGACTAGCAACCTTAAATGGAAGATCAATTTAGAACCTGGTTGTACTTCTTTACACCAATTAACTTAGGTGGGAACATCTTTAAGAGACTAGCAATTGTAAATAAAAAATGCTAAGGGACTAACAACCTTAAATGGAAGATTAATTTAGAACTTGATTGTGCTCCTTTGAGTTGATTAACTTAGGTGGGAACGTCTATAAAGGACTAGCAACCTTAAATGGAAGATTGATTTAGAACTTGGTTGTGCTCCTTTAAGGTGGACTAATCTAGGCACAAGTGTCTGTAAGGGATTAATAATCCTTAAATGGAAGATTGATTTAGAACTTGGTTGTGCTCCTTTGAGGTGGACTAATCTAGGCACAAGTGTCTGTAAGGGATTAATAATCCTTAAATGGAAGATTGATTTAGAACTTGGTTGTGCTCTTCTGAACTGACTAACCTAAGAGGGAGTGTCTCTAAAGAACCAGCAACCCTAAATAAAAGATCAATTTAGAAATTAGTTGTGCTCCTATGAGCTAACTAAGGCTAAGGTCAAGTGCCTTATAGGTTAGATAAGACCCAAAAAGGGATGAGGGTTGTGCTAGCTAACACTCTAGGTAGGATGTTTAATGCAAATGCAACGTTTTGAAAAACTATCTTATCTTTATGCTAACAAGCATAGAAGTACTTACCTAGCTTAGTTGATAGCACCCAAACGGCCAAGTCTTTCTTTAAAAAGTTTGATCAAAACCAATGGTATAACCTTTTGAAATTCATTTTGATCTTGAAGCATATAAAGACTTGCAATTTAAGGAAAATGGCTGAACACTTCAAATGTTGTGGAAAGGTTATGTCTTAGATTTTTGGCCCCATATATATCTTTAAAGCCTCAACTGAACTACCTCTTAACTTCCCCTGGTAAAACCTAAGCTTTATATTTTCACCGTATAATACTAATCTACTATGAAGTATGTCACGCCCCGAAGCGGTAGAATCGTAACAGCCCCCGCCGTGTAAACCGCCCTAAGATAGAAGTTGGCCTTACAACCGCTATCTTAGACCTGATCTACACAAGGCATCCACGACTAACCCGCTTTGAAGTAGACAATTTGTAATTTAAACAAATCATTTAAGAAAGTGAGAAAAGTTATATATAGTCACTATAATTCAGTTATTACTTTAGTCAGAAATAAAAAGTAAAACATGTTTTGATTCTTCAATGTTTTTCCTCATTCCCCAGGATCCAGCAGTTGCTAGCTTCAGAGTAGTTGTTGCCGCTTCTTAGCCAGCACCTACACGATGTCTATAGGGATGTGAGCAACCACAGCTCAGTAAGTTAGGACGGAGGACTTAAAACTATACCATACACACAACAAGGTTTTCAATCACTTATTAGGTGCAATGTATGTGCAAGCAAATGCCTTCGCACGACGTTGTTCGGCCTGTCGTGAGATTAGAGAAATTGCGCCCGCTCTAATCCGGGTTGAGGAGTTGCCGTTAATGCAACAGCTCATGACCAAACCCAGGCTTGTGTAATGGAGACCTTGCTCCTCCCGCGGCTACCTTCGAACCACTGCCTTCACCCTCGCCGCGACCTCCTCTCCTGTCACTTAGTTCGACTGAGGATGAAGAAGGGACCATTTTGCAATCCTGCGCTATCCCTTTCGAAGGGGTCGGTATTTGGTCGGAGAGTCCTAAGTTCCCCTAACGGGTTGCCATGCATGTTCGATTATGATTACTGGTCGTATATTTGATTAAGTCCAATTCAGGGTGATCAATCATTACATACAATTCATACAATATGTGCCAGAGCAACAAACATAATCATAGCATCACCCATAATCAAGCACATGCACACATTCTCTATCTAACAAGCACAACCAAGCATAATCTTAAACCTTCAAAATACAGCATCGTATTAATCCCAACTTACCTCGACTCCTCGCTCACTCACTCGAGGTCCGATTTGCTCAGGCCATCGCTGATCATCCCTATAACACGAACATGGTTTTAGTATTTCATATAATATTATAAGTTCATTTTATCTGATAACGCTTATTGTTAGGTTTTGTTTAAGGTTAAATAAACCTAATTATCTAGATATTAAGTCTTTTATAATTATTTTAGGGTTGGGTTTAGGTTCAGGTTTGGTTTTCGCATCGATTTCTAAATTAGGTTTTTAGTTCGATTTCTAAGTAATGTTTTAGATTCCAATCCTAGAAATCCGTTTCAACCCATAATGTGAAATTAATCACATTAATTCCCGATCTCCTAAATACGATTACTACCCCTAGTCAGCATTTTATTCCATCCGGTACACTTAAATCCATATTAGTGTACCGAATTTACTCATGTTGTGAGAAATTTTTATATTTTTCATATAATTACCTAAAATTGAATTTTGTTTCAGATTTGTTATGTTCTGATTTTCATTATTTTATTATCTAATTAACCCTAATTTTTCCATATTTATTAATTTTTAATTCTACATATTCCTAATTTTCTACATTTACCACATAACACCTTCATTACTTATACTTAACACTCCATACACTAGGATCAGGTTTCCACATCAGAGATTAACATCCCTAAACATCTAATTACTATCTAAATCAGTAATTAACATCCTAATCACCTAATTAACCCTAAATCACCCAATTTTTCCATCATTTTAGGGCTAAAAATTAACTTAAAAATTTATAAAATTAATTTAAAAAAATGGCTTCATAGCACTGTTCTATATCACATGAGCATCCTACAGAAAAAAATTGAGCTCCAAACTACACTCCTAAGGTCATTTATTTCTAAACCGAAATGTGCTCGGTTTTGCATGATTTCTTAAGGACCCTATATTACGGGACATGTTTTCATCTAAATAATATTTTTCCTACAAAATACATACAAAAATATCTCAGAATAACAAAATTCATAATTTTTTAATTATATTTACTATTTTTACAAAATTTCACTAGAATCGGGTTAGAATTTGGACTCACCGGTTTTGGTGGCACCGGCCACCGCGGGCCGCCATGGCCTTGTCGGTCGGAATGGGCGGTGGTGGTGGCCGTCCACTTCCAGCTCCTCTTCTGGTGTGGGTTCCTTTTAAAACCCTTAACTGCACAGTTTTTCTTATTTTTTTTATTTTCTGTATTTTCTCTCGAATTTTCGGCTCTCCCTAATTTTCTCACTTTCCAAACTGTCCAAATGAGCTCTGTAAATTTTTTCCCTATTTATAGACATTTGCTGTAATTAATATGCATTAATTTGACAAGACTTTGTCCAAATTCCTTAATTTTTGGCTTTTATGTTGTTCAATTTTTATTGGCTAATTTTTATTTTGCAGCTTTGGACCTGCCACGACCTTATCTTGATCCATCTTATCATCTTCTGATTTTTTTCTTACTTTTCCATAATTATTTATATTTTTCTTTAATTATTTGCTTAATTTTCGGCTAATTTTAGTAATAACGCGTATTTTTATCTACACGTAAATACATGTAGGGTACACGTGAACATTCCTAAATATTATTTTGGTCATTCTAAAATTTTTAGTATACATATAATCTATCTCTAATAATTTATTGGTTATTATATTACACTTTTTGCCTTTTCGGTAATTAGCAGTTATTATGCTTAAAATTTGAAAATTTTATAGTCTCCTATTTTGCTATTTATTTTCTTAAATTTAAGTTTACGGGGTCATTTTTACTAATATTTCTCTCAATAGTTTATAATTTGGGTGTAATCGGATCTTTTAGCCGATCGCCCTAAACCTTGGGTTTTAAATTCAATCCTACGGTTACTTAGCTGAACTTTGGGGCTTACAAAGTATTTGCTTCTTCTAAGCATAGCTTGGTCCTGGAAAAATAGAAAACAAATCTCCCATATTGGGAAAGGTAAAACGTATTAAATCATTTGAAGAGTTTTTATTTATTGTCACTGTTCCAAAGCGTATGTTCATCTTCTCTCATGTTTAAAGTGTATGGAGGTTTATTTAAGTAGGATGATACCTTTTGACGGAGTGGGAAAGTGTTTGGGGTATTATCCAATGTCCACGACCACTAAGGATAGCAACTTTGCTTGTAGAAAAAGAAAATAAAACCACAATAATATTAAGATTGCTAGCATTTTGTGATCTAAGCAGGAATTACATTTATTTTTTAAGGGTAATACAATTGCATTGCATTAGCATTTATAAAGCCCCTCAAGTTCGGACCATCCATCCAAGATAAAATTAAAGCCCCCCCCAGGAAATACTCTCTTTCCAATGTAACGACCTCGATAATTTGAGCAAATTTTCCTCTAGGATCTTGTACATTGGGGAGAATTTTTCTTAATACCATGTTACCCTCTTTAAAATTCTTAGGTTGACTTTTTTGTTAAAAGCTCTAACCATTCATTGCTGATAACATGTATTGTGACATAGTGTTGTTAACCTCTTTTCGTTGATTAAATTGAACGGTTCAATGTGCTTTTTTATCCAATCAACCTCATCGAACTAAGTTTCTTATAGTACCTTGAGAGATGGGATCTTAACTTCAACTAGCAATATAGCTTTAGTACCATATACCAAGGAATAAGGTGTTTCCCTTGTTGATGTTTTGATAGAAGTTCCATAGGCTATAAGCGTGATTGGCAACATTGATATGTAATAGTCATCTTTTCAATGATTCTCTTGAGATTCTTATTAGCTGCTTCTATAACCTTATTCATCTAAGGTCGATAGGAAGTGAAATTTATGTATATGATCTTAAACTATTGACATAACTTTGACATGAGTTTGTTGTTAAGATTCATATCATTATTAGTAATGATTGTTTTTAGAGTCCCGTATTGAGCTAAAATGTCTCTCTTAATAAACCTGACCACTATTTCTTTGTTAACACTTGAATAAGATGAAGCTTCAACCCATTTAATGAAATAGTTAATGGCCATCAATATAAAATAATGGCCATTAGATGCCATTAGAGTGATCAGGCCGATGATGTCTATACCCCACATTAAAAACAGCTATGACATAGGCAGTGTATGCAATTCTTAAGTTGGAGCATTTATTTTGCTAGCATAAACTTTGTATAAGTTGATACAAAATGGTTTAAGGATTGATAAAGCTAGTTGTAAGGGTAGGTCAAAGCTTGCCAAAAGCTTGTAAACGAAGGGGAAAAATGTATAAAACAATAGGAAAAATTAAACAAGCAACCCATGAGTAGCTCCAATGATATGATGCATCAAAGAACTTCTGATGACTCACAGCTCAACTCGATATGACATACGAGATGGTCCAATGAAGGTACTTGTCATCTAGCCTTGCTTAAGGGTTGGGATAAAAGTGAAATAAGCAAATAAGCTATGAACAATGTTAGCAAAGGAGTATATTCAATATTTTGAAGTATGATGATGATGATGATGTGGCTATCTTTACAATGGGGTATTTATACTCGAAATATTAGGGCATCCTACCCTAAATGGAAAAGACTAAAAGGGTAACATCTAAAGAAAGTAATGTACAAGAAATGATGAAATGTATAATTAAAAATACAACAAACTGAGCATCCTATATGAATGATTCTGTTTTATGATGGCTTAAACATGTGGCTTTTTATTGATGGGTGACTTCTTGTTAGAAAAGACAATTTATACGCTTAGGTTGGTGTTTGTCGTACCGAGCTGAGGTGTCAAGCAAAGGTGGTAGGTCAGTTGTGTTGAGCCAAGTAGATAATTCTCTTAAAGTGAATTTATCTTGGACATCTTTAGAGTAGCTCGAATTCCGGTCGACTGAGTAGATGGTCGGATGAGTTAAGTTGTTCTTCGAGTGCACTTTGGGTTAGTAATTGGAGACGATTGATGAGTACAAGGGGGTTTGGCTTGGCGAAGGTATCAGGTTGGTAAATTGCAATAGTTCGAACTCTTCAATGGTGGGTTATAAGGAAAGAATTTGTTTGACCATGCTTTCTAGTCCTTAGGCTTGAGCTTGGGTCAATGGTCCAATGGTTTGATTCCTATCACAAGTAATAGTGTTAGCATTTTGATACAATCTCCTTCCATAGTTAATCAATAGTATCCTAACCTCATGATCTTCTTGGCGAGCATGTAGCCATTTATGTAGGGGCCATATACTCCCTAATGCACTTCTTTCATTACAACTTTCTCTTCTTTTTCATCTATGCATCGTAGGAGTGTACCATCAAATGATCGTTGGTATAAGGTGGATTCGCTTATCAAGAATTGGGTAGCTAACCTTCGAATTGTCTTTTGATCCTTCTTTTTAACCCTTTCAAGGCATGCACCTTAATGGTTAGACAGAAAGTGGGCTTCTCGTTGATTTCAATCTTAAGTGGCTAAATTTCTATCCCACTAGATATTTGAATCATGGATGCTAAGGTAACTAAGGTGTCAATAAACTAGTTTTGAGTTCTTGGTATATATGTAAATGTAACTTCTTCAAACTTATCAATCAACTTGGCCATATGTTAGTGATAGGGCACCAATTTGGGGTCTTTTGTCTTATACTCACCTTGAGCCTGGCAAATGATCAATGAAGAATCCCCATATACTTTTAATTCTTTTATTCCATTATCCAACACCATTTTGAGTCCCATAATGTAAGCTTCATGTTCAATAATATTATTAGTGTATGGAAAAATAAGCTTTATAGCCATCGGGAACTATGTACCTTTAAGAGGTATTAATTTTGCCCCAATTCCATACCCTGATACGTTGGTTGCTTTGTTAAAGAACATTTTCCATCTTGGGGGTGTAGACACCTAATTTTCGTCCCCCTTTTATTTTTCAAATTAGGTTATAGGGTCCTAAATTAGAAAAAATTAAAAAAAAAAGAAAATTAAAGAAAGGCCCAAAAAATGAAGAAATTTAGAAAAAAAAATAGGAATTCTAGAAAAATATAAAAAATAGGAAAATAGGAAAAAGTACAAAAAAATAAGAAATTTAGAAAAAAATGCAAAAAAAAAAAAGAAAGAAAGAAAGAAATTTGAAAAGTCATAAAATAAAATAGGGTATTTAGAAAATAATAAATTTTTAGGTTGTTTAAATTAAATATAATTTTAAATTCAATTTCAATAAGTTCTAAATAAAAGGCTGTTGGGTCTATGCTTAGATTTGAATCTAGCTCAGGCTAACTTAGTTTATATGTGCAATTAATTACATTTATGAATAAGGAAAAACTAATAGCTTAGCTGGATAAGCATCTAAACTTGATATTGCATATGACTTAGAGATTTTAGGTTCAATAAATGGAAGGTACAAAATGTATCTTTTATTTTCTTTTATCACTTTATTGCCATGTCATTGCTACGTTACGGGCTACGTCATCGTTATGTCATTTGCCTACTCATTTCTAAGTATGGTAGACACATTTCAATACACTCCGACACACTCCGGCACATTTATACATGCACAACTATGTATTTGGCATCATATATTGTCAAGGTTCGTCTAATTCAAAATTGGAAGAAAATCATATTGCATTTAATTTTTTCCATCCTTAACATGACCATGACACCTATAAATAAGGGTCTACTCTTCATTTTCAAAACACAACAAAAACTTCGAAACACTTTAGAAAAGAAAAAATTGAAGTTTCCTCTTTCTAGCACGATTCTTTTCTCTCTAGGATAGCATTCCTTACGGTGTTTTTTGATGAAACCCACTACCATCGAAGTGAGTTGATCCGAGCTGAAGTGAGCCAAAGTGAGCCGATCCAAGCCGAAGTGAGCCGATCCAAGCCAAAGTGAGCCGATCCAAGCCGAAGTGAGTCGACCAAGCCAATCTAAGCTGAAGTGAGCCAACTCAAGCCAAAGTGAGCCGACCGAGCCAATTCAAGCTGAAGTAAGTTGATCCAAGCCAATCTAAGTCGAAGTGAGCTGACTCCAAGCTGACCTTTTTTTTTTCATTTGTTTATTTGTAAATGTTATAAATGAGAAAAAAAAAAAAGAAAAAAGAATGAAAAAAAAAGAAAGAGAAGAAAACATAAAAAGAAAAAAAGAAGAAGAAAGAAAGTAGTATATTTATTTATTTTAATAGATATAGATAGAATAAGTATAAAATAAATAAGATAATATAATAAAAATAAAAATAAAAATAAATAAATAGGTTAGTAAACAAAAATCGTTTTCACACTTAGAAAAATTGAGTTTTCTAAAAATAAATGAAAATAAATCAATCAATTTTCAAATTAGAATAATTTAGAATTTCCTAAAATAAAATCCAACTTAGAACCTCTTATAATCTTTTCTCAAATCAACTCAAAATGGGTAAAAACATAAACCTGACAATTTTTCCAAAGTTAAAATCAAACCACCCACTAAAGTTTTTTATAAAAGAACTACGCGCTTCTAATCTCGAATGGCGAGTACGTAGGCACTCATACGCAAGTATGGGGCGACTTAAAATATGAAAAGTTTTATTTTTTCCATTTTTAGATATTTATGTAAATTAATCAATTTAGTCGCGTGTATCATAATTAGATGTTTTTTAGAAATTAAAAAAGGGTATATTTGAAAAGTGAAGTTAAATTCGGAAAGTTGAAAAGTAGTACCTGTTTAGGGTTTAATAAATTAGCCTTCGGATCTAGATCTCTAGTTTTTAAAAAACCATATTTATAACTTGGTTTTTTAATCGATAGACCGATAGCTAAGTTATAACCAATCCACTAAATTAGTTATAACTTAACCCCTTTTCCCGACTTCAGTCGGGTGGTGACTCTAAATCTTTTCAAGTTGGAAAAAATGATCTTCTTTAAACCTTAGTTGAAGGTCAATATTAAACGGGTAGGGTTTAGTATTAATCGGTTTAGAGAAGACCTAATTTTATAAAAAGAACTAGGAGGGTGAAAAACCAGGCTCGATAGGGGGCTTCTGATATTTTTCTCTATTAAACTCTTCTTCAGTTACTAAAATATTTTCATCAAGAAACTTGACTTGCACTTCTTAGGGAACACCTTTAGGGGGATTCTTTGCCAATTGGTTTGCCAAGGCTTACTCTTTAACTGAATTTTGATTCACATATGTGAGGGTAAACTTAAATAATAACATTTGCCACTTCAAGACCTAACCAATTAGGGCTAGTTTCTCCAGCAAATAGTTTAATGGATTGTGCTTTGTAAGCAACTCAATCTGGTAATAGAGCGTGTATTGTTTGAGTCAATGCATGACCTAAACTAATGTGCAACATGTCTTTTCAATTGCCAAATACTTCTGCTTTCTCTCTATAAACTTCTTTCTTAAATAATAAATAACTCGTTCTTTCTCTTCTTCATCTTTTTGGCCAAGCATGCATCCCATAGATTTCAGCAATATAGTAAAGTATGAAAACAATTGCCTTCCAGGTTTAGGAGCAATCAACACTAGAGGATTTGTGAGATGTTCTTTAATTGTTGAAAAAGCCTCTCCACACTCTTCACCTCATCTTACATTAGCATTCTTCTTTAATAGCTTAAACAGAGGGTAAAATTTATCTGTAAATTGAGATATAAATTGTGTTATGTAATTTAAAGGCCTAGCAAACGTCTTACTTATTTGAGTATGCGTAGAGGGGCTTATCAATTATGGCTTTAATTTTATCAGGATCCATTTCAATGTCTCTTTCCCTAATAATGAAACGTAACAATTTCCTTGATGTCACCACAAATGTACACTTCTCTAGGTGTAGCTTTAGTTGAAACTTTCTCAATCTCTCAAACAACTTTCTCAAACTTTTCAAGTGATTCTCCCCTTTTTTAGATTTCGCTATCATGTTGTCAACATATACCTTTATTTCTTTATGCATCATGTCATGAAAGATTACGACCATTGCCCTTTGATAGGTTGCCCTAGCATTTTTCAGTCAAAAGGGCATTACTTTGTAACAAAGTGTGCCTTAAGTTATAATGAAGGTCATCTTAGTCTTATCTTCTTTGAACATTTGGATCTGATTGTACCTAGAGAATGCATCGATAAATGGGAAGAGGTGGTTCCTAACTGTATTATTTACCAAGACATTTATATGGGGCAAAGGAAAGTCCTTAGGCATTGCCTGATTGAGGTCTCAAAAGTCTATGCATACCTTGACTTTCCCATTCTTCTTCATTGTAGGAACATTTTTGGCTACTCATTTCGGATAATTGGATACCTCGATGAAACTTGCTTTCAGTAGCTTCTTAACTTCTTCCTTGATTTTCAGAAGGATGTTAGGTTGAAATCTCCCTAACTCTTGCTTTTTAGGCTTGATTTCTTCTCATGTGAGTAAATGATGAACTATGATTGAAAGATCTAACTTAGGCATATCCTCATAAGACCATGTGAATGCATATTAATATTTAGATAACCGTATAGTTATTTCTATTTGTTGCTCTTCTTTCAAATTCCTTCCAATCTTTAAATTCCTCAGTTTATTATTGATCCCTACGTTAATAATTTCCATTGGCTCCTTGATGGAAATTCTATTTGATTCGTGTTTTTGCTAGCTTCTTGTATATCATTGTGGTCATTGATATCACTCCCAATGACTAACCCAGTAAGGTAGGAAGTGATATCAATATTTTCATTATCTACCTACATGAGGTATCCTTAGTTTTCGTTAGAAAGAGTGTAAGTAAGAGGGAATTGAAGCATAATGGATAAAAAGAATTGGATTTTATTCATTAAATATGGTAGAAATATTCAATTGTACATTAGGAATAATGACAACAAATGAAAATAAAAAAACTCATAAAATGCTAAACTACAATCTACCCTTACCCTAGAGAAGACCTATTGCCATTCACAGGAATAGAGAACCAATTATTCAGGTGATGTTGGAGTTTGTGGGATGGGCCTGTTGCTTCAACTTTATGGGGGAATTCTTCTTTAGCAGATTCGGGGACTTAAGTATCAACTTATACTAATGTCTGAATTAGTAGTGGGAAGATCATTGGGGCATAGTACAACCTGTTACCTCTCTTGCCCCTTGCTTATTTCTCTTAAAGCTCCTCTACTAGAGTTGACTTATAGTTAAGGCCATTAGTACTAACTCGACCTTCCTTAAACTTCATCTTCTTATCCTTCACATTGTTAGGGTTAGTAATCATGCATACCCAGTCAAACATTTAGAGCTCGAAGCCCTCCTACTCTTTGTTGCCTATATAGGATATGACCATTTCTTTATAAATATCATAGTCTTGATCTCTTAGAATTGTTATTACTTAGCCATTCACGATAAACTTAACCTTTTGATGTAGGCTTAAATGTATGGCCCCAATAGAATGGATCCAAGATCTTCCTAAGAGCAAGTTGAAGGATCTTGGAATGTTTAGAACCACAAATTGAATATTGAAGGTTTGAGGGCCAATATTAACCGAAAAATCTATCTCCCTCATGATCTCTCCTCTAGATCCATAAAAAACCCAATAGGTTTAAGGTAGCTAACAAGCAAAAGTTTAATGATGATTTATTGTCAATAATGACCTTGGTAATGATTATGTCATTGCTCTTAACCACTATGAAGAGAGGGTTGGTGTGTTGATTACCTTCCTTACCTAATTCTTTGATTAGAAAAGAGATCCCATCTATGGTGAGGATAGAATTAGTGATTAGCCCATTTTTTCAGTCAGCATTTGGTGAGAGACCTTAACCTCCCTTAAGGTTCGAAACAGAGCTTTCTTGTCGGCTTCAAATGTCATCAATAGACTCATCAATGATATTTGTGATGAGGCTATAGCGAGTTGCTCCGTTATCTTATACTCGCTTGACCTAATCATCTTGGTGAAGGTGGATAACCCTTCTTCATGTTTAGCTATCTTGTTACTCATCTCTTCTTACACATTCTTCTTCTTGAGATCTTCCCTTAGGTCATAAACTTTTCCAGATCGAGTACTGCCCCCTACCAGAGAATTTGATCTCTCTTGGTTTATCGCTTGATGGTTGAATGGGGTGGCTTTGTAGTTCTTTAGTGCTATTAGTACATAAAAGGTGTACTTTTAGCTTTTGAGGCCTACTTGTTCTTGTAGAACTAAAAAACGTTGGGCTTCTTATCTAAAACAATCATGTTGATGGAGAACTTGCGATCATAAAAAATCACGTTGATGATTGCATCGTGATTGGGTAAGGGGTTGTTATTAACATTTGGGGCCGGAGTTTCTATGAAGTCTAGTTGCACTGAGCCTTCATTAATCAAATCCTAGATCCCATTCTTCAACCTTTAATATGTGTTAGTTGAATGCCCTACTTTCGCGACGTGATACTCACATTTCTGGTTAGGACCATATACTCTTGGCGTGCATCTTTCATGAGAGAGCTCATCCTAAATTATGTTATCTTTTCGCAACTTCTCAAAAACTTGACTCAGAGGAATCAATATCTTAATAAACTGCCTTGGGGTTCTGCTGGCCTAGGGTGGAGTTCTAAACTACTATTGAAACTTAGACGGATTCGTCTTGAAGCAGACCTGAGCATTGGGCCTGGTATTTGAATTCACTACGCTAATCGTAGATTCTTTGGGTTTGTTAACTATAGGCTTAGAAGCAGAAGATGAAGTAAATGTCCTTCTATCAGGCAACACCTGGAGCTTACCAAAAAAAGATGGTACTTTCAATCCTTCACCCTGCAGCTACGTCCTTTGCAAAGTTGGATGAGGCTTATCAAATCAAATGGGAGAAATAAGGCTTCTGTAGATATTTAATTTTTGCTCCCTTTGTTTTATTTTATTTCAATAAGATAAGAGTTCCTAAATCAAGAAAAACACAAAAAAAAAGAAAAAAAAAGAAATTTAGAAAAATAAGAAGTTTTAGAAAAATATCAAAAGATGAGAAAAAAGGAAAAAAACACAAAAATAAGAAATTTAGAAAAAATGAAAAGAAAGAAAAAATTTAGAAAAATTGAAAAGTCACAATAAATAGAAAAAAATTAACAAAAATAAAGAATTTAGAAAATAATAAAATTTATAATAGAATAGATTTTTTAATTTAAATAAATTTAAGCAAAGGACCGTTAGACTTAGCTATAGATTTGAATATAACTTAGGCTAACCTAAGTTACATATGTACAAGGTATAGATTAACGGCCTAATGGATAAGTATACGAGCATGTCATTAGGTTCAAGTATGAGGTTAGAGGTTTGAATCTTGGAAAAGGTATAAAAAGCCTTTTTATTTTTTTTTTTCAACCAATATACTGCCACATCAGATATTGCTACATGTCGGCGTTTCATTATGCCATGTATCAGCCTTAAATTGGCCGATGCTGACGTAATGCCACATGGAAAGCTATTTGGCATGCTATGTATCACTATTGGACATGTAGTACCCTAAGACTAGATGACACAACTGATGTGGTGTTATGTCAGTGTCATGTGAGCACTTTCTTTTCTTTTTCTTTCCCTTTCCCTTAATTTTGTTCTGTTTCTTATTAGAGAACTAGCTTACCCCCCTTACTTTGGCTCAATTTTCTACGAAAATTCCACACATACACGTATGATTTCTTGGTCTGATCTTATGCACCACATGGTCGACTTCGAATAGAACTAAAGAACACATTTAGATTCATGCATTTGGGCATTCGAATCAAGCTCCTTAGATTGGAAAGAAAAGTTGGAATTTTAGAGTCGCGCATTTATGTTCAATTCTCCATTGATGAACTTTTTTAGCATAGGCCAACTTCAATTGTTATAAATTGGACCTTCCTAATTACACATGAACACACACAATCATTAGAGTTGCTCACATACACTCCTTCGAACTTCCTAGACAACTCTTTCTCTCTTTACACCCACGACACACTCTCTCTCTTCATTTCTCTCCCCAGCCTCACTTGATTTGCATCACCACCATAACTAGATCCCTTTAGCCATCGGCAACGAAGCCTAATACATTTCGATCGTTGCCATGATTGCTAGTACCCTCCATTGCTGAACCCTAACCACCGCACTCCTCGATCATGGTTGTGAGCAGTTGAAGATAGCAGCCATCTACCCCCCTATTACATGCGTGATTAGTTAAAGACAGTAGCCATCAACCCCCCAATTACTCCCGTGATTAGACTAAGGTAACTACCAACGCTCGACTTGTCTGAACTGATTCAAATCCAGTGCTCGAATTGACCGACCCATATGCATACCCCCTAGTCTAACTCTCCTACAGTTTAAATTAATTGTTGTCTTATTTATTTATGTAAATGTAAATGGTAATGTACAAAAAAAAGAGAAAAAAAAGGAAAAAGAAAAAAAAGTAGTAGTCTATTTATTTATTTTAATTTTTTAGAAATAGATAAAATAAATAAATAATTAATTAATAAATAAATAAATGGATAAAATTCTACCACCTAGAAAAATAAGTTTTCTTTTTAGTAAATAAAATAAATGGACTTTTTTCAAAATTAGGGCACTTTAGAATTTTTTAGAAAATGAAATTTCCAATTTAGGACTTTTTTAAAAAAATTTCTTTAAATAAACCAAATTGGTTTAAAAATGTAAATCCGATGTATTTTCAAATTAAAATAAACCCAACCTACTAAAGTTTTACAAAAAAGAATTATGTATATCTGGTTCCGAATAGTGGGTACGTAAGCACCTATGAGGCGACAGTGAAAAATAAAAAAAATCTATTTTTCCTTTTTTTGCTCAAGTTATTCAATTTGATTAAATAATTGAGTTTTGTTTTATAGAATTGAAAGGTGATTTTTAAAGTTAAAATTAAATTTGGAAAGTTAATGATACACATAAGGGTTTAAAATTCCTAACCTTCGGATCCAGATCTCTAGTTTTAAAACTGTTTTACAAAATTGGTTTTATCGTTAGACCGGTTCAATATGTTATAACTTAACTCTTTTTCTCGACTTCGATTGGGTGGCGATTCCAAATACTTTTTAACAGAGAACTAATTTTCTCTAAACTCTAGTCGATGGTTAGTATTAAATGGGTATGGTTTAATATTGATTAGTTTAAAGAAGACTAATTTATATAAGAACCAAGAGGAAAAAACTAGGCTTGACAGCTTAGTGACTCTACTAGGGATGTTAAGAGGGTTAGTCATTTAACTTTCAAAAATTAAAATTAATCTCTAAAAATCACCTTAAGTGAAATTTATTTATTTATTCGTTTTTTATTGTTTGTACTAAAATTATACTAACATTTTGTGCAGGTTTAGTTTTATTTATTTAACTATTTAGGGGAGGGGAGGATTTATTTTATGTATCATGAATGCATGATAGATATGGTTGAACTTGGGCCATCTTAGAACTTTAGGACAAAGAGCCATTGCGTAAGTTTTGGGCGTAGTAGGGCAACCATTGTTTGGGATCGATTAGGCTATCTTACTTAAAATTCGATGTAACCAAGGAACTGTTTTATAGAAAAGCATGAGGTCACAGAGTTTAAAGACCTCTAGAATTCACTCTTCTTACATACATTCTTCGGGGTTGATGAATAACTAATAAAGCATCATTATTATAAAAAAAAAAAAGAGAAGAAGAAAAGATGACAAAACCTGGAGTTTCTTTCCTTGTATTTTTCTTAGAATTTATGTAGATAGGAAGTTTTTTTGTAATTTCTTCTGATATATATCGAGCCTAGTTTTTTACTCTCTCGGTTCTTTTTATAAAATTAGGTCTTCTCTAAACCAATCAGTATTAAACTCTACTTGTTTAATATTGACCCTCGACTAGGGTTTAAAGAAAACCATTTTTCTAACTTGAAAATATTTGGAGTCGCCACCCGACCGAAGTCGGGAAAAGGGATTAAGTTATAACCAATTGAGTGGATTGGTTATAACTTAACTACTGGTCTATCGATTTAAAAAAACAAGTTATAAATACGTTTTTTTGAAAACTAGAGATCTAGATTCGGGGGTTAATTTATTAAACCCTAAACAGATATCACTTTTAACTTTTCGAATTGAATTTCGCTTTTCAAATATACCCTTTTAATTTTTAAAAACATCTAATTATGATACATGTGACTAAATTGATTAATTTACTTAAATATCTAAAATTGGAAAAATAGAACTTTCCATATTTTAAGTCGCCCCATACTTACGTATAAGTGTCTACGTATCTACTATTCAAGATCAGATGCATGTAGTTTTTTTTTGTAAAACTTTAGTAGATTAAATTGATTTTAATTTTGAAAACATGTCCTATTTATGTTTTTAATTCGATTTATCTAAATAAATAATGAAAATTCTAAATTGAAAATTTTATTTATTTATTTTCCTTTTCTTTTTTCTAAAAGAAAAATTTAAAAGGGTCCTAATTTGAAAATGGGCAATTTATTTTTATCTTTTTTTTTAGAAAATAAATTTTTCCAAGTGATAAAACAGATACTTATTCTTATTTTATTTTATTTTTTGTTTATTTAATACTGGTTTATTTATTACCTGTTATATTTTATTTATTTTTATTAAACTAGTAAAAATAAAATAAAACAATACAAAATTACCCTTTTCATTTTTTCTTTTTTTTTTCTTTCTTCTTTTTTTTTTCTTTATTTTATTTATTTTTACATCTACATTTTACATGGATGAAATAAAAATAAATAAATATAAAAAAAATAAAAAAAGAGAAAAGAAGAAGAAGAAAAAAAAAACAAGTCTTAGATCAGAAATGGACATCGAGTCAGATCGAATGCGGCGGGTTGGGCTACTGGATTGGGTCGTGGGTCAATCCTCTGAGTCGGGTTGGATCTTGGTTTCCTCTTCTACAGCATTAGCAAGGCACGATTTAGCCTGATCTAGCCTCTAAATCAAAGGGGAAAAGGGATTTTTGTGTGTTTCTGATTAGGATTAGGTGGGGTAGAAGGAGTACCGAGACCTGAGGTGATCGTTTTGGTGGTGATTGGAAATGTATTGTGGGTGGCGGTGGTGGTTTGGCTACGTGTAAGTTACTGGGCATGGTTGGTTGGTTGGGGTGGAGGTTTTGGGGTGTGGGGAATTCGGTTGTGTAGTTGGTTGGTCTCTAAGGTGGTGTTTGGTGGTGGTTCGAGGAGAAGGGGTTTGGTGGTTAGGGTTAGGGTGGTAGTGAGCTCGGTAGAGCTGCTAGGGGGCATGGCGATGGTTGAAGATGGTTGGGTTAGAGAGCCTGAGTTAAGGGGAGTTCAACCATGGTAGTGTTGGGCGTGGGTTGGAGTGGAGAGAGAGAATTGAAGAGAGATAGTATGGGTTAGAGAGAGAAAATGGTCGCGAGAGAGAGAGAGGGGTTAGGAGCTGCTCGTAAATGGGTGTTCTTGCTCATTGACGTCCCTAAACCCCTATTTATACTTAAATTTCAACCCAGCAACAAAGGAAAGCTCAGATCAAAGTTAATGGGAATGGTTAAATTTTCAGTTTTTTCCTAATCTTTGAAGCTCGATTTGAATGCGCAATTGATCAAACTTAAATGCGTTTTTTGTACTGATTCATAGTAGGCTATGTCTAGTTTGCAATTTTTCCATTGATTTGGTGAAATTGCAACAAAAAAGAGTCCAAAAATCATGCTAAAGTAGGCAGTCCGAAGAGGAAGGTGTTGGGAATCTAGGGAAAATGAAGGAAAGAGGGGGAAAGAGATGAAAATGAAGGGAAAAAGAAAGAAGGGGAAGGAAAAGTAAGTTGACGTGGCACTACGCCAGCAAGACCGTCAAATAGGAGGATACTATGTATCAGGACACGTGGCGCAATCAGATCCTGATATAATTGAAAAAATAAAGAAAAAAGACCTCCCTGTCTTTGTCAAGTTTCGAACTTAAGATCTCATACTTCATGCTAATATTATAACCATATACTTAACTGTTAGGCTATTAGTCTGTGCCTTACTTATATGTGCAATTAAATTGTACATATGGACTCGTTCAGCCTGAACTAGATTTAAATCTAAACTCAGGTTCAACGGCCCAACTCCTAATCCTAGATTAAAATTACAAATCTATTTTAATAGGATGTTATTTTCTAAAATCTTTTATTTTTCCAATTTTTTGTGACTTTTTGAAATTTATTATTATTATTATTATTATTTTGCGCTTTTTCCTATTTTCTTATTTTTTTTTATATTTTTCTAAAGTTCATATTTTTTTTCTTATTTATTTATTTATTTGTATTATTTTTTGGGCTTTCTTTAATTTTATATTTTTAAATTTTTTCCTAATTTAGGATCTTATAACCTAATTTGAAAAAATAAGGGGGGAGGGGACAAAAATTGGGTATCTACAATGTAAATAGTCTTTCCTTTGTAATTTATGTTTTCCTTATAATCTTTCAAAAATGGCCAACTCATCAAATGCCAAGGTCTTTGACAAAGAGATTCATATCCACAAACCTTCAAACCTAAAACTCATACTCAACTAATGATTTTAAACCTTTAACCTAAGAGAACAAAAGTTCATTACCAATAAGATTAGGCCTATATTCTCACTAACTAAGGTGAGTGTTAAAATCATGTTAGCAAAAGCTTTAGTCCACTTCTGGGAGCCTAAAGAAGTCACGTTTTGTTTTGAGCTACTCCTAATCAGCTTAACTTTGGAAGAATACACTTAACTACTTCAATCCCCTCCCTTGGATGAAATATACGTTCCAAAACTTAGCTTTGGTCCAGCCTATACCTTTTCAAAATTCTTGGGAATTTGTAAGACCAAAATAAATGAGGCCCTAATTGATTGCAACAAATACTTCATCAAGATATGGGATCTAATCCATTAGTTTCAAAACGAACCTAGCCCTAACAAACGGGCTCTATTTTTGGTAATTGGAAGGAGAATCGAATCAAGGCCTACATATTAGTAGTATTTGCCACTATCTTATTTCTAAGTGGGTCTTTTCTTATACACTTTAGGGTGGTAGAATTAGTGGCTCAGTTCTAGGAAAGGAAGTCTTTTATTCCTGCGATATTCGTTGAACAAATAAGGAACCTTAATTTCCTTAAGAAAAGAGGTTGTGGAGATCTTAGGTTAAGCATGGCACTGTTAATGGTATGGTTCGTCAGCCACATCAAATGCTTTGGGTTAGACTTGATAAGGGGTGCATTTGCCAATAAGATTGATCTTATTAGCTCTTTTGTTGTTAAGATCAAATTACTAGAAGATATCTTCACCCTTCTCTATATAGAAGTACTACAAGATTTCTGGGTCAAAGACATATTATGAACCAACAGATGGAGCAATTACACTAAGGTCATATTGGTTTGTAAAGATTATCATGCCATACCATTGATTAGGATAAGTTAATGTATAGGCTACTATCCAGATAACATGGTGAGGCAGTTTGGGGGAATCTAGGACATAATTCACAAACCTTCATTAGAGCCATTCACCCTTAACGTTGAAGAGCCTTACTCCACGAAAAAGGTATCCAAGCTTCATAAGATCAAAGCTTGGTGGGATATTAGGACCATAAGCCCTAACATCGATTTGAGTGAATTCATAGAAGTAAACACGGAATCATCAAAGAGTACTTATATGATCAACTTCGTAAGGTAGGCATGATGTAGTATTAGACACCAGAGGTTCTTCAACCTTCCCCTACGAATCCTAGCTTTAAAATTGTAACTTACATGGACCAGGTAAAAGCTAGTGTGGAAGTCCTCTACGATAAAAAAACCTCTTTCGGGAGTCTAGGCAAAGATTGTATGCCTTAGAACATTAGTTAAAGATGGCTTATAAGAAAATCCAAGAGTTTGAGGAAGCAACTGAGCATGGTCAAAAGTAAGGTAAGGCAGTAGCCATTAAACCCAACAACTAGAAGAAGAAAGTGTCATTCAGCTCATAAAAGAAAAGAAGATTAGTATAGATGAATTTGTATTTTTCTTTTTCTTTTATGTAATAAAACTCTGGGAATTAAAGAATAATAAATAACTTGCTGTTTTGTTGGTTAATCGTTGATCCCCTCCTTTTCATCCATGAGGTACATTTTCATTTCATTCATTTTAGCTCTATATTTTCAAAAATTAAAATATTCTTGTGCTAACTTGTTGAGAAGTGATCTTAAACAAGTCCCCAATATAGCTCCCAAGTGTCAAACCTTTCAAAGAAGTCTTATCAAAACTCACTAATAAACCAAAATGGCCTACCAAAGAAACAACAACATCAACACTAACAACCCCAAAATCATTGATCTTACAAAGTTGAGGTTTAGCTCTTTAGAGCAAACAATGGGAAAAATTGCAGATCAACTATGCTTCCTTACTGATAGCATCGCCTTGCTCAGGTCTATGGCTCCATCAAATAAAGAAAGTTCTAAAGCCTAATATAAAAAGAATATTGAAGCCTCACCCCTTGAATCAAAAGAAGCTTACCCTAAAGTCAACTAGGTCTTCGAATCCTTTGAGATAGAAGGGGTCTTTCCAAAGGTTAGCCCAAATTTCAAGTCAAACATTTACTCGTTTTCGGTCAATCCAAAGCTTGAAGCAGATTAAGACAGACTGAAAGAGCTTGAGAAGCGACTGACTCAACAAATCACTGAAAAGATGAAAATGCTTGAAGGGTATGATGGATTTGAGTAGGCTAGCGTAATAGAATTCTCTACCTATGACTATGAAAGCTTTCTAGAAAAATTCAAAGTATCTAACTTCAAAAAATACAATGGGATTTGATGCCTTAAGCTGCACACTTAGCTGTATGTACGCAAGATAGGCAAGTATGTACAATATGACCAGCTCATGATCCAAACTTTTCAAGACAGTTTGATGGGCCTTACTTTAACTTGGTATGCCCAATTGGACTTGAACTAGATAAACACATGGGAGAAGTTGTCTAAGGCTTTTTATGACCAATATAGGTTCAATGTTCAAGTGGCATCAACCATGATGGATTTAGTTGCCTCGAGGAAGAGGCACAATGAATCTCTTAAAGAGTACACCTAAAGGTAGAGGTCCCTAGCTGCAAGGGTATCTACCCCCATGACTGAGAAGAGCTAACTTCGCCTTTTATCAAGACTCTCGAGAGACCCTTTTTCTCCTATCTGATTGGGCAAGCCTCTTCTAGTTTTGTAGAGGTAGTAGGGGTAGGGTATCGAATTGAAAGTTTCGTCTCCTCTGGTAAGTTGTAAGAACCATAAGATAGAAGACCACTCTTTACCAAACTTACTACTAACAAGCCCAGAGAAGCTACTGTTAGCATGTGTAGACACCTAATTTTTGCCCCTCTATAGTATTAATCTTTATTTTTACAAAAAGGGTCCTAATTCAAAAATAAAAATAATAAACACAAAAAAATAAACAAAAAAAATTAATAAAATAAAAAAAATAACAATAAAAATTAACAAATAATGAAAATACCAAAAAAAAATAATAAGAAAAGGAAAAATTATAAAAATTTTGTAGATTTTTTGGGAAGTAATTTATTAGGAATAATTAGTTTTAGTGTTAGTTTTACTTTTAATTTAGTTAAAAATTTTAGTTTAGGGAATCGGATAGTTTAAATATAATTTAATTATAATGAATGTCAAGACATAGGCCAACGGCCTAACGGATAAGTAGCGGAGTGTTTGGGGGTGAATTTAATTTGAGGTCTTGGGTGTTCGAGTCTCAGTAAGCAATGATAGATATGATTTGGAATGATAAGATTTGGACCCTCTAAATACAGACGATCACCATCTTCATCCTGACTGTCAAACATCCAGGCACACAACTCCTTCGACACAATACCCAGTCATAACTGCTCTCACCCAACACACAGCAACCACGCAATGTCTACCAACCTGACCATTCTCCATCCTCGAATAACACGCAAAAGTGTTAATTCATCGACTCAATCTCCAAACATCCAATAATAAATAGAACACCCAATCCAAAATCCATCCACGGTAACGCTAACTCCAACGCATCAGTTCCAGTACAGTAGCAGTCTCCACACAAGCCTCAATCGCACAGCTACGGAAACTGCATCTGAACATCCAGTTCATATAGCGTTACACTTCTTCATCACAGTTTATCATCCATTAGCGCATCTCAAATTTCCCTCCACAATAGCAGCTGATCAAGATGCCTTGGACTTCACCACAACTTTCGACGTCGACAGCAGTGACTGAACTTAACACTCATGGCTAGCAAACCTCCAACACCACTAATTTCTCGACCAATGCTACTGTACCGTCCTTTGTCCTTGCATAAACACACACGAGTCTGCTGGCTGCACGTTGAACCACTGATGACCACTTCACTGATATCCACGATAGCTTGAAGCACCGTCACTCATGAACCTCGCGCACAGTCGATAGGCTAATAACACCAACAATTCATACATGAAGAGTCATTGTCCTTCACCGCAACAATCAGTTCAGGTTTGGTTTATTTAGATTTTATTTATTTATTATATTATATTATATTAGTATTTTATTATGTCCTTAGTTATTTAACATTATATATATATATGTGTATATATATTAGTTTAGGGCATTATTTTTAGTATTAGTTTTCTTTATTATATAGATTAGATAATGATTTAAGCGAATGGTTATTTAATAATAGTTATATGAGCATAAATGTATATATATATTACTTTAGGGGTCATTAAGATTATTTTTTTTATTATATATATACACATTATTATATTTTCTTAGTTAACATAATATATTATATGACTTTCGGAGTTTTGGTATTAGTTCTTATATAAAGTGTATTATATGGAATTATTTTATTTTGGTAAATAGTTATATATATTAGTTTAGTGGTTGTTAGAATTAGTTATCTTTTTAGATTTGGCTTTACTTAAGGATTTATCACATGGAAATTATTTTTCTTTAAATAAAAATTAATAAAAGGCCCTTTTAAAAATAAGATTTTTAGAGTATTTTTTATAAAACAATAATATTCAAGAGTTAGGACCCTGTTATTTTTTTTAAAATAAACCGAATAAATTAAAACGTAAACTTGGACGGTTTTCAAAAATTAAAATAAGTCAACACACTAAATTTTTTGGAAAGAACTACGATTATCTGATTCCGGCTAGCAGGAACGTAGGCACCTTCGGAGCGACGATAAAATATGTAGAAACTTAGGTCCCTCTTTTTTCTCTCTTTTGATTTGATTGATTGATTTATTTTTTAAATATTATAATTAGAAGAATAATCATAATTTTGGTAAATAAATAGTGGTACCCGTTAAGGGTTTAATAGGTTAGCCCCCGAACTTGGAACCTTTTAGTTTTTTATTTAAAATTGAAATCAAAGACCGGTAGCTAAATCATAATCAATCCACTCAATTGGTTATGATTTCTTTTTCTTTTCTCGACTTCGGTCGGGTGGCGAGTCCAAAAACTATTTTCAATAAAAAACCGAAATTTCTCAATTTCTTTAGTTGAGGATTAATATTAAATGGGTTAGGGTTTAGTATTAATCGGGAAATGGGAAATCAATTTTTAAATAAAAGAAATCGAAAAATCAGGCTCGACAGCATGGTCAATTCAAATACTAGACTTAGCGCCTGGGTCTCTTTTAGGGAAAATCCTCTGCCAGCTTAGCAACAGTACAAAAGTCAACCATAAGTTAGTAGGACCCTAAGGTAGTTTACCAAAATACCTGTTCCACTCAGTTAGGTACTTGAAAAACTAAGAAAAGATAATCTACTCCATTCTAAGGCTCTTGGTGAAAGGTACAGGCTAAGAATTTTTTATCCCAATGCAAGGTGTCAATATCATCTAGGACAAGTAGGCCATTCAACAGACTCATGTTGGAGATTAATAAATATAATTCAAGATCTGATCAATGAAGGTACGGTCCAATTAGACTTCATAGATGCTCTAGTTCCAAACATCAACAACAACCCCTTACCTAACCATGGGCCCATCATTAATATGATATTTGACAACTCAAATCCCGCCATCAACATGATTAGTTCCAATCGAGAGCCTAAGGTCTATAGATTCTAAAAACAAGAGGAGAAGCAAAATCCACAAACCAAAAGGTATACCTTCCATGTGCCTGTAGCCCCCGGAAATTATAAAACTGCCCCTCTCAACTACTAGACAGTAAATCAGGGGTAACTAAGCTCGCTTGTATGAGGGATTACTCACTCTGGTAAAATATACGATCTAAGGGAAGACTTGAAAAAGAAGGTTATGCTGAAAAGGCCAAACAATGAACCAGTTGACCACAAAGAAGGATTGTCTGCCTTCACCAAAATCATTAAGTTTAGTGAGTATAAAGTACCGGATTAGCTCACCAAGACTCTATTATAAATATCCTTCATAAGTTTATTGATGGTGTTGGAATCGCATTGGGAAGCTTTGTTCAAAATATTGGGGGAAGTCAAAGTCCCTCACGAAATACCGATTAAAAGGTTAGGGTCTATGCAATACCCAAGGTTTTTCCAGCTAATTCAATAACTTTGGATCCGAGCCCCTAAATTTAGGGCGCTGGGTTATAATATCTGTTTTATTTTAAACTTTACGATAAATTTAGAAAAGTTGGATGAAGTAATCCAAGTAAAGTCAATTTTTCAAAATAAGCTATATAAAATATTAATTTGAGAAAAAAGTTAATTTATCGCTAAAAACCGATAATTATTGAAAACGAAAAATTCGAGATTTTAGATTTAGCGAGATATTAGAGATAAATTAATTAACTTACAAAAATAATAAACGAAGTTGAATTATATGTAATGTACATGTATTAACACAGAATATGCATTATTTGTATTAAATATACATATATAATAAGAAATTATTATTAAAATGAGGTAAATTAATATAAAAAATTGGAAAATTAATAAAAAAAATGCAAGGATGAGTCGTCTCATGATGTGGCAACTAAGGATTAAATTGGATTGATGAGTGAAAAGGTAAAAAATAAGAAAATGACACCTTATGCTTTGGAAAAATAAGAAAATGAAATGTGTAAGCTACATGTCTAATTTTTACAAATTCTTATCCAATTAGAAAATATAAATAGGCCTTATACACATCAAAAACAACATTTTGAAAGTTTGAAAAAAAAAATAGAGAATCACTCCAAAAAATTTCGAAACAAATTAGAAAAAAATAAGAGAATTAGATAAAAAAACAAGGCACGGAATTTAATTGAGCTGGTTCAATAAGCTATTGGTGTCCAATTGTGATAGCCTTTTTCAATCAAAGGAGGCACCACAAGAGGGGATGTTCTGACAAGGTTGGGAGGTCGGAGGCTGCTGGTTCAAGTGAACCAAATTTCTAGTCGAAATTTTGTAATTTTTCTAAAAATATCAAATGATACTATTTAATTATGAAACTTAGTCTTCTAGAGTTATTTTATGTGTATATTAATGTATTAATTTTATTTTAGTGAAATAATTATTGAAAATATAAAGTCCTTAAGAAATGACTCTATTTGTACGAAAATTGAATTAAATTTTAGAAATAGTAAATAACGTCCTTTCAAGTTGAAAATTTGTACGTGACATACTCAATATATGTATTTAATTTCAGTAATAATAATTTTTGAAAATAATTATGTTTACTATTTATTGTAATTATTTTGGATGAAACTGGTAATTTCGCTATTTTAATAAATTAATTAGTTTTTAACAAAATCAAAGTATGAGCCCTATATTATGATTTCTAGAAGTTTATAATGATGATTAGGACACTTAAATTTTATCTTGTGATTAACTTCACTTGTTTGCTTAATTTTTGCTAATTTTGAGTTAAATCGCTATTTTCATAAAAATATATAATGGCTATTTTAGTATAATTCATGGTCAATAATTAAAATACATATTTTTGCGAGTCTATAGGATTTTTCGTGAATTTAATTGAGCTCCTATACTATTTATTACATATTTTCCTAGTATAAACTTATATATTAGCTTGATATGTAATATAGTAATTAGTACTATTAGAATGTTTATTAAATCTGCGTCAAATGAATACTTTAGGGGTATAATAAGTGTTGTTGGATAAGTTTGGAAAGTATAATTTTTAGGGTTTTTAGTCTAGTACTAAAGCTTACTTGAGTCAATTACAGAGTTATGGTAGCAAACAGTCGAGTCGTAATACGAAAGTGTATTTTTGAGTTTTTGAAAATATTGATTAATTTTGATTCTTAAGATATATCAATAGTACTTGAAATAATAATCACGATGATATAAAGTTTATTGAAATCGGATAATAAATGAGTAAGATATGATTAGACAAAGTTTAAAAATGCAAGAATGAAAACTTATAATAGTTCAGGTTCGACCTATACCTAATTTGAAGACTGCGTTCTATTTTCATAGGTTTGATAAGTAAGGAAGGACCATGTGGTGGAGTTTAGGATTCTACGCTATTATTAATTCAAGGTAAGTGGATCTAATCCATGTTTGGAGTAGATATATCGTTACTCATAACACTATGTGCTGTTTGATGCTATATTGATTGAATATGGCTATATCTTGGGAGAATTGATATGCTAATATAGTAAATGTTAATGTGTTGATTTTGAATGGTAGTAACTGTATTCTGGTTAAACTGTTATGTTTCCATATTGGGCGATGATTTGTGCTTACAAATAATTGTACTAACCGGGGAAATTGAGTGATTGCTAACTCAATCTTTTAGGTATTCACCTAAGTGAACCCTAAGTGAGATACTAGAGTTTTGCTATTGAGAGTTTGAAAACTGGAATCAAATAACTAGCTTGAATAAAACTTGAAGATTGATTGTACTGATTGATATTTCTAAGTTGTTATTACATATTATGGCATGGCACAAAAAGGGACCTACGGGTTAGAAATTTTAGAATGAGGCTTCTAAATGATCATGGAAAAAGCATGGTTTTATGAACTCAGTTTTTTGGAAGCATATAGATTGCATTGCCTGGATATTGTGACTATTTTGATAGTCAAATTTGGTAGACTACAGTGTGTGGTCTAATTTGACAGTGTTGCCACTTTGATTTGGTGAACTACAATGTGTAGTCGAATTTTGTAAAGTTGGGGGTCCTACTTTTAGGTAGCTCCTTACTGCCCCAGGTTCCCGAACGTTGTGTCTAGATGCCCGGCTATGTAGACTAACTGGAAGAAGTTTAGAGATTATAGGATATCGGTACTAATGCATGCCACATGTATAAGCATAGATGTTGTATTGTTGGTATTAAGTGCTCAGTTGGGCGAATGCATATGTGAAGTTGAACTTACGAGTTATGATTGAAATATTTCAGTTGTGATTGAAATATTTCAGTTGTGATATGTAGTATTGTCTATCATATTATCTATATTATGTTGCTTGTTATCCACTCTCACTCAACTTCAGTAGCTGAGGGGATAAGATGTTTTATCCTCATGTTAACTATATCATAAGGGGCTCAACACTTTGGGGGGATATGTATATTGAGAGCATGAGTCGGAGTCAATGATTGTTGTATGGAACCTATATTAAGTCAATAATTTTATTATTGTGAAGATGATAAAGGGAAAAAAAAGTTGGTTCATATTTTGATGTAAATATTATGTTGTACACATAAGTTGTAGTAGAATATTCAACTAAACTTCGATGTAGCAACTCCCTTTATTATGTAAACAAAGTTATCTTTTGATGAATGAGCAAGTTGAATTAAGTTTTCAATAAGTATTCCCGTGTGATGGTACATCCTGTGCTATGTCGAGATGTGACAGTCTATCACCAACTTTATCCTCACCATGGATCATTTCTCTTTCTCCACTAAGCCCCTATTTATAATAGTGAGGGTAAATAACATCATCACAATGAGAGTTGTCATTGACAATGGGTCATCCTTAAATGTTTGCCCTCTAGCCAACCTAAATCTATTGGGCATTGATACGACTGTTAACAAGCCAAGTTTAATAATAGTCAGGGCTTTTGATGGATCCAAAAGAGAAATTATAGGGGAGATCGACTTACCAGTTGATATTGGCTTACAGATGTTCAAAATCCGATTCTAAGTTTTGGATATCCCAAGGACCTTCGACTTGTTATTGGGAAAACCTTCGATACATTTAGTAGGGGCTATACCTTTAAGTCTTCATCAAAAGGTTAAGTTCATCTCCAATGGCTAGGTCATAACAATTCTAAGCGACCAGTATTATGAAATATATAAAGAAACGGCCATACCTTATATTAACATTAAGTAGTAAGAGGACTTTAGGCTCTAAATGTTTGAAGAGGTGTACATGATTACTGAGTGAGAGAAAGATGAGAGGCTGAAGTTCAAAAAGGGCCAATTTGGAACCTATGGACTAGGCTTCATCCCAACTCAAATGGAAGAGTTGTAGAAAATGTAAGCGAGGGGCAAAAGAAGTGACAAATTGGATCACACCTTGATGACCTTCCCACCTTCATCAGAAATTTTCATTTGGGCCGAAATTCAAAATTCAGAGCCTGCTAAAGAGAATACCTCCAGCAAGGATAAAATAGCTGGCCCATTCAATAAATCCCAACACCTGAATAATTGGTTCTCCATCCCTATGAAATGCAATAAGTCTTCCCTTAGGTAAATGATGAATCACGGTTTAGTATTTTATAGAGTTTTGTAATAATTACCTTTATTCTAAAATTTTGTATTCAAAATAAATTTCTTCTAAATAAGAATTAGTCTCCTTTCTATTCACTTCTTCATTACTTACACTCTTTCCTTTATGTCCTTTTCTTTTTTCTCAAATCTAATACTTCTAATAAAGGCCATGGATACCTCGTGCAGATAGGTAATGAAAATATTGATATAGCCTCCAACCCTACTGTATTAGTCGGTAGGAGTGATGTTAATGACCATAGTAACGTGTAAGAAAGCTAGCAAAAACATGAAATGAGTAGAATTTCCATTGACGAGCCAATTGAGACGATTAATGTTGGGATTGATGACAACATCAAAACTTTGAAAATTGCAGGGAATTTGAAATAAGAAGAAAAGGCTGAAATGATCGCATTATTATCTGAATACCAAAATGTGTTTGCATGGTCTTATGAAGATATGCCTGGATTAGATCCATCAATCATGGTGCATTGCTTACCCATACGAGAGGATATCAAACCTAAGAAATAGAAGTTAAGAAGGTTCTAACTGGATGTCCTATTGAAGATTAAGGAAGAAGTTAGAAAATTATTGGAGGTTGATTTCATTGAGGTATTTGATTATCTCGAATGGGTAGCTAACATAGTGTTAGTGATGAAGAAAAATGGAAAAGTCAGAGTATGCATAGATATTCGAGACCTTAATCGAGCAACCCCTAAAGATAATTTCTCCTTACGCCATATTGATGTCTTGGTCGATAACATAGTCAGAAACCATCTCTTCTCTTTCATGGATGGATTCTCTGGATATAATCAAATTCAAATGTTCGAAGAAGATAAAGCCAAGACAACATTTATCACAACTTGGGGCACATTTTGCTATAAAGTAATGCGTTTTGAACTCAAAAATGCTAGGGTAACTTATCAAAGGGCCATGGTAGCAATCTATCACGACATGATATACAAAGAAGTTGAAGAATATGTTGATGATATGAATGCGAAGTCTAAGGAAGGAGAAAATCATGTGGATAATCTGAAAAGATTGTTTAATAGGTTAAGAAAATTCCAGTTGAAGCTTAACTCAAAGAAGTGTACCTTTCGAGTAACTTTAAGGAAATTATTAGGTTTTATAATTAGCTAAAGGGGCATCAAAGTGGACCCTAATAAAGTCAAAGCAATAGTTGACTTTCCCCCTCCATGCATACTTAAAGAAATTAGAAGATTATTGGGCCGTTTAAACTACATAGCTCGGTTCATATCTCAGCTCACAGACAAGTGTTTACCCTTGTTTAAATTGTTGAAAAAGAACACCAAGATCAATTGTGACAACGAATGTGAGCAAGTTTTTACAATGATCAAAGAGTACCTCATGAACCTTCCAGTTTTGGTAGCTCTAAAACATGGGAAGCCTTTATTTCTATACCTGACAATATTACCGGAATCCATGGGGTATATGCTTGGCCAAAAAGATGAGGAAGGAAAAGAACAGGTTGTATATTACTTGAGCAAGAAATTTACGAAAGGGGAAGAGAAATATTTAGAAATTGAAAGAACCTGCTATGCTTTGGTTTAGGTAATGCATCGACTTAGATAATATACACTCTATTACTAGGTTCAATTACTGACCTAGCATGATCTCTTGAAGTACTTGGCAGAAAAACTGGCCCTAATTGGCAAAATCTTAAAGTAGTAAATGTTATTATTAGAGTTTGACATTACATACGTGAACTAGAATTCAGTTAAGGGGTAAGCTCTAGCAGATCATTTAGCAAAAAATCCCTTTGATAATACCCATCGATAGGTACAAGTCAATTCCCCTAATGAGGATATCTTAGTAGTCAAGGGAAACTCTGGTAAAGGAGAAGATGATGAACTACCGAAATAGAAGATGTTCTTTGATGGGTTAGCTAACGTGTTCGGATGTAGAATTGGGGTAATACTGATATCCCTTGAAGGTACTTAATACCCTGCAGCTGTAAAGCTTGTTTTCTCAAACACCAATAATATCGTTGAATACAAAGGAAGCATCATGGGACTTAAAATGACCCTAGATAAAGATATCTAAGAATTAAAAGTGTATGGGGACTCTTTAATCATTATCGGCCAAGTTCGGGGAGAATACAAGATGAGGGATCCTAAACTGGTACCTTATCACCGGCACTTGATTGAATTGATGGAGAAATTCAAAGACATCACCTTCAATCATGTACCGAGAACTCAGAATCAATTTGTTGATGCCTCAGCTACTCTAGCATCTATGATCCGGATATCTGATGGAGTCGAGATTCAACCCCTCACTATTGAAATTGAAGACAAGCCTGCCTTCTATGACTATTCATGTGAGGGCCACACACTCCTTCGTATACTTTTTTAATCAACATCTCAACCTCCTTATCATCCATACATCTTAAAAGTGTACCGTTAAAAGAACATCGATACAAAGTGGACTCACTTATTAAGAATTGAGTAGCCAATCTCCTAATCATCCTTCTGTCATTTTTCTCGGCCTCTTTACGGTATGTACCTTATTGTAGGAACATGTCAACATCTAGGGTTTTACTGGTTAACAATGGAACATGTTAGGCATTATCACTTATGCCAAGTTTATGCAAATAAGATAAATGCCCCGCCTCAAGAACTACGTACACTCTCAGTACCGTGGCCTTTCTTAGTGTAGGGAATAGATATCATCGGCCTGATTACTCCAAAAGCATCCAATGAGCATCGCTTTATACTAGTCGCCATCGACTACTTCAGCAAATGGGTTGAGGCCTCATCTTACTCAAGCGTTACCAAAGGAGTCGTAGTTAATTTCATCAAGAGAGATATCTTAGCTTGATGCAGGAGTTCAGAAACGATAATCACTAACAATGGTACCAACCTCAACAACAGGCTTATGTTAGAATTTGCTAATAGTTCAGGATCATTTATAAGAATTCTACTCCTTATCAACCCCAAATGAATGGAACCGTTGAAGTGGCTAATAAAAACCTCAAAAGAATTATTGAAAAAATGGCTATTACATATAAGGACTGGCATGAGATGTTGCCATTCGCACTTATGGCCTATCGAACTTCCATTAGAACGTTGATTGGGGTAACACCTTACTCTTTGGTATACGGCATTGAAGCAGTGTCACCAATCGAGGTTGAGATCCTGTTGCTTAGAATACTATAAAAAAAAACCCAGTTCAATGAAGCCAATTGGGTAAGGAAACGCATTGAGTAGTTGAATTTGATTAACGAGAGGAGATTGATAGCCCTATGTCATAATTAGTGTTATCAACAACAAATGGCTCGGGTTTTCAACAAAAGGGTATAACCCCAGAACTTCAAAGAGGGTGATATGGTGTTAAGAAAGGCTCTCTCAATGCATAAGACTTTAGAGGAAAATTTGCTCCCAATTACAAAGGCCCTTATGTCATGAAGCGAGTATTACTAGAAGGGGCTTTACTTTTATCTCAAATGGATAGTCTAGAATTAAGAGACCCTGTAAATGCTGATGTTGTAAAGTCTTACTACCCATGAGAAGTCAATGGAAGTTTTTGCTTAGAACACAAAAATGCTAATCATTTTGAATGTCATTGTGGTCTAATTTTCATTATCTGCAAGTAAAGTTGGTATCCTTAGCCGTTGTTGTTGTTGGAACAATCACCTTCTCCATTGAAAGGTCTAACTCTCCTTACTCCATTTAATCGAACCCATACACTGAAAACATGAGAGAAGTTGAGAAAATTGAAAAAACTCTTTAAAATACTTTATTACGGATTGATACCCTTTGACGAGGAGTTTTATTGTCTATTTTTCAGGGAAATGCTTGATCCAAATGAGTGAGCACCTCATAGCAGATATTTATTTGTTGAGAACAAGTGCTTCGATTCACAAAAATTCCAGAAAAGACAAAAATAGTGGGTGGCATTTCTGTAAAACAATTGGCAAAGTCTTAGAGCTTCCGTATCAAAATCAATTAGCTTGACAACAAAGGATCAAAGAATGAATTAGTCAGTTTTGATGGGACTTTCCAAAAGGAAAAAATGGTTTGACAGTTTAGGTACTTTCAACAAGACTAGGTAAGTATTTTCATACGATATTAGCACATTGGTTTCTGAACATTGCATTTGCATTTAGACTATGACCAATTTTTATTCCTAATAGTGTTTTGAGCTAGCCCATAAGGCACTCACCTTTTGCATTTGGTGCTTAGTCAGCCCATGAAGGCATAATCTTAACTCAATCTCTTTTTGATCTCTTTTAACGAGCCCATAGGGTACTTCTGTTCCTTTAATAAGCCTACAGAGTGATTTTCTTCACCAATATTCTCTTAACAAGCCCATCAGGCGTTTCTTCTAAGTCTAGTTTAAGGTTGCTAGTCCCTGAGAGATGCTCCTGCCAAGGTTAGTGAGTCTAGAGAGGCACAACCAGGTTCTTTAGATTGATCCCAATTTAGGGTTATTAGTCCTCGAGAGACACTCCTGCCTAGGTTAGTGAGCCTAGAGAGGTACGACTAGGTTTTCTAAATCGATCTTAGCTTATAGTTGCTAATCCTCGAGAGATGCTCTTGCCTATGTTAGTGAGCCTAAAGAGGCATGACTAGGTTCTCTAAATCGATCTTAGCTTAGGGTTGCTAATCCTTGAGAGACGCTCTTGCCTAAATCAGCAAGCCTAGAAAGGCATGACCAGGTTCTTTAGATCAATTCCAACTTAGGGTTATTAGTTTCCAAGAGACGCTCCCGCTTAGGTTAGTGAGCCTAAAGAGTCATGGTCAGGTTTTCTAAATCGATCTCAGCTTAGGGTTATTATTCCTTGAGAGACGCTCCCACCTAGATTAGTGAGCCTAGAGAGGCATTGCCAGGTTTTCTAAATCGATCCTAGCTTAGGGTTGCTAGTCCTTGAGAGACGCTCCTATCTAGGTTAGTGAGCTTAGAAAGGCATGACCAGGTTCTTCAAATTGATTCTAACTTAGGGTTTCCATTCCCTAAGAGACGCTTTTGCCTAAGTTAGTGAGGCTAAAGAGGCACGACTAGGTTTTCTAAATTGATCCCAACTTAAGGTTGTTAGTCTCCAAGAGATGCTCCCACCTAAGTTAGTGAGCCTAGAAAGGCACCACTAGGTTCTTCAGATCGATTCTAACTTAAGGTTGCTAGTCCCTGAGAAATGTACCCACCTAAGTTAGTGAGCTTAAAGAGATACAACCAAGTTCTTTAGATCAATTCCAACTTAAGGTTGTTAGTCCTCGAGAGATGCTCTTGCCTAAGTTAGTGAGCCTAAAGAGACATGACCGAGTTCTTCAGATCAATCCCAGCTTAAGGTTACTAGTTCTCGAAAGACACTCTCATGTAGGCTACCTAGGTTAGTGACCCTAGAGAGATACGACCACATTTTCTAAATCGGTCTTAGCTAAGGGTTGCTAGTCCCCAAAAGAAACTCTTGCCTAGGTTAATGAGCCCAGAAGGGCATGAATAGGTTCATTTCTTCACCAAATCCCTAATAGATTAAGTCTACGAAAGCTAATTAGTTGTTACAAAGTCATCCCCAAGGAAAAAATGATGTCTTTTTTGTCTTTATGGCAAGGTTTCGTTCAAAATTCACCACAAAGAGGGGTAATTGTAGACAACCAATTTTTGCCTCCTTTATTTTACTTTATTTCAATAGAATAAGGGGTCCTAAATCAAGAAAAACACAAAAAAAAAATAGAAAATTAAAGAAAATAAAAAAAATAAGAATTTAAAGAAAAATATCAAAAGATAAGAAAATAGGAAAAAGCACAAAAAATAAGAGATTTAGAAAAAATGCAAAAAAAAAAAATGGAAAAATTTAGAAAAATTAAAAAGTCACAAAAAATAGAAAAAAGAGAGGAATTTAGAAAATAATAAAATTTTTAATAGAATATATTTTTTAATTTAAATAAATTTAAGGAAAGAACCGGTGGACTTAGATTTCGATATGAATCTAGCTTAGGCTGATCAAGCCTATATGTGCACATATGAAGAAGGTACAAGCCAACGCTTTAATGGATAAGCATGACATTAGGTTTAAGCATTAGGTCAGGAGTTTGAATCTTACCAAAGGCATGGAAAACCTTTTTATTTTTTTCAATTGATACACTACCACATTAAGTACTACCATGTGTAGGCATTTCACTATGCCACTTGTCCTGATACATGACAGTTGCGGATTGGCCGACCTGACGTGGTGTCACATGGCACCCTAGGACTAGATGATACAACTGACATGGTGCCACGTTAGTACTCTTCTTTTTATTTCCCTTTCCCTTGATTTCCTCATCTTTCTCATCCGAGAACTAGCTCACCCCCCTTTACTTTGACTCAATTTTCTGTGAAAATTCCATACATATACATATGATTTCTTAGTTCAATCTTATTCACCACATGACCTACTTCGAATAGAACCAAAGAACACATCTGGATTCATGTACTTAGGAATTCAAATCGAGCTCCTTAGATCGGAAAAAAGTTGGAATTTCGGAGTCATGCATTCATGTTCAATTCGCCATTGATGGACTTTCCGAGCTTAGGCCAACTTGAATTGTTGTAAATTGGACTCTCTCGATCACACATAAATACACACAATCATCAGAATCACTCACAAATACTCCTTCGCACTTCTTGGACCACTTTTTCTCTCTTTACCACTTCAACACTCTCTCTCTCTTTGTTTCTCTCCCTTAAGCCCCAATTGATTTGCACCACCACTACAATTAGATCTCTTTAGCCACCAGAAACCAAGCCTAACCCATTTCGACTACCACTGTGATTGCTAATACCCTCCATTGCCGAACCCTAACAACCATACCCCCTAATCACAACAGTAAGCAGTTGAAGACAGTAGTCATCTACACCCCCCATCACGAGCGTGATCAATTATATATAGTAGCCATCTACCCTTCGATTACGCTTATGATCAAACTAAGGTAACTACTAACACCCGACTTTGTCGGAACCGACCCGAATCCAGTACCTGAATCGATTGACCCGCATGCATCCCCCTTAGTCTGACCTTCTTGTAGTTTAAATTGATTGCTGTCTTATTTATTTATTTATGTAAATGAAAATGATAATGTAAAAAAAAAAGAGAAAAAAGGAAAAAATAAAAAAGGAAAAAGAAAAAGAAAAAAAATAGTAGTATGTTTATTTATTTTAGTTTTTTAGAAATAGATAAAATCAAATAAATAAATGAATGGATAAAATTCTACTACATAGAAAAATCCATTTTTTTAAAATAAACAAAATAAATGGACTTTTTTCAAAATTAGGATACTTTAGAATTTTCCAGAAAAATAAAATTTCCAATTTAAGACCTTTTTTTTTTTAAATTTCCTTAAATAAACCAAATTGGGTTAAACACGTAAATCCGATGTAGTTTCAAATTAAAACAAACCTAACCTACTAAAGTTTTACAAAAAAGAACTATGTACGTCTAATTTTGAATAGTGGGTACGTATACCTATGGGGTGATGATAAAATATAAAAAAAAAATCTATTTTTCCTTTTTCTTGCTCAAGTTATCCAATTTGATTAAATAATTGAGTTCTATTTTATAGAATTGAAAGGTGATTTTTAAGGTTAAAATTAAATTTAGAAAGTTAAAGGTACCTATAAGGATTTAAAATTCCTAAACCCCGGATCTAGATCTTTAGTTTTAAAACCATTTTACAAAATTGGTTTTATCGTTGGGCCAGTAGTAAGTCATAACCAATCTACCCAATTGGTTGTAACTTAATTCTTTTTCCTAACTCCAGTTGGGTAGCGATTTCAAAAACTTTTTAAAAGAGAACCAATTATGTTTAAACTCCAGTTGAGGGTTAGTATTTAACGGGTAAGGTTTAATATTAATCAGTTTAAAAAAGACTAATTTATATAAGAACCAAGAGGAAAAAAACTAGGCTCAATAGCCTCTTAAGAGTATTGATAAAATTTGAAGTCAGTTTCTTCTCTATCATTAGAGTAGATACTCTAGCAGCAAGAGATCTCCATCTCTATATATACTCGTTGAAATGAAGTCAGAAAAAAATGTGTAGTTATAAAGATAACGTAACTTCTTGTGATGTTCTCTATTACTTAATCCCCGTATTTATTAACGTATACAGAGATGGTCATAGAGGGTTCAAATTTGATATGATATAAATTTGATTAGCTCTTCATCATAAGCAGCATAAGTAGCAAAGGCGTAGACATTTTCTCTTTATGTAAGTTAATCACATAGCATTAACATATCCATCTTTATATGCCATTCATTGACTTTAAGCAAATCACATTTAAAAGCCATAAAATATAATTTAAAGATGACTAACTCATTACATTAGGATCAAAATAAATAAATAGTTAAAAAAAAATTTGCTGTAATATTTTATTACCGAAACATGAAATTCTTGTAGTGTGATAATGAATATTTATTAAAAGATATCAATTGATGCATTTTACACTCCAAACATTGCATAAATATGAATCTTCATCCTATCTTGTATAGATGAACATGTCTATTGTCACATAGTAGTTCATTCAAATGAAATTGGAGAGAAATGTGTAAATATAAATACAATGTAATTTTCTCAAGATGGTCTCCATTACTTAATCACCATTCTTATCAATGTATACACGGATAATCTTCAAATCCAAGGTAATATGGTTTTGATCAGCTCATCATCACAAGTAGAATAAGTAACAAAATAATGAAAACCGGTACTTTCTGTAAGGTAATCATGCATCATTGCCAAGATATCAATCTTCATCTTTCGTTCATTAATTGCAAGTCAACCATGTTCAAAAGTCAAAGTCAACTATGTTCAAAAGCTAAAAGGAAGGTATTAATTGGTTGCATTAGGAAAAATAAATCGCCACAAAAAGGTATTTTGAAGAAATATTTCTTTACTAAAACTTGAATTTCTTATAGTTTGATAGTTAAATCTTTTTACTGATATCAATTCATGTGTTTTAGAAAATTTACACTTGTAAGTCTTGTATATGTACCCTGTGAGTTTGTGATTATAAAGTATTATTGGACACTAGAAAAAAAAATGAAAAAACCTAAAAAAAAAGTTTCCTATTAATGATGTTTGTGGATGTTTATGAAATCTAATATGCCTTTGCACATGAACATATTTTTGTTTTTTACATTTATTTTTTATTTCCTCTCTTTAGAGCAACAAAATGATGAACGATTAGGCTGAAGGAAGATCTAATCATTTTAGTACGATTTTTCTCCAAAAGTCTATTGCATATTAAACTGTTAGGAATAATGTGACAAATCAAAACACATTATATGCTAAGAATAAGAGATGTCTATACAACAAAACATATAAAGAAAAAAAAAAAAAAATATACATCTACTAATATGTTGATAGATCATTGTTTTCTATAGCTTACTTTGTCCAACAATTGTAAAGATAATTTGAGGGAAGACACATGACTGTCTTCATGCAAGCATCTGTCAAATACCTCTTGAACTTGATAAATCTTTTGGTATATTTATGTCTTAATCCTATCAATCGCCTGTGAGAAATCCCAAATTAGATCTTTTCTAACCCATTTGTGTGATACTCAATTTTATCACAAACAATGAATTTCCTAACCATCATGTCAAATAAATCCCATACAATACAGAATCAACAATGTAAGATAAAATTCTAACAAATGATAAAAACGAAAGTTCTTAATCAATATTTGCTTTTAACCCTTGTTGCTTAGTAATTTAGCTATAGTAACCAACATAAGGCACATAAAACTTGTAAGTTGCATACTTTGAATAATGCATAATATGAACCTTCATTAACACATTATAACTCCTTCATATGAAGTTTGTGAGAAATGAGCAAGTACTATGATTTAAATAAATATGAGGATTAAAAAAAATTTTCGAAAGTGATTTAACAAATAGAAAGGGGTATAACACAAATCACAATATATATTTAAGTTCTTTTACATTACTGGAATACTAAGTAAACATAACGTCGAAAACCTTTAGACACAAAACACAAAATATATACATGTACTACATATATTTTATGTATGTATAATATGGTAGTAAAAAGTACTAAAAAACTACCCAATGGAAGCTAATTTCATCTTAAAAGATTTAGTGTTCATAATGTAATCATTCTGAGAGAAAAATAATGAGTGCTTTTCAATGGAATTCAAGTAGTAAGGGATAAATAATGATTAAACTAAATTTAGAGAAAATATATAACTAATGGGTATGGGATTTCATTCATTCCACCCTTATGTGCCTTAATTTTTTGTGATGATGAATTGAACTTTTAAGCTCATGTTTGGCTACGACTAATATTTCAATTATGGTAGATGGATGATCAACTAATTTTTTTTAAAGAAAAGTAAAATTTTGAAGCATACCTAGAATATGACGACTAAAATCTAATTGTGAAGTAACCTTTTGGATGTTAGATGAAATTTCAAAGGAGATAGGCCTTTCATGGTTGAAACAATTTTAGAAGGCCTTTCGTGGTTGAAGTAGTTTTAGAATATAACATGAAATGAATGTCTCCCCTTTTCTTCATAATCCAAAAATTTGACTACTTAAGTTTTATACCTTTACATGAACATGTACATCATAAATGTATTAGCGAATTAATATTAGCAAATTAATGACACCGTGTATAGATATAGATAGACATATAATTTCAAAAAGTAGTAGTTTAGACATAGTAATTGTTAAGAGAGAATAAGAAAATGAAGGTGACCCAAGTATAGTAGAGCAGAACCAACATCTTTTAGCCTTCTTCAACTTTCATACTCAATGAGTAACACTAAAATTTGCACACAAACTTGCACTAATATCGAAATACAAAACTCAACACTAAATTTTGCAAATGGAAGTGCATGTTATAGATAATACAAGAAAATTAGACAACTCATTAGGAAAAAATAAATTGCTAAGAAAAATTATTTTGCCACAATATTTTGTTACCAAATTTCAATTTTTTGTAGTGTGATAGTTAATGTTTTTAAAAGATATCAATTCATCTATTTTACGAAATCTACACTTACAAATCATGTCCTCTGAATAATGCGTGAATATGAACATTCATCATACCTATAACGTGAGTAGCAAAAGAGTAGACACTAGCTCTTTATGTAAGGTCAACAAACAAAATATGTTCTATCTCTATCTACCATCCAAGGAGGAATAATCAAAATATGGCTATCTCGTTGTATTAAATTTTATTTTGTCGGAATATTTTATCACCAAAACTTAAATTTTATGTAATATGATAGTTAATATTTTTTTTAAAAGATATCAATCTGTTCATTTTACAAAATCTATACTCACAAGTCATGTACTCCGAATGATGCGTAAATATAAACCTTCATCCTATCTTGTAGAAACAATTATATCCATTGCCATATAGTAGCTCTAGATGAAGTCTGAGAGAAATGTGTAAGTAAAATCTGATCAGCTCATCTTAGCAGCATGAGCAGCAAAAAGGTAGACACTCGCTTTTACGCAAAGGTAATCATGCAACATCACCTATATATCTATTTCCATTTACTATACATTGATTGCAAGCAAATCACGTTTAAAAACTAAAAGGAAGTTATCATCTAAAGATGACTAACTTATTGCATTAGGTATGTTGTGATAATATTTCATTACCAAAACTTAAATTTCTTGTAATATGATAGTTAATATATTTTTTTAAAGATATCAATTTATGTTTTCTACAAAATCTACATTTGGAATTTGTATACTTAATGCTATGCTTAAATAAGAACCTTCATCCTCCTTGTAGATATGATTACGTTTATGACGAAAATGTGTAAGTGTAACTTAATTAGTTTATCATCATAGAATCCATACAATTTAGTAGAGAGAGAGATTGTGTGCGTTTAAAATGGAAAAAAAAAAAAAAAGAAACTAAGATAAGTTGGTTTTAGCCTAAGTATGGTAAAAGTGGGTGTGGTTTTTTTAAATGTGTACATGTAAATGGTATTAATAAGTAAATGGTATCTTATGACATAGGTTTAGTAAAACAATTTTATAGTTCCCCTTTATCTTTTTCTTTTTTTTTCAAAATTCCTTCCTAAAAAATGGTTATTTTATAGGCTAACACAGCAGTAATTTTTTTTTTCTTTGGCAAGGATTTTTTCTGATAAAATAGCTATATGAAGATGAAAACTTTAAATTTCAATATTAATGAACAGGTGGAACCACAGTTAAATTAGGTTGCTAAATTAGTATTTTTCCTTAGGTATAGGGACAAATACAATTTGGCAAGTGTTAGAAATAGAATATTTGCTACTTTGAAATTTTAATAAATAACATATATTTATTTTACCTTAAATTTTTTTAGTATATAGTGGAAACGAATTGTAGTTATAGGTAGTTATATAGGTAGTTAGTAGGCTGTTGGTTTAAATAATATAGATAAAAGCAGAATTATGATTTTTATTTTATTTTACACTTAAAATGATATTTATTAATATATTTGTAATATATTTCAAAATATTATATATTTGTACCATAACCCATGAATTACTATTAATTGGGGTTTTAGTGAGAAAATTTCAAAAGGAAAAATGTAAATAAAGACCTTTTTCTTCGTCTTGAGAAAAAAATATAAATGTAATAAGGAATTTTATAGGAAGAATTACAACAAAGGGCATCAATGTTTTGAAATGTTTAAATAAGGGATCAATGTTTCACCGAAATGGTTTAAATAAGGAATTCATAATAGTTAATCCACAAAATTATTTTAATTATTTTGTAAAACGTTGATCCTTTATTTAAACTTTTCGAAACGTTGATTTAAGTACTTTATGAAAAGTTAATCTTTTATTTGAACTTTTTGAATTTATTTGAACTTACCCTTAAGTGTTGATCCTTTCCATTGTAATTCTCCCAAATTCAATATAATACTATTCAACAAAGCAAGAGTAATAATAGCTTTCGTCAAATGAAATATTTGTTGAGAAATTATAATGAATTTAAATTGTTTTCATTTCCAAGTCATTTTCTTCATTCCCAAGATAAGGTCGGACAATACACCAAATATTTTCATACAGTAACATATAGCATATCTTTTATATGTTATTATAATATATAATATTAGTACGTATTCGACATATAATGCTTAATAAAATTTTAATATATGTTTCATGGTGTATGGTTTAATATATTCTATTTGTAAACTATATATTATATTTTTATAATATATTATACATTATCATCAATTATCCTAATGCGATACCTTTTTTTAAATAAAAAATTTTAAATGGACAACACTAGATATTGTTAAAAGCTTAGGGGTAAGAAAACTCACTTTAAAGTTTAAGGGATTGATATGTACTAGAGTAAAAGTTTAGGGATCAAAATACTTACTTTGAAAGTTTTGAGGGTTAAATAACTTATTTTAAAAGTTTTGAGGGTGAATTTATACCCAAACGAAAGTGCATAGGTTTTTTTTTTTTAACAAATTCAATTAATATACATATTTAAGATAGTTAACTTAAAAGATGCTATTTATTTGATCAAGGTTCAAAAAATGTCTTTATAGATAATTGTATCGATCCTCTAAAGACTAAAGATTGATTTGAAAATAGCAAGTTTTCATGTGTTTGGTTGTCTTTATAAAAACTTGTACAATAGAACTTTCGATTGTTTGCCATAAAATTTATGTCAAGTGTAGTCATACTAAAATAAAATATCGTTAGCATAGTATTATGAATATATTACAAGCCTCTTATTTAAAAGTTATTTCTAATTATACTATAATGGTTTGAACATTCAAAATAAGTATTAGGAGATTAATATTTATACCACCATGCTACAGTGGCCTTGACTGTCAAAATTATTTGGTACTCACTAATAGTTTTTGCTTCAATTTTCCTACTACACTAAAGCAAAATCAATTAAGTTGACACATGGAGTATGTCGTCTTAGAATATTTACCGATATAGACTTGAGTGAAATTGGGCTTCATGTAGCTAGATGAGCTTACAAAATAAGGAACAATGAGTGATGCCGAAGTGTTGTTCGGCGTGTCCACTCCAATGCTTAAGTTAGTAGTGTGTGTAGAGGGGGTAAGAGTACTCAATGGCAGAATGTAGGCTCAAGTATACGAAGTGTCAAGTAGTCTAATGTTGGGTGATGGCCTTATATTTATAGAGGAATAGAGTCGACAATTAGAGAGGTAGAAGCTACATTCGTAAGTATTGGGAAGTGGAGCCAGAAAGCCCAATGTGTTTTACAAATGCAGGAGTTGGTTGTTGACCTTCATCCATTATCTTCTAGTTGTTGGGGGTTGTTGTAACTAAATAGGTTGCATACTAAGCTTGGGGTGAGGTCGGCCAATGTGGGGAAAGCTAAGACTACAAGGGGTATAACTTAGGTCGTGAGCCCTGTTAGGTTAACCCAAGCTTAAAGGGCCCATATCTAAAAGGCCCTATTAAAACTTGCCTCCCTAACTACCCACCTACCCCACCCTTCCCATACATTAACACTTAGCCTTAACTGACTTGAGTAAGTCTCAACAAGGGTCGAGGTAGATGTTCCAGACCCAAGGTAGGACATAGAAGGTTTAACCTCCGTAATCATCAAGGGGCATTAAGCCTCTTGCCCTTTGTTTGGTTAGGATAGGGGAGACACAAGAGCATATCTGAGTTAAAGATTTATTACGTCAAGCAGAATAAGGTAACCCAAGGTAAATGCTTAATGGGTTGAACTAGGCACTCTAGGCCGAGGCGAAGATTAGATTAGGCACTTTATAATGAGGATGTAAGTAGTGGTGTTAAGTAGATAGGACTAAGTTGAACTAACCACTATCCGAGCAAATACCATTCGGTCTGTACTGAGGCATAGCGTTGTTGCTACACCAAAGAAATTCTTTTGAGTGACATAGAATTCAAAAGGTGATTCTTCTCCGAAGTCGAACACACGAAGAAACACCACAATGAGGCGAACCAAAAGAAAAAAAAAAGAAAAAGGAAAAGCTAGCAAAGCTCGAGTAGCTATCAACTTGATATGACACACTAATCGATTTTACTTGGCATACAATTCGTTAGATATGACTCATTGGTCTGAATTGAAGGATTAATTGCCACTACTCCTTGGCTAAGAAAATAGATAAGAGTTGAAGCGTAATGACGACACTAAGGTTACTTAAAGGATACTTGAATAATTTTATATATTGAAGATTAATGTTTACATACAATAAGTAGGGCTTTATATACTTGTTCACTAGGGTTACTTTACATATATGAAAAGATAAAAAAGTATTCTTACAATTAAGTTACATAAAACATATTAAAAAGGGTAAAAGAGATAAAGAATATTCAGTAAGAAAAAGCAAGGAATCTTTCTAGAATATTATGCCAGAAGACACATAACGATTAATGGTTGGTCATTAGAAATATGGTACAAGTGGACAAGAAAAGAATCTGCAGTGAAGGGTTGACCTTATCTGGATTAGGCTGAGGCTTAGTCAATCACGCTCTTGAATAGTTAGCTTAGGTTAGGGTCGGATGATTGTGGTTGGTTTGGGAGCTCAACTCAGATAGTCTTGAGGTCGTCTTCTCAGGTATCCTATTATAGTACAGCTATTCGGTAGGTCAGGCACATGTGAAAGTTAGGCAGACAGGTTGGCAGAAAAGGGAAACATAGAGGTTAGGATAGGAATTTCTGTCTTGGATAAGGCTTTAAGCTAGTATTCTTTGAGTGAGTCATTAGAGTTCTCTAGCTCGACTTCATGTGATCAGTCTAGGGGATTGATTCCTATTATCTACCTGGGGGGTTAGGAAGATGTGTCCTCAAATCTAAAGTGGTCTCTAGCTCTTCTTTTGGGACACTTGCGAGGTCTTTTGCTGGTTGGTGAGGAATCAGGTTAGATATATTGAAAGTATGGGAGATACCATAGTCACTAGGTAACTCGATCTACTAGCTGTTGCGATTGACCTTCTTTAGGACCTTGAATGGACCATCAACTCAAGAAGATAGCTTGCTTTGTCTTAAGTGCAAAAATCATTCTTGGCTGAGGTAAATTCATATTAAGTATCTTGGCTAGAAAAAAGCAGTTCAACGACCTCGGTTACCAATCTCTTATTATCTCTGATTGAACTTAGCAATCTTTCTAGTTACAAATTGGTGTAGCATGTGCAATTCTTAGGCTCTGTTAACTCTGGATAGACTCTCTTCAGTAGCTGTGGGGGTGTCGATTAGGTCTAAGGGAATAGTAAGATTAAGACCATAGACGACATCAAATGGGGTCTTCCCAGTAGTGTTGTGGACAGTTTGATTACACGTGAATTCCACAACTGGTAGATACAGATCCCAATCCCTCGAGTTCTTTCCTACGATAGCTTTAAGTAAGTTGCTTAGCATTCTGTTCACTACTTCAATCCGACCATCAGTCTAAAGATGGCTATTGGAGTTGAACACAAGTTTAGTTCCAAGTCTCCACCATAGTTTCTTCCAAATATAGCTCAAGAATTTTGGGTCCTAATTTGAAATAATAGGCTTTAATACTCCATGTAATTGGACAACTTCCTACAAAAACAAATCAGCAATATATAAAGCATCGTTAGTTTAATGGCATAGAATGAAGTACGTTATTTTGTTGAAGCGGTCCACCACAACAAATATAAAATCTTTTCCTTTAGATGTCTAGGGTAGCCCTAAGACAAAGTCTATACTGAGGTCGGCCCAAGGTAAGGTTAGCGTTGGCAGGAGTATGTATTCTCCATGTGGCTCTCTCTTTCCCTTAGCTCACTTGCATACTTCATAAGTGTAGACACCTAATTTTCTCCCCTCTATGGTCTTAATCTTTATTTTTACAAAAAGGGTCTTAATTCAAAAAAATAAAAAAATAATAAAAATTAACAAATGACAAAAATACCAAAAAAATAAGAAAAGAAAAATTATTATAAAGAGTTTTGTAGATTTTTAGGAAGTAACTAATATTAGAAACAAATAGTTTTAGTTTAGTTAAAAATTTTTATTTTAGGGAATCGGATAGTTTAAGTATAATTTAATTGTACTAAATGTCAAGGTGCAGGCGAATGACCTAACGGATAAGTATTGAGATATTTGGATTAGATTTAATTTGAAGTCATGGGTTCGAGTCTCAGCAGGCACCTATGTTTTTATTTTTCTATCTTTGCAGAAGTAAGCTACAAGGCCTAACATTGACATAATTGCTTGACGCCCACAACTTCGTCTAAGATGTAATCTAATCCGACACAATGAGCAGTTGCCTAATGCTAACCTCACTACATCTGAACAAAGCCATGCAAGCTTAATCCGAAGCCGACCCTTCACAAGTCTACATGAAATTTCAATCCAAATCCAACAATTCCACATAGCCAATTTCCAATGTCCATAATCCAAATCGAACGCTCGTCCGAAGTCTAAATCAAATCCAACGTTTGAAGCCTAACTATCCAACGAATCAAATGAAACCAACGTAATGCCCTTAAGTCCATCGCTTGATGCAATTCCTTTCATTACCTGATACATGAAAGTCGACTCCTCCTCGCCAAATTCTGATCCACTTCTCAATCACAATGCACAATTATGCGAGATTCAATTTGATAAAAAAATATATATTTTTTAATTTATTAGTTAGTTTTATTGTTTATTTTACTAATTTATTAATTTTTTTTGTTTAAAAATAACAGCAGTATTCCTGACTCTCTTACGACTACACAATGCCCACTACTTCACCACGAACCACATACTATTACCGATTGTCACTGTTCATGCAAATAGGAAATCCAAGTACTTTCTTACAGTTTTGATTCCTTTTATTTGTTTGTTCATATTGCCGTTATTATTTAGATTTTTAGTTTTAGGAGATTTGTATTGTTTTATGTGAATAGTTGTTAACTAAAGTATCTTAGTTTTATTGATTATGTAGATTGAGGATTAATTAGATTATATTGGTTTAATTGAAGGTTTATTTAATAAGTAGTGATATGTTTTAGTATTAGTTATTATATAAGGGTATCATATGGATTATTATTTTTTTTTGTAAAATATATATATATATATATATTAGTTTAAGAGTCGTTAAGATCAGTTTTATTAGATATATACATTATTATGTTTTATCAGTTAAAATAGTATATAATATATGCATATGTTAGCATAAGAGTTTTAGTGATAGATCTTGTATAAATGTATTATATGGAATTATTTTATTGGTGAATAGCCATATATATTAGTTTAGGGATTATTATGATTGGGCATTTATTTTTTATATTTGGCTTTACTTAAGGATTTGTTACATAGAAAGTTATTTTTTTTAAATAAAATTAATAAAAGACCTTTTTTAAAAAAATAAAAATAGAATTGTTAGAGCATTTTTTTTAAATAACACTCAAGAGTTAGAACCCCTTTAGATTTTTTTTAAATAAACCGAATAAATTAAAAACGTAAACTTGGGTAGTTTTTAAAATTAAAATAAATCAACACATTAAAGTTTTTTTTTTTAAAAGAACTACGATTGTCTGATCCCGGCTAACGAGTACGTAGACACCTTCGGGGCAACGATAAAATGTATAGAAACTTAAGTCTCTCTTTTGATTTATTTATTTATCTTTTAAATTTTATAATTAGAAGAATAATCCTAATTTCGGTAAATAAATAGTGGTACCCATTGAGGGTTTAATAGGTTAGCCCCCGAACTTGGAACTCTCTGGTTTTTCATTTAAAATTGAAATCAAAGACCAGTAGCCAAATCGTAATCAATCTACCCAATTGGTTACGGTTTCTTTTTTTTTTTTTTCCAACTTCAGTCGAGTGGCGACTCCAAAAATTATTTTCAATAAAAAACCAGAATTTCTTAATTTCTTTAGTCGATGATTAATATTAGATGGGTTAAGATTTAGTATTAATCAAGAAATGAGAAATTAATTTCAAATAGAATACCGAAAAATCAGGTTCGACAATAAGTACTAACTACCTTATGGACGTCCTTGGCCAAACCAGGCCAATAAAAGTTTTCTTTCAATAGTTTGGCTGTTTTGGTCTCCCTAAAGTGACCAAATAATCCACTACTATAAGCTTCCCTAACCAACAACTCATGCGTAGAATGGTTTGGTATGCATAACTTTCTTTCCTTAAAGAGATAGTCATCTTGGACATAATAGCCTCCAACAGCAACTCCATCTCTGCATTGCTCTACAATAGGATAGAAATGAGGGTCATGAGTATACTGCTGGGTAATAAGCAAAAATCCCAATAATTTTGTTTGTAAAGTAGTTAGCAAAGTTTGCCGACGTGACAAAGCATCGACGACCACATTTACGCTTCCTTTCTTGTACCGGATCACAAACGAAAACTCTTTCATAAACTCTAACCACTTAGCTTGCCTTTTTAAGAGTTTGTTTTGACTCTCAAGATGCTTTAAAGACTCATAGTTTGTGTAAATAACAAACTCTCATAGCAACAAGTAGTGTTGTCAAACAGTAAGGGCTCGAAAAAGAGATTATAACTCTTTCTCTTATACATAATAGTTCAAGCAAGTACCACTAAGTTTCTCACTATAGTAGATGACAGGTCGTCGTTCCTGCATCACAACGGTGCCAATTCCAATTCTCAGTGCATCACATTCCAATTTAAAAGACTTGTCAAAACCTAGTAGTGATAAGATAGGGGTAGAGGTGAGTTTCTCCTTGATCTTCTTGAAGCTTTATTTAGCTTGGTCGTTCCATTTGAACCCTTCACTCTTCTTTGTTAACTTAATCAAGGGGGCAATTATAGTACTAAAGTTTTTGATGAATCGCCTATAAAAAAAAAAAGCTAGGCCATGAAAACTTTGAACTTTAGTGGCATTTTTTGGTGTCAGCCATTCTAGGATAGCTCGAATCTTCTCCTCATATGCTCAGATTCCTTCTCCTAACACTATAAACTCAAGAAAAATCACTGCATCTTGGTAGAATGCACATTTCTTCAAGTTCCTATATAATTGCTCGGATCACAAAATGTCAAATATTGCTCGAAGATGTTGAACACCGTTGTTTAAGTCGGCACTATATACCAATATATCATTGAAGCAAATGACCACACATCTCCCGATTAAAGGGCGTATCACATGGTTTATTAACCTCATGAATGTGCTTGGTGCATTGGTAAGTCCAAATGGCATAACCAACCATTCATAAAAACCGTACCTAGTCTTGAAGGAAGCTTCCACTTGTCACTAGGTCTCATGTGAATTTGGTGGTAGCCACTTCGCAAGTTAATCTTCGAAAATATTTTGGCGCCATAGAGCTCATGCAACATGTCATTGAGCTTTGGTATTGGACACCTATATTTAAAAGTGATTAGATTAATTACTTGGCTGTTGATGCACATGCATCATAAACCATCCTTCTTAGGGACGAGTAAAATTGGTATAATACAAGGGCTCATGTTCCTCTTTACATATCCTCATTCTATGAATTCATCCACCTGTCTTTTTAGCTCAATAGCCTACTCTGGATTCATTTTGTGTGCAGGTCAATTCAACAAGGTGATACCTGGTTATAGATCAATACAATGCTCTATACCTTAGACTAAAGGTAGTCCTTTAGGTAGCTCCTTAAGAAATAAGTCGGAAAACTCATCAATTAGCCTTCAGATTTCATTTGGAACATCCTTTAGATCTTTTATCTCTAGTAATCTTTTAATCAATAGAAACATAAGCTCTTCAGCCTTCTCTTCAGCTCATCACTAAGGCCTTCTTCTTAATAGCTTGGGTGAGTTGATTATGTGTCTTGTTTACTTGGGATGGGGTCATGGGCTATAGCACAATCTTCTTTCCATCCTTAATAAAGGTATAGGTGTTCTTATATCTATTGTGAATAACACATTGATCGAATAACCAAGGTCTTCTATGTAACAGATGTGAAGCTCCCATAGGGAGGACATCATACACTACATTGTCCTTGTACACATTCCTAACATTGAACAGTATGGCTACTTGTTTAGTGACATGTAAAGCACCCTTATCATGAAGCCAGTATAACTTATAAGGTTGAAGATGCTTTGAGGTCAACAGACTTAACCTTTGCACAAAGGATTGTGCAATTACATTGGTACAGCTTCCTTCGTCCACTATGATTGTGCATAATTGTCCTTTGATGGTACGTTTAATATGGAACAAATTTTATCTCTAGTCTTCTTTGGAGTTCGATAGGGAACTCAGTACTCGTCTCAGGACTAGGGTCATCACTTCTCCCTAGTCAACATAGATACAAATCTCCTCTTCCTCCTCAAATTCTACCTTTCTAACTTCGTTCTCATCCTCAAGCTCACTCCCGTCAGTGTTATCTACTACATCTCCTCATATTACCATGATACGTCGATTTGAACACTTAGCCACCATGTATCTGAAGCTTAAGCATTTAAAGCACTTCACCTTATTATTCTTTTGGTCGGAGGTCTACCTTTTCTCATATGTCCTCGAGGTCTGTCTGGTCTTAGTTTGGCTTAGTAAACCTGTTTGGGCATCATTAGGTCGATCATTCCATTCCTCGGCTCAGTATGACCTCTTTAGCTTGGCTTGAGCAGGTTGACATAGAATAAGGGCTTGAGAAAATGTTGGCCTAGGTCGACTCATAGTACTTCTCCTCTTTTTTCGACCCTCTGTGCTATCTTAATCGCCTTTTTTAAGGTATAAAACCTCTGCACTTTCATAATGTTGTGAATCTCATATTTGAGCCCGAAAATGAATCTTGATGTGGTACAGGCTTTTGGTTCTTTTACGTTAGCTTGGATCATAAGCATTTGGAACTCCCTCATACATTTATCAACAGATTGGCCTCTTTGGCAAAGTTCCTGTAACTTTGCAAAGATATCTTGCAAGTAGGTCTCGAGCATAAATCTTCCCCTTAACAACCTTTTTATCTCTTCATAGGTCCTTACTCTTCGTCTTCCATTCCTTGCTTTGGCTGCATTTAGATTTTTCCACCACATTGTGTTATATCCAGTAAATTCTAGTGTAGCCAATCGGACCTTGACACCATTTGTATACCCATAAGAGTTAAACACCTTCTTGACCTTCTCTTCATACTCTAAGTATTCATCTGTATCTCTACTTCTGCTGAAGGGTAGAATTTGGACCTTGAAATTACCTAGTCCTTGAAGAGCTCAGCATCTTCATTATTGTGCTCAGTAATAATCAGCCTCTTCTTCTTCCTCACCATGCTCCTCAACATTTAGCTCCTCATTATCTTCCTTAATCTCCTCCAACTTCAACCTTCGTTTAGCAACTTGGTTTGTAACTCCTCTAGCTCGAGGGGGTGAATACATGGGAGAAGCTAGCTAGAGCGTTCTATGAGCAATATAGATTTAATGTCGAAGTGGCAACAACAATGATGGATTTGGTTGCCCTAAGGAAAAGGCACAATAAATCCTTCAAAGAATATGCTCAAAGGCGGAGGTTCTTAACTGCAAGGGTATCTACCCTTGTAATTGAAAAAGAGCTAATGGCAACTTTCATTAACACTCTTAAGAGGCTCTACTTCGCTCACCTGATAGGACAAACCTCTTTTAGCTTTGTAAAAATAGTGGCAGCAAGGTATCGAATTGAGAGTGTCATTTCCTTTGGCAAGTTGCAAGAAATAACAGATAGAAGACCACCCTTTGCTAAACCCACCACCAATAAGCTTAGATAAGCTACTATCAACATGGTCAACTCGAATGCAAGACCTAACACCCAAGTTTCTTTTAAGACGAATCCCTCGCCAAGTCAACCACAGTACAAAAGCCAACTACAAGCTAACAGGGCCCCGAGACAGTTCATCAGATTACCTGTTCCACTTAGTCAGGTGCTGGAGAAGTTAAGAAGAGATAATTTGCTACCTTCTAAGGCTCCTAGTGACAGGTATAGGCCAAAGTTCTTTGATCCCAATGCAAGATGTCGATATCATCTAGGATAAGTAGGCCATTCAACTTATTCATACTGGTGGTTGAAAAATAAAATCTAAAATTTGATTAATGAAGGTACAGTACAACTGGATTTTGTGGAGGCTCCTACCCCAAACATCAACAACAACCCACTGCCAAACCATGGACCTATTATCAATATGATATCTGACCACTCAGAATCTACCATCAACATGATCAGTCGAAACCAAGAACCAAAGGTTTATAGGTTTTACAAAAAAGAGGTCCTACAAACTAAAAGGTACACATTCCACATGCCTGTAGCCCCCGAAAATTATAAAGCTGCCCCCTTCAATTACTAGGCAATAAACCAAGGGCAATCAAGCTCGCTTGTAGGGGGGATCACTCGCTCCGACAGAATCTACAATCCAAAGGAAGACTTAAAAAAGAAGGTTGTATAGGAAATGCCAAACATCAAATAAGTTGAACATGAAGAAGGATTAACTGCCTTCACCAAGATGATCACTAGTGAGTACAAAATAATGGACCAGTTCGCTAAGACTCCAGCACAAATATCCCTCATGAGTCTATTGATGGCATCAGACCCACACTGAGAGACCTTATTCAGAACACTAACGGATATCAAGGTCTCTCGTGAAATCCCGGCTGAAAGGATTGGCTCTATTACCAATTCTATCCTCACCATAGATCAAATTTCCTTCTCCACCGAGGAACTGGGCGAAGAAGGTACCCAGCACACAAAGCCTCTGTTCATAATGGCCGTGCCATATGACATCCCATTATTCTGCGATTTTCCGGGCAGATGAGTACTCTCCAGTACCGAGCCATATAATCACTCAGCATCATCTTTGTCGAGAAGCCGAGAGAGAAAATCTAGATTGATTAAGCCATCCTTGTTCGGACAAGCCCATTAGTGCATACTTTTTGTCCGCATCTTCTAATGACCTCGCCAATGCTGCATTGCCACGTGTACAGTATCATATGTAGAATTTGTATCACTAATTATTATTTTCCTTATCTATTCATTTTTTCCCCTTATAACATGTACATTGTCTCCCCTTAGGAAATGCCCTTTTTGTCTTTTCCCTTTTGGGTAAGTCGCCTTATTTTGCGGGTATAAATACCCTTATACTTGTAGTTGTAACAAATCAAATAATCTTCAATACACTTTTTGAGTACCTTCTTCCTTGCGTAAACACTGTTGTTTACTCTCGACATCACTCTTATCATTTTCTTTAAGTAAGGTTAGGTGGCAAGTAACCTCATTGGACCAATTCATAGTCACATTCAATTGTACTGTGAGTTTTCGAAAGTTTCATTGGCATGTCATATCTTCTAAAGCTGTTCGTGGGTTTTGCTTACTGTTTTCATCCTTGCTTTCACGCTTTTGTATCTTTCCGCATTGACTCTTTTCAAGCTTTTTGCAAGCTCGAACCCATTCAGCAACCAACCTTGTCTGTTCTTGGTTACGGTTCGCATCACTTTCTGTATTAGGTTAAAAGACCCGGTAAAGTCTCAAACGTTCAATATCAAGAACATTCAGGTTGATAACAAAGGACCAAAACATGAGCCAGTTATTTCTGATGGGGCTTTTTCAAAAAGATTTGACAATTTAGGCGCTATCAACAAAGACCAAGTAAGTACCCGAGAAATGCTTTTGCTTAGGTTAGTCGGCTCAAACGAACACTACCAAGTTTTCCAGATCAATCCAATTTTAGGGTTACTAGTCTTTGAGAGATGCTCCCACTTAGGTCAGTTAGCTCGAAGGAGCACTACCAGGTTTCAAATCGATCCAATTTTAGGGTTGCTAGTCTCCAGCAAACGCTCTCGCCTAGTTTAGTTAGCATAGTAAAGCACTACTAGGTTTTAGTTTAGGGTTTTAGCTAACTCTAGGAGTGCTTCACTCACTTTGGTTAGTCAGCTTATTAGAGCTCGATCAAGTTTTCTCTATCTTTTAAGGTCTTAGCCAACTCTAAGAACGCTTTGCCCAACTTGGTTAGTTAACTTATTAAGGTATGACCAAGTTTCCTCATCTCTTTTAAGGTCTTAACCAACTCTAAGAGCGCTTTGTTCGTTTCGCCTTAGTTCGTCAACTCATAAGAGCATGACCAAACTTCAATTCTTCTTTCCATCTTTTGACCAGCTCTTAGTGCATTACCCTTCTTTTTACCAAATTCCCAGTAGATTAGACCTAAGATTGCTAACTAGCCGTAGTACTTCTTAGGATAAAATCCACCCTTTGGGCAAAAATAGTATTTCTTTTGTTTTTATAGCAAAGTTTTGCTCAAACTTCCCCATAAAGAAAGATAGTTATAAACACCTAATTTTTGCCATATTTTTATTTTTAGAATAGTTAAAGGGTCCTAAATTAGGAAAAAAATAAAAAAAAAAATAAGAAAACCTCAAAAATAAGAGATTTAGGAAAAAATGCAAAAAAATAAAAAATAAAAAAATAAGAAAACAAAAAATATGAAATTCAGGACAATACAAAAAAAAAAGGAAAAAAACACAAAAAATAAGAAATTTTTAAAAAAATGGAAAATTTTAAAAAGATATATAAAGAAATTCGAAAAGTCATAAAAAATAGAAAGTTTTGAAAAAAAAAATAGGGAATTTAGAAAATAATAAAATTTTTAGGTAGCTTAAATAGAATAGATTTTTATTTTGAATAAACTTAAATAAAGGATTGCTGACCTGAGTTTAGATTTGAATTTAGCTTAGGCCGACCTAGTCTAGTTGCACATATGGACAAGGCATAGGCCAACAGTCTAATGGATAAGCGCATGAACATAACTTTGGGGTTTGGTTTGAGGTCTTAGGTTCAAAACACATTTGAGGCATGAGGGTAGCTTTTTATCTTTTTCTTTTTTTTTAAGCTTTGTGTGTGGCCACATGTTAGGCTGTCATTAGGCCATGTTTTTAATTGCGACATATAGCGCTTCATGATTGGCCATGACAACAAATTTTCTTTCCCCCATATTTTTTCCCCTTTTCCTTGTTTCCCTTTGCTTTCTTTTTTTAAACATACAGAGATTAGGAAGAGGGGATTGGTTTTTAAAAAAACAAACAACACGCAAGGGAGAAAGGATTTAGGAAATTCATTTTAAAAAAAACACACATACATACAACACAAAGGGGGGATTCTTTTTTTGAAAAAAACACACGTACAAGGGACCTACGAGACAAACCTCACCCTCTTTCTCAACGGCTACTCTCTCTCTCTCTCCATCGTCAAGCTCTCTCTCTCTCACTCTTAGCTAAACATAACTCCCTCTCTCTCACTCGATTTGAACTCTCTCCTTCTCTCGCTTTTTCAAACAGACACACACTCATAAGCTCTCTCTCATTCGAATTACACACACTCTCTCTCTGGAGCTCACCACTATGACTGAACATGGTAGGAATGTTTCCTACACCACTAACTACCCAACCCAACTACCTTTAACCGCTGCCATACCCCCTATCGATCACCACTGCCACCAAACCCTAATCGTCGAACCCCTACTTTTGAAACCACCACTTCTGACCCTTTCTAATCTAAACTAACCCTACTACATACTTTGCCACATCCCTAAAGCTTCGAACCAACACCCCTTGCGTACCCAACAACTCTAAAAACTAGTCACCCAAGAACACTGCTGGCCACCACACCTAAACACCCACCAAACTACCATCTTAAGCCACGGCATCAAGCCTACCCCCCTATCCCCATTCCAAAACACATGAATTTGACCTCACCTACAAGAAATTTGGTTCGAATCGCCTTGAGCCGTACTTAGCCATTGCTGTTGAAGTGGAGTTGGAGACAACCCAACCTGATTCGACGACACAACCTACGATCTAACCCAAACCCGGCCACCAAACCTAAAGTCCACTCTAGGTCTAACCCATGCACCTACTGTACCCGAAGCTTTTTATTTTTATTTTTTATTTTATTTATTTATTTCCTTTTTTAGTTGTTGTTGTATGATTTTATTCCTTTTTTATTTTTATTTTCTTCTCTTTTCTTTATAATTGTAAATGTAATAAAAAAAAGAAGGAAAAGTAAATAAAAAAGAAAAAAATAGAAAGAAAGAAAAGAGAAGAAAACAAAGGTAGTTTATTTATTTACTTTTAAGTTTTATAGAATAAATAATAAATAAATATGGTAGTATAAATAGGTGAATAAAGTTATTTTGTCACTAAGAAAATCGATTTTTTAAAAATAAATAAAAATAAAAAAATCCTTTTTAAAGTTAGAATATTTTAGAATTTTCCAAAAATAATAAAGAGTCCCAATTTAGGACCCTTTTTTTATAAATTTTCTTAAATAAACCAAATTGAATTAAAAACGTAAACTCGATTGTTTGTTCAAAATTAAAATCAACTCAACCCACTATGTTTTTTATGAAAGAATTACATATATCTTATCTCGAATAGCGGGTACATATACACCTATAGGGTGACGATAAAAATAAAAAAATTCTAATTTTCCTCTTCTTCCTAAATTATTTAAGTTATCTAATTAAAGTAATTAACAAGTAAGTTTTTTTTTTATGAAATTAAAAAGGTGATTTTTTAGATTAAAGTTAAATTTAGAAAGTCAGTGGTACCTGTAAGGATTTAAAATTTCTAACCCCCAAATCCAAATTTTTTATTTTCAAAAATTAATTTTATCGCAAACAAGTGGCTAAGTTATAATCGATCCACCTAATTAGTTATAACTAGAGGTGTGCAAACGGGTTAAAAGGGCCAACTCAGCCCAGCCTATGTTGGCCCACGGGTTAAATGGGCCAGGCTCATTTGGCCTGCTTTTAAACGGGCTAAAAAATACTGACCCTAACCCCCTTAAAAAGCGGGTTAAACGGGTTGGCCTGCGGGCTAAAAACATAAATTTATTAAACGGCTAACTCAAACCAACCCATTTTAACCCATGGGTTAAACAGGTTGGGTTAATTTGGTCCACTTTTAAACGGGCAAAAAATCTTGACCCTAACCCATTTTGAAAACGAGTTAAATGGGCTAGCCTATGGGCCAAAGCCCATTTGCACACCTCTAGTTATAACTTAACTATTTTTCCTAACTCTGATTGGGTAGCAACTCCAACACATTTTCAAAAAAAAAAAAAAAAAAACGAATTTTCTTTAAACCCTAATCAAGGTTTAGTATTAAACAGGTAAAGGTTTAATACTGGTCGGTTAAAGAAGACTTAATTTTTTAAAAACTAGGAGGTGAAAAGTAAGCTTGACAATGGGTATTTCCCCTTATTGAAATTACCCGAGGGAGGTTAGGTCAGTAGCATTCTAACCTACCCAATTAGCAGTAGTTCCTTTGTGCAAGGGTTGTTTCCCCTTACCAAGGTTACCTGAAGGGGATTAAGTCAATGACATTCTGACTTGCTCGATTAATGGGAGTTTTTCTATGCAAGGGGTATTCCCCCTTACTAAGGTTATCTAAGGGGTCAAGTCAGTGGTGTTCTGACCTATTTGGTTAATGGGAGTTCCTTAATTTATAAGGGGTGTTTCTCTTTACTTAGGTTAAGTTGGTGGCATTCCGACCTTTTCAGTTAATGGTAAGTTCTCGGTTTTATAACAGGTGTTTCCTTTTACCGAGGTTACCCTGAGGAGAGGGGGAGCACCATTTTGAGGTTGAAACTTAGTATAAGAGCAGGAGAGGGAGCCAAACAAAGACATTATGTAGAATAGAACTTTTATTGATACTTCATGAAATGATTTGTATTAATCAAAATAAAGATGAAGATTATCAGCATTCTAAGTACGTAAGATAATTTCGCTTTCCAATTATTCTAATTTGTATACTCAATTCCCTAAATTCTCTCTTACTCTAACTGGGTCTTCCTAGTTTAGGGCTAGGTTGCCCTATCCTTCTCGTAAGCATATGGCTTTTAACTTCCAGTAGGCTAGGTCATCGACCTTGAATTCTTTGTGTCTATCCTTTTGATCATAGTAATTGGCTACTCGATGATAGTAAGTAGTTACTTGAGTAACAGCAAGGCCTCTGATTTCTTCTATGGTATTAACACTAGCTTGTAGTAAAGGCTCATTCAGGATCCCATTGAAGCTTTGAGTCTAGATGTTGGGAAGCTTTAACTCGATGGGGAGGACTACCTTCGACCTGAATGGTAAGTAAAAGGGGGTTTCATCTATAGAGGTGCGGTAAGTGGTCCTGTATCCCCACAAAATGTTAGGTAGCTCATCTGCCTAAGCACCCTAAGCTCGATTTACTCACTTCTTCAGGCTTTTAAAGATGACCTAATTAGTTGTTTCAACTTGATCGTTTGATTGAGGGTAGGTAATCAATGTAAAGTATGGCATGATGTGGTGCTTAGTGCAGAATTCTTGAATTTAAGGTTGTCAAATTGCTACTCATTGTGATACAGCTCAGTGTGTACGCATCGAACTAAAACCATGAATGGCTTGTTTGGGGTTTAAGCGAGAATGGTGAATAGAAAGTGAAAATGGAGTTTTAACCATGAATGTAGATGGATATCACTCACCAAGACACAAATACAATCAGGGTTTAAGGTCAACATAGGGTTCAATATGACTCATGAACACTAAATGTCACTTAGGTTTCAAATGAGGGGTTAGTTGTGACTCACTAACTTGCTCAACGCTGATATCCTTAGCCAATTTAAGACTATCTATTGGGGCTTCGTATTTGGATTCATTGTTGTTAGTGTCAAATCTAAACTTGAAGGCGTAGCAAATTATGATCTTATGCAATCTAGTCAAAACGAGACCCATACCTGCACCCTCCGAGGTAGATGATCTATGGACATAAAGAGTCTATACTGGTTTGCCATCCTTTAGTGGTGCTTCCTCCTCTCATATATAATTAACTACGAAGTCGACCAATACTTGTACCTTTTAGGCCATCCATGTTTGATACTAAATTCCATATGCGCTCAACTTCATCTCGTACTTCAACATCCGTCCAAACGCATTTGGCTTCTACAGTAGTGTGCATAATGGTTGGTTTGTAAGCACAATAATCTAGTGTGCCTAGAAGTAAAGCCTAAGCTGATGTACTAAGATGATGATGACCAATGCAAACTTTTCTACCCTAGTGTACCTATCCTCAAGCTCTTGGAGTATGTAGTTGACATAGTATACAAGCTAGTGTTCTCTCCCTTCTACTTTGATAAGTATAGACGAGAGTGTTCGGTTGCTAATGGCCAAGTACAAATATAAGTCCTACCTTAAGACAAGCTTGGAGAGGATTAGAAGGTGTATGAGGAAGTCCTACAACTACTTGAAGGCTGCCACACAATAAGGAGGCCATTTAAAACCCTTTAGATTCTTGAGGATTTTGAAGAACTCAACATATCTATCTACACTTTTGGAGACAAATTTGCTCAACGCAACCATCATACCAATGAGCTTTTGTACATCTTTGATCAAAGAGGGGGGCTTCATGTCCTTAATTGCCTGTATCTTTTTAGGGTTAGCTTCGATTCCTCTTTGAGTAACCAAGAAGCCTAAGAATTTGTTGGAGCTGACCCCAAATATGCACTTCTAAGGGTTCAGCTTCATATCATATTTCCTTATCTGGTTAAATGCTTCGTATAGATCCTTGACATGATTGTTGCAATTTCTACTCTTGACAATCATGTCATCGATGTACACCTCCATGTTTCGCTTGAGTTAGGACTTGAACAACTTTGTCAACACCCGTTAGTATGTTACCTTAGCATTTTTGAGACCAAAAGGCATGACTGTATAGCAGTATATGCCAAAGTCAATGAAAAAAGAGGTATGGACTTCGTCCTTTGCATCTATCTTTATTTGGTAATAATTCGAGAAGGCGTCCATGAAGTTAAGCAAGGCATGCCTTGATGTGGAGTTGAATAGTTTGTCGATCCTAGGGAGAGGGAAGCAATCTTTCAAGTAAGCTTTGTAAGGTCGGTATAATCGACAAACATGCACTACTTTCCAAACTTATTTTTTACCAGCACCATGTTTGCTAACCATGTTGGGTACTTCTCTTCTCTTAAGAAGCTAGCCTTAAGCAGCTTTTTCATTTCTTCCCCTATTGTAGCATGTTTCTCTAGGGTGAAATGTCTTTTCTTTTATTTGATAGGCTGCGCGGTGGAGTGGATGTTAAGGCTGTGGGTTACTAGGTCAAGGAAGATCCCAAGCATATTTGATGTCAACCAGGAGGGCAACTATTTGCTCCTTTAGCTAAGAAAGGGTCTCAATCTTGACCTTTGTGGTTTGGTCGAGGTGAGGTATTGATCTATACCTCTTTTGTCCTTTCACCCAGTTAGCCTCTCTACAACTAACTTCTCTTATGGGCTAATCTCTAGAGCAAAGACACCATCTGCTTTACCACCCTTGACATAGAGCTCTCTAGAGAGCTTCTAGTCGCATTTGCAAATTCACACCCCCTTGGGGGTTAAGAATTTAGCCTTCAAGTCAAGGGACGAGGTGATAACTCCAAATGCGTTTAAGCTCGTTCGTTTCAGGAGAGCATTATAGGAAGATGGGTAGTTAACCACAATGAACTCCACTAGTTGTTACGTGACGTTGTCATCATCGCCAAGTTCCATGTCCAAGGTGATGATTTCCTTGGCTCAGACAATGTTCTCATTGAAGCCAATGAGATTATAGTAGTAGGGTTTCATCTTCATGGGCAACTTACTCTTCATCCTTTCGTAGGTATGTAAGAAGAGGATGTTAGTGGAGCTACCAATATCCACCACAATCTTAAGGACCTCAAAATCTACAATCCTAGCCCCTATTACAAGGGTGTCTTAGTGAAGGGTGTCTACCCCTTCCAAATCCTCATCGAAGAAAGAGATTGAAGTATTAACCTTCTGCCTCTTCTCCCTAAATGTGAACACCTTGAATGAGGCATTAGTTGAGCTACTAATACTCAGCCAGCTCCCTAGGTGTGGCCCCTCAATGATTATGTTGATGATGCCATTAGGAGCTCGGTCATTGGGGACTTGATTCGTTTGGCACAATGTTATCCTCTTGGTCTATGTATTTCTAAGCCTTATTCTTGAAATTAGTGAGGATCTTCGGCTTCCTTTTCATAAGCGAAGGAATAAATCTCTTGTAGGTCTTATGTCAAGCTACATGCCATGTATTACTACTCCCTCGTCCAGTTAAGGGGTCTCAACTAAGGCGTTGTTGAATCGGGCCATGTATTCACTTAGAGTTTCCCTTTCACTTTGCCTTATCAGGTACAAGGACGACATGTCCTTAGATGGGGGCTTGTTAGCCTTAAAGTGGATGCTAAACCTCTACACTAGCTAGTTAAAGGAGCCAATGGAGCTCTCGAGTAGGTGATTAAACTACGTCCTAGCTGCTTTTTTCAAAGTCCTTGGGAAGCCTTACACATGGTGGTATCCCCATGACTATAGAGGTTCATGAAGGTGCGGAAGCGGAGGAGGTAGTCATCAGGATCATTGGTGCTGTCATTCTAGTCCAAGGTGGGAAGCTTATTATTATGAGGCAACACTTTATTCTACATATACTTAGTGAATGGGGTTTTGTTGTTAGCGACCAGCCCAGCATTATCAGTTGCTTTGCTGCCCTGCTGCTAAAAAGAGCCTTCTCACAATTGCATGAAGCTCCTTCAAGTCAGCATTGTCTGTTGGATGAACTTAACGTAATACAAAATGTGCTGGTGCTCCATGGGAGTCAGCTGCCTGCTCGTTGCTAGCAAAGGTACAATAGTAAGTAGCTACAGACCATGCTTGCTACTCTTGTATCAAGGGATCAAGTTGTTGATGCCTGTTGCCATTAGACGTCCCTAGTACGAGTGTTAGAAGCTTCCGATGGGTAGGACTACACACTACGCCTCTCAATGTCTTCCACGTGAGCGCAAAATAACCTATTTTGAGCAGTAAATTCCTCCAGTAGGCACTTGAAGTGCTCTGAATGCTGTTAAACCATTTCCCTTCGCAAGGGTTAATTGTTAGCGGGTTGGTTATTCATCAATTGGTTATTCTCTAGGTTATCAATGTGAGACATTGTTGATCAACAATAGTGTTTGGGTGAGTATTTAGTGTGTTTAGGTAAGAAATTAGATTAATCTCCCACAGACGGCACCAAATGTCATCTTAGAATAATGAGGGGCATTGAGGTATTGTTTGGCATGGTCATTTTAATGCTTAAGTTAATAGTGTGTGTGGAGGGAGTAAGAGTACTCAATTGCATAATGTAAGCTCGAGTGTGTAAAGTGTCAAGTAGTTTACCATTGGGTAATGGCTTTATATTTACAAAGGAATAGAGCTAACAGTTAGAGAGGAGATAGTAGATAGAAGCCATATCCTTAAGTATTGGGCAATATAGCCTGAAAGTCCAATGTGTTCCACAAATGTAGGAGTTGGTTGTTGACCCTTATCCATTGCCTTCTAGCCATTAAGGGCTGCTATAATTGGATGGGCTATGTGTTGAGCTTAGCGTGAGGTTGGGTAATGAAGTGAAGGTCGAGACTATAAAGGCTACAACTTAGTTTATGAGCCTTATTAGGTTGGCCCAAGCCTACAGGGCTTATATTCAAAAGGCCCTATCAACAAAGTACATGATAAATTGATAACTTAGAGATTGACAATTGTCAAACCTCTTGATTTCTTCAATTTTTAGAAAGAAATTTCGTTAAATAGGTTTAAAAAACCTTAAAATGTTAAATTTACTCACAAATCAATTCACCAAATAGAAAGAAAAAACTTATTATACTTCTTTATTTTGTTTATTCTTACAAAAAATACTTAAGCACAACTAAAAAGCATGAAAAACTCAACATATATGAGAACAATTTTGAAAAATAAAGACATTTGATAACACATCATGTTGTTAAGCTCAAACAACTGAATGAAATTAAAAATGTGCTTTGACAACCTTTTTTCCATTGTAGTAGTTACTGTTAATGCATGCACTTTTTTCTATCTCTAATTACTTGAGTTAATAGATATCTAATATGTATTATGTCCCGGTTTCTTTAAAAGAAATTTAAAACCCTTATTATGCTTAGTGCTACAATTTTGGGGCTTTATTTAGTATACAAATGGACCATGTGATATCGTCTTGCTTCTACAATAGTAAGTGAACCTAACTTATACTCAACATTTGTCAACGAAGCCTTAACTTATAAGCAACATAACAAGATAGAATGCCAATAGTAAATATAAGGGACTTGAGTAAGAATCGTAAAATGAATAGCACACTTTTATTAATTTCGACAATATTACAAAACTAGCATATGTATGCACAAGGGTTATGTATATATAGCAGGTGCTATCGCTTGTGATCAATCAACATAATAAGTAAAAGTTTCAATCCAAAAGAGTACTTATACCCTCATAAAGAGCTTTATGAGCATTTTTGGGCCTAGCAAGAGAAGACATTAAAGCTGGTGAAATAGTATCACTTTTTAAAAATAGAAATTTCTAATAATAGTAAGACCTTAGCTAAAATTTAAAAAAAAAATAAAAATCCCCCTCTATGTTACAATATGTACAAAAGAGTAGGCTCATACTATTATAGGTAGGTTACAAAAATAGGACTTTGACACTTAGAAAGTTAGTTTTTAGAAAACCTAAAAGTTGAAAATGAAAAGGGTTATTTATTAAAAGTAAAGTTTTTAAAAGAATTAAAATTAAAGTCACATATCAGTGTAAAGTGATACAAAAGTTTTTATCTTGAATATTGCACGTGTATCATACCAATAAATATATAAGCAGTTGAATAATACAAAATACGTTAAATCATAACATGAAATATTCTCTTACCAACCTACTTGAATCACCATAATGTAGATTGATATGAGATTTTTTCTTTTGAAAATTATACATAAATCATTTGATAAATATACATATTGCTATATAAGAGGAAAATACTTTACATGAGAATTCACGAAATCTCAAAAGGCATAATCGCTTAGTTGGGATAAGCAAATATAGGATGAGAAAAAGTATAAGGTTTTATTTGTATCATACCTTATAGGTACATGTTCCTATATTTTTAAAATCAGAACCTACCCTATAATATTTTAGAACCATCTTGGAATCTATATCTTATATGATACAACGTACTATATAGAACATGTAATTTTTTATTTTTTATATTCACATAAATTTATACTTCAAACATTATTTTAATAGCAAATGCTAGTTACATTTTTTTCTCTATACTAAAAGATTACTTTTACACTTAATTAATAGTTTTAAATATAGAATTGCAAATATCCTTGTTTATTTATACTACATTATCACAATTTAAAAGCACTCTCTTTTTTATCTATCATTAGATAAAAAGGATCACATTTGTAAATAGTTAAAAAAGAATAGTGTTATGAACTAGAGTTTTTCATAACATAAGGCTGAACCAAACCAAGAATTTAAGCAAACCATACTAAACCATAAAATGTGGTTATTGAGAATTAAGAGATAGTAGAGGCAACTTTAAGTTTAAGGATCTAACTTATTAGATTAGGCCATTTTTTTTTTTTGTTTTTTTGGTAAAATATTTCTTGGCCAAAAAAGAAGAAGAAAATTTAACATTATCATTCACTATACATTTACTAAGACCCTGTAATAATTTTTATAGGGTATCTTATGACATTTACCTTATACACCTTACAGTACAAGTTATATGATGAATATAGGGTATAAAGATATCATACTCATATCCTTCCTTATAGAAGTGAGTTTTAGAAAATTATTACTCGAAACTTAGTAGTGATGCTCAACAAGATAGTAATTAATAAAATTGTTAATCTAGTAAGACATTTTTTTAAATTTATTAAATAATATGATTATATTAATGAACGAAAATAAACTTCATATTTTATTCGATCAAGAAAACTAAAAGAACAAAAACAGTATTACATTGATGTTAAAAAGAAGCGGTTCAAAGACAATACAAACTCTAGAGTTAAAGCTAATAATCAAAATGTAAAAGTAGTAACTTTAAACCTTAAACCTTAAAAAGCAATACTTGTTGTTAGTTCATAAGAAATTGTATTTTCTTTTGTCTTTTTTTTTGTGTGCATACATTCTCATGCATTTTCCATTTAGTTGTCTTATTAACAAAGGGTGTTGATTAATATTCATGAAAAAAAAAACCACGTGAAGTGGAAATTTATTGGTAGAATAAGAACAAGTTAAAGGTTCCAAAAGATCCGGTCTAACATGGCTCTAGGGTGTTGTAATGTGACTTTCAATTTTAAAAATTTGGGAATTTATAGGTTACAAATAAGGCTCATTTCCTCTTCACCTTATATTTGCTTACCTTTAAGAAGAAGTTTTATGAGCAAATAAAGCTAGAACAAAGTAGATCATAGAAAGGGGAAGCAATACTAAATTCTTTCACTTGTTGGCCCTTACTAGAATTCCAAAGCTAAGATCTTAGGGTTAATCACTAATATGGGAATATGGTTAAGAAATGGGGAGGAGATAATGAAGTGGGTTGTTAACTTCTACTATGATTTGGTCACAACTAATAACAGGTGCTGTGAAAGTAAACCTTTTATTTTTGAATTTGGTGGGATTAAGTTGTTTGAAAGTGCTAATGTCTTAGCCAACTTGTGAGTAAGGAGGAAATCTTATGTTATGAAATATATTAGACTAAATAAATCCCTAAGAGTAGATGGTCTTCATGCATGCTTCTTCCAACAATGCTAGGATGTAGTGATGGTCTCAGTAGAGTGATTAATCTTCAATTTGTTTAATAATAGAAGAATACCCCTAAAATTAAATAAAACTTAGCTTGTGTTAATTCCAAAGAAGAAGGGTATGAATAACCTTAAGGAGTTACGGCTAACCAATTTATGTACCACCATATATAAGGTTACCACGAAGATCTTGATCAATAGAATCCAGTCTTTCCTTAATGGTCTCATTAACCTAATGCAAGCTAATTCCATCCTTGGAAGATTAGGTGTTTATGATGTAGTCATTTTGAGAGAAATAATGAGTGCTTTTCAATGGAAGTCCAGCAAAAGGGGTGGATAATGAATAAACTAAATTTAGAGAAAACATATGACTAATTGACGTGGGATTTCATTTTTGGGGTTGTAAATTGAACTTTTAAGCTTTTGCTTAGCCACTATTAGTATGTCAATTATGGTAGATGGATGGTCAACTAAACTCAAATTTTAAGACCACCCCTCTAAATGCCTAGAGGTAGGTAAAATCTAATTGTGTGGTGAGGCCACATAAGAGCAACTTTTGAAACAAAGGTTGCTCATTTGGATGATGGATGAAATTTCAGAGTGGGTAGGCCTTTCATAGTTAAAGCAGTTCTAGAAGGCTTTTTGTAACATAAAATGAATGTTTTTTATTTTTATCATAATCCGAAATTTGTTAACCTAATGTTTATACCTACCAATGACTATTGAATCATTAACATTCACCATTATTGCTACCATTTCTATTTTAGGGTCCTTTTTATCAGTACCACAAGAACTACCAAATGATCATAATGAAAACAATCCTTCGTAGGTTTTTAGAAGGAGCTTCTATGCATAAGCGCTTTAGGCGAAACTAAATAGGCCAAAAATGTGAAAATAAGACCCTAAATTTTTGCAATGAGATAATTGACTTAGTTGATGTTATAGGGTTCTTGTATTATTTGCAACTCATAGACATCACATGTATTGGATGGATTATACTAGAAAGCAAAAACTCGATATCTTTTCTAAGTTTATTGAGGAAACGGTAGTACCGTAACGCCCCGAGACCCTAAGTGGACATTACAACCCACCATAGCTGAAATATGCTAAGGCTTCTAAATCCACCAAGTTTTATCCATAACATAAACATACTATAATTATATATACACATATGAATCCACAAAGAAATGGGTAACCATATCCACTCAAATCCTTGCAAAACCAAAATTAACTAATACATAAGTTCAAGAGTGAATAAACTCATAACCATAAGTAACATAAGGTAGAAAAAAAAAAGCTAAAATTCTCAAAATATCACATACCCACATAACATAGTAAAAGGAGTTTATCTCTTCGATAAAATATGACTCTCTTAATTTCATCATAACATTCCTTCAGTAACTATATGACTTAACTCTACCCTAATCATCATAATAATAAAAATACTCAACACCTTCCTCCTCATGGATGTCATTAACATACAACTCTTTATAAATGAGATAGTCATCTGATTTCGTGCCTAAAAAAAATACGGATGAACCGAAGCCTAGAATGGATGCACAAACACACATGAATGTCATACCAAAGTATGCAAACACAAATACAATAAAACTATGACGAAAGTAAACAACCAATCAATTAATCATCTTTAGCTTAAGTTTACAAATATCAAAGGAGTACTTATGGCTCTGCTACGCCTTAGTTTTTTTCTACGTACATAGGTGGATATACAAATAAGTTTTCCTTTAAGTTCTTTACACCCAAGTCTAGAGTCCAGAAATCCTAGTATTCTAGTCACGTCATCCCATATGAAAGTTCACTAGGGAATCTTTGCATATGATTAGCAATTGCTCCTTTAGGAAACTACTACTACGAGCCCTTAGAGTGAGCGGGTTAAGGACAATCAGCAAACCATTCACTTAGGCTGAATATAGATTAGTCAGATTGGATCTTTTCTAGCTTAGCAAACACAACTATACCGACAAGCACCACATACCTGGAAAGTCGAATTTGAACCAATTACAAAGCTCGAATCAACCTGAGAACCTAAATCTAACAACTTGACAGTTATAGCTATAAGCCTATCTTAATCTTCCATTCTAGTCAATCGGATTCAAATGTTTCAAGTAACTAAAACCGTCTTTGGATAACATGCTTTGAAGCCTCCTTAAACTACTATCTTACTCTATGATTCTAAAGGTAACTATGGCTAAATTAGAGGGTAAGATCGGCTTTTGACTTAGAACAAGAATGATTAAAGCATTTAGGATGAGGATTTAGAAGGTTTTAAGGAAGAAAGTCTAAAAATAAAGTTTAATTCTTTGTAAAACATATTTGTAAATAAGTTATAATAATTAGGATATTCCAAAACGATTTTAGAGGATAAACTATGCTTTAGGAAATAGGTTGGGACACAAAGAAACTAGTTTAAGAACAAGGAATGGAAGAAAACTTAGTTTAGCCTTCTAAGATGAACCGGCTATGCGGTTCAAGGGGAACTAATTGGTTGGTCCTTACCAGCCTTCTGTTTTTATGATCAGAAGACCTATTGTAATTGTGCTTACTATTCATACCAGAGTAGTAACGAAACTTTGAATTTCATTCTCATACTAAACTTTTCTTCAAACCCACTTTAGATACACTTTTATTACTTAACAACCCATCAACATAATACACTTTTATACCATCTAAACTATAAATTTTAGATCAAACACAAACTTAAAACCCCAAATCTACCAATAAACTTTAAGAAACTAACCTTAAACTAAGGACTAAAAGAGAGATGAAGAGTACATACATGAAATGCACAAGAATCAAGTCAAGAGTCACGTAAACAAGTCATTAAATGCTTGTTTAAATTTCAAATTAAAGAAAAAACCCTCTAAAACGTCATCCAAAATGAGGGTTTTTGTTAAAAAGAACTTAAAATGAAGAAACCCACTTGAAACCTTACTTAAATCCCTTCCTTCACTTGCTCTCGATGTATACTAAGAGATTACTCCAATGGAATCCTAAGTAATTAAGTTGTAATGACTAGAAAAATGGCAGTTTTAAGGTGCTTAAGCTTCCAAAAGAATTTCCTTTAAGTAATACCCAAGACTTACCTTAATCTCTTCACAATTTTCCTCTTAAGGTTAGGATTTTGGGGCAAGCCTTAATTTTCTACTTCAATGAGAGGGGTTAGTCTACTTTTGGAAAAGATTAAAGCTTAAAGGGGCAAGTGGCTGCTAAAAGAAAAAGGGCAGGGTTTTTAGTAACATTTTGAAATACCTAAACTACCCTTGTTTTTTAAAATGATTTTCTTGGTTTGTTAAAAGTACTTACTTAGGGATGATGTTGTGACAAAGATTCAAATCTCCACTATAAGAGAAGCGAAGCCTTTTCTAACTCTAAAGTGAGGGAAAAGGTTTGTAGATAAAAGGTATAGGCTATAATTTGTGTGAGAAATACCATAAGAGAGGAAAATATTACTTTGTTTAGAAAAGTGGAGAAAATTTTGGAGAAACTACAAATAACTTTAAGGTTTGTAGATAAAAGGGTATAGGCTGTAATTTGTAGTAGTAATAGCATGGGAGAGGAAAATGTTACTTTGTTTGGAAAAAACTTACTAAGAAAATCTTGAGAGATGGAAAATAACCCCAAACTTTGATTCTAATGTACATATTGTATTTTTTTTTTTTTGGTCAAAATTTGAGGATTTCAAAGTATATTTTGATAAGATTAAGAGTGTTTTACATTAGAGGTTATTGATAAACTATAGAGTTGTTTTTCAATTTGTTGAAGTTCAAGGTGATCTATATTATTTAAAAGTTCGTGAATAAATCCCTACCTAGTCAATTTTGGGGTCTTATTTGTATTTATCCCAAGTATATTCTCTAGCAATCATAAAAAAGATCATCCATATAAAAAAGAATTAAAAGAGAACCCAATATATTGACTAACATCTTCTTTAAAAAATTTAATTTTTTTTTTAATATTTTAACAAGTTGAAAGAAATTAATTAACTTTTACTCTAGTGTGATTTCTTTCTATATATTTCTTATCTAAAGAAACATTTCTTCTTTATTTTCTTTCTCTTGTAATCGTTCTCTCTCATTTGCCTTAGCTCTTATGTCTTTTGTCAATCAAACACTACCTTAATGGTGTATAGTGATGTGAAAAATAAAAGGAAAAAATGACAAAATTGTTATGATGAACACCAGTCTTCTAATTAAATAGATCGAATTATTTTCTTCTCTCCTTATAGTGGAATATATTCCATGTTAGTCAACTGCAACCATGTAGTCTGATTACTAACACTTTATTAAGTAATATATAAAACTGTAAAATTATGAATCCCACCATGCAAGCTTTACATGTTATTGTAGGATACTTGACCCATCTAGTCTAGTAAAAACCTTATAGGATTGGATGGATTTTAGGAAGGGGTTCATAACCCTATAGGATTAGTTTTAGGACTTAAAAAAAAACCATAATGGGAAACCCAAACCCAATAAAAAATAAATAATATATATTTAATATCTAAATTTTACTTTATTATACCATGCATGAATAAATATAAACAATTTCAATAGAATGTCATAAATAAAAATAATATTAATGATATACCTGAGTATAGATTAATTTTACTTTTAATATATCAATTATAGAAATATTATGGTATTTTAGAGCAAGTGTATCACCACTTAGAAGTGGTCATACAATGGAAGTCATAATAATGTGTCATCACTTGCACTGTAATGGAATATTTAAGCTCTTTTTTAATATAATAATTAATAAGCAAGTCGAGTTTGGTTTTTAATGGATTCAAAAAAACCCTATAGGGATAAGTTTTATGGATAGAATAAAAACGTGAAGTATTTTAGGGGATTTAGAAAGCCTTACGAGGTAACGAAGAGGGTTTGAGTTATGAAAAATTTGAAACCCCTGCCTCAACAGCATTCTATGTAAGGTAATTATTATGATAAATATAAAGAAATTTAAACAAAAGACATTTCGCCTTTAATTCTTAAATTCTTACTTCTATAAACATTTCAAGATAAAATGAACGGTTTAACCGTATAAATCCCCGTTAATCCACTCAACAATATTTTTATCACTCCATTCACGACATACTGCATATGACGAGTTACGACCTAGTAACGTACCAAACTCGACTGATTTTAGATTGGACTGCACGCTGTAGATGCAGCAATGGCCTTCTTCTTATCGGGAAGGAAAAAAAAGGTTACATGCTTCTTTATATAGACAAAAGTCGTCTGATGCAAAATATAAATACAGATGATTTGCATAATTCTTTGAAAACATATAATATTTGATTAAATATCGAAACAAATATAGAAAGTATTTGGCCTAATTTACAAGAGGAAAAAAGAGCCACAGTGAATGCCTTGAAGGAAATCGACTCTTGTTTAAAAAAAAAAACCCATCGAGTCCTGATTAATAGAAGTCATTTTTCAAGGAAAGAGTTAAAAAATCCACATAAGAAAATATCTTATTATATAGTGGTGTTTACTCATATTTATTCAGATAAATATTAAGATTTACTTTTATAAAGTAAAGTACGAGTAATAAATCTTCATACCTTTTATTTACCCTATAACTTATATTCTGGGGCATACAAAGTACAAGTTTAAAAATAATTGTATAAGGCTTTTAAAAAGATTTGGTGATGATAATGTAATCATCTTGAGAGAAATAATGACTACTTTAAAATGGAAATCTAGCAAACTGAGGTGCATGATCATTAAGGGGGATTTGGAGAAAACATATGACTAAATGGAGTGAGATTTCATTCATTGTGGTGAATTGAACTTTCTTGAGTTTAACCTATTTCAAATATGGTATATGGATGGTCAACAAAACTACCAGTATTTCAATAGTACATGGATGGTCAACCAAAATTTTTTAATCCGTTACAAGGGGCTTGAACAAGGTGACTGTTTCTACGCAATGAAAATGCTCGGTAAATAAACAAAGGATTATGTTAAGTTAGATCGGTAGAAGCCAATCGAATTAAAAAGGTGCAGAACTCCATCTTTCATCTTATGTCTGCAGATAATATTCTACTCTAGTGAAGCATCATACGGAAAATGCCAAGAGTATGATTGGACCTTACGGAACACCTTCGAATGCCATCGCGATAAAATATTACTCTTCAAAACAAGTCAATGCAATAGTGTGGTGATCTCCCAGAAAATTGAGTGTGTAACAAAAGAGGAAATAGAAAATAAACGCCACTTCTTGTACCGTGTTATAAGGAAAATATTCAATGAAGAAAGATAAATGCTAGTTATCCGGAAATTTAGAATTTATAAATTCAAAGGAGACCCACAGATCATGTCAGGCCTTTAATTGAACCCTCGTTATAACAGGAGGAGGATAGGTACATCAGTTTCTTTGCTTTTTATTGTAAACTTAAAGAACTGCTGAATACATCAAGGAAGCATGAGAACAGGCATCCTGGAAATGTTATTTTTACATGTACAAGTGGATACCAGAGTAGAAGACCACCAGTGCAAGATTTGCTTTTACATCCTTGACCAAAAGCGGCTTAAGGTTGCTTGGATGGATCCATGTGGTTCATCGGTTGGTAAATATACATCATTATTAAACTGCAAATTGAATTCGATACAATTACTAGCAGTTGATGGTTTGCAACAGTATATGAAATAATTACATCTATGTACATGCATATAAGAGTCAAATTCGCAATTTTACTGAGAATTAAAACGTATAGAATTGTGAAATCATGTAGAAGCAATGGAATCATAAGTTTAGAGAATCGTATACTAAAATAAAATCATAATTTTATAGTCTAGATCAAAACAATTTTACACCCAATCTAATTAGGAAAAGCTTATAAGGAAAAGCTTATAAAATTGTGAACTCATTGAATCATATCAATTGACGTTGTAATTTTAACAACTATCGGTCTATTGGAATCAGCTGACAGACTTTTTTCAAGTGATGCAAGAGCAAAAGTTCTTGGACATGCAAATCTTGGCGCAATAACATGAGATGGATATAAGAGCCCTACCTTTACAATAGCTGGGTTGTCCTTGGTTGATATGTTCACCGGTAAGAAATGGATATTTGGCATTTTCAGTTGGACTGCTGATATATCTGAGAACCTGAAATACGAGGATTCAAAGGCAGAAGTCCGCAGATTAATATGGAAAGAGGGCTTGGAAAAAAGGGAATAATTTCAATGGCATTCAAGCTTGGTTTTGCCAAATTTAGACCTGCTAAGGACCGCCCTCGCCATTTGGAACAGAGTACTTTGCACGGATGGGCTGTAAACTCCCTCTTTGGGTGGACCATAGAAACTATCCATCAAAACTTTCTTTACATCCATGTATCTCTCCGTGAAGTAAAGTGGATTAGCAGGAACACTAGACAGGGAATCATAAGAGTACCTACGATTCAGAAAAGGCAGCAAAGAATTATGGACAGGTCCGCTGCATTGAAAGATCATAAGTAGATGCCTTTCTTATAAGCTGCGATCGCAAAATGTATTCTTTTCTTCTTTTAATTTTCCACCACCCCCCACTGACTTTTCTTTGGTTGGGGTTGTTTTGGGGGAAGGGGTGAGCGACTAGGCCATGTAAGTTACTCTAAGCACGGTCACCACAGTCCCGAAACTCTTAAGCCATATACAGGAAAAGAAAATCCCACCTCCATGATGCAGTGACCTCAGTTGCCAGCACTCTTTCACGTGTTTCAGGAAGAGCTGTATACTTGTCTCTAATGAAACCTTCAAATCCAGACTGTCAACACAAGGAACCCACACAATGAGTAGCTAAGCATAGATAAAATATCACCAGCATAGTGCAGCTCTAGCATTCATTTCAGTATCACAGTTATGCAATGCACTGGTGCAAAACGCAATCATATTTTTTGTCAGATTATGTGATATGTTCTCCACTCTGTCGTAAAAGCAAAATAAACAATGACTTCCCACAGCTACTCCTGTTCACCAAACAGTGATCATGTTAAAACCAATTCCATTGACTTTTCCCCCTATTAGTTAAGTAACTGTGAGGCTAATCAATCAGTTCTGAATAAAAGCTTCCTCCAAGTTCCGTTAACAACTTCCTCCATTAGCATTTACAAATTCTTTATAACATGCATGTGTTAATTGAATTACTCATGCTTAATACAATACGCTAATTGATATTTCCTGGTAACATCATTAACCTCAGATATAGCTCTAGATGTCATTAGGCAAGAGGATCATGAAAGGCATCTTTAACGGATACAACTAATAATTGGCAACACTACCTTAGCAAATACTTAATCCTTTCCATTGTACAACTTCTTAAACTATCGCTCTACACCACTAAGAAGGTCCCTTAATTTATGCTTATTTGCTAGCAAAATCACATTTTTTCATCCTAAAAGATAAAAAGCCGCTTTTTGTTGACAATGACGAAAGTAGATATGCAGTTATCTTACCATGGTAGTTTTTAGCAAAGCCAGTCCTTCAATACCAGAGGTCAACTTTACAACACCAGATTTCTTCACAATTACTTCAGTTGTATGCTTCTCAGAGCCAAGTTTAAATCCTTTATTAAGATATAGCAACAAATGGATCAGAAAAATGCAGGTGATGCTGAAGTTGAGACCGTTTTACCAAGAAGATTGATCAAATTCTATCATAAAAGAATTAAGCATTATCTCCTGACTCCTTATTGCCATTACAAAATGGAAATCAGTGATGTAAGTATGCCTTTACATGTTCAGGTGTAACCGACAAGCACTAATTATTCAATGTTCAAGAAGTAACCTTCTAGAAAGTAGGAAAAAAAAAAGCTCCAAATATAGCAGCCATATATACCAGATGAAATAGTTCAAGCATAAAGCTAGAAGTGGCAGTGGATTGGCACATATATTAAACTGAAAAATTACTGAAGAAAAAGCTTTTTTGAAACATAGCAAAGCTCTTTAACATTTATCAATCATGACTTCCAGCTTTTTCTTGGATAAAATGAGATTTTTTTGGATTTTCACTATAAAGAGAACCGTTACAAAGAAAAAGAAGCACACAACAAAACCTAACAGACTTCTTGCATTTTTTTGGTTTTATTTGTTTTCTTTTTTTTTTTTTTTTTGGTTGTTGCTGTTATCTGCTACATTCAAATGGGTTTGGGTTAAAATAACAAAATGTCACCATCATTTAAGTAATTTTTACCCGTTGTCTCACTCTTTATCGTAGCATCCTAAACATCTATAGATTTGTGGCTCACAAAAGACCATGGTTTTAGCTGAGTTGCACTACAATGAAATTCCTTAATCTAGTCTGAACAAGACAGGGGCTTTAAGTAGTATGAGCTATTTGCCATTGGTGTACTCAGCAAGTTACAGGAATAGCAGTGTCATATTTCCACAAGAAAAGGCCAGATCCGATTAAGAGTCCATACATAAAGAAGACTTATTTAACAGAGTCCTGACAGAATCAGATTTATATTTCAAAGAATGGCCTAAGGCCTCAGAGTAACAAGGATCAGTGGAAAAGGGCGTGGAAGTGGAATTGAAAAAATAAAAGATTCTCTGCTTACTACTGGCATGCATGAATTTCATAGGACATCTTAACCACAATACACCAAAGTTCAGCTCAATTGCATGCTATATTGTTTCTTAATCTAAATCTATAAATTCAGGAAACATAGGAATCTAAATAGCTAGAACCTCTGAAACATGTTACGATCCATGATAGATTTCTCTCTAAGAAGTCTTGAAAGATAAAGTACGAAGATATGACAAAAAACTAATGTTCCAATAACACCTTTTGCAAGAGCAACAGGCATGCAGAAAGGTATGGAAAGATAAACAGAGGCAGTTGGTCCTTGATGGTCAGTTGTTTGATTGGATAAAAACACTAACCATGTTCATGTGGTTGACCTTCAACATGAACACGCTCCCAGGGCCTTTCCACAACTTTGACCACGGCTGCAGTAACCTGCAACTCAGAATTATTATATAAGTGAAGATGGTCAGATCCCTGAAAATAAACATGCTGCAGTAGTACCTGCTTATAGAAAGACATGAAGTGCTTTGCAAGTAAAATTGCAAAATTCTCTGCTGAGAGCTGCTCAGTACATTCCTTTGCTTTGACATACACCTAATAGAGCAGCAAAAACATGGCTGAATCAGATAAAGCCATTGAAAGAATGCATTTCTGCTCATTATTTCAATTTTCTAGCTAAAAAAGAATTGCTGAATGCAACTACACTGATCATGACAGTAGTATCACAAACATAGATACCCTGACGAAGCATACCATAATAAGACAGCTTATAACAATGTTCACTCATCTCAAAGAAGTAGCAATGCTCATTTTGGTTCGGCATGTATTTCTTTTCAATCCGGTTTGTTGATCAAATGTCAAGCTCAATGTCTCAAGTAAACTTTCTGCAAGCCTTATGGAAATTTATGAAATTTAGGAAACTTGGCATCGGTCATGCGATAAGTTTCAGCAAATTCCTAATAACACATGATCAATTGAACTAGAACCCAGCCGAGACAAAAGCAAGCCGAGCTTGAACTTACTCAAGAGTATAATATAAAACAAATAAATATATAAATAAATAGATTAATAAACAGTACATAAAGATTAGATTATATATATTACATATATATTATATATCATCTCATATCATGTTATATATTTTTATATATAATATAGATATTAGTTTTAGATTTTAATATATATATATATATAAATAATAACTCCAATACATACAAAGCTCGCGAGCATGCGGGCCTAAACAGCTTAAGCCAAACCTACGCTAAACCGAGTAGCTTGCAAGCAACTCCACTCCTATGCAGCCCTAATTCGTGTTGTTGTAATTTATAGCATTAAGATCTACCACGACAAGAAAGACCCAAATAAGAATTCGAACGAGGAATTTTATGGCAACAGGAGAATCTTCCACTCTTAAACTAAACGCAACAGTAAATATTTTCAACTTCAAACCAAACCATTTCTATATCCAACAAACCAGTAAGCGAGATCGAAATCAAAATCCATGAAACAGATCATTAGCTAGATTCAGCTGAATTAATCAAATACGATCTCCAATCAATTTTTATTCTCTACGTTAAGAAAAGGAAACAGTGGTACCGTGTTCTTCATGGTATCGGTGGCGACAATATCGGAATTATCGTCACGAACATAAGAGCTGACACAGTCCGAGAACAGACTGATGCTGACATTCCATTCCACCATAAAGTTACGACCTTCCTTGCTTCTCCAAACCCTAGCCACTCGTACTCGATCTTTCCCATGTCTTTGCTCAAAGTTGAATCCTTCCAATTCGTTTTTTGCCATTTTCTTTTGGTCTTGAAGGAGTGATGAGTTTTGCTCTATTCAGGCGGCCCTACCACCATGTGGCCAAAAAGACCAAGAAAAAGGCGTCTCTACGACCATACTGTAGTGCTGAGCGTACTAGCGTACTTATATAGGTAGAGAATATTATTAAAATACTGACACACCAGCAAGTTTCGGCTGAGCCACGGCGCCTATTTAGTACACAAATTAATAAGTGAGTGAAACAGGATAATTCAGCTCGACCATTTTGATTAATGAGCTCATAGCTCATTTAATTTAATTTTTAAACGGATAAAAAAGATTTTGATTATAATTGTTTTAAAAAATAGATTAAATAAGTTAATGTATAAAATAAAAGTATAAATAAGTTAAACAAATTAATTTAAATTAACCTATTTTAATACATAAATTAAATAAATTATATTTATTTAACCTTATTTTAAATGGATAAAAAAATATTTATTTAAACTCATATAAATTGGTTCAAACCTATTTATACCTTTGATTTAATCTATATTTTAAATGGATCAAAAAAGTTTTTATTGTAATTAGTTTAAAAAATAGTTAAACAAGTCGACCTATAAATTAAAAGTTTAAATGAGTTAAATAGATCAATTTAAATGGATACATCTTAATCTATAAATTAAACGGATTATACTTATTTAATCTATTTTTAAATAAATAAAAAAATATTAATTCAAACCTATTTTAAAAGTAAGTTAAATGATTATATACTTCTTGACATACGAAAAAATATTATTAAAAGAAAGAAAATAAATGGAAAACTAACTTTACAGAGTTAGTTAAAAAAGGATGACTACAGACAACCGAATTCCGATAGGGGTACCCTTAATTTAGGCGTGGTGGTAAATGTTATATTTCGTATCTATCCACAGTATAATACAAGATGGGGATTTTTTTCCTCTAAAATGTGTTGTTATATCTTTTATAACTTTTTAAATACACTAATAATATCAAACTATAACTTAATTATCATATAATTTTATAATATATAATATCTTATATTTTTATGCTATGAACATGGATCTTCAAATTCAAATATCCTTTTTTTTTCAATAATTATGAGAAAAAAATGAAAAACTTAATCTAAAAATTCTCTTTATATAGAGAGTAAGAGAGTTAGAGTTTTTGTAAAGTTTTAGTATATAATGTTTATAGAGAACAATTTTTTATTTAACACGTATACTAATACGTGGCACTCATTTAAAGTGCCCACTCACGTAGCGTGATACTTGAAACAAGGACAGCTCATTTTGACTCATTAGTGTATTTTTTGGTAGTCGTCACAGGTGCAGATACAGCTTGACACTCTCCTAAAATGTTTATTGGTTTACTATTTTTGATTGCGCTAAATTAATCCTCTAAAATCTTGTGACATATAATTAATATTGAGATTGTAAACAGATAGAGAACGTTATAATGACATTATATAATTATTTAAAATTTTAGTTAATCGTAACCATTAACTCATAAATAAAAAACAAAATTAAAAGGAAAAAAATCGAAAAAAATTCATTTCTCATGTACAGTCTTCTTAGGATATGTAAATACTTTTTTCTTTTCCCTTTTCAATTCAAGGATAAATAATAAATAATCTCCAAGTCATATTTTATTGCGAGGTCGTGACTTGTTAAACGTTATAAAGATTTTTTTGTGTTATTTTTAAGTATAAATAGAAGATAGATTCACGGTTACACCATTTTTTTTTTTTTCATTTCCTCATGCATTTACCTTTTTTTTTTTTGGTGGAAATTCCTTGCACGTTTACTTGATTGAGTGGAATAACTACTATAAAGGAATGAGAAAAGATTGTAATAAATTCTTAATAGTTCTTTCTATATTTGGTTGATAGGAAAATACTACTGTTATGTTGTTGAGTTGGTCCAATAATTTCAAGGAATAATGATTGAATAGTTGGAAAAAAGTATGAGAATTATAGTCATAATTTTATGATCATACTTTACGAGTTATAATTACGCATTTAATATTTATACTATATCAAAGATACAATAATGAATAATTTTTATTTTGATATGGTATGTTATACATTATATATTACTAAATATTATATAATTAAGTCACTAAATATTATCCATACTTACTATACAGTATTGAAATCTTAGTAAATTAATATAATATATCTATAATTGTACTATTATAGTTTGTTAATCATAACAAGTATTATAAAATGTCCTAACTCTTAAATTAATGTTTATTAAGTAATAAATATATAATAATTGTAATGATCCAACCATAATTCCTTTCATTGAGTTATTATCCACTTTAGCATGAAACGCCACTTTATCTTTTGGTGTAGAAAGTCACCCATTATGAAATTGCTTGGCCTTAAGCATATTTAACTTCAGAATTTCAATGAATGCCAAGCTGCTACATTAAAAGCCACATTGATCATTAGAGTCACATTACCTTTTATTTAAGGGGGTACCACATTCTATCCTCTTTGTGGAACTTATGTTACATTAGTTTCATTACATCTAAGATCACACTAGGTAAGGACTCTAATCTTTCACCTCATGCTTTAATACCACTTGTAAATGGCCCAATCAAAACTCCTCCTATTAAGTATTGTCTAATTTGATACGAAATGCAACAAGATTTTGTCATTTAGCACAGTATTTTCTTAGGAGATTATCCATTCTAAGATTACTTTAGAAGACATGAGTACGCTTAACTTCAAAATTCTAACTAACTCTAAGCTATCACATAAAAAAACACCTTAATAGTTAGAGTTGCTTCACTTTTAGAAGGTAGTATAATAGTTATTGGTTTTTAAATTAATATAACATGTCACATTTAATATATCTCTATACAATGAGAATATTTTATTTAATTAGATTACATGTCATTTACATTTTTTAATATTCATATTTATCACAGAAGCTTAAAACTTAAGTAAATGTAACTAATACAATTTTAATAAAATTATATTTAAATGAAAAAGGAGTACTTCAAGCATATACGAACATAGAGATACCTCTTTCTTGTATTTGTTAAGTCTTAATAGCGTCTCTCTCTTACTTATGTGTATTTTATTTTCTTTCCAATTTTTCTATCCTATTTGCTAAGTGCTAACTCTAGCACAGCAATGTTGAAAAAAAAATGAGAATATTTGCATTTACACAATTAAAATAATTAAGGAAACATGAAACGAAATCTTTTAACATAAAAGGAACATAACCAGAAATTGCTATAAAACAAAGTGAGGAGCTAAAGTTTAATTGAAAAAAAAAAAGAGAAAAATTTGCTAGTTCCCATTAATATTCTGTATCTTGTAAATTTTATAACGTATATATTACAAGATGGTTCAAAGGTAATATAAAATAAATTCCAATTCCAAAAATTTGAGAACCGACACATATAAAGTAAGGTTCAGAGAGGATCATATATCTTATTCATTTTATATCCACTTATCCCCTACTTACTTAAGTCCTTTATATGTAAGTTATGATGTTATTTAAATCCTCCATATTTGTATCTATAGATCTTTACATATACTAATGAACGATTTAGTTGGTGTAAAGATACAAACTTACCAACTTAAATAATTCACATAAAGTATTTGATTTTTTTTCAATATTGAGAAATGAGAAATTCGAATCTTGATTTATTCCAATAAGAAATCAGTGACTATACCACTAGGCTATAACAATCTTAATAAAGTATTTGACTTAATTTTAATAAAATTTAATATAAATTTAAAGAAAAATATATGACCTATTTAGAATAGAAATAATTGTTAAAACCATGTTTTTATTCAAACTTAAAACATATAAAATAAATAAAATCATCTAGTTATATATATAATTAATAAAATTATAAACTTATATAATTATATACCTAACTCACAGTTAAATTAAGAATTTATAGGTTCGTTTCAATTGAAAAAACAAAAAAATCATAAGAGTCCTGAATCCATGAATCGTGTAATTAACTGGCCGTTTTACCATCTAATGACTTATTTAAAATTTGCTTCTTGGGTTTTTCACACGTGCCCTGCATGTGAATTATTACACACTAGGTTGTGTCGTATTTAATATGGACTTCACACGAAGCAAACATATTTTGATTTTCGATAATTTCCTTTTTGGCGAATAGTCAATATTTTCTGTTCAGTAATTTCTGAATTCGTTAAGTCAAAAGTACTTCCTCAATTTCAGTACGCAACTGCTAAAACAGGAGACTAGGCGTCGATCCTATCCGTCACGAAAACTCATGGTAACCAAAACGCATGTTGAGCACTTAAAATAAAATTATAATAAATTCAAGCTTTTATTATTTTTCAGATCTTTTTTTTTTCAATTTTAAGATAAGGTCAGACAGCTCAACACTTATAATAAAATCTCAGTTTACCGGAGGTGAAAAAAAAAAAACTCAACATCTATCATGTTATTCAAAATTTTGTTATCACAATTAATTTTCGGTTCAAAAATATTTTCCTTGCCAAAAAGAATGACATGTCTCATTCCCATTTCGACAACTTTGCACATAGCATTGGACAATGATAGAGGTTTTTTATTTATTATTTTTTTTATCAAACCAACTGGAAATAAATCTATTAAAAGAAACAAACATCAGAAATGATATGTAGTGGTAGTTGATAGATTTTAGTTGTTCTTACGTTTTACAAAACTGCCAAAATACTAAGATTTCATTAATAGTGATATAACATAAATCAATTTAAATAACATGTATTAATACAGCTGGAGCCTTTCCCTAATACAGAGTCGCATATATATAGCTAATAAGTTGGAGATATTTCGAGTTTGTCTTTGCAAGTTTTACTTGTCAGATGCTAAAAGGCATGATTTCCTTTCACGTGCCTGTTGAGTGACCTTCTTGTCATCTTATTGTTGATGTCCCACCAGTCCGATCCGAATATCTAAGGCAGCTCACCGCCTAGAGCTGTGGACTAGGGGACGTCGACAGCGATTCAAGGGCAAAAAAAAGTTAGAAATTAATTCAAGGAAAAAGGAAACAGAAATAAAATATATAATTAAATAATATTAAAATTTTCAAGTATTTTCATATGAATTAGAAAAAATTATTTTCTGTTCCTACCATTTAATATATTATTAATAACAATAGAAAAAATAAATACATCTTTAAAGCATCTATCAAGAGGTGCTTGTAATAATATGGGACTATTTGTTATCTTTTCATATTCTTTCTGATTAACAGCAACTCAAATTAGATGTGGTTTTAAATAAATAAATAAATATAAAATCCTTAGACTCTTTTCAGAAATAGACCAAAGACTGAGATTCTTGAGCTTAAACTTCTCTTCTAAATTTAAATAAAATATAAGAGGCCGATTTACAGGTCTTACCCGGGCCGAAACCGAAAGTATGGGGCCGGGTTCAGCCGGTTCGGATAACTGATAAGTCAAAGTTCGAGATTGGGGGTAAAAAAAGTGATCCTGTGGATACTTCCCACCGGAACGAGGATACTGGATTTCCGTGTCCGTGTGCTATGACGAGTATTTATTGAAAGGTCGATGTCTTTAGTAATAATAAAAATTGGAAATGGACGGCTATTTTTTGGCCTTTTGTTCATCGCGACGTGTGTGTCTGTGTGCGTTCCCTTGTGTTTTGTATGGGTCGGTCAGAGAGCAGGTAGCATCCACGGTGGAAGCTGAAAATTTTGAAGATAAGATATAAAATTCCAACTTGATAAGAGTTTGTAAATATACACCATTCAGAGAAAAGGATCCTTTCATTAATACACGACACATACATATATATATATATATATACATAACATGTAAGTTGTCAAAATCATAAATTAATAATACCATTATATGAATTTATAATTTTATAATATTTTTCTTAATTAGAATAGATATAAAATCGTCTATATACAAATATTTAACAGAATTATGAATTTTAATATACGATTATATAAATTTACAATTTTATCAATTTTATATGGTTTTATATGTTCAAATAAATAATAAAATCGTGATTTTGATAACTATTATTATTAATTATATTGAAATAAGTAATAGTGGTACAAATTAACTTCAACAAGGTTGTTAGGTCTAAGTTCTTGTAGCGAAGCTGGGACAAACATAGAATTATACAAGTGGAAGAGCCGAACTTATCTTAATCAAGTCAATATAAAGATTGGTTGTAGAAAAAAAAATTAATTTGTTATTATAATTATATTGCACCTTATATATTACTTTTTTTTTAAGGGGAGGAGGGGCGAGGGTGCTTGCAAAAAAGAACATCTTATATAATATTAGTAGACAATGCATATGCAATATGTATGTAAAAAAGAAAAAAAAAAGAAAATTTAGACTACCTAATAATATTTGTTAGGAGAAATAACAAAAATATTAATCATAAAGTCGATGAGAATACTTTAAGAGTATACTCACATGGTGGATTGAAAATGTAAGAAAAAAAAAACCATTTAAACTTTTATCTATAATCTATAATATAAAAGCCACATACACCAAATTTTGATATTATCAAAATAGCCCATTATTGATAGGTTATTTTTAATATGGACCCTAAGCCCAGATTAACCTATATGAGATGTAGTCGAGCTCCCATAGCCTGATCCAACCTTTCCATACCTCTAATGAGATCCTAATAACTAAGCCACCATAGTCAAGCATTAGGAAGCTCTACTAATATCCTAAAAAGTGGCATCAAGTCATTAACCATAAGTTTGACTTAATAAGAATGAAGACCTCAGAGCACTGGAGGCTTAGGCTCTCTAGTCTAAATTGGCTAGCTCCAACCTAAGTACTCAAATGAGGATCAAACAACAAGGGTAGCGTAGTTCAATCTCGTACGATTAGCCTTCTTGAATAGGAGCTGAACCTAATTTTATGATTCAATTGCTTTTTTTTTTCCCTTAAATCTTAATCTTACCTTACAATTTGATTCATAATTTTCTTAAACATAAAAAATCGGTTGTGTTTGCAACTCGAACTAAAAATCTCAACGCTTTTCCATCTCAAATTTAAATGAGATGGTTAACAACTCAATTTGACTTGACTTGAGAAGGATGAATATGATTATTGACGGACAGACTCAGCAAAAGAGACAATAGTAAGAAGGACTGATTGCTTAATAAAATACGACACAACAAAATACACTGATCAGATCGACAAGACATGAGACTCAACAATAACAATTGGACAATTCAGATTTGCCATATTGCTGTTGGATTACCTATTGCAATTGCTAATATGAAGTACATTGTAGTTTCATAGCTTCTTCGTATACTGGATTACTTCAATAGATTTTTCCTTTAATCATCAATTTGACTTTTTAATATCCACCGAAATACCTTCTCCAAATATAATGAGTTTAATGAAAACGTATTATCTCCTCCGAAAATCACATGTCTTCCATTTCAATATACTACTTATGATCACTCAACTTCGATAATATTATCCACGGATAATTTGTATATCAAAATACTATTGATAGATATCTCGACAAACGTTTTCATATATAGTTGGCATGCATTTGTTTCTCCCAATTCTGTGAAGACAATTTATGCACAAATCTATCTTGGTATCATTCCAATCCAATATTATTCTAGAAATTTACAGTCACTTCTCTAACTCTTAAGGCCTCATTTACAACATCCAATACAGAGTTTCGACCATAAGTTTGATTCTTAATTAACTTAATCATAAAATTGAATATCCATAAAATAATCTTAAAAAAAATACATTTAAATCCTTATATGTTACTAGTAGATTCACTACTTACTGATATTCTCTTTAGTCTCTTCTTTATAGATATCCACAAACTTCTCATAATCTACCATCAGTAACTTTCCTTTTAAATTCCATTTCCATTGTATCTTACAGTTCTATGGATTAATATCCTTCCTTCAATATAAATTCTAACTGATAGGTAACGATAATCTCAATCACCTTAAATCATTTTCCATTCACTAGTTTCTAACTTTATAGGAAATGAATACCTCAATATCATCATTGTACTTGCATTTTATCCATTTGTATATTCTACAGTGAAGGTACTCATCAAGCAATCCTTTTTTTTTATTCATACTTATCATCATTTAACTAAAATCAAGAAAGAGTCTTTCAATGAAATCACTACTTATCTTCAAATCACTTTAAGCTCGAATCCTTGAATACTATCTGTGATCAACATTCCTTATCATAACTAGTTTACTAATAGATAACTATCTCATAAAATTTACTTTTTAGAGAGTTATACATTTCCAGATTGATCCTTAAAATAATTAAGTAACTGTTGATCAAAAGTCATAATCATCTCCAACTTGTTACTGTAATTCCATCTTCACCATCACTTATTACTCATCTTACTACTATTTTAGGGTGTTTGGATACATATTCGGTTATAGTTTACGTAGCAATCTTATTTCATTTCTTATGTATCGTTTAATAACTATCCATCTTATTTACCACTTATAAGTACCATATAATGATATCATTGTACTTACCTCAGCACTATATAAAAATCTCTTAATCTATTTCATATTCATTTGGCCTCATTCACATTTAATTATCACTCCAAACTATAATTCTCCAATTCATGATTCACTAAAGGCCTAAGAATTCTTAATTTGATTGTAGCCTAATAACATTATTTCTTATATTGTTCTTACACATATAAATGACTTCTAAAATTAATCACCAAAAATACATTTTATCTTTTTACACTCCTGGCTATAAATATATCAATAATCATTGCATTTATACATGTCTAAAAGAATACGCTTCATCGAAAAGTACCATTACATCCATTAAGAGATCGTTAGGATATCCATATATATGAATAACTAATGCAGGATTAATTCCAATTCTTAAGAACACATGATTAACTATCATACCATATCCAAAATTCAAATTACTTATAACAACTATTCATTCACAAGAATTCCACCACATTTGTCTTCTAATTAATTCAATATTATTTCCACTTGTTGATTTAGTACCTTATACTTCCGTAGGAAAATCAGAAATAATGATCATTTCATATACCTTATCATTATCAGACTCCTTATTATCATCATCATTCATCATCTCTTATATAGCATTCTTGTTCTATATAAGATTTACTTCTGAATTAGGTTTTGATTATACCTCTAGTATAGGTTCTGATTCATTTTTGAATCAGTTTCTAACTTTTCCCTCTCAATGTTTAGTCTTCTTAGAATTCACTTCTATACCATGCTTTATTTTACTTCAAATTATACTACCTCATATTTATACTAAGTACCAAGTTGAGGTCATCTCAGAAATCCTATAAGTTTCGGATTCACCTTAATTTTCAATGTATCTCACCATATCTCTTCTTATTCCAAATTCAAATTTATTTCCACTATTGTTTATGAGTCTTATTACTTCATCACATCTTACCGATGACAACACAACTTCATCAACAACTTCTTAGGCATTTCATCCACAATATTAATATATCCCACCAATCGGTTCTATCAATATTCTTTACACCTCAAATCTATATTAACTCAAAAAATTTCTTCATTCAACCTAAATCACTTAAATAAATCACCAATTCTTACATATATAAAGCACTTCCAGAATCGGTCACCTAAGATACATCCAATCCCCTTTTATATTTTACTCATAAGGGTATAATACATTATGACATATGTACATATCCAAAGAATACACATCCATCAATGAGCACTACAATATCTATTACAAGATCAGTCGGATCCTAACTTATATGAATAGCTAATCATATGATCAATTCTAACTCCTAACAAAATATAACCAACTAATATATTATATTCATTATTCAAATCAACTATTACCTCATATCTTGTATTCTCATGCTATATATAGTCTACTCCAACTAATCTAGGAAAATGTAAAAGCTATTCAATAAACTTTTGGGGTTAATCATCTAAAGATATACGATATGCTAGTTGCAGTACAAGTCATATTAGTAGAATGGGATATCTCTCTTCTACGGCTACTATACATATCTTACTAGCATTATTTAAGTTATAATCCTTCACTTCCAAATCATCCTTATTTTTCCCTATTATGCTAAAACTCAAATTGATCTCCGTTATTGTCCATAAGTCTCATCACTTCTCATTAATTACAACACAACTCCATTAACTAGTTCTCCATATCTCAATTTTGGATTAAATCAAAGGTTCTCCTTCATTCCACTTGAATCACCTCCACTATTCACCAATTTCTCCATATGATCCAATCACTAGAGTTAAATTTTGATTAACGCCTATCTCAGTTTAGCATTATAATCGGTACTTATCCTATAATTTGTAATACGATACTTTAATATACCTTTATTTCCATTCACTCTCAATGTATTCCTAAAATGTCTAACTCTTTTAATTTTTCATTTCAAAGCGAGTTCAGTAGAACTTTGCTCTAATACCAATTTAGAACTGTCATGCCCCGAAGCGACAGAGCTGTAACATCCCCTCCGTGTAAACCATCCTAAGATAGAAGTTGGCCTTACAACCGCTATCTTAGACCTGATCTACACAAGGCATCCACGAATAACCTGCTTTGAAGTAAACAGTTTGTAATTTAAATAATTCATTTACCTAAAAAAGTGAGAAAAGTTATATTTAATCACTATAATTCAATTATTACATTATTCAGAAATGAAAAGTAATAACATATGTGTTGATTCTTCAATATTTTTCCTCACTCCCTAAGATCTAGCAGTTGCTAGCTTCAGAGTAGTTATTGCCGTTTCTTAGCCAGCACCTGTACGACGTCTATAGAGATATGAGCAACCACAGCTCAGTAAGTTAGGCTGGAGGACTTAAAACTATACCATACACACAACAAGGTTTTCAATCACTTATTAGGTGCAATACATATGCAAGCAAATGCCATCGCACGACGTTATCCGGCCAGTCATGAGATTAGAAAAATTGCGCCCGCTCTAATCCGGGTTGAGGAGTTGCCGTTAATGCAACAGCTCATGACCAAACCCAGGCTTGTGTAATGGAGACCTTGCTCCTCCCGCGATTACCTTCGAACCACTGTCTTCATCCTCGCCGCGACCTCCTCTCCTGTCACATAGTTCGACTGAGGATAAAGAAGGGATCATTTTGCAATCCTGCGCTATCCCTTTCGAAAGGGTCAGTATTTGGCCGGAGAGTCCCAAGTTCCCCTAACGGGTTGCCATGCATGTCCGATTATGATTACTGGTCATATATTTGATTAAGTCTAGTTTAAGGTGATCAATCATTTCATGCAAATCATACAATACATGCTAAAGCAATAAACACAATCATAGCATCACCCATAATCAAGCACATGCACATATCCAACTATCTAACAAGCACAACCAAGCATAATCTCAAGCCTCCCAAAATACAGCATTGTATTAATCCCAACTAACCTCGACTCCTCGCTCACTCACTCGAGGTCCGATTTGCTCAGGCCATCGCCGATCATCCTTATAACACAAACGTGGTTTCAATTTTCATATAATGATTATAGGTTCATTTTATCCTATAACGCTTATTGTTAGGTGCCACGCCCCGAAGCGGCAGAGTCGTAACAGCCCCGCCGTATAAACCACCCTAAGATAGAAGTTGGCCTTACAACCGCTATCTTAGACTTGATCTACACAAGGCGTCAACGACTAACCCACTTTGAAGTAAACAGTTTGTAATTTAAATAAATCATTCATCTAAGAAAGTGAGGAAATATATATATTCACTATAATTTAGTGATTATAATTATCATTTGCGATGTTTCTCCGAAATATATTTCCTAGTTATTACATTATTAAAAAAAAAAACAAGAATTTCTAAAGTAAAAGCTTAAACCTTAAAAATATATGTTTGTTCTTCAATATTTTTCCTCACTCCCCAGGATCCAGCAGTTGTTAGCTTCAGAGTAGTTGTTGCCGCTTCTTAGCCAGCACCTGCACGACGTCTATAGGGATGTGAGCAACCACAGCTCAGTAAGTTAGGACGGAGGAGTTAAAACTATACCATACACACAACAAGGTTTTCAATCACTTATTAGGTGCAATGCATGTGCAAGCAAATGCCATCACACGACGTTGTCCGGCCCGTCGTGAGATTAGAGAAATTTCGCCTGCTCTAATCTGGGTTGAGGAGTTGCCATTAATGCAAAGTAGCTCACGACCAAACCCAGGCTTGTGTAATGGAGACCTTGCTCCTCCCGCGACTACCTTCGAACCACTGACTTCACCCTCGCCGCGACCTCCTCTCTTATCACGTAGTTCGACTAAGGATGAAGAAGGGACCATTTTGCAATCCTGCGCTATCCCTTTCGAAGGGGTCGGTATTTGGCCGGAGAGTCTAAGTTCCCCTAATGGGTTGCCATGCATATCCGATTATGATTACTGGTCATATATTTGATTAAGTCCAGTTTAGGGTGATCAATCATTCAATACAATTCATACAATACATGCTAGAGCAACAAACATAATCATAGCATCACCCATAATCAAGCACATGCACACATCCAACTATCTAACAAGCACATGCACACATCCAACTATCTAACAAGCACAACCAAGTATAATCTTAAGCCTAAAAAATACAGCATCATATTAATCCCAACTTACCTCGACTTTTCGCTCACTCACTCGAGGTCCGATTTGCTCAGGCCATCGCCGATCATCCCTATAACACAAACGTGGTTTCAGTTTTTCATATAACCATTATAGGTTCATTTTATCCCATAACGCTTATTGTTATGTTTTATTTAGGGTTTAAGATACCTAATTATCTAGGTCTTAAGTCTTTTACAATTATTCTAGGTTTAGGATTAGGTTCGGGTTCGGTTTCTGTATCGATTTCTAAATTTGATTCTAGTTCGATTTCTAGGTACTGTTTTGTACCCGGACCCTAGAAATTTATTTCAACTCATAATGTGAAACTAACCACATTATTTCCAAATATCCTAAATACGATCACTACCCCTAGTCAGCATTTTATTCCATCCGGTACACTTCAATCCGTATTAGTATACCGAATTTACTCATGTTGTGAGAAATTTTTACATTTTTCATATAATTACCTAAAATTGAATTTTGTTTCAAATTTGTTATGTTCTGATTTTCATTATTTTATTATCTAATTAAACCTAATTTTTCCATATTTATTAATTTTCAATTCTACATATTTCTAATTTTCTACATTTACCACATAACTCCTTCATTACTTACACTTAACACTCCATAGACTAGGATCAGATTTCCACATCAGAGATTAACATCCCTAAACATCTAATTACTATCTAAATCTGTAATTAATATCCTAATCACCTAATTAACTCCAAATTACCCAATTTTTCCATCATTTTAGGGCTAAAAATTAACTTAAAAATTTCTAAAATTAAATTTAAAAAAATGGCTTCATAGCACTGTTCTATATCTCATGAACATCCTACAGAAAAAAAATTGAGCTCCAAACTACACTCCTAAGGTCATTTATTTCTAAACCGAAACATACTCGGTTTTGCATGATTTCTTAAGGACCATATATTACGGGGTATGTTTTCAATAAAATAATATTTTTCCTACAAACTACATACAAAAATATCTCAGAATAACAAAATTCATAATTTTCTAATAATATTTACTATTTTTACAAAATTACACAAAAATCAGGCTGAAAATCGGACTTACCGATCTGGGTGGCTTCAGCCACCGCCAGCCACCGTGGCATTTTCGGCTGGCCTGGACGATTCCACTACCTTATGGTGATGGTGGCCGTCCACTTCCAGCTGCTCGTCTGGTGGGGGTTCCTTTTAAAAGCTCTAACTGCACAGTTTTTCTTATTTTTTTTAACTCGAATTTTTCTCTCAATTTTCGCCTCTCTCTATTTTTATTACTTTCCAAACTGCCCAAATGAGCTCTATGATTTTTCTTGCTATTTATAGGGATTTAGGGGATTTATTATGCATTAAATGTGACAAGACAATTGCCTTATCCCTTAATTTTTGGCTTTTGTGTTGTTTTAATTTAATTGGCCAAATTTTTTATTATTTTTCCTAGCTGCCACAACCTAATTCTGGATCATTCATGATTTTTCCTGATTTTTCTTTATTTTTTCTTAATTAATTATGAATTTTCTTTAAGTATTTATTATTATTTTAGCACATTTCGCATATTTTATGTAATTACACGTATTTATACGTACATGTAAATTCATATATAGTATCAATAAGTATTCACAAATATTATTTAGGTCATTTTATGATTTTTAGTATACATATAATTTATCTCTAGCGATTCGTCAATTATCAAAATACATTTTACGCATTTTCGATAAATGACGCGTTATATAATTAAAATTTGAAATTTTTATAGTCTTTTATTTTATTACTTATTTTCTTAAATTCAAGTTTACGGGGTCATTTTTACTAATATTTCTCTCAATAATTTATAATTTGGGATTTGATCGGATTCGTTAATCGATCGTCCAAAACTTAAGTTCTAAGTTCAATCTTACGGTTAATTGGCTTAGCTTTGGGGCTTAGCTCTGGGGCTTAGCTCTGGGGCTTACATTAGGTTTTGTTTAGAGTTTAATATGCCTAATTATTTAGGTCTTAAGTCTTTTATAATTATTCTAGGTTTGGGGTTAGGTTCGGGTTCGGTTTCCACATCGATTTCTAAATTAGGTTTTAGTTCGATTTCTAAGTAATGTTTTATATTCCAACCCTATAAATTCGTTTTAACTCATAATGTGAAATTAATCACATTACTTCCCGATCTCCTAAATATCATTATTACCGCTAGTCAATATTTTATTTCATTCGGTACACTTATATCCTTATTAGTATACCGAATTTACTCCTGATGTGAGAAATTTTTACATTTTTCATATAATTACATAAATTCAAGTTTTTTATCAGATTTATTATATATCCTTATTATTTATACAATATCAATTTTCATCCTAATATTTTCTATTTATTATATTTTCAAAAATTACATATTATGCATTATTGCCTATTATGTACATAATGTATTTCTAATATTTTTATCACTTTAATTACCATCCCTAAACATCAATTGTTATTTCAAAATATCTAAATTCATCCTAAATCAGATTTTACTCCTAATTTCCCTAATTTACAAAATTAACTTAAAGTTAACTATTTTTTTTATTAATCATTTACTACATAATTAACCTAATAATTACATTTAACACCCTAAATGCTACAAGTATCATATTCCATCAGATTTCAACATCCTAAAACATATAATTATTCACTAAATCAGTAATTAATCATTTAATTACTTAATTAACCCTAAATTACCCATTTTATGCCTCATTTTAGGGCCTAAAAATTATCTAAAAATTTCGAAAATTAATTTTTGAAAACAGCTTTCATAGCACCGTTCTATATCATCTAAGTAATCTACACAAAAATTTTGGGTTCAAAATTACACTCCTAAGGTCATTTATTTCTAAACCGAAACATGCTCGGTTTCGTACGATTTCTTAAGAACCCTATATCACGAGACATATTTTCATCAAAATAATATTTTTCCTAAAAACGCATACAAAAATATTTCAGAATAATGAGTTTCATAATTTTTTAAGAATATTTACTATTTTTACAAAATTACACAAGAATCGAGCTGTAAATCAAATTCACCGATCTAGGTGGCTCCGACCACCACCGGTGGCCATGGGTGTGTCGGCCCACCTGGGCGTTGCCACCACAGTGTGGTGGTAGTGGCCGTCCACCCCCAACTGCCCGTCGGATCTGGGTTCTCCTTTGTGGCTCTAATTGCACAGTTTTCCTTTTTTTTTTCTTTGGTTTTTCTCTCAATTTCGCCTCTCCCTAATTTTCTTTGATTTATAACTGTCCAAATGAGCTTCTGAATTTTTCTTGCTATTTATAGAGCTTTAGTGTAATTATTGTGCATTAATTAGACATGACTTTGCCCAATTTCCTTAATTTTTGGCTTTTGTGTTATCTAATTTTAATTGGTTAAATTTTATTTTGTAGATTCTGACCTGCCACGACCTGATTTGGATCATTATTGATTTTTCCTGATTTTTCTTGATTTTTTCTTAATTAATTATGAATTTTCTTTAATTATTTAGTATAATTTTAGCACATTCCGCGTATTTTAAGTAATTACGCGTATTTATACCTACATGTAAATTCATATATAATACAAATAAATATTCCTAAATATTATTTAGGTTATTTTATAATTTTTAGTATACATATAATTTATCTCTAGCGATTCATTAAGTACCGGAATGTATTTTACGCATTTTCGATAAATAACGGTTATATACTTAAAATTTGAAAATTTTGTAGTCTCCTATTTTATTACTTATTTTCTTAAATTCAAACTTACGGGATCGGTTTACTATTATTTCTAGCTTTACTTTATGATTTAGGCTCAATCGGGTTGTTCAACCGATCGAAACCTCGGATTGCTTAGTTGTGGGGCTTACACTCGATACGGAATACATTATCACATGTGTATGAAGATATAATATAAGATTAGTCACGATCCTAACTCATAAATATACTCGTACCATATAGTATTAATGTAGGTCCTCCCCAATACCTTAGTAACTAAGTAACAACCTAGATCTACCTAGATCGTTTCTAAGTGTAACTTTAATCAAGTCATCATTACGGAAGGATTATCAAGGTACCACTCTAAAGTATAGTCTTCCTAATCCTTTGGGCCTACCTAAGTGCAATTAGCACAACACAATTAAGGTTAAATAATTTATTAAATTCGATTCATTTCCCTAATTAGCATCCATACAACATAAGCAAGTATCCTATACCTAGTTTCATCAACTCGCTAGAAACTAAAATAGTAAACTCTTTAGAACCTGTCATAACACAAACACCAAAACTCAGTTCATGACCCATACATAAACTAGAACGATACCCCTAGTCTTAGACCCTAACTTATTTAACATCACCCTTTAACCTAAAGTCACAACCCTCACACACTTATAACTCATGATACTAAAGGAACCTAGGATCACTATGCTTATAAATTGATTTGCAAGTTGTTTCGAATGAAGATTTGTGTTTGAAAAGGTTAAGGAAAGGGTTTAGGATAGGGAAAAAAATTGGGAAAACCTCATAAAACTTAAAGAAATGTCGTTGCAAGAATCATAAGTCATAATGTCCGGATGCTAGTTTAATTGGTGTCTAGTTGCCTTGATCCAAAAGGAGTAAAATGCTCCCTAGCGTTCAAATGCTAAGGGCGATGGTATTTGGACACTTGGCTTAAGTATACATTTTTCTACAGATTGCATCGACGTTTCATCCCCCAAATCTCCACCACTTTCTACCATTTTCACAAACTACCACTCCCAACTCAATTTCCCTTCCATGTCACATCTCTACAATAAATAAAACAACCCACAAACACTTAAATACCACTAAAACTTAGATCAACAATCGAAATTCTTATGAACAAAACTTAAACACAAAATCGTAAAGCCTTCAACAACACTTTCCTTTAAGGATCCTAAGACCCGCACTTTTGCCATCATATACATACCATAGGTGTTGCGAACTGTGATCAAGAACATATAAGGCCGATCAGTGGATGGTTCCAAGCTGTAGAAATCTAGAAAGAGTTAATGGGAAAAATGTGTGAAAGGAATGAATGACCAATGAAAAGTAAGCAAAACCCACGAATAGCTCTAAAGGATATGACGCACCAATTGAACTTTTAAGGACTCATGACGTAATTTAATATGACGAATGAATCAATTCGATGAGGTTACTTGCCACCTAGCCTTACTCAAGGGTTAGGATAAAAGTAATACCAGGAGTAAAACAGCAAAGTGTTTGCATTGGGAAGGAAAAATACTTAAGTGTATTAATTGTAATCTATCCTATCTATTGCTTACAAATACAAAGAGTATTTATACTTAAGAATTTAGGGCAACTTGCCTAAAAGGGAAAAGATAAAATGGGGGTTATCCTGAAGTAATAATGTATAGCAATACAAAAGGGTAAAAATGAATATTCACAGAAATAATAATTAGAGGGGTGGATTCCACACGTAGTCCTATACATGTAAGAATACTATATTAGCGAGGTTGTTAGAAGATGCGGATAAAACAGTACAGCTAACTGGCTTATTCAAGCAAAGATAGATTATATAGTCCGAAGTCTCTCTCTTAGCATGGCAGCAAGAGTGATGGCTCAAGAGCAATGATCCCAAAGTGTAATTAACCATCTCTATTTGGTCGTTAGTTTGGGGGTAACATGAGGTATTGAAGAATAAGTTGGTCCCCAAACAAGGCCATAAGATTGTCTAGAAATGGTTCAAGAACTTTAAGTCTCTGTCAATGACTACACTTCTTGGTACGTCGTGTATTTGCGCAATCTCCTGTAAGAAAAGAGAAGCAATAGCTGAAGCGTCGTTAGTTTTGGTGCAAGGTACAAAGTATGCTATCTTACTGAACTTATCCACAATGACCATTACAAAATCTTTGCTTCGGGTAGTTTGCGGCAATTCGAAAACAAGGTCCACGCTCAATTCAGTCCACAACCTCGTTGGGATAGGTAGGGGCATTGCTCAATACTTGGTCTTCTTGCATACGGTATAACTTTTGACAACTTAGTACACATCTCTCCTCATTTTTGGCCAAAAGAATTGGCCATTTAATAGTTTACAGGTCTTCCTTCCTCCAAAATGTTCGGAGAGTCCTTCATTATGAGCTTCTCTGATTAATAACTCTCTTAGGAAACAAGTTGGAATGCACAGTTTCCCACTTCAGAATAAGTAGTCATTCTCCACATGGTACTCATTCACTGATCTTCCATTAATATATCGTGCAAGTATGGGTCCAAAGTGTGGATCATCAGAGTATTGCACCTTGATACTTATGAACCTAAATACCCAGGTTTGTAGTTCAGATAAAAGCGCGTGCCTTTTCGAAAGAGCATCTACAACTACGTCACTCTTTCTCTACTTGTATTTTATTACAAAATTGAATCTTTTAAGGAATTTAACCCATCTTGCTTGCCACTTTGACAACTTAGTCTGATTTCGGAGGTACCTTAGTGATTCATGGTTAATATATATGATAAATTCTCTCGGCAGTAAATAATGCTACCTACTTACAGTGCTTGGATCAATGCTAAAAGTTCCTTGTCATACATAGAGTAGTTCAGTTGTGGTCCTTAGAGATTTTCACTGTGTAAGGTAATTGGTCGGCCTTTTTGTATTAGGATAGCGCCTATTCCAATGCCTAATGCGTTGCATTCCAGTTAAAAAATTTTGTTGACGTTAGGTAGCATTAACATCGAGGTGGAGATCAATCTTTCTTTTATCTCGAAAAAGCTCATCTCCTCCATTTCTCCTCATCAGAAGTTAGTGTTTTTCTTCATTAGTTCAGTAAGTAGTGTAGCGAGGGAACAGAATTCTTGATGAATCTTTTATAAAATGAAGCTAGTCCATGGAAACTTCTCATGTTGGCACAAGTAATAGGAGTCGACCACTCAATAATTACTCAGATCTTCTCATCATCAACTCGTAAGCCTCCTTCATTGATTACATAGCCCAAGAATACCACTTCCTCCTAGCAAAAGCAACACTTCTTTAGATTGCCAAACATTCTCTCGGCACGGAGAATATCCAAGACTGCTTTGAGATGTTCATAGTGACTCAACGTATTGGTACTGTAGACTACGATGTCATCATAAGTACACCATGATACATTTCCTTATGAGATGTCTCAGTATATTGTCCATTAGTCTCATGAAAGTGTTAAGGGCATTCGATAAGCCGAAGGGCATGATCCTCTACTCATAAAGTTCATGTCGATTCTTGAAGGCAGTCTTCCACTTATCGCCTGGCCTCATGTGAATTTGATGGTAGCCAGATTTAAGATCAATCTTACTGAAAATCTTGGCTTCACTCAATTCGTCCAACATGTCTTATAGCCTTAGGATCGGATATCTGTATTTGATCGTGATCTTATTCATGGCTTGACTGTCTACATACATCTGTTAGGTTCCATCCTTTTTTGGTACTAGAAGCATAGGCACAACATAAGGGTTGAGACTTTCTCTGACGTATCCTCTCTCGAGCAACCAATTAACTTGGCGTTATAGCTTAGAAGCCTGCTCAGGGTTCATCCGATAAGCTGGTTTATTTGGTAGTGCAGTGCCGGGTACTAAGTTAATGCAATGCTCTACGCCTCAAGTTGGGTGCAACCTCTCAAGTAACTGCTTTAGGAACAGATCGGTATATCCATCTAACGACTCCTTGATCTCCTAAGGTAGCTTACCTCGCTCCTTTATTTCTAATAGTCGTCTTACCATCAAGAAGGTCGACTCATTAGCATTGATGGCTTCTTGGAGCTTAGCTTTACTCATCACCAGAGCCTTCTTTAATCCACGAGCAAGTTTTGTCTACAACATATTAATTTCTCTCAACGGCATTGGATTCAGCGTAATCTTCCTGTCATCCTTCTCAAACGTATAAGTGTTGTTATAACCGTCATGTATAACTCTCATATCAAACAACCATGTAGGAAGCACACATGGGTAGTGCGTCACAACGAATATGGTCGGAGTAGTTCCTAGTAATGATCGATAGTAATATTTGTCAAGTGACATGTACTGCTCTTTTCTTACTCAAATAGTACAACTTATATAGCTTTGGATGCGCAATAGTTGGCACCTTTAGTTTTGAAATAAGATTAACTGATGCCATATTAGTGCAACTTCCACTATCCACGATGAAGGCACATACCTGATCATTCACTTTATAGGTGGTATGAAATAAGTTCTCTCTTTGCTTCTCCTTTCGCGAAGGTTTCACATTTATAGTGCATTAGACAACCATAAGTAACTTGTCCAAATCTTCAGCAAACACGTCTTCCTCAATTAGCTCTTTGTCGGCATTTTCTTTCTCGACTAGAACCTCTTCTTCCTCAGGTGCCTCATCCATACTTTCTACTTTTAGCTTTGGGATGTCTCCTTTGATGACCATCATTCTTCGATTCGGGCACTAAGCAGTCATATGTCTAAGCCCTTGGCATTTGAAACATTTGATCTTGCTCGCCTTCCTTCTAGACCCTTACCCCTTCTCATAAGTTCAGGTTGACACTTCATTGTTGGATCGGTCTTTCTACTCCTCTTGGACATTAACCTTTCTGTTCGGCTTGGTACTTAGCAGAGCTCAGTAACTTCCCTATCCAAGTCAGCTAATCGATGTTTTGATTGGCACTCAGCCTTTTCTCTACCTCTCCACTCGTTAGGTAATCCTAACAGCTTCATCTATTGTGATGAATCTTTGAAACTCCACAATGTCCCGAATATCACCTCTCAGTCCAGTAACAAATCTTGATACAGTTTAAGCTGGTGGTTCCTCTACCTCGCAATAGATCGTGAGCATTTGAAACTCTTGAACATACTTGTGAATAGTTCGGCATCCTTGTCTCAGCTCCTAAAGTTGACTAAAAGTATCTTGAAGATAAGTTTCCAGCATGAATCTAATTATGAGTATTCTCTTCATATTGGGCCAAGTATTGATCTCTTGGTAACCCTCTCGTCTCCTCATCATCTGAAAATTCTTCTACCATATTACGGCATATCTAAAGAACTCAACAGTAGCAGTTTTCACTTTCTTGTAGTCCTTGTATTGATAGTAATCAAACACACGCTCCACCTTTTCTTCCCACTCCAGATATTCATTACCATTCCTAAATCCATTGAAACTCGAAATCTAAAGCTTCACATAGTCATATTCCCTGAGGATTCGTACACATTCTTCTTCAAAATAATCTTCTTCCTCATCTCCTATGTCTACTAAATCAATCCTTCTCCTCACTTGTCCACTTACTCCTCCATCTCAAACGGGTCGAGTTGGGTTTTGGCTTCTAATAGGCTGAGCAAATTATAGGGTGTTTTACGCGGCTTCAGTGGGTCGGTAAGACAATGCATGAATAGCTCAAGTTAAGTCTACCAAGAGGTTAACTACCTTATTAAGTCTCTCGTCAGTGCTTCTAGAGGTTCCCTAAAACTGTCATCTATGGTAAACAACTCTATTGTCATTTTCAGTACCAATATTCATATTTGAGTCAGTCATTCTTCCTTATAGATTCAAAGCTCAGATAAAAACTTTAGTAAATTAACAATTAATAACATAGTGCTCAAATGAACATAGTAACTTATTATGTTTTACACACGCAAAACAGAGTATAAAAGAACTTCAAAAACATACGTTAACTCAAACAAAAACCTCTGCTTTGATACTAAGATCTTGCCAATAGTAACCAAAAATAGGTAAGGCTGGTCGGTAGATGGGTCTAAGTTTGCAGAAAGCTCAAAAGAGTTAATGGGGGAAATGTGTGAAAGGAATGAAAGACAAACGAAAAGTAAGCAAAACCCACAAATAGCTATAGAGGATATGACGCACCAATGAAACTTCTGAAGACTTACGGTATAATTTGATATGACGTACAAATCAGTCCAGTGAAAATACTCATCACCTAACTTTGCTTAAGGATTAAGATAAAAGTAATGCTAGGCATAAAACAACAGAGTGTTTACATTAGGAAGGAAAAATACTCAAGTGTATTAATTGTAATTTGGCCTATTTACGGCTTATAAATATAAAGGGTATTTATATCTGAGAATTTAGCACAACTTAGCTAAAAGGGAAAAAACAAAATAGGGGTTATCTTAAAGTAGTAATATACAACAATACAAAAGGATAAAAATGAATATTTACAAAAGTAATAATTAGTGGGGCAAATTCTATACGTGGTGCTATACACGTAGGGATGTTGTATTGGTGAGGTTGTTAGACAGACAAAACAGTATGACCAGTTGGCTTGTTCAAGCAGGGATAAATTATGTAGTCTAGGGTCTCTCTATTTCGGCATAACGGCAAAGGTGATGCCGAGTAAGTGGTTAGGCATGAAGCAGGATTAGATGTTGTCTTGACTATCCGTTTCTCGACATTCTATTTGCGAGAGATTAGCATTAGTTCAACACGGCTTAAGGCATGACTCGGTAAGAAAGTACTAGGCTTCGATAAGAGTTTGCTAGAATAAAAGAATACATCTTGTCAAGTCTTCCAGTCCTCGAGCTCAACTGTGGGTTAAAGGGCCAATAGCTCAATTCCCATTAATAAGACCATCTTAGAACTACCTTAGGTTTGTTTTACCTACTATCCTACAAAGAAAAACAAGTTTCTAACAGAATTCAACTTGAAACTCAAAAGAAAACAATTTCTAACCCTTACCTTGAAGTCTTTTGCATTATACTATGTCATACCGCCAAAGATCTATAGTAAGATTCTCAATTAACCTCTTTAAATTCATTTTTCGTGCTGCCTTACCCAAAAACACGAATTTTTTATGTCATTTATATAAAAAATTAATAGAGAAAGAGTTTAACATGACTCACTTTTACTCTCTTGTGACTGATCTTTGTTAACGTACTGGGATCTCTTCTTGGTTAATGATACGCATAAGAACCTTAGCATATAGGCAACATAAGAGGGTTTGTGAAAAAGGGTTTTCCAAACCTTAACTACGGCTTTTATATTAGGGTCTACAACATTTTTTCCCATACCTAAAATGGCTCGCCTAAAATTTATAATACTACTTAAGCTCTTTACGTAAAATACTTTATTTTATTTATTTTCTTTTATTATTATTTTTCCCATTTTGCTGGGGGTGCTACCCCTACCTGCAACACAAACAAAACTTTTATCCTTGAAAGTTTGCCTATATTACTTATTAAGCTTGGATTTTCGATTTTCTATTATTTTATTTGATTTTTCATTTTCTAATTAATATTGAACCCTAACTCATTAATATTAATTCTTGACTAGATAAATTGAGAAATTCCAATTCTTTTAGAAAAACTTTTGGAGTCGTTACCTGACCACAGTTGAGGAAAAAAGAAATCGTAATTAATTGGGTGAATTGACTACAATTTAATTATCAGTCTTTGATTTTAATTTGATGAAAAGCAGAGAGTTCCAAATTCGAAAGCTAACTTATTAAACCTTAACGATTACCACTATCTATTTTGTAAAATTAGGTTTATTTTTCAAAATTGTCCTTTTTTAAATATTTTTAAGAAGATAAAATAAAATAAATAAAAACCTTAAGTTTTTTATAGATTTTTAACGCCGTCTCGAAAGTGCTTATGTACTCATAAGTTTTAATCAGACGATTATAGTTCTTTCAGAAAACTTTAGTGTGTTAATATATTTTAATTTTGAAAAAACCAACCAAGTTAATGTGTTTAATCAATTTAGTTTATTTAAAAAAAAAAATCTAAAGGAGTCGTAACTCTTGAGTAATTATATTTTATAAAAACTCTCTAAAAGTCCTATCTTTTAAAAGGTTTTTTTATTAATTTTTATTTTTTTAAAAATAATAGTTTTCTATGTGAAGAATTCTAAAAAATCTAATTATAAAAATTCCTAAACTAATATATACATATATATATATCTATATTATTACTATTAAACAACTATCTACATAAATAAATAAATAAAATATACTTAATCTATATAATAAAAAACTAATACTAAAAGAATCTCCTAAGCTAATATATATACTAAATAACTAAGGATCTAATAAAATAATAATATAATTATAAAGAAAATTTTTAAAAAATTTGGAGGACTGAACCTTAACTTTAACTATGCGGTGGAGTGCTGTTTGTCTTTGGTTGTGGATTGTTTGCGTGACGGTGAAGCTTGAATGTGCTCATGTGCGGTGTTGGACCGGTGGTGATGTGCTGCGATGGGGACGTGCAGTGGGTGATCAACGTGCGTAGGTGGTGGTCTAAGGACGGTGCAGTAGTATAGGTAGTGTGTGTGCCGATCGGGCATGAGTCAAAGTGCTGTGCAGTAGAGTGTATTTCGGCAACAGTGGAGAGGTGATGTGTGCAGCAGCGTATTGGAACATGGAACTAGTCTGTGTCGTAGCTGAAGTGCGTGTGATTAATCGTACAGGATGTGAATTACTGTTGTTCTGTGCTTGGGCGTGCAACAGAGGATTGGGATGTGGCCGTGATCAGTACGTGATAGAGTGGATAATGTCCTCCGGTGAAGTGTTATGAGTGTGGCTTGTTGTTTGTGTTTGGTAGGTGTTGGGGCTGATTGTGTAGATACAGCAAGCTACTGCCGTGGGCACGACCTAGATGAGGCGGTGCTTCAAGCGTGTTCTGCTCAGTCGTCGAGTTGGTGTTGTGCAGCAACGTGGATAGGAGATGAAAGCGTGCTGCTGTATTTGCGTATTTGCTTCGGTGAAGTAGCAGTATTGTCGTCGTGGGGTGTTGCTGGACGTGTGTTGACCGTGTATGGTTGGATGCTGCTGACCGCTTCTGCTATGGCATGCGCGCTAGACGAAGGATGAAGCGGCAGCAGTGGCGTGAAGTACTTGGTCTGGTTTGTCTTCGATTTAAGAGGCTGCTGTAGAAGTATGGAGCATCAGACTTTGGTCGAATAATTAGAGTTGCTCGGCGACGTTATATAGTACAAGGGCTGATCGGGTTCAGATTGCGACTGCTGCTATTGTGAATCGTGTAATGTGTCCTGATTAGTTGCAGCTGTCCGTATTGGAATTATAGGCGTAGCTGCGGCGTTCAATCGTAGGCATGTGAGGGAGCTGTTTGGACAAGGACGTGCTATGCTGACCGTTGTTGTGTATGGAATTTTTGTGTAAAGAATCCTGCAAGCTCCGGGATATGGATATGAGGATTGTTGGGTTAGTTAAGAGAGGGTATTTTTTGGCGAACGCATAATTGTTTTTTTTTTTTTCTTAAGTCGCACAATGGTATTTATAAAGTTAAAAAAAAATCTTTTAAATCATATAAATCATATCTGACTTAATAAAAAATCAAATTAGATTTAAATATTTTATATTGATTCAAATCCAATTTGATAAAATTAAATTAGATTTGAATTTGAAAAATTTTTATCGTACTAGATTCAAAAAATTTGATTAAATTTGAATCTTAGAAGCTCAATCGATTTTTTTAAATGAAAAAATGAAAAGAAAAGAAAATAAAATAAAAAATATATATGTGCCTAATGAAATTCAAACCCAAAACTTATACTCAAATACTTATTTATTAAGTCGTTAGTTTATATCTTGATACTTAGTACAATTAAATTATAATTAAATCAGGTGACTCTCTAAAATTATTTCAATTGAGCTAAAACTAATTGACCCTAGATTGTTTTTTTTTTCATTCTAAAAATCTACATTCCTAAAAAAAATATTTATGATTTTTCTTTTTTTTTTCCATTATTTTTGTATTTTTATCATTTTTCAATTTTTATTTTATTTTTTTAGTTTTTATTTTTGAATTAGGACCCTTTTAAAAAACTAAAATTATAACTATTAGGGGACAAAAATCGATTATTTACGTTACTGAAAGGAAAAACTCATAATACTTCCTTGTCTCTTCTTATAGCTCTCATAAATCTTATTGTTTCGCTTGATTGCTCCCTTATGTTTCAACATACTTGCTTACTTTATGATTTTAGAAATCTATCTTTTCATTTTCTCTTTAGCTCTCCCATTACCAAGTTGAATTCTCAAATCCTCCAATCTCTTACATTAGTTAAAATTTGAAATTCTCCATGAAGCCCCTCATATAATCTTAAACTCAATCAGTCTCCAATAGTAATACTTTAGTCTCCTTTATCTCAGTCCACTTACATCTAAAGAACTCAAGCTTGGTTTATTTTTCCTAATTCCACCAAGATTTAACTAGCACTTCTATAGTAACATTTATAGAGTAGCGTTTATGCAACTCTCATTTGTAAAATTTTATTATCCTCCTCACTTTTCCTATTTTATAAGTCTTCAGTTAAAATTTAAATCTCCATATGTCCTTCTCTATATAGACTTAGATTTCTAATTACGTTTCTTAGATTTTTCTGCCATTAGAACTGCTTCTCATTTATTTAAGTAGTGGAATTTTTTTCTTCCATCATCTAATTTTAGAATCATCCCAACTTGCTAATAGCTAAGTCTTCCAATTTACCATAAGATTCTTGGCCTATGACTTGCATGCACTTTCTTTCACCATACCTTACACCTTTTGGCCTTTGCATGCTAGATCATTTTTACCTTTGAAAGTTTCCCTTTGCATAGTTAAGCATTTATTACATTATAAGATTGAATTATTAAGTTTCCATTAGTTTCTTAAATCAAATATCTTCAGATTTTCTACAAACTCTCCATGTTAAGTGTAAATTTCTTCTAATATTTGGCATTAAAAATCCTACTACATTCATTCCTTAGTCCACTTTGATTTTAGTATTTAAGTTGGGATTACTAACCCAATACCATCAACTTATAACTAAATCTCCCAAAACAATAAAGTTGCTCTAAGCATCCTTTATCTATACAACTTTCCTTCGCTCTCTTCATTTTATCTATTTACAATCCTCCAATTGAAGTATGATTCTTCCAGTTTTCTTCACTGTATTGTCTTTACATCTCTAATTACAATCCTTAAATTTTCCCCATATGACTTCCAATAGTTTTCCTCATAATTAAATACCTAAGAGAAAACTTTTCCATATATAGAAACTTAAGTGGCTACTTTGCTTACTAATTTGCAACACTTCTATTATAATTACTTTTTAGTTCTGTCAATTCACATTACTCTACCCCTCCTCCCCACTACATTAAGTACTTATGTAACCATCTGAAAAACTTTTATTTATGCCACTTCTCATCCACTTACAATTGATTACAACACTGTTAACCTCTATTTTAGCCTCTAAAAGCCAATATACTTTACTCTATTATACACCTTCTTTACTCATCTTAACCTCATTATTATTACCATATTATTATTATTATTCTTACATACTTAATCCTATGATTATATTAATTGTTTTAATTTGTTCATTAGACTTAGGGGTTTTGTTGTTGCTATGGTGTCTATTGTTAGTGTAATTTCGCATCTATTGAAAGCTTGTGTGCTCTTTCTATGTTTTTAATTGAATCCAATAAATTTTATTAAGTTCAGCATTATCTTGTTATACTTCAACAAATTTATTATTCCTTGTTATTGTTGTTAATATATTTAATTCTTGATGAGGGGTTTGCCTTAATTAAATCCTTTATTTGTTCCACTTATACCTATTATTTATTAAACAACCTTGTTTACTTTCATTGTCTTTAATTGGCATCGGGTAGATCATATCCTTTACAACTCAACATAAGTACACATATGAACGGGGCTAATAAATATCATGATGACGCTAAATTGACTCGATAAAACCATACTAACACTTGGACTTGACACCGACTGACCAATTGACCAAACTTGTATCGACTTAACAAAACTAATATGATTGTATGGCATAAGAGGAAAGAAATATTCATCTGCTCCAATATAAGTGTACATAGGCTAAGTTTTTATAAGTCTTTTATTCAACCTTTTAAATTAGTTTTATGTTTTATATTCTAATTATCGGTTTTATGGTCTTCATTAATTTAGAATTAACTATGCCTACATAATACGGTTTTATGTTGCAATTGATTTCAATGTGTAATTGTTCACTTAGTATGGTCTAGTGAAGTAGTTTAGTATTTAGGTCTTATATGTATCCATCAGAGTTTTGCTATTTATGATTATTATTATTACTATTTGTTTATTTATTCTTTTAGTGAAGTCTTTGTGGTTATAAAGACCATACTTGTTTGCTTCTTGGTTCAATGTTTTATCTCACTCGTTTTAGATTTGTAAACATCCTTATATCTTTGATACCGGTATGCTTATTAGCATTATCATAATAGATGTTTCGATCAACTAAGAAGGTACTCGATTAACCTAGTAAGTATCTTAGTCCATTTTTGAGTCTATTTAGTCTTTATTGTTATCGAGTGTTATGAAGCATATATATAGTTTTTGGTGTGCAAATTACTATATATATTTGATTGTATTAAGCATGTACCTAGTTATAAATTTATTGATAGCTTCTCAAATCTCTTCTCCATTACCACTATAGATTACTATTTATATTTGAAGTTATTTTGTGCTTTCTTGACTTATTAATTATTATACAAGGCTTATCAAGGACAAGCTTAACCATATTGCACCATCACCCTTCATCTTACAACTCCTCTAACTCTAACCTTTCAACACTTGAAACCATGGAAGATAAAAGAAAAGCAACCCAAAAAGAAAGCACAATCAAATCAAGTCAATATATAGATATTTAAATACATAAACGAAACATAGTTATAATGAATAAAATATGAAAGGAAGACATATAAGGTAAAATAGCTAAGATAATGATTTATTTTGGCTTTAAACGAACTTCTTATTTTACCCATCTTGTCATCTCAGCGTCCAATAGATTGTTTCCTAAAGGTTCATAACCTATAACTTTTATGATTGATCATCCTAAATTGTTCTACGATTCACTAGCCCTAACTTTTCTATGATCCATATCTAAGGTTTTGACACTACTTTAACTGTAACACCTTATATCCCAAAATGCTAAAAGCTACCACGTGTCTCTATAATCTATTGACACATCATGCATCTAAATTTAACCTACGAGCTTGTCCACATACATAAGAATTCTCAAAACCTATATTATTTCCATAAAATAACATAGATGTCTATAACATCCTTAGGCCATAAGTAGTACTGAATGATTGACATTCTCAAGTTTTTTATTCAATTAAAGATAAGTTCAACATATTTCAATAACTTTTGTCTTAATAACAAAACTCAAACCTCTTAAACTAGCCAAACTCGATAAATAACATGCTTCCATCAACTCCAGCAGGAGAAGTATTAGGTGACTTTTCATGACCCATGATAAACTGAACTAAATAAATAAAATCTTGACAATACCTTTTAGCCACTTTCACACCACCACTCAAACTATACAGAGCCATTAGCATCATCTTAACAATATTCACAATACTTTGTTGCATTACTGTAATATTCAAGTCTTGGTACTAAACCTCAAGATTTCCATAATTTGTACTTACAGCTAAAAATGAAAGATGGTGATAAAGACCGAAGCTCTGATACTAATATGATAAGAATCAAAAGATCGATTTAGAAAGAAATGACAGCAGATCTCGAACGAATAGGAATGGGTATTCAAAATAAAATAGGTACGAATAATAGGAAGGTTTTGATGGTGAATATGAATGAATATAACTCACCAAGATACAAATACAATCAAGGGTTTGAGCTCGAAATAAAGTCTAATACAACTCACGAACACTAAATGTTGCTCGGGGTTTCATATGAAGGTTAGATGCAATCCACTAACCGGTTCAAATGAAGGGGTTTATCGCAATCTGAAAACAAAATTGATAAGAATGCAGGGATGATTAAAAAGTCTAATCAACACTCGATAATCCGGTAAATGCTAACTCAAGTATAACCTTTCTCAAAAGAGGAAAGTTTCACTCTCTGTATATATCTCTGTATATCTTTCTTTGTCTTCTTAGTCAGTGTATCTATAAAAATGTTACTATTTATAGTAAGTCTTAAACTCTAGTGGTAAAATTGTAAATAATGTGCAAAGCCTTAAACCTTAAAATATTGGGCCTATAAATAAAATGAAAGAAAACATATACAAGAATACAAAACTATGCGTTTTACAAGACTCAGCATATAATCACTTGGCATGAAGTCACTCGGTATGTCCTAGGGGGAATAATATCCGAACCGAATGGGGTGAACAGTTGGATGTCTGGGTCCGAGAAGGGGTCTCTAACATCTTGTGTATCTTAGTTGAGACACCAAAGAGGTTGGCAAAGAATTGCTGAGTCATAGAATCGATCGACATAAGTCTCTCTCTAATGTGTTAAGTGGTTCTTTGGTTCCGATTACTCGGCTGTGTGATCTCTCAGCATTTTAGCTGATGACAGACCTAATGCTGAGTGTTCATCTTCCTTTCTCTCGTCCTTTTGGTTGTAGTTCGACCTCAACAAGCATTGATAGGCCTTGACTTAGATGTGGTCGAAGGCTAATTCCCATCTGATGGGATAAGCTAAAGCTCAGTACAAAATACACAATCACATGTGCGTGAACATACAATTCCAACCACACACAAATATGGAGTGCAAAATGCATTAAACAACAAGTTAATTATCTTCATTTTAATCTAACAAGCAATATAGGGGTATTTTTTTACCCAGCATACATAAATATAATTGTATCATATAGTATTGGTATGGGTCCTCCCTAACACCTTAGTAACCAAGTAACAACCTAGATCTTCCTGGATCTTTTTCAAGTGTAACTCTAATCAAGATACCGTCGCATAAGGATCATCAGGGTACCACCCTAAGGTTTGGTCCTTTTAGTCCCTTGGCCCTAGCTAAGTATAAGTAACATAATACAATTACGGTCAAATAATTTATCAAGTCTGGTTGATTTTCCTAATCAACATCTACATAATACAAGCAAGTATTCTGTACTTAGTTTCGTCAAATCACTATAAATTGAAACAACCTCTTTAGAACCTATCGTATCATAAGCACCAAAGCTCAATGCATGGCCTATACTTATACTAAAACGAAACCCCTTCTCTTAAACCCTAACTTATCTAACATTACCCTTTAACCTAAAGTCACAACCCTCACATACTTATAACTTATGACATTAAAGGAACCTAAGATCATTATGTTGTTGGATTGGTTTACAAGCTGTTTTAGATGAAGATTCATGTTTGAAAAGGTTAAGGAAAGGGTTTAAGATAAGGAAAAAAAATTGGAAAAATCTTAAAAAAACTCAAAGCAACATTGTTGCAAGAATCATGGATCATTGCATCCGAATGCTAGTCTAACTATCATCTAAACACCATGTTCAAAAAGGAATAGAATGTCCCCTGGCATTCGAATGCTAAGGGGAATTGCATCTGGATGCTAAGCTTAAGTCTACAGTTTTCTATAGACTGCAACAACGATTAATCCCTCAAATATCCACCACTTTCTACTGTTTTCACAAACTATCACTTCTGACTCGATTTCCCTTCCATGTCACATCTCTACAACAAATAAAACAACTTATAAACACTCAAATACAACTAAAACCTAGATCAAATACCGAAATTCTTAATAAAAAAACTCAAACACAAAATTGTAATGCCTTCAACAACACTTACCTTTAGGGATCCTAAAAGCCACACTTTCACCACCATACATATACTATAAGACCCTCTTACAACCACCTTCGACTTGTTTTACTTGCTGTCCTATAAAGAAAAACGAGTTTCTAGTAGAATTCAACCCAAAACTCAAAAGAAGCGGTTTCTAACCCTTACCTTAAAGTCTTTTGCCTTAGACTATATCGCATCATCAAAGATCTACTATAAGATTCCCAATTAACCTCTCTAAATTCATTTTTCTTATTGTCGTAGCCAGAAAAAACGAATTTTTGATGTCATTTGTACAAAACTTCAATAGAGGAAGAGTTTAACACAACTCACCTTGACTTTCTTATGACTGATCTTTGTTAATGCGTTGGGATCTCTTATTGGATAACAACATGTCACGCCCTGAAGCGGCAGAGTCGTAACAGCCCCGCCGTGTAAACCACCCTAAGATAGAAGTTGGCCTCACAACCGCTATTTTAGACCTGATCTACACAAGGCGTCCACAACTAACCCGTTTTGAAGTAGACAGTTTGTAATTTAAATAAATCATTTACCTATAAATGTGAGGAATTATATATATATGTTATCATTCGGTTATTGCAGTTAAAGTTTACAACATTTCTCCATAGTATATTCCCTAGTATTACATCATTCGAAAATGAAAAATAATTCTAAAATAAAAACTTAGACCTTAAAAGATGTATTTATTCTTCAATGTTTTTCCTCACTCCCCAAGATCCAGTAGTTGCTAGCTTCAGAGTAATTGGTTGCCGCTTCTTAGCCAGCACCTGCACGACGTCTATAGGGATGTGAGCAACCACCGCTCAGTAAGTTAGGACGGAGGACTTAAAACTATACCAGAAATACAACAAGGTTTTCATTCACTTATTAGATGCAATGCATGTGCAAGAAAATGCCATCACACGACGTTGTCCGGCCCGTCGTGAGATTAAAGAAATTGCGCCCGCTCTAATCCGGGTTGAGGAGTTGCCGTTAATGCAACAGCTCACGACCAAACCCAGGCTTGTGTAATGGAGACCTTGCTCCTCCCGTGATTACCTTCGAACCACTGTCTCCATCCTCACCGCGACCTCCTCTCCTGTCACATAGTTCGACTGAGGATAAAGAAGGGACCATTTTGCAATCCTGCGCTATCCCTTTCGAAAGGGTCAGTATTTGGCCGGAGAGTCCCAAGTTCCCCTAACGGGTTTCCATGCATGTCCGATTATGATTACTGGTCATATATTTGATTAAGTCTAGTTTAGGGTGATCAATCATTTCATGTAAATCATACAATACATGCTAAAGCAATAAACAGAATCATAGCATCACCCATAATCAAGCACATATACACATCCAACTATCTAACAAGCACAACCAAGCATAATCTTAAGCCTCCAAAATATAGCATCGTATTAATCCCAACTTACCTCGACTCCTCGTTCACTCACTCGAGATCCGATTTGTTCAGGCCATCGTCGATCATCCCTATAACATGAACGTGGTTTCAGCTTTTCATATAAACATTATAAGTTCATTTTATCCTATAACGCTTATTGTTAGGTTTTGTTTAAGATTTAATATGCCTAATTATTTAGGTATTAAGTCTTTTACAATTATTCTAGGTTTGAGGTTGGGTTCAGGTTCGGGTTCGGTTTTGGTTTCAACATCAATTTCTAAATTAGATTTTAGTTCGATTTCTAAATCCTAAACATGCTTGAATCCCAATGTGAAATTAATCACATTAAGCTCGAGTATTCAAATATCCTATTGGATCTTAATTTAGTATTCTAAGCTATTCGGTACACGCTAGTCCTAATTAAGGTATCGGATTTATTCCCGATGTGTAAAAATTTTACATTTTGAGATATTTACTTAAAATTAAATGTCATTTCAGATTTATTATTTTTCTGATTTCTATAATATTATCTAAACAACCATATTTTTTTTTATAGATTTATAAATTTACATTTTCATATATTACTAATTTATTATATCACTTACCTAATTTCCCTAATTAACCATACTTAGTACCCAAAGGCTAGGATTAAGGTTCCACTGCAGAGATTAACTTCCCTAAACATATAATTAATATCCCAATCAGTAATTAACATCCTAATCACCTAATTAACCCTAAATCACCCAATTTTACCATCATTTTAGGGCTAAAAATTAACTTAAAAAATTCAAAAATTAATTTTAAAAAAATGGCTTCATAGCACTGTTTTATATCACATGAGCATCCTACAGAAAAAAATTAAGCTCTAAACTACACTCCTAAGGTCATTTATTTCTAAACCGAAATGTGCTCGGTTTTGCATGATTTCTTAAGGACCCTATATTACGGGACATGTTTTCATATAAATAATATTTTTACTATAAACTACATACAAAAATATCCTAGAATAACAAAATTCATAATTTTCTAATTATATTTACTATTTTTACAAAATTTCACAAGAATTGGGCTGGAATTTGGACTCACCGGTTTGGGTGGCTTCGACCACCGCTGGCAGCCGTGGCCTTGTCGGCCGGCCTGAGCGCTGCCACCACCGTGTGGTGGTGGTGGCCGTCCACTCCCAGCTCCTCGTCTGGTGTGGGTTCCCTTTAAAATCCCTAACTGCACAGTTTTTCTTATTTTTTTTATTTTCTGGATTTTCTCTCTAATTTTCAACTCTCTCTAATTTTTTCTAATTTTTATTTGTCCAAATGAGCTTCTGAATTTTTCTTGCTATTTATAGACGATTTTTGTAATTATTATGCATTAATTTGACAAGACTTTGTCCAATTTCCTTGATTTTTGGCTTTTTAAGTTGTTCAACTTTTATTGGCCAATTTTTCTTTTTCTAACCACGACCTGATCTTGCATCATCTTATCCTCTTCTAATTTTTTTCTGATTTTTCCATAATTATTTTATATTTTTCTTTAATTATTTGCTTAGTTTTCGGTCAATTTAGGTAATTACGCGTATTTTTATCTATATGTAAATACATGTGGGGTACACGTAAACATTCCTAAATATTATTTTGGTCATTCTAAAATTTTTAGTATGCATATAATCTATCTCTAGTAGTTTATTAGTTATTAGATTATACTTTTTGCCTTTTCAGTAATTAGCAATTATTATGCTTAAAATTTGAAAATTTTATAGTCTCCTATTTTACTATTTATTTTCTTAAATTTAAGTTTACGAGGTCATTTTTACTAATATTTCTCTCAATAGTTTATAATTTGAGTGTGATCGGATCCTTTAGCCGATCACCCTAAACCTTGGATTCTAAGGTCAATCCTACGGTTACTTGGCTGAACTTTGGGGCTTACACAACATGCGTAGGAAACTTAGCACACAGGCAACATAAGAGGGTTTGTGAAAAAAAGGGTGTTCTAAACCTTAACTACGGCTTTTATATTAGAGTTCGCAACACTTTTTCCTATACCTAAAATGTCCCAGCTTATGATTTATAATATCGCTTTAGCCCTTCACATAAAATACTTTATTTTGCTTTTTTTCTTTTTTTTTTTCCATTTTGCTAAGGTTTTATAATAGAGGTGAGGCCTCCCACTAACGGATTCTTCATCTTTTACACATTTTTATGCACATATTCTCCTTATTCTCTCCAGCATTGACCTTATATTGACGTAAGCATCAGAGTGGTTATACTAGAGTGACCTCTAACACTCTCATGGCCATTACTTTCTCCTTTTATAGGTGACTCAACCACTACTTGAAGATTACAATACAACCCCCTTACATACTTAATAATTGTTAAGAAATAATATATATTAAGGTTATTATGGTGAATAGCTCTGAATGTTAAAATCGATATCTAACCTAAAAATCTTGCATCAAAATAGCAATTTCCAATTATAAGTCCAACATCCATACGTCCTAATAAATCTTGAATCAAATTGTTTAAGTTTGAATCAAACAACTTCTAATTGTAGCTTCAACATCCTTAAGTTTTAATCATTCTTAAGTTAAATTGTTTGATTTTGTTTTTTGAAAATTTAGCAAAAGAACAACTACATGCTTATCTCACATATAAGGATAGGTGGGTAATCCTGCTATATAGAATACCTACTCTATTAGCTCAACCAGGTAAGTTCTAGGTTGGTATTAAAGAATATAGGGTAGGTTTAGGTTGCAAATTTTTTGAAACCTATTTCCATAAGGTAACTTACAAACACAAGCTCTTATATGTAAGTTCTTTGCATTTTTCTAGATGAATTATAATTACACAATAGCATTCATACTATATTTATAACAATAAATGAATGTACATTATTAAAATGTCAATTGTGATGATTTTAAAAATAAAACTGTTATTTTCAAAAAATATTGTATATAATTTGAACTAAAATCCATACATAGTGTAGAGACTTAACTAGTGAGGTTTTAATGGATGATAAATGTCATGCCTTGAAGAAGTGAAGTCACAACAACTCTATCGTGCCAACTATTCTAAGATAAAAGTTGGCCTCATAAGCGTTATTATAAACCTAGTTCACAAAAGCAAACCTAACTCAATCACTCTAAAGCATCCAATTCTATATTTACTTATTATAAACTTATGGGGTAATATTTAAAATAATTGATAAACACAAATTTGTAATTAAATCTTTCCAACATAACTAAATTTTGTTGGTAATATTGGGCAAAAAATTTCAAACTTGTTGAGTATTTACAAAATTATATTTGCATAGAAAAATAATAAGTCTAAGAAGAAAATTGTAAAACTCTACAAGTTTATAATAATCAAATTGCACATCAATAGTGTAAAACTAGAGGGTCATCTAAGGAGACCTTACTAGTTTTCCTAAATGTTAGTAAAATTGATATTTAGAATTGAAGTTTTAGCCAATTCTTCTTGATCCTCAATTCCAACATTGTTTTCTAAACTTTTGGAATTAAGTGGTGAGCTTGTATATCTACTTGAAATTTGCAAAGTAAACTATAAGGGAATGAGTGGTAACTTACTTAGTAAGTGGAATGAAGATAGAAGTATGTATTTAGTGCACGTAACCAAAGTTTTCAATTAAGTTAATTAGATGTAATGTATATACAAGCAAATGCCATCGCATAATGTTATTCGGTTCATTATGAAGTTAGATAAATTACACCCACCCTAATTTGCGTTAAGGGGTTTGATGTGGTACACTCATGAATTGGAACTAAATCGAGGCTTATGCAATGGAGAACACCCTCTGCTCGAGGCCATCTTTGAACTACAACTCCCAACCTTGTCGCGACCCCTTCTCTTATTACTTAGTTTGACTAAGGATAAAGGAAGAACTATTTCAATTATTCTCATCAAAGAGGTCCGTGTTTAGCTTGAGAATCCTAACCATTACCCTTAATAAGTTGCGATGCATGACAAGTTAAAAGTTAGGTCAAGTTTAAGTTAATTCATTTTTGGGGTGATCAACTAATTCAAATAGTCCAAACAAAATATAATGCATGAAACAACTACAACACAGGACCTGGCTTCGATAGCGATAGCAATAGCAATAGCAATAGCAATAGCAAAGCAAGACTCAAGCACATATGCGGCATATGCATAACCAACTAAATTCCGACTACAAGCTAAGGACAAACCTAAGCCTCTAGGTATTATAAAATAATACTTCAAAATACTATAAAGCATTGATCTCACTCGCCTTAATGTAATGTCACTTTATCCTTAATCGTCATGCGCATCCTCGTTAATAATTCCCTAAAATTCAATACACAACTTTAGTTCTTATTCATAATATGAAGTAAGAATTTATTTTTAATATTTGGTATTAGTGATGGTTGGTAATCATTATTAGTTCTCCTAGGTCAACTCTGAGTGTACTTCAGCTACTAACGACGAGGGACCTACACAAAGCCCCCTATAGCTAGGCTAATGAGTTCCTAAGAAAGGATAGAAAATAATAAGTGTTGATCTTTTTACTTGGGGATCTTACTCTTGTTTAGAGGTTGAAGGTGCTTATTATTGTTGATACATGGTTGATTCTAATTAGCTAGCACAGGATCTGATGAGACAATGTTGCTTGCACTCGATGGGATATCCTTCCCTCTACTGGTTGGTGAAGATTAGAGGGATGGGCTCATCCCATCGGTAGAGTATGGCCACTCTAATTTGGCAGTTAGGTAGTAAGCATCATGACAGGTGGTCAATCAGCATTAGATGAAGAGAAAGAAAATGGTTAATAAATGGGGGAAATACTTGGCTCATGGCAAATGGTTCCTTTGTTTACGACCTCCTAAGGGGATGAAGATGAGCCTCATGCGAACACTGCGAACAATGGCTAGGCATGTCTAGGGTGTCTGAAAGCTTTTCAAATGAAAGGTGAGGTTTGGACTTGCTTAGTGTGTATGTGAGCAACTCCCATGATTTAGGTAGGGCTCGGATGGTGATCTACGAGACTTAAGCTTAGCATCTTAGTAGGCTTAGGTCTTGAGAGCCCACATGGTGAAAGTTTACCATTAACATGTATGTTTTTTATCTGAGTTAAGTGAGTTCTTTAGCTATTTATTAAGTTTTTAATTAAGTGAGATAGGTTCTAAACCAATTTCTGACTAAGATTCTGACCTATTGTCCTAAATTAGGTTCTTAGAAAATTTCTAACCTACATTCCAACTTTGAAAAGGGTGTAAAGTTCAAATCTAACTCACTTTCTAACCTAGGTCCAATTTTTAGTATACTCAAAATATTCAATATTAGATTACATTTTGACCTAGTTTCTGATAGAATTTTTTATCTTGTTACTACTTCTATATTTTATTACTTACATATAATCTAACTTACCCTAAGTTCCAAATACTTAATAAACCTATAAATGTAGTGACAACTCAGTACCGCAATCATTTATATACTTTCTCACTATACCTTCCACTTAGTACAAATCATAGGAACTTTTAGAATTGAGCTCCTAGACTACCAAATATCCACTTGAACTTGAAAATCATTATATTAGAACTTAAAATAATTTACTTTTAGCTGCTACACGTTGACAAATATAGATTGAAACATGGCTTTACAAAATTCCCATATTGCTTTTTTAGGGAAACTCACTTCTAGTACATTGTTTTATGAAAAACAATTTTCCCCCAAAATTTGACCACCAAATTTTAAAAATCCAACATATAGCATCAAAATATAACATTTTAATCGTATACTAAAAAAATTTCATATCAAAACTACATTGAATGGTTTTTCGAAAATGTAATAAAAAATCGTAGTGCATGGAATTTTTCTTAAGGACCTTATATTGACACTCAAAATTTTGAAAATTTAATTTAAGATTTGGATTACTCATGCAAAAATATTTCGAAAAACTAAGTTTCAAAATTTTTGAAGTTCATTTAATATTTTTCCCCAATTTTAGTTCAAGGTAAATTAGTTACGTCGAAACACTACACTCCAGTCCCCATTGAGGGCTGGGGGTTTCTCTACCAAGCTAGAAGTAGGATTTCCCTTCAAACCATGGCTTTCATTTGCTTCCAGAAACTCTCCTAGTATGGGAACTGCAAAAATACTAAAAAATTGCACTATTTTCTTAAAAATTTCCTAAAATTCATTTCTCCCCCACTTTACCTCTCACAATTTTTTCTTGATATCACAAGTGACCAAACTTAGGAATGAAGGTTAGGTTATGTTTTTATAAGAAGGGTTAAGATGTTTTGTTGAATTTTCTCTTGCTAACACATGTTACAATTGCATAATTAGGAGCCCTCTTCTTAAGTCCACTAATTCTCGCAATGTAATCGCCTAATCATACCATGCTTACTATAGGTTTTTCCCATGATGCCAAATTATTTTAATAAATTTTTACTCTTATTCCTTACTAATTTAATGTATTTCTACATATATATGGGTATTTTAAATAATTATAGGTACACATATTTACATGATAATTATATTATATATAAATATTTTCTACATATTATTTTATGTTATTTAATAATTTTATCACTCATATAATTTATTTCTAAGGATTCATTAACTAATGATACCTATTTCGCACGTTTTTTATGCATATATAATAATATAGTAAAATTCACTATTTTGAGCTATATTTTTATTATTTTATTATATTTTCAAGATTTAAGCTTATCGGATTTCCTTAACTGATGTTATTAATCTACTTGTAAATTTTTAGTTTAATTGGATTACTTTCTTAAATGCCTTAAATCAATTGCTCAAAACCTAGTTGTACAAATATAGGGCTTACAATAAATACAATTTAATCCTCTTCTAATTAAATTATCTTTTCCCCCATGACATATATATTAGTTAAAATTGAGCCATCAAAATAAATTTAACACATAAAACTTATATAAGTTTTATTTTTAACAAAAATATATTAAAAAAAATATTTAAATAGGAAATTACAAGTAGAACAAAAAGAGTGAATTGACATACAAGTATTTTAAGATTTTTTTTATGATAAGTTTGCACGATCATTTCTTTAGCAATGCTAAAAATATCATTTTGGATATAACTTATTAAGTAGCTAGCCATAAATTCATTTTCACATCAATTATAAAAAAATAATAATAACACTAATAAACCTAGTCATATAATTAGTATTGTTTACTAATAATTTATGCTATGAGATTGGATCGTTCATAATATGGGCAATAAGCTTATTATTTATGTTATACTACTAATAAAAAATAACAATTTACGATAAACTTTTTAGTAAAATATAATCCTGTAATGAATGAATAAATTGAAAGATATTAATTATAATGAAAAATATAAGTTAAATAAATAGAAAGAGAATATCATCTAAGAAATAAATACATATTGAAAAAGTAAAATGACGCTTAAGAAATGTGAACCTTAAACCTCGTACTTGTAAAACTAAACATCTAAGCTTTTAACTATGTTAAATTTATATTATTATTTGCTCTTTAAAATATGCATACAATATATTCCCCTTCCCCCACCCACCCACCCCCCTTTAAAAAGTTTTAACAAACTAACTTTTTATGAACTAGGAATTGAGCAGCCAAATAATATGAGTATTGATCTCCCATAGAATGTTTCACTACTTTTCTAGTTCATTATAATATATAATTTATCCCTTAATATTTCACTACTTTTTTAGTTTAGTTCTAAACTTTTATTTTTTTTTGCATTCAAGTCATTAACATTTGTAAACATATAAACATTTGTAAATGAGTACTTTTGTTAACGATGTTAACTCTTTAGTTAGGTAGCAGCATGTGGTGTGATTTTATTAGCTAACGTAATTATGTAAAAAGATAATAAAATTTATAAAAATATCATAAAAAGTCGAAAAAAGTAAAGAAAATGAAAATATAATAAAACTAAAAAAGTATATCCTGCTGCATGGCATAATCTTGAAATACTAGGCTTAAACTCAAGAAAAGGGTGAATTGATTTTAATGCAAGACCAATTTTTTAGATTTAATTAATAATAACAATAAATTGAATATGCAAAATAAAAAAGCTATAATAATAAGTGTGGAAATTCAAAAAGATATGGATAAAAAAGATTAAGATTAGATTTAACATAAAGCTTGGAACAACATAGTTTCTATCAATACATAGCATACCTCAAACTATGGACTTCACACCACTTTTATTATCTCAATTGCAAATGCTCAAGGAGCTATAGAAGTTCCATAATATACTACAAAACAAATCACCATCTCAAATAGCACAAGTATAGTGTTCTTAAAGCACTGTACTCTAACTCTCTCTTAATAAATTGCAAATATGAGTATAAGAGACAATAAGGTTAACAAAGCAAGAGAATGCAAGAGAAATTGCAATAGATTATTATTTTTCATCCGTCTTAATGAGTAGTTGAGTGCATTAATGTTTGCTAACGTATATTTTTTTGGCTTACCACTCGATCACTACCAATTGATTGGTAGTAACAAGTTGCTCAACATCTTTCTTTTGGTAATCCATCAGTGCTCCCAAAGTTAATCTTTGTTTCATCTATAGGTCGAATTTGGTAAACTAGCTACCAATCGACTACTAACCTTACTATTGATCAAATGATAGCTTAGGGTTTTGTAGCTCTTCACTTTTGGCTTAGTGATTGATCGGTGGATCGATAGCCCCCACCATCTGAAACTCTTCCTTCTTCAAAATCACTTGCTAAACATATTTAAACACATAACACAAGATGTATACATTTCAAGCAAGATCAACCATATGTCTTTCTTGATGAATTGAATATTGAAGATATAACAAATCAAGCTCAATATCAATATCTTAATTTCAATAAGTTTTGTTTCATCAAAATCACATGAGCACTTTATTTAACAAATCTTAATCATCTACATTAAAAAAAAAACTAGTATAATATAATATAAAAATGATTGCAAAGCATAAGCAAATTAATAGTGCCTAGGTTAATTCATTCTTCTTAGTATCCACTTTATGGATAATTATTTTCACTATCTGTTTTTGAGAACATTTTAACGTTCCAACTAAAAAGGTGAAATATATTTTATTATATCAATTGAAGCAACAAATCCTCCCAAAAATTGTTCTAAAAAATAAAAAGATAAAAAGAATTTGAAATAATAAAAGAAATAACTAAATAAGGTAATAATATATATTATTTATATAAATTATTAAAAAATATTTGGAACGAAATCAGAAAATTCTTAGAAAAAAAAAAAAAAAGTTGCAAAGCGTGACACCCTCCTTCCCTTAAGGTGGCCAATGGCTCCCTCCCACCCTTGGGTGACCAATACAACTACCCTATTTAAGGGTGGTTTGCAACCCGCAAAAAACATAGATTATCTGAACCATCATTAGTGGGGATGGTTGCCTACCATTTATTTTTTAAAAAAATTAAAAAAGAGAAAAACTTGACCGAATTGAAGTAAAATTGCTTGAAATCAATGCGGTGGGTTAAACAACCCACTATTTGAAGCGGGTCGTGATCCGGGGGTACTACTTTGTAATAAATCGCACCAAAGGGAGGTGAAATAATTATAGATAGATAAGTGCTTTAGTTACCATACATTTCCTTATAATATTCTCCATAAATATAATTTGTTAGTGATGCGATATGAAGGAGATAGAATAGAAACACTTAAAATTATGCAACTGCTTTTAGTATTATAAATTAGCAACTAGTGATATTAATATGTCCTCTCTCATTAAAAATCTATTTTCATTGTGAGGATTGTAAAAATTACGTAGATTTCAAAGCGTTTACCAATTGTATCTTTACGTCAAGAATAAATTTCAGTAATTTATAAAATTTCATTTTTCCTGGTTGTAGTTTTTCCTTATTAATAAATTTTCCTTGGTTCTCTTAGATGTATTAAGGAAACATGTTTTCCATACAAAAAGGGTGTAAAGGGATTTACAGAGAAGTTGTAAGGTCGGCATCATTTAATATGAAATAATATGACTTTTTTGGTACATGATATAGCATCCACGTAATTTAAAGTAATGCAATTCTTTCAAAATGATATATTATTTACATGTAGAAGTGGAAAAAAATATCAAAATAATACATCAACATAAATTATTAATATTAATATGTCAAATGTAGTGATTTAATGAATAAATTCATTATTTTGATCTATATATATATATATATATATAATAATTTATCTCAAACTTGCGTATAATATAGAACCTTAACTAGTTATTTAACGGTTGTGAAAAATCAAAGTTAAATTACGCTTTGCGTATTTATGTTGTTACTCTTTTATTTCGGTTGTCTGTATTTTACTTTTTAACGCTTAAGTGATCACTATTTTATTAAATAGTGAAAAATTAAATTGGTGGCATTTACATTGATTTTGATGGAGGGAAAAGAAAACAATGTAGACACTAGGATCGATGTAAGGTAAAAGAAAACAAAGGAATTACAACCTTTGCCATGGAAGACGAATGACTTCGTTCGCAAATCTCAAACCTTAACTCTAAGATCCTAAAAGAAAATAAATAAATAAATAAACAACGCTACTTCCATCCATTCCTTTGTCGACAAATGATATTCATCCTTATTGTTGAAATTTGCACAAATAATTCAACATTCCTTAATAACTTATTGCACTTATTTATTCTACTGGAGTCATTTACTGATAGATAATAACACATCCAATAAGATTGGTCTCTCTATATCCGTAGACATTTCTTTTCTTTTGCAAAGATTTGATATACACTAATTGGATGTTTTAATCTATAGCTAGTGTTATCCTTAAACATTTTGTTTGCAAGACTATGGAATTGATTTTAATGATCATAATCATCCGATAAAAGGCTTTTTTTTTTTTTTTTTCTTATGTTCATTTTAGACTAGATGTAATAGAGTTTATTTTTACTATTTAACAAAATAAGGATCACTTAAGTGTTAAAAAGAAAAACACAGGTACCTAAAGTGAAAAAAAAAAATACATGTACCCAAAATGTAACTAACTAAAAAATAAAACATTATTAGACCAAATTTTTATGCTAAATGTTGTCAAATTAGGCTAACGTTAATATCTCTACTTCTTACTCCATTATGCTTGTTTACTTAAAGAGTGAGATTGCAATCGACATAGTATATAATAACATATATATACGAGAAGAGTGTGATATTTGCATATATTTTGAGACACATATGTTGTACAATAAAAGTATAAGATAATTCACAAATAATATATCTATAATATGTACTCTACATAATATATATAAAATTTTGTGACATCATGTGAAATTGTTGTACTTGGTATTTCATTTATATATGTACATACCAATACCATACAAATGATTTGTATATGTTAGAAATATTTTGAAATAGGGAATGAAATGGAAACTTAGAGGCATGTTAATCCGCTATCTTTAAGAGGTTTATAAGTACTATATTAAATTTGTTAAGGATTGGTTACTCTCCAAAGATGCAACAAGTGTGCAATATAAGAACAAAAATAGCAATCCTGAGTTTTCAATCGCTACACAAATTTATAGACTATTTTGGAAGGTCATATACTTGTATGTGTTGTCAATGAGGTTGAAAGAGCGATATTTGTAAGAAAAGAAATGTGTTAAAATTCATATAAAATTGTTTTCCAAATCAACTTATATTTAGATATTATTTAAAAAAAATTCAAATATTCCAAAACTTCCAAAAGGTATGACTATTTAAAAAAAAAAGACTTAATTTTGATTATTTTCTTGAGTTTAGGTTAGTTGTTGACCCATCTAAGACTTTCATTATAAAATAGCATAACTAAATTGAAGTTTAATTGTTGATTGCCATTCAACATCATCTGAAAATGGGCCTATGCTTTTAATGGGCCTCTCTAATCACCTAAGAATTCTTAGTAGGCTTTCAAACTATATTTGAAGTTTTGTTAGGTATATTAGTAAGCTTTATTCCAAGGCTTAGATTATACCTTTAAGGAGATTTTTAATGGTTTTAGGCCTTTTTCACTTTAGTTTTAAGCCCAACCTATTTTGTTAAGCACAAATCCTTTATGGCCCACCTAAAACATGGTTTTTAATATGGGTTTAGATTTGGTCCTAAAAGTTTGTTAGGCTCTAAGTTTTCTTGGCTCATGAACCAATTTAGGTCCGATTTTGCATCTAAACCTCTAGATCAGTTTTAACACCTAAGGTTTAAGTCTTAATACATTATAATTCAGTTTTGATCATAATCTTAAGCTAAAAATAAAAAATTTCTAGATTTATTTTGCCTTCATGTGGCATGGTGTTAGCTATAGAAAGATTTGAGGTGTCCTCAAACTTGTTTTTGTGTAAATCTTGATCCAATAAACTTTAGTTACTTCTACTTCATTCTTTTCTTTAAACAAGATAGGACTAAAATCATCAAATGGAACTTAAAATCTTAAGCTAAAAATAAAAAATTTCCAGATTTATGTAGCTTTCACATAGCGTTGGCCTTAGGAAGATTTGATGTATCTTCAAATTTATTTTTGTGTAAACCTTGATGCAGTAAACTCTAGTTACTTCTACTTCGCTCTTTTCTTTTAATAAGATTGGACTAAAATCATCGAATGGAACTTAAAATAGAATGAGAATCCTAGGCTAAATGTTTTGGCCCATCAAGAAAACATTGCAATCTTTTTTTTTTCCAAAATATTAGAATATTAAATCTATAACTCAATCCCTACATGATATTACATCTCTATAACTCAAGAAGGCTTTATCATACTTCAGGCATAATGCATGATGGAACTTCCTAAATCTATATTCTATACTTACTTATAGTAGTACATCAAAGTTTTATGAATAATGGAAAATAAAAGCTCTATACAATAAGAAAAGAAAAGATAGTGATAAGGTTACTGACACATGAAATGAGATGCTCCTCTCCTTGTGCCAATGGTTTACTTTAAGAGAGATGGTAGTAGCATAATGGTGATCTTTGATGGTGAAAAATGATGGAAAAATGGTTGCTAGTGGTAGTGGGAGATGGTGGTCAAATGGTGAGGGTGTAAGATGGCATTGGAACTTAAGGTGGGCTTTTTGGGAATGTTTTGTGAAAGTGAAGAGGATATAAATTGAAGGTTTGGAATACATATATGGCTGGCACAAGGGAAGAATACGGGGAGAAAAAGGCCATCCATTTTGGGAAAAAGGACACTACTTTTTGGTATAGATGATAATATGAGAATGTTTACCTTTTTGGATAAGATATTATGTCATCTGTAGTACATGTGCTATTAATTCATGTGCTGCTTTTGTATTGGCATTATCTTATTAGCAACTTCTGACTTCTAACTAATCAAGATGCATTGGTTAATTAAGAGAGTAAGGAGCATTTACGATTCTTAATCACATTACAGATGCGATGTCATTCTTGGGTTCAAATTAGGGTTTAATTAAGTTTGATTGAATTAATTATTATTATTGGTTATTCCCATCTAGTTAATTAATAATGCATAATAATTAAAGCTGATTATTATTAATTAATCATGTTTAAGAGAGTGTTTTAGGGTTTATGGTTAATTAGTGAAAATGTTTAATATTAACGAATATTCTTATCAAGTAGTTAAGAGTAGATAGCTACTTTGAGGTTTTGGCACCCAATTACGGTTTTAGGAGTCAAATCAGGGCCTTGGGGTAAATTTAGGGTTTTTCCATTTTAAGGTTCAAGCTTAGGACTTAGGGTTAAGGTTTTGAACATTCAATTAAGGTTAATCATTTATATTAGGGTTTTGTGTGCTTAATTAAATTGATTAAATATACCACTTTTTGTTTGGTTGATTAACATTGGTTAGTAATTGGCACTATTTATTAGCAATTAATTATGTGGACTATGATAATTTAAGGTTTATGATTGCTAACTTGATTGTTTTGTATTGTTTGATGGTTTTTGCCAGTGAACTAAGGATTTAAAAGTATTTTTAAGGTTTTTCTATTCAATTAGGGTTTTAGAAATTGAATTTAGTGATAGGGATAAAAAACCGATTACACGCTGCTAAGCCTGATGGTTCTCTTAGGTGGTCCATCGAGCTGTCTGAGGTAAGTTAAGCGCTGAGGAGCAGTGTTTGCCCCAATCCGATCTTGCAAGCTACTTTACTCTCTATTCCATCTAAGATGTTATCGAGGTGATCAGCTAGCATGCCGCGCCGAACCCTCTACTAAACTGTTGTCCAAGCGCTAAATCTGAATGTAGCAATCTCCACTATATCGAGGCCGAGCAGAACTATTAGGAACCGACCATTTGAGGTCAACCTCAATGTGAGCTATCCTTGAAACAACCTTTATCCAGCCCCCTTTGATGCCAAATAGGCTTAAATGGAGGTCTACCCTTGCCCTTACCTCAATATTATCAGAATCACAATAAAAACGCATGCACACTGTCCTTTACTAACATCCGTACTGTCCTTTCTGACAAAAGATGTCTCCATTCCTTCTTTTGCACAATTTCATATTTTCCTTGTAAATTATTCTTTTTGTTTTTAGCAAATAAGGATCATTCTTTTGTAATTTCTATAACTTAGGATTTGCCCTAACGAGATGATATAAATACTGTCATGTTGTAAAAGTTAAGGACATCAGAATATAGAGAATACACTAAACTTTTTCACTCTCAAGCTAAGTGTCCCTCTTACTCTCGAGCTATTCTTATTTAGCCCATTCGAGTGTAGACTAGTGGCAAGTAACCTCCGACCATCGTTATGTATCATATTAAGTGCAACTTGAGCTTGTGTAAGGCTTTGATGCATCATATCCTTTGTCGATGCACGTGAACCCCTTGCTTAACCTTCTACTATCATTTACTTTTCAAGCTATCTTGCGGCTTGGACCCATCCCTTTAGTTACGCCTGATATTGGGTTCGTATGTTCATCTACGAGTCTGTATTATCTTGGTATCAAAGCTTGGCTACGTTCGAAGCTAGATTCTACTATTGTGTTCTTTTAATAATTTATCACTACTCTCATATGATATTTATTCTATTGTTAGCTTTGAAGTTTAGTAATGAGAAGTGTTTTTTACTCTGTTTTCCCTTACTTTTGATATGCCAAAATAGAGTGTGGTTGATTGTGTGTTTGTTCAGAAATTGTCATTGTAAACATCAATGTCAGATTCAAGTGTACAAGGGGCTTTAGGAAACCAAGAAAGTGGTACTCGACATGGCCAAGGGCAAGACAGAGGCTTTTCACCTCAATCAATAGGTGACCGCTTAGATAGGCTTACCGACTTAGTAGCTAAACTGGTGACTATTATTCAAGAAGATAGACAACAAGCTAGAAATAACCTTACTAGAGAACGTAAGTAGCAACAACTAGGTAATGGTCAATTTGGTCGAGTTAATGCCCCAGTTCGCCCACCCCAAGCTAAAGGAGTTGGTAGGGATGCTAGATGAAGGTTAGTGCTTGAAGAGATTGAGGAGGAAGCAAAAGGAGTTAGCAAAGCGGAGGAATACTATGAGCTTAAGGAAAGAAATGTACAAGCCCCTAGAGTTGAAGGACTCAGGATGCATATCCTAAGTTTTTCTGGAAGTGGTGATGCCGAAGACTACTTAGATTGGGTAGACAAGATTGAAAAGTAATTTGAATGCCACGAAGTGCCTGACAATACAAAGGTTAGACTTACTGTATTGGAGTTCATTGGTTATATCACCTTATGATGGAAGAACTTTCAAGCTACCAGAAGAAGGAAAGTAGAACAAGAAATTAAGAGTTGGGATGATATGAAGAGAGTTATGTGAAGAAGGTTTGTGCTGAGCTATTATCTGCAAGATGCCTTCAAGAGATTACAAGAACTGAGACAAGGAGCATCAAGTGTGGACACTTATGTTAAAGAATTCCAGATGTCAATGATCCGATGTGAAGTTGTGGAGCTAGAAGATTGAACTGTATCTCGATTCATTAGTGGATTAAAGTATGAGATTGGTGATGTCTTGGAAACCCTAGACATTAGAACTCTTGATGATGTAATCCGAATCGCCTAGAGGATAGAAAGGCACCGAATAGGAAGATTTTAACCAAGTGTTAACCGTCCTAGTAGTAACCGATCTGTTCCGAGTAAACCTGTGCAAATGGAATCGAGTAAGGTCACTAAGACTTAACCTGCTCAGACTACCTGAGTAGAGGAGAAAGAACCCTTAAGAAAGTTTGAGAAGGGCTAGAGTTTAGGGAGGAAGACGAGTGAGATTAGGTGTTTTAAATACTAAGGATTTGGACACATGGTCGCTCAATGTCCGAACAGGCAAATGATGGTGATCAGAGGCGAGGCGCTGACTATAGAGGTCAACGATACAAATGAAGAAGTAGAGGAGTTGAAAGAGAACGGACAAGCCGAGCTGTTCAATGAAGAAGTCATCTATAATGAGGAAGGTAACTTCATGCCAACCGCTTTAGTATTGAGGAGAACGATGAGTGTCAGTCCTGTACCTGGAGACGAATAGAGAGAAAATCTCTTCCATATTAAGTGTAAGGTGAATGAATCACTATGCACATTGATTGTAGACAGTGGGAACTACACTAATGTAGCCTCTGCATTTATGGTCCAATAGCTGAAATTGCCAACTATGCCTCACCCGAAACCTTATAAGCTTCATTAGCTTAGTGATAAGGGAGCCCTATAAGTGAATAAGCAAGTTTCTGTATCGATTTGCATTGGCAAGTATCGAGATGAAGTGCTATGTGATGTACTCTTCATAAGTGCATCCCACATTCTACTTAGATAGCCATGGATGTTTGATTAAGTAGTTATGGATGATAGCAAAAGGAATACATGTTCTATGGACCATGAAGGAAGAAGGGTGAAATTGAGTCCCATGATTACTAAGTGGGTAAAAATCATGCAGTCCCAGCTTAGTTGCACCCTGAAGAAAGAGGCTTTAGTATTGACCTGAGTCGAGCTGAAATAAGAAATGGAGTGGGAGGGACTTACCTATCTGCTTGTTAGGAAGCTTTTGGAGATGAGACTTAAGGAAGAAGAGCTGTCAACCGAGGTAAAAACCCTATTGGAGGAATTTGTCGATTTGTTTCTAGAAGAGCTACCAAAGGGTTTAACTCTAATTCAAGGCGTCGAGCATGTGATTGACCTGTAGCCAAAGGCCACCCTTCCGAACAAGCCTGCCTATAGGCTGAACCCTGAACAGGCTACCGAGCTGTAGATGCAAATAGACGACTTCTTGAAAAAAGGGTATGTGCTTGAGTCCCTGAGCCCCTATGTTGTGCCAGCCCTATTAGTGCCAAAGAAGGATGGTTCTTGGAAGATGTGTATAGATAACCGAACCATCAATCGAAGAGCCATCAAGTACAGGTATCCTATACCTAGGCTTGATGACATGCTAGACGAGTTAAGTGGAGCAAGAGTGTTCTCCAAAATCTGGATACCATCAAATTTGAATGCATAAAGGCAATGAGTAGAAGACCGCCTTTTAGACACGACATGGTTTGTATGAATGGCTTGTAGTGCCATTTGGGCTATCTAATGCGCTGAGCACATTCATGCGACTCATAAATCATGTGCTCCAAGAGATACTGGGAAGGTTTAGCGTAGTTTATTTTAATGACATTCTAGTATATAGTCCCTACCTGAAGACGTACCGAGAGCATCTTCAACAAGTGCTTGCAAAACTCCGAGCTAAACAACTTATGCCAATTTGAAAAAGTACAATTTATGTTGATCCAAAGTGATCTTCTTGGGATTTGTTGTAAGTGGAGGTGGCATCCGAGTTGATGAAGAGAAGGTAAAAGCAATTATAGAATTGCTCGAGTCGACTTGTTCTATCGATATGAGAAGTTTCCACGGCCGGCATCATTCTATTGTCGATTCATAAAGAATTTCATTACAATTGTAGCCTCACTCAGCGAACTCTCAAAGAAGAATATTGAATTCAGATGGGGTGAGAAAAAGAGGAAGAGTTTTGAAGACATAAATGAGAAGTTAACTATAGCCCCCATCTTAGCTTTGCCAAGCTTCAACAAGGTATTTGAGGTAGAGTGTAACACGTCAGGACTAAGCATAGATACTATGCTTATGTAAAAAGGCCGACTTATTGCTTATTTCAGCGAGAAACTTTGAGGAGCTACACTTAATTACTCCATCTACGACAAGGAATTCAACTCCTTAATCCAAGCCCTAAAGGTGTGGCAACATTACCTGTTGCCCAAGGAATTTATGATCTATACAGATCATGAATCCTTGAGATATCTAAAGAGCTAACCAAAATTGTTCTAGAGACAAGCTAAGTGGGTTGAGTTCATGGAGGGTTTTTCTTATGTCGTAAAATATAAGAACGGAAAGAATAATGTAATGGCCAACCTATTGAGACGACATACCTTCCTGACCGAACTGCAGATGAGGTTACTTGGGTTTTTAACCATCAAGAATTTATATGTCAAGGGCCAATACTTTGGTCTTATCTACGTCCATTGTAAGGAAGGATAAACATTGGACAACTATCACAGGGAGGACGGATACTTATTTAGGAAGAGGAAGTTGACCTGTTCCATATGAGAACTGCTATTGCACGAGGCTCATGGAAGGGGATTGACAGGATACTTTAGCCTGTGTCGAATCTATGAGGTATTATCCTCCAAATTCTTTTGGCCAGGATGAATAGAGATGTCCAATCCATGTTGAAAAAATGTGCGACATACCGAAAGGCGAAGAATCGAGCTGAAGAAGGACATTACCAGCCCTTGTCAATCCTGACCAAACCATGGTTTGAGTTGAGTATGGACTTCATGTTAGGATTACCGAGGACGTCCTGAGGGAAAGACTCCATCATGGTGGTTGTGGATCGATTTAGCAAGATAACACATTTTATGCCCTGTTCCAAGACTAACGATGCTTCAGCTGTCTCTTTTCTTTTCTTACATGAGGTGATTAAGCTTCATGGCATACCCAGAACCATAGTTTTAGATCAAGACCCCAAGTTCATGAGCCACTTTTGGAGGACACTTTGGAGGCAACTGGGAACCAAGCTATTGTATAACACCTCCTGCCATCCACAGACCGATAGGTAGACTAAAGTTGTTAACCGAACTGTAGGAACTTTGTTACGGGCCACTGTCGAATGAAACATAGCTAATTGGGATATATGTCTGCCAATCATCGAATTCGCCTGTAATCAGACTGCCCACAGCGTTACAAGCATGTCTCCATTCGAAGTTACCTATGGGTTTAACCTTGAACTGCCATTGGATTAAGCACCCAACTGATACTTGGTGAAGACTAGCTAGCCGTCAAGAGAGTTGAGGCCATGCACTAGAAGGTTGTAGTACAATTGGGTCGAGCTACTATTAAGCTTGAGAAACGAAGTCGAAGACGGAAGAAGAAAAAATTTTGACCAGGCAATTTGGTCTAGATACACCTTAGCAAGGAATGATTCCCAAACTTAACGAAGTGCAAGTTGTCTCCCAGAGTCGACAGACCTTTCAGAATGCTTGAAAAGATCAATCCTAACGCTTATAGGATCGAATTACCTGGCGGATACGGAGTCTCAGACTCTTTCAACATTGCCGACCTCCAACCTTTCACTCCCGAAGATGAGCCAATTGGACCTGAATTAGATTTGATCCTAAATCTCAAACAATCTGGAGGGGATGATAGGGATCAAAGATTGATTACACGCTCTCGAGTTCGAGGGCTCCCGAGTCCGAGGGCTCTCTCAGGTGGTTCTTCGAGCTGTCCAAGGTGAGTTAAGCACTGAGGAGCAGTGTTTACCTCAATTTGATCTGCCAAGCTATTTTATTCTCCATGCCATCTCAGATGTTGCCGAGGTGATCAGTCAGCATGCCATGTCGAACCCTTTACTAAATCATAGTCCAAGTGCCAAATTTGAATACAGCAATCTCCACTGTATCGAGGCCGAGTAAAACTGTTAGGAGCCAACCATCTAAAGTCAACCCCAATGTGAGTCATCCCTGAAACAAACACTGTCCGACCCCTTCTGACGCTGAATAGGCCTGAACCGAGGTTCACCCTTATCTAGACCTCAATACTGTCAAAATCAGAGTAAAAATGCACGTGCACTATCCTTTATTGACATCCGTATTGTCCTTTCTAACAAAAGATGTTCGCCTTCCTTCTTTTGCATGATTTCATATTTTCCTTGTAAATTATTCTTTTTGTTTTTAGCAAATAAGAACCATTCTTTTGTAATTTCTGTAACTTAAGATTTGTCTTAACGGGATGATATGAATACCGTCATATTTTAAAAGTCAAGGACATTAGAATACAAAGAATATACTGAACTTTTTCACTCTCGAGCTAAGTGTCCCTTTTACTCTTTAGCTACTCTTATCTAGCCTATTTGAGCGTGGAATAATGGTGAGTAACCTTTGGTCATACTTATGTATCATATCAAGTGTAACTGAAGCTCGTGTGAGGTGTTGGTTGGTCATATCCTTCGACAATGCATGGGAACTCCCTGCTCAACCTTTGACTATTATTTACTTTTCAAGTCATCTTGCAGCTTGGACCCACCTCTTTAGTTACGCGTGATATTGGGTTTGTATGTTCATCAACGAGTCCGTATCATTTAAGGTTTCCAATTTATGGTCTATGTTTAACTCAACAAAGTAATTTGATTGGTACTTTTAGACAGTTAACACCAATCGTTAATATTTGATCATGGGATTTTAGAGTAGATTAGGGCCTCCAATTAAATTAGGGTTAGGGGTTTGGTTTAAGGATTCTGAATTAGTATTTTAGATTTCGGTTATTTGATTAGGGTTTTGGGTCTAGAGTTTCTAACTTGGGTTCTTGATTTAGGTGTTAGGAATGAGAATATTCAACCTACGATTGTCAAATTCTAGAGTTGAGTTAGATTCGAAGTTATTGTGTTATGGCATTAAGTTCCGAATTAAGGCTTTCATGCATAGTCCTTTAGTTTAAGGGCCGATTATGCCTTTAGTTTTCTAAGATACTTTTCAAGTATTTTTAATAAATTCTAGCCCGCTTTTTAATACTTTGCGAATTTTATATTGACAAATGGCTTAAGATCATTCCATGTAAAACGTATTATCTTCAATAGCACAAAATGTGCAACACTATGAGTTATGGAAGTATTATGAAGTCGTTAAGCAGATGACTGAGGAGATACTTAAGCTATAGCTATAGACCCTAACTTATAATGAATGAGTTTGATTTAAGCATCGGAAAATGAATATTGTAGCAAGCTACAACTTTCCTTAAAAGATGCTAAGAACTTACTCATATTAGTTAAGAAGACAATATATAAATGTAAATATTTCTCAATAAACAAGTGGCTAAGGCGTCTACAACACTAGCTAACGCTTAAGTGTCAACTACATATGTAAAAAAAAAAAAAAAAATTGATTGGTGGTAGAAAGTAATTACGTTGTAATTTTCAATTATAAGACTAAGTTTTTGAGGTCATAACTGCATACTACATTTAAGTACATTGCTAAAAGAGGAATAGCAACCATATAGTAAAACTCAGGTTATGTAGATGCACTTGTTAGAAGTGGGAAACAACTCATATGCATGTATAATAATGGGTAAAATGCACATGAATTGTTCTCCTTATATGAGTTATTAATATACATAGGAAGCTCACCATTTAAAATCTCGACAACATCTAAATTCTTAATGTATACATAGACATAGGAGGCAATAAGAAAAATAGTTTTAGTTTAAGATGGATATTGGCATGCTATCTTTTGGGAGGCGTGTAGCATTTATAGTAAGGAAAGCTACAACAGAAGAAAATGCCCCGATTGAAATAGACAGCAAATGTCTAATGGACCTACTTGTATACTTTGCAAATATGACATCATGTTTATAATATGGTTGTATTTTTATTTTTGTGCTTAATCATTCATATTATAATTGTGTTAGCCCTAGTTAATAATTAAGAAAGAGAGTTGAATTAATTATTAAAATTTTGTGAAAAACATAATTTTATTTTATAAAACACTTTGTAAAGACTTAATTTGCTTCTTGATGTTCAAAATTATCACAAAACACTAAACTTGCTTGATGTTGATTGAAACATTAAATTAACTTTTTAAATTAGATGAAACTCTGCGTTTGCTTTTTGTATGTTGAAACATTGATTTGAAACGCTAAAATTTGTAGGTTAAAACGATATGTTTGATTTATATGAGTTAAACAAGTACAAACTAAGATATCGTGTGTAGGACCTCGATTTTGTAAATTGCACTTCTGACCTGTAATTTTTAAATCGCACTTCTAACATGCAATTTTTAAATCGCAATCCTAACCTATGATTTCTTAACAAATTCCTCTGATTCGTGCATAAAGCAAAATCGCATTTCCAACTTACGGTAACGTGATTTTGTAATGGTAGGCTACAAAATAATTTTGCCCCACTTTTTTTTAAAAAGAAAAACAAGAAAAGTTTTGAAAAAAAAGGGGCAAATCTACCTATTCCTCCTCTTTCGGTTATACTTAGCACGGGCACAACCCTCTAATTAGCTTCTTTGAGCTTCAAAATAGTTGATAGCCAACATATGTTTTTCTTTTTCTTTTTTAATATTTTATTATTGGATCAAATATATTTCTTAATAATATCTCATTAAATTAATTATTGTAAATCAATCATAATGTGGCATGTGTCAATCTTTAATAAAATGCAAATACTCAAATAGAAAAAATAAAAGTTAATAACTCAAATGAGAACATTACTCCGAAAAAAAAAAACTAAAATTACAAAGCAATCAAATATAAAGGATTAATCTTTTATTTTTTTTCTTTATATACATATATATATTAATAGCCTGCATTACAAACACATAAAAAATAAAAAAAACTAAAATTTAATAGTGATACGGTAACTTTACTCATGCTTTTCAACATGATATTTTAAATATCACTTCCTTTCCACTTATTTATAAATATAACTTCCATATTAAATGTTATAGATATTGCTATAATATTGTCAAAATATGAGGCACCAAACCTACTTTCTCTTTTGATATAATAATTTTAATATAATGATGGATGTGGATTCTCTCGATTTTGTTTAACTTAAAAATTAATAGTTAAAAGATTATTTAAAATTTTAAAATACTTATAATGATAATTATAATAATATTATGATATCATTTTTTTTTTAAATTATCCTTGATAACAAGAATAGAGAAAATAAATTGATAAGATACATTACAGTAACGGATTTATTGAGTATCTTTTTCCAATAGTCCTTGGAATTTGGTTCGTTTCCCCGAAGTCAGGTGCAAGGCTAAGCTATCACCAACATTCTCCTAGCACTTCTTCTTCTTCTACTTCTGATTCGCCAATTCCTTCCTCCACAACAAGCAGTGGGCTCTGACCGATGGCGGAGACAGAAGAATCGAGTACTGGAAATAACAACAACAAGAAGAGGGTTGTGATTATTGGTGGAGGTGTTGCCGGTTCTGTCGTTGCCAGATTATTACAGTTCTATGCTGATGTTATTCTTATTGACCCGTAGGTTCTTTTTCTCCCCTTCCTTTTTACCTTTAAACTCAATTTGAGTGGTAGTGGCATTCAATGAAATGCATGGTGAATACATTGGTTTCAATGATTAGATGATGGGCACGATTTCTAAGGGGATGAATTAGTTTCGAATCTCCTCCCAAGTTATAATATGTAATGTCTATGTAATGTGGGAGATATTCTAGTCACGTGATCAAAAAAGTTCCACGATTTTTAGTATTGAATATGGAATTTGATGAAATAATTTAAAATGTGTTCACGTGAAACGCTGCATTTTAGAATTATTCGTGAAAAAATAAAATAATTTGCATTTTTGGTATAATGCAGGCCCCTCTAATTCGACAAAGTAATGTGTAGGAAGCAGCGTTTTCTTATACCATTGCCTATCTCTGCGTGGAACCATCAGTTACATGCTGTCGTGTGTAATAATTGATTAGTGCGGGGTGACAAATCCTTTTTGCTTTTAACTAATAATCGATGCCATGTGAAGTCTCGGTGGAGGATGAATGCTTCCAGAACACCATTTGGATCCTGAATTTCAAGTCTGTGTTATTTGAAAAGGTGGATTTGTTTGCTAGAATTTGTGTATGTGCAATGTAAGCATTTTAAAACGATTATGTTCAAAAGATGTAGATACAGAGAGGGGAAAAAATTATTCAAACAAAAATATCACAAGTTACTTAGAAGGAAGGACATGATGCTATACTATGATTGCCTTACTCCACCACATCTTGGTAGTTCTTCAGTATGTGTTGAGACATGGAATAAGGCCTATCGCATTTAATTAGTTAATGGGAAGTCAAGATAATACAAGGACTTGGTTTGTGGACTTCTTTACTTGGTATCAATTTGTAGTTAAGATCCGCAACTGCAACCAACTAATCTAAAAGTTTAGACTTAGAGGTATTACAATTAACTCTTCAACCATTTTGATATAAAAAGCTTAGACTTGTAGATATGCAGGTTTTTAGATTTATACTTCTGTGGTAGGTAGTTGTGGTTTTTGTGTTGTATTTCAACTGGGTTTGATTAGTTATATTATTCGTTTCTAAACTTTATGTAGAAATTTAATGATAAAGAATAAAATATAAATGAATGGAAGTTGGGTCATCATGGAAAGGGTCTTTGAGCATGAATTATTGTAATTTCATTTGTGAAATATTTGTGGTAATTACGTTTTATATGGCACCAGGAAGGAGTACTTTGATATACCTTGGGCAAACTTGAGAGCAATGGTAGAACCATCTTTTGCTGAACGATCAGTGATCAGTCATATTGATTACTTCACAAATGGCCAGATTGTTACGTCCACTGCAGTGGATATTACAGACAATGAAGTGTTGACAGCATCTAATGCTGCTGTTGCATATGATTATCTTGTTGTTGCCACAGGGCATATGGATCAATTTCCTAGAACAAGAGATGAACGACTTTGCCAATATATGGGTGGTGGGTACATGATTTTATTTCCATGTTGAGTGCTGCATACTCTTAAAAAGCACTAATTTGATATGAGGTCAATGTGGAATTACTTCTATATGAAATTGTAATTAATAAGTTGCGGATTTCACAGTTTATAAAGCAGCCATTTTGGACATTAATGTAAATAAATTTAGAAAGGATTTACTTGGCATGCTTGGAATTGGTCTAGTAATTTGAAAGGGAATATTGAATAGAAATTTAAATAAGCTTGCCTCATTATGAATGTAGTCTTTGAACCTCCATTCCCAATCAAGGTACAGGTTTCCTGTGCTACATGAATTTGGAGAAATAATGGAATTTTGGTACCGTGGAATTAGCTGAACTTCCTTGGTATTCCATAGCTACTTTGCAAGTCTATGGTACATAGGGTTTGTCACTAAGAAGAAGGTTTCATATAGTTGTTACAAAATTGTGTTTCATGTAATTGTAAATGAATTTCAAATGTATGAACACACTACTAATTTGGACCATAAAACTGTTCGCTTTCCAACATAGACCAAACATTGGGCTTCCTTTGTCTCACATTGGGAAAACCCTATTAGGATATGAGTCTCTTCAGTATTTACATCAACAATGAACTGACTAGACCACTTCCTGTCAAAATTAGTAGTTTGTCAAAGTTATCAGGAAGTTTGTTAGAGTAGGAATGCACAGTCATTGCTGGTCTGAGGATGACAGCCTTGTGGATGTTGGTTACTTTAGCATCTTAACTCCCTCATCATTAAGGTGGACTTGTCTTTTTCATCCTCTATGAGTGGATTTTTTTTTTCTTTTAATTTATATGGCAATATATTGATTCTGGGTATATTTTTCACTTTTTCAGAATTTGAAAAGATAAAGTCTGCTAAATCAATTTTGATAGTGGGTGGTGGCCCTACTGGAGTTGAACTTGCTGGTGAAATTGCTGTTGACTTTCCAGACAAGAAGGTGATGCTGGTGCATCGAGGGTCTAGGTTGTTGGAATTCATAGGCTCGAAGGCTTCACAAAAAACACTTGATTGGTTGACATCAAGGAAGGTCGAAGTAATTTTATGTCAATCTGTTGACTTGGATACAGCATCGAATGGCATTTATCAAACATCTGGAGGGGAAAAGATTGAAGCTGATTGTCATTTTGTTTGCACGGGGAAGCCAATTGGCTCATCATGGCTTAGGGAGAGCATACTGAAAGACAGCTTGGATGCTCATGGAAGGTTGACGGTTGATGAGCACTTGAGAGTGAGAGGTCACAAAAATGTGTTTGCTATCGGTGATATCACTGATATTCCAGTAAGCTATTGGGTTTCTTGTTGTTGTTTGGTTCATGGAGTCATAATCATTTCAATTCGTTGTCTTACATGTTGCATGCTGAGTTTTTCGTGTAGATGAAAACATGCCTCATATGCTTCTTGGAAAATTTGGTAAATTCTGCGGAAGGGTACAAAGTAAACAAAAATATAATAACTAAAGGAGCAAGTTTGCTTCTTTCATGTAATTGGAGTTATGGGCAGGCCATATTCCTTAAGAAAGCTTTTCCGTCTTCAACTTTTATAGTTGGTGAATGGAAACCAACCCTTGTAGTGCTTAAATTCCTGTCTTCTTTATGGAATGGGATGAAGACGGACTGTAATGAAGTTTCCAATCTCCAATTGTCCAACTCTGTCTACTGGAGAGTGGCAGATCCAAGATTTTAAGTTAGAGTGAAGAAAGCCATAAGGATTATTCAAGCAAAAACTAGGACACGAAATCACAAAAACCATAAACCTTAGTTATATCGTTGAAAAGATTTTGAAAGTTTGTTTTCAGGAAATCATTTATCTCTCTCTCTCTCTCTTTTTTTTTTTTTTTTTTTTACTTCAAATCTTGGTAGGCTTATTTTTTTCCCTCCGTGTTCTGGGATATTCTTTTGTAGGAAATAAAACAAGGTTATTTAGCTCAACGCCATGCAGAAATTGTGTCGAAGAACGTGAAGCTGCTGATGGCTGGAGAAAAGGAGGACAAAATGGCTAGTTACAAGCCAGGATCAGCAATTGCAATTGTTTCTCTAGGGAGGAAAGAGGCAGTGGCTCAATTTCCTTATGTGACTCTAATTGGCTGTATTCCTGGAATAATTAAATCCAGAGATCTGTTTGTGGGAAAGACTAGAAAACAACTTGGCCTGAGAGCCTGAGCCTGAGGCAATGTGTTGGCAAACAGTAGTGTAAAGTTTTTACATTTAACGAAGAGGCAAACTGCATCTGCAATAAGAAGTTTTAGAAACCTAGGATGCATAGATGAGTTTGCTAGAATGCAGGTTAGGTTTATATGGAGTCCATTGAGCCTTGTCTTGTGATATAGCAGATCAATAAGCCATCCACTCTTGTGTGATGGGAGGCTATTGTAGTGACAGGATAATGGTACCTATCATTCCAAAAGTTTGGAAGTAAATTTCTGCACATTTTATTGATACCTTCTGCTTAAGTAAACTACAATCACCATCGACCATCATTAGCTATCGCTACTATCACCACCATCTATAACGGGGGACATCAAAGATATAGATAACTTTGATTATTAGTATAACCCTATCACAATTTCCTTTCCTAATAGTGAGTTTGGTTTTGAGCTTGGAAAAAGACGATATATTTTTTTTGCCTCTTAAAAGTTGGTATTTGGTCCAGAGAATTCTAAATGCATCTCTAATAGATTGTAATGCATGTCTTTTTAAGATTTTATTTTATTCGATTTAAAAGTGATTGACATGTCTTTTTAAAATTTTGTTTAATTCGATTTAAAAGTGCTTGACCAATTTCACAAACACTCCACAACAAGAATTCATCAATTCACAATAACACACCCATAACATGTAGCTCACCTACCAAATCATCACTTCAAAATTCATATATAGGCATTACATGTGAACATTAAAAGCTACTTACACCAATAACTAAGTATAAAATGTCGATCTCTATCATGCTTAAAAAATATAGTAAAGCATTAAAGCCACTTGCTTAAAATAGTGTTTACTCGAATTGTTGTCCTACCTTAAGCTCCTCATCACTTAGAGATCTTATATATCAAAACCTATATCAGTACTTATAAAAGTTGGTAAAATGTAAAGGAATTATTTATTCTATCTTATTGTAAACTACATAATGCTCCTATACACTTTAATAGAGTTTATTGAGTTAGGTCAATGTTGAACATTAAAGTATGTCTCATGTATCCATATTTTTTTTCAAGGAAAATATATCTATATTTTTGTATAGTTGTTATATATAGTATATCTCATGTATCCATATTTTTTTTAAGGAAAAAATATATGTATTTTTGTATAGTTGTTTATATATATATATATATATTCTTTTTATTATCAGCTTATATGTTAGAGATATATCAGTTTTGGTAGTTACACTATATAGTTAGTAGTTGTTGTTTTTGTTACGGTTTCGATTAGTTTGGCTAGTATAGTTAGTTATAGTTAGGTAGAGGTTTCATTGTATATAAACAGCCATAAAAGCTTTGTAACATGACAATAACATTTCATTCAACTTCCTTTCTCTAACCAATTTTCTTTTTTATCAAGCTTACTCTCTGTTCTTTGGTTTCCTTATTACTAAACTCCAAATTTATACATATCATGGTATTAGAGCGCTTATAATTAGATGAAATGGTTAATTCGTCATTAGAAGATGTCAAATCTCCATTTTATATTCATCATTCAGATTCGCAATCATCAATTGTAAAAACTCTAGTCTTGAATGGTGTTAATTACAATACATGAAGTCGCTTGTTTCTATTAGCGCTGTCCATTCGTAATAAAGCAGGTTTTATTAATGGAACAATTGATGAGCCAGAAAAAATAGAAAAGTCATATTTAGCATAGAGTAGTGTAACAATCTCATAGTAACTTGGTTGCTCAAGTCCATTTCACCGTTGATAGCTTCAATAGTTCTTTATATGTGTATAGCAAAAGCTATATGGGACAAATTGAAGGTACGTTTTTCTCAGCTCAATGATATACGAATCTGTTAGTTGTATCATATGTTGAGTAGCACGGTTCAAGGTTCTTGTAGTGTTGATGAATATTTTACTAAGCTAAACATAATTTGGGACGAATTGAGACATTTTAGGCCCTTGCCATATTGCTTGTGTAGATCGTATAAGCAGAAGTGTTTTGATAAATTTATTGATATGACACAACAGGATTATGTGTTTAAGTTTCTCAATAGTCTTAATGAGGAATTTTTTGCTCTACGTTCTCAATTTATGGTATTAAAACCTTTTCCCACTCTTGATGAGGCCTATAATCTAGCTGCTAGAGATGAGTTTCAACGGGCCAACAGGCTAAAGGATTTCTCGAGACATGATTCTTCTGCTATGGTGATTATTAGTAATAACAAGACAAAAAATAGGAATGAGATTTTTGCAGCTATTGTTAGAAGAGAGGCTACTTGAAGGATAAGTGTTATAAGCTAATTGGTTTCCTGTCGCATTTCAAAAGACAGTCTTCATCAGGTTTGAACCATGTTATTTCTGGTGATAATGGTGTTAAGTCATTAGAAACTATTCAAAATTTTCAGGTAACTGGTAATATGAGCAATTCTACAAGTGTTGGTAATATTGTAATAGAAGGTGAGGTAGGAGGATTGAGTAGGAGGATTGAATATTTCAAAGGAACAATTGTTGCATCTACTAAAGTTGTTGAATGTGTTAGATGTGGGCAACTCTTCTATTGTTGCACAAGTGATTTCATCGTCATGTGTAGTGATTGATGCCTAAAATGGTGCTTATGGTGGTTCTTCGTCAATAAGTCATATGGTAGGTACTTTGGATTGTATCTCTTAGACTTCTCATGATAATATAATTATGTGGATTTTGGATTCTAGAGCAATTGATCACATGATCAGTTCAATCCATTTGTTTTCTAGTTATACTGAGATTATTGCTGGGCATGTGTTTTTACCTAATGGGTAGTAACTTTTAGCAACGCATATTGGTACAGTTGTGTTTTCTTTGGATTTGGTTTTGACCAATGTTCTACTTCTTCCTTCTTTTAAACATAATTTGGTTTCTCTTGCTAAGCTAAATGTGGATAATTATTGCATTGTTCATTTCATGAAGACTGTTGCTTTAATTCAGGATTATTCCAATCAGAGGGTGATTGGTCAAGCTAAGCTAGAGAATGGGTTGTATTTGACCCAACAAAACATTGTTTCTTCTCAATCTAATAGTAGTTCTTCTTTACATGCTGTTTTTCTTTCAAAGGTTTTGTCACAATTGTCTAATAATTTTGATACTTGGCATTATCGGTTTGGTCATCAGTCTGATACAAGAATGTAGCAGTTAAGACAAATAGATTAGAATGTTAATAACAAACATTTTGAGTGTATGGTTTGCCCATTAGCTAAACAAAAAAGAAGTGTTTTTCCTACTCATATTCGAAATACTAAAGCAATTTTTGAATTGGTACACTTGGATGTTTGGAGACCTTATGCTACTTCTTCTACTAATGGTTTTAGGTATTTTCTTACAGTAGTAGATGATTTCTCTAGAGTAACTTGGGTATACTTAATGCGGCATAAACATGAAGTCTCTTTCACTATTTTGTCCTTTTGCCAAATGGTTGTTACTCAGTTTAATACTTGTGTTAAGATTGTTCGTAGTGACAATGTAGAGGAATTTTCTTTAACTAAGTTCTACTCCTTGAATGGCATTGTCCATCAAAAGTCTTATGTGGAGACTCTACAACAAAATGGAGTTGTTGAATGTAAGCATCAACATTTGCTTTCGACAGCTCAAGCCTTATTATTTCAAGCTTCACTTCCATTACACTTTTGGGGGGACACTGTTTTAACAGCTGCACATATTATCAACCAATTGCCTACTGATATCCTTAGTGGGCTAACTCCATTTCAGGTGATGTTTGACAGAGTTCTAATGTTTGAGCATTTTATAGTGTTTGGGTCGTTGTGTTTCGCTTCCACTATTAAACAAGGTAGGACTAAATTTGATCCTAGAGTACATCTATGTGTCTTTCTTGGCTATCCAATAGGAGTCAAAGGGTACAGGTTATATGATATGATAACAAGAAAGACTGTAATTTCTAGAGATGTTTAAGTTTGTTGAGCATGTATTTCCTTTTCAGTTGATGACTCGTACAAGTCAGGACATGTTTCACTGTGCTGTTCCATTGCCATCAGCAGATAACCTGACTTATGCATATCATATTCTTTCTCTGTTTCCTACTGGTTTTAGCAATGACGATGTTAGTTCAGTTTCTGTTAGTCCTAATCCTAGACCCACTGCAAAATCTAATGTAGCCTTTGAAGGTGAGCTTAAGTAGAGTTCCAGGACACACAAATTACCAGTTTATCTTAAGGATTATCAGCATGATCTATTAACTGCTACAGCATTTGAGAGTTCTAGTTCTACTGCACATCCTTTACAGCAGGTGCTATCTTTTAACTCTCTTTCTCCTAATTTTCGAGCTTTTGTTGTGCAACTTTCACAACATTATGAGCCAGCTAGTTATGCTCAAGCTAAGCAACTTGACCCATGGTGTAAGGCAATGGATGAAGAGTTGGAAGCTTTAGTAGCCAATAATACTTGGACAATTATTTTATTGCCACCTAGAAAATATACAGTTTGGTGCAAGTGGGTTTATAAACTCAAAACTAAAGCTGATGGTTCTATTGATAGGTATAAAGCACGCTTAGTAGCCAAAAGATATAATAAAAAAGAAGAGTTTGATTATACTGAAACTTTTAGTCTAGTAATCAAACATGTTATAGTTCAGATGTTCTTTTGTTTGGTTGTTGTTTATAATTGGCAAGTACACCAAATGGACGTCCATAATGCCTTTTTAAATGGAGATCTTAATGATGAAGTGTTTATGGAAATTCTGCTTAGTTTAAATGTTCTTACATCTTTTCTTCCTCATGAAAGGCATGTATGCAAGTTGAACAAATCTCTTTATGGGTTAAAATAGGCTTTTAAACAATAGAATGCCAAGTTAACCCAATTACTTTTGGCCTTTGGTTTTCAACAATCTTATTGTGATTATTCATTGTTCATTAAGAATTCTGGTGATGATATGGTGGTTGTACTTGTGTATGTAGATGATACAGTAGTGGCTAGTAAGAATCTTGATCTCATTAATCAGTTTAAGTCTTTTATGCATACACAATTGACGGTAAAAGATTCAAGGGTTCTTAAGTACTTCATTAGGCTTGAGCTTACACGTTCATAGCAGGGATTTATGCTTTCTCAAAGAAAATTCCCTCTTGACCTACTGAGTAAGACAAGTTTTCTTGGTGCAAAGCCTCTTTCTACACCCATTGTTGCTAATCATAAGCTATCTAGAAATGACGATTTTGATTTAGTTGATGCTTCCTCCTATTGGAAAGTTGTTGGGAAACTACTTTACTTATGTATAACACGGCCAGACATCACATATTCTGTTCATATTCTTAGTCAGTTTATAGATAAGCGATGACATGTACATTAGGTTACACTTGAACGAGTTTTGAGGTACCTAAAAGGGATTGTTAGCCAAGGGATTTTGTTTTCTATCAATAATGATTTTGTGCTTCAAGCTTATAGCGATAGTGATTAAGGAGGTTACCCTGATTCACATCATTCAACCACCAGATTTTGTGTCTTTTTGGGCCATTCTCTACTCAACTAGAAATAAAAAAAATAGTCTACTATTGCAAGGAGTTCCATAGAGTCTAAGTACCGTACTCTTGCTGCAATAACGTATGAAGTGCTTTGGCTAATTGCCTTGTTGAATGAATTCCGCATTAATTGTGTTTTACCTATGCAGCTTTATTGTGATAATCAGTCTGCATTACATATTGCAAAGAATCCCATGTTTCATGAGCGGACTAAGCACTTAGAAATGGATCTTCATTTTGTATGGGATAAATTTGTTAAAGGAGTTATTCTTCCCATTCATGTTTTCACAAAACAACAACTTGCTGTTGTGTTTACCAAATGTTTAGCAGCAGATCAATTTTGAATATTATTATTGGGAGTACTAAATATTTACTCTCCATCTTGAGAGGAAGGGGGGGGTGGGGTGGGGTGGGGTGGGGGTGATTGCTGGGTGTTATAGATATATTAGTTTTGTTATTTATCAGTTTTGATAGTTACACATTGTTGTTTCTGTTATGGTTTTGATTAATTGGGCTGGTAGAGTTAGTTATAGTCAGGTAAAGGTTTCATTGTATATAAACAATCATAAAAGCTTTGTAACTTAAAAATAACATTTCATTCAACTTCCTTTCTCTAATCAATTTTTTTCTTTGTCAAGCTTACTCTTTGTTCTTTGTTTTCCCTATTACTAAATACCAAATTTATACTTATCATTATATAAGTAATGAAGCATACGTTACATACACATATATACATAAAATACATTTCATATATATATATATATATATTCTTTTTATTATGAGCTTATATAAGTAACATGCCATATATTACACACACATACGTACACATATATATATATATATATATATACATAAAATAGAGTTTATAAAATTAAAATATTATTTAAATAGCCTTTCATGGATGAAATAGCACTCAGCTTATCATTTCAATGGTATCAAAAGATAACTTCCATTTATAAGGTCACATTTTAGTTTTAAAATAATCCTCGTAATGTAATCTTTTTCCATAATAATACAAAGACACTCATTTTGTTATATAATTATTTAAAATTAGTCATATATGGTTTGTTGACTTTGATATCATAGAGAGAAAATAGAATAATTAATTCCGAAATAATTTTAATTACTTTGTTTACTTGTAAATTGATTTAAAAATTTTATTGTTGGTAATTTTTTTATTCCATCTCTATAAGAAATAGTTGTTTCTTTTTATAAGATGAAATTTCTTTTCAATAGGGGATAAAATTTAATTACCAAGAAAAAGGTAAATAATTTTTAATTATTTCCAGAAAAGATTGAACAAGTGTATATTGGTATTTTTTGTCATATGTCTAACATAATACCATTAATAAGGAGATAAAGTAAAACATTGGATACATACTTCCTATAATAAAAAATCATACGAAATAAATATTGAAATATGAATTTTTAATTTATTGTTAGTAATAGTCTTTTTAGGGTACAACTTTGTAAAATTTGATGTGATTCGATTCTAATTTAACTTCAATTAACTCTCACTTAATTTCAGTTTTCTTTGTTAATCATTAATCCTGTTATATATTTAGATTAATAATTTGAATGGAGTTTAATACATTGTAATATACTTATAAAGCTTTATAGGAAGTGCCACCAAGTGAAATTATGGGATCCAAAACGAACACAAACAGCAAGAAGTCCAAACGAGAAGCAACCGTCCCGCGGAGAAAATCCCTAGAAACTGACCAGAACGAAATCACGAACTAACCGAAACCTAATCAAATCTTTCTTCAAGGAAAATTTCAAATCCCCGATCTTTCCCTATTTAATACCCTATCCGTACAATAAAATAAACAAAAAAATTCCCATATAAATAATATATTTTGAACCTTCCTGATCTCTTCTCTTCTGTCGTTCCTTCTTCTTGTCAACCGCACACGTAAAGAGAAGAGAAACGACCTCCCCCGCGTTTACTTTTTCGCTTTTCATCACTTCCTTCCATAGTCTCCCTCCATTGCAGTTCTCATTCGACCGCAGGACAGAGCTTTAGTCACAGAGAGAGAGAGAGAGAATCAGAAGATGAAGAGAGTGTTTGGCATTAAGAAAGACAAAGAACCTCCACCCTCCGTTCAGGATGCTACCGATCGTGTACGTTCTTCTTCCTTTTTTATTCCTAATTTTCGCACTTTATTAATTGATTCACGATCTTCAATTCAATGTCTGTGTTTTCTGATCCATGAAATTTACCTTTTTTGCTATTATTTCCATTGAATTGGTTCCTAGGAGTGTTTCGTTATTTCCATTGACTTATTCATCGTGATGCGGAATATTCAGTATTACAGCTGGAGTGGAAAGTGCTAAACTTTGATTTAGGGTTGACACATAATCCAGGTTTAGCGATTGAAAATTGATATTTCAATTAATGTTCTTATGTGTGTGTGTGTGTGTGTGTGTTTTCGTATAACTACGAATTCTAATTTCACTGTACGAATTATAAGATATGGTATGTCTTAATCTGATTTGTTATTTAATTTAACGTGTGGGTAACCGGCCTTTTGCTCTCCAGTGGCCATTCGGTACAGCAATCAGTTTTGCCAGAAATCATATGCTGCCATGTTTGAGGAATATGTCCTCATGATTGGTGAGTTATGGTCGAGGACTTTAAATGTTATACAGTTGGTGGTACCAACTAACTAATTAAGTGATGTTGTGTGTTATTCTTTGCTTGATCCTTTATTTAAGTCAGGCGTGTAACATTGAAGAGCAATGCTTGAGCTGCACACGTTCTTATGGTAGGGTAAAGTCTTGAGACTCTTTTTTAAAGTCCTAGAAAAGCCCTCAACAAGCAGTTGCATGCGAACATTTTCACCATTGATTAAGGAACATCTCGGTTTGCATGTTTCCCCATTTGATGAACTTGGCTTGCGACTAGTTGGGATAGTATGTGGCTAAGTTAAGAAGTCTGAGAAACACTATGAAGATCCAAATTTCTCTTGTGCTGATATTCATGAGATGTGGGACGCATTCCAAGTCCAAGAATTAAGTCCACTGAATAAGCATTTCAGCTTATCTGAATAAGTCCAGGATAAGAAAATGAACCACATAATGGGGTGAAGATTCAGATTAGGGTGAAAGTGCTTTCAGTTGCTTGGATGAAGTTTAACAATTATCCATTCTCCAGTTACACAATACTAACAGTATTAGTGTGACAGTCATTTGTTTGTTGTTTCTTTGATGCCTGGCTGAGGAATGGCAGAACTTGAACTATTGATGAATTTGTTCTTGGTGCTCTAATCAAGTATCAATGTCATATACTGAAGAATCTCTTGTAACATAAGGCTCACGAGATGGAGATGGAGACGAAGAGTCATATGGAATTTGAAATGGAGTATGAATTGTTGGCCTTGTACTGCAATAGAGCAATTGGAAGCCATTTTAACTTATTGCTGAGATTTCTTGGTTCTTATATAATGCATCTTTCCAAGCAACGTTTTAGTCACCTTAGCTTGACAATAACATTGCGTGGGTGAGTAATGGGCATGCAAAGATGGACACAGAAGAACTCTTGCTGAAAAAAACTCAGAGAAGTGCTCTCTGACACTAATGCTGGTGCTTGCCACCACATGAGAATAAATAAAAGAAATTAATCACATAATAATTAGCAATTGATGAAGTATAAATGGCTTATATCTGTTAACTCTGCATATTTCAAGTTGTCCACCTCAATGAAAGTAATATGCTTCCCTTGATGGCCAAAAAGCCTTTTTATTTTGAAAAGAAAGGATCCTACATTGACACTCCTCCACTAGTTTAAGTTGTAGTCAATGGTCTAAGAAGGCCTAGAACATAAAATATTTTCACATTTAGGTTACAGGTGTATCAAAACATCCCTTGTTGGGGGCTCTCCCAGTTGAATATAGAAATATCCTTTTTGGAGTAGTTTGCATCCTGACTGTCCTCTAACTGGACCATTAAGAAAAGTTGTTACAAAGCAGTTTAATTGGTTAAGTATCAACTCTTTCTTAAATTACTTACAAGTGAAGGGACCATCATAATAAGGACACTGCTGCGGCTTGGATATAAGCTGCCTAGTAATACGAGGGCATAGTATTCAACTCTTCCAAATAACTTGCTAGAACCTAGAGGACCTAGACACAGCATCAACAGCTCTATTGTCTCTAATCCTCTTATAGAGAATCTCCTTATTGTACCGCTTGAGCTCAATCAGCCATTTCATGTTTGTTTGAGAGAGAGTGTCTTTGATCCAAACTTGGGACTTTTTGATGAGCATGCATAATAATGTGTGGCTGAAATATTCCATTTCTTCACTTGAAAGACATGTTAAGATTATCATTTCATCACATGAGAGGGCAGAACCTTGCTCATAATAGCAACACATTGACCTTCATCATAGTTAAAGGGTTGTTACAATTTTGGCTTGCTTTGGTAAAAAAGGAGCGTCGTAGAAAATGAAAGAGTTCATTTCACAACCTTGCAGGATTTTATTTTCAAATTTCTTTTTCCTTTCGTTTCTTTAAGTGCCTCCCTTTTTCTAAAAGCTACAGATTGGGATTGTTAATTGATTTAAGCAGGTATCAGATTATCATCTTTGTGAAAAAGAAATTATAATTCTACTACAAAATAATTAAAGAGAACTGAAGGTCGACCAGAGTGCAATGGTGAACTGCATTGTTATTCTATAATCCTTACCATGCATGAAGGGAATTGTGTTCTGTAAACTTGAGTCCATGCTCAAACTATATTGTAGTTTCTCCTGTCTTAGGTTAAATGTAGTACGAGCTTGCTTCAAAAGAAGACTGCTGATGGTGAAAGTGATGGTGCTACTTTTCCTTGAGTTTGAGCTGATCTGTCCTTCTGGTTGTGCAGCTTCTCTCTCTCTTTCTCTCTCTCTCTCTCTCTATAACTTTATATGCATTCAGCTCAAATAGAGAAAATGCTTTCTTTGCAAAGCTTTACAGCATCTTTTCCTATAGAATTTTCATCATAATCAAAACTGCTTTAAATATGCTCAACTACTTTTGTCATCTGGTTGCTATTCGGTTACCTGAAAAACTTAAGAGCTAAATCACATTTCTCTCAAGCAGATTAACAAAAGAGGTGATTCAGTTGATGAGAAAATCAAGAAGCTCGATCTTGAACTCAGTAGATACAAAGAACAAATAAAGAAAACTCGGCCTGGTCCAGCTCAGGAAGCAGTGAAAGCTCGAGCAATGAGGGTTCTCAAGCAAAAGAGAATGTATGCTCTCAATCTTATTTATACTCTGACATATTTATTTCCTTGTAGGGTATTACTATTTGTTTGTAGTTAAGCTCTGGAAATAAGGCAAGATGACTCTTTTTGCACGAATAAATGCAATCTAGATTTTGTGTATAGTTTAAATTAGTCTATCTTGATGCAACTGGAGATTTATGGTCTTATTAATGAGTTTGCATAATTGACTTTCTGATCCAAATTAAAAGTATGGTCTTAGAAATATTTCTTTTGAGATATAACAAGATAAGATCTGTCTCATTATTGTTAAATATTCTTAACATGATCACTGAGGCTTTGTGGCCTACAGGTATGAAGGACAGCGTGATATGATATATAACCAGACATTCAACCTTGATCAAGTTGCATTTGCTACTGAGGGTATCAAGGATGCTCAACAAACTGTAATGCACCAACACTTTTTGCTATGTGAAACTTTCAAGCTCTGCATTACATTATCAGTGTTTTTTATTTAATTGCTGAGGTGACCTTTCTGCTAGCAATGTCGTATTAATATGAACTAGTTCACCTCTGTTATAGTAAAGAAAGGTGGTGCCATCCTTATGTAGCTCATAATTTTATACACAGTTTTGTGAAATACTGCAATTTCTGGTGGAGCTTTAATCCAATAATCTTGTTAACGGGGCAACATCTTATCTTTCTGACTTTTATTCCAATTTTCTTGTCCTTGTCTGCATATTGGAATGTCATTTATGCTTTGTAAAATTAATTTCATATTTTCTCCTTTAGTGAAACTATGACTCTTATTCCATATATTAATGTGCATGTGATAGTAATAGTGCCAGCTAGTTTCGCCTGATAATATTTTTTGTCCTGCCTCATGAGATGTAGCTCAAGTGGAGCCTATGTTGAATAGTACCCTGATTGAAAATGGAGCATACATAATGAGAAGCAGAAGGATGGCAAGCTATTTGTAAAGATTTTCTGCGGGGGCCATGTGCTGTTACTTCTTGGTTATCATTGTGTTGCCTTATCATGTATTTGAATTTGGAATGCGGTATTTCTGTCAGCTTCATAGAGTTGCTATGGATATGTTTTCCATTCTCCCTAATGTCTCTTATGTGCTTTCCTTACAGATGTCAGCTTTGAAATCTGCCAACAAGGAGTTGAAAGGCATGATGAAAACTGTGAAAATCCAGGATATAGATGTAGGTGTTATGTTTAATTCTTCTTTAGTTAAGACTATATTGGTTAAGGCTTGATATTAATTAGGGTTGACCCTTTATTATAGAATTTGCAAGATGAAATGATGGACCTAATGGATGTAAGTCATGAGATACAAGAGACCCTTGGTAGAAGCTACAGTGTGCCAGATGACATCGATGAAGATGAGCTCATGGGCGGTAAGCTTATATAGATTCAATTTTTTAAAGTGTATTCTTTTTTTTTTTTTTTGGGCACTATAATTTGTGTAGTTTTAGGGTCCAGGAACAGTCTTAGTTTCTCCTTTCTTGATTATGAACAGTTCCATATAACTTATAGAAGTCAAGATAAGAATTTTTGTTATTATGTTTTCAAGCTTCCTCAATTATTCCTGATAGGATTCTGACGATGAGAGAGATTGTGTTGTAAGATCTTAATATATGATGCTAGCCAATATTGTTGTGCAGAACTTGATGCTTTAGAAGCAGACATGGGACTGGAAACAGAAACGGGAGTACCATCTTATCTGCAACCGGACAATGAACCTGAACCGGAAGAGCTTAACTTGCCTTCAGCTCCAACAGGACACACAGTGCCTGCCAGCAGAGCTGATGCCCAGGTAAATTTCTTTTAAATTAATAGATTCTTTCACGAATAAAAAATGACCTACATGCTTGATAGACTTTTTGATAAGTAGGGAAATGATTTCAGCAAACATGTCGCTTCCTTTATCTATTAAACATTTCATACAATTGTCATTTATACTATTGTTCATGTCAAATTGGAAATTTAGTCTTTGCCCATAGTGTTTTGCTCACCATTTTTAAGTATGCTGCAGTTTTTCCAAGCTATCTCCAAATATTTTCCACAACAAGCTCATCCTTCAGATTCATTTTTTGCAAACTTTGTTCTCAATCCATTTTTATTTTTTTAATTCTCTTAAAAAGGCTGGATTCATACCCCATTTAGTGGGGGATAAGGTCTGTGTGCTGCTGCTGTTGTCTCAGAAGGCTGGACTTTAGAAACTTACACTCGGAACGATTTAATGATTAGTTTATACTTGCAAGCATTGCGAGTTACATTAGGGAGTAGTTATTTAACTACGATTTTTTATGTTTAATCTTCTGATACTAATTTTTGAGCTTGACAAGGTGATTATATCTTTTGCATACATGGCACCATCACATGTTACGCATGACTTGGAAATCCTCTTAGCAGCGTGGTTGATCTACATGCCAATAAATTATATTTTTTGTTTTTCTTGCTTTATGTATTGTCTTTAAATTTTCTTTTCCTATTGATTTTCACAGGCTCAGGATGAATTCGGTTTACCAGCAGTCCCTCGGGCATCAATCCGTGACTGATTGCCACATCGTGTCTTGTGCTATAAACTGTGCAGATTTCAGCATTGGATCAATTTTTGAGATGGGTGTCATCTTCTTCTGTATAAAATCTAATTAATTTTTTCAGGCTTTGTTTAGATCCTCATATTTCTTCTTGATCCGTCAACTAATTTTGGAAAGCCGATTGTTCCAAGTAGTGGACTATTGATATTCTCTCATGTGATTTGCTCTTATTGGAGATTCCATATCTTTGGCTCACTAATTTGCGTATGTCGATGTTCAGTGCACTCTGCTGGTCTTTGTTTGCATTTGTTTCCAGTTCCTCATGCATACATTTGTAACGTGTTACCATCAATGGACAGTTTGCGTGGTAATCCATTAAGTTGCATCACGTCTTAAGCGATGTAAACTGATCAAATGTCTTTTGAGGGCACTATAGAAAAAGAAGTAATAAGCGAGCTGCTGACGCCACAGAATTTTCATGTAAACATTTACCCGCTCGCTTTTATGTAATGTGTTTACTTATAGGTCAATTGCCATTTACTACCTAAACTTATTGGGTTCACGTTTCAATTGCTAGAATTACTACCTCTCTATTAATGGTATGACGGGAGTTTTTAACAATAGTAGTCAAAGAAGGGAGTTCAATCGCCTTTTAGTAGTCAGAATCCTTCCAGAAAAATCATCCTTACATGCAATCTAGATGGTAACATAGATGAGAAACTCCAAAAAACACTGTTGTACGGAAAAGTATGTATTACGAGTTTTCAAGAGTCAAAAGGAGTTCAGTGTTTAGGATGGCCATATCTACACTTTAAACGATGAAAATCAACAGTGAGTACCATCCTCTTAATGGTATGGTTGTTAAAGAGTATTACCCTACAGCAGCACGTAAGGCGGGAGTGAGAACAGTCTGCCAACTTTGAAAACGTTTTGCTTGTAGACTCTTCCGGAAAGAGCTGGAAATTCGCAAAAAGAGAGCCGTCTTCTAGACCAGTTTCGCTCATCCTTCTTGGGAATTCAGTTAATGTTAAGATAATCCATACCCAATAGGTGCAGAGTTGTGTCTGACAAAGTTGATCCTGTGGATGGACGCGTCTCAAAGTATGTTCCAACTTTGTTGTTAGGACGGTTTGCAATACCAAGTTTCAGTCTCTCAACTTCTTTTTTCAAGGATTTGTATTGCCCTGTAAAATAAAATGCACAAATAATGAACATCAGTTATCATCTATAGAAAAGAGGATGTCTCTATTGCCACTATCATGTTTTCTTGAAGACTTAAACGCTGATAAGTTCAGAGCTAAATGGATTCACAACAGTTAGTCCACTTGTGGAACAGAAAACTTCCAATTGTGAAATGCTTTATTTTTTACAACTATGTTATAGATGGCTGTGATCAATATAGAACTCATTATCGGACTATCACGACACGACCATGATTCTGTGGATGTTAGGGAAAGGAAGGTTTTTATGCCAAAGTACAAGCAAAATTCTATAGAATTACTGCACAGTTGTCCATTTGTGATGAAAAAGGTGCAAATGATCTGCCATCATTTTGGAGAAATGGAAGTAAAGATGTTATTCTGCGGTAAGGACATTAATTTGGGACTTGAAGATTTGGATAAATTTGGATACATGCAGTATATCTAGGGAGATAGTCGAGTAACTGCAAGAACAATCAATATAATGAGCCTTATAAAGATCAACAGAATTGACAACAACAATGACAATGCCAACAACAGTCAATCCTTATTCTGACAAGGTGAGGTTGTCAGCTAAAAGGATCCTATGTCCTCCATAATACCTAAATATGCCATAAAGATTTGACTGAATTAAGGTTGCCAAAATAAAAAGCTGAAGAAAGGTAGGAGGAAGTTGAAAGGACAAGGGAAGACGAGATCTAAGTCAGAATGATCGTAGTAATAGATGGTGTCTTTTTATTAATTCATTTAAGAAAGCTGAAGATGGTACATTGACAAATTATGCTCATCATGTGAAGGATGGAGATTTACTTTGATGGGAACACTTTATCTGAGAATGATGATGAAATTGGAAATATTCCAGTGGATGACATGAAATTGTTGAAGGTCATGCTCATCGTATGGAAGAGTACAGAGTAACATATGCAGCCACTTTCTTAACCATTTAGCAAGACTTTATAAGAAAATACCAGACGAGAAAGTAAATATCCATCCATACGAGTGACTGACACACCAGAATTAGAGAATTTTTGGGAAATAATGACAACAAAAGAGTTTTATCTTTCAAGGAATTTAGTTATGTCAAGACAACAAACAAGAAGCTATATACTTTTTAAAGGATTTATGAGAATATATTTCTTAAAAATAAAGGCAATGAAAAAACTTACCGTATAGCATGTAGACTTCTGTGGAGAGTTTTAGGAAATTAAAGGATGGATCACATACATTTGAGGCAGAAAAGATATATTTAATAATCTGAATGGTAAGTACTAGAAGATGACAATATAAGAGAGTTTTCATTTATTAGTGAAGATAGGGGTGAACGGAAAGCTTGAACAACTGAAAAAAGAAGTGGAAAAAATGAATCTTAAATGGCAACAGATTTTTGCTTGTGTAGCAGTGCTATAGCACTTGCATAAAGAACATGAAGATGCATTAATGGACATGACAAGAACAAGTCATCTCCTTATATCGAGAATTCGTTATGCTTTAACACAAAAGATTAATATATTGGTTCAAAACTCAGGAGAGATACTAGGAATTGACAGAGATGTTAATGCTAGAGGAAGCAAGATGGACATACAGGAGTACTTCCAAAATCCTTTAGTGATGATACAATGCCACGAAACCATAAGTAACTGATAATAAGACTCGGTGGCAAGCTGAGAACTGAAGTTGAAAAGGGCCAGTTTGCCAGAAAAGCAACAAGCATGGACAAAACAGAACTATGAGCAAACAAGCAGAAATAAGATAAGAAAAACTTTCTTCAAATGCCGTGTGTGTATGAAAAATAGATTCAGAATTAGAGGATATGATGACCTGAAAGTGGTTCATATTAGATGTGAGAGAGAGAGAGAGAGAGAGACCTAGAAAGACAGAATGGGAGATATTTTAGAGAAGATCTTTCACAAATGAATCTCATTGAACATGCAAAACTTGATTGTGTTTAGTTGGCAAAAGGACTCATGAACCCCAAAACATCTAGCAGGTAATGCTATCAAAATTTTTACTTTTTCTGATGATCTTAATGACACGGACCTTCTTGTAATTCTTGCATAGGTGAATAAGTAATATTTACTCCAGGGATCAATGCACATGAAGAGCTAAGCATTTGTATATGTCAATTATATATTTTTTCATAAGTTGATCTAATCCTATGACTACTTCTAATTAATGTGGCTTCCCTATAAATTACTCTATTAAAATGAGAAAAGTAGGACATGAGGAAATCAGAGGAGGCACAAAATGCATTAAGGTAGACAACATTGGATGCAGTCCTTGTTGTCTAATGAAGTGGTTGCCCCCCTGCAGCTAGAGAGTCAACATGAATAGAAACTTCAAATCACACTCTTAGAATTTCTTCAGCTATGTTTTGAAGAGAATGAATTTCTATCCATTAATGTACTTTGATAGTATTATTTGTAATTTTCACCAATGGCAGCTCAATGAGTGAAGATCCTTAGACATTTTTGAGATCATGGAACTTCTAAGCAATATCACAATTTGCACCTCATCCAAAGGTGGTAATGGATTTTTCAGGGAAATATCATTTGGGGAACTGCATTCTCGTCTCAAGTAGCTTACTCTCCTTGGAAGGCTGCTTTCATAATAAAGTAATATCTTTGCTAGTATCTTGGACCATCACTTTGGCACATTAGTCAACTCAATGAAAGCCTTTTCTGGTAAAGAACTCAATGAAAGTTTTGATAGGTCTATATCGCCTGGTGCAAGTGGAACAGCCAAGCAAGGAGGGGGTGTCATAAATACTTGCCTATCCCTCCTGCTATTTTGATTTAGCATGGGAGAGGAGAATTTGACAGCAAAATACTTAGAAAAATAATATAGGGAACTCATATATTTCCTTGTTTCTTAGAGACATAAGCACATAATAATACTCTAAAAAACCATAAATTCTGGGGCATATATCAACCTGAAAAACATGACATATTCATTACAAGAATAAGGCTAATAATTTAAATTTCTTGTTGTCACAAAGAAGTCTATGAAAGTTCAGATTTTAGTGAAAATTTCTTTGTGATGCACCTTTCTCTCTTTTTCTTTTTCTTTTAAGTAATTCTTGGAGTTTTGAATAAGTAATGGTGCTGCTTTGTAGTTATGAGTGTAAGAAAAGCTCACCTTCCATGATCAATTTCTCTTTCTGTAGTCTAGCCATCTTCTGCTTCAATTCTGTGTTCTCCATAGTTAATGCAACACGGTGCTGAAGTAGAGAAGCCACTTTGACAGCTAATTCTGACCCAAAAGCCTAACAAGATAAGGTTCACGGTAAATCTGTGCTTACTTTCTCGTAATAACTTCTTAAAGCACTTAGATGGACAGGTTGATGAAAAAGTGACATGGAGGAACAAATCCCACAATATCACATCCTGGAAAATACCATGGATCCTCAAGGGAATATACACATTTTAGATGTAATAATGGAACAAATACCATAATAGGAGGCATTTCAACAAACAACAACTAATTTCATGAGCAAATTAGACAGACGTCCAAATTTGTCAGAAAGAATAGGGACGGTTCTCCAGCTCTCCCAACTGCTCATGTATTACTTTAAAGAGCAGCAATGGGGTTTTTTTTTTTCAAGAAACATCATGCAGACATACCAAGAGGGCTCACTTGGAGACCTGGAATCCTGGTAGGAAATGCGTTAAACACATGAAAAGCAGCAGACATCATGGAAACAAGCAAAACCTGGTAGGAGATATCTTCTCCAACTCTTTAATTTTCTTCTTTAGTTTAGACAAAGTAATTATAAGAATTTGTGCTGTGAGGTGTGTATCTAACAATTCTACAAACATTTTTTATCCACCTTATCTACACTATTTACCCTTCACACCTGCTACAGGAATACAAACTACAAGCCAAAGTCACGAAGTTAATGAAGCTAGGGAATTTCTGTTCCTTGCAATTTCATCCAATTACCTGGTAAACGTTAACAGTTTTCTCTAGTTCGACAATATATTGGAGTTTACGAACCCTTGAACGTTGCCCGAGATTCCTGTAAGAAAGTCATGCAGTCAGTTCATGCATGCGTTGAATCTTGTGAGGCACAATAATTTAGTTGCAAAAAATCAACAATAAAAGATCTACAAATTTGAAATGAGAAGAAAGGAACTAGAACTACAAATTGTTCGTATGTGTAAAAGCATTGGTTTCATAAAATCTAGCAAATAATAAGAAAAATGGCACCACAAAATAACTCACAAGATACAACCATACTATTCATCGAAACAAAAATGCAGCATGATATATTGATAATACATGTCATTTCATGCATTAAACTTCCATAAAAGTCGGATAAATTTAAAAAGATCCTGGTATAAATTTGCATGCAATGGCTTCATATATGCAAAGGTGCAAAAATTATCCATATAGTATTGAACCAAAGAATGAAGAAAACAAGTACTTCTTTCAAGTTTGTCAAGAAGCTTAGCTCCTCTTTGCATTTATGCCATTGGGTAAATTCCAAGATTCTTTACAGTAGGCAATATATTAGAACATCACTCATAGATTTCATTTAAGATGGGCTCTCTTAATATCACATGTAAATGTCTTTAAGTCACATTAGCAAAATCGAGATGAGTAACCTACAAAACAATATCTAAAGTTGATGCTCCAAAAGTACCAGCAAAGAGCATGGATGTCGAAGTAATTTTGCCAAGTTATATTCGGGAACAGTGCATTTAGTCATGAAGCAAAAAGCCATTATGTGCTTATGCAAAGAGAGACAGCATAGAATAAGCTATTGATTTTTGTTGATCTCTTCACTGAACCATAAAAGTGGTCATGACTAACTTAGCTGAGAAATTCATTCTAATTGAAGCATTCAAAAGTTTTCGACAGCGGCAGGTGCATTAGATATAGTTTGTTCATGCCACAATCATAGAGAGCCAAATGCATGATTTGACATGAAACGAGATTGGCAAGCAATCACTAAAGCTTTTACCTTAGTTATGAGTATGGTACCTGATGGACGAGTTGTGCCCTCTTTTTCTTTTAATTTCCTCAATATTTCCCCTTTTGGCAACTGGAACAGGATTTTTTCTTATCTCCAAATTGATGTACTAAAGAGAAATTTCAAATGGATCTTACAGAGACTACTCATGAATCATCTGGTCTCCTTGAAAACATAGAAGAGATTCTTCTGAGACAAACCAGCCTATCCTTTGTAAAGGTTTTATATGGCATGGTTGGAGCAAAGATAAATTTGGGCATGGATTCCATGCAGCCGATAAGGACATGTGATATCTTGTATAGCCCCGGGCCCCAGGCCCCAGCCCCCAGTTGATAGTTCAAGTCACACACTCCCACAATCCATCTTCCCTTTAAAGAATCACTTTATGCTTCCATTTGGACAAACTTATTGCCATAACATTATATCAAGGATGGGAAACTGAGATCCATGATGAACAAGACTTTAACCTAAAATAAATCATTTTTTGTTCCAGATGACTTCATTCAATGACACAGAAAGTTAATACATAAAGGACTTGAGAATCATACTGCATTGCAACATGAAATCTGTTGAGACAGCTGACTCAGCCATATGAGCATGTTGACATTTTTATGACCCTTAGACGGTAGTCCTCCATGCACCAGAACATATGTAAACAAAAACGGTTATATGCTTGAACTTGATCCTGGTGAATCACTGTAGGTACAGCACCATATTCTTTAAACTTCTAGTTTCAATTTTCATGTTGACTATTAAAATTTGATTTCCTTACAATGTATGCAAAGTTGTTTAGTTAGTACATTTGGTCTTATCTTTTCGAATTCTGAAATGAATTTTAAAAGCACAATAAATTTCTAACCAGGACAAAATATCACAAGATACAAATAGCACAAAATGATCATGGAAACTACCAAAGCAACAAACTTTCTCACCCCTAGAAGGTATGAAACTTATAGTAATAAATGAAAATATGTTCCCACACACCAAATGGTAACTCAGATATAAAAATGTTCTCACCGTTTTGCTGTCTTTGTATCAGAATTGACTTCAGCATCAGCTTTTGAATCACCTTCCATATCAGGTTTAATAATGCCAGACATGCACAAAGTACCATCCAACATCTCCAAAGAACTCTGTGAGATATATTCTGATAGTGCTGACACTATAGCATTATCTGAGAAGCTTGAGTTACTTCTTTGCCGAGGTGAATTGGGACCATAGACGCAGTCCAGCTCTAGCATCCCTCCTGGTTCTGTAGCTGGGGTTTGCTCCAATGCTTGTGATCTAAAACCTTGCAGTGAATCTGCAAGGCCATCTATATGAGTTATTGAATCACTAGCTGATCGTCGATGCATAGAGGCATTAGAACTTGATTCTGGATCATTCAGCAATTCATCCAGCCATTCTGGCTGTTCCTCCAAAATGTTGCTCTGAGAGCAAGACTTTTGATGCCTTCGAATAGCATTGTTGTATCCAGCATTAGTGAGTTGTGGGACAGGTTCCTGGATGGAACGAGAATTGCCTTTCCTTTGAAAGGGGCAGCGAGGTGGAAGGTGAGCCTGCCTTGACATTGTAAAAAGATTCAGAGTCTAATCATGACATCATCTCCTTACAGTCTGCGTTTGGTATTCTTACTAGGCCTTTTTAGAAAATTAAGTACGAGGCATGTTCTTTCACTTTAGATAACTTGAACCAGTGCTGTCTCACTTCAATGGCAGCAAAGTTTACAATGCAAAAGTTCTCTGCAAGAAGAGGGACAAAGCAATATTCAGATATTGAAGATAGAAAATTTTGCACCATCTTTTGGTTTGGATAAACAGAAGTGAAGTGGAGAGAAATGAGGCAAAATGATGAAGAAATTAGTAAATTGCTCTTAAATGGTTATCTAATTAAAGACGGTCAAGTAGAGTAAAATTACTTTTTTTCGTATCCCTTTCTGTCTCTCCTAAACACACCAACTTATATATAGAACTTGAGGGGTTTTAGGCATTCGATAAGTACTGAAACAAGACTTTTTTTTTTTTGTTTCCTTTTTGGGAGCCAAAACAAGACATTTGACTATGCCTGCTTTAAGAAAATTGTCAACCGTACAATTGCACGTGATTGTTGGTACTGTGTTGTAATAGAAGTTCTTATCAGAGTGCCCCTGGATGCTCATTAGTGGAACTGCAATTTAATAACAGCATCCAGACTTCACGATAATTGTACAAACTGCAAAAAAAGTTAATCTTGTTTACTGTTCTTTTGCTTTTCTGGTATCCCAAACAACAAATGAAAATGAATTTCATTTCCTTTTTTACTATTTCACATTGTTTCTCCTCACTTCTTCTTCTTAAGTTCCAAATACAGAGTAATCCATAATTGCACAAAGATATACATTTGATAGGAAGATAATGACTACCTTTAAAAATAAGCTAATCTAATCCTTCCAATACTGAACTATCCGAGAGAAGCTTTAATTAGAGAAAGTAAATTGCTAATCAACTTTCTAATATCACTACACAGACTCAAAGTATGGAGTTATGGCATGGCAGCTGGCACTCTACCACAATAGTAGGACAAAACCGAACTTGATGGAAAAAAAGCAGATATTGACGCAAATTAACACAACCATGAAAAATCAGTCATTTATGACACGAATTACTACCCCAAACAGCTTCCTCGCCATTTGATAAGATTGAAAAATTCAAAGCTTGATGATTCAGAACATTTTCCTTATCGAGTTTAAATCAATTTTCACAGAGCCAATCAGTACAACAAGAACAGTGTATACTCTATTTAACTCTTTCAGCAACCAAAACAGTAACATTCACAATGAGTCCCAGACGAAAAGAGAGAAAAAAACATAAAAGAACAAGAAGGGTGTATAAAAGCCAACAGAATGGAAAAAACCCAACAAGCCAATCTAGAAATTACCTAGAAAATACGAAAGATCTAACCAAAAATACTGACAAGACAGAATCAATGCAACAGTGAAAGCACACACAAACATAAGATTTTAAAAGCCATAAAAGTACTCGTGAAACAACAAAAGTATAAAAAAACCCCAAGAACAAAACAATAGAAGTAACATTGCAATCACCTTTATTTACTCTGAAATTAAAAACCCCGAAACAAAATCACACCTTTTGAGTAAACCAAAAGAGAAAATTCTCAAAGTTGCCTTCTTTACCTTGCTCACCAATAACTTTGGTAGGAAAAAGAGAGAGAGAGAGAGAGAGAGAGAGAGAGAGAGAGAGAGAGAGAAGAGAGAGGGATTACCGGGTGAAAAGTTTGTTAATGTGTTTCTCTCATCGTGGTTATGATTATGGTTGTGGTTTCACTCATATATGACCAGCATTAGACTCCAATTGTTGTTATTGTTGTTCTGCTACCAAGTATTTGGAGGTTCAGTTCAGTATGAGTAGGTATGCTTTGCATTATGTCAGAGAGAGAGAGAGTGAGAGAGGTGTTGTTAAAGATGGGATATGGGGGAATGGGTACGGAATGGGGTATTGGCTGGAATACAGCAGGATGGGAGAAGGGAATGTAGTTGTACTGAAGAGTGGAGCGAGGTTTGATTAAAAGCTAAAGCCTCTTCTCACTGCTCACTCAACCATCACCTTCTCTTCCTTTTTTTTTTTTTTTAAATCTTAATTCTTTTTACTCAGCCATAACTATCTTGATTTTTTTTTTTAATAAAAAAGAACCCCAATATAAATATCTGTAATTTCCACCAAATTTTCTATATAAAAAAGTTGATATATATCCCATCTGAATTATTAACATACTATTCTAATATTCCACATATCAAAAGATAAATAAATATTAATTTAAAATAAATTATATTTGGTTGCTATCATGCTTACATCAATATTTAGGTGATCCGTTTTTCTTTTTGCCCTTCACAATTGTCTTTGGCTACTCATCGATGGACTGAAGACACAAGCAAGTAATGTTTATCTGCATGGTCAGATAGGTTTTAGATATGTTTTAATTCTAATCTTTTAAATTTTAACTTTTTAGAAATTGCTCTCATATGATAAGTTATATGATACATCTCCATATTCTATACTTAACTTTAAGTTTGTATATTAAGGATTACAAGATACAAGTTCAAATATATCATTTACCTAACCTTTAATATTCTTAACTAATAATATTAAATACAATATAATATAAGATTTTTAACATTACGTATACTCAATGCCTTAGCATATTTGCCAATGGAAAAAGAATGATTGTGTTTAGGTCAAAATTGTATAGAGCTCCATTTATTCTTCTATATTATGTTTTCTAATCAAATGTGCTTGTATTAATGAAGATATTGTACGGAATATGGCGTTGTATTAATTTAAACATATAAACTTACACCTTATGATAGATTGTAATTGTGTTATAGTATACAGCGAAAAGTATAATAATTCTAATCTTCTTGTGAATATATCATGTATTATACTATATAATAGACAAAAAAAAAATAATACTGTATTTTATACATTTGTGTATGGTATCAGAGCCGCTTAACCCAATTCACACTAATTAAAACCTTAGTTTTTTTCCTTTTTCGTCATTTTTTATCGTAGAATTGACGACACAACTGCTAGAGAATAAGACTCTCGTTGCTGGAGAAGAAGACCATTAATAAAAAAAAACTAACCATCTATACTGGCTTGGCCATTACCACAAAAAGCCTAATGAAAACTCAGTCGCCACCTCATCCACCAATTTGGCAACTGCCAATATTGAAACTCTAATCCCCTACGCTAGCTTGGTAACAACAACCAACATCAACATCCTTCCTTCCATTCCAACACTTGCATTGTGTTTGGATCGGTATAAATTGGTTGAGATGGAAAGAGAACAAATCAGGTGTTTGACAACTTAAATAAAAAGTGAAAATTGATAGAAATGGTTTCCCTATTTAGTCCACTTTTTTCTCTCCAAAATTGGAGAAAAGTGAATGGAAATTGATAAAAATACAATACAATTACAAGATTATTTCTAATAAATAATATTCATTACAATAAAAGTAGGGGTAATTTTATCCAATACTAACTATATATATATATATTTTTCATTTTCTTTTATAAGATAAACCAAACAAATGAAACGAAAACATTTCCTTTTATTTTCTTAATATATTACCAAACACAAAATAAAAATTACACTTCATTCCCTTTCTATTCTTTTCTTCTTCTTTTTTTCTATACTCATCTTTACCACTTCTCTTTTATAAAAGGTTACCAAACATACCATTAACCTATCCATCATCAACCCTTTACTATAGCACCTAGAGCTCACATGAAATCAGCCTAATTAGACTAATACACACATTACCCCTGCACCTTTTATTGGGATATAATGTAAGTCTACCAATTCTATTAAAAAAATTATATCAATATAATTCACATAATTTTAATCACATAATATCAATGCAAAATCACATATGAGAAATGCGATTTACTTAAAATAAAAAAGAAAATCACATATAATAAATGTGATATTAAAAGTTATGTATATCGCTAAGTCGTATTTAATAGATACGTTTTTAGTAAGATTATTTATTATTTATATTAAACATATAATTCAAACAATACTTTGGTCTACTGGCAAAAGTGTGTTATTATAAGATTAGGTCTTGGGTTCAAGCACTTAATGTGCATTATTTTTGCAAACCATAGCACAAACGTGCTTTGAACATGGAACTTCCATATTACAAGCCATTTTGCAATGTATTTATGTAATTATTTTTATATAATTAGTATTTGCAAAGTTAATTTAACGAGGGATCAACAAACAATCCTCAACCCACATTATTGGCTATAAGTCCACCCCCATTGTCCAACCCTTAGTTTCTATATAAGAGTTTCAAAAAATAATGAAAAGGCTTTTATTAAAAACTTTCTCTTCCTCAAAAAACTATTCAGGAAAATTCCAAAAGGAAAATTAATTAATGTTATTCAATTTTCATTTTTTATTCTAGGGGAAAAGCATGATATTTTTACCTTTTTAATGGTCACTTGAAGATGATTATATACCCACCCAGTCAAGATAAAGCCATTATAAAAAAAAAAAACTTTAGTTTATGCTTGGTTTAAGTTCCATTTTACATTTTTATTGTTTTTGTTTTATTTTTGAAAATTTTTATCGGAAAATCCTTATTTTAAGTATCACTTTATTGGAAACATGCCAATTTATTTATGTTCTTATTTTAGCAAATGAGAAATAAGCGGCAATACCCTTTTTTTTTTCCCTCACAAGATAGTAGAAAGGAGATAAAAGTAATGATTTTTGATGGAACACATGCTAAAAAGTATCAAACCCCAAACACACCAAAACAAATGTATTAGCAGCCGAAAAAAAGAAAAAGAACAGAGCACATAAAAGTCATAAACTTGCAAAAATTGATAAATATTTTTCGTACTTTCAATTTTTTTAATTTCCATACATGTGATAATGTCAAATGGCAAATATTAACATATGTAGCTCATCTAAGAGTCACAAAGACATGAAATCACACGTGTAATACAAATTTCTTCATTAAAAACCTAAGGTTCTAATTTAAAAAAAAAATCAATTTTTAAAATATTTTTTTCAGATATTTTATGGTTTTTTTTTTTAATATAGTTTTGAGGTAGCAAACAATACAAAAATACAAGCTTTAATAAGTAGGAATTTTCTTCAGGCTAGTATTAATCATATTATGTTATTTGATGTACAATAATGCAAATTACTTCAATAAAGTCAAATAAATAACATTCTTGAATTTTTCTAATTTTTGTGAAATATCTTTTTTTCTTTAATGAAGCATAGATAATACTCATAGATCATGCATAATAATAAAAGATAGTACATAAGTAGTCCTAAATTTATCAAAACAATCATCATAGAATAAAAGATACATATTTTTATAAAAAAAAAAAATAGAGCTAATATAACTAAGAAAAATAAATTAAAAAGAGAAAAATAATAAAATAAAGAAAAAAGAAAACCCTACTTTGTATGCAGTCACCTAAGTACCAATTCAGGTAATTTATATAATTGAAGGTTGTTATGACTGGCCTAGCTTATTTCCCAATTAGAGTTAATTGATTAGATTACTTAATTTTTCATGAACTAGTATATCGAGAACATCTAAAACCTTAACTTTAATTTCAATTAAAATCAAGGCAAATCATTATACTTTAAGTGCAATTGAAGGATGGGCTTTAATCTTCAATGTTTGGGGGTAGACCTAGGGCCAAGTCATAAGCCTAAGGGTTGGTGAATCATAATCGGCCCTACCGAAGTCGGTTCCTTATCCCATGACTCATCGTCTGTTTTTCTTTCTTTTCTTTTTTTTTTTTTTTTACATTTTGCCCTTTTTTAAGTAATTTCCTTTTTTGCCCTTTCTTGAATTTTGCATACTAATATATATGAATTTTAAATTTAAAAGAAATTTAAATTTAGATAGTAAATATTTGTACAATATTCCATTACGAAACTATATTGTATAATAAATTAAAAAATTATATTGTACATGAGATATAATGAAAATGCAACTATTATATTTTAAAGATTTTAAAATTATTATTTTTTTCATGCTATGTTAGCGTTACCTATATATCTGATACAGAGAATCACATAATCTTAGTTTTAGAATAATTTATATATATTTTTTAAAATATTTAATATGTTGCTCACTTTTTATATTTAAAAAAAACATCATATTTATATGATTAGTTATTTTAATTTTTTTTTAAAAAATTATACTATACAAGCTAATTTTTATTCTAACATTTTCAATTTCCAAAATAATAGCAATATTTCTAACTCTTAGATTTTAAACAAAGCCAATCAAGGTTTTTTTTTTAAAAAAAAATTATCTAATTTAAACATTGAATACATAAAATAGACAAGAGAAAAATTGTAGTTGCTAATCAATTGATTTTGAAAATTTTATCTTTTTTTTTTCTCACTAAACCCGATTGAACTGGCAAGTGAAACCGGCGGGTTACCACTCATGATCTACATAGACCCATCAAATTCGTCAGGTCTGATCTCGAGTCAAAACTGGCCAATCTAAGTTCGAGTTAATTTACTGAATCGACGGATCGGGTCTGGACTGGTTGATAAGTTGAACCCAGCCCTTTCCTAAGTTTAGTTTAGGGAATGAATGGATTGATTTATTTTGCTTCAATTTTCTCTCATTTGAGAGAAGCCAAAGGGACAGAGGGGATACATTGGGTTGCACAAATTAAAGAGAAAAACAAGCAATTTCTTTTTATTCCTATGTTATTTGATCTATAGGTTCCCTATATTAAGTTGCCCTATTTCTCTTTTATCAAGCTTAACCAAACATTGGAGTTAAATAAGCCTAAGATTGAAAAAAAAAAAAACAAAAAGAATCTTGTTCCCAAATGGGTATTTGTAGTTCAATTCGACTCCTTTTGCAAAAACTAATATGATTTGAATGACTATTAATCAAAATTAAAGATTGAATCTTGTTTAGCATGTTTTGTTTAATAGACTTACAACAAAATAATTAAGGAAACAAACCTTAATAATACTTTAGTTTATCTTAGAAGTTTTGATTCTTTAAGTGGATTTTATGGTTTTTTTCTCGATTCTTGAAGCCCATTTTGATCTACGTTCCTTTAGTATTCGATACATTTAAGATGTGATTAACTTATAATCCACGAGCTTTCCCAAGATGTGCTTTTTAATTGAAAAAAAATTCAGCTAGAAAATGATTAAGATAATTAAATAAAAAAAAAAGATTGTGTAACTTTCCTTTTCCAAGTAATTGGTTAAAGAACTTGAAGAAGATGATGTGAGCCAATCTGTGCTTGCTACATGCCCATAAAGAAAAAAATATTCCAACTCATGACTTGTTTAATTTACCTCCCTAACTACTAGGCCATTAATTTATGCCTTAATTTTTAATGGAATTGAATTCTACTTAAGTTGTTCGCTTAGGCCAATTTTAGAACACTTAGTTAATTTTGGGCCTAAAAAATTGCCTTTAACCTATCATGTTCTAGCAAACAAACATTCTCCATACACGATTAATGAGTCTAATATTATGTGTAAATAAATAATTTTTTAAAAATAAAGTAACTTGACAAAATTATGAGCTCGTGTTTATTCATTGTTGAGGCAACAATTAAGTTAAATTATCTATTTTTCATGTTATTAAAAATAATTAAGCAAGATTAATAAAATGCAACAAATAGAAAGTGGAAAAAGAGAAGAGATAAGGTAATTGTTTTGTCTAATTAATACACAATAATTTTCTTAAAACTCTATAAATAGCAAGAAAATTTCAGAAGCTCATTTGGTCAATTTGAAGAGTGAGAAAAATAGGGAGAGGTGAAATTGAGAGAAATATTAGGGTTAGGAAAAAAAATAAGAAAAAATTGTGCAATTAGGACCATAAAGGGGAGCCCACACCAGACGAGCAGTTGAGAGTGGATGGCCACCACCACCACCACCACATGGTGGTGGCAGCACCTAGATCGGATGACATAGCCACGGTGGCCGGAGCCACTCAGACTGGTGAGTTTGATTTCCAGCCCGATTTTATGTAATTTTGTTAAAATAGTAAATATTTTTAGAAAATTATGAATTTTGTTATTCTGGAATATTTTGTATTTAGTTTTTAGAAAAAATATTATTTTAATGAAAATATGTCTTATGATATATGATCCTTAAGAAATCATGTAAAACCGGGCATGTTTCGGTTTAGAAATAAATGACCTTAGGAGTGTAATTTTGAACCCAAAATTTTTGTATAGACTACTTAGATGATATAAAACAGTGATATGAATCCCGTTTTCAAAAATTAATTTTAAAAATTTTTAGATAATTTTTAGACCTTAAAATGAGACATAAAATGAGTAATTTAGGGTTAATTAAGTAATTAAATGGTTAATTACTGATTTAGTGAATAATTATATGTTTTAGGATATTGAAATCTGATGAAGTGTGATACTTGTAGCATTTAGGGTGTTAGATATAATTATTAGGTTAATTATGTAGTAAATGAGTAATAGGGAAAAATAGTAAATTTGAAGCTAATTTTGTAAATTAGGGTAATTAGTAGTAAAATCTGATTTAGGATGAATTTAGACATTTTGAAATGATAATTGATGTTGGGAGATAGTAATTAGAGTGATAAAAATATTAGATGTGTATTATGTACATAATAAGTAATAGTATATAATACACAATTATTAGAAATATAATAAATTTAAAATATTAGAATAAAAATTGATATTATGATAATAATAAAAATATACAATAAAACTAATAGGAAATTTGAATTTATGTAATTATATGAAACATGTAAAAATTTCTTACATCAAGAGTAAATTTCTTACACTATTAAGGATTTAAGTGTACTGGATTAATAAAATATTAACTAGGGGTAGTTATGGTATTTAGGATATCTAGAAGTAAAGTGATTAATTTCACATTATGAGTTAAAACAAGTTTCTAGAGTTCGAGTATAAAATAGTACTTAAAAATCAAACTAGACCTAATCAAATATACGACCTATAATCATAATCGGACCTACATGGTAACCCATTAAGGGAACTTAGGACTCTTCGGCCAAATAGTGACCCCTTCGAAAAGGATAGCGTAGGATTGCATAATGGTCCCTTCTGCATCTTTAGTCGAACTAAGTAACAGGAGAAGAGGTCGCGATAAGGGTGAAGTCAATGGTTTGAAGGTAGTCGCGGGAGGAGCAAGGTCTTTATTGCACAAGCCTGGATTTGGTTGTGAGCTGTTGCATTAATGGCAACTCCTCAACTGAAATTAGAGCAGGCGAAATTTCTTTAATCTCACGACGGGCCGGACAACGTTGTACGATAGTATTTGCTTGAACATGCATTGTACCTAATAAGTTGATTGATAACCTTGTTGTGTTTATGGTATAGTTTTAAGTCTTCTATCCTAACTTACTGAGCTGTGATTGCTTACATCCCTATAGATATCGTGCAGGTACTGGCTAAGAAGCGAGATACAATTACTCTGAAGCTAGCAACTGCTGGATCATAGGGAGTGAGGAAAAATATTTGAAGAACAAACATATATTCTTAAGGTCTAAGCTTTTATTTTAGAATTTTTCATTTTTGAATAATGTAATAACAAAATTATAATGTATATATATATATATATATTTTCTCACTTTCTTAGGTAAATGATTTATTTAAAATTATAAACTATTTACTTCAAAATGAGTTAGTCATGGACGTTTTATGTAGATCAGATCTAAAATAGCGGTTGTAAGGCCAACTTCTATCTTAGAATGGTTTACACGGTGGGGCTGTTACGATTTTGTCGCTTTAGGGCGTAACAATTAAACCTCAAAAAAAATATTCTTTTAATAAAAATTGGTCCTATATGTCAAAAACTATAATCCTGTTAAACTATATATGCAAACTTTAACTCTAAAGATAGTCTTTCACCCTAAAAAATATTTCCACCTCCAATAAATAAGGTATTTCGACCACTCAAGGGCCACTTTTTGTGATTTTCCTTCTTTTGTCCCCCCCTTTTTTTTTTTTTTTCTAATTTTCAAATTTTTTCATATTTCCCTTTTCGTTGTCTGCTTTGTTTTATTATTTCATATATTTTTTATTTTCTAGGCCTCTTCCTCATCTTATTAAATTTAGATATTCTTTGTATTTTTTAATATTTTAGATTTTTTTACTTTTTTTTTGTTTTCTAAATTTACAGAAAAACGAAATACCTAAAAATATCCATTATTTATTAATATGTTTAATAAGGATTCCATGTATTTGTATTGCATTTTTAGGCCAAAAGTTCATTGTAGTAGTAATAGGTTACATATTTGAGTGATTAGACACTTGCTAATATTGTTATAACAATATGCTTCCATATATCTATATGTTTCACGTACATGAAATTTATTCGAGAGCTTTTAACCCATTCAATGAAAATTACTAGATTGGAAGATAGCTCCAGAAAGCTTCATTTGACTATTTCACGGTTAGATTTTTCTTAAAGTACCTTTTTATTGTATTGTAATTATTAGGTTTCATAAATTGAATATGGGATAAGAGTAATAATAAATAAATGTGAATGAATATCATTTCATCTAGATATAAACGCATCATAATTTGCAAAGTGAAGTCTGTTAAGTTAACAATTTAATTAGTTGATTTTATATGATGGTTATTTCGTTAAATCTTATAATTTTTCAAATAGGTATATTTCTTAAATTAGCAATTTTTTTAATTGATTTTACAAAGTAGTTGTACCATTATAGATTTACAAATTCTCAATTGAAGGATCATTTACTAACTTATAATTATATATTAGTCACAATATGATAAGAACATATGCTTAGTGGTGGGTGTCGGGCCCAACCAGCCTTGAATTGCTGGTTTATAGATCATGGTCACGATGGACTATGACCAATTCATAAACTAATGGGTTAGGATCGGTTCAAGGGTTGGTTCAAGGCTACCATGATCGGCTTGTGAACTGGCAGTTTAAGGTCGGTTTAAGTTGTATTTTAAATGTAACTGTAATAAGTTTTCAAATATATTAGTAATAATTTTGCTTTATAATGAGGATATAAAATAGTTGCTATAAGATAAATATGAGGAATGTCTTTATAATAAGTTAACCACTTTAACATTATATTGTATACGTATACGTGCAGGTTTAGGCCTTCACGGGCTTAAAGTAACATGCAAAGTATACTTACAGCTGATATAACAAATAAATGAACATTGGGCCTGTAAACCTATGAGAAAACCTTAGTAGTAGTATGAAAAATTTTCAAAACTTTTGGCAACTAGATACAAATATCCTAGTTACTGAAGAAAATGTTAACTTCCTACATGTTATACATTGCGAAGTCACATAGTAGTTCGTTGTAAGGAACTATGCTTTGCAACAACTTATAAGTCGAGTTCCAATGGTATTACATATCCATTTTAAACTTTCGGGGCCTCTTCTTGCACTTTACGTAAAAGTTTCCCTATTTTTTGTGAAGGGACGGCTTCTTTGTTATTGTTTTAACGATGTTCTTGATTAGAGCTATACTATCATGTAAAACTGTAATACCATTCTTGACATACAAGTTAAGAATATGATATGCATAACGTATGTGGAAACCCTCTCTCCAAACGCTGGTTAACAATAATTTTGCAAATCAAATATTGATGTGGTATTTGCATTTACATTATCAAAACCAATAGAAAAAATTGTCCTTACTAATCTGTACTCATTTAGGATTTTTCTAATAATTTTATAAATGTTTTGCTTCATGCGTCGCTCGTTAAATGCCCTTAAAGCTAAAAGTCATTTGTTAAGTTGCTAATTATTGTTTATCCAGTGAACAATAACACCCATATGAGAATTATTACGAAAAGGATCTGTCCATATGTCTGCATATATGGACATATGCGTATCAAGGGAAGTGAACTTATCTACGAGGTTCCTCTTGTCTTTGTGGTAGAGCTTCTGCATGGCTTAACTTAATATTTTACGGCTAAGTTATTGCAAGCTAGGGTTGAATATTTCTCACTCATATCGACTCTGCCACTTTGATGCACCCGTATTAAATGATAGGTGTATGTTCGTCATGTTATATTTATGTCTCTTTTCATCATACCTCATTAGTAGTTGACCAGATGAACTATCGCCTCAGGCAATCTATTGCTATGTACTATCTATTCCCACATCTTTAGGATGCTTCGACCTCGAGTGTCTATTAAGGGTATCATATCTCTCTCCTATTTTCCATGAGTAACTCACGTTGCAATAGTTGTAAAATGCTCTCGAGTTCCTCCCCCCCCTTCGTTTATATCTTTATGGAAATGCGTAGTGAAATTATTAGACTTACAAGGTTTAGGGGGTTTACTTAAGTCGGATGGTCTCAAATTGTCGGACCCATATTGTCCCATATGTTGCTCTTTTGTTTTGGAAAGAATTTTATCTCGTTCTCCTTATCCTTGAACATGGTTGTAAGGCAACTCATCCATAAGGATTCAAATCCTGTGGATCATGCAGAGATATTCATACAAGGAGGTTTAAATCTAGTAAGACGTTTAGGGATACTTATGCATTGAGGTTCGAAACTGGGAGGTAGTGTATTATAGTAACTCATACGTTGATGTTCAATGTCAAAGCCAAAAGGTAGTGTGTTGTAATTACTCATGCGATGAGATTCTACATTGAAGCTTAGAGGTGGTGTAACTTATTCTTCCATATTCTTAACTATATCATATGTCCTCTTCTCATTCAAGTTGTACTTGTTATCCAAGTACGCTTAAACATCCTCAAACTGTTGTGGCTTAGATGACGTATTGGAACTTTCAATGCCCTTACCTTTACTCTTACCTTTATTTTTCCTACTAGACAATGAATCATGCTTTTTATTAGAGAATGTATGATGCAAAAATCTTTCCATAGATACTAATATTTTTTTCTCTTAGTTACTACAACATAGATTTATGTTGGGCAGTGGTCCTTAAATTGCCAGGCCGAGTGGTTTTAACCATGCGAACCGCTTAAGCCTTTCAGGCCCAGTTGTTCGGCCTAACCATTACTGGGTCAGGTTGGTTCACGGTCCAGAACCGACCTTTACCTAGGTCTACATGTGATTTGCATTACTGTAATTGTGGTGACAAGAGAATACTTCAAAGGGTTTCGCATATATATTTTGTTGTTTAATAATTTATATATTCACCATTATAATTTATGTGTACTATTTAGGATGAAACTTTTGTATATAAATCTACATTTACTTTATTAAGGTTTATGTGTTATTATTTCTTTTTAGCACTTTAATTTTAATAAGAACTTTTTCCATTTTCCATTTTTAGGTTTGCAATAAATCGTGTATTAAGCATGTAAAAGTTCTAAATTTTTTAAAGGAAAAAAGGGGTAGAATACATGTTAGATATCTATTAATTAAAGCAATTGTGAGATAAGGAAAAGTTGGGTGTTTTAGCAACAATAATAGAAAATATATTAAAAGGTTTTATTGTATTATCTTATTTTAGATTATTTGTGATACTTTAAATGATTATAGTTTGTTAAAGAGAATATATATTGGTTTATAAGGCTAATGTAATAAATATCATTTTAACACTAGTTATAAATTTTTTAGTGAAGTGGTTAAAATGGGTTTATTAGAGTTTATTGGCTTGGTTATTAACTATTGTTAATTTAGAGCATTACGAAGAGTATTAGAATTAACCTCTTATGAGTATGTGGATGATTTGAGGACTATTTCAACTCGATTTAGAGAATAAGTTTGAGAAGGGTGATAAGTAACGCTAGTATGTGACTCTTAACATGTTTATGTGGTAGGAATAAATTGATTGATACATCAAATATAGGAAAAGATACACATGCGATCGTAATTCCACATGGATTATGAGAAAGGATATTTATTGGTTTATAAGGTTAATGTAGTAAATATCATGTCAACACTAATTAGAACTTTTGGACCAAGTGGTTAAAATAGATGAATTAGTACTAATTAACTTTATTATTAGCCATTTTTTACTTGATGTTTTACATGTAATATCGAAATCGAATCCCTACCACTATTAGTAGATGGATGATTTGAGGATTATTTCGACCCTATTTAAAAAAGAGGTTAGAGAAGGATTGGAAGTGTCGCGAGGAATAACTCTTAACATATTTCTAAGATGATTGATTTATAAGTTGATGGTAGCAAAATGGTGCATCGAAAATAGAAAAAATTGTGTCCAATTGTAAGGTCTCATGATAAAAATATCATATGTTTAAAAGGAGAGACTGTAATACTTCTTATGTGATTGTAATTCCACTAAATTATGGGAAAGGATGTATGCTAGTTTATAAAGTCAATATAGTGAATAAAATATTAGCTAGAACCTTTTGAATTAAGTAATTGAAATAAGCTATTAATATTCATTAGTTTTGTTATTAACTATTTCTTACATGATGTATTATTATTATTATTATTAGGGCATATATATCAAATGTATTAACAATTAATAATCTTTAAATATACATATACGGAAAATGTTGGCAGATTAGTTTGGAAATAATAAAGAAAACTATATATTCTACAATCATATATTTTGGACATTTTCTTTATATAGGCACGCTCATCATGTGTTGAATATTTATGATCGAAAGGGTAAAAGAATAGGAAAGCGGTAACTAGTAAATAATCATCATTATTCTTATGTTATTTATACTAATAGAATGGTAATCATTGTAACCGTTAATTTTACTAAAATAACCTTATATAAATATTAATTTTTTTCCCCTCTACAACCAAATGTATTAGCGTGAATAGATCATTCACCTAGTTTTTAGAAAACGCATAAGACGCAAATAAATAATTGTATCAGTATACTGATAAGTTCCTGAACTTATTAAATCATAAGAAAATAAAAATAAAAATAAAAAAATGTCGGGGATGAGAATTAAAAATAAATACCCGCAAACGAATCCCAAGACTCATGTCACTTAGCTTTAGCATAATTTGATAGCATTTTTTGTCGTCTATGACGTCATTCAATTTTTCTCCTATAATTTCTGGAGATATTTACGTCTTGGATGTCGACAGAGCCACTTTAAAAGACACAAAAAGAAGTGTCCTTTTGCTCTTTTGTTAGTTCTTATTAGCTCAAAAAAGGCACGAGAGATAATGCGCTACGAGACAAGAGGGAGCAACTTGTACCAAGAAATTTTGGTTGGACTTGCCACTTGCCTCATCATGATCACTAACCCTCCATTATTGGTTCTTTTTATCGCCTTAACTATGTATTTTTTATTAACTTGCAAAATGTAAACGCCCTATGTATTACTTTAAAGGTATTATTCCCCCCCCGGGGTCGGAATCGATATCATCTATCCCATTAAAGGATCAAAGTTTATATCTTTTCCTAGTGCAATTTGTTCTCTTTTAATTAAGATATTTTATCTTGGTTCAACTTGCCACTTGCTTCATCATAATCACTAACCCTCTATTATTGGTTCTTTTTATTGCCTTAACTATATATTTTTTATTTACTCGCAAAACGTAGACACCCTTTGCATTACTTTACAGGTAATATTTTTCCCCCCTAAGATAAGAAAGAAGGATTGGGATCGATATCATCCATCCTGTTAAAAGAATAAAGTTTATGTCTTTTTCAAGTGCAATTTGTTCTCTTTATTCCCCCTTTTGTGAATGCTTTATATAATGGCAATTTTGCCTTGTTCTCATATGTGACCTTCGTCAGGTGTCATAAACAACGGGCCTGATGCTACTTGAAATAGCATAGGTATATCTTGTAATTCTCCATCTATGCATCAATAATATTGAGTTAAAGATTAACAGCAAATTTAATTGATGGAATTATAATTCTATTCCACCCATAATCCTTACAATATATCTATTCCTATGTTTCGTTACCTTTAAATGTCATAAAAATAAGAAATTCCTATTCTATAAAATTTGTCATAGCGATTCATTCCAAAAGCCAGCTAATATAACCCTACTATAATATCACTATTCCATTACTGAAAAGCGATTCGTACTGAATTCTCGATGAATTTTCTTAATATATATATTTTTTAAATTCTTCATCGTTACTTGTGATAGGTATATCTTTGGCACACTTGTGGTGTTCCATTAGGTTTTGTAAACCATATGTATATTTAATATGGCCAACTTAGCCTAGTCTATGTCACGAATGCTACAAGAACACCAATCACAACGTTGGTCCATAATTTTTTTTTTTTTCGCAAGAATAATCATATCGTGTGTCACCTTTACGGCATTTAACGTTTTTAAGAATTTAGAGGCATGATGGTTCTTCTTTCTTTTTTTTTTTTTTAAAAAATTCTTTTTTATTTGTCTCAAGAAGCGAAAAACCAATACTAATAAGTAAAAGTTAGTGGAACATTTGGAGCTATAATTGTATATATGCGGTCCCAAACAATTCCTCCATGCAACTTGTTGCTTGGTTTCATGCATGCATGAAAATGAGAGTTTTCCCACTAAGCATGAATATCTTTGTTGCTTTAAGATTCTCCATAAGTGGAATTTGGAAAATCTTTCCAAGCAAGTGGAGTAGGGTATATCTAATTTTCAATATCTCATTGAAAGTTCCTAAAATGATTGATATGGAACTTGGATGTATACTCTTTTAAACAAATAAATAAATAAAATTCAGTGTTGTTTAGAAGCTGATTTGAGATATACTTTTGTAACGGAAAATAATTGCTTAACCTTAAGGTCAAGTAGAATCAAGTGTACAGGACTAAGTCACTTTATATGTAATTAGTGGATTCACCCCATCCTCTCCTTTCAATGCGCGAATCAAGTGTACAGGACCGTGGAGCCTGGAATGTACCTAGCCACCTTTCCATGTTTACTAAGGTCATCTTAATTGGATGTTCTTCTTTAAAAATCCTCCTTGAGAACCCACTAATAAAGTAAAGAGCTTCTTTAAGAGGAAGTTCCATAAGTTTGATCATTTGCCACCTTAAGAACCCCATAAGGTCATAAAAACTTGGTCAAGGAGCTAATATTAAATAAACGTTCTTTGTTTTTCCTATTGCTTTATTCCTAATTGAGCTATGGTTACCTCCTAACTCATCATCACTCTAAGACACAAGTTAAAAAATTCTCCCCTCATTCATCCTGCGCTTTCCCTTTATTACCATCTAAGGTTCTTTTTATTTTTTATCCTACGTTTTCTTGTTTTGTCATTGTGAACGAAATGGAAGAGCCTAATTATGGCTTTTTAAGGTCATATGTTTATTGGTGGGGTTGTCAAAGAGATGCTTAGGGCGCTACATCATCATCTTAAACAAATTTTCTTTTTAAATAACTCTTTATTTTATCAATTGTTATTTTACCCAAGTTACTTAGTAATTTTTTAAATATTTTATGGGTCCCACATTCATTATTTTTCAAACCAATATATTTTGAAAGTAAGGTGCTTGGTAAGATATGTGCCGAGCATCAATATTTATTTTGATACCCTAATAGAGTTAAGTACCCCATGAGATATTTAATATGGAAATATGCATCAAACACCCATAATAAACATGCCTAAGGAATGACTTCATACTTATACCTTTGCATTGGGAGAAAAGGGGAGGGGGAGGAGACATTCTTTGAGTATAAAATTCTTGCAATAGGATTAGGTTTTGGTTGGTAAATGCAATCAAAGTACTTATACTTTTAACTTTTTGGCAGTTTAGAGTCTAGATTCTTATTTTTTATAATTTAATACTTCATTTTTTTTTATTTTGGTTTCAACTTTGTGTCTTCGTCAATTCGTTAATGGTAAAGTTAGCGATCATTACAGTTTTTTGCATTTAGTGTCTATACTTTAGTTATTATTACATTTTGGTGTCTATACTCTAATTTTAAGGTATTTTAGTTTTTGTTCACTTGTTACTTTATTTAAAATCAATTTTTGATTTTCCTTAATTAAATATCTAATAATTTCAATCGTGCATAATTTTTTTATGCAATATTTAAATTTTGCAAATCTTGTAATTTTTTTCATAATAGCAAATCTTATAATGTTAAAGTCTTAATATCTATTTTTATTTGAAAATATCTGTTATGTGATTGGTACACAAATTAATTAAAATTTTGAAATAATTATAACTTGTAAATCAAGTCTTATTTGATCTTATAATATGAATTTTTTGACTTACCAAATAATATGCCTCTATATAATAATATTTCGTTATATATTTGATAGTGTCCTAATGCTGATTTTTATGACTTTACAATCTGATAATTTACAAATCAAATATAGCATAACCATAATTATATAGTAGTTGGAAAGGTTAAATTATGTGCTACATAAAAACTGTTTTCTTTAACATAAATTTATAAGTGCACTTGTTTAAATCTTTACATTTTTTATGCATTATCATTGACCGTACTTTTATGAATTTATTTATTTTTATTTTAAATGATCATTAAATGTTGTAGACTTGTTGTTAATATATAATTTTACTAAATATTTTGTAAGGATATATTATTTGTAAATTTTTATACCCCTTATTGTGATCGTAAAATTGTAAGATTATGTTCTTTAAAATTTTAATTGTTATAATCTTAAATCATATTGATTTTAGAAAAATATAAAAAATGAAGGACTTAGACAAGTTTGCTTAAAGAAAATCACCATTTTTAAATGTATAATTTTAAGGCAAACTAATACATTAAGGGATATAAAAATTTACAAATAATATATTAACTTTTTGGCAAAATTATATAATAAAAACATGTCACAACATATAAATGTCATTTAAAATAAAAATAAATAAATTCATAAAAGTATGGTCAATTGTAATTTATGGAAAATATAAAGATTTATACAAGTACACTTATAATTTTAACTTAAAAATGATAAATTTTAGGTAGTGCGTAATTTAAGCTTTCCAACTACTATATAATTACAATTGTACAATGCTTGATTTATAAATTATTAGATTGTAAATTTATAAAAATCAATATCCAGGCATCACCAAATATACAGCAAGATATTATTATATAGAAGTAGATTATTTGGCAAGTTGAAAAATTCATGTTATAAGGTCAAATGAAACATGGTTTATAAGTTATAACTATATCAAAAAATTTCTTGATTCATGTACCCAACACGTAATGGATCTTGTTTTCAAATACAGTAGATCTTAAAATGTTAACATTATAAGATTTGCTCAAATTAAACATCACATGTAAAAAACATGCATGATTGAAATCATTAAATATAAATAAATTGTTTTAATTTAAAAATATATATATTAATTAAGAAAAATCAAAAGTTGATTTTAAATAAATTAAGAAGTGAACAAGCACTAACATGCATCAAAGTGAAAGCATAGGTATCAAAATACAATCATAATTCAAGTATAGACATGAAGATGCGAAAAACTATAATGACCGTTAACTTTGCCATTAATGGAGATACTTAATTGAAATCAAATTAAATAAAGAAACACTAAATTGTAAAAAATAAAAATTTTGACATTAAATTGCACAAAGTTAAAAGTACAGACACTTTGGTATCCTAGATACAAGGTTAATTGATTCCTACTTTTCAAGTTTTCAAATTCGCATGCATAGACTATAAAACAATTTTACTATGTGATATATCTATATATATATATTATATAAATCGATTGCTTCTACTTAGTATACTTTGAGAAGTTGAAACAACATGCCTATTTTTGCTCTCTCCATACTTTTGGGTTTCTAAAATCAAATGTTTGCTTCATAGAGTTTCCTTGCTAAACTTTATATAAGAAACACAAACTCATCATAAACTAGGGTAAGCTTTTCCTATTTGTACATTGTTTGGGGATAACATCGCATTTGATGCATAAACTTTAGGTGATTTTTTAATCAAGCATTCAAACTTTCAAATGTCAATTTCAATATCTTATTAGTTTTTTTTAATAGAATTGGTATACGATTTAACCCCATTGATTCTCGTGATATGATGTGGTATTATGGATTAATAATAGTTTTATACATGTCTTTCTCATTAAATAAAATAACAAAAATAGGCTTATATCATTAGACTTTCTATTAGAATACAAAATTTGGTATTAAAAAAAAAAAACTGAAACTTGCATCTTTAAAATGTATTATGCTCATCAAAAGAAGCACAATAAAAAAAATGCAAAATGAAAAACTTGTCCAAAAGTTCAATTATCTAATTCACTTTTTTAATTATGAGTGGTTGAAATAATAATAATTTGATTCAATTACTCTAAATCACCATTCAATTAAACTCAACATACAGAAATTGAACCCTAATTAAACTCAATTTCAAGCCAAGATTAAAAGTTGGCAATAATTTAACAAATTTACCCTTTTCTAAAAGAAGATCCACCACTGTCAACTCAACACTTTTGTTTTGGATAAGTCTTACAACCTTTAGATTGCACATTCCTTAAAAAAAAAAGGAAATGTATAATTTGCCAAATAGAGAGTGATAAATAGATATTTACACCTTAAATGCAAAGAAAAATGTACAAAATATTATGTACCCTATGTCTTCTTATATTACAAATGCTCCAAAAGAGAGAATTTCACCTAGAATTACATTATACCAAGTTAGCATAAAGAAATTAGAGAAGGAACACGAAAGAAAATCAAGATTACCTTCAAGAATAGCTTGAATATAATCTAGGATGAAAAGAGAGAGTAGAGGGAAAATTATGTTATATGTAGTTTTTTAATTATAGGAAGATTTTATAAAATAAAGAAAAGAAACTTAACTTTGATTTTAAATATTGAGAAAGAAAATTATCAAACTATCCCTAAAACAAGTTAATTACATTAGGTATTTCAATTGGTTTGCTTTGGCCCTTTTTTATTACTTTATTGAAGGGATTATTTTAGGTTGTTTTGTCCTTTTTTATGATTAGTAACTCCAATTGTATTCTATGTTTATTTATTTATGATCTAATCTAATTTAACTTTCTTTTTGTTTTCTAACATAATTCAAGGGAATTATGGAAAGGAATCAAATTTGAATAAAATGTATATCTAATTAGTAATTACTACTATAATAGGTGCGGTAACAATATATATTACCCTTAATTCGACAACTAAATACGATATAATATGTTAGCATTAGGTAAATAATTTGATACTTCGATCGTGTTATGGAATGATAGGTTAAGCCGTTCTAGAGCGTATATGTGATGCTCAACCATCCTTTAGCTCAGTATTTTAGATGGTAAGCTAGCCATCTTTTCTTATTTTATCTAAGACCATTCCATGTTCATCTATCTCATAGGATTGCCCTCAGCTTTGTTACTAGCCCCATGCATATTTAGGAGACTCAACTACCTAACTAGTTTTAGTCTGCTATGACCATCATTAAGAAAGCAGTATCAGTTCCCGATTAATTTGCTTACAAAAGGTTATACTTACTTTTAGGAATACCCAACCTATGAACATACCACCTACCGCTGCCACTTACTTCAAGTCTGAGTTGAATACCTCTACTTGCCTTCTAACTCATGGATTATGACATTCTCCCTTACTTGAATTCATGATGCCCTCATCATTTTGCCAATACCTTACCACTACCTTCACCAAATAGATTAGATTGCCCTTTTATCTCTATTCAACTCTAACCTAAGATCTCTACTAGGATTCAAAGCTTTTATAGGCATCCTCTCACCATCACCTTCTCCTTTCGTCCTTTGAGATTATTTCTTGTTAAGTAACTTAATGGTAAAGTTTGCCAACTAAATCTTATTTTATAAAGAAGTAGGTATATTATTGTTATAAGCCAACACATGATACAACCGCCTTTCTCGTAGTGATGTCCTCCCTTTAATGACCTCTCCTCCTCTCAAGCTTAACCTACATGAGTTGGGAATTGTGATACAATTGTCCCTCTTACAACATGTCCTCCTTTGATGGTCACTCTTCTAAGATTTTTTAACATAATATTTTTTTCTTGTTAATAAGAACGATCCTTTCATTTAGCATACTAGGTAATATTTAGGCAACTTGATTGCTTTGGTACCACTTATCACAAGCGGGATGTTAACCCTAGTACCCATATAGTGCTTGACAATCCTATGGCTTCGCTATATTGGATGGCGAATTAGCCTTTTCTTCCAATTTTACCTAAGACTGCTTTAAGCTTGTAAACCCCGTAAATTGTTAATTTGAACTTCAAATTGAATTTAAATGTTTTACATAACTTTATAAGTCAATAAGGTTAGATAAATTAAAAAAATTTATTTAAATTATAAACCCTAAATTATTCTAAAAGAGAAAAACTCTAAAATAATAATCGAAAGCCTAATTGCGTATGAAAACCCTAGATCCTATGTATGTGTAAACAGAATTTGAATATGATAAAAATCCTAAAACTAGAACTATAAGTCTATAAATGTACAAATTTACTATAGAAGTGATAAAACTCTAATTGAGCCAAATAGTTGAACTATATGCTCAATTGCATGAAATCGCTAATTAATGAGTAGAGGTAACTTCTAATTGCCAATAAATGTGAAAGTACCATATTAGTTTATAAAATCGATAATATTATCTTATAATTATTAATAATTAAATAAATAAATTAGTATTATATGAATTTGACTATTTGAGTATAATATTATTATTTAATTGCTAATTATGTGACATATAGCCAATGTTATTTTTATATCTAATAATTTTCTTAATAATTGTAATACGTATAATTATTAATATTATTTATAGTACTAAAAATGTTATAATAAATTCAAAATTTTATTTATTTATTTATCTCCTATTTGCTCTTGTTTTTCCCTTCTTTCTTATATTTCCTTTTTATTTTCTTTTTCTCTCACTAATTATATTTATTAAATGTACAAATATAATTATTAAATTAATATTTTAGTTTATGACTAAAAGTAAAAAAATCACTTTCATGCATTTATTAATCTTTTCGTTTTCTTTTTCTTTTTCCCCACTTTTTCCTCCATGCTATGTGACCAAGTGGTCCTAGAATGCTCCAAATTATTCTTCAATTTTCCATCATTCAATGATCAAAATTGAAGTCTTCCATCCAACTTGTAGGGTTAACACATCCATTTCATTTTTCATTTTCTTCTTCTCTCTCATTTCCTCTAACTTTCTCACTTACACTTCCACTTAATTTTCACCAACAATTCTTCACTTCATTACCATCAAACTCCACAACTAAGAAGGAAATAAAGAGCTCCAAACTTCAACCTTTTAAGCTTGAAGTAATTGAGTATTTCTTTATGTATTTCCATTTTTATTTGTAAATTTAAAGTCATGTACTTCCTTTTATGTTTATATGTATTTAGGTGTAATATGTATTAGAAGGGATATGTATATTGGTTTATGCATTATGTATATGTATTTGATAATAAGTATAATTTTACTTCTTTATGGTTATACACAACAATATAAACATATTGAGGTTATGTAAAGATACGTATATTTTCTATATACTTGTATAGTTTATATAAGTATAATATATGTGCATATATGAGTTATACATATATAAACTATAATAGAACATATAGTATAAATATATGTATATACAAATAAAATTGGAAATATATATATGCATATACCTATACGACACCATGAATGCATATATAATATGTACATAAACTTACATAATAGAAATATTAAGTGTTTATATATATATATATACAAAACCGAAAGTATGTATAAAATTGAGTATAAAGATATGTACATATATACACATACATATAATAATAAGTATACTAAGAGTATAAATATGTATATATGCATATTTGTATACATGTATAGACATACGTATAATAATAGTACAGTATGGGTATACATACATGGATATTTACAAGTATATGTATATAATTAAGAATACATATGTATTGATATATAAATGAGTACATACATAATTATAATACACTTAACTAATATAACACAATAAAATAGATATATATATATATGTATATATGCATAATGGGTTGAAACCTACAAAGGAACATTAGGGCCCATAATATATTAATTAACTAATTATAATAACATATAAGTATAAATAATAATAATACAAAATTTAAGAAATTTAAAAATAAAGGAAAATAAAAAAATTACCACGTAGACAAATGGAAACATGCCATGTCAGCAATTTACCTTAAATAATAAATTGAACTGAAAATTTAAAAATAATTAGAAAATAATAATAACTAATTAATTAGGAAAAATTTCAATAATAACAAAATTAATATAAGTTGTAAATTAAGTTTATATATGAAAAAATAATGAAATATACGTAAATTAGACTAAATTAAGCTTATATATGAAGAAATAATGAAATGTATGTAAATTAGACTTAAAAATAAAATATTACAAGAATATGAAATTTAAAAATTTATTAAATCATAAAATAATAAATAAAAATTTAAAATCGATGAATAAAATTGTTTGGGTTAAAATAACCAAATTCATAACAATTTAGGACCATATAAAAAAAATACGAGCTTTAACATCCAAAACGGATTGCACTACATGAAAGTATATCCGAAAACAATAAAAATCAATAATAAGTTCATAAAAATCACAATTAAAATGAAAAAGTTATATGCGAATGAATACTTAAACGGAAACAAGAATCATAAGGTAGATAGTAACTAATTAGGCTGTTTAGTATTACATTTAAATATTCATTAGGTTTTTATTATTTTATTTATTAGGAAACACAAATTAGGAGGGCGAGTTACCTGATAATGTTTACAATTTCTATTGGCTTTGGTCAAATGGGTACTTCTTATGATTCTATATTTGTTTGTGTTTGTAGTTAATGAATATTTAATTGTTATCAATAAATAATTGTTGTGTAAAATCAGAATGTATACGATTACTATTGTTTGCTATATCGTCGAGTTACTTTAAATTATGATAATGAGTTGTTTTCTACATAGTTGATTCTATAGGAATTGGAATGTTTGTGGAATTATTTAGTCATATAATAATTGGACCTAATTATATTTAACTTATTCAAATTAAACTAGATCATGCATAAACATGCATTATGTTATACTAATTCTGATCATCACATCACATGGAAGTAGTAAGAGGTCATGCGGGGGTTGATTTATTATGATTATAGTGTTTTAGCTACAGGATTATTAAGCGCTAGAGGTGCTAACCGCCTAGCTATGAGTCAAGTTTAGAGACCTCCATTTAGGGGTAAGTGTGGACTATGGGGGCCCACTTACAATTATACTTTAAACTTTGTTTTCGACTAAAATATATAGATTGTTTTTACTTGAATATGAAACGTGGAGTTTCGTTATTAAATAAGTTCAGGTATAATACTCAGATTGATTGGTGCTGTATATACTGCAACCCTGACTTTAGAGGTTGTTAAATTTGAATTGCATACAATATTTGATCAACTGTATGTATTTATGTGGCATTCTACTTGACCATGCATACATATGTTTGTAATTAATGATTGAATAAATTGCTTGTCTGTATGGTTGATGGAAAACTCACTAAGCTCATGTATCTCAAACAATTTTTCTTTGCAAGTTGACTAATAATTAGGCACGGGTTAGGAGTCGAATGTTGAGTATAAGTATTAAGTTGCCTTAGAAGATAGATTGTATAACTACTTTAGAGTATTAAATGTAATTACGATGCTTATACTTAGATTTTTAACTTTTGTAAATTTAAATTTTAGAACTTTACTGCCTGATCTTTTCTTTTGGTAGGAGATATCGATTTTCTACTGTTTTGAAGAATTGTGGAATATCGAATATCCATAGTTATTTATATTTAAAATAAGTTAATAAATAAAAAATTGAAAACTCTAGTGATTAACTAATTAGAGTTTCGCAATCTATGACTTGTAAGGCGGTTTTCATATAATGAGTGCACATGTGATATGAAAACTTTAAACAATCCTACTAAGCCCTTCTACCCTCCCCTAAGGTCATGACAAAGCTCATCATCTTATAGGAGTATCCTTTGGCTTTATCACCAACCTCATACATATTTGGTAGGTTCAACCATCCAAGTAATTTAGGTTAGCTATGACCATCATCGGGATTGGTTTTTGACTAGTTCACTCAAGGGAGGTTAAACCTATCTTCACATACTTACCTACGATTAAACAACCTATCGATGTCACTTACATCATTATAAGCCTAAGTTGAATACTTTGCTTGCCTTTTAACTCACTAATCGTAACAATTGGCCCATAAGTTAACAAGAAGGCACAACAAATGGAAAAAGCTAGATTGGATATGGAAATGACATATGAAAAACTATATAAAAGGAGTGGAATACATGGGGCAAACCCACTTAACACGGAAAAAAAGAAAAGGTGATTAGGGTTGAAATTTCAACCCATTTAGAAAGCGAGTTGCTTGGCCTACCTCACCTAACATGAGGGTAAAAGCAGGCTAACTTGTTATGGGGTAAGTTAGTGGTAGACCTATAAAAAAAAAGTAAAAGAAGAATAGAAGAACAAGTTAATAGAACCTTCCGGCTTGTTTCTAAACAAAATTTTAAACAAAAGAAAAGATAATAGGAATTCCTTAAAGAATATTATATAAGACTAACAAATTTAAGAATCTGGTACGAAGGTGTTCCCAGCATATGCATATTATTTAGAAGGTCGACACAATAAAATCAATAAAACTATTGGTAATTAGATTGTATATTTTGGTTTCTACATATAAAATTATGTTTATTTGGGTAAAAATTTAATTGAAAATAATATTTATTTTTAGTAAATTTATTTTATAATATTGAGTTTTTGCATTAAATTTTTTTTTATAGGTTAGTGGATTAATCTAATCAACCCACCAAATTGTATAAATAGGTTAAACATTATGGGCTAATGGGACAGTTTAAGCCTAATATTCTAACTTCCTTATTAAGCATGCTATAACGATTGACTTGTATAACCTATTAGCCAAAGTGGGTCGGGACAAGGCGGGTTTACCTGTTTAACTCACTTGCATAGCTTTAGTTACAAGTGGACCTTATATGGTAACTGCTACCTATTCCTTCAAATTTAGAGTTGGCCTCTTAACTAAGGGTTAGATTTTTAGGTATATTCTAAAGGCAATTTTGAGGATGATATAAATTTGAATTTGAAACTACTAGTGGATGTCTTCTAAGCCCCATTAAGAATTTAAATAACAAAAATTTTCGCCTTGAGATATATTTAGTTTTTCATTTAGTGTATATTAATCTTAAAAGGTATACAATTTTTCCAACTCTTAATAAATACACTTAAAAGAAAGCAAAAGCTAACGTGACACTTTATATTATAACCCACTTAGACACAACCTAATAACGATAAAATATTTGTGATCTTTTAAGAGAGAATCTACGTTTATATCACACACACATGATGGATTCTACAAATTTCAAAGTGGAAGGAAGAAAATGGAGAGAATAAGAAACTCCATTAAGGAAAAGGTAGTAAGACCTTTTATATTGCATTTTCCTACTTAGCCACTCCTCTATGCTCTCTATCTATTCACATTCACAAAAGAGAGAGAGAGAAAGAGAGAAAAGCTTAGCATGATAGTACCAATGAATTTTTCTTTTTCTTTTTCTTTTTCTTTTTCTTTTTAGGCTTAATGGGTCTATATTGTTCCCAAACTCCAACCACTAAAATGTTTCTTCAAGCCCCATAGGCAAATGATTCATATTATTGCTTTCTTTTCTTCTTCTTCAGGCAAAACCTAAAAAGGTTCTCTTGGAAACAATTGAATTATCTCACGAGTTAAGACAAATAATTTGATAGAGCCATAATATCAACAAAAATTTATATGTCCAATCTAATGGAAACTTCTATGATCTCAGCACAATCTTGTATACGATTATCATCGTTTTAGGTGAGAATTTAGTTTATAATCTATCTATTAAAATGGTTATAAAACTTAATATAATGACCATTTCGACAAATAGACTTGAATAGACCTTGGTTTATGGACAACTTTGTCTAAAAGCTATTACACCACTTTTAATAGTTGATATGTAGTATCTTAAGCTTAATACTTTACTTATTCCAAAAATAATAGAAAAGGAAATTATCTTTGGAGTATTTTCAATATTAGAAATTGTAGACACATCATTTTTGCCATTTTCATTTTATTATTTTTATTGAGCCAAAAATAAAAAATAAATAGGTAAAAAAAAAAATTAAAAACGAAAATTAGAATACAAGAAGAAAAAATAAAAAAAGTGTCAAATCAAGTCTAGTCGTATCAAGTTACGTTGAATTAAGTTAAGTTGTTTGTGATCAAATCGAAAACCAGTGTGCATGTTGAAATTTATAAATTCTAAAAGTCATTAAAGGATTGGGCTTCATTAAAATAAGTTTGGCCTAATCCAATATAAAGTGGATTTTTATCTAACTAATATTGGACTAAAATAAACTTAGGATTTATTAAGAGGATTATTGGGTTAAATCAAATTGGGCCAAATTGATCACAGAAAATAGAAAGCCCAAATTAAAATAAGGTTTCTATAAACTAGTTTAAATCTTCAAAGAATCTAAATTATATCTTCCATATCTAGAATTCACTATCATATTTAGGGTTTGTTGAGATAAAAAGATATACGAAAGATTTAGTTGTAGGTATTATAAATAGGAATTTGATGGTCGACTTAAGGACATTTTCTCATAATTTCATTGTAGATACCTAATTTTTACCTCTCCTTTTTTATTTTTCAAATTAGGTTATAGGGTCCTAAATTAGAAAAATTCAAAAAAATAGAAAATTAAAGAAAACCCCCTAAAATGAAGAAATTTAGAAAAAAAAAATAGGAATTTTAGAAAAATATAAAAAAAGGAAAATAGGAAAAAATACAAAAAAATTTAAAAAAATGGAAAAATTGAGGAAAACATATAAGAATTTTTGAAAAGCCACAAAAAATAGAAAAAAATAAGGAATTTAAAAAATAATATTTTTTTAGGTTGTTTAAATAGAATAGAATTTTAATTTAAATAAATTTGAATAAAAGACTATTGGGTTTGGGTATAAATTTGAATCTAGCCCAGACTAACCTAGTCAATATGTGCAATTTAATTGCATATATAGACAAGATATAGTCCAATAGCCTAACGGTAAAACAATTGAATTAAGTCATTGGATTTGATTTGAGGTCAGGGGTTCGAAACTCACCGGAGTTATAAAAGTTGTTTTTTTTTTTTTTATCTTTTTCTCTTAAACTCTATGTGTGGCCACATGTTAGGCCGTCATTGGGCCTTGTTTCTAATTGCGATACGTGATGACTCTAATACCGTTTCAAATTGAAAAAACAGTTTTCTTTAAATCTAGTTGAAGATCGGTATTAAATAGATAGGGTTTAGTCGACTAGGGTTTAGTACTGATCATTTGAAAAAAAAATTAATTTTATAAAAAAGAATTAGGAAGGTAAGAAACCAAACTCGACCACTTAGCGACTCTACTGGGGACGTCAAGAGGGTTAACTACTTAAAAACATTTCGAAGTTAAAATCTCTTTTCAAATTGCCCATGTTGTTTAGTTATTTGTTTATTTATTTATGTATTTGTATATTTCTTTGTTTATTTGTCATTAACTTCGTGTATATATTTGTTTTAATTAGCATATTTTGTAAATAGCATACGCTAGGGCATAGGGGTTCACTTATTGCATTAAAAATGCAAGGTGGATGCGGTCAAACCCAGGCCGTCTTAGGATTTTAGGAGAGGGGCCATTGTGTAGGCTTCGGGTATTGTGGTATAACTACCGTTCGGGGTTGATTAGGCTACTTCACTTAAGATCAATATGACCAATGAAAATATTTTTTAACAAGTGAGGTCACAGAGCTTAAGAACCTTTTAAAACCTACCCTAAATGTATATACTTCCCTCTAAGTTTGAGTTAATACACTACCCTTAAGAAATCACAATCCCACTGATCGTTTAAGAGTTTTTACAAACAAGTTTTTGAAAATTACGGTAGGATTGCAACTTAAGGAATAATATATTAACCCAAATGACCTTAAGATTTGCATATTTCTATATATTTTTTTTCTTTCATTGTATTGATGACTGAATCTTGTCCATGAAATGTATAGACTTAGGATGAAGGATAACTAAGCAAATGATTAGGCGAGCAATAGGCTACAGGACACCTTTAAGTTTCGTGAGCAGGTGCTAAGAGATGAAATTGCCTATTTAAAGGAAAAGCTCGATTATTCTGAAGCTCATAATCGGACCTTAAGGTCCTTTTTGGCACAGGTCATTGGGGATACTTATGAGATGATAAAGGACCTTAAGGCCCGTATATGGCACTTAATGTAAGGTCTTTTTAGTTCAAATCTAAAGAGTCTAGAATAAAGTTTCACAATAAATGCTAGGTTTTCTGCTTTTGTTTTTGTATTCTGATCTTCCTTTTTTTTCAAAATAATAAAGCTCTCTTTAGTTCATTGTTCTTTATTCTTTTCCAGTCTTTGTAAATAGTCTTTTAATAAACAATTATCTAACCCCTATTCGATCTCATTTAGGAAAATATAAATAAAATCCATAGACTTGCAAATAGAAAAATCAACATCCTTATTTGTAAATTATTTTTCAAAAATAAAACTTTACGTTTCTCTCTCTAAAAAAAAATTGAAAAAACAAAAAAATGAAAATTTTGTTGCCAACAGCCATAAATCCTTACGGGCCTATAGAGTCAATACAAGCTCAGTCTTCTAACCCACTCAAGTAACTAGCCGAAACACTTGGCTTTCAACCTACACCAAATCCTTCAATCTATTAAGGAAGCTAACCCGAGCCCTTTGTCACCATCTAATCTAAACACAAGCCACTTAGCCAATACTAACCTTAGGCCCATTCAGGTGACCTACCCAAATACAAGCCACTTGGCTGGGCATTCAATCTAAACACAAACCTTAGACTCATCCAATCGGCCTACCCAAACATAAGTTAATAGGCTAGGCATCTAATTCGAACATGAACTATGGCCTATCAAGGCAGTCGACCTGAGCACAATCCTTAACCCCTAAAAGCAACCAAGCTAAGCTAAAACCCTTGATCTGTTTAGAAAGCCAAGCTCAATCATGAGCCGAACCAAAACACAAAGTCAAATACTGGGGGGTGATTTGAGAAACTAAGGGGGCAAAACCTGATCTTGGGCAAATAAAAAAAAAAATAGACTCCTCCTTAAGAAATCAGTAACTTACTTTTTGAAAAGTTTAGGATGAGAAGAGGCAAACTATATCCTATACACTAACCCTTGAAACACTTTGAAAGTTGAGCGATATAATGGTAAGAACACTTTGGACTCATTCCTTAAAGGAGGTTCACCTTGAATGTGATACGTAGATTAAAGTGAAGTTACATACTCATTTCTAAATCTTAAACACAATCATCTGTTGATTCACCCCGTTGGATCTATTTGAAGAATTTCTAAATTCAAATCCTGTCAAGAACCACCCCACAATAGGGTAATTAAGAGGTTAGGGTCATTGATTAGAAGATAAGGGTAAGATTGGTTTATGCTTGTTTAAGTAATACTAATTCAAAAAACAACTTTTAAATCTGATAAATTATTTTTCTTTGAAATGAGTAAGAGCTATTTTCCTTTTCAAAGCACCTTAAACCCATACACTAAAAATCCATGGATTTAGCGCCTTGAATCGTTTAAAAAGAAAAAAAAAAAAACTCAGCAATGGAAACAATCACTCTTAGGGTCAAAAGAAAAGAGAGAATAGTAAGAGATAGTGGGGCAAAGCAATTACAAAAGATAAAAAAAAAAAGAGAGAGAGAAGAAAAGAGACCAAAGAATTGGGCCCGAAAGAGTAGGAAGAAAAGCTTCAAGAAATATTTCACATCCCAATAGGAGTAACTAAACCAAATCAAAGGGTTAGGAGTTAATGCCCAAATAGCCTTAGAAAACACCAGCCCTAAGCCTAGAAACCTAAATTTCCATATCCACACTGATACTTTGAAGCCTTTCTTACCTAGAGCGAATCTCATAAGGCCACCTTACCCACAATACCACCCTTATACATGTAAAAGCGCTTCCGATCTTAAAAGATAATTATCCTTAATAAAAATTGTTTTTAAAACTGGGGTAAGCATGCTTCTAATTTTTCCCCAAGATTCTTGATTTGTATACTTGAGATTAATAAAAGTATTTCTGTCAAAATAAGCCTCTTCATTAATTCTTTTTGAAAACCTTTGGACTAAAAGCTTAAATTCATAAGGTTAAACAAAAAAAGACCTAATGGATTGATCAAGACGTATCACTTACAAAATGAACTATAATTTTTGGAACTGTAGTTGAGAGTAAAATCTAAATTGAGACCTAGCAAGGAAGACCTCCTTGACTAAACTAATCTTGGGTTACCTTTTTCTTAAAAAAGGAATGTTTTAAAATTACAAAAGCCCTAAGAGAAGCCTTAGGGTCAAGAACATTAAGAAATTCCACATGATTACCAAGGATAAGGGTGGTTATAAGATTGTCCCTTAATAAAAATTTATATCTATTGGCAAAACTTTCAAAAAAAAAAAAAAAGGAAGAGAAAAAGAAGAAAAAAAGGAAGAGAGAGAAAGTAAAGGCTTATCACAATTTTTTTTTTCCAAATCCATGTCGGCTTGAATAACCTAACTTTTAATCCATGCAATCCATTTCCTTTCTAAGGTTGTCATTTTTTAGTTTAAGTGATTCTTCCCCAATTTTGGTTTTTAACATTCTTCAAACTCTTTTTTCAAATCAAGGGGCTTATCCTTACTCTTTTCCTTATTCTTAAATGGTTTTTCAACAATCTCTCTATAAATACTTTTCCAAGCCAAAGAGTCTTTTGAAACTGGTTGCTTACCTTACTTTAGTTCTTCAATCCTTCATTATTTTCCTCTTAAGGTTAGTTAGCTCTTAAAGCGTTGATCTCTTTTTTATTCTTTTTAGGGTTCTAGCTAGTCTTTAGGGCGTTGTCCTGTCTTTTTAGGGTGTTAGCTAACTCTTAGAGCGCTGACCTCTCTTATTCTTTTTAGGGCTCTAACTAGCCATTAGGGCACTATCTTGTCTTTTTAAGGTGTTAGTTGGCTCTTAGAGCACTAACCCTTCCTTCATTTATTTTTTAGGGCTCCAGTTAGCCCTTAAGGCAATGCATCGTCTTTTTAGGGTATTAGCTAGCTTTTAGAGTATTGACCCTTCTTTTAATCCTTTTAGGGTTCTAGCTAGCCTTTAGGACCCTGTCCCATCTTTCTCTTAGGGTTCAAGCCAGCTCTTAGAGCATTAATCCCTCTCTTATTCGTTTCAGGATTCTAACCAGCCTTTAGGGCGCTATCTTATCTTTTACTTAGGGTTCAATTCAACTCTTAGAACATTATCCTCTCTTTTTTTTTTCCTTTTAGGGCATCGGCTAGCCATTGGGGCACCATCTCGTCTTCCTAGGGTATCATCTAGCTCTTAAAATGCTGTCCCCTTTCTTATTCTTTATCGGGTTTTAGTTAGCCTTTAAGGCACTGTCCTATCTTTTAAGAGTGTTAGCAAGCTCTTAAAGCACTGACTCCTCTTTTATTCTTCTTAGGGATTCAACCAGCCTTTAGAGCACTATCCTGTCTTTATTTTTCAAGATCTCGTTAGCCTTTAAGGCATCATCTAATCTTTCATTCAAGGCTGCTAGCCATCTTTCAACCCTTTTATTGTCAACTCCATATAGGGTCTTTAGCGAGCCCATTGGGTGCTTTATTTTCAACAATCTCTTAGCAATCCCATAGGGTTTTTTCTGTCATCAATTCCTCTCAAGTAAGCCCACAGGGTGCATCTCCACATCGATTGTCTCTTATTGAGCTCATTGGGTGCTTTCTTTCAATTTTCTCTTAGTGAGCCCACAAGGTATGTCTCCTCATCTACTTTCTTTTAGTAAGCCTATTAGGCGCTTTCTCTCATCAAATCTACTTAAGCAAGCCCATAAGGTGTGTTTCCTCATCAGTTTTCTCTTAGTGAGCCCATTGGGCGCTTTCTTTTCAACCATCTCTTGGCAAGCCTGTAAGGTTCTTTCTATCATCAATTCTTCTCAAGCAAGCCCATAGGGCACATCTCCACATCAGTTGTCTCTTAGTAAGCTCATTGGTTGCTTTCTTTCAATTGTCTCTTAGTGAGCCCATAGTGCGCTTCTCTCATCAAATCCTCTCAAGTGAGCCCACATGGTATGTCTCCTCATCTAATTTCTTTTAATGAGCCCGTTAGGTGCTTTCTCTCATCAAATCTACTCAAGTAAGCCCATGGTGTGCGTTTCCTCATCAACTTTCTCTTAATGAGCCCATTGGGCACTTCTCTTCATCATATCCTCTTAACGGGCCCCTTGGGTGCTTTCCATCTACTTTCTCCTGGTAAGCCTACAGGGTACTTCTCCTTCACCTTTCTCTTAGCGACCACACAGGGCACTTCTCTTCATCTACTTTCTCTTAGCGAGCCTGTGAGGCGCTTCTATTCTTTTAGTAAGCCCATAGGGCACTTCTATTCCTTTAGCAAGCCCATAGGGCGCTTCTCTTTCACCAATCTCGTAGCAAGCCTATTAGGCGCTCCCCTTTCACCAATCTCGTAGTGAGCCCATGGGGTACTTCTCTTCATCAAATTCTCTTAACGAGCCTATGGGGTATTTCTCTTCATTAGGCTTCAATTTAGGGTCTTAGTTAACTCTAGCAGCACTTTGCCCATCTCGCCTAAGATAGTTAGCTTAAAGATGTACTACTAGGTTTTCTAGATTGATCAAATTCTATGGTTGTTAGTCCTTGAGAAACGCTCCCGCCTAGGATATTCAGTTTAAAGTAGCACTACCAGGTTTTCCAAATTGATTAAATTCTGAGGTTGCTAGTCCTTGAGAGACACTCCCGCCTAGGATAGTCAACTTAGAGGAGCATTACCAAGTCTTTTAGGTTGATCAAATTCTAAGGTTGCTAGTCCTTGAAAGACGCTCTCGCTTAGGATAATTAGCTCACAAGAGCACTACCAGGTCTTCAGGATCAATCAAATTCTAGGGTTGCTAGTCCTTGAGAGACGCTTCCACTTAGATTAGTCAAAAGAGCACTACCAGGTTCTTCAGATCGATCCAATTCTAGGGTTGCTAATCTTCGAGAGATACACTCGCCTAGTTTAGTTAGCATAATAGAGCACTACTAAGTTTTAATTTAAGGTTTTAGCCAGCTCTAAGAGCACTTTACTTGCCTTGATTAGTTAGCTCATTAGGGCATGACTAAGTTTTCTTTTTTAGTTTAGGGTCTTAGCTAGCTCAAGGAGTACTTTACTTATTTCACCTCGATTTGTCAGCTCATAAGAGTATGGCCAGACTTCAATTCTTCTTTCAGTCCTTCAGCCAACTCTTAGAGCGCCACCCTTCTCTTCACGAATTCTTTAATGGATTGGACTTAAGATAGTTTCTAATTGCGACACGTGGCGCTTTATAATTACCCCATGTGGTGCTTTATAATTGCCCGTGACAATACACTTTCTTTCCCCCATCTTTTCCTCCCCTTTCCTTGTTCTTTCCCCCTCTTTCTTAAAAAAGAAAAAAAAAAAACAGACACACACTAAAGGGGAGGAGGGGGATTTGTTTTTTAGAAAACATACACACTCACATAGCACACAAGGAGGGGACCTACGATTGAAAAAAAAAAAAAAGAACAAGAACATACCATCTCTTTCTCGTGACTCCCTTTCAGCTCTCTACTCTCTCTCGATACCCTCCTTTCACCGAACTACTAAGGCCACGCTATCCGAACCTACACACATAGGCTACGTTGCTTAGACCTAAACACACTGTCACCTACCGAATCGACTCCCTCACTCTCGGCCTTCTCTCTCTTGTATGTACAACCCTATGAACCACCCCTCGCACACACAACAACCTTCTACCGTACCACCTCTCCAACCCTTCACTCTCGACCATCTCACACTTTCTCCATTTTCCGACCCTTTCTCTCTCCAACTCTCCTTCTCTTCCTAACATATTACAGTTCCTCACTCTCTCTCCACCGTTCGATCCTTCTCTTTCTTTCTCTACTTCTCTCTCCCCCATTGGACTCTCTTTCCCCACTGATACACTTTCACTTACGACCACTTTCATACCTATTACCATACTCGTTGGACAAGAATCAAAGCCCTATACCCACTCTTGACCCTCACCCACTCATACAAGCACCAATCCACTATAAGCCACGACCCACTGTCCTCCACACACAATTGAGCCACAAACTACCCTACACATACACACGATTGAACCGGTAAATCACCCCCCACACATGACCGAACTGCAACATCATAGCCGCTACTCTAACCTAAACACTACAAAACCACCACCAATTGTCGCGGCGTTATCCTTATACCCCTTAATCACAATAAAAAATTCGCCAAAAGGTTTTTCCTGTTCGTTTTGGCCGCCGAAACGACCTCTAGCTGCTATACGCCACCTAGTGACTTAACCTAATCCGTAACCGTTCCAACTTAAAGATCCGGTTTGACCCGATCTGATAACCAACCTTACGCCTACTCTAGAACTAACCCACACCCTTTCCATTTTAGTCCAAGCCGTTTTCTTTTTTTATTATTTATTTAGTTTATCAATTTATTTTATGTATTTCATTTTATTATTTGTTGTAATTTGTAAATTAAAAGAAAAAAAAGGGAAAGGAAAAGAAAAGAAAAAGAAAAGGGAAAAGAAGTTTTTATTTATTTATTTATTTTAAGCATAATAGAAATAGATAAAATAATAAATAAATAAATAATAATAAACAAATAAAATAATAATGAAAATTGTTTTTATCACTTAGAATATTGAATTTTCAAAAATAAACAAAAATAAATGAATCATTTCGAAATTAGGACCCTTTAGAGTTTTCAAAATTAAAATCCAATTTAGGATCTTTTAAGACATTTCTTCAAATAAATCAGAACCGGTAAAGAATGTAAACACGACAGTCTTTCCAAAATTAAAATTCAATCAACCCGTTATGTTTTTGATAAACAAACTACGGAAATCTAATTTCGCATAACGGGTATATAGGTACTCGTACGTCAATATAGGGTGACTTAAAATATGGAAGTTTTTTTTTCTTCTATTTTCGTAGATATTAGTGTAAATTAATTAATTTAGTCACGTGTAACATAATTAGCTATTTTAGAAATCAAAAAGGGGTATATTTGAAAAGCGAAGTTAAATTTAGAAAGTTAAAAAGTGGTACCCGTTTAATGTTTAATAAATTAGCCCTCGAACTTAGATCTCTAGTTTTTAAAAAACCATTTTATAAATTAGTTTTTTAATCGATAAACCGGTAGCTAAGTTAAAGAATACTTAATTTTATTAAAAAGAATGGGGAGAATGAAAAACCAGGCTCAACACCTACAACACAATTCATTCCATTAACATGACCCAATACCCAATCTCTACGGATACAACCTAACACCTATCTCTATGAACACAACACATACATTCACCCTTCATGCCATAATTCACTCCACAACAGTACACCCACAACACTAATTTATACATACCTCGAAATCGATAACCCCCATATACTCAATCATACGATCGCCAAACATACACCACATCTCATACCAGCCCTTACACGACACAATAGTACCCTCACAATATGTATTCCACCACAATTCATTGCCTTGCCTAACATGCCCACAATCTAATACTTACTGCACATACTATCCTTCACTCCATTATCAACACATACAGCACTCTATACACAACACAAAGCATACAACCGCATGTCCACAAAGTTGCACTACATTGCCTGATAGCCCTGATTCACACGACACCATACACAGTACAGCACCTGCACGTCCCCTCCATAACCCTAATGCCTTAACACACATAAATGACCCCCGAATCATTCACCGTCCACTACTCTAACATAGCCACACACCAATTCACACAATCCCCACTACTAATATGACAACACACACTAATCTACACGATACACCAATACATACGTTGATTACCGTCCTACACATACATCAAATATTGATCATGTAGCTATATGTACATTGTCTGGCACTTGCACTTCACGCATGACGTACGCTGTATGTTGTACACACACGATTCGACTCATTTAGGTAAAAAAATTATTTTTTAAACTTATTTTATTTTATTAGTTAATTCAATTATTTTTACTAATTAATTTTTTAAAGTGTATTTTTTTTGTTATTTTTTATCATCATATCTTTTGTTATTTTGTTAGATAATTTTTCAATTTTTGATAATTTAGCTAGATTATATATTTTTTTTAAAAACAGAAATTGAATTCTTTTTAATTGTGTATCTTTTCTTTAGGACCCGTATATTCAGAGAAGATACATATTTAGGTCGTATCTTTAACATATCTTGCATTAAGGATTTAGAAAAGATATATATGAAGATATGTATTTAGATTGTATCTTAGTAGATCTTACATGTAGGATTTAGAAAAGATATCTTTTAATATGTAGTGAGTTTTTTTTTTTTAAATAAAAATCTTAATCGAAGTTTTTTCTTTAAAAAGATTTAGTTAGTTAAGGTTTTCTAAAATTCGTAAAATTACATTTTTTTAGTTTTTTTTTTAAAAAAATAATAAGTGGTTAAATAAACATTAATTTACCTCATTTTTTTAAATAAAAGAAATTCGCCCACTAAATATTTTATAAAAGAGAACTACGTTGGTTTGATTCCGACTAACGAGTACATAGGTACCTTCGGGGCAACTGTATAAAAAATAAGAAAATTTTTTCTTTTTCTTGAAATTCGTACTAAAAAATAATAAAAAATTCAATTTATTTATATTCTGTTTATCTATACATATCTTAGTATTTTTTAGAAAAATATAAAAATAAAGCCGTTAATTGATTTTTTTTACATGGTGATTTAATCTTAATAAGTTAGCCTCCCGAACTTAGTTCTTCTGGTTATGTTTCTAAAAAGTATTTTTTTTTAGAAAATACAAGAATCAATAGCTAAATTAGGGTTTTCTTACCTGAAAATCATAATTTCATTTTTTACCAGTTTAACTGGTTGGTGACTCAAAATTTTCAAAATATTTTCTTAAAAAAATATTTCCTTAATTTTATGTTGAGTAATTTATATTAAGCGGGTTGAGTTTAGTATAGATTAAATTAAGGAAAACCAAAATAGGGCTCAACAGAATTGGCGATTCCATTAGGGACGTCTAATGAGTTAGCCATGTAAAAATTAAAAATTAATTGACGGGATTTTGTATTATTTTTCTTTTACTATATTATAGTTATAGTATCCGGTTTTTAGTGATGTAGGCCCTAAGACAAAACGGGCCTAATGGGCCCTTATTGGAGATTTAGGAGGATTTTTTTAGTTATCATCAATCATTTGTATACTTAAATATGATCGGACCTAGGCTACCTTAAGAAATTACGACAGGTCACCATTGTGTAACCCGTAAATCATTAGGGTCTTTAACACCGCTTGGCGGAGGCTTGAATGTGACCCACTAGGTTTTTCTTTAGAAAGCTTTAAAACTACAGAGCCTAAGACTCATAGACCCTATCCTCTTGCATCATTCTTTTCGAAAAAAGGATAGCTATTTTTAAATTATAGGAAAAGCCTGATTATTCTACAATTGATTTGGCTTTCTTTTTCAAAAAAGGGGAAATTAAAAAACCAGTAACCCTTATATATAAGTATTCGCGAGCTTTTTTTTTTTTAAATCCTATTTTAGACCTACTTATATATAATGGTACTTTTTGATCATAGATTCATAATATTTCCTATAATTTATTAATTACCAACCTCTATTGCATTAAATATATGTGTAGCATACTGCATTCTTTTTTTTTTTACATATATTTAATTTTATTTTTTTCTTGCTAATGCTCGTTTCTATGCGACTATTTTATTTCTTGTATTATATGTATCGTTTCTTAGTGAGTAAAAGACTGTATTTAAAAAAAAAATTTAAAAAGCTGCAAAATTATTAATATCATATTCAGCTTTATTGTAAATTTGGTGGTCTCGTTGTAAATAATCGCACCATTTCATGTTTGTAATATAGATATGGAAAATTAGGGTAGTGTTAATCTTGAGCCCATCCATGAGGTCCAGCTGGATAGGTACTCTTTCCCTAAACTATATTGAAAGGTTAGTTAAATCAACTTTTGCTCACCAAACAAGATTACATTCGCAAGAAGCTTATGAAAGAAGTTGATGAAGCTCATCTTAGCTAGATCCGTTAGCTCTTATAGATATAGGATAGAGTTTTTAGGAGGATTAGTCAGGAGTTTTTTTTTTTTTTTTTCTTTTAGTCTGTTGTATAGGTTGGATTTTTTCATTATTAATAAATTTGTAGCTTCATTAAATACAAACCTTTATTGATTGTGTAGTCTTTTTACTCATTTTTTTAATTTCTTGATAGTTGCCTTTTAAATAAAAAATGAAAAGAAAAAAGAAAAAAAGAGAAAAAAAAAAACAAAAATTTTTAGTTTACAAAGATGTCTTAGACTTGGGTTTTCGTTTAAGATTTTAACGATAGCGCCCAAGTGAGCAGACTCAATTAGAAGCCCAATATTCACTTATTTTAAGGAAAAAATGTCAACTTAAGGTACTAGAAACATTAGTCAAACTGAGCCTAACCTAAGAGTTACAACCTTGGAAGAAAATATGAACAAGATGGCTAAACAAATCTAGGCTTTTACTCGGGCTATTAGAATTCTCAATGACAAGCAAGTGTCTCAAGTTAACCCAAATCGGAACATAGAAGCGACTCCTCCCTTTGAATTGGAAGATGTAGAATTGGTTCCCAATGCTGAGATATGGAGGAAGGAGATTGAGAAAAAACACTAAGAGATGGAAAGGAAGTTTATGCAGAAGTTGACCAAGAAGATGAAAACCTAAGAAATGTTTAACGGGTTTAAGTAGATAGGGATAATTAATTTACCGACATATGAAGATGATGATTTCCTAGAAAGATTTAAGGTACCGGAATTTGAGAAATATGATTGGATTGGCTACCCGAAGCTCCACACTAGGTTATACATCAGAAAAATGGGGAAATACACGAAATATCATAAAGTGATAGTCTAAACCTTTCAAGATTGCTTGACTAGGCTCGCCTTAACTTAGTATGCTCAATTGGACTTGAACGGGATTGATACTTGGGATAAATTAACTTAGGCTTTCTATAACCGGTATAAGTTCAACATCGAAGTAGCCCCATCCATGTGGGATTTGAATAATCTGCAAAAGAAGGCCAATGAAAGCTTTAAAGAGTATGCTTAAAGATGGAGGGGCATGATGACTAAGGTGACTCCATCCTTAACCAAAAAGGATTTGACTTTTGCTTTTATCAACACTCTTGGAAGCCCATAATACCAACATTTGGTCAGACACCTTGCCTTTAACTTTATAGAAATTGTGACCTCAAGATGCCGAATTGAGGAAGCTACCACTACTGGAAAGCTTCCTAATCTTGAAGGTATTAAGAAGAAGATACCTCATACGAGATTTTCCAACAAAGCTAAAGAACCTACTATAGGCATTGTTAATACCGGAAACCTTATTAGACTTGCAGCCTTGGTAGCCATTATAGGAGGATTTGATCCCCCGCCGAATCCGGGTCATAATAATTACCAATAAAGGAGATGGTTTACTCATATTCCCATTTCTCTAAGCTAGGTTCTTGCATGACTAAGGAAGGAGAATCTCTTGACGTTTGAAATACCGAAGGAGGGACAAAGGCCGAGAGACTATAACCCGAAGCTTTGTTGTGATTATCATTTGAGGTAAGTACGACATTCTACAGACCAATGCTGGAGACTTAGACATAAGATTCAGGATCTTATTGATGCAAAATTGGTGCAATTGGGTTTCATTTAGACTTCTGCTCCCAATGTGGCTAACAATCCTCTACTAGATCATCGACGCTCAATCAACATGATCATCGCAGAATTATCAAAATTAAGATTGTAGATTTTTGATGACGTCAACATGATTGAAGAGTCAAGACAGGGGGTATAAGGTTGCTCGGAACAATCTAAGCACTAGATTGGAATGTTTAGGCTTGGATATGAGCCTACTGAAGAGGAAATCCAAGAAATGAAGGCCTAAACCAGAGGCAAGAGAAGAGATCAACTGTGCCATGCTCACATGGACTTTTCAGACATCTGTAAGACATTCCTAATAATAGCTTGTGTTCAAGAACCCGAAGTAACCAATTTATCCAAAGCCTTGGCTTAGCAATGTAGCATCGGTTCATATGAGAAGAAAGATATTGGCGTCCCAGTTTCCTTGTGTGACTAGTTTCTATTCCTGTTAATAGGTTTCTTTAGAAAAGCAATATTAAATTAATTAGAAGCATTCAATTTCATAATTAGTTCGATTAGTTAGGCCCTTTTCTTTCAGACAATTTGAATCCATTTAATAAAATTAGTTCCTTTCTTTCTTTCATTTCTTCTTTCTTATTTATTTGTTATCCTTTTTTTCATTTTCCTTTACTCTTTATATTCGATAAAAACGATGAACATAATGGATATCTCGCACATGTAAATGATGAAAGTACCAATATCACCTTTGACCTTATTGGGTCAGATGTCAGAGATAATATTGAGACTCCAAGTGAAATACAAGAGAGTTGGTGTCAATTTGAACATGGTAGAGTAGTTATTGATGAACCGATAGTTGTGATTAATCTAGAGATAAAAGAGAATTTGTGAAACTTGAAAATTGGTTGGATGATTAGAAATATGAGTTATTACTTTTGTTATTAGAGTACCTAGACATATTTAGTTGGTCCTATGAAGATAAGCTTGGTTTGGATTTGTCCATCGTAGTTTATAAGTTGCCAACAAGAGAAGATATTAAACTGAAAGGACAAAAGCTTAGGCAGTTTAGGCCAGATATACTCCTTAAAATAAAAAAAGAAGTGAAGAAATTATTAGAAGTTAGGTTCGTAGAAGTGTCAGATTATCCTCAATAGGTAGCTAATGTGGTGCTAATGTTGAAGAAAAATGAGAAAGTTAGGGTATGTGTAGACTTCCGTGATTTAAAATGGGTGATACTTAAAGATAACTTCCCTTTACCGCACATTGATGTACTGGTAGATAACACAACCGAAAATCATCTTTTCTCATTTATGGATGGTTTCTCGTGATATAATCAAATCAAGATGGCAGAAGAAGATAAAATCAAAACCACTTTCATTACCACTTGGGGAACGTTTTGTTATTGAGTGATGCCTTTCGGATTGAAGAACACTAGGGAACTTATCGGCGTGCTATGGTAGCTTTATTTCATGACATGATGCATTAGGAAATCGAAGTTTATATAGATGATATGATCTCCAAATCTAAAGAGAGTAAAAATCCTGTGGATATTTTGTGTAAGTTATTTGAGCGATTGAGGAAACTTCAATTGAAATTAAATCCAGAAAAGTGAACTTTTGGAGTAACCTTAGGTAAATTTTTGGGTTTTGTAGTTAGTAGAAAAGGAATCGAAGTAGACCTAGACAAAGTCAAGACAATCGTAAACATGCTTGCACCAAAGTTTGTAAAAGAAGTATGGGGACTGTTGAGGAGGTTGAATTACATTGCTTAATTTGTATCGCAGTTAACCGATAGATGGAAGCCATTATTCAAACTTTTGAGGAAGAATGCAGCGATAGAATGGGATAAAGAATGTGAGCAAGCATTTACTGAAATCAAGGAGTATCTTATGAATCCGTTAGTACTAGTCACTCCTACATCGGGACGGCCATTAATTCTCAACTTGATGATCCTTCTTGAATTGATAGGATGTATGTTGGGGCAGAAAGATGAAACAAGTAGAATATAGTATCTTATATACTACTTGAGCAAGAGATTTATAGAAGGTAAACAAAAATACTCAGAGGTGGAAAGAACGTGTTGTGCCTTGGTATGAGCGATGTACAAGCTCAGGTAGTACACTCTTTATTACTTAGTAGAGTTGTTGATAAAACATGACCCGTTGAGGTATTTAGTTGAAAAGCCAACATTGATTGGGAGAATATTGAAATGGAAAATGCTGCTCTCTGAGTTTGATGTCAAGTACAAAAGTCATAGTTTAATTAAAGGGCAAGTAGTAACTGATCAATTGGCAAAATACCCATTAGAAGAGGAAGATGATGGTTTTGAAGCCCAATTTCCTAATGAAAATGTAATGGTGACAAATGAACAGAGTAGTGGAAAATTGGAATGGAGGATATACTTTGATGGAGCATCCAATTTGTTCGGATGTAGGATAGGAGTAGTACTGGTATTACCTGAAGGTAATCATTTCCCTATGGCAGCAAAGTTAACATTTCCATATACGAACAATATAGCAGAATATGAGGCCTACATTTTGGGGCCTAAAATGGCGTTAGACATGGGGATACAGAAGCTTGAAGTGTATGGAGATTCTTCCCTTATAATTCTCTAAATCCTGGGAGAATATACGATGAAAGACGAGAAGTTGATACCTTATCGCGAGCATTTAGGAAAATTGATTGAAAGATTCTAAGAAGTTTCATTCATTTACATTCCAAGGATCCAAAATCAATTTATTAATGCATTGACTACATTAGCGTCTATGGTAAAAGTTACAGATGGGATAGAAATTTAACCTTTAAAGATTGAGGTGGAGGAAATAAGCTTTTTGCTTAACAATTGAAGAGAATGAATAAAAAAAACCCTGGTATTATGATATCAAAAGGTTATTTCAAACAGGTGAATTCCCTAATGAAGCTGACGGAAAAGATAGAAAAGCCTTAAGGAGATTGGTTGCTCATTTTCTATTAAGTAAAGCTATGTTGTACAAAAAATCACCAGATGCAACATTGCTAAGGTATGTAGATGAAAAAGAAGCTAAGAAATTAATGAAAGAAGTGCATGAAGGAGTTTGTGATCCTTTTATGAATGGATACATGTTAGATAGGAAGATCATGAGGATGGGATATTTTTGGATGACTATGGAATCATATTGTATCAGGCATGTGAAGCACAATCACCTGTGTTAGGTATATGCTAATAAAATCAACGCTCTTCCCCAAAAATTGCATGTGTTATTGACTCCTTGGCCTTTCTCAATGTGGGAGATGGATATGATTGGTCCAATTTTGGCAACGGCTTTAAATAGGTGCAGATTCATTTTAATTGTGATTGACTATTTTACCAAGTGAGTAGAAACAGCATCGTTTGCTATGATGACCAAAGGAGTGGTGGTTAGGTTCCTGAAAAAAGACATTATTGCAAGATATAGTGCACTTGAGTCTATTGTTATAGACAATAGGACAAATTTGAACAACAAGCTAATGGTTGAATGTGAAAGCAATTCAAGATCAATCACAAAAATTTGACTCCATATCGACCTTAGATGAATGGCGTAGTTGAAGTTGCTAATAAGAATATCAAGAGAATCATTGAGAAGATAGCGATCACTTATAAAGACTGGCATGAGATGCTTCCCTTTGCTCTCATGGCTTATAGAACCTCAATTAGAACCTCTACAGGTGTAACACCTTATTCGTTGGTGTATAGAACTAAAGCAGTACTACCAGTGAAAGTAGAAATACCTTTGTTTCGAGTTGGTAGAAATTTAACTTAATGAAGTAGAGTGGGTGAAGAAACGAATGGAGCATTTGAACTTCGTAGATGAGAGGAGGCTTGCAGCGATATGTCATGGTTAGTACTACTAATAGAGGATGATCTAAGCTTTTAACAAGAAAGTATGCCTGGAGGTACTTTAAGGAAGGAGACTTGGTGTTGAAGAAAGTATTACCAAATGTAAAAGACCCTAGGGGCAAGTTTGCTTCGAATTATGAAGGCCCTTATGTGGTGGAAAGGGTATTATCGGAAGGTGCATTAGTGTTGACAGAAATGGATGACTTAGAGTTAAGAGAGCCTGTGAATTCAGATGCAGTTAAGTTGTATTATCCATGAAAACTAAGTTCAATAAAGATTCCAATTTTTCTTTTTCTTTTTTTGAGAATTGTTTGAGGTTAATCTTTCATCGTTTACAAGTAAAGATGATATCCGTGAATGTTCTCGAATTCGGATGGTCATCGATTGATAAACACTTCACCAATAAATTCGTGTATATTATGTTTCTTAGCCTCAAACACTTAAACACCAAACACTTACCAAGGAATTTGAGTCACTAAATAAATTGAAATTGAATGTTCTTAATGATTTAATCTTGTTTTTTTCGAAAAGAGATTTGTTTTTTAGGAATCCTAAAGAGTAGAAATTGAAACTTGGTGACAAGAAAAGCAAAATCAAGGCATGGGCATGGTATGGTTACAGGACTCATCAACAAAAGTTTTCAATCATGAATCATATTTTATTGAAAAAAAAGAAAAAGAAAATATAAGGGAAAGAAAAAGAGAAAAAGAAGAAGAGAAAAGGAAAAAGAGAGAGAGAGAGAAGAAGGAAGCACGATCCTTTGGTGATATTTTGCAATTTGAATGAATAGATATCGAGAGTCAACATAAAGTATGCCGATTGGTTACTATTTGTGAAATTCTCCATTTTTAGGTAAAATAATCCTAAAAGTCCTTGAAAGAGATATTTAGAAGAACTAAAGCAAAGTTTTTGGAAATCTCGAAGAGATCTATCCTCTTCGAATCATCTACCTAAACCAAAACAAGTTTTTTGGAAATCTCTAAGAGATCTATCCTGTTCGGATCATTCATCAAACCAAAGTAAAGTTTTTGGAAATCTTGAAGAGATCTATTTTCTTTAGATCATCTATTAAACCAAGGCAAAGTTTTTGGAAATCTCGAAAAGATCTATTCTTTTTGAATCATTCACCAAAGAAAAACAAGTTTTTTATTTTTTTTTTTAAATCTCAAAGAGATCTATCCTCTTCGGATCATCTACTAAACTAAGACAAGTTTTTGGAATTCTTGAAGAGATCTATCCTCTTCCGATTATCCACCAAACCAAAGCAAGTCAATTTGATCTCCAATGGTTTTTGCTCTATCGTTCCAAGATAGACACCTTAAAATTTTTGCCCTATTCTTCCAAAATAGGTACCTTAAAACTTTTGCCATATCCTTCCAAGATAGACCACATTAAAACTTTTGCCTTATCCTTCGAAGATAGGCTACCTTAAAACTTTTGTCATATCTTTCCAAGATAAGCCGTCTTAAAACTTTTGCCCTATCTTTCTAAGATAGGCCACCTTAAAACTTTTGTCCTATACTTTTAAGATAAGTCACCTTAAAACTTTTACTCCATCCTTTCAAGATAGCCTCCGCACTGCCCCCTTCCCCAAATCTTTAACCCTATAGCCACCCAATTCTTTCGCCTTATCCTTTAAAATAGGCACCCTAGTTTCTTTACCTTATCCTTTTAAGACGAGATTACGAGTTTCTCATTCCTTTGCCCTATCCTTTCGAGATGGGTTGTTTATTCTTTATATTGACCTTTCAAGTCGATATCCTTCTTCAAGATGAAACATAGCTCAACCGACCATTTAAGTTAGTGATCCTCATTTAGTTCAAAGTAAGGTCTACCAAAAATGAGTATCTTTTTGTTTTTGTAGCGAAGTTCTAATTGAACTTCCCTACAAAGAGGGGTAGCTGTAGAAATCTCATTTTTTTCATTTTCATTTCATTATTTTTATTGAGCCAGAAATTAAAAAATAAAATAAAATAAAAAACGAAAATTAAAAGAAAAGAAGAAAAAATAAAAAATGTGTCAATTCGAGTCAAGTTGTTTAGGATCAAATTGAAAACCGGTGTGTATGTTGAAATTAATAAATTCTAAAAGTTATTGATGGATTAGGTTTCATTAAAATAACTTTGGTCTAGTCTGATATAAAGTAGATTTTTATTCAACTTATATTAGGCTAAAATAGACTTAAGATTTATTAAGAGGGTTATTGGACTAAATCAAATTGAACTGAATCAGGTCCAAAAAATAGAAAGCCTAAATTCAAATAAGCTTTTGAGAAACTAAGTCAAATCTTTAAAGAATCTAAATTTTATCTTTTGTATCTAGGATTTGTTATCGTATCTAGGGTTTATTAAGGTAAAAAGAGATATGAAAGATTTAGTTGTGGGTATTATAAATAAGAATTTGACGGTGGACTTAATGACATTTTCTCACAATCCCACAACACAATTTACTCTAAGAATATGACTTAACACCCCAATTTCTACGAATACAACCCACTACCCATCTCCACAAACACAACACATACATTCACCCTTTACGCCACAATTCCCTCCATAATGCCACGCCTATAGCACTAATTCACATACACCCCTAATCGATAACCTCCATATACTCAATCATACGAGTGCCAAACGCACACCACATGTCATGCCAACCCTTGCACGACACAATAGTACCTTCACAATTTGCACTCTGCCACACCATATTACCTTGCCTGACATACCCACTTTCTAACACTCATTACACACACCATCCTTTACTCCATTATCTACACATGATACGAAGCACATAGCCACACGTCCACAAAGTCGTACTACATTGCTTAATAGCCTCGATTCACTGCACAACATACACAGTACAGTACCTGTACATCTACTCTACGCCCCAGCTCCTTGATATACATACATAATCCCCTAATCATTCATCATCCACTGCTCTAACAAAGCCACACACCAATTCCCACATGCCCCACTACTAACATGATAGCATATACCAATCTACATGATACACTAACACATACGTAATGTTAGAATTGTTAGATAGATGATATAAATGTATAATATGTAATAATACATAATATGTGTATATAGGAATTAAATGGGTAGAAAATATTAAGTAAAAATTAAAGGTATTATAATATTAGGAATATAACATAAATATGATTTGGAAGGTGAATTTATGAAATTATATAAAAAATACAATTTATTCTCACAATAAGAACTAAATTAGTAGTTAAATTAGGATTAGTAGTTAAATTAGGATTAGAATGTACCATACGGACTAGAATAGTTATTAGGGACCAAAAACGATATTTAGGATACCTAAAAATCATGTGATTAATTTCACATTATGAGTTGGAATAATTTCGTAGGGTTTATGTATAAAATCCATAATCATACACCGAGTTAAAAAGCTAATTTAGAAACCGATTAGAAAATTGAATTAGAACCCAGCTCAAAATTAGAAATCATTGTAAAAGACTTAAAAACCTGAATAAATAGGTATATTAAACCATAAACAAAAGATAATAATAAGTGCTATGGGATAAAACCGATCTATAACAGTTATGTAGAAAACTGAAACAATATTCGTATTATAGGAATTTTTGGCGATGGCTAATACAAGTTGCACCTCAAGTGAGCAAACAAGGAGTCCAGGTAAGTTGGATTAATACATTACTATTTTTCGGAGTACTAATTTACAGCACTCAAAGGCTTGAAATTGTACTTAATTGTGCTTGTTAGATAGTTGACTATGTGCATATGTTGCTCTGGTTTGTATTTGTGTGATTTATTTGAAATAATTGAACACCGTAAACTGAATTTAGCTAATTATGGGTCTTGCAAACACCAAACATGACTTAGGACATGGTCATGTCCCAGTGGTTGTGTAACTTACTGACTTTGGGCACTATAATTAGCTCTTGGGTGGATATGGTTATGTCTCTAAGTTGTGTAACTCACTGACCAAAAATTGCAATTTTCTTCTACTGGTCGGACACAACTTAGGACACAATTGTATCTCTTGGTTATGTAACTTTCTGACCATCAACCTTATTTTCTTTTGACAATGAGCTCCTGGTTGGACATGGTTATGTCCATTGGTTATGTCCCGCTTCAAAATTTCATAACTTCTTCATTTGAACTTGAATTGAGTGAAACTTAATTCATTTTCTTTGTTTTCGATTTGAGAATGCATTCAAATTTAAAATCAAAATTTTACTGAATTAAGTATGGTTTTATTTAAAAACAAGAAAAAAATTACAAGGGAGATGCTATAAATTCACCATGTACAGTGTATCTAAAATAAGAGTCATCAAAGAGATTCATTGGATTTCTTAACATAAGTCGAAGAGATTGAAAGGAGATAGAGGATTGGGTTTGCTGGATTTAAGAAAAATAAATGAGGTAAATTTTGTTAAGTTAGTATGGCACATTAAAACTTAAAAGAACCTATGGGCAAAGTTATTAAAAGATAAGTATAAATGGAAGGATTCACACTTTGAAAGGAAAGAAGGATCATAGCTCTTTTGTGAAATGTCATAGCATTCAAGATGGTTAGAAGATAAGTTGGTGGTTAACTCAAACAAAATAGGACATGAAAAGCTTGGGATAAGTAGATGATCTAAGAGAGGGCAATTGGGGAACTGGCTATGTGGTCCACTGTGGAGGGGTAGTGAAATGCTTTTAGTAGTAGATATTTAGGAAGGATATGGAGTGTAGAATGAGGATAGGTTAGGATACCCTCTTGATGATAACATCAAAGCACGTTTGGGAAATATTAATTTAAGTTTACAAAGGATAACGAGAGTATAAGGACACATGACTTTGATGGAAATGTAAATGTTAAAAAACGGTATACAAGATGAAAGGAGAAGAGGAGTGGTTAAGCAATGGAGTAGAGAAGTGGATTGGATCTGGAAACTTTCTACCATTCTTATAATACAATTTTTTATTTGGGAAATTCTTTACAATAGTCTTTCTATAATTTGCAACTTAGAAAAGAGAAGAGTGATTATTAACTCAAAGTGTACTTGTTGTGGACACGAAGAGGAAACGGTAAAACATATTTTTATAATGTGTAGGGCAATAAGGAATGCTTAGAATGCATTCAGTTGGAAGGACCTTCAAAAACTATCTCAGGTGATGATCTTAAGAAATGGATTAAAGGGAATGCTCATGTGAAAAAGGTTTATTGGAAACAAAAAGGACCACCTAAGTAAGTTAAGTTTCTATTTACGTTAAGAGGTATATGGAGGAAGAGAAATATAAGGACTTTCAGATGGGAATAGGAGTTGCAAAATTGGGTAAACTTGGAGAAGGCTGAAGTAAAGGAGTGGTCAGCTAGCGGCAAGAGGAAGAAGATTTTAGGTGGCAGAAATGATTTTATAGTTACATGGCGATTCCCTAAATAAAGATGGTTAAAATTTAACTATGTAGCTATGGATCATAATGGGGGCAAGGCAAGCATTAGGGGAATTTGTAGGAATAGTAAGGGTAAAGTTTTAAGAGGATTTAGGAAAAGGGTAGTTGGGACTTCTCTAGTAAAGGCTAAAATTTGGGTTATAATTCAAGCCATGAAAATGGAAAAAACAGAAAGGATGGGAATATGTTATCTTTGAGTTTGATTTAAGTATTATTGTTGACTGGATATTAAGAGAAGATCTTGATCTTAATACATGTTCACATACAATGCGAGTTTGTAAAGAGATTGCTGCTAGTTTTAATAATATACTATTTTCGAAGGTGCCTCATGAAGCTAACAAAATAGTAGATGCCTTGGCAAAAGAGGGACTTTAATCTAGAGAGGACCTCTAGTTTGATACAATTTGTCTAACTTTAATTTTATCTTTTGCTTCTAAAGATAGTAATTATCATGTAAACAATGAACATAGTATTAGGGTTGTGTTATATGATGTCTCCCTTATGGTTTATGTTTGTCTTTTTCTTACTTTGGTTATGTTGATATGTAGGTTTTGTGGTGTACTGCAATGAAAGTATTATTTTATTGAAAAAGAAAGTCGACCAACAATAAATTTTAGAATCCTTTTCTTTTAACAATCAATATATCAAAAGTAGACCACCATAAATTCACATTTATTTATTATTACTCTCATCTTGTATCCACTTTATGAAACCCCATAATTACAATACAATAGAAAAAAAAATCTTGAAGAAATATTATCTTATGAAACAGTCTAGCAAATAAAGCTTTCAATAGCAATCTTCCAAATCTAGTCATTTTCAAAATGGGGTTGAAAGCTCCCTAATAAATTCCATATATTTGAAACATATAGATATACGGAAACACATCATTATAACATTATTAACATGTCTCTAATCACACAAAAAACCTGTAACCTGTTATGCCATAATTAACTTGCGGCCTAAAACATGAAATATACATGGAGTCCTAATTAAACTTATCAATAAAATGAATATTTATGAACACTCCATTTTTGCCCCTTAAATTTTATAATACCCTAAAACTTGAAAAATTACAATTTTCCTCAAGTCCTTATAATCTATTGATATGTTAGGCATCTAAATTCAACATGCTATCATCTCTTCATAAATGTAAATCATCTAATTCATTGTATCTTCACAAAATAACATAGATGTTTATAACTTCCTTAGCCTACAAATGATTTAAAAGATCAACTTCCCACTTCATTTTATTTAATGAAAGTAAAACTCAAACTCAAACTTAGTTCAATAATATCTGTTCAGGAAACATAAACACAACTTTAAGTTTCAACTTCTTCCTAATTGATTTAACAACAAAGACTAAGACTAACAAGAGAGGTCTTAAGTGAGTTCTCATGACCTAAGAAACAAAATAAAAGTAAATAACAACTATCTGATAACATGGTCCACCAAACTAATCATTCCTAAACCAACTATACGAAGTTATCGCCATAATCAAAATAGTAATCATAATCATCAGCATCACTACCATAATAGCCATACTCATTGAAGTAATCCTTATAGTCCCTATAACCTGTTCTTGCATCTAAAAATAAGAATCCCCACGGGGTGAGCAAAAAGCCCAGTACAAGGTACAACCACATATACATGAACTTACAATAAGTGTACAATCAACTAATTCAAATAACTATATGCAACAACCACAGTTTATTATCTTTGATTACGTTAATTAAGCAACATAGTTTTGATGTTCTATAACTTTAAGTAAGTCATAACTTTGGTACATAATATATGTATATACATGTAAGTATTGGTATGGGTCCTACCTAATACCTTAGGAAATAAGGAACACCTAACCTAGATCATTTCAAAGTGAAACTACAATCACAATATCGTTACACTGAGATCATCGGGGTGCCACCCCAAGGTCTAGTCTTTCCAATCCCTTAGGCCTAGGTAAGTACATGCAGCATGATTATTTAGGTTAAATATGAGTTAAATTCATTTTAACCATTACTAAGCCTATACACACACAAACAACATACAAACCCCGTACTTGACTAAAGAGTTTGCTCAGAATCCGAAACAAATGCCTCACAACCTCTTTACAAGAGAATTAAACATGTACTTAGTTTCTAAACTCTTTTAGCTATACTTTCTAATACAGTAACTCAACTGACTCTCACTTTCTTTTGAATCACTTAAGGAGTCTAGGATTGCTAAAAGGATATATTGACTTGGGAAATATTTAAGGTATCAATTTGCATTTAAAAATGTTTTGCAAGGGTTTTAGGATAAGAATACATGCTCAACAAATCCTAAAAAAAAAAATCAAAGAAACGTTGCTATAAGGAACAAGGATCATGGTGTCTGGATGCTACTTCAAGTGGTGTTAAAACGCCATGGTTGAAAAGGAGCAATTCACCTCGAGCATTCGACTGCTGAGGGGGATAGTGTCCAGATGTTAGGCTACAATCTATAATTTTCTATAGATTGCAATGACGTTTTATCCCCTAATATTCAACCTTCTTTTGCCATTTTCGAAAACTACCACTCCCGATTCAATTACCTAACAACTACACATCTTTACACTAACCTAAACAACCCATAGATACTCAATCACATCTAAAACTCATATCAAACCTTTGTAATCTACATTGAAAAATCTAAAAAATGAAGGTAAATAGTTTAACAACAAGTCTTACCTAAAGAAATTCGAAGTTTGTGCTTCTACCATTGAGAGCACATTGTAGAATATGCGTAAGACCACTTTAGACTTGTTTTTCATAGTACTCGACGAATCAAAACGAAATTCTTAAGAGTTTCGACCAAAAACCCATTAAGAATCGATCTAAACTACTTTACTTTGAGGTTTTTTTCTTTAGACTATGTCCCGCCACTAAAGATGTACAATAGAACTTCCTAAAAACCTTCTCAAATTCGTTTTTCTTATTGCCTTAGCTAGAAAAAAAGTGAATTTTTAATAGGTTTTCTTTAGAATTCTTTAATAAAAAGGTATTTTAAATGCTTACCTTGGTTCTCACTAACTCGATCTTACTATAACTTATGGAAATTCTCTCCTTACTTCAAGGTTATCATGGAAACCTTAGCCAAAGTGTATAGCATGTAAGTGATATACGAAAAAGGGTTTTTTAACCTTAAGTAACCATTTTATATTCAGGGTTGCAGAACTTTCCAATGCTCAGATTGCCACTACTATTAAAAATTAATACTGACTTATGCCCTTATAGAAGATGACAAATATTTACTTATTTTCTTTCATTTTTATCCTTTTATTTTTCATTTGTTCAAGGTTTTACAACTCTTTCCCCTTATAAAACTTTCATCTTCGAAAGTTGAAAGTTTACATTTTTTTTCATTAAAACAACTCTGGGCACTTGCTTCTCATTTCTTCTTCTAGTTCCTAAGTTGCTTCCCTTTCTGAACGACTTGCCCACTAAACTTTAACATAGGATATTTACTTTCTTCTTAGTTTTTGAACCTTAGTGTGCACAATCTTTATGTGTTACTCTAGTGTAAACAAGTCTTGCTGCAACTTTAAGGTTTCCAAGTCCACTACTTATATCTTGTGCTATTATGTCTCCTGTTCCAAATTAGGTTTGAACTTTCTTAACATAAACACATAAAAGATGTTGTGGACTTTGTCTAATATAGGAGGAAGCTCCAATTTGTATGCTACATTTTTTATTCTCTTTATAACTTTGAAGGGTCTAACATATCTTGGAGACAATTTCCCTCTGAGTCCAAATTTAAAAATTCCTTTTGGTGGAGATACTCTTGATAAAATTTGATCTCCTACATGAAACTCTAATGGGTGTCTCCTTTTATTAGCATAACTCTTCTAACATTTTTGTGCAGTTTACATTCTTTACTTAATCAATCTCACCTTGTCTACTGCCTCCTGTATCAACTCTAGACCCAAAACTTACCTCTTGTACTTCATCCCAATAAATAGGCGATCTGCACTTCTAACCATATAAGGCTTTGTAATGGGCCATTTGAATGTTCACTTGATAATTATTGTTATAGGCAAACTCAATTAAGAGTAGGTTCTCGTCCTAATGGCCACCAAAATCGAGTACGGATGCTTATAGTAAATCCTTAAGTTTCTGTATGGTTCTCTCTAATTGCTCGTCAGTTTGAGGGTAGAAGGTGGTACTGAATTGTAACTTCATACCTAAAGCCTTATGTAAACTCCTCATAAACTTACTAACAAATTGTGTGTCCCTATCTAAGGTAATCTTTACTAATACATCATACAACCTTGCTACTTCTTTAATATATAACTTGGCTAGATTCTCCAACGAGTAACTAACATTTATAGGAATGACTTCTTTAGCCGATCTATGATCACCTAAACTATATCATGCTTACTCAAAGTCTTTGGTAGTGCTTTCATAAAATCCACGTGAATTGTTCCCATTTCCACTCTAGAATTAGTAACGGTTGCAATTCACCTACCTGCCTTTGATGCTCAATTTTGATATGCTGATAAGTTTAGCACCTCAACACATATGTTGTGATCTCCTTCTTCATATATTTCACCAACAGTATGCTTTTAAGTCTAGATACATCTTTGTGCTACCCCAATGTATTGTATATCCTGAGTAGTATACCTCTTTCAATAGTTCACTTCTCAACTTTAACCTTACCGGTATAATCGACCTTTGTATCTGAGTACTCTGTTAGCATCCACTATGAACTCTACGGCCTTTCCCACTTCTATCTTCCTTTTTAGCTCTTATATACCTTCATCTTCAACTTAAGCCATTTTAATCCTGTTTACTATTATAGGTTGAATCCATATATTCGCTAGCTTGATGCCTACTTCTCCAGTCAAAATCTCTAAATCTAGTCTTCTCATGTTCTTTAGCAACGGCTTTTGCATTGCTATTAAGATGGCTAAATTCGTATGTCACTTCCTACTCAAATCATTAGCCACGATGTTACCTTTCCTTAGGTGATACTGTATATCTAGGTTGTAATCCTTTATCAATTTTAGCCACCTTCTTTTCCTCATATTTAGGTCTCATTGCATGAAAAAGCACTTCAGGCTCTTGTCATTAGTAAACACCTCATGCCTTTCCCCTATCAAATAATGCTTTTACAGTTTCAAGGCATGGACCACTACTACTGACTCTAAGTTATGGACTAGGTAGTTTTTCTCATAATGCTTAAGTTGATTCCGTAAGCTATCATCGAGTCATCCTACATTAATACACATCATAGTCCCTGAATTGAGAAATCACTGTAAATCACAAACTCCTCTCTACTATGAGGTAAGGACAACATTAGAGTAGTCACAAGTCTCTCTTTCAGCTGTTGAAAACTTTGCTTACATTTTTCATCCCATTCAAAATTTACCCCTTTCTAAGTCATCCGAGTCAAGGACACCACCAACCTAGAGAATCTTTCCACAAACTTTTTGTAATACCCTGCAAGCATTCGAAAGCTTTTGATCTTGGTTATCGTTTTCAATCTTAGCTATTCCACCACAGTTTTATCTTCTTTGGTTCTACTAAAATACCTTCATTATTTACAAGGTGATCTACGAAGGTTACTTAATTCAACAAAAAATCATACATGCTAAATTTAGCATACAATTTCTCCACCGATGGGGATTAAGGACCGATTACGCGCTCTTAAGCCTAAGGGCTTTCTCAATCCGATCTACCAAGCTAGTTTGCTTTCTATACCCTCTAAGAAGCTACTGAGGTGATCAGCTGACATACGAAGCTAACCCATTTGCAACACCCCAGTACAAGCACCAAATCAGGAAAACAGTCTTCTCCACAATGTCGAGGCCGATCTGACATTTATTAAGAGCTGACCATCCGAGGCCGACCTGAATGTGAGTTGTCGCTGAGCCAACCCTTATCTAGCCTCAACAGTCAGAGTGTCGAACCGCTGACGCCGAATAGACCTGATCAAAGGCCTACCCTTGTTCAGCTCACAATGTTATTAGGATTGCAGACTGAGTAAAACACGTATGCACTGTCCTTTCTAACATCCATACTGTCCTCTTTATGTACGAATTCATACTTTCCTTCTAAATTATTCTCCTTTTTGTTTAGCAAGTAGGGATCCATTTTTTGTAATTTTCTACAACTTAGGACTTACCTTAACAAGGTACTATAAATATTCACATAATGTAATAGTTGCATGATGATGATATACAGAGAATACATGGAACTTTTTACTCCCTCTTGAGCTAAGTGTCCTTTTGCTTACTCTTGAGCTACTCTTATCTAGCCTATTTGAGTATGGATTAATGGTAAGTGATCTCTAATCATACTTATGCATCATATCAAGTGCAACCTGATCTCATGTGAGGTGTTGGTGCATCATATCCATCGTCGGTGTATGGGAACCCCGGCTCATCCCTTGATTATCATTTACTTTTTAGGCCATCTCGTAGTTCGGACCCACCCCTTTTGCTTACATGTGATATCGAGATCATATGTTTATCCATGAGTCCGTATCATCTTGACATCAAAGCTTGGTTACTTTTGAAGCCGGGCTCTGCTACTGTATTCTTTGAGTAGTTTGCTATTCCTCTCGAATGATACAGGTTCTATTATTAACATTGGAGTTTAGTGATTGAGAAGTGTTCTGTACTTTGTTTTCCCCTATTTCCTATATGCAAAGCAAAGTATGGTTGATTGTTTGTTTGTTGTATAATTATCGTAGTGATTGGAGTATCAGTTATTGATCTTTAAGTGGTATTAATAGACATCAATTTCATGAAGTGACCATTAATGTCAACTCAAGTGTTTAAGGAACTTTAGGAAACCAAGAAAGTGGTACTCGATATGGCCAAGGGCAAGAAGGAAGCTTCATGCCTCAGTCAATGGATGACGCTTGGATAGGCTTACCAATTTGATAGCTAGTTTGGTGATTGTTATCCAAAAGGATAGGTAACAAGTTAGAAATAGCCCCATTAGAGAACGTGAGTAACAAAAGCGAGGCAATCGTCAATTTAGTCCAATTAATTCCCTAATTCGACTACCTCGAGCTAAAGGAGTTGGTAAAGATACTAGACGAAGGCTAGCACTTGAAGAGATTGAGGAAGAAGCAGAAGGAGATGATGGCACAGAAGAGTACTATGAGGTTGAAGAAAGAAATGTACGAGCCCCTAGAGTTGAAGGATTAAGGATACATATTCTAAGTTTTTCTAGAAGTGGTGATGTTGAAGACTACCTAGATTGGGAGATAAGATTGAAAAGCAGTTTGAATGTCATGACGTCCCTGATAATGCAAAGGTTAGACTTACTATGTTGGAGTTCACTAGTTATGCCGCCTTATGGTGGAAGAACTTGTAAGCCACCCAAAGAAGGGAAGGAGAGAGAGATTAGGAGTTGGGATGAAATGAAGAGGGTTATGCAGAGAAGGTTTGTGTTGAGCTACTATTTGCAGGATGCCTTCAAAAGATTGCAAGAGCTCAGACAAGGAGGATCAAGTGTAGACACTTATGTTAAGGAGTTCTAAATGTTAATGATTCAATGTGAAGTTGTAACACCAGAGGATCGAGCTGTATCGCGATTCATCGATGGATTAAATTATGAGATTGGGGATGTCCTAGAAACCTTGGATGTTGGAATGCTTAACAACGTAATCTGAGCCGCCTTGAGGATAGAAAGTCATCAAACGGGAAGGTTCCAACCACCCGTCAACCGACTTGGTAGTAACCGACCTATTTTGAGTAGACTCGCACAAACAGATTCAAGTAAGGTTGCTGAAATCTGACTTAGACTACTTGGGCAGAGGAGAGGGAACCCTCTGAGGAAGTTTAAGAAAGGCTAAAGTTTAAGGAGAAAGATGAGTGAGATCAAGTGTTTCAAATGCCAAGGCTTTGAACACATGGTTGCTCAATGTCCGAATAGAAGGACTATGGTAATCCAAGGTGAGATGCCAATTATCGAGCACACAACACTAATGAAGAAGTAAAGGAGCTGAAAGAGGACGGACAAATTGAACTGTTCGAGGAGAAAGTTATCTACAGTGAGGAAAGTAACTTTATGTTGACTGCTCTAGTATTGAGGAGGATAATGAGTGTTAATTTCGTACTCAAAGATAAACAAAGAGAAAATCTCTTCCATTTTGGATGCACGGTGAATGAATCACTGTATGTGCTAATCGTTGACAATGGGGCCCAGTAGTTGAAATTACCGACCATACCCCACCCAAAACTTTACAAGCTTCGTTAGCTTAGTGGTAAGGGAGTCTTACAAGTGAATAAATAGGTGTCTGTGCTGATTTGCATTGGCAAATATCAAGATAAAGTACTCTGTGATGTCTTCCCTATGAGTATGTCCCACATTCTACTTAGACAACCATGGATATTTGATAGACTAGTTATATATGATGGAAGGGGGAATACATGTTTTGTAGAGCATGAAGGTAGGAGGATGAAATTAAGTCCTATGACTACCAAGTAGGTAAAGGTCATGCAATCCCAACTGAGCCCAGCCTTGAAGAAGGAGGCTTTAGTGTTGACCCTAGCCAAATTAAAGAGATAGATAGAGCTTAAAGGACTGACCTATCTAATAGTCCAAAGAATTCTGGAGTTGAGACTCGAAGAGGAGGAGCTGCTTGCTGAGGTAAAAACCTTACTAGAGGAATTTGTTGACTTGTTTTCAAAGGAGCTAACGAAGGCTCTACCCCAAATCTGAGGTGTCGAGCATGTAATCAACCTGCAGTTAGGAGCTGTATTGCTAAATAAGCTTGCCTATATGCTGAATCTTGAACAGGCTGTCGAGTTATGGAGGTAAGTAGATGAGTTGATGAAGAAGGGGTATGTACGTAAGTCCCTTAGCCCTTATGCCGTTCTAGCCTTGTAAGTGCCGAAGAAGGATGGTTCATGGAGGATGTATATAGATAGTTAAGTGATCAATTGAATCACCATCAAGTACAAGTATCCCATATCCAAGCTTGATGACATGCTAAATGAGTTAAATGGAGCAAGAGTGTTCTCCAAGATTGACCTTAGATTTGGATACCATCAGATTTGAATACGTGAAGGTGATGAGTGGAAAACCGCATTCAAGACACAACATAGTTTATATGAATGACTTATAATGCCATTTAGATTGTCCAACACATTGAGCACATTTATGCGCCTAATGAATCATGTGCTTTAAGAATTCATAGGGAAATTTGTTATAGTTTATTTTAATGACATTTTGGTATACAACCTTAACTTGGAGATTCACAAGGAACATCTCTGAAAAGTCTCTGTAAAACTCCGAGTAGAACAACTCTACGCCAATTTGAAGAAGTGCAACTTTACTGACCCGAAGTCGTCTTCTTAGGGTTTGTTATGAGTGGAGGTAGCATTCAAGCTAATGATAAGAAGGTAAGAGCAATCACAAAGTGGCTTAAGTTGACTTGTTTTGTGGATGTGAGAAGTTTCTATAGGCTAGCAATATTCTATCATAGATTTATAAAGAATTTTAGTATGGTTGTAGCCCCATTCACCGAACTCTCAAAGAAGGATGTTCGGTTCAAATAGGGGAGAGAAGGAGTAGAGGAGTTTTAAGGAAGTAAAGAAAAGGTTAACAACAACCCTCGTCTTAGCTCTGCCAAACTTTGACAAAGTGTTCGAGGTAGAGTGTGATGCATCTGAACTAGGCATAAGTGTTGTATTAATGCAAGAAGGTTGACTTATTGCTTACTTCATCAAGAAACTTCGAAGAGCTACACTCAACTATTTTGTTTATGACAAGGAGTTCTACTCGTTAATCAGAGCTTTAATGGTATAGCAATACTATTTGCTACCTTAAGAATTTGTGATCTACACCGATCATGAATTTTTGAGATATTTAAAGAGCTAACTTAAGTTGTCTCGGAGATAAGACAAATGGGTCGAGTTCATAGAGAGTTTTTCTTATGTTGTAAAATATAAGAATGGAAGGAACAATGTAGTAGCCAATGCTTTATCGAGACGACATACCCTCTTGACCAAGTTGCAAACAAGACTACTTGGTTTTTCAACCATAAGGAATTTGTATGCTGAAGACCTACACTTTGGTCCTATCTATGGCCAATGTGAGGAAGGACGGACATTGGATGGCTATCATAGGGAAAACAAATGCCTATTTAGGAAGAGGAGGCTATGTATCATGACCTGTTTCATAAGAGAACTGCTAGTATACAAGACACATGGAGGAGGATTATTAGAACATTTTCGCTAGCATCGAACCTATGAAGTACTATCTGCGAGATTCTTTTAGTTGAGAATGATGATAGACGTGTAGTCCATATTGGAGAAGTATACGACCTGTAGGAAGGCAAAGAGCCAAGTTGAGTAAGGACATTATCTACCTTTGTTAATCCCAACCAAACCATGGTTCGAACTAAGTATGGGCTTCATGTTAGGATTACTAAGGACATCCCGAAGGAAGGACTCCATCATGGTAATTGTGGATTGATTTAGCAAGATGGCACATTTCATATCTTACTCCAAAACTAACGACGCTTCCACTATCTCTTTTCTTTTCTTTTCTTTTCTTTCAAGAGGTGATCAAGCTTTATGGCGTACCTAGAACCATTGTTTTGAACTGAGACCCTAAGTCCATGAGCCATTTTTGGAGGATGCTATGGAGATGAATGGGAACCAAGCTATTGTATAGCACATCCTACTATCCATAAACTAATGGACAGACCAAAGTTATCAACAAAATTGTAGGAACTCTACTATGGGTTACGGTTAGACGAAACATGACTGATTGGGATTTGTGTTTACCAATCATCGAGTTCGCCTATAATAGGATCGCTATAGCGTAACAAACATGTATCCATTTGAGGTCACCTATGGATTCAACCCCAAGCTCTCGATGGACCATCAGAGTTATGTACCAGAAGGTTATAGAGCAATTGAGCCGAGCTAATACTAAGCTTGAAAAGCGGAGTCGAGGACGGAGGAAGAGAGAATTTCAACTGGGTGATTTGGTCTGGATACATCTTAGCAAGGAACAATTTCCAAACTTGAGGAAGAGCAAGTTGTCTCCTAAAGCCGACGGACCTTTTAAAGTTCTTAAAAAGATCAATCCTAATACTTATAGGATTGAATTATCTGAAGGGTATGGAGTCTCAGACTCCTTCAACATTGTCGATCTCCAACCTTACACTCTTGAGAATGAATAACTTGAAGTTGAACCAGATTTGATCCTAAATCTCAAACAACCCAGAGGGGATGATAGGGATTAAGGACCAATAACATGCTCTCGAGCTCCAAGGTTTTCTTAGATGGTTCACCGAGTTGTTCGAGGTGAGTTAAATATCGAAGAGCAATGTTTATCCTAGTCTGATCTGCCGAGTTACTTTGCTATCCACACCCTTCAGGAAGCCGCCGAGGTGATCAATCGATATGTAGAGCCAGCCCCTTCGTAACTCCTTAGTCTAAGCACCAAATCATGAAAACAACCATCTCTACTGTGTTGAGGCCGAGTTGACAATTGTCAAGAATCGACCATCTGAGGCTGACCTAAATGTGAGTCGTCCCTAAGCCAACCTTTGTCCAACTCCAGCAATTAGAGTGCTAAACTACCGATGCTGAACAGACCTGATCAAAGGCCCACCCCTGCTTGGATCACAGTGTTATCAGGATCGCAGATTGAGTAAAATGCACGCACATTGTCCTTTTTAACATCAATACAATCCTTTTTGATAGAGGATGTTCTCTATGCACAAATTCATGCTTTCCCTATAAATTATTCTCCTTTTTGTTTAGCAAGTGGGGATCCATTTTTTGTAATTTTCTATAACTTAAGACTTACCCTAACATGGTACTTTAAATATTTGCATAATATAATAGCCGCGTGATAATGATATACAGAGAGTACATCGAACTTTTTACTCTCTCTTAAGCTAAGTGTCTTTCTGCTTACTGTTGAGCTATTCTTATCTAGCCCATTTGAGCTTAAACTATTAGTGAGTGACCTTCGATCATACTTGTGCGTCATATCAACTATGACCCGAGCTCATATGAGGTGTTAGTGCATCATATTCATCATCGGTGCACAAGAACCCCTGCTCATCCTTCAACTATCATTTACTTTCGGGCCATCTTACAGTTTAGACCCATCCCTTTTGGTTACACGTGATATCGGGATCATGTGTTCATCTACGAGTTTGTATCATCTGCCCTAAGTTTACTTAGTATAATCCTTAAATGATGCTCATGTTGTTCTCTACTTTTAGAATATACGAGAAAATAATCTATGAAAACCACTACAAATTTATCCATATACTCTCAAAATACTTGGTTCGTGAGGTCCATAAACATTACAGGCACATCAGTGAAGCTAAACGGCATGACTAGGAACCTGTGTAGTACGTATTTGGTCTATAATTTTGTTTTCTTCACATCTTCTACTTTTTCAATTGGTAGTAACTTGACCTCAAGTCTATCTTTAAGAATACTTGTGCCCCTTACAATTGGTTAAACAGGTCATTAATTTAGGGAAGTAGGTACTTGTTCTTGATTGTTACTTGATTTAAATCCTATAGTCCACATACATTCTCATGCTTCCTTCTTTCTTCTTTGCAAAAAGAACCAAGGCTCCCTAAGAAGACAAACTCAGTCTTATGATATAGGTTTAGTATCTAGTATTGAGTTTATTTTGAACATTACTTCTCTGCTAGGTGGTAGATTAGGTAGATCATCTGGGAAGACGTTTAGGAAATCCTATATGACTCGTACCTATTCTAGCTTCAACACTTCACTAGTCTTTGTACTTAGAGCTACTAGGATAGGTTTTCCCCACAACTCAATCAATATAGTTCATTGGCCTCTAACCATTTACTTGATACTTAAAAGGTACTTCCCTTGGAGGCTCAAAAGTGATCACCATGTTGTAACAATCAATAGTTGCATTGTGTCTTGCCAACCAGTTTATATCCAGGATTATGTCGAATTCCAACATGTCTAATATTAGCAAGTTCGCTGGTAAAATCCTCCCTTCTACAATAATCTCTACATCTCAACATATTTTACTCAGAAGGGTTTCACTCACCAAGGGTGTATTCACAATTAAGGGAGAGTCCATAAATATAATACACAATACACAAGCATTCACTACAGGTTTAGCAATACAAGAACGGGGATGCTCCAATATCAAATAAAACATGTACACTTTGATTAAGAATAATGAGCATACATGCTAACCTTAGAAGCATCTTGACTTTGACTTTGTTGCTGAAGCATAAAGACTTGGGCCAATACCTTTTGGTGAGGTCTTGGTTGGGGTCGAGCAGCTGTAGTAGTGTATTGAGTAATAATAGGCTAAGTGGTCTAAATAGGCTATTTCCTTACATTCTGTCGCTCAATGACCTCTTCAATTATGTTTGAATCAAAAACCTTAATGCAATAGAGTTAGCTCTATACAATCTTTACTGACATGCCCAGTCTTCACACATAAGAACGGGCATTCGAAGTCCATGTACACTCTGAATTGTCATATGGCCCATAGCAATGTGTAGACTAAGCCGATATTGGCATGGGCACATGGGCTAGCACTAGGGTTAGCTACATCATCAACTTCAATGGTGCAAATGGTAGTCTATCGCCCTCTCTGATCACAATGCATGGTACAGGTCTCTTGGACCTCTTTGGTGGTTCATAGTTAGGCATAAGCCTCTTACCTAGGGCCTTCTACTTTATGCAAGCCAGTAACTCCTCTTTTCTTTTCATAACTTGCTCTATGTTTCTAGCATGGTCTATTGTCTCAGCATTATTGTCCTTAAACCCTATCATTCTTTCCTATAGCTTAGGCTCTAACCCAAAAGTAAACCGTCTAATACGTGACCTCTCATCCCTCTTAACCGACTCTAGTAGGAATATGGTTAGGTGGTTTAGTTCAGCCTCATACTTTGACACTAATTGATTACCCTGTTGTAAGGTCTGGTAGGCAAGCTCCATTTGCTCTTTAATATTGTCAAGGAAGAACTTATCAAAGAACAATTACTTAAACCCTTCCTAAGTGATAGGACTAGCTGCATTCCTATTAGTTCCAGGAGTATTATCTAATCATTAGGCTATAGAACCCTTTGGGAAGAAAGTAGCATAGGTTACCTTTCTATTATTTGGTACCTCTACCCTCGTAAAAGGCTTCTCTACTTCACTGATCCATTCTTGAGCCTCGACTGGATCATTTGGCTTAGGTAAAAGTCATGGGTGATATTCACAAATCGATTAAAAGTATTCCCATTTGTATAACCACCTGTCGCAGCATCCATAACAGCTTACCTTTCTTGCCTCCATATTTTAACATTTGCCTAAATCACCTACATGTCCCTCTATATCTACTACTGCTATTACACTATTGCCCCCAATCATCGTATTCATATAATTCAAAACCTAGGTAGCTATTACAATATTTAATTCTTGACCCTAATCTTACTGAGGTTAGGTTGGTTTGGGGTAAGCATTCCCTAAGGATGATAGGTTTGCTCTTGGCCTTGAGTTTAACCAGGGGTAAGTTAGCCCGAGGCTGGTAGTGGAGGTCTCTACCATTGAGGTAGCAAGCCTAATTTAGATTGATTTTGATTTAGCAGAAGGTTGCGGTTTGGGTTAGTGTCCTTATTACCTTGAGGATGTAAGGAAGAATTGGAAGTAGTGTAGCATTTAGGCATGCTACAAAAAGAAATCACATGAACAAAGTCATGTAAACTTGACTTCAAAGGGAGGGATTAGATATCTTGATTATAGTGCAAATAACGTGACGGAGAAGGATTACTAAGAATATAAACATAATGAACAAATTCAGCAAAAATAACTACTTCAAGCACATAATTCTCAACATAGCTTTACATGTTACTTGTCCTATCATCACAATCAAATTATTTATAACACTTGATCCACATCTTATTTCTACTAAGGTTTAAGCCTAGGCTATTTATGGTTTAATAGCCCATAGGCTTTGATACCATTAAAGCTGTAATACTCTAAAACGTGGGAAATTATAGCTTGCTACATATCCTTATAATCTACTGACAAGTCAGGCAAATAATTAAACCTATTAGCATCTCTTCATAAATATAAATCATCCAATCCATATTATCTTCATGAAATAACATGGATGTTTATAACATCCTTAGCCTACAAATGATTTAAAAGATCAACTTCTTACTTCATTTTATTCAATGAAAGTAAAACTCAAACTTAGTTCAATAATATTTGTTCAAGAACCATAAATACAACTTAAGTTTCAACTTCTTCCAAGTTGATCTAACAACAAAGACCAAGCGCAACAAGAGAATTCTTAGGTGAGTTATCATGGCCCAAGTAACAAAATAAAAGTAAATAACAACTGTTTGATAACATGGTCTACTAAAATTATCATTCCTAAACCAATTATATGGAGCCGTCGCCATACTCAAAATAGTAATCATAATCATCGACATCACCGCCATAATAGCCATACTCATTGAACTAATCCTCATAGTCCCTATAACTCGTTCTTGCATCTAAAAACAAGAATCCTTAAGGGGTTGAGCAAAAAGCCCAGTACAAGGTGCTACCACATATGCATGAACATACAATAAATGCATAAGTACACACATCAATTGATTCAAATAACTATATGCAACAACCATAGTTTATTATCTTTGATTATGTTTGTCGAGCAATACAGTTTTAGCATCCCAAAACTTGGAGCAACTCATGACTTAAGCACATAATATATATACATATAAATATTGATATTGGGTCCTCTCTAATAACATAGGAACCAAGGAATACCAAATCTACCTAAATCATTTCAAAGTAAGACTTTAATCAGGACACTGTTGCACTAAGATCATTAATGTGCTACCTTAAGGAATGGTCCTCTTAGTCCTTTGGGCCTAGCCAAGCACACACAACACAGTTTATTTAGGCCAAATATGAATTTGATTTATTTTAACCATTACTATGCCTATACACATACGCACACACATATATGCAAGTAGCATACAAACCCCATATACCTAATTGAAGAGTTTGCTTAGAATCTGAAACAAGTACCTGAAAACTTGTTTACAAGAGAATAAAACATGTACTTAGTTTTTTAACTCTTCTAACTATACTTTCTAACGCAGTAACTTAACTGGCTCTTACTCTTTTTTGAATCACTTATGGAGCTTATGATTGCTAAAAGGATAGATTGACTTAAGGTACGTTTAGGGTGTTGATTCATGTTTAGAAATGTTTTAGAAGGGTTTTAGGATAGGAAAACATGCCCCCAATACTAAAGAAACATTGCTGTAAGGAACATGGATCATAGCTTCTGGATGCTACTTTAAGTGACATCCGAATGTTGTGGTCTAAAGCAAGTAGTTTGCCCTTGGCATTCGAATACTAAAGGGGATGGCATCCGGATGCTAGGCTGTAGCTTACAATTTTCTTAAACTGTAGCGACATTTCATCCCCCAATATTCAACCCTCTTTTTCCATTTTCGATACTGCTACTCCTAATTCAATCACCCAATAACTACACATCTCTACACCAACCTAAACAACTCATAAACACTTAATCACATCTAAAACTTAGATTAAACCATTGTAATCCTCATTGACAAGTCTAAAAAGTGAAGGTAAATAGTCTAACAACAAATCATACCTTAAGAAATTCAAAGTTGGTGCTTCTACTATCGAGGGCACACTTGTAGGACATGCGTAGGACCCCTTAGACTTGTTTTTTCATAGTATCTTATAGATCAAAGTAGACTTCTTAAGAGTTTCAACCAAAAACCCATTAAGAACCAATCTAAACCACTTTAACTTAAGGTTTTCCACCTTAGACTATATCACATCACTAACGATCCACGATAAAACTTCTTAAAGACCTTTTCAACTTCGTTTTTCTTGTAGCTCTAACCAAGAAAGCAAATTTTTAATAAGCTTCCATTGAAATTCTTTAATAAAAAGGTATTTTAAATGCTTGCCTTAGTTCTCACTAACTTGATCTCACTAGAACTTATGGGAATTCTCTCCTTACTTCGAGGTTATCATGGAAACTCTAGCCAAAGTGTGTAACATTTGAGTTATTTGCAGAAAAGGGTTTCCTAACCTTAAGTGACCTTTTTATATTTAGGTTGCAAAACTTTCTAATTCCTAGATTGCCTCTACTGTTAAAAATTAATACTGACTTATGGCCTTAAAGATGCCAAATATTTACTTTTTTTTTATTTTTCACCTTTTATTTTTCATTTGTTTAGGTTGATAAATTTAAAAAACAACAAAATATGAAATAGACTTGAATTTACTAAAATAAGGAAAAGCCTTTAAAAAAAATTAAAAAATAGAAAGGAAAAAATGAAAATTGGAAGGAAGGATAAAAAACAAGAAAATTAGCAAAATAAAAAAAAATTGAGAATCTTGAGAAAATCACAAAAAGCTGCTTTTAGGTGGTCGAAACACTTCATTTTGAGGTGCAAATGTTTTTCTAAGATAAAAGATGGTCTTCAAAGTCAAAATGTACATATAAGTTTGATAAAATTATAGTTTTCAGTAAAGAGAACCAATTTTAGTGAAAAAATAATAATTTTTCAAGGTTTGATATAGCTAGATCACTCATAAAATCTTGAAGAAAATGATAATTTAACTTGATTGTCGTTTCAAACAAGGCCTTAATCAAACTTTAATAAATCATTTTATGAAAACATGAAATTAGTACAGGCATGACAATGAATGAGCATGAGCTCGTAATTTTGTCAAATTAGATTATTGAATAGATGGTAAATTACAAAAGGATAACTTCTGCCATTGGCATTTGCAAAAAGGTAACATGAGTTTGTTAATTTTTTGTTAATCATTTAATTTAGATACGCGTCAAACTCTTATTGGTTGGTATTAATATAAAACATTTAATTAAATAAAATAAATAAAAATAATTTAATATATATAAATTAAATAAAAAAGAAAAAAGAAAGAAAGAAAAGGACTGGCAATAATTGTGGTTGCCATAGCCACTTGTCTGGCAGTTCCTACTCTTGGGGTGGTTGGTAAGCGGTTGAATGTGGGTCATGACTCACTATTAGAGACGGATGTGTCACCTACATATTGGTGATAGGTGATTATCACCACAATCTAGGGTTCGGGCAACCCTTCTAAGTTGGTGGACAATTGTCCATCACTAGGAAAATTAGAGAAAAAAAAAAACAAAAAGATGCTCATAAGCTCATTAGGTCAAAGTTGGTGGCTTTTTTTTTTTTAAAAAAAAATATTAGTCGTGTGGGCAACCTCCCACCACCATTGTATGGGTCACACGACCTTACTTTATGATATGTTGTGACCTATAAATTTATTTGGTCATTTTTTTTAGTAGGCTAGCTATCTCTAGCCTTATGGTAGTGAGAAAAATACTCCACTACCTTTTTTGTTTAGTTTTTTTTTTATCCTCTCCATTTCTTTGAATATATTAGTATTATTTATTTAATAATTGGTTCAACTAGTAAAGGATCGTTACATGTCCTATATAATTAACAAAAAACTAACAAATTCAAGTAAATTGTTTGTCAAAATTTAAAGCTTTAGTGACCTCTTTCTAAAAGGCTAATAGCACATGTCATTTTTTGTATTTTACTCATTTAAAAAATATTTTTTATATATACATATTAGCCTCATTAATTATAAGTGGAGAAAAATTCATTTGTTGAAACTGTTAGTCTAAGGCCAATATTTTAAGCTCAAAGTTAATTAAGTCTTTTATTAATGACCTAGCCAAAAGCTTAAATAGGATCTAATTCCACTAAGAATCAAGGCATAGGCTAATGCCTATTGGTTAAGGAGTTATGCATAGGATTATGGGGTGAAGAAGTCATGAGTTTGAATCCTAAGTGGACATACGAATAATCAAGGAACGTAGATTAAAATGAGCTTTAAAAATAAAAAATAAAATTAAAATAAACTTAAAGAACTAAAACTTCTAGGATAAATTGCAGTATAATTAAATGTTGTTTCCTTAATTGTTTTGATGCAAATTTACTAACAAACGTGCTATAGGCGATCAATCTTTTAATTCTAATTAATAATAATTCAAATCAAGTTATTTTCGATAAAAATGGTCTAGAGCCGCAAATATCCATTTGAGAACAAGATTCTTTATTTATTTATCTTAATAAATGTTGGGCTTGCTTTAGTAATGATATTATATGATTTAAGTCAATTGTTTCAAAAGCTTCAGTAATGTTTATGGTAAGTTGCTTAAAGAGTACAACTATTTCTTGATGAGATACGATGTAAGTTTAGATTGCTGAAGCCCTTTATATGCTAATCGTATTGCTAAGTTTGATTTTCGTGTTTAGTTTACTTATTTTAGGAATTTTCTACCGGTTTTATGGTCACATTATGATGGCTTACGACTTTCGATTTTTGGACCGTCTATATGTCATATTGTTTAAGCAAGATGAATTTTTCGTACAAAATTCAAATTTTTTGCATAAGAAAGGGGCAGGTCAGATCAATTTATAGTAGGATTGAATCTAAGCATTGTCATTTAAAGATTGGAAATCCTAAATATATTTCTAGTTCTATACGAGATAAATTTGTTAATTCTACATTTGTTATTTCTGCATCCTCTAAAACTCAGGAAATTGTTGACATATTTCCCCCCAGTAGTAGTGGCAACATATCAACTTTATCTTTCTGGAAGAAAATTCCATTTCCCTTTTGTCTTTTGGGAAAAATTAATTATTTTGTCGGTTTCCATGCCCATGTGTGTCTAGAGTGCTCTTAATCTTCGTTTAATGTTTTTGAGTATTGACAACATCATGTGTTAACAGTATGGCCAGTGAGATACTTGTAACATATTATTTGCACTTGTCCATATAAATTTGCCGTCCGATTTGGCCGAGACTTTTGATTGTTCAAATGGGTAATGCTGATCCAGCGGCCCATTTTCATGGCCTGTTCAAGTTCAACCTGATTCAATCGGCCAGGTCAATCCAGGTGCCACATCATTATTTTGAATGGTAATTAACACACTTCATATTTTTCATGATCATGGGGTAGCATGAAATAGTGGTAAGTTAAATAACTGAACATTAGAACTGGGAGATACTACAAATGGGTATAATAAAATTAGGGGTTACAAATTGATAAGAAATTATACAAAAAGCTAACTAGGTTAGGTGTAGCCATCAATAGCCACCACAATAAAACATAATCATACGACTTCCTAACATACAAATTGTGATGCATGATATATGATGATCGTGTAGCAAGTTACTTAGAAAACCTTTTGCTCACCCTCTTTGGGGATTTTGTTTTTGCAATACACTTGATTATACACTTGGCGGTAAAGCGTGTATCTACTAGCCTTATATACGCATACAACAATATAGTTATGTGGTAAATTAGCATGCCTTGAAGTTCAAGGTGTTATACTTAGTACTTGAGAAAATTAATTTTCTAAAAATTATCTAATAATATTTTATGACTACACTGCTTATTGCGCAAACATAAAACTTGTTATGCATAATTTTAATATCTTGTGTAAGGAAAACTCATACATATTTTCTATTATTACAAAACCTATACATTTACTTTATTTTCATCCTTAACACGTTTCACCTCATTCATATGTTATCATTTATCAATTCTCCCGAGTATATTTCCATATCCATTCTCCTCATGGTAGACTCATCAGGTAAATTTCATCTTCGATTAGTTTTCACTTGCAATCAAAATATGGGCGAACTTTATTTGAATAAAGACGATTATATGCATCAAACAACGCATATCCATTAGCCTACCTTGTGTTGCAATAGAATAGGGTGGTTCTCCATATGTTTTCTTCGAATTCCCAATGTAACATTTGATTAGGAGCAAGTTGTTGGAGACCAATATCATTGTATGTTGATATGTTCACTTGAGAAGCCACTAATTATTGTCACTTTGCAATCCAGAGGACCTGGAATCAATTTCCTCTTGTTGAGAAACAAAATTAGGAATATGAGGGAAGACGTAAGGATTTTCATGGTATGTTTGTGTAACGTTGAAAAACTAACTATATTAGGTCTTATGTTTTTCTATAGTTGCATTACATAATGTTTAAAGAGTTTATATAGTGAGGGATAAAATTAAAAAAGTTAGGTATACTTCTTAAAGAAAAAATAATGTTTTGGCAGGGAAAAATAGGATAGCATTTATAATAGTCCTTGATTTGATAAAACTATTTATAAGGATGTCATTCTCGAAAATAAAAAATAATTAGCATTAGAGTATACAATATGGATTTTCAATCGAGTTTGTCTTTCATGCTACGTGATTAGCTTTTTGGGTTTTATCTTTATAAATATTAGAATTCAACGGATAACTCTTCCACAGTTATAGCCTAATTTTCTTAAACACAATGATCTTTTTATTGTGATTAACCTTGTTGGTGCCATTAAACTGACAAACACCTTTACCGATTACAATAAAGTTCCTATAGGCTTAAGAAACAACAAAATCAATTTAATATTCCAAAGAATGAACAATAAGCAATGCCTCAAGCCTCAAGACACCACCATCTTGCTTTTCAAAAATCTAAATTTTTGCATTGGGCCTTCCTCAAGCATTCTCTTAATTATAGATTACATTTTCAAACTTTGAATTTAAAAAATTCTATTTTGATAGGAATTAGATTTGATGAGCAAACTGTCCATTAACGAAATAAATCTACCTCTCATATTGGTTAATTTAATATAATAGTTGGTTTGAACTTTACTTTTGACTCAACAATAATTATGATTTATGTTTAAATTTTAACCTCATTTTCTTTCTTTCTAAACATTAAGTAACTATATTTAAATTTATAATTCTGATCAATTGTATTTACTCAAATGAAAAACATAAAATATACAAGATCAGCATATGTTGTTCTAATTATTTAAAAAGACTTGCTAGCATCCTTTAAATAAACATAAAAGGAGTTAGTGAAGGAAAATAGTTGAGAACTCAAATAGGTAAGTTATAAAATTTAACAATGTTTTTACTATATTCTCCTTTTGTAAATTATAACAAGCCTTGGTTTTTGGCTTATGCCTTTACCTTGTGTAATTTTAGTATATGTCCTAATGAGGTAGTTAAGATAGGGATTAAATTGATTGAAAATTAAAATTTAAAAACCTTTCTCAATAATATCCTTTTGTGCCTTATTGGAAGCTATGATAAGGGTAGATTTATAATGCTCCCTACTTATTTGTCAGTCACTCCTCTAGCATCAATTATCTACAATAGTTTCTACTACAATAAAATGAGCAAATTAAATATAACCTCCTGCTTCAACATGTTACCGCTTTGTATCCTAGTTTTTAATGTTAGTAAAAACATTAACAAGAATTACTATAACTATCTCTCAAATAATTATTATAGAGTTTTATAGAAACAATGAGAAAATACAAAAGAAAAAACATCTATAGTCCACTTAAATATTAACCTTTTATGTTTTACTCTCTAGCTTGAAATGAATGGGTAAACATATGAAATAATAGAGCAAGTAGTTGCTTAAGTAAATAGTTGAGCACTTGATCTTTTATTTTTGTTTTCCAATGTTCTAGTGCTTTTGATAATTTTTCTTCTTTTTATGAAAATTTAGGCCAAATGTTATGAACTTAAAAACTATTCTTAAAAATATCAATAGATACACCTAATATTTGTGAAAGAGCTAACAATCACTTAATGCAAGCTTATATGATGTACTCCATGACATTTTGGTTCAATTTTGTGAAAATTGGTCCAACAAATCTTTGTAGAAATCCTATCTTGTTAATTGGAATTGAAAACTATAATATACTTGGAGAACCTAAGATATATTCCAATAAATACTATCATAATGTTTGAAATGCTTGACACAAATCGAAACGATTAAGAATTGCCCATTTGACTTATTCATTATTGATTTTTGTTAGATACGTTGTCCAAATATCTCCAACTGATAGAATGTAGGTGTTGAATGATACTCAATCATATAATTGACCAGCAAATAATTATTCGAACAACGATTTCTTGCATTTTAAGATCTTATTTTCTATTTTCGTTATCATGATGGGAATACAAGTTGTACTGCTGAAAAATGTGACCCCATAACTTTGATTAATTAAAAAAATTTAAGCAATTAAAAATTTTAGAGCCACATTCTTCAACCAACGTGATTTATAGTGTTCTATGCTCTTATGGATATAAGAAGGAACTTGAATTATTTAGAATTTCATTCTTTAATATGAGTGAAATGAAGATTTGAAATGGTAATTGACATACTCAATCCTTTCTATGGTCACAAGGGCAATTGCCACAAAATAATGGTTTGTTGAATGATTGAACATTAGAATTACTAGTTCTTAAAAATAGGTGTGTAACTAGATCTAGAGCTAAAAATTACTAAGAAAATGTAATACATCACCTTCTAAGTGTCTGTTTAAAATTTTTTGTTAGACTTTTGGTGCCTAAAGGCAGTTCATTATGACATCCCTAAGTTAGTGATAAGATAAAACCAATATCTAATCTACTCTTTTACTTACTAAAACATCTAAATTTTAAGTCTTTTCTTTTCTAATCCAAATAAGAACAGCGGAAATCTAAACATTAATGAGCTGTATACAGACTATCACCATTCAACACTTCTTCAAAATATAAGAATTTTTTATAAGTATATACATTTGACTAAAATTGCTGCTTTAGATACTCTATAAGGTAATACCGTGGTCTTCCCACAAGAATTGCTTTCATATACTTAAACCATATCTTCAAGCCAACAACTTATTTCAAGAGCTCATCTTCAACTATTTAGGGTTCTTCCTTCAATTTTTGTTCTATGGTTTCCTATTTGTCATTGCTAGTGAGGTGGAAGAGCTTTATAGTTTCCTAAATATATCCCGATGTGAGGTCCTTAGCATGGGTCTTAAAGGAGAAGGATCTTATGTAAAGTTTCGTCTCCATTGTCATATGTCATGATTCTTCACTCTTTTTGCTGCAAAAGTTGAGGATCCTTAGAAACTACCTTTTTATGTATTTTTTTTTAATCTTTGTAATGTTAGTTTTATTTAAACTTGTATTGTAGGCTTTATAATTAATATAAATAAATCTTAAAGACCTCCGTTTAAAAATCTTAGGAATATAGTTAAGGTGTTCTTAAAGAAAAGAGATCCTCAAGATGATGCTTTAGCTAGAGTTCTGTGAATTGGAAATGTTCTAGGAAAGTAACTATATGCACATTTGCATCGAGAGAAAAGCTGGGTCTTATTTTCTAAATTTCTTAAAATTATAAAATTAATAGTTATTATTATTTAAATTTTTAAAAGTTATGGTATCATAGGATGTTTAAAAAATCTAGACAACACCAACCGTTACTTTTGTAACCTTAGGAACTTTAAAGGATTCATTTTCATATATATATATATATATATATATATTATAAGAATCTATTGAAACATTATCTTCTACTAAATAAACTTGAGAAGTTAAAATATTACATATTTACACGCCTCTTTTTTGTCTTTCTTGATACGTTTGAAATTTTAACGCCAGATTTTGGTTTCCTAGAATTTTTTTCCCTAAACTTTTTATTATTTATATAAGAAACCCAAAGTCATTAAAAAAAAAAAAACTAGGATGGGCTTTTCCTATTTTTATACTATTTGGGAATAACGGTGTATGTGATACATGAAGTTTAGGTGAATTTTCAATTAAGCACCCAAACATATTAAATGCCGATTTCAATACCCTATTAAACTTTTTCATTGCTATAATTGGTATGGGGATCCAACTCTATTGATTGGTAATGTATATCTCATTAAATAAAACTACAATTAAAGTAGGACTTGGTGTTGCGCTTTTTGTTAAATACCAGCAAATCGTAAGAGGAAAAGAAAAAAAAAAACAACTACTACTAAAGCATACATGCTTATCAAAGGAGGCACAATAAAAAAAAAAATCAAAATCAAATATGATATACTAAACAAAGCAATTTAGAATAAAAGCCCAAAACTTGAGCTAAAAGTTCAACCGTCTAATTCACTTTTTTATTATGAGTGGCTGAAATAAATATTAATTTGATTCGATTATTGTAAATCTCCACTCAATTGAACCGATCAACATGCATAACTCATCCTTGATCAAACTCAATTTCAAGCCAAATCAAAATTTGACAACAGCTTGACAAACTTACCCTTTTCTTGAAGAATATCCATCAATATCAAAATACCATTTTTGTTTCGAAAGAAAGTCCCATAACCCTTCAAATTGCACATTCCTCCTAGAAAGAAACTTATAATTCACGAAATGGAGAGAGATAAATGGATATTTACACATTAAATGCGAAAAAAAGTCCACAAGAGATTCTATCCCCTATAACTTCTTAAATCACATATGCTCGAAAAGTGAGAATTTCCCTTAGTATTACAGCAGTTTAAGTTAGACTAAAGAGATCAGAGAAAAAACATAAAAGAAAATGAAAAATAACTTCAAGAATAGCTTGAAAATAATATTGGATGAAAAGAGAGGAGAGGGAAAAAGTTACATTATTTAGTTTTATAATTAGAGGAGAAAAGAACAAGTTTTTCTTTTTTTTTTTTTAAGAAAAGAAAAGAAACGTTATGTTTTATTTTAAATTAAAAGGGTTTGAGGTAAAAGATTGCCAAACTATCCCAAAAAATAAGTTGATAAAATTAAGGTGTTTCAATTTTCAATTGGTTTGCTTTAGCCTCTATAATGGTTTTGGTGAAAAGATTACGTTTCAAAGTTTTTTTTTTTTTTTTCCTTTCTTTTCTGATTGGTACATCCATTTCTATAGTAAGTTCATTTGATTTGAACTTTTTTTTTTTAATATAACATAAGGAAAATGTATAGTGGCATCAAATTATAGATTTAATATATGTAGTCACAATATATATTACCTCTAACTAGATAATTGAATATGGGAAAATACATTAATATAGGGTGAACGATCTGACAAATACATTCTGATTGGTTAATAATATAGCATGATAGGTTAGCTCAGTATAGGTATGAAAAAAAGTTTGATAGGAGATGAAAATGGCACAAATAGAGTTGTACAAATAGAGTGAATCACATAGATTGACACATTAAGTGAAACTTTCAATTCATATAAAAAGCGGCTTGTTAAGCCCACCTCATTTAATATATGCTTAATTTAGGCCAAGCCATCATGGAACAAGTTAGTTTGTTAGCCTAGCAAAATAAGAAATAAAAATGAACAAACTTGTTTTTAAATAAAATATCTATATTAAAGTATGTAAAATAAAAATTCCTTAAAAGTAATATATGAAATGAACAAATTTAAGAAATCAACATTTAGTCATTTAGATCAGGTCTACTTAGGATATGTTATATCATATACACATATTGGAGTGTTGACATAATAGAATTGATTATTTAATTTTTCTCCCATATATCAATTCTTTCTTTTAAAACTTTAATTGAAAAATAACATTTCTATTTAATAGGTTTATTTCACAATACTAAATTTTTGCATTGAAAGAATTTTAGTTGATGAATTAACCCACTTAAGCTTCCAAATTTAATGGGTTAAATGTCTCAAAGTTAATAGGGATGCGCAATAGGATGAATAGGACCTAGATTTCTAACTTCTTATTCAGCAGGTTGTAGTAAGCCGACCTATTTAATTTACATGTCAAAGTGAATCAAGATAAATCTCGCCCGGTTGGCTTACTTATATAGTATTAGCTTACTTTTAGGCACAGATGACCTTGGTACGACAGCTACAACCTCTTCCTTTAATTTTAGAATTGGCCTATCAGCCAAGGAATATTCTTAAGTCAATTTTAAAAATGAGATGGATTTGAATTTGGAAAAAAAAAAAAAAGAAGAAAATTTTCTCCTTTTAAATACATTCGGTTTTTTATAAAGTGTATAATGACTATAATCAACTTTAAAAGGTGCACCAAAAAAAAAAAAAAAAAAATCTTAATAACTACTGAGCGAGACCAAAAGTTATGATGAACCTTTGAATTTTAACCCACTTGTCTATCTCCTAATGACGATGATGTATTTATATCATTCAGAGCAGAAGCTGCAGTTAAGTCACATAGTCATGAACACGATTCTACAAATTTCACAGTGGAAGAAAATGGGAATATAAAAAAGTCCATTAAAAGGAAAAGGCAATATGATCTTTGAGTATTGCATTTTCTCACTCGATCCCTCCTCTATGCTCTCCAAATATTCACACTTCGTTTATCAAAAAAAAAAAAAAAAAAGAGAGGCAAAAAGCTTTATACAAGTTGGCTTTACTTTTGATATTCTATACATTAAAACAAAATACAGAAAAGTTTGGCTTGGTGGGTCTTTATTGTTCCCAAACTCCAACCCTTGAGAAGTTTCTTCAAGCCTCATGGTTAAATGATTCCTATCCTGGCTTTCTTTTCTTCGTCCGGCAAAGACTAAAAAGATTCCCCTGGAAACAATTGAATTATCTCACGAGTTAAAAGACAAACATAGTTTGATCGTCTCCAGTGAAGACATTGACATAAGAGAGCTATAAGATGAACATAATTTCATAAGTCCAACATCACGTGACGGCGACTTCTACAATCTCAGCAAAATTATTATAGATATTAGAGTTTCTACAGTTCCATCTGTGAAAAATATAATTATCTAATAGATACAAAATGAAGAATATGATCAGTTTGATGAGCTTGAACTGATCTTGTAAAAACAATGAATGAGACTGTTATAAAAATCCTGGGATATTAATATAATATAACTATTTCAACAAACAGACTAGATAGTGCCACCAATAGTCATAGAATAAACCCTAGCTTATAAGTAACTTCGTCCAAGAGCTGTTACACCATTATTGATAGTTGAATGTATAGTACCTTACGTATCTGATAGTACTTATTCCAAAAGGAATAGGAAAGGAAATTATCTTAGGAATGTTTTTCCATATTTAGAGACTAATAAACTTCTATTTTATATTCGTTCAAATGAGCCCAGCTTGACGTTGCGATTATAATAAATTAAAAGTTTTTGCTAATAACAGTAACCCTAATTAAACTCCTATGAGTTATAATTTCTGCAAGGGAAGTGCCGATAGGGGGGAAAAAAAACAAACATCTCATTTGATTAACGTAGGGATTGTATAATTTTTCTGACATTAATTAGCGCCATTGTTAACAAAATCCTTTTGTGGTTTGTTGCACCCGCCATTGGGACAATAATATATCAGTTTAAAAATACATGAAATTTCAAAAGATAAGTGCAGTCACAGCAATAATACCCTATTGTCAAATGAGTAATTTAAGGAGTTGTTCTTTTCTTTGGACCAATGTCGAATTTTCAGAACAATATATATAAAGTGGATCAAGACCAACATTGAGATCTGAAATCCTTTTTTTTTTTTTTCCTTTTTTTTAACAATCAATATTATTAATTTTGGACACTTTTATTCATAACTTCCACAATAAAAAGAGAACATAAATCTGTATTTAAAGTCGCATGAATTATGAGAGTTCTTATTCTTATCTAATCAATACAGTGGTGGTCTATTCAATATGTGGGTGGACCAACTCTTTCCAATACAAAAAGCTAAGAACCTTCATGATGAACAATAGAAAGAACTTGATAATGGGTCACATCAATTCATTGACTGGAAATTCTTTTATATATTGAGTGAATCATTTAAGTAATTGATATTGTACAATAAAATACAATTAAACCTATATATTTTGCATAAGTTTTTGGTATTTGTATACTTTTGCACAATATGAATACCTCTATTCATCTCTCATGACTTTAAACCATAAACATGGACGAACTTACTAAATTAGTAAGACAATACACAAAATAAAAGACTCGAATAACTCACTCAAAACATAAACGATTTAATTAATTTTTCCAACAGCTGATAAAAAATGTAGAATATTTGATTGAAATTTGTATAAATTTAATGTATTTGTTCCGAAAGGAAAGGGAAAAGCTCTTAAAAGCGTGAGATGCTTTTGTATGTGCCACGTAACAAGAAAATTCTACCAAATGGAACTAACAAATCAGTACTTTCTTTCTTAACCAACCCCTTTTACACCTTTGATCTAATAAACAGGAGAACATTTAAGCTTATAATAATCTAGGTATTTATCTATTAAATATAGCTATTTTCTTGATAAATTATGTATTATCTCCTTTATTATAATAATGCAATAGCCATTTCCACCCCAAATAAGAAGGTGAAAACTATTGGATATAGTATTTAAAGGACCAAATTCATCGTCATCATATATATATATATACATATATATGTATGTATATATATATATGTGAGGCATCAGTTTCAGGATCATTAAGTCAGAAAATATGCCCTAAAATTCGGACAGATTCCACACTCATTACCTGTGACTCTGTCCAAAGTTGTTCGAAATTGATATGGCTGCGCCAGGTGAGTACCTTATTATGGTGGGAAGAAGATAATTAAAGTGGAAATTAGGACCATTTAAAAGTAACGGAAAGAATTAGAGAAACCGAAAATTGAAAGGAAAAAATTATAAATCCTTTTATTTAAAGAAGAGAGAAATTCAAAGCAATGAAAGTTAAGGATAGTTAACACTATAATTTTATATTATGATAGAATACTATGAAAATCCTTACAATAATGCTTTTTATAAGTACTGGGGAAATTTTTTCCATCCACTTGCCTTCCGCATTTCGAACATCGGCTGAATATCCTTATTTATCGAATAGTTAATTTTCCAGAAAGAAAAGCTGCAAATAGAAATAATTATGGTACGAGTGGGTCTACTAACCCTCTTTCTATTTCTATTTAAAGAGAAAAAAATTTATTAATATTAACATATCATAAGATAAATAAATATTAATAATATTAAACACATATCGATAATATAATTTTTTCCGTATGGTTGAAAATTATTAATATTTATTTATCACGAATCATAAAGAAATATTAATGATATTAAATACATATTAATAATATATTTTTTTTTTCGTATAATTAAAAATTATTAATATTTATTTATCAGTTATACAAAAATACATAATATAATATTATTATTATTGAAACATTTCTCCTTTCAAGCTACCATACATAGATACCTATTAGGCTAAAACTAAAATTTTTTATCTCACTAAATCAACGTCAACAGCATTTTTCCTTCATTTATTTATTTTTTTAATTCAAGCGCAAAACCGGAGAAAATATTCACTATGCCATGATCTTCACTAGAAGCAGTTAAACAGTAGAAATGGTAGGTCCCTCGTCATAATTGTAGTCAGTAGACGATTGAGAAGAGAAACAAATTAAGACTCCTTCATTTCAGACAGCTTAGAAAATAACTTATGCAATAAAGTTCTTGAAAATCAATGTAATTGATTTCTTGAATATTATTAAACTCACCGAGCTCGCTTCAGTCGCGGAAAATGACGTCATCAGCCAAATCCATGAGCGGCCGCAAACACTCCGGCGAGAATTTCCTCGCGAAGAAGTAGGAAAACTTGTTATCCTCACTCTTCCTCAACCTCAAAACAAGCTCCTTATCCACTTCCTCAGGCTGATACATGTGTGGATGTCCATCAAAACACCCAGTCCAGTTCACGCTCGTAAGTGTGTACTCACTGCACCCTTTAGGATCCTCCATCGACAACAACGTCGGAAAGTAGTGTTCTTCGGGATAACAAGGTATATCGTTCAAGCAAGGCAGTTTAAACTTGTTCCACAGCTTCGTATCCTTGAGTACAACCATTGCATGTTGTTTTTTCAGGATGAAGAACTGAGATCCAACCCTAAATCGCTCGAAGGGTACCTCGGGGAGCATGACGCTGTCTCCACGTGCAGCATAACGTTCCGGCAAGTTGTCCCCTTCCGACAGGATTTCTATGTAGCTTTTGTACTTTGAAGGGTGCGTGAAAGCCCTAAAACCCGACATGGAGCTTTTGCCGAAAAGGGTAGTGTACATGTAATGAAAAGAGTGGAGCGGAACGCAGTGTTGGGATATCAGGGCAAAGTAGTAGTTCGATGGGTCATCAAGGATGGCTGTCGCGAGAAGCCTACGCGTTGCCGCGATGAGGCTCGGTGAGGCGCGTTCGGTCCTTTTGGCGGGAATGAAACGGTCTTTGAATATGTTGGTGTAAGAGATGGAGCTTAGCTTTACCGTGGGGTCTGCATGGATGTAGATGTTGTAGAGGTTGAGGTTTTTCTTGCCATGGAAGAAGCGTTCCCACAAGGGAGAAAAGTGGAGGTCGGAGTTTGTGAGGAAAAGGAATGCTATTTTGGGTCTAGGGTTCGTTGTTCCTAGATGGGTATGCTTGGAGGGATTGGAGGAGGTGGTGGTGGTGGCAGTGGCGGAGATGGCACGGCGGAAGAGCACTAGGTCGTCATCTTCGTCAAGCTCCTTGTGGGGAGAAATGGGGTGGGTGATGGAGTTTTTAGGAAGGGAGAGGAGGTTGGATTTGGGAGTGAATAAGAATAATAAAGGTAGAGAGAGAAAGATAGTGAAACATAGTACTAATGGCGATTGAAACATGGTGGTTTAATTTTTTAGTGTGTTTCCTAAAATTTTAAATTTGTAGTTCTATGATTTTTGTTTCTGCTTCTGGTGTTTTTGTTCTGTTGTGAAGAAGTAATGGTATTATGGTTTTGTTTCTTCTTGCTACTTGGGAAATGAAGAAAGAGGATTAAAAGTGGGGAGACATAACATAATATTTAATTTCGTTTTATGTATGAATAAATAACAATTCAATGAAACTATGAAAATAGTTAACTTATTAGAAGTTTGAGTTGGATGACATGGGAAGATAAAGAACGGATGATAAAAAGGAAGGAAAGGGATATGATCACATTGGAGAAAAAGACATAGGAAAAGAGTAAAGGGGAAAAAATGGATAAAGATTAAGATCATCTTTTTTTCAGCATTTATTTCTCTTCCAGTAGACATTTCCATATTTCCGTGTGGTTCCGCAAAAAGGTGTAAAAAAATAAATACTTATATAAACTGAATATTTATAGATGTAGTTATAAGCTATAAAGGCATTATAATCATTTAATACACGATAAAAATATTAATTTTAAATATTGATATACTTATCACGTATAATCTAAGCATCAATGGAATTTTTCATTGAAGTGAGCGAGAGGAAAAGCGTGTGAACTATTCAGTGTAGTTGTGTTGTGGATGGTGGGGTCTGGGCTTGTTGAATGTTGAAAGCTGATGTCGGATTTGTTGTGGTTCGTGAGGTAGGAGATTGAACAATGGAATGACTTTTTATATCTACATATATCTTTTTAATTTTGGGCGGTCTTCTAAGGTCTAAGAGTTTTTCCTAATTTGATGAAGTTTTATAATATCATCACGCGGTGTTTAGTCGTTAAAATTGAACAAAATAAGGAAAATTAGATAGTATAAAAATAAAGAGTACCAAATATGTTTGGTTTGTATAATATTAGGTATAAATTTTTATAATATTTTTGGTACATTTTGTTATTTATATCCTCAATATTATCTAATATTTATTTAATTATATTTTTAGATTATTTAAAAGTATAATTTTTTAAAATTTTCTGATGTTTATACTTTAATGTTATTTAATATTTATTTAACTACATATATATTTTCAATACTTGTGTTTTTGTTCAGTGAAGTCAACTTTTTTTTATCATATTTTAGATGGAAAAAATTTATCTATTTTGTCCAATAATGAAACTCAAATTGTAAATCAAATAATAAATAAAAATAGTTTCATAAATATTACTCATCCAAATGACACCTTAGGCTCACATCACTCAAATGGAAAATCTTCACAACTTTGCTAGCAAATTGGCCTATTTGAAAATAATTTATTAGTAATGACAAGCTAAAGATATAAATAAGTAGCAAGTGAATACTAATAATATCTTGATATGTGGTCGTTTTTTTTTTTAAAAAAAAAATTATCATTGATCTTGTACAAATATTGGCCATAATTCAAAATTTTATTTGTATTTATGTATTATAAATCAATTTATATGACAATTGGTAGCATTAAAGCCTTTTTTCGACCTACATACTATCAAAGGGCTATATTGTATATTATATTTAACAATCTAGACATCTAATTGATAAATTATTATTGTTTGTAGATGATAAACTATTGAAGAATATAACTATTTTTTGTTTCAATTGTAAAATTATTTGATCAAAAGATTTTCTTTCTCATCCATTATACTATCATCACTAAAAAAAAAAAAAACCGTTTTTAATATTCAAATAAAAAGATAATTTCCTTCCTTAAGATTTTAACTCTTGAAAAAGAAAATGTTTAGCTACTTCAAAAAAGAGTACAAAATAAAAAGAAAGGTATTGGAGGGAAAAAAAAAAAAAAAGAAGAAAAGTAGCAGTGTTTATGGTTTAGTTCACTTCAAAAGCTAATCAAACTCAACTATATTTAAAAAAGTTCAATCTAAGCCCTTAATAAATTGAATCGATTCAAACACATTTTGCTTGGCTCAATTCTATTTAGTTTGAAGTGCTTTTAAAATACCTTGCTCTAATTGATAATGTCAATAGTCATTCAAAGCTTTCAATCAAATATTGATATTCGAATTGAAAAACATCATGTAGGAATTAAAGCCATATAATATTATATCTTGGTAATATTGAATCTTAAGTGATTTTAAGGCATGCGAGTCTATTAAAGAGATAAGAGATAGTGATAAATAGAAAATAATGTACTATGCAAGTTAAGAGTAATATGAGAAACACCACCACCCCCTAAAACTTAAAAAAAAAAAAAAGGCAAATAGGATAGATTGAAATGGAGTTTAAACCAAAAAAAAAAAAAATTGCTTATTTTTGCTTTAGCCACTTTAATGGCTTGTTGAAAAGATTATATTTCAAGCTTTTTTTTTCCCTTAATGATTGGTACATTTGTTTCTATTGTAAGTTTACTTGATCTAATTTGACATTCCTTTTTTCTTTCTAATATAATTTAAGGGAATTGTAGAGAGGAATTACATTACTAATTTAATATATTTAGTGATAGTATATATTATCTTTAACTCGATAACCGAATATGTGAATATATGTTGACATTGCGTTCATAGTTTGGCAAATGCATTCCAATTGGTTAGTAAGATTGGAAAATAGGTCAACCTAGCATAGGTATGAAAAAAGGTCATTAGGAGATGAAAATGGCACAAGTAGAACTATGCAAATAGGGAGAATCACGTGGGTTGGCCCATTTAACTAACTTGAAATTATTTATTTATTTAAATAGCAGGTTGCCAAGCCTACCTTACTTAACATGTGCTTAATTTGGGCTAACCCATCGTGGGACAAGTTAGCTTGCTGGCTTAACAAAATAACAAATAAAAATGAATAAATTTGTTTTAAAATAAAAATACTAAAGTATGTGTTATACCCTAAGGTTAAGTTTCCTATATGAATTGTAGAAGGTTGTAATACTAGCTTATAAAGTCATAGTATTGAATATCTTATCAACACATGATTACAACTTTTGAACCACGTGGTTGAAATTGGTCTATTAGTATTTATTAACTTAATTATTCGCTACTTTTGACCTAAAACGTTACAAATGATATTAGAGTTGACCCATTTCCTAGTAAGTAAACAATTTGAGTTTGACTCCAATTTAGAGAAGAGGTTCAAGGAGGGTAAAGAGTGGTACTAGAGTGTAACTCTTGATACGCTTTCAAATAACCTATAGATAGAGGGTAGCTCCAATCATATATTGAAATAGGGAAGATTGGGGCCCACAATCTCATGACGAGGATGTTGTGTATTTAAGGGGGAGGAGGGATTATGCTAGCTTATAAGGTCATCATATTGAATACCTTGTCAACATATGATTGCAAATTTTCGGTTAAATGGTTGAAATTGACCCATTAATATTTATTAGCTTAATTATTTATTACTTTTGACCTAAAGTATTACAGTATGTAAAATAAAATTTTCTTAAAAATGATATAAGAGACTAAAAAATTTAAGAAATTGGCATTTAGGTCAAGCCTACTTAGGATATGTATATCATATACTGTAGGGTTGACATAATAGAACTAATAAAAGTATTTGCAATGAGATTGTTTATTTCCTCTCCTACATATTAATTCTTTCTTTTAAAACTTTAATTGAAAAGATTTTATATTTAGTAGGTTTACTTCGTAATATTAAATTTTTGCACGAAAAAGAAAATCTTAATTACTAAGAGGGTTGACCCACTTGACTCACCAAATTTCATTAATGGGTTTAATGTCTTAAGTTGATAGCTTAACCAACTTCACCCATCAACCCATAATGGGATGGATCAGACCTAAAATTCTAACTACTTATTTAGCAGGTTATAACAAGTTGACTTATTTAATCTATGTATCAGAGTAGGTCAAGATGGATTGACCCATTTGGCTTACTTAAATAGCGTTAGGCACAAGTGGACTTGGTACTATAGTTACAACCTCTTCCTTTGAATTTAGAATTGGCCTATCAACTAAAGACTAGATTTGTTGAAATATTCTCAAGGCTATTTTAAAAATGAAATGGATTTGAATTTAGAAAAAAAGAGAAAGAAAAATTTCCCCTTTTAAATACATTTAGTTTTTAATGTATAATCGATGTTAAGAGATACACAATTTAAAAAAAGAAAAAAAGAAAAAAACTCTTAATAAGTACGAATTTACCTCTTAAAGTTAATATGACTCTTTGAATTTTAACCCCTTATCTACCTCTTAATGATGATGTATTTTTATCATTCAAAGTGACATGGAGACAATTTTACAAATTTCCTAGTAGATGGAAAAAAATTGGAACATAAAGAAGTCCATTAAAAGGAAAATGCAACAAGATTTTATGAATATTGAATTTTATCAATGTCACTCGACCCTCTTCTATGCTCTACAAATATTTGCACTTTACTTAGCAAAAGCCACATAAAAAAATAAAAAGAAAAAGCAAAAAGCTTTATACAAGTTAGCTTACTTTTGATATTCTATAAATTAAAATAAAATACAGAAAAGTTTGGTTTGATGGGTTTTTATTGTTCCTAAGCTCCAACCATTAAGAAGTTTCCTTAAGCCCCATGGTCAAATGATTTGTATCCCGCTTTCCTTTCTTCTTCGAATGTAACTATTGAATTTGGTTGAATCAATTAGGTATAAATGGGCTTATGTAAAGCTTGGATGTAATGGACCTAGGTCTTACCTCCTACTCTTTGATCCTTGCAAAAAAAAAAAAAAAAAAACCGTTGTGATTGTAGTTATGGGGGCCCTCTGATGCTCAAATTAGTAAGGAGGACTAAAGGAAAGAGGAGGCGAGCACTAAGGACCCGACGAATAATGCTCATCCTATATATATGTAGTAATCGAGTTGAGAAAGTTGAGAAGTTCTTTAGAGTAGAAAGGAATAAGAGAAAAATGAGTCAAACCCTCTTTACCTCATGTGTTAGATACCTTTTATAGGCGATTACTTGGATACATAGCAGTTTGGGGTTTGCTCATATTAGTCACCGGTAAGTAGCGTTTATTGCAATGGAGATTGGGTAGCTTTGAAGATGGTTGGCCATGATTGGCCTAGCAACCAAACATGTGGCGTAAATGTTTTGACATTTGTAAGAGTAAGGATTGTTGGTATGCCGACCGTACCATAAATATCAAATGGCCATTAATGGGCTACAGTAGAGAGCAAGCCTTAGAGATAAAGATCAAGTTAGGATGTCAAAGGAGGGGTTAGCAAGTGCTCAACTAAGAATGAGCTGAGACCCAAGTTGATACCAAGTGGTTAGGGCATGAGGGGCCAGTAGTTGTGTCTGTCTGCTCGGTTGAGATGTTGTATGGCTCTTCAAACAGATCGTAGAATAGAGAATAAGCTCACTTATGTTAGATGGTCGACACATGCAAGCTCGATAGTTAAGTTGATTTGCTCGTGTAAGATATTGCATAGCTCACTTGGTAGGTCATGGTTTGGAGGACGATCTTGTTGTTTGCTCACACTTTTATCAATGAGCTTCCTCGCATTATGTGTTTTGGGCTGAACAAGAATTAGGTATTAACATCTATTCCCCTACTCTCCTCAGCATTTGGGACGCGAGGAAAGTTGTTTGTGTAAGGTGACCAGGCCGAGGCAAGGTTATCCTTCCCCTCAAGAGGGGCTTACATTTGTTGGTTGGCGGCATGACATTTGACATATTTGGTTAAGTACGCCTTCCTATACACTAGTGTTTGGCATGATTAATACAATCGTTAGGTTGCTCGAAATGTCATGACGACATTTGTTAGGAAGTATAGCATACATTGATGATCCCCCAAGGGTAAATGCGTATGTGGAGCCTTCTTTTGTTAGGCCATGTCATCAATCCATGTGTGAGGATTGATTAGGGCCTTTGGCTCATGGATTAGGATATGTGGACAGTTGAGGCTTGGTGTACATCCTTTTGTAGGTTCGAACTCCGAGAGTAAGAAAAACCATTTGCTTTCTCTCCCTGGTTGTCTATATAAGGGGGTAGGCAGATCTTCATATTTTTCTTTGTATTGTCAATATAGCGAAAACTCTGCTAGATTTCTTACTCACGACCTAGTCCTGTTATGATTTTCTTTGTTCGTTGATCTTTGAAAATAGTTGACCAAAGCACGATTGATCAGCAAAGTGAGTCTTGTAGTCAATCCATTTTGAGGGAAGTAGATTAAGGTTGCGAGGATTTAGCTTGAGAAGGGAACAATAACCCTTCTCTCCTCGAAATGGTGGTAGCGGCAACAAGTAACGAAGAAGGGGTGATACTATCTTGGGCGGAGAGGAAGGAATATACGTTATGGAGGCAATGTAATGTATATCCTGTGGATGGCGAAAAGGACAACGAGGGGGAGCTACTATGTACAACTAAATCCAATGATATGGCATGGGCCTATGTTGCATATGTGGCGAACAAGGAGAAGCTGAGGCTTATAACTCGAACAGTTAAGGAAGTTCCCAAGTGGCAAGTAGAGGTGCCCATATGTAGACAACTAGCATATGATATAGGGGATGATCGATCGTTCAGTATTTACGCGAAGCTATTTGAACTGGGAGCCTTATTGCTAATGTATGGCTACAACTACTTATCTTTGAGGCATTATGCTAGTAAGAGCTATGGAGGCCAACAATGTAACTATCTAAGCATTTCTTCCTTGTAAAGAGGGTAGCCAACGGTTTGGTATATTTTGCTAACTAAGGGGGACATATTTAGGATCTTCAATGACTGGAAATAATTCTTTTACTATGTTTGCACCCCCAAGCCTCTAGGTCTCCAGTCTCAATGGAGGTGCCCTATTTAGGGGCAAGAGGTTAAGCGAATTGGGGAGTTAGGATACCATTACCAATTTCAAGCTATCGAACTTAGTGAAGTGGAAGAAGCTCGATCCTCAATCTATCTGTCATAAGTACAAAAGTGGTTTGTTGCTGTTTAGGAAGGAGATAGATATTTGCTACCCTTTGCCAAGAAAAGTTGGTTAGCTGTTTGTTGTATCACTTTGTTGTTAGATTAGGAGAAATTGGGCCTGCTTGTCCTTAGCATAATAAGTACATTGTCATTGTATTTTTTGTTTACTTAATGAGTTTGTTGGTTTTTTGTAGCTGTAGAGTTAGCCAGCTAAAGGGTAAATGTAAAGCTACTCATCGTATAGAGTAGGTGATTGAGGGGTGCCTTCGAATTGGTGTAGAAGAGAAAACAAATTACTATGGAGGATGAAAGGGAGACTTCGTAGTGCCCCTCAAAGAGATCTAAGAAGAAGAAGGACAAGAGGCAACTGATGCTTCTTGAAGTGGTTCAACATGTTGTAGGTAATATTTCGGTGGGTATGCCTTTAGTTAGCTCCAGGGTTGAGCAAGTGGGTTCTTGTAATGGGTTGGGTTAGGCTAAGGTCATGGTTGCTTCGCAAAGGGCTTGGGCGAGAGGTGACCACATAGAAGTGCAGCAAGAGAATTTGAAGCGGACCCTTTAGAATGTTGGGGTCCTTACCATCGAGATCTTTAATGATGGGGATGTTGTGCTGTTGTTTTGTCACAATAGGCGAACAACCCCTCCTTTGTCCATAAGTAGACCCTCATAGAGGTTTGACTAGCTTCAAGCACGCTTTAATTAGCTCTTTGCCAATAAGAGCGATGTAGAGGCTTCAATGGAGTTATTGAGTAAGTATAATGAGATGTATTGATCATAGTTCTTGTGAGAGTATTTTAGTCTTACTTTGTTGACTAACTGTATGCTATGCCCATAGTTGTATGATCTTCTAGAGTTTTTCTTTGTGCATAACCAAGTGTACCGGTAGTTGACAGTAAGGGCCAAGGCAAAGAAACTCCAGGAGGCACTAGAGTAGGAGAAGGAGGTGTGTATCGACCTTGCTATTCAGTTTAGTAACCTAAAGTGCCAACATAAGGAGCTGGCTGAGAAGGTTGACAAGTTGAAGGGCGACCTAAAGAAGGCTAAGGACTATGAGAATGATGCTAAAGAGAAGCTATCCATAAGATGGACCAAGCTATAGGCCAAAGGTAAGAATTGGAAGGTTATAGATTGAGTTCACGTAGAGGGAGATGAAGCTCTTGGAGGGGGAAGGTCTAGCCCCTAAGGTCAAGTGAGACATTTTTCTAGAGACCTTTGATGATTACTTGATTAAGAAGGCTCTTACTACTATTGGGTATGCTATGGCCAAAGAGGTCTAGAAGCAAGTTCACTAGAATATACCTAAGGCTAATTTGTCTTTTCCTCATTTGTTGGATGAGCTTAGGGTTATTGTTAGCAATGGAGAAGAGGTCGAGTCTTCTTATGACTCATTGAGTGGTTTTAGTAATAGCTCCAATGTAAGCCTTGGGGAGGACAAGGAAGAGGATAACGAAGGTCAACAGTAGGTTGAGTAGTGGAAGGAAGGTCAAGGAAAGGGAGCTATCATTGTGTAGGTTGGGGCCGACTTTGTTTTTTATTGTTTTGGTTTGTAGTTCAGGTGGTATGTGCCCGCTTTTTCTTTATTTCTTTTTGTCTAATGTCTAGGGGAAATTGGGATATCGGTTTCCTCTTTTCAAGTGTAATTATCATTAGTTGGAATGGAAACGCTTTGTCATTTTGATTGGATTACTTCTATCTTGTTTTCCTTTTCCTTAGTTATTTTTCCATGCTTTTGTATTACTACCGTGCATTTAGGCTTTATTTTTGTCTAAGTCTTCTGTATTGCCAACAATGCTTTTGAGCAAATCAATTCCTCTCATTCTTTTGTGAAGTTTCATGATCACCTTTTCCTCTAGCAAATTACTTTACGTTTCCTACTAGTAATCCATTGGGTCTTCCTTATGATCATGAAAGTTGTGGCTCTACCAAGCCTTAGCAATGGTTTCATTCATTGAGGACGACGAACGTACCAAAGTGAATCTTTTTAGTGACATCATGGGATCTTTTGGATAGAGGGGGCTTGACTGGGTGAATCTTTTTCTAACATCATGTAATCTTCTTGAAAGGGTTTATTTTACACTTAGCAGATGTATTGCCTTAGGCATAGTGCTTTCTATAAGCCATTAAATGCATTTACAACACATTGTTTTTTTTTTAAGGCGTTTCTTAAGTTTCTGGTACACTTGAACCATTGGATAATTTCCACATGTATAGTTGGGGGTGGTCCAAGCCCCTTATATAAAGGTATGCGTGGGTCTTTGCTTTGCCATACTTGACATTAAAATACCTTTGTGAGGTAAAGTAGAGAGCTGTCTCACTTTTGTCCTTTAACATGAGCATGTTGTGGGCAATCAGGTTGAAAGATATAGGATGTTCAAGTTAAGGAGGAGGTATCCTTAGCCTTTCCCTTTAAGTTGTGATTATGAGGTGTAAAGGGTTTCTCGATAGTAGGGAGTAGCCCTCAAGCTATGACCCGGTGATGTATACTAGCTTCTAAGTCCTGTTTTCTTTCTACTTGAAGCACCTTTGGGGTCAAACACATGAAAAAGCACCACAATGAGAAGGAATTGTAAGGAAATAAAGAAAAAACTAGTAAAGTCTGGGCAGCTATCAACTAAATATAATACACCAATCGATCTTACTTGGCTTATAATCTACTAGATATGACTTGCTAATTTGAACTATAGGGTCACTTGTTACTATTCCTTACAAAAGGAATAGATAAGACTTAACGATTAATGAGAATACTAGAGTTGCTCAAGGGAAACTTGCATTAATTCTGATGATTGATTGTTTGTGTACATTAAGTGAGGCTTTATATACTCATCCTATTAGGGTTACTTTATATATATGAAAAGACAAAAGGGTAATCCACAAATAGGATACATAAAACATATTAAAAGGGTTAAAAGAGAAAAAAAAATTCAGTATGAAAAAAAAAGTATCCTTCTGGAATATTGTAATAGAAGATACGTATCATATCATGGCTGGACGTATGGAATATACTACAAATTGGGTGAAATGAAGAAAAGAGGGTTTGTAGTCAAGACCGACTGACCTGATTTGGATCAGGTCAAAACTTAGTCAATCGGTTACTAGAGTGTACTCATCTAGGGCTGGGGTTAAACGTTGGTAGTTAGCTTAGATAGTCGCTTGAGGCTGTTTGCTCGGGTGTTGTCATGGTACAGTGGTTCAATAGGTTTGGTACATATAACAGCTTGGTAATCGAGTCGACAGTAAAGGGAAACATAAAGGTCAATATAGGAAATTCTTGTCTTAGGTGGGGGTTCGAGCTAATATTCTTTAAGTGAATCCTTAAAGTCCTTTAGCTTGGTTGCGTGTGATCAATCCATGGGGTTGATTCCTATCATCTGCTTAGGAGTCAAAAATATTTGTCCCCAAATTTGAAGTGGTCTCTAGTTCCTGTTCTTCTGAGGGACTTATGGTGTGTTCTTCTTTTGGTCTATAGGGAATTAGGTCGGACACATTGAAAGTGGAAGAAGCATTACAGTCATTAGGCAACTTAATCTGGTAGTCATTGTAATTGATCTTCTTCAAAATCTTGAATGGTCCATTAACTCATGGAGATAACTTATTCTATCTCAAGTGCATGAATCATTCTCGATTGAAGTGAATCCATACTAAACCTCCTGACTAGAAAGAAATAGTTCGCTGGCCTCAACTACCAATCCCTTTTTGCCTGTGATTGAACTTTGTAATCTTCCTTATCAAAAACAAGTATAGCTCTTGTAATTCTTAGGCTTGGTTAACTCCAAATTGACTCTCTTCAGTAGCTGCAGGGGTGCCTATCATATTTGAGAGAATAGTGGGATTGATGCCATAAACAATCTCGAATGGGGTCTTCCTAGTGGTGTTGTGAATGGTTTGTTTGTCTATGAACTCTACGATTGGTAGACACAAATCCCAATCCTTTAAGTTTTTTCCTACGACAACTCTGAGCAAGTTGCTTAACATCCCATTTACCAATTCAGTTTGGCCATCAATTTGAAGGTGGCTACTAAAGTTAAACATAAGTTTAATTATAAGTCTTCTTCAAAGAGTCTTTAAAAAATAGCTCAAGAATTTTTGTGTCCCGATCTAAAGCAATAGTCTTTGGTACTCTATTTAATCGAACAACTTCTTACGAAAATAATAAAAAAATATATAAATTATTGTTAGTTTGATGGCATAGAATGAAGTGTGCCATTTTGTTAAAATAGTTCACTACAACAAAGATTGAATCTTTTCCTTTGGATGTCCGGAGTAAACCTACGACAAAGTCCATGCTGAAGTCAGCCTAAGGTAAGGTTGGTGTTAGCAAGAACATAGACTCTCTATAGAGCTCTCTCTTCCTCTTAGCTCTCTTGTACACATTACAATTATCAACTACCTTATGGATATCCTTAACCAAATTAAGCTAGTAAAAGTTTTTCTTCAATAGAGTAGTTGTTTTAGTCTCTCCAAAACAACTAGATAATCCTCTACTATGAGTTTCATTAACCAAGAGCTCATGCATGGAACTGCTCAATATGCACAAACCTTAATCTTTAAATAAATAATCATCCTTGATGTAATAAACTCAAATAGCAACTCCTTCTCAGCACTACTCAAGAATGGGACTAAAATGAGGGTCATGAGCATACCGCTTAGTGATAAGTGAAAATTCTAATTACTTCATCTACAAAGTAGTCAGCAAGGTTTATCAACGTGAAAAAGCATCGGTGACTACAATGGCACTTCTTTTCTTATGTCCGATCACATAGGAGTAACTTTCTATAAACTTTAGCCATTTGGCTTGCCTTTTTGAAAATTTGTTTTAACTCTCAAGATGCTTCAATGACTCATGGTCAATGTAAATCACAAACACTCATAGTAGTAAATAATATTGCTAAATAGTAAAGGCTCGAAAAAAAAAAGAATACAACTTTTTCTCATATATAGAATAGTTCAATGTAGTACCACTAAGCTTCTCAATGTGGTAAGAAATAAGTCATTGTTCTTGCATCAGGACGGTACCAATTCTAATGCCAGATGCATCGCATTCTAGTTCAAAGGACTTGTTAAAATTTGGTGATGACAAGATAGGAGTAAAGGTAAGCTTCTCCTTGATCTGCTTGAAGCTCTGTTCAACTTAGTTATTCCATTGAAACTCATCACTCTTCTTTTTCAATTTAATCAAGGGACTTATAACGGTACTGAAGTTTTTAATGAATCACCTATAGAAAGAAGTAAGGCAATTAAAACTTCGAACTTCAATGACACTCTTCATCATCAGCCATTCCAATATAGCTCGCATCTTCTCCTTATCAATTGGGATTCCTTTCCCCATTACTACATACCTAAGAAAGACCAATACATCTTGATAGAGCATACACTTCTTCAAATTCCCATATAGCTTCTTAGCTTGTAAAATATCAAAAATATCTTAAAGATGTTGAACATGGTCATTCAAGTCAACACTGTATGCCAATATATCATTAAAGTACACAACCACACATCGTTCGATCGGAGGGCACATCACATGGTTCATTAATCACATGAATAAGCTTGGTATATTCCTAAGTCCAAATGACATAACCAACCATTCATAGAGTTCATGCTTCGTCTTAAAAGCAATCTTCCATTCATAACATAGCTTTATATGAATGTGGTGGTAACAACTTGTTAAGTTAACCTTCAAAAATACGGTAGTACCATGAAGCTCATCTAACGCGTCATTGAGCTTCAGTATTGGATATCTGTACTTAATAGTTATTTGGTTGATAATACAACAATCGATGCGCATGTGCTATGTTCCATCCTTCTTTTTGACAAGCAAAGTTGGTATAACTAAAAGGCTCATGCTCTCCTTCACATATCCTCGCTCTATGAGCTCATCCACCTATCTTTTCAGCTCGGCTGCTTACTTAGGGTTCATTTTATAGGCAGGTCGATTTGGTAAGGCGGCATCTGGCTACAGATCAAGACAATGCTTTATGTCTTGGATTGAGGGTAGTCCTTTAGACAATTCTTTAAGAAACAGGTTGGAAAACTCATTAATTAACCTATGGATTTCTTTAGGGATTTCTTTCAAATCTTTCAACTCCAATGATCTCCTAATCAATAGAAACATAGGCTCATTGGCCTCCTCAATAGCTTCAAGCTCTCTTTGGTTCATCACTAGGGCTTTCTTCTTATTAGTTAGGGTGAACTAATTATGAATTTCATTAACTTAGGATAGGGTGATGGGTTGCAACACAATCTTCTTTCCATCCTTAACAAAGGCATAGATATTCTTGTATTTGTTGTAAGTAACACATCAATCGAACAACCAAGGTCTTCCAAGCAATAGATGTGAAACTCCCATAGAGACGATATTGTACACTACTTCATCCCTATACACATTCCCTATACTGAATGGCATCATTACCTATTCAATCATGTATAAAGCACCCTTATAATGAAACCAATGTAGCTTGTAAAGTTAAGGGTGCTTAGAAGTCATCAATCCTAACCTCTACATAAAGGACTATGTAGCGATGTTACTATAACTTCCTCCATCTACTATGATGGTGTATAGCTGTCCCGTGATGGTACACTTCGTATGGAATAGATTCTCTCTCTAGTCTTCCTTGGAGGTCGGTAAGGAGCTCGATACTCGTCTTCGCACTAAAGTCATTACTTGTCTCTGGTTAGCATAGATATAACTCTCCTCTTCCTCGTCGGCTTCAGCTTTTCTAACATCCTTCTCCTCCTTAGGTTCACTCTTGTTGATAATATCCACTATATCTTCTCGAAGCACCATAAGTGTCAGTTCGGACACTCAACAGCTATATGTCCAAGACCTAACCATTTAAAGCACTTCACCTCGCTAGTCTTCTATTTAGAGGTCTGTATTCTTTCATATGTCATCGAGATTAGCCTAATCTTAGTTCAACCCTGTTGGCTTGATCGGCTATTGTCAATTCAATCATTCCTCTTCTCGGCTTAGTATGGAACAAAGGATCGGGAAAAGGTTATCTAGGTTAGCTCGAAGTACTTCTTCTACTCAACCTTTTATGCTACTTTAATTTCCCCTTCCAAAGTATAAAACCTTTGTACTTCTATAATGTTGTGAATCTCACATTTGAGTCTAGAAATGAACCTTAACATTATACGTGCCTCTAGTTCATCAATGTCGGCTCGAATCATCAGCATCTAGAATTCTCTTACATAATCATCAACAGTTTGACCTCATTGGCGAAGTTCCTACAATTTTGCAAACATGTCCTACAAGTAGGTTTCGGGCATAAATTTACACCTCAACAATCTCTTCATCTCATCCTAGGTCCTTACTCTTTGTCTTTCATCTCTTGCTTTGGCTGCATTTAGATTTTTCCACCATATGGTGGCATACCCAGTAAACTCTAGTACAACAACTTAGACCTTAACAGTAATTGTATATCCATAATAGTCAAACACCTTCTTGACATTCTCTTCCCATTCCAAATATTCCTCTACATCTCCACTTCCACTGAAAAGTGGGATTTGGACCTTAACATTATCAAGTCCTCGAGGAGCTGGGCATCTTCACTCTGACACTTGGTAGTACCCAACTTCTTCCCCTCCATCAGTCTCCATATCTACCTCCTCATCATCCTCTTCTATTTCTTCCAACTCTAGCCTTCGTCTAGCAACTCGATTTGTAACTCCTCTAGCTCGTTGGGGTCAAACTAGGCAATTGGCTTGACTATCTTGGCTGTAGCATCTCTTTGCAACATTCTCATGTGGGTTATGACAAGGCATATCTTAGGGTTTTTGCCTATTAACTTGCACTGCAGTAACCAGACTCTTTATAAGATTAATGAGTCTATCGAACTTATCATCAACTGACCTAGGAGTGTTACTACTATTTTGTCCATAGTAAGGTTAAGCACCATTATTCTTGTCACCAACAACACCTTAGACACTCGAATTCAACATAATGTGATATTTTCCTTAACAAACTAACAACACAACACAACAACACTTCTACCTTACTACTCAAAACGTTTGCTAACACACTCTTAATAACTTCAACACCTACTTGAGCACAATAGGAAAGCACTTGCTCTATTTTTACAACAAAAGCCAGAGCAACAACTAGAATCACACTTACCAACATAAGACCACATTGTAGCAGCTACAAAAGGAACATAATAGCCACCAACAGTAAACATGAACCAAAAAACTTCACTACAACTTCACACACTTCCTTTCGGAACTTTACGCTAATACTAGCAAAGCTGATGCACCTCCGAGGTCAGATACATAGAGAAGCACTACAATGAGAAGGAACTATAAGGAAATAAAGAAAAACTAGCAAAGTTTGGGCAACTACCAAATAGATATGATACACTAATTGATCCTACTCGATATACAATCTGTCGAATATGACTTACCGATCCGAACTATAGAGTCACTTACCATTATTCCTTACTAAAAGGAATAGATAATAGTTGAAGGGTAATGAAAACATTAGAATTACTTAAAGCAAACTTGTATTAATTTTGATGATTGATTGTTTGTGTACATTAAGTGGGGATTTATATACCCATGCCACTTAGGTTCTTTTTCATATATGAAAAGAAAAAAGGTAATATACAAATAGGATACATAAAACATATTAAAAGGGGTAAAAGAGAAAAAAAAAATATTCAGTATGAAAAAGTAAATAATCCTTCTGGAATGTTATGCTACAAGATACATGTCGTACAGTGGCTGGATGTTTGGAATATAGTACAAATTGGGCAAAATGAAGAAAAGAAGGTTTGCGGTCAGGGCCAACCTAATTTAGATCAAGTCAGAGCTTAGTTAATCAATCCTTAGAGAGTACTCATCTTGGGTCGAGGTCGGACATTAGTAGTTAGCTCAGTAGCTCGGCTTGAATAGTTGCTTGAGGTTATCTACTTGAATGTTGTCGTGGCACAATTGTTTGATAGGTCTAGTGTACGTGATAGCTCGATAGTCAAGTCGGCAGTAGAGGGAAACATAGAAGTTGGGATAGGAATTATTTTCTTAGATAGGGCTTCGAGCTAGTATTTTACAAGTGAATCCTTAGAGTCCTTTAGTCCAGTTGTGTATGATCGGTCCATGGGGTTGATTCTTATCACTTTCTTAATAATGCGTAATGAAGGGGGAGTAGGGTGGTTCGAGCATTACCCACGACTTGTTTGAAGCAGTCTCACCATGGAAGCTTTCGTTTTTAAGAAGCTCTAGACTGTTTTTCTACGTACTATCCCAAATGAATCCGAGTAGGCAAGGGTAGTCATGGTGATTACAGTGGTAGAAGGGGTCTTTTTCTCTACCCTAACCTGTTGACCAAAGCACTTATGGGGGATCCTTTACTTCGTAAGTCCTCTGGTTCATTTCAGGGGTAGCCTAAGTAGGGTAGGCAAATCATACCTCATCTCCCCATTTGAGTTGTTCTAATAGGAGGTCAGTTGAACTGGGTAGAGCATCGACCCTACTTTAACACTAGTAAGGCCTTTAGAGCTTAGAGCTTCAAGTAGAGTAGCTAGATCAATTGTCCCCATTGTTGCTTCTATGGAAGACCAGCTCTACTTGGTAGGGTGAAGGCCTTCGCTTGGAGGTTGTGCATCACTGGGGTCCTTGTGGTTTAAAACTTGGCCTAGTTGAAACTTAGGGATGTAGTCATAGTTATCCTTTTAGAGCTAGCACGCCAAGTAGAAGTTAAGAGCAATTCCTCTTAGAGAAGAGTTTAGAGTGAGAAGTCGAGTCAAAGTTGAGAATGGTTATTTGGGCCTAGCGTTGGGCAATAATGTACGACATGGTTTTGCACCTCTATAGTTTTCTTTTTCTTTATGAATGTAATTGGGGTTGGTATGCCAACCCAAAAGCGCTTGTACATTATTTTGTTAATGAAACGGCACATTCTTTTTCCGCTCATCACTGCTTGTTCGTTATCTTATTTTCCTTTAGTTTTCTTTTCCTATCATCTGACTGTAATGGATTCTTATGAAAGTGCTTTGTTCATTTGCTTTAGCATTGCATTGCGTTTAGGAGATGAGAAAGGTACCTATACTGTTAGTGTGATGACTAACTTAGGCAAGCATTTAAGGATGAAGGTCGATTAAAGGCATGGGGCGTAGTGTAAACCAATGCTCAAATAAGGATAAGTGCTCTTAGAGTTAGTGTAGAGATTAAACCAGACAAAGTACTTAGGGATTAAAATAGATCTAAGGCTTGGGTTAGGTGTAAACTAGTGCTTAGATAGTAGTGTCCACAGCGTTAATGTAAAGACTAACTTGGGTAAATACTTAAGGATGAAAATCAACTCGAGGCTTGGGCTCAATGTAAATCAATATACAGATGAGAGTACTCATAGCGTTAGTGTAAGGATTAACTTGGGTAAATGCTTGAGGATGAAAATCAACTTAAAGCTCGTACTTGATGTAAACCGATGCCCAAATGATAGTGCCTACAATGTTAGTGCCAGGACTAACTTAGGCAAATGTTTGGGGATGAAAATTGACTCAAGGCTTGGGTTCGATGTAAACTGATGCCTAGATGGGAATACCAGCAACGTTAGTATAGGGATTAACTTGGGCAAATGTTTGAGGATGAAAATTAACCCAAGGCTCGAGTCAGTGTAAACTGATGCTCAATAACGCCTGTAGTGTTAATGAAACGGCACATTCTTTTTCCGCTCATCACTGCTTGTTCGTTATCTTATTTTCCTTTAGTTTTCTTTTCCTATCATCTGACTGTAATGGCTTCTTATGAAAGTGCTTTGTTCATTTGCTTTAGCATTGCATTGCGTTTAGGAGATGAGAAAGGTACCTATACTGTTAGTGTGATGACTAACTTAGGTAAGCATTTAAGGATGAAGGTCGATTAAAGGCATGGGGCGTAGTGTAAACCAATGCTCAAATAAGGATAAGTGCTCTTAGAGTTAGTGTAGAGATTAAACCAGACAAAGTACTTATGGATTAAAATAGATCTAAGGCTTGGGTTAGGTGTAAACTAGTGCTTAGATAGTAGTGTCCACAGCGTTAATGTAAAGACTAACTTGGGTAAATACTTAAGGATGAAAATCAACTCGAGGCTTGGGCTCAATGTAAATCAATATACAGATGAGAGTACTCATAGCGTTAGTGTAAGGATTAACTTGGGTAAATGCTTGAGGATGAAAATCAACTTAAAGCTCGTACTTGATGTAAACCGATGCCCAAATGATAGTGCTTACAATGTTAGTGCCAGGACTAACTTAGGCAAATGTTTGGGGATGAAAATTGACTCAAGGCTTGGGTTCGATGTAAACTGATGCCTAGATGGGAATACCAGCAACGTTAGTATAGGGATTAACTTGGGCAAATGTTTGAGGATGAAAATTAACCCAAGGCTCGGGTCAGTGTAAATTGATGCTCAATAACGCCTGTAGTGTTAATGTAAAGACTACCTTGAGGCATGTGTTCAAGGATGAAAATCAACCCGAAGTTGTAGCATACCATGGATAAAGGTTATGTGTGTGCGCAAAGAAGGAGAGAGGAAAAGAGATAAGTGTAAAGAACTCATTAATTCATTAAGTTCAGTCGTGGTTACATGTGCTTTTAATCTTATTGCAATACTTAGTAGAAATAAGGTCTTAGGTTATAGGCATTCCATGCCCTGGAGATAGGTTGTCTATCTAGAGTAAATATGATATACATCTTTAAGAAAACAACGAAACTCATCAATTTTCGATATCAAAATAAATTAGTCTAATTACACAATTTCAACTTCAAAATCTTTATATAAACTTTACTATACCTATATTGAGTTTCTATGAAAAGATTTTTTGTAAAACTATTTTCTAGATTTTTATTGAATTTTTTAGTCTTAAATTATACTAAAAATAGTCATTTTTAGCCAAAATCAGTATATTTTCTTGAACAAAATCACTTGGAATTTGAGCTTGATCATTTATTAGGTTATTTGTATCATGTTGAATCTATGGAATTGAGTTTTCAAGTGAAATGGGAAGTCAAGATTTTATTTCCATGAGCTTAGTTTAGTAATTTGTGATTTGATAAATTTAAGGGAATGACTAATTAGGAGATGTTATATGTGAAATTGGGAAGCGATGAAGCTAAAACTTAATAAATCAAATGTTATTTGTTGTTGTGCCTAGCTAGAGTTAAGGAAAATGCATAAATTCTTAACTTATAGTAAATTGGGTAAAAATAAAGGCAAATCCAAAGGATTATTAAGTGAATATTATACTAAAGTCTATAACTAGAGGTCTAATCAAAGGAAATTTTAAATGTGAAATATGAATTTAATGGAGTCCAAAAGTTAAATCAGAAGATAATTTCTTAAACATTCTAAGGTTAGCCAAAAGTAGAGAAAAAATCAAAAGATTTCATAACTTAGAATAACTTATAAAAATTAAAAAACCACTTAGGAAATCCTAACATGTAAGTGAACATAACCTATAAAACTAGTGTTAAAACCACTTAGGAAATCCTAAAATGTATTAATTACTACTAATTTAAGGATCAGATATGGATTAAATGTAATTTACTATATATGTTTAGGGACAATGGAAGACCATCAAGGTGACGGTCGAGATAAGTAAACTAATGAAGCACATGTAAGTTGGGATCTGTGTGTCGTACTATGTTGGAATACTATATTAAAGTACTTGAAAACTTGAGAGTACATTTGGTTATATTTGTAACTTAGTTGATTGTGCGTATGCCTCATGTGCAATTGTTTACTTGAATTGCGAACTTGTAATGCTACCTTATATGTTCATATTTGAATTGCTCTGTCTTGTTAATTCATTGATTACCCTTAACTAGAGCTAACTTAAAACCAACTCTTAATATAACTAGACATGCATAACAACTCATTAGGGGAACGATTAGGTGTAATAGACTAAATACTAACTCTTTCAATGAGGATAATTGAAATAATCGTTTTCCTTACTCTTAGTCAAATTAAGTAACAAGAGAGAAAGCCATGGCAAGGTTGGGAATCATGATTCAAAAGTAGTCTCGAGAAAGTGATGTTTTCCATTACACAAGCTTAATTTTAGTTTTATTTGAATCATGTTGAAGCTCCTTAATTCATATTGAAGCTCATAACCTCACAATGGATTATTAACATTGTGCAATGTTGCATTTTTTTATTTACATTGTATTTCATTAAAATAAAATGTTTGAAAACTATGTTTGTGTTCCAGTGTACCCTTTTGTTTTCATCTCGCTTACTGAATAAGTTATGCTTCCATCACTATAGACTATTTTGCAAGTTCAGAGTAAAGGATAGACATGTAGCAATATAATAACCTTTAGGTTAGTGTAAATTAGGTTAAGGAGTAAGGAACTTAAAGACTTATTGGATCTTGACTTTTTGGTTTCCTCTTAGTTTTATGGAGACTAACTAAAAATTCCCTATGATGCTCATTAATTTCCTACTTTATTATAAACCGACTCTAAACCTATAGTTTTTGGTAAAACCTTTTATGTAAATTGAGACTTTTGATGTATATATACATATGTAAATACTACTATACTATGAAAGATTGTACAAAAAGTCACTCTAAATAAGTATTTTGAAAATCTATAGTAAAGGTTTTTTTATTAACAGTTGCCGGCCTAAATGTGTCAACTTAATTGAGTTGTGTATACTTTGTATAAGTTATATTTATAATAACAAATAAAAGATCGGCTTTTATCATAGGTTAGTTTACATAATATGACTGTTATGACTCATCTTATTCATAACGTGACAATAAACATAAATTACTTTTAATGTATTTGTTTCGAAAGAAAACGGAGAAGCACGTAAAAGAATGAGTTTTCTTTTTTATTTTTTTAATGTAAATGAGGAAAATTCTATCCAATGGAACTACCCAAGAATCAGTACTTCCTTAACTCATTTGACACCTTTGATCTAATAGGTAGAAAACATTTAAGTCTTTAAGCTGATTGAACTATTTAATAAAGTAGGCAAATGATATACTCGATATAACTATTCCCTTGCTAAATTTATAGATTAGCTCCTTTATTGTAATGATGCAATAATAGCCACAGATTTTCAAAATATTTCTATAAAGCGTTATCGTTAAATCCAGACCAATCAATTGACAAAAATATGTAAAAGAATTAAGAATTAAAAGAATGAATTGCTCAAATTAGTTTTACGATTAAATCAAGTTCCAACCATCAAAATCTAGATTTCACAGCACTACTATAAAGGACCAAATTCTTGGTCTTCGTCGTCATCGTTATGTATTGGGGGCTGCAGTTTCAGCATCACAAGATGAGAAAAGCATGCCCTAAAATTCAGAAAAGTTTCATGGGTAGAAACTCATCACCAACCACTCTGTCCGAAGCTGCTCAAAATTGTTGTGGTGGCTGCCACGTGAGTACCTTATTATGGTGGTAAAAAAATAGCGGAAGTGGAAAATTTGAATCAAAGGGAAAGAATTAGAGAAAAAAGAAATTAATGAAAGGAAAAATATTAAATTATTTACTCAAAAAATTATTAAATTATTCCTTATTCGAATAAGGAAGAAGTTGAAAGAAACGAAAGCTACAGAAAGTTAATATTATAATTTTATATTATAATAAAATACTATGAACATTCTTAAAATTCATACGCATGTTTTTCGGTCTTGAGGTAAGATTATGCATATATATTTTTTTCCTTTTTCTAATTTCTTCCAACATTGACTAAATATCCTTATAGATATGAAATAATTAAAAAAAAAAAAAGCTGCATCTGAAAATTAAGTACAAGTGGTTCTACAAACCCCCTTGTATTCACGCTGACCATACTTAATATACCTAACATGAACACCATTCAGACGAACTTAGGTCTTAAGCCATTTTATTTATTCAGACGAACTTAGGTTGCTTAATTTAAGTTCAACAGTTTAATATATATTGAATAATATATAAATATTAATAAAATTTTGATATATAAAAATATAATTAATATTTTTAAAAAATATATATATTACTTAATGATCAAATATTTAAATATAGAGTTATCACGTCAATTTTTTTTCTTTTTTACAATTTAGGCCGTTTTGGGTAAAAGGAGTTACCTCTTAAATGTGCAAAATGGTAGAAAACAAAAAGGCTCCTTAAATTTCAGAAAACATGGAAATTAACGTAGGCAATAAAATGCTCGAAAATCAATATAATTAATTTCTTAAATATTATTATTAACACACCGAGCCAAGTTCACTTCAGTCCCGGAAAATGACGTCATCAGCCAAATCCATGAGCGGCCGCAAACACTGCGGCGAGAATTTCCTTGCGAAAAAGTACGAAAATCTGTTATCCTCACTCTTCCTCAACCTCAAAACAAGCTCCTTATCCACTTCCTCAGGCAGGTACATGTATGGGTGTCCATCGTAGCACCAAGTCCAGTTCACTGTTGTAAGTGTGTACTCACTACACCCTTTAGGGTCCTCCATCGTCAACAACGTCGGAAAGTAGTGTTCTTTGGGATAACAAGGTACAACGTTCAAGCAAGGCCGTTTAAACTTGCTCCACAGCTTCGTATCCTTGACTACAACCATTGCATGTTCTTTTTTAAGGATGAAGAACTGAGATCCAAACCTAAATCGCTAGAAGGGCGCCTCGGGGAGCATAACGTTGTCTCCACGTGCGGCGTAACGTTCCATCAAGTTGACCACGCCCAACAGGATTTCTATGTAGCTTTTGTACTTTGAAGGGTGTTTGAAAGCCCTAAAAGCCAACATGGAGGTTTTGTCGAAAAGGGTAGTGTACGTGTAATGAAAAGAGTGGAGCGGAACGCAGTGCTGGGATATCAGGGCGATGTAGTAGTTTGATGGGTTGTCAAGGATGGCTGTCGCGAGAAGCCTACGCGCCGCTGCAATGAGGCTTGGTGAGCCGCGTTTGGTCCTTTTGGCGGGAATGAAACGGCCTTTGAATATGTTGGTGTAAGAGATGGAGCTTAGCTTTACCGTGGGGTCTGCATGGATGTAGATGTTGCAGAGGTCGATCGTTTTCTTGCCATGGAAGAGGCGTTCCCACAAGGGAGAAAAGTGGAGGTCGGAGTTTGTGAGGAAAAGGAATGCTATTTTGGGTTTAGGGTTCATTGTTCCTAGATAGGTATGCCTGGAGGGGTTAGAGGAGGTGGTGGTGGCAGCTGCTGAGGTGGCACGGTGGAAGAGCTCAAGGTCGTCGTCATCGTCATCGTCGTGCTCTTTGTGGGGAGAAATGGGGTGCGTGATGGACATTTTAGGAAGGGAGAGGAGGTTGGATTTGGGGGTGAATAAGAATAGTAAAGGGAGAGAGAGAAAGAGAGCGAAACATAGTACCAAAGGTGATGGAGACATGGGGGTTTAATTTTTTTGGTGTGTTCTAAATATTTTAGTTTTATAATTTTTGTTTCTGCCTCTGATGTTTTCGTTCTATTGTGAGGAAGTAATGGTATTATGGTTTTGTTTCTTTCTTGCTACTTGAGACGTGAAGAAAGAGGATTAGAGTGAGGAGACATATAACATGATATTTAATTTGGTGTATGTATGAATAAAATAACAATTCAATGAAACTAGGAAAGTAGTTAAACTTGTTAGAATTTTGAGTTGGATGATATGTGAAAATAAAGAATGGATGATAAAAAGGAAGGAAATGGATATGATGACATTGGAAAAAAAGATAAAGGTTAAGAAGGTCCTATTTAATTTAAAGGTAATGATGATTTGGACCGGATGATTGACTTTTTTACCATTTATTTCTCATCCTATAGTCATATTCCATGTTTCCATATGCTGTTATGATGAAGGTATCCTTCTACGTATATATTAATAAAATACTTATATGAAATGAATCTTTATAGAAACAACTATAAACTATAAATATATGATAATCATTTATTACATGATAAAAATATTTATTTTAAGTATTGATATACTTATCACATATAATTTGGCCAAAAACGATCTAAACCAAGTGTATTTCAAGCTATCAATCATCTTTTTGAGCAAGCATATCAACACTTTAGTTCATAAAATCAATTGGAACCACATGATTTGCTTTTATTTGAAGGTTGCTTGAGTTGGCATTAAAGAAATCAATCCAATCATTATTGGCAATTTCCATGCATATTCAAGCTCTCACTAGTATTAATAACCACCCCTATTCCCATTCCCAACACCACTCATCATTCATAATCACTCAAATCCACTCATAATGCCATACTCTCTCTCTACTTGCGGCTAAGCTCTCTTTCTCTAGAAATTGCTTAAGCTCAAAGAAGCTCGAGTAAAACATCCATCCAAGAAGCTTCCCCAAGAGCTAAGCTTTCAAACATAAGCCTTATTGCTTATGGTCATGGACCCTAGCTATAATACTAAACCACCACTCCTATAACCTTAACTACCATGATCTCCCCCATTCAAAACCATTAGCTCCACCCTTCATCGATCGAAAATAGCCACACTAACATGATCACCAACCTTAGGAACCCCTAACCCAACTACCCAATCACACCCAGCAACCACTACATGTGCTAATGACCTCCAGCACTAGCCACTCCATATCCAACCATCATAAAACCATAAGGCACCAATCCTATACCCCTATTCATCAATCAAATTCACATGAATCTGATTTCATCACCTTAAAATTTGGCCTAGAAGCTCCTTAATCGCGCCTAGATGACCACTATTGCTCTCTCTCCACTGTATACATGTAGGTTGCACGTATGACTCAACCTAATCCAACCACCAACATGAAGTTCGACCTTGGAACTGTTAACTAACCCACGTGTAAGCTTGGTCCTTTTTTCCTCTTTTGTTTTATGTTTTTATTTTACTTCATTATATATATATATATATATATATTCTCTTTCTTCTCTCTTCCTTTTTTCTATTGTAAATATTGTAATTTGTAAAAAAAAAAAATCCCCCAAAAAAAAGATAAAAAAAAAGAGAGAAGAAAAAAAAAGAAAAAATAATAAAAAAAAGGAAAGCTTTCTTTTAATTATTTATTTATTTTTATGCTTCAAGCAAAGAAAATAATAATAAAATAGAAAAAAATATAAGAAATAAAATTTTAAAAATAAAAAAATGTAAAATATATATATATGTTGTATCACTCAAAAAAGTTATTTTCAAGAATAAAGTTATTAAGTAATCCCTTTCAAATTTGGAACTCATTCTTAGAATTTTTCCAACAATAAATAAATCAAACTAAGACCCTTCCTTTTTTTAGAATAGTTCTTAAAACAAGATTAAAAAGCTTAAACCTAACCATTTTCTCACATTAAGATCAATCTCCCATTAAAGTTTTTAGAATGAACTACAAAATGTTTGATCCTTATTTGAAGATACATAAGCATTTATAGGGCAACTAAAAATAGGAAAAAAATTTATTTTCCCTTTTGTTAATAAATTCCATTATTTTTCTACTTTTTGTATATAAATAGAATTTTATCTATTTATAAATTTAGAATTATTTTTTTATTCTAGAATTGGTATTTTAAGAAGTAAAATTAATTTTGGAAAATTAAAAGTGATACCCTATTAGAGTTTAATAGAGTAATCCCGAATTGAAGATCTTTAAATTCAAAACCATTTTAAAAATTAATTTTTTCGATAGACTAGTGTAGCATGGTAGATGTGTTAATGGTTACCATGGTATAGGATGGTGGATGTCTTATTTACACCCCTAGCAATAGCAATCATGATAATAGGGCAATGGCTGTGTGACGGAAGCAAATGGTTACTATGGTATAGCATGGTGGATGGGTTAATAATTTAGCAACTATAGCAATTACGATAGTAATAATAATGATTTGATGCAATGGTAATGGTGATGTATGAGTTCATTCATTCAAACACTTTCTACTCATTCTTTTAAATAATTTTAGTGATAGAATTGTATTAGAAGTATATGATAAGTAAATTCCCATAGGATGCTAAAATCAAATAACAAATTCTATAAGGTGCCAACGAAAAACCTGATAAAAATAAGATATTATTTTTTTATGATAAAAGTTTAATCTAATGTCATCATAAAAAGAAACAGTTATAAACATTTCATTTTTGCCCATTTATTTTCATTGAATTAGTCATTTTTTAAGTCAAAATAGAAAAAATATGAAAAAACGAAAAATCATAAAGCAAAAAAGCACAAAGGTGAGAAATAGAAAGATTAAAAATAATAGGGAAGAGTACATTTTTAAAGGAGAAAACACATTTTTCTAGACAATAATTATTGGAGTCACTGTGCAGGAGCCCTACTTAATGGATTAAGAGCTTTCTCGAAAAAAAAGTTGCATATTCTTTAATAGTGGTTTAAGTTGCTCTGTGTCTTGTGTTGAATTTGTTTATAACTTTATTTAGGCCAAAATAAGTCCACGACAATTAATTACTAAGGTCCCAATGAATATTTCTTACAAATAAAAGTTTCAACACGAAAATTGAATAGGTACCAATTTGGGCAAAAAAAAAATCTATTGGATGAACTTTATTTCAAAAGTTTCATTTCTGCATATCAATAATGCAACATCTGGTGGCCCAGTTAAATCTTGGACAAGTATATAGAAACTTGGACATGCGCATGGAAACTATTTTGACGAAAACTATATTTAGAATTCCCCCATGAATTTCGATTTGTTGTGAATTATGAATGAATTCCTATATACAAGTATCATTATTCTATATCGTAGATTATAGTTATAGGTTTCTAAGCATTACAACTTTGTTTCTAGCGTTAAGAATAAGATTTCACATCATACCGAACTTGAAAATCGATAAAAACAACCCTCAACTTTAATCTCTGCTTGTTGAGCATTAATACTTGACGAGAAATGCATTCCTCCTTCTTTATTTGCCTTGAATGCGATATTGACTTTCCCTTTTAAGTTAGTTAGCTGTTTCTTCCAAAACCCTAATTGAAATTGCATTAACAGGAATGTATATATCACAAATACATTTTACATTAATTTCTAACATGATCATGACTTCATCACATCAAGATAATAAGTGAAAGATACGAGGAGATAAATCTTGTGGTGTTTTAGCTTTTGAAAGATCTTGTAATAATGGCAAACTTGAAGTGCTTCTTTTGTAAATCCACTAGGTTTTATATTTAGTAAAACCAAAAATGAAACTATTTTTAAGAAGATCGAAAATATTTAAGGGGTAATAATAATAAATTAATGGAAAAGGAGTATTGCAAACTACCCTCAATAGTTGTAAGCAAATGTAAAAGAGTACTAAAGCAGGACTCGTGACTATGAAAAATGATTGCTCAATTGAGACTAGAGTAACTTGGAGTCAGATAAGCTACATACTGAGAAATGTCTTTGTTTGAATTATGGAATCCCTAAATCAAAAGACACTAGCAACCCCCCTACACCTACACATAAACTCACTCAATCGAGACTAGAGTAACTTTATGTAATCTTATTAAATAAAGTATGTATCTATATCTTACTAGTAGATTTTCTAGTGGATATTAAATGTTACAAAGTAGATTTAGGATAGGTTATGTGTAGACATCTCATTTTTTTTTAATTTTTTTTATTTTTAGTTAGTTAAGCCCGGTTAGTGTATAAAAAAAATAATAATAAATAATAAAATAAAAATTTAAAAATAAAAAAGAGTTGAGTTTTATCGTATTGAGTCGAATCGTATCAACTCAAGTTAAGTCGTATCATATCGTATTGAGTTAAGTCGAGTCATATCAAGTTGAACCGTATTGTTCATATCGTTTCGAGTTAAATTGTATCAAGTCAAGTTGTGATGCATCAAATTGAATCATATCAAGTTGAGTTAAGTTGTATCGAATCATTTAAGATCAAATCGATGATAGCGTATAATTAATTTAATAAATTTTAAGACATTAGAAAAATTGAGTTTTATTATAATAATTTTTATCCAATCTAATATGAAATAAATTTTTTTTTATCTAAATTATATCAGGCTAGCTTAAATTTATAATTTATTTGATCGAATTGAGCCTGATAAATAAAAAATCCAAATGGGATTTTTAAAAGTTAGATCGAATATTTATTGTGTCTTTTATTTGTTAAAAATTAAATCCATAATTAAAAAATACGAAAGATTATATTTTTAGTTTATAAATAAAAATTTATTGGTAAAGTTTGAAGACATTTTTCTATTTTTTATTTTTTACAACATCCACAATAATTCCAAGCTCACAACTGAATTGCCACTATCCATCGCAACACTTGGATCTCATTCGATGAAGCTACGTAAGCCGAGATCTTGAAGTTCCAATGCCGACTCCGCAATTTGAAAGTCGCACACTCCTGACATCCACATTGCCAGCCGTCTTTTAATCCAATTCCAAATTTCCGAATTGCTAGACGACTTCAATCCAATTCCACAAGCCATAATGACGCCATGCCAATTCCAATTTCAAAAGCCTGATAACTCCTAATCCAATTCCGACCGAAGTAAAAAACAATCCAAAATCCAATTCAAACGCAAGTCTTCACGAACATCCGAAACCCCGATGCAATTCAAAGCCTGACCAACATCTGAAACCCGACGCAATTGCAAAGCCAATCCGAATTCAACCATCCAAATTTCTAAAAATCCAATTTTCGGCCAACATCCAAGTCTAGACGAAATCCAAAAGCCAACCATCCAAATTTCCAAACTTCAATTTCCAATCCGAAGCCTGATCGAACACCCTAATCAATTCGCATAAAGCCACTTCGATGTGCTAACCATTGATCGAGCTTACACAATGTTGATCTCAATCCACATACAACAGTCCCTGATGAACAGTAGCACACACGCAGCACCTGGCACTGTTCACAGCACATACACATGCAATTTGATGCATGATACATGCAATCCAACGCACGATGACAACAAGATCACGCATAACTTAATTTGATGAAAAAAATTGTTTTATTTTATTTCATTAGTTAGTTTAATTTTATTTATTTATTAATTTATGTTTATCAAGTACGGGTTTATTAATATTTTTCATATTATGTAATTTTCTAGAAAATTTCCATCTTTTTTAAATAAAAGTTAATTAAATTGCGTCTTTTAGAAAAATTATATATATTTTTAAGATATACATACCTTGCGATTAAGATACACATCATACGGTTAAGATACATATTTTGCTGTTAAGATTTAGAAAAAATACTTATCGAAATACGTATCTAATAGTTAAAATTTAGAAAAGTTATGTATGAAAATACATATTTAATTGTATTTTCCACACATCTTATAGTTAGGATTTAGAATTTTTTTTTTTTTTTACACGAAGTAGTTTTAAAAATAAAAAATCTTAATTAGGATTTTTAAAAGGATTTAGTTAATTAGGGTTTTCTTTAATTATGGAAAATTAGATTTCTTAGGTGTTTTTCTTAAAATAATAAATTGATAAATAAACGTAAACTTAGCTTAGTTTTTGAAATAAAAATAATCCACCTACTAAAAATTTTATAAAAAGAGAATTATGACCGGTTTAATCCCGACAGCAGGTACGTAGGTATCTTCGAGGCAACCGTATAAAAATAAAAAAAAATCTTTTTTTATTAGAAATTCATAATAAAAAACAATAAGAAATCGCTTTAGTTATCTTTTACTTATTTAAGTATATTTTTTAGAAAATTATAAAAATAAAGCCCATAATTTTTTTTTTAGTTTTTACATGATGAATTAGTTTTAATAGATTAGCTCCTGAACCCAGTCTTTTTAGTTTAATTTTCTAAAAATTAATTTTTTTAAAATATCTGCAGACTAATGGTTAAATTAAGGTTTTCTCACCCGAAAACCCTAACTTCAGTTTTTATTAGTTGAATTGGTCGACAACTACAATTTTTTTTTAAATTTTTATAAAAAATATTTTCTTAGTTTAATGTCGAGTAACTTATATTAAGCGAGTAGGGCTTAATATAGCTTAAATTAAAGAAATCGAAATTGACGACTCCATTAAAGACGATTGGTGAGCGAGCTCTGAAAAAATTAAAAATTATTGATAGGTTTTTGAATTATTATTTTCTTTTTGCTTTGTATTGTAGTTGTACTAATTGTTTTTTTAGTGATATAGGCCCTAAGAAAAAAAGCCCAACCTAATGGGCCCTATTGGGAAATTAGAGGGGGTTCTTTTATTTTTTGTTTAGTAATCATTTGTTTGTTTAGATGTAGTCGAACTTAGGCCACCTAAGAAACTTAAGATGGGCTGCCATTATGTAACTTTCGAATCATTGAGGTCTTTACCCCCGCTTGACAGTAATATGCGAGCCCACTTAGGCTTCAATGTACTCCATTAGGTTTTTTTTTCCGTAAAACCTCAGAATTATAGAGCTTGAGACCCGTAAACCCCTACTCTCTTGCATCATTATTTTCTAAAAAGAGGTAGTTATTGTTAAATTATAAAAAAAGTCCGATCAATCTGCAATTAGCTCAATTTTATTCTTCAAAAAAGGGCAAATTAAAAAAAAAAAACTAGTAACCTTTATATATAAATATTTGCGAACTTCATTTTTTTAAAAAAAAAATCCTATTTTGAACCTACTTATATATAATAGTATTTCTCAACCGTGGATTCATCATACTCCATATAATTTATTAATAACCAATCCCATTGCATTGTACGCATGTATAACATATTGTATCTCATTTATTTTACATATTTGTTTGTATAGGCTATCTTTTGTAATATGTTTGTTTCTTATAGATTTTGTTTTATTTCATCAGTAATAGGTTTGTAACATAACATTTAACAAAGAATGCATAAGATCATTAGTATTCCCCTCATATACCATGATATAACAATGCTAAAAAAAAAGAAGAAAAAACTTCTATATTAACTTTTAAATTTTTTAGGGTATGCAATTATGAAAGTTAGCTATAATAAAGATTATTATGGAACTATCATTTTTTTTTAAGACTTTCCAACAATTTTTTTTTTAAAAAAGAGGAAATTTCAAAAGATATTTTATGATAAAAAAATGTTCCATGATAATTTTTCTTACTTAGTCAATTTCTATTAATGCTCTACATGTACTATATTGTTAGAAATTAATAAAACAAAAAAAAAAGATTAAAAAAATAGTTAACTATCAGATTCCTATTGTAAATCATTTCCCATTTTAGAGTCAGCAATCTTGTGAACGTTTAGGTTTTTGTTCTTCGTATTCATCCATTAAATTATTATGCTCCTAATAGAGTTTTCTTTATGAGTCGTCATCTTTAATAAGTCTCTCATTGTAAAATAATTTCCGTTTTTCTATGTCGTCAATTGTTAGTCCGAATATTTCCAATTTCTTTTTAGATTCGTCAATATCAATAATAGGCTATCTGCAATATAAAATTAACATTTTTTTTTCAATAAAAGTTTAAAAAAAAAAGGAAATGTTTTCAAAATTAAAAACTTGATTATTTTTTTTTTTGAAAAAAGAATATAATATTACTAACAAGAAGGGATTCTCGTAAGTTTTAAAAGATTGCTTTTTATATGGTTTAGCCCAACTCGAAGCCTGTAATTAGTCGTTTTTAAAAAAATCAAGATGCTTGAAGCTCTTGAACAGAGAATAGCTACAGTAGAAGGGGTTTTGAGCAAACACAAGAAACAAGTCAAAGTCATCACTCATATCAAACCCCAAGAGCCTATTGACACACCATCTCAAGCATATGAGTCTAATAAGTTGCAAATTCAAGTTCCCACTATCAACATGACACAAAATTTGGAAAAGTTGCCAAAAGTGGATTTAAATGGTCAAGCCTAAAGGGCATGTTACTATTAGGGTCTGGAAGAAAGGGTTGCTACCCTAGAAGAAAAGTTAGTGAAGTTAGAAGAAAGGCCCGTTAGCATGGAAATGGCGATAGGTTATGTGCTCAAGCAGCTTGGAAACCTATATCTGAATAGAAGTTACAACCCAAGCTTGAAAAAGATTCAACGAAAGAGAAATCAGGAGCAAATGTACCGATTGGGAAAGCCTAGAACCAAGACAAGCTCATCCATAACAAAAGGAGGCAATTTATGTAGTTTAAGATTCCAATGGCCCAAGTGTTCAAGTAATTGATAGATGTGGGATTACTGACATGCAAAAACCCAACAAAGAAATACAAGCCAAGGGATCATGACCCTAACAAATGGTGTGGATATCATGTAGGCTAAATGAGGCATACTACAGATGACTGTTGGAAACTGAAGCATGAGGTGCAAGATTTGATTAATGCCAATATTTATCCAACCAAATTTTCTAGAGACTAATGGGTCAATTAGCAATGGTATTCCTTCCCCAAGTTTTGAAGAGGCATCAAACAAACAACCTCCAACATCAGTTATTAAGAATTTTACTACCATTTGACCAAGTCGCTCACCACTTAAAGCAATTGAGTATATCTCCAAAAGATCAATTCAGTTGAATGGGTTAAGTTAGCAATGGTATTCCTTCCCCAAGTTTTGAAGAGGCATCAAACAAACAACCTCCAATAATAGGCATTGAGGATTTTACTACCATTTGACTAAGTAGCTCACCACTTAAAGCAGTTGGGTATATCTCCGAAAGATCAATTCAGTTGAATGGGCTGAGTTTGAAAAAATGACAAAAATAAGGGGTAAGAAGTAGAAAAGAATTACAGTTCCTACATTTTTTTAAATAATCTTTTATTTTAGAGCTTGTAATAGATACAAGTTATTGAATAAAGCAGTTTTAATATGTATTCTTATCTTTGTATGCTATGAAGCAAACTTAATTCAAATAGGAGCATTTTGAATGAGTGAAAATGGTTAAAGAAATTATGAACTCGAAACTTAAAACTTTCTACCTAAGGTAATAATAATTGTAGCCACCTAATTTTTACCCCCTTTATTTTTATTTTCATTATTTTTCTTTCTTTTCTCATTAGGCCTTAAATTAGAAAAAGTATAAAAAAAATAGAAAAATAAGAAAACCCTCAAAATATAAAGTTTAGGAAAAAAATACAAAATTTTTCAAAAAATAAGAAAAGCCTAAAAAAAATTGTTTTATCATTTAGAAAAATTGATTTTCAAAAAAAATAAAAAATAATGAAAATGAAAATAAATAGACCTTTTTCCAAATAAGGACTATTTCAAAGTTTCAAAAAATAAAACAGCGATTAGGACGCTTTACGAATTTTCTTAAACAAATCAAAACTGAGTAAAACGTAAAATCAACTGTCTTCAAATGAAAACAAAACCAATCCACTAAATTTTTACAAAAAAGAAATACATACATCTGATCTCAAATAGCGAGTATGTAGGCACTTATAGGGCAACAATAAAAAACAAAAGAAAAAACCTACTTTCCCTTTCCCTTTAGTTTAGATTATCTAATTAAATTAATCAATAACCAATTTCTGTCTTTCAAAGTTAATAGGTAATTTTTTTAAATTTAACTTTAATTTTGGAAAGTCAATGGTACCCATAAGGGTTTAAAATTCTTAACCCCTAGACCTAAATCTCTAGTTTTCAAAAACCGTTTTACCAAATCGGTTTTTCTTGTTAGACTAGTGGCTAAATTATAACTAATCCACCTAATTGGTTATAACTCAACTTTTTTTCACGACTTTGATTGGGTAGTGATTCTAAAGTTGTTTTCAAAACAAAAAGAACCAATTTTCTGTAAACCTAAGTCGAGGGTCAGTATTAAACAGGTAAGGTTTGATACTAGTCGGTTTAAAGAAGACTTAATTTTATAAAAAACCGAGAGGGCGAAAAACCAGGCTCGATAATAACATATTACTTGAAAAGTTTTAGATGAAAAGAGGCAACTCACATCCTAAATATTAACCCTAGACAAACATGAGAGAAAAGTGCCATCAAGGTGAGTAATTAGGCTCATTCCTTAAAGGAGGCCTGTCTTGAAGTTGCTATACTTGTGAAAATGATATTAGGTATTCATTTTATTATCCTTAAACACAATTATCCCTTGCAAACCCATTTGAACCTTTAAGGGATTTTTTTTTCTTAAAATTAGCCCTGCTATGAACTACCCCACACTGGGGCAACTAAGAGGTAAGGGTCATTAATCTGGAGAAAAGGAGTAAGACTAATTTATTCTTGCCTTAGTTATGCTAATTCATGAACAAATAGTGTCATAGATAATTCAATTTCTTTAGAATGAAGAAGAGCTTAAAACCATATGCACCTCACTCGAGCTCATACACTTATTCAAACACATCAAGTCCATAGATTCCTTCCCAAATACTTCAAAGGCATATATACTTCTTCCAAGCTTATATACCTTGAACCTACCTTTTGGTGCTTTGAATCCTATTAAGTGAAAACTCAACGATGGAAGGTGACTACCTTAGCAAAAAAAAAAAAAAAAAAGTGAAAAAAAAGAGAAAAATGAAAATGAGTAAGATGATTACCTTTAAAGAAAAGCCAAATTACCAATAGGCCAAAAGTTTGAACCTATAAAGGATATTGAAAAGCTAAACATTTTAAATTTCTAAGCTTAAAAGCAAAGCCCTCACCATATGATCTCACTCACTATACTAGTCTTAATGAAATTCTTTTGAATAAAAAAATGAACTTATCTTTAGCAAAATTGGCTCATGAAATTGGGGCAAGCCCATGTTTAGTCTCTCCTAGATTCTTGGCTTGTAAACCTGGGATAGATGGTATATGATTTTTTAACAAAAAAAAAAATGGCTAAAGTACATTGATATCCATTTGCTTAAACTATTTACCGAAAACCTTACATTGTAAACCCAGAAAAAGACCTATTGATTGACTAGACTGTATTACTTACAAGACAGGCTACAATTTTTGGAAATGAGGTTGAGAGTAAAAATAGACCTACGAGAGTGTAAGGAAGTCCAGTTTAACTAAGCATTTCAAGTAATGATATTTATTCCCTTAGTAGAAAATTGAGACGTTAAGTACTTTGTCAAAAGAATGAATAGTCATTTATCCCAAGTGTAAAGTCAGTGCTACTAAAAAGTTCAAAAATCATAAATTATACTCTAAGAAACAAGACTGAGAGAATGAGTGATCAATGCACAAGGGGCAGCTAACCCCTTATTGGTGATTTTTAAGATTTTTCGAAACTTTCTTATCTATTAGCAACATAATTTTTTATTAAAGAGCGCTTTTTATAATTTCTTGAAAAAAAAAATTCAAAAGAGGAATGAAACTTTAAAATTATCAAAAGAGATTTCTTAAAAAAAAAAAAGAGTTAAAATTTTTCAAGGAGTCATCAAAATCCCTTAAAATCAAGTCACAGATCAATTTATCAAAACTCATGAAAGTTTTTTTCCTTTTTAAGACTACTTGCTCCTAGGAGCACTATCCTATCTAGTCTTTTCCTAGGATTGCTATCCTATCTAGTTTTTTTTTCTAACACTTGCTTAAAGGAGTGAAGATCGCTGGCTCTATCCTATTTACTCCTTAGTCAGATTGTTTGCTCAAAAGAGCGCCATCTAATCATTTAAAAGATCACTTGAATGCGCTGTCTCATTTTGTTTTTATTAGAATGTCATTGTCGAGCCTAGTTTTTCACCCTCCCGATTCTTTTATAAAATTAAGTCTTTTCTAAACCGGTCAATACTAAACCCTACTCGTTTAATACTGATCCTCGATTAGGATTTAAAGAAAACCATTTTTTCCAAATTGAAAAGATTTGGAGTCATCACCCAACCGAAATCGGGAAAAGGGATTAAGTTATAACCAATTGGGTAGATTGATTATAACTTAGCTACTGATCTATCGATTAAAAAACTAAGTTATAAATACAACTTTTTTGAAAACTAGAGATCTGGATCCAGGGGCTAATTTATTATACCCTAAATGAATACCACTTTTTAATTTTCTGAATTTAACTTCGCTTTTCAAATATACCTTTTTTAATTTCTAAAAACATCTAATTATGATACATACAAATAAATTGATTAATTTACATAAATATCTAAAAATGGAAAAAAATAAAACTTTCCATATTTTAAGTCGCCTTGTACTTACGTACGGGTACCTACATACTCGCTATTCGGAATCAGACTTCCATAGTTCGTTTATAAAAACTTTAGTAGGTAGTTTGATTTTAATTTTTGAAAAAAGGTCAGATTTACGTTTTTACCCAGTTCAATTTATTCAAGGAAATTCTTTTAAAGAATCCTAATTGGTGTTTTATTTTTGAAAACTTTAAAATAGTCCTAGTTTGGAAAAAGGTCTATTTATTTTCATTTTTTTTTTGGAAAACTCAATTTTTTTAAGTGTCAACAAGATTTTTTTAATGACTTATTTATTTATTTTTATTTTTATCATATTATCTTTTTTATTTTATACTTATTCTATCTATATCTATTAAAATAAATAAATGGACTACTTCCTTTCTCTCTTTTTTCTTTTCCTCTTTTTGTTTTTCTTCTCTTTCTTTTTTCTTTTTTGTTCTTTTTTCCTTTTCCTTTTTCTCATTTATAACATTTACAAATGAATAAAAAAAAAACGAATCGACTCAGATTGGCTTCAGATTAGCTTAGGTCGGCTCACTTAGCTTGGATAGGCTTGGTCAGCTTGGAGTTAGCTTATTTTGGTTCGGTCAGCTCGTGTTGGCTCGAGAAATTCGATGGTACTGGTTTTCGTCAAAAAACATCGCAGGAGATACTATCCTAGAAAGAGAGGAACCATGCTAAAGAAACGAAATTTCAATTTTTGTTTTTCTAAAGTGTTTCAAAATTTTCGTTGTGTTTTGAAAATAAAGAGTAGACCCTTATTTATAGGTGTTATGATCAAGTTAAGGATGGAAAAAATTAAATGCAATATGATTTTCTTCCAATTTTGGATTAGACGAACCTGGACAATATGTGGTGCCAAATACATAGTTGTGCATGTATGAATGTATCGGAGTGTGTCTACTATACTTAGAAGTGAGTTGGTAAATGAGGTGGCGATGATGTAGTAATGACATGGTAATAAAGTGAGAAAAGAAAATAAAAGATATATTTTGTACCTTTCATAGATTGAACCTAAGATCTCCAAGTCATATACAATATTAAATCCAAGTGCTTATCCAGCTGAGCTATTGGTTTTTTCCTTATTTATATGTAAATTAAATGCACATATGAAGAGCTAGATTCAAATCTAAGCCTAAACCCAACAGCCTAAACCCAATAGCCTTTTATTCAAAACTATTGAAATTAAAATTATATTATATTTAAATAATATAAAAATTTATTATTTTCTAAATTCCCTATTTTTTTCTATTTTCTTTTATTTTCTAAATTTCTTATTTTTTTCTTTTATTTTTTGGGGATTTCTTTGATTTTCTATTTTTTTGAACTTTTGCTAATTTTGGACCGTATTACCTAATTTGAAAAATGAAAGGAAGGCAAAAATTAGGTATCTACGGTTGCCTCTCTTTGTGGTAAAGTTTGAGCAAAACTTAGCCGCAAAGATAAAACAAACACTATTTTTGCCCCAAGAGTAGATTTTATTCCAAAAAGCGCTACAACTAGCTAGCTATCTTAAGTCCAATCCATTGGGGATTTGAAGAAGAGAAGGGTACCGGTCTAAGAGCTGGTTGAAAGATAGAAAGAAGAATTGAAGTTTGGTCATGGCCTAATAATCCGAGGTAAAATGGGCAAAGCGCTCCTAGAGTTAGCTTAAACCTTAAACTGATTTGAGAAAACTTACTCTTGCCTTAATGAGCTAACTAACCAAGGTTGGTAAAACACTCCTATAGCTAGCTAAGACCTTAAATTGAAACCCAGTAGTGCTCTACTGTGCTAACTAAGCGGGTGCATCTCTTAACCCTAGAATTTGATCGATCTAGAAGACCTGGTAGTGCTCCCTTGAACTAACTAACCTAAATGGGAGCATCTCACGGGGATTAACAACCCTAAACCACAATTGATCTAAAACTTAGTCATGCCTCACTAACCTAAGCGAGAGCGTCTTTCAAGGATTAATAACCCTAAAATGGGATCGATCTAAAACTCGGTAGTGTCTCACTAGGCTTATTAACCTAGGCGGGAGCGTCTCTCGGAGACTAGTAACCCTAAAATGGGATCGATTTGAAACCTGTTAGTGCCTCACTAGGCTTACTAACCTAGGTGGGAGCGTCTCTCGGGGACTATCAACCCTAAAATGGGATCGATCAAAAACCTGGTAATGCCTCACTAGGCTTACTAACCTAAGTGGGAGCGTCTCTCGGAGACTAACAACCCTAAAATGGGATCGATTTAAAACTTGGTTGTGCTTCACAAGACTCACTAACCTTGGCGGGAGCATCTCTTAGGAACTAGCAACCCTAAAATGGGATTGATCTAAAACCTGGTCGTGCCTTACTAGGCCTACTAACCTAAGCAGGAGTGTCTCTCGGAGACAAACAACCATAAAATGGGATCGATCGAAAACCTGGTTATACTTTGCTAGGCTCATTAATCTAGGTGGAAGCATCTCTTGGGAACTACCAACCTTAAAATAGGATCGATCTAAAACCTGGTTATGCCTTATAAAGCTTACTAACCTAGGCAGAAGTGTCTCTCAGGGACTAGCTACCTTAGATTAGATGGATTTAGAAGACCTAGTTATGCCTCACTGGACTCACTAACCTAGGCGAGAACGTCTCTTGGGAACTAGCTGCCTTAAAATTTGATCAATCTAAAAACCTAGTAGTGCTCCTTTGAGTTGACTAACCTAACTAGGACGGGCGAAGTGCTCTTAGAGCTAGCTAAGACCCTTAATTGAAAATAGATGAGGAGAAGTGCCCCTTAGGCATGGTTGGGAAGATTTGATGATAGAAGTGCCCTATGGGCTTGCTAAGAGACAACCAATATGGGGACGCGCCCTGTGGGCTCACTAAGAGATAGTTGAAAGAAAATGCCTAATGGGCTCGCTAAGAAGATAAGATGAAGAGAAGAGCCTAACGGGTTCGCTAAGAGACAGTTGATGAGGAGAAGTGCCTTACAAGTTCGCTATGAGATTGGTGAAAGAGAAGCGCCTTGTGGGCTTGCTTGAGAGAACATGGTGAAAGAAGAACCTTATGGGTTTGCTAAAGGAATAAAAACACCTCACGGGCTCACTAAGAGAATTTGATAAAGAGAAGCGCTTAGTGGGCTCGCTAAGAGAAAAGTGAAAGAGAAATGCTCCGTGGGCTCATTTCGAGAATTAGTGAAAGAAAGCGCCCAGTGGGCTTGCTAAAGACCCTATATGGAGTTGATGACAGAGGGGTTGAAAGATGGCTAGGAGCCTAGAAAGATAAGACAACACCCTAAAGACTAACGAGATCCCTAAAATGAAAGACAGGATGGTGCCCTAAAGGCTGGCTGGAGCCCTAAAAAGAATAAGAGAGGTTAGCACTCTAAGAGCTAACTTGAACCCTAAGAGAAGAATGGGACAATGCCTTAAAGGCTAGCTGGAACCCTAATAAGAGAGGGATCAGTGCTCTAAGAGCTAACTTGAACCCTAAGAGAAAGATGAGATAGCGCCCTAAAGGATGGCTAGAACCTTGAAAAGAATAAGAGAGGGATTAGAGCTCTAAGAGCTGGCTTGAACCCTAAAAGACAGGACAACACTTTAAAGGTTAGTTAGAACCCTAAAAGGAATAAAAGAAGAGTCATATCTATGAGTTAGCCAACACCCTAGAAAGACGGGACAATGCCCTAAAGGCTAGCTAAAGCCCTAAAAAGAAATAAAGGAGGGGTTAGTGCTATAAGATCCAGCTAACACCCTAGAAAGATGGGACAATGCCCTAAAGGCTAGATAGAACCTTATAAAGAATAAGAGAAGTCAGCGCTTTAAGAGCTAGCTAACCCTAGAAAGACGGGACAATGCCCTAAAGGCTAGCTAGAGCCTTAAAAAGAATAAAAAATGGATTAGCGCTCTAAGAGCTAACTTAAACACAAACAGAAAGACAGGGCAGTGCCCTAAAGGATAGCTAAAACCCTAAAATGAATAAAAGAGGGATCAACACTTTAAGAGCTGGCTTAAACCCTAAGAGAAAAAAGATGAAAGATTGAAGACCCAATGTAAGGTAAGCAACCAGTTTCAAAAGACACTTTTGCTTGGAAAAGTATTTACAGAGAGATTGTTGAAAAACCATTTATAAACAAGGAAAAGAGTAGGGATAAGCCCCTTGATTTAAAAAAAGAGTTTAAAGGATGTTAAAAACTACAATTAGGGAAGAATGACTTAAACTAAAAAAATGACGACCTTAGAAAGGAAATGGATGACATGGATTAAAAACTTGGCTATTCGAGCCAACATGGATTTAGATAAAAGATTTTGTGATGAGCCTTTATTTTCTCTCTCTTCTTTTTTTTAATTTTTTTATTTTGAAAGTTTTGCCAATAGATATAAACTCTTACTAAAGGACAATCTTACAACCAACCTTATCTTTGGTAATCACGTAAAATTTCTTAATACCCCTAACCTTAGGGCTTTTGAGATCTTAAGCCATTCCTTTCTTAAGAAGAAGGTAACTCATAATTAGTTTAGTCAAAGAGGTCTTCTTTACTAGCTCTTGGTCTAGATTTAGCTCTTGGTCTAGATTACACTCTCGACTTCAGTTCCAAAAATTATAGTCCATTTTATAAGTGATACTCCTTGACCAATCCGTTAGGTCTTTTTCAGTTTACCCTTATGAATTTAGGCTTTTGGTCCAAGGGTTTTAAAAAGGATTAATGAAAAGGCTTATTTTAACAGAAACACTTTTATTAATTCCAAGTATACAAATTAAGAACCTTGGGGAAAAATTAGAAGTATGCTTGCCCCGATCTCAAAAACAATTTTTATTAAAGAGAAATTATCTTTCAAGATCTGAAGAGCTTTTACATGTGTAAGGGCGGTATTGTAGGTGGAGAGGCTTTATGTAATTCAGTATAGGTAAGAGAGACTTCAAAGTTTCAGTGTAGCTATGGAAATTTAGGTTTCCGAGCTTAAGAGTGTGATTTAAGGCCTAATGTTTTCTGAGATTGTTTAGGCATTGACTCCTAGCCCTTTTGATTTGGTTTGGTTGCCCCTATTGGGATTTGAAACACCGAGCCCAATTCTTTGGCTTATTTTCTTCTCTCTCTCTCTCTTTTAATTGCTTCGCCCCACTATCTCTTATTATTTTTCTCTTTCCTTTTGGCCCTAAGAGTGACTGTTTTCATTGATGATTCAAGGCCCTAATTCCATAGATTTCAAGTGTATGAGCTTGAGGTGGTTAAAAAAGGAAATTGGCTCTTCTTCATTTCAAGGAAAAGTAATTTATTAGAAATAAAAGTTGTTTTTGAATTAATGTTATTTAGACAAGCATAAACCAATCTTACCCCTATCTTCTACTCAATGACACCAACCTCCGAATTGCCCTACTATAAGGTGGTTCTTGACAGGGTTTGAATTTAGAAATTCTCCAAATAGGTCCAACAGGGTGAACAACAAATGATTGTGTTTAGGATTTAGAAATGAATTCCTAACTTCACTTTAATCTATGTATTACATTCAAAGTGAACTTCCTTTAAGGAATGAGTTCAAAGTATTCTCACTATTATGTTGCTCAACTTTTAAAGTGTTTCAGGTTGGTGTATAGGATATAGCTTGTCTCTTCTCATCCTAAACTTTCAAAAAGTGAGTTATTGGTTTCTTAAGGAGGAGACTGTTTTTTTTTTTTTCCTAGGATCAGGTTTTACTCCCTGATTTCTTAAATCATGCCCTAGTATTTGACATTATGTTTTCCTTCAATTAATAATTAAGCTTGGCTTTCTAAAAAAATCAAGGGTTTTAGCTTAGCTTAGAGAATTGTGCTCAGGTCAGCTGCCTTAATGGGCCATAATTCATGTTTAGATTAGATGCCTAGCCTAATGGATTGTGTTTGGGTAGGTCGGTTGGATGAACCCAAGGTTGGTGTTTAAGTTGGATGCTTAGCCAAGCGGTTTGTATTTAGGTAAGTTACCTGAGTGGGCCTAAGGTTGGTGTTAGCCAAGTGGCTTGCATTTGGATTAGATAGTGATAAAGGGCTTATGTTGGTTTCTTTAATAGGTTTGGTGTGGGTTGAAAGCTAAGTGTTTGGGCTGGTTGCTTCAGTGGGTCAGAGGGCTCGTGTTTGTTGAATGGGCTAAGGGGCTCATATTTAGGGTTGAATGGGCCAAGGGACTCATGTTTAGCTTCTTTAACAGGTCAAGGGACTTTGTGTGGTTTGAAAACCAAATATTGGGGTTGGTTACTTGAATAGGCTAGAGGCTTAAGCTTGTGTTGGCTCCTTAGGCCCAAAAGGATTTATAACTGTTGGCAACTTTTATTTTCATTCTTTTGTTTTTTGTTTTTTGTTTTTTTAAAGAGAGAAAGGTAAGGTCTTATTTTCAAAAAATAATGATTTTTGGGTTTCTATTTACAAATGTATGAATTTTATTAACATTTCCCTAAATGAGATTAAAAAGTGGTTAGATAAATGTTTATTGAAAGACTATTTACAAAGAATGGAAAAGAAATAAAGAATAATGAACCAAAGAGAGCTTTATTATTTTTTGAAAAAGGAAGATCAAAATATAAAAACAAAGGCAAAGAACCTAGCATTTATTCTAGAACTTTATTCTAGGTTCTAAACTAGAAAGACCTTACATTAAGTCCCATATACGGGGCCTTAAGGTCCTCTATCATCTCATAAGTATCCCCAATGACTTGTACCAAAAGGAACCTTAAGGCCCGATTGTGAGCTTCATAACACTCGAGGTTTTCTTTCAAATATACGATTCCATCTGTCAACACTTACTTGCGAAACCTAGAGGCATCCAATGGCTTATTACTTGGCTGATCATTCGCTTGGTTGTCTGCCATCTTAAGTTTACACATTTTATAGACAAGGATTAATCATCAATGCAATGATAAAAACAAAAGAACAAAAACATAGAAATATGCAGATGTTATGGTCATTTGGGTTAATATATTACTCCTTAAGTTGCAACCCTTCTGCAATTTTCAAAAACTTGTTTGCAAAAACTCTTAAGTAATCAGTAGGGTTGTAATTTCTTAAAGGTAGTGTATTAACTCAAGTTTAGAGAGAAGTACATGCAAACAGGGTAGGTTGTAAAAGGTTCTTAAGCTTTGTAACCTCACTTGTTTTTAGAAAATACCTTTATTGATCATATTGAGCTTAAGTGAGGTGGCCTAATCAACCTTAAGTGGTGGTTACACCACAGTACCCAAAGCCAACACAATGACCTCTCTCTTAAGATCCTATAGCGGCCTGGGTTTGACTGTATTTACCCTACGTTTTTAATGCAACAAAGCAACCCCCCCATATCCTAATGAATGTAATATGTAAGATAGTAGTACAAACAAAAGTTAAGAAAATACAGAAGCTTCAGGGTTGTCTTTTATTTTTCTATTTTGTAACAATGTCGTCCTATTAGCCATTTGCTAAGCCTTGAAGAATATATGCAAGAAAGGAGGTTTCTAGAGGTTTTAAAACTTTATGACCTCACACATTTCTTACAAAAACGGCTCCTTGGTCACATTGAAGTTTAAGTAAGGTAGCCTAATCGGCCTTAAACGGTGGTTGCCCCACTACGTCCAGAACTTACACAATGGCTCTCCGCCCTAAGGTCCTAAGATGGCCTAAGTTTGACCGCATTTACCCTACATCCTTGATGCAATAAGTGAACCCCCATGCTTTGGTGTATGCTATTTACAAAATAAATATGTACACGAAGTCAACAATAAATAAATGAATATACAAATAAATAAACAAACAAATAACTAAACAACATTGGTAACTTGAAAGGAAATTTTGATTTTGAATTGCTTAAGTGGTTAGCCCTCTTGATGTCCCTAGTGGAGTCACTAAGCTGTTGAGCTTGATTTTCAACCCTCTCGATTCTTTTATAAAATTAGGTCTTTTCTAAACTGATCAATACTAAACCTTATCCGTTTAATACTAATCATTGACTAGGGTTTAAAGAAAACCATTTTTTCTGACTTGAAAAGATCTGGAGTCATCACCCGACCAGAGTCAGAAAAAGGGATTAAGTTATAACTAATTGGGTAGATTGATTATAACTTAGCTACTGATCTATCGATTAAAAAACCAAGTTATAAATACAGCTTTTTTGAAAACTAGAAATCTAGATCTAAGGGCTAATTTATTAAACCCTAAACGGGTACCACTTTTTAACTTTCCGAATTTAACTTTACTTTTCAAATATACCCTTTTTAATTTCTAAAAACATCTAATTATGGTGCATGCGACTAAATCGATTAATTTACATAAATATCTAAAAATAGAAAAAAAATAAAATTTTTCATATTTTAAGTCACATTGTACTTGCGTACAAATGCCTACGTACTCGCTATTCGGAATCATACTTCCATAGTTCATTTATAAAAACTTTAGTAGGTAGTTTGATTTTAATTTTTGAAAAAAAATCGAATTTACATTTTTACCCAAGTCAATTTATTCAAGGAAATTCTTTTAAAGAATCCTAATCAATGTTTTATTTTTTGAAACTCTAAAATAGTCTTAGTTTGGAAAAAAATCTATTTATTTTCATTTATTTTTAGAAAACTCAATTTTTCTAAGTGTCAAAACAATTTTTTTTTTTACTAACCTATTTATTTATTTTTATTTTTATTATATTATCTTATTTATTTTATACTTATTCTATCTATTTTTATTAAAAGGGGTGGGAGGGTAAGGTGGGTGCAAAAATTAAGTGTTTACACCATCTTATCTTATCTACGAAAGATCTTCCTTTCAAGTAAAACGAATCCCAATGAGATCTATTCTCTTCAGATTGTTCAATAAGTCAAAAGAAATCTCGAAGAGACCTATCATCTTCAGATTGTTCAACAAGTCAAAAGAAATATCGAAGAGATATATCCTCTTCGGATTGTTCAACAAGTTAAAAAGAAATCTTCAAGATATCTATCCTCTTTAAATTGTTCACCCAAACCAAAAAACAGTTTTTGAAATTTTAAAGAGATCTATCATTTTCGAATTATTCATTAAAACCAAAGCAAGTTTTTTGGAAATCTTGAAGAGATCTATCCTTTTTGGATGATCCACCAATCAAAACAAAGTTTTTGAAATCTCAAAGAAATCCATCATCTTCAAATCATTCACCTAAAGAAAATCTCGAAAAGATCTATCCTCTTTAGATTATCCACCAAACTTATAGAAATTTATTATTTTCAGATTATCTAAGTCAAGTCTAACAAAAATAGGTATTTCTTTTGCCTTTGTAGCGAAGTTTTAATCAAACTTCGCTGTAAAGAGAAATAACTATAAACATCTCATTTTTTTCATTTTTTTAATTATTTTTCATTAGTTGACCCAAATTAATAAATAAATAAAAAATAAAAAATGATAAAAAAAATTAAAATTTAAAAATAAAAATAAAAATATTAAAAAAGAGAATTAAGTCATATCAAGTCGTGTCATATCGAGTTGAATTGTATCAAGTTAAGTCGAGTCGTGACGTATCAAATCTAATCATATTGAGTCGAGTTGAGTTGTGTCGAATCATTTAAGATTAAATTAATGATAGTGTGTTATTAATTTAATAAATTTAAAGTCATTAGACAAATTGAGCTTTATTAGAATAAATTTTATCTAATCTAATATGAAATAGATTTTTTTATCTAAATTATATCGGACTAAATGAAATTTATAATTTATTGGATTAGATTGGGGCCGAGAAATAGAAGACCCAAATAGGCTTTTAGAAGCTAAGTTGAATCTTCATCGTATCTTTCGTTTGTAAACAATCAAATCAGTAATTAAAAGATACAAAAAATTATGTTTTTATTTATAAATAGGAATTTTTAAGTAAAGTTTAGAGACATTTTTCTATATTTTATTTTTGACAACATCCGCAATAATTCCAAGCTCACAACCAAATTTCCACTGTCCATCGCAACACGTGGATCTCATTCAACGAAGCCACGCAAGTCGAGATCTTGAAGTTCCAATGTCGACTCCACAATTTGAAAGTCGCAAACTCCTGACGTCCACATTACCAACCGTCCTTCAATCTAATTCCAAATTTTCGAATTGCCAGACAACTTCAATCCTATTCCATCAGTCACAGTGACTCCATGCCAATTCCAATTTCAAAAGCTTGACAACTCCCAATCCAATTTCAACCGAAATCAAAAGCAATCAAAAATCCAACGAAGCTGAATCTAATCCAAATTCAAACGAAAGTCCTAACGAACATCTGAAACCCTAACGCAATCCGAAGCTTGACAAACATTCGAAACCCCGATGCAATTGCAAAGCCAATCAGAATTCAACCATCCAAATTTTTGAAAATCCAATTTCCAGCCAACATCCAAGTCTAAACAAAATTCAAAGTCAACCGTCCAAATTTCCGAACTCCAATTTCCAATCCGAAGCCTGACCGAACACCCTAACACATCGTCGATCTCAATCCACATGCAGCAGTCCCTGATGAACAGTAGCATAGCAACACTTGGCATTGTTCACAACACGCACATGCAATTCGATGCACGATACACGCAATCTAATGCATGAACACGTCGACCATCACGCGTGACTTAATTCAGTAATATTAATTTATTTTTCTTAAGTGTTGGTTTATTATTATTTTTTATATTGCATAGTTTTCTAAATAATTCCAATTTTTTAAAAATAAAAGTTAATTAAATTACATCTTTTAAAAAAATCACTTTTTTTTAATATATATATTTTACGGTTGAGATGCGTATCTTGCAGTTGAGATTTGAAAAAGATATATATAAAGATATATATCTAATTGTATTATCAATATATTTTACAGTGAAGATTTAAAAATTTTTTTTTTTTTTACACATAGTGGTTTTAAAAATAAAAAATCTTAATCGGGATTTTCAAAAAGATTTAATTAATTAGGATTTTCTTTAATTCAGGAAAATTAGATTTCTTAGTTTTTTTTTTAAATAATAAATTGAAAAATAAGCATAAACTTAGCTCGATTTTTGAAAAAAAAAATAATCCACCCCACTAAAAATTTTATAAAAAGAGAACTACAATCGATTTGAGCTACCTTCGAGACAACCACATAAAAATTAAAAAAAAATTCCCTTTTTCATAGAAATTTGTAATAAAAATCACTTTAGTTATCTTTTACTTATTTAGGTATATTTTTTAGTATTTTTTAGAAAATTATAAAAATAAAATCTATCAATTTTTTTTTAGTTTTTACATGGTAACTTATTCTTAATAGGTTAGTACCTAAACCCAGTCTTTCTGGTTTAGTTTTCTAAAAATAAATTTTTTTAGAATATCTGCAAAATAGTAGTCAAATTAGGATTTCTGCACTCGAAAGCCCTAATTTGATTTTCTACTAGTTGAATTGGTTAGCAACTCCAATTTTTTTTAAATTTTTTAGAAAAAATATTTCTTTAGTTTAATATCGAGTAATTTATATTAAGTGAGTTGGGCTTAATATATGTTAAATTAAGAAAATAAAAATAGAACTTGACATTATGGATTTGTGGTTTTCTTACCCTATATCAACTCATAGAAGCCATATTCCAAGGTAAAAAGTAAACAAGTTATAGGGGATCCTATATCCATCTTATAAAAAATTATTAAATAATGTTAATAATTTCTTTTTTTTTTACCAATGAATATTTTAGTAGAAAGGAAAAAAATAAAAGAAAAGATTTGTGGTTATACTTTAATAACCTTAAATGACAAACCTAACGCTGCTTCTCTCACTTTACATTTTCCATCCTTTCTCTTATTATTTTAACCATTTTCCTCTCTAACTTTACATTTTCCATTCTTTTTGCTTATTCTTTTCTATTTGGTAAGTAAGAAGTTCACATAGAATTAAAACAATGAAAGTAAAAAAAAAAAAACTCTTTTGAATTTCACAAATTTTATTATAGGATTTATAGTTTTTACCTATGAAGAACTTGTAATATAACATATAAATGACTTTTTTAATACGTCCTTTTTGCTACATGGATTTTTTCCAATAACTTATTCAAGATTTTTTTTATTTGAAAGGCAAGTTATGACATGAAAATTTTGACTAATCATTTAGAAGTCTACTCACAAATCTTGTACCTTATACGTTTTACAAGATATGGGTTTTAGGGTGCTTTTAAAGTGTTAAAAGGTGGTTCCCATTTCAAAATCATGGGAATATGTACCTTTTTTCATCCACTCACCCCTAATATTATGTTTAATAAAGCCATTTAATTATTTTAAATTATGTATTTTGTAGTTTCAATCTCTTCTAAGTTATTATTAGTATTATTTATAGAACCAAACTAAACCAAATCACTTAATCTAAATGAACAACTTTATACTTAAAATGAAAAAAAAAATCCAATGTCTTTTTTTAAAAAAAAAATTTTGCATGCCAACACATATTTGTAGATAGAACTTTAATATATAAGTAAAGCTTCTTGATCGTAAGTTTTATGGTCGATCATTATGGCGCACGCAACAAAAATCACTAAGTAAATGTAATAGGTACTTGAAATATAGGAGAAGAAACTTCTCTAATGCAATTTTGGGGAGAAGCAATATATATATATATATATATATATTTTGTACTTTTCAATTGACTTTTTGTTACATGAGTGATGATATGTATAGAGAATATTCCTCCCTATATGACTAATAATATTAGGGTGTATGCTCATGTAACACATCACCGGTTAGTTACATGCATGTGATATATAAATATATATATATATATATATATTAGTGCTCATCTTAATTCATTCATGGATATAATTTAGGAAGTAGGTAAGCTACCAATTTATTTCAATTATTGTCAGGCCTAATTACTAAGGCTCAATCCATGAGCTTATATAGTTATTGTGTCACTAGAAGCATCAATCAACGTCTCAGTAATTAGAACTACTTCATACTTTAGTTCATCTTCCTTTGTCTTTATATGGTTCCTAAAAGCAAACACTAGCCACACTTCACTTCCCTCCTCCCCTTCTTTTAAATTCCCTCATCGATAATGTCTAATGTAAGACACGATCTTTCAGGCATTTGCTTAAAAGCTTTTCTTAGGTTTTGGTGCCTAAAGATGATTCGTTATGCCATCCTTCAATTAAGGATAAGGCAAAATCTATAACTAACCTGTCATGCAATTCCATATTAACACTTATTTTTAGATCTCTTCTTTCAACATAAAAAACTACATTGAAAATCTTTCTAAAAGTGAGTAAGGACTCAAAGCATCATAACTACACAAATTCTATATAATACATGTTACCATCATGAAATCTTCACATTACATGATCGCCTCTAACTAAAGCTTCCTAGTCTTAAAGTTTATAAACCTATATTTTATCCTTAACTTAGTTCAACAGGTAAGTGTACTTATCATTTACTAGCATGGATGAGCATAGGGTCATCTCCACTAAGAACGGATACAAACACTAGTACTAATTAATCTTTATGTCATCTAGCAACCCAATTTATCAAGTGTTTAAGTACTAAAACATCTAATCTACCAACTAAACTACACTAACCCATAAACAAATCCCATAAAATACAATAACTAGAAAAGACAATTAACAATTCCATACTTAACATACAGACTTGCTTCATCATATAGCATGATATCACCATTAATTTAATCTTAAAGATTGTTATCAATAGGGAATTATGAGCTTATGAGCTTATAAGCATTCCTCTCAGAATTACTGGGCCAATTAATGATAAGCTTGATAGACTCACCAATCTTGTTGAGAGTTCGGTTACTACGATGCAAGTTAACAAACAACAACCATTGGGTGTATTACATCATACCTCACTCGAGAATGTTCCGAAGAGACAATATGGTCAAGCTGGATGAGCAAACCACCCAGTTTGACCCCATTAGGCTAGAGGAGTTACAGATTAAGTTGCTCGACAATTAGAGTTGGAAGAGATTGAGGAGGATGATAAGGAAATAGATTCAAAAGAGTATGGAGAGGAAGAAAAAGAGGCTGAATATTATCAAGCACAAGAATTAGGAGATCAAGCTCCTCAAGGACTTGACAATGTTAAGGTCTAGATTTTACCTTTCAATGGAAGTAAAGATGTAGATGAATATCTCGAGTGGAAAGAGAAAGTAGAGAAGGTGTTTGACTGTTATGACTATACTGATGCTATTAAGGTGTAACTTGTTGCAGTAGAGTTTATTGGATATGCTACCATATAATAGAAGAATCTGAATGCATCTAGAGCTAAAGATAGGAGACAAGGTATAAGAACTTAAGAAGAGATGAAGAAATTGTTGAGAGAAAGTTTTGTACCCAAGATCTACCTACGAGATACATTTACAAAGTTGCATGAGCTTCACCAAGGCAACCTATCTTTCTATGATCATGTGAGAGAATTTTAGATGCTGATGATTCGAGTCGACATGGATGAACTCGAAGCTCGTAAAGTGTCAAGGTTCATTTCTAGACTTAAATATGAGATTCATAACATTGTAAAAGTACAGAGGTTTTATATACTAGAAGAGGCCATTAAGGTAGTATCGAGGATTGAAAAGCAAAGAAGAAATGCTCCGAACCAATCTAAGCTAACATTATCCCAAGCCTCGATTTAGCACTAACCTACTCATGTTGAGCAAATGAAAGATATGACTAATCTAATGATAACCGAGCAGGCTAGCAGAGTTGAGTTGAGGATAGGCCTACCCTAAGGTCATATGATAAGGGATAGAAATCTAGACGAAAGACTGGTGGTGCAAAGTACTTCAAATGTTTAGGTTTTGGACACATGGTTGCTGATTGTCTAAACTGACTTACCATGGTACTTCGAGGAGATGTAATAGATAGCACCGACGAGAGTGAGCTACAGGAAGAGAAGAATGCTAGAAAGGTTGAATCCAAGGAAGAAGAGGACACTTATGTCTATGTCAATTAGGGAGAAGTGATGGCTTTAGTATTGAGACGAGTGTCGAGCTCCTTAGCAAGCTTCTAAGGAGACCAAAGAGAGAATTTATTCCATACAAAGTGAACCATTAAGAGATGATTGTGCACCATCATTATAGGTGGAGGAAGTTGTACTAGCTTCATTATACAAGCCTTAATGTTAAGGTTAGGACTACCAACCTGTAAGCACCCCCGACCTTATAAGCTATATTGGCTTCATGTAAAAGTTATTTGCACATCACAAAACAAGTATCTATGCCTTTTAGTGTTAGATGTATACAAAGATGAAGTGGTATGTGACATCATCCCTATGAGAGCTTCACATCTATTACTTAGAAGATCTTGATTGTTTGATCAACATGTTACTTACAACAGATATAAGAACACTTATGCCATTATCAAAGATGTGAAGAAGATTATACTATAACCCATGACACCCACTTAGGTAAATGAAACCCATAACTAACTCCGTCAAGCTAGCAAAAAGAAAGCCTTAGTGATGAGCCGAAGAGAGCTTTGAGCTGCTGAGAAGGCCAATGAGCCTATGTTTTTATTAATCAGAAGACAATTAGAGATGAGAAATCTAGAAGAAGCACCCGATGAGATCTAAAGATTGACTGATGAGTTTTCCAACCTAGTGCCTGAGGAGTTGCCTAAGGGACTACTTCCAGTTCGAGGCATCGAGCATTGTATTGGTCTATAGCTTTATGTAGCCCTACCGAACCGACTTACCTACATAATGGATCCTGCCAAGCTGAAAAGGCAAGTGGATGAGCTCATAAGGTAAGGCTATGTGAGGGAGAGCATGAGTCCTTTTGTTGTACTAACTCTTCCCGTCCCAAAGAAGGATAGTTTATGGAGCATGTGCATCGATAGCTAAGTAATCAATCGATTATCAAATACAAATATCCAATATCAAAGCTTAATGACATGCTAGATGAGTTACATGATGCTTGAATATTCATGACAATTGATTTGTAAAGTAGCTACTACAAAATTCACATAAGACCTAGTGATGTATGGAAAACTGCTTTCAAGATGAGGAATGGTCTCTATGAATAATTAGTTATGCCATTCAAACTTACAAATGCGCCAAGCGCATATATGAGGCTTATGAACCATGTAATGCATCCATTAATCAAATGGTATGTAGTTGTGTACTTTGATAACATATTAGTGTATAGTATCGTCCTGAACAACCATGTTTAACATCTCTAAGCTGTTTTTGATGTTTTATGAGCCAAAAAGTTATATGGGAACCTAAAGAAGTGCATGTTCTTCCACAGTGAAGTAGTTTTTCTTGAGTATGTAGTATTAAGAGAAGGAATCTAAGTAGATGATGAAAAAGTTTAAACTATTTTAGAATGGCCGACATCGAAGAATATCACTAAAGTACGAAGTTATCATGGCCTCACTTCCTTCTATAGAAGATTCATTAAAAACTACAGTATAATTGCAGCCCCCTTGACCGAACTAACAAAAAAGAGTAAAGAATTCTAGTGGAGTGACTAAACTAAGCAAAAAATTAGGGAAATCAAGGAGAAGCTCACTATTGCCCCCATCCTATCCTTACCAGATTTTGAGAAGCCATTTGAATTGGAATGCGATACATCAAGCATTGGAACTAGTACCGTCCCAACCACAGTAAGAAGCTCAGTGGTGATGTACTGAACTATTCCATGGATGAAAAGGATTTATACTCTCTTTTTCGGGCTCTTACTATATGGAAGCACTATCTACTACCTCAAAAGTTGTGATTTACACGAACCATAAGTCCTTAAAGCATCTTAGAAGTTCAAACAAACTTTTGAAAAGGCAATCAAAGTGGCTAGAATTTATGGAAGGATTTTCTTATGTGATCCGATACAAAAAAGGAAGTGCAAACATGGTGATGCATTGCTAAAGTCTGACACATAAAGAAGTACCACAACAAAGAGAACCAAAAGAAAATAAGAGAAGACTAACAAAGTCCAAGTAGGTATCGCATGGATATGACTCATCGGTTTGAACTACCGGATCATTCGCCACTACTCTTTGCTAAAAGTAATATATAGTTAAAAGGATAATGAAAACACTAAAGTTGCTCACAAAAGTGAACTTGTATTAATTTTGATAAAGAGGCTAATGGCTACATACAAAAATGAATGGGATTTACATACTAGCCTTACTAGGGTTACAAGCATACATGAAAAGACAAAAAGAGTAATTTATAATTAGAATATATGAAATATACTAAAAAGAGTAAAAGAGACAAAGAATATTCGTTATGGAAAAAGTAAAGAATCCTTGTAGAATGTCATGACAAATTGTGTTGCATGGTGGCTAGCGACTTAAAGTATGACACAATTCGAACACAATGAAGAAAGGGTCTGTAATTAGAGCCGACCTGATCTAAGTCAGGTTGAAGCTCAATTAATTAGTCACTAAAGAATATTCTCCTTTGATTAAGGTCAAATTCTAGTCGGCTTAAACAATCATTTGACATTAGTATGCTCAGATGCTATCTATGTCATGGTACAACTACTCGGCTGGTTGGCTTGTATGCTTAGTAAGTTGTTATGTCAGTTTAACCACTCAGAAACTAAGTTAGCATTCATGTAAGCTTAGTATTCAAGCCAATAGTAAAGTGAAAAATAAAGGTTGTAATAGGAATCCTCGTCTTGGATAGGGCTTCGAGTTAGTATCCTCCATGTGAGTTCTTCGAGTCCTTTAGCTCGACTACGTATAATTGGTCCAAGAGCTTGATTCTTATCATCTGCCTAGGGGTCGTAAAGATTTTTTCTCAAATCTAAAGGGGTTTCTAACTCTTGCTCTATCCTAGCATCTACTAACTCTTCTGTTGTTTGGTTGGGAATCAGGTCAAATACATGAAGGTAAAGGAAACACCATAGTTCTTGGTAACTCAATCTGATAAGTGTTGCTGTTGATCTTCTTAGAAATCTTGAATGGACCATCAGCTCTTAGAAATAGCTTACTTTGTCTCAAGTGTAGAAACCATTCTCACCTAAGATGAATCCATCCCAAGTCTTCTAGTCTAAAAGAAATAGTTTAGTAGTCTCGACTACTAATCTCTTGTTGTCTTTAGTTGAACTTGGCAATCTTCCTTACCACTGACTGATGTAGTTCTTGTAATTTTTAGGCTTAGTCGACTCCAAATTGACTCTCATCACTAGCTATGATGGTCCCCATCAGATCTAGGGGAATAGTGGAATTGAGGCCGTAAATGACCTCGAATGGAGTCTTTCTAGTAGTGCTATGGACAATTTGATTATATGCAAACTCTATAACTAGTAGACACATATCTCAATCCTTTAAGTTCTTTTCCATAACAACTTTGAGTACATTACCTAGCGTCTTGTTCACCGCTTTAGTCTTACTATTAGCCTAAGGGTGGTTATTAGAGTTAAACATAAGTTTAGCTCCCAACCTTCTCCAAAGAGTCTTCTAAAAATAGCTCAAGAATTTTGCGTTTCGGTCTAAAACAATAATCTTTGGCACTCCATGCAATCTGACGACTTCTTACAAAAAGAAAACAACAATGTATAAAACATCGTTAGTTCGATGGCATGAGATGAAGTGCGCCATTTTGCTAAAGTGATCCACCACAACAAAGATTGAATCTTTCCCTCAAGATGTCTAAGGTAACCCTAAGACAAAATCCATGCTAAGGTCGGCCCAAGGCAAGATCAATATAGGTTAAGGCATATATTATCTACATAGATCTCTCTTTCCTTTAGCCCTCTTGTATGCTTCACAATTACCAACTACCTTATGGACATCCTTAGTTAAACCAAGCCAGTAAAAGTTCTCTTTCAACTGATTAGCTATCTTGGTCTCTCTAAAATGACTAGATAATCTATCATTGTAAGCTTTCTTAACCAAAAACTCACACATGGAACTTTTTGGTATATACAACCCTCAATCCATAAATAAATAACCATCCTTAAGGTAATATTCTCTAACAACAACTCTTTCTCTACACTGCTAAAAAAATAGGACCAAAATGGGGGTCACGAGAATACTGCTTAATGATAAGTGAAAATCCTAGTAATTTCATCTATAAAGTGTTTGACAAGGTTTGCAACGTAATAGAGCATCACCAACCAAATTAGTGCTTCCTTTCTTATGTTAGATCACATATGAAAAACCTTCCATAAATTCTAGCCACTTAGCTTATCTCTTAAAAAGTTTGTTCTGACTCCCAAGATGCTTTAATGACTTATGGTCAATGTAAATTACAAACTCCTGTAATAATAAATAGTGTTAGTAGACAGTGAAAGCTTAAAAAAGAGACTACAACTCTTTTTTGTACACATAATAGTTCAATGCAACACCACTAAGCTTCTCACTATGGGCAATAGATTGTCATTCTTGCATCAGGATGGTACGAATTCCAATGCCTAACCCATCACATTTTAGTCAAATGGTTTGCCAAAATTTGGTAATGATAGGATGGGGGCAAAGGTAAGCTTCTTCTTAACCTTCCTGAAGCTCTATTCAGCTCATTCATTCCATCTGAACCCATCACTATTTTTTGTCAACTTAGTTAAGGGGCCTGCAATGGTACTAAGTTCTTAATGAATTGCCTGTAGAAAGAAGTAAGGCCATGAAAACTTCGAACTTTAGTGATATTCTTAAGCATTAGTCACTCCAATATAGCTTAGGCCTTTTCCTCTACATACCCAAGAAATACTACTTCACTTTGACAAACACATACACTTCTTTAGGTTCTTATATAACTTCTCGACTCATAAGATATCAAAAACAGCTTGGAGATATTGAACATGGTTATTCAAGTCGGTACTATATACCGATATGTCATTAAAATACACAATCACACATCGTTCTATCAAAGGGTGCATCAAATGGTTTATTAGTCACATAAATGAGCTTGGCACATTTATAAGTCTAAAAGGCATGTCTAAACGGCATAACCAACCATTCATAAAGACCATGCCTCATCTTGAAAGTAGTCTTCCATTTATCACCTAGTCTCATGCAAATTTGGTGATAGCCAATTCGCAAATCAATCTTCAAAAAAATATCTTGGCACCATGAAGCACATCTAACATATCATCAAGCCTTTATGTTGGATTCTATAATTGATAATGATACAATTAACTATTTGACTGTCAATGCACATATGCCATGAACCATTATTCTTTGGGATAACCTAAGCTAGTACATCACAAGGACTCATGCTCTCCTTTACATAGCCTTGTTCTATTAACTCATCTACTTGTCTCTTCAACTCGGTAACCTGCTTAAAGTTTATTTTGTAGGCAGGTCGATTCGACAAGGTAGCACTTTTGTAGATCAATACAGTGTTTTATGCCTTAGACTAGCATAGTCCTTTAAGTAACTCTTCAGGGAATAGGTTGGAAAACTCATTAATCAACCTTCAGACCTCATCAAGTACTCCTTCTAGTTCTCTTAATTCTACTAATCTTTTTAATCAATAGAAACATAGGCTCATTGACTTTCTCAACAAGTTAGAGCTCTCTTAGGCTCATCACTAGGGCTTTCTTCTTACTAACTCGCTTAAGATGATTATGAGTCTCATTCACTTAGGTCGATGTCATAGGTTGCAACACAGTCTTCTTCTTCTCCTTAACAAAGGTATAGGTGTTCTTATACTTGTCGTAAGTAACATGTCGGTAAAACAACTAAAGTCTTCCTAGTAACAAATGTAAAGCTCCCATAGAGACAATATCACATACCACTTCATCCCTATATACATTCCCAACACAAAAAGGCATAGATACTTATTCAATCACATATAGAGCACTCTTATCATGAAGCTAATGCAGCTTTAAAGGTCAAAGGTGCTTAATGATCAACAGACCTAACCTCTGCACAAAAGATTGTGCAACAACATAATAATGGTGCACAATTGTCCCTTAATCGTATACGTCTTCCTCGAAGTTCGGTAGGGAACTTAGTATTCATCTCACTACTAAGGTTATCACTTCTCCCTGGTTGGCATAGACACAAGTTTTCTCTTCCTCCTTGGTCTCAACTTTCCCAACATTCTTCTCCTCCTTGAGTTCGCTCTTATTGGTGCTATCTACTACATCTCCTCAGAGCACCATAGTATGTCGGTTTGAACACTCAATAGCCTTGTATCTAAAAATTAGGCATTTGAAGCACTCCAGCTCACTTATCTTCCATTCTAAGGTTTGTACTCTCATATGTACTTAGGGTCAGCCTTTCCTCAGTTTGGCTTAGTTAGCCCACTCGACTATCATCAAGTCAGTCATATCTTTCCTCTACTCATGAGGGTCTCCTCAACTCGGCTTGAATAGGTTGGTACGAAATAAGGGCTCGGGAAAATGTTAGCCCAAGCTAGTTTGGAGCATTTCTCTTCTACTTTTCAACCCTTTACACTACTTTAATGGCCTCTTCAAATGTATAGAAGCATTGTATTTCCACAATGTTGAAAACCTCATATTTAGGTACAAAAATGAATCTCAACATTGTACCAGCTTTAGGATCATCCACGTCGGCTCAAATCATTAGCATCTAAAATTTTTTCACATAATCATCAACAAATTAGCCTCTTTAGTAAAATTTTTTATAGCTTAGCAAAGGTATCCTGTAAGCAAGTATCGAGTATAAATCTTCCTCTCAGCAATCTCTTCATCTCTTGCCAAGTCCTAAAACTTTGTCTTCCATCACTCACTTTAGCTGCATTTAGATTTTTCTACCGTATGGTGGTAAACCCAGTAAATTACTGTCAGACTTTGACAACATTGGTATACCTATAACAATCAAACACTTTCTCAACCTTCTCTTACCACTCTAAATATTCATAGGCATCTCCACTTCCATTGAAGGGTGAGATTTGGACCTTAACATTATCTATCCTCGAGGAGCTTGGTGCCCTCACTCTTGTGCTTGATAGTACCCAACCTCTTCTTCTTCCTCTCCTTCAGTTTCCATAACTTCCTCATCTATCTCCTCCAACTCCAATCGTCATTGAGCGACTTGGTCTACAACTCCTCCTACTCAATGGGGTTAAACTAGGTGATTGGTTTGGCCACCTTAGCCATAGCGTCTCTCTAAAACATTCTTAAGTGGGTTATGATGCAACATATCCTAAGGTTGTTGGTTTTTAACTTGCATCATAGTGACTAGACTCTCAACAAGATTAGTGAGTCTATCGAGTTTATTATCAACTGACCCAGGAGTATTACTACCATTATGACCATGACCAGCTTGAGCTCCGCTACATAAGTCACCAATAATGCCTTAGAGACTTAAATCCAACATATTTTGATATTTTTCCAACAAATTGACAACATATGACATGATAAACACTTCTAGTTACTACTCAAAATTTATACTAACATACTCTAAACAACTTCAACACCCATACTCACTCAAATACAAAGAAAGGCACTTGTTTTGTTTTGTAATGAGAAATAGAGTAACAAAAAAACTACACTTACCAATCTATGAACCTTCACTATACAACTCATAACTTCAAAACTTACTTCATGTGGATACACTATAGTAACTATGGAAGGAACACAACAACTACTAACAGCAAACACGAACTAAAACTTCATTGTAACTTCATACTCCCTCTCGGAAGTGTGCTTTGATACCGGCAAAGCTGATGCATTTCCAGGGTCTGATATACGAAGAAGCACTACAATGAAGAGAACTAAAAGAAAATAAGAGAAGACTTAGTGAAGTCCAAGTAACTACCAATTAGATATGAATCACCAATCAATCCCACTCGACCTACAATCCATTGAATATGAGTCACCGATCCAAACTATGGGGTTACTTACTATTCCTTCTACTCCTTACTAAAGGGAATAGATAAGAGTTAAAAAGATAATGAGAACGCTAAGGTTTCTCACAAAAGGGAACTTGTATTAATTTTGATAATGAAGTTAATGGCTATATGCAAAAATGAATGGGGTTTATAGACTAGCCCCACTATGGTTATAAGCATATATGATGGAATACATGAAATATAATAAAAAAGGTAAAAGCGACAAAGAATATGCAGTATAGAAAAAGTAAAGAATCTTTTGAAATGTTGTGCTAGAATGTGTCGCATGGTGGCCAGTAGCTTAGAGTATGACACAATTCAAACATAGTAAAGAAAGGTTCTATAATCAGAGGCAACTTAATATAAGTCAGGTCAGAGCTCAATCAATCATTCACTAAAGAATATTTACCTTACTCTAAGGTCAGATTCTGGTCGGCTCTAGAGCTCAGTTTAGATGGTCATTTGAGGCAGGTATGTTCGGATGTTGTCTGGGTCATGATGCGGCTACTTAGCTAGTTGGCTTATATACTTAGTAGATCGGCACATCTATTTAGCTACTTGAAAACTAAGTTAGCATTTATGTGAGCTTAGTGTTCAGGTCGGCAATAAAGTGAAAAATAGAGACTGGAACAGGAATTCATGTCTTGGATAGAGCTTCAAGTTAGTATCCTCTGTGTGAGTCCTTAGAGTCCTCTAGCTTGGCTGCGCATGATTGATCCGAGAGGTTAATTTCTATCATTTTCCTAAGGTTGGAAAGATTTGTCCTCAAATCCAAAGAGGTTTTTGGCTCTTGCTCTATCATGGCATCTGTTGGCTCTTCTTCTTTTAGTCTATAAGGAATCAAGTTTGATGCATTGAAGGTGGAGGAAACACCATAGCTCTCAAGTAACTCAATCTAGTAGGCGTTATGATTGATCTTCTTTAGAATCTTGAATGGACCGTCAGCTCTTGGAGATATTTGTCTCAGGAATGGAAATCACTATTAGTTGAGGTAAATCCATACCAGGTCTCCTAGTTTAAAAGAAATAGTTTAGTAGCCTCGACTACTAATTTCTTGTTGTCTCTTATTGAACTTAGTGATCTTCCTTGCCATTGACTGATGTAGTTCTTGTAGTTCTTAGGCTCAATCAACTCTAGATTAACTCTAATCAATAGTTGCAAGGATCCACATAAGATCTAGGGGAATAGTGGGATCAAGGCCATAGATGGCCTCTAATGGAGTCTTTCCAGTAACATTGTAGACAATTCGGTTATATGTGAACTCTACAAGTGGTAGACACATAGCTCAATCTTTTAAGTTCTATCCTATGACAACTCTAAGTAAATTACCTAATATTTTGTTCACCACTTCATTCTGGCCATCAATTTAAGGGTAGCTACTAAAGCTAAACATAAGTTTAGTTCGCAGTCTTCTTCAAAGAGTCTTCCAATTAAGTATACACCTCTTTCATTATGAACTTTAAAACTTATTGTTACAAAGTAATGCCATTCGAGTTAAAGAATGCTAGTGCCACATATCAAAGATTGGTTATAAAGATGTTCAAATCTTAGGTACATAGGGACATTGAGGTTTATGTAGATGACATGATAGTTAAGAGCAAGATGAATGACAACCACCTCGTTGACCTTTAAGAGACCTTTGACATACTAAAGAAATATAATATGAAATTGCATTTGGCATGTCCTCAGGAAAGTTCTTAGGTTTTATGGTGACACAGCATGGGATTGAAGCCAATCCTAAGAAGATTCAGGTTATACTTGACATGGAGTTACCAAAATCTATTAATGAGGTCGAAAGGCTAACCAGTTATGTGGCAACATCAATAAGTTTGTCTCTAAAAGTGCTAAAAAATGTGGAAAGTTCTTTTGAGTTTTGAGAAATCATTTGAATTTTAATGGATTGAGGATTTGAGAAGGCTTTTAAGGCCTTAAAAGATTTTTTTTATGAAACTACCAATCTTATCAAAGGCTATTAAAGAAGAGACTCTCTACTTATATTTGTCTATAAGTGATCAAGTACTCTTTTCTGTGCTAGTATGGGCAAAAGGATGGATGCATAGGTTGGTTTATTATGTAAGTCGTGTTTTGCAAAGGCTAGAGTTGAGATATACAAAGTTAGAGAAGTTTGTTTAGGCCATCTTTGTGGTCACAAAGAAGCTCTAACCATATTTTAAAGCTCACCAAGTTGTAGTTTTAACCAATCAACCGTTGAAGCAAGCTTTACATAAGCTTAATGCTTCAGTCCGTATGGTGAAATATGCCTTAAAACTTAGTGCTTTAGGGATACAATGCTAACTTAGAGAGGTGCATAAAGCTCAAATCTTAGTAGATTTTACAGGGACTGAAAGTTCTATCCTAGACAGATAACAGCAAACCTGGAAACTGTATGTCGACGATTCATCAACCAATGAAGGAAGTGGAGCAGGTTTAATCTTGATAGGTTTGATGGCTCGGATCTCCTATGCTTTGAAATTTGGATTCCTAGCCAACAATAATGAATTGAAATATGAGGCATTATTAGCTGGGATGAAGCTGGCTAAAGAGGTCGTAACATAGCATTTAAATGTGTTTTCTGACTCCCAACTGGTGGTTAATTACGTTGCAAGAAGTGGCATGGCCAAAGGTGACAATATGGTTAATTACCTACAATTGGTAAAGAAGATCAGTTCAGATTTTGAGACCTACCAATTGATGAAGATTCCAAGGGTAGAGAACTATGCAACAAGCAAACTATCCACGTTAGCCTTTATAGGCTTACCGAACTAAGAAGAAAGGGTCATCATTGAGGAAAGGCAACTAGTAAAATGTTTGGAAGTTCAACAGAAGGATCCAAAGTACTGCTGGTTAGATCTATTTTGGAATATCTAAAGGATGGAACTTTGCCTTGAGATACTAAGGAGACTCGATGACTTGTTTACAAACTAGCAAATTTTACGATAATTGATGGAAATCTATATAAAAGAGATGAGCATGCCATACCTAAAATGCTTATGACCATCAGAAGCAGAGCAAGTTCTTTCCAATCTACACTTTAGGGTATGCAATAACTACATTAAAGCTGTGACTTTGTATGTTACAGTAAGGTATTGGTAGCCCATAATGAGGAGGGATGTACTCTACCTAGCTCAAACATGCAATCAATGTCAAGGGAATGCTCCGTTGAGCGAGCCTTAAGCTCATACCTAATTCCTCTCACCAATCCTTAGACTTTTGCCTAATGGTGAACGAATATACTTGGTCTGTTCTCAAAGACAACCAAGCAGAGGCAATACATCATTGTAGCAGTGGATTACTGTATTAAATGGGTTACAGCTAAGGTTATAGCAAGCATGACATAATCAAGCATAGAGGCTTTTATAGCCAATAACATTTTAAACAGGTTTCGGATACCCTACAATATCATAATGGATAATGGGCTATAGTTCAATAATGACAAATTCAAATAATTCTATGAAGCTTGACATATTAGGCTATATTACACATTTGTTGTACACCCTGGAGCAATTGTTAAGTTGGGGAAGTGAATAAGGTGATTTTGCAAAGTTTGAAGAAAAGGGTAGACCAAGCTACGAACAAATGAGTAGATGAGCTACCTAATATTTTATGGGGGGTATAAGACTACTCAGAGGACCTCAACAGATCATGCCCCATATCAATTGGCTTTTAGGTTAGAGGATCTATTGCCAATTGAACTTTAAGTAAAGAGAGTGCGAGGGTTTAGACATACAACCTCGAATATAATGATATAGCCTCTAACCTAATTTGGATACAATTCATGAGATACGTAAATTAGTCAAGGCTTATCTCATTACTTATTAGCAACAATTAGCTCCATACTATGATAAGTAGCTTAGGCACAAATGCTTCTTACCTGGTGATTTGGTCTATAGGAAACTTGATGCATTAAGAGTAAGAGAATGCCAAGAAAAACTGACACCTACTTAGGAGGATCCCATCAAAGTAAAGGAGGTAGTAGGGAACGAACATGTCTACAGGCTGGAAAGGCTTGATGGGCAACCGATCCCTGGGGCATAGAATGCTAACAACCTTAGATCATACTTTAAGTAATGGACAATTGGAGGAGAGAAGAAGATATGTTTATTTTGTTGTTTGCATGTTTTCTTTTTATCCTGTTTCAATGATGATGCTTTTATGAATTATGATGTGATTATAAGTGGACTTGTTCCATAGACTTGCTAGAAAGCTTGGTTGTTTCTGATTATCAAGTTTTATTTATCTCTGTATATATGTAATGAGTCTTGAAAGATCGAAGCCAATGGAACAATCTAAATCATTTCCAATATTTTACTTAATGAAGTGTTTGTTTATTATCTTACATTGTCCTACTTCACACTTTGCTTTGTCTTACTATAACACTTATTGCAGGAACATAAATTGAATGATAAATGAAGCTATGATCTTTACCTGACCTCTCTAATAAGAAAGAGCCTAGAAAGTCTCTAAGCCTTATTAAAAGGCAATGAGCAAACTATAAAGTGCTAAGTCCATAAGTCTTAAATTCGATGAACAATGGGAAAAGGATATTAGTAGATCTTTAAGTCCTAAGAAAGAATGATGAGATGTAAAAGCCTTAAGCTCTTGTAAGAGTGATAAGCGGTAACAAAGGATGACAAGCTATTATGTATTCCTAAGTCTCTAGCTAACAATGGGAATAACACTCTAAGTCTAATAAATAGGTAACCAGCTATTCTAAACTTAATCACTCTAAGAATAGTCAATAGATGACAAGATATTTAAAAGCCCTAAGCTATTAACTAGCGATGGGCATACAATTTTAAACTTGTCAAGATGAGCAATCAGCTAATGAAAAGCCTTAAAGCACAAATTAGATAAGTAATTTGCAAGGCTTTTAATCAATTGCATAAAGATCCCATTAAGGACTCTCGAGCTATTAGAGCATAAGTAATAAACCAAGCCAACAGATGAGCACCATAAAGTTCATGAGTACAATTGAAATTTAATAGAATAAGCCAATAAGTTTCCATGTGAATATTAGATAGTACAAGAATAACCTTAATGATTGAAAGAAAATGACAAAAAGTGTCTTCCAAAAGGATAGTTACATGGCCTTAAGGTCAACATACCGACCTAAAAACTTATCTTAGATAACAACGAAACAAAGAAAGAAAAAATCATTTCTCTAGAACTTAAGCAGTAGTGGTATCTTGGACGTTAGGGCCCTAAGTTAATCAAGTTGAGGTTCAACAAAGGGAGTAGGAGCAGTTACTTCAAGGACCTCGAAAGCATTACTATCTTCCTATATGTTGGTGGAGTCAGCTATAAGGGTACCCACATCTTCACTTAGCTATTCCTCCGTTTCAACCCCATCAACATTGGCCTTATCAACAGAAGTTTCATTCTCCTAACCTTGTTTAGCAATATTTAAATAGCTTAAATCATAATTAGGATGGTGAATGAGGATTCCCCCCTAAGCTAAGTCTATTCCATCCAACACTTTTTGGTGCATCAGGCTCTTATACTCCTCAATCTCTTGGATATCTTGATATGCCTTATCATAAGCCCTTTGATATGTGAAGCTCTACTTCTTCTCAACCTCAACCATTGTTATTTTTATCTCCTCTAGGAGCTTTGGTTTCTCTCTTTACCTTTTCTTTCCAAGTCTTAAACTCTTCCTTCACCTATACTTTTTCCTCCTTTAGCTTAGCTTTTTCTATGCCTTATTTTTCTTAGAGATTCTTCTTCGCAACCTCTATCGTAGCCACTTGATTATTAGCTTCCTCAGTGATCTAGAAGAAAAAGGAAAAAAAGAAAGAGAGCTGTTAGTTTAACTAAATTAAAAGAAGACTACATGTAGGTAGGAGAAGAGAACTTATGGTATTCTTCTCCTCATCAAGGGCCTCTACTATCATCAAGCATTAGGAGTTTGGAGAAATTAAAACAAAGTTAGAGTTAAACGATAGTTTTGCTAAGGTTGAGAACCGACTTACATCATAACAATTAGAGGTAGTGAGATGTGGTAAGCTATCAAATTTGAAGTTTTAACAAATCTTGACCATGTTTGTTAAGTGTTGAACATCATTAGGCAAATGACTGCCTTTGATCAATTATAGCATTATTTGACCATTCCTTAAGGCATAGTCAGTAATGCTGACATTTTAACAAGGGAAGAATTGTAAAACCTTAGTGTTCTGCTTCTAAGGAGGAGTAATTGAGCTCGAAATCTTAAAGGTTCTCTCTTTACCCTCATTAATATTTTCAAAGTTTTCCCCTAACTTATCACTCCTAGGAGTTTTTCCCTTCTTGGGGTCTCTCTCTAGGGGTAGGCACTATGCATATTAAGTTACTTCTTTGATTCAATGACCTTAGCAACCTTCCTTTTTGTGACAACCTTATCCTGCTGGGTAGCCATAGTCCCCTTACCTTGTTGGCTCTCCTTTTCCTTGGTGGCTTGGCAGGTAGTAAACTTTGCTACTAGCTTCACTGGAGTGTTTGGTGGTACTTTAGTCAGTGGCTTAGCTAGAACTTATCTAATAGATGTCTTTATAGGATCCTCTTCCCCCTTTGACACATTGGCCTTTAGCTTGACAAATAAATCCTTCAAGCTGTAGTCTTTGAGCAACATGTCTACAATGAAACATTCAAGGAATTAGATTAAAGAAATAATATAACAAAAGTTAAAGAACTTACAAACGCTATGTCGAACACGGGCAAGGAAAGTCACTTAGATTTCAAAGTAGACATGGAGGTCCCCCCCTCCCCCTCTTACAAGCCCTTCTCAATACAACAAGATTACAAAAGCCTATATCTTGATCAACAAAAATGCCTACATTTGTAGCCTTAATATTCCCATCAAAAGTACTACTAACACCTTCATCTACCCAAACGCCATTAGAATACTTAGAAACTATGACGTCTACATTCTAAAGGAATCATATGTGATTATAGACCTCCATAATCATGTCATGAGCCTTCTAGTCATTGAAAACTAGGTGCTTGATATATGATAATTTGATCGACTAACTATAAACAATGGGAAAATCTAGCTGAGAGGCAAACCTGGCTATAACCCATTTTTGTTTCCAATTACAAATTGAGGACTCTAAACCTACTAAAAACTTTCTATAAGGTTAGGTACGTAAAACTAACCTTCTTTCTTTTTTAATGTGAAAAAGTACCTAAATAAAGTCACTTTGGCCCTAACCTCCAGATCCTAATAGATACATTCAAAGGCTACTAATAGCCTATAAGAGTTTAAGGTAAGCATAGAAGGGTACATGCAATGTAAAGTAAAATAAGATCTTTCAAAGATAGAAAAAGGTAACCTCAAAATGGCTTTAAAGTACTTTTCAAAGAGAACAAACTCTTGGTCTTTGAGCACAGTCGTTCATTCATATGGTTGGGGACTCTCAATCGTCCAAGCTTAGGGGCCACCATGAAAGTTAAGCCTTAAGGCGTTGAATTCTTGCTCTGTCACTATACTCGCAATACCTTTTAGGCTCATGTCATATTCGATCCTCACATAAAGAGGCAGAGCTTAAGAATTACCTTCATTTTCTGAAGGGTAGTCATCAAATGGAAGTTTCCTAACCTTCCATGATCTAAGAACACAGACGCAGTTAGCCTTAATAAGTCCTAAGTGCAATCAGCAACATCAAGGCCTGTCGTGATAAAAGGCTCCTCATGAGGAAGGGAATCACTTACTCGATGTGTGGTAGACAATTCTTGGCTCCATTGCTGTACACAAGTTAAGTCATCAAATTCAATTGTCAACATTATGTACCTTAGCAAATGCAATTAACGAGAATGGAGAACAACAGAGGAATGTGCAGTATGTGGACCAAGAAAAAGGAAAACTAGAAGAAAAGTTTGTACAAATGATATGGAAATTTTCAATAAAATAAGAAAGAAAACATAAAAATTTGGAGATAAAAGATATGTTCAATTATGAGTTTTTAGGGATTCATACCAGTTGTGATTAACATTTGATGTGGTCCATCCAATCAGGCATGCATTGTTCAAATTGAATGGTCCCTGTAAAGTAGCATTTCTCAAAGGGCATGAATGGGTTCTAACCCAACTATGCAAATCCTGATGGTGGGACGTAAAGCGTCATATCTAGCAAATGAAAAGCTTCCCCAACAAGCTAAGTAAAAAATGAGTCAATATTCAAGCATAACATATGACCATTATAGTTAAGGTCGGAACATGAAGCCCATAGTTCGAATTTAAGTGCTAAAACAATCTCCTAAAGCTACCCTTACTATAAAGGGAATACCATCAAAACTTCTAATTAACAAATGTTAGTATTCCCTATGATGTATCCATCAAGAAGAGTTGAGGGGAAAATGTTGATAGTGGTTTTTCCTCATGGTCAAGACCAACCTAACTAGAATGGTATCTGATTTACTGCATGACCATATCCTTCTACTTCACTATTCTTAACATCTTTTAATTCTCGCTGAGTAAATGGACCAGCTCAGTAAGATCAATATGCTAAATGCCTCTATACTATTGAATTTTGATCCAGTCAGCTGTAGAAGATTTGAATTCCAACACCAAGCATAAACAATTAGGTTCTTTATCTATATAACCACTCACCATCCACCATGACGTCAGTTACATCCCCCAAAATTGAGAAGTGGTCCTAAGTTCAAATTGAACACACGTGCCAAGTTTTGGAGGCAACAATTATCAAATTCAAATTGACCTATAGTTATAAAAGGAGATCGAAGCACAAACAGTAGGTTCTTCTAGACATCCTATGCTTTCTTCAAATTCTTATTTTACTTTGTTATCACTCTCATAACTTAAGCATTGGAGTGGCTACACCAAAGTCAATCCGATACCCCTATAGCTTCACTTTCTTTTCTTCTTGTGGACAGGACTTGAGTGAAGTATCCTACTTATTCCTCACTCCAATTTCAAGGGTCAACAATAAACACCCCTTTACAATTTGCCACTTTAGGACTTATCACATTTGTCTTAGGATACCACCCTCTCCTCCTTTAGATCACCCTATAAATACTACTTATCTTGAAATGTCAAAAGGGGAAACACAAAAGGCAAAAAACTAAAACAAAAGTTAAAAAATTTTAAAGAGAAAAATAAAAAAACCTTTACCATTTCCTTAAGTTGTGAATAATTATCTCTATTTAATGAATCAATAGTTAGAAACTTATAAGATTAAAACACCACCATGTATTCATCATTATTAATACCTTTGTTTCCTCTTCTTAGTGGTCACCTTGTTAGCATCTTTAGTTGTCATTTCTTCCCTCTAGTAAGCAAATTAATTATATCTATCTTTTGAATTATGAACGAATCTTTGAAAATTAAAGTTAAAAAAAAAAATCTTAAAATGGGAGCCTTTATATTATCCTTAGGTTATAAATAATACTTCCTCTTTATGGTTAAAGAGTTGTAAACATGCAATTGCAAATTTACACTTATTTGTAATTTATCCTATAAATATTTGTAATCCTTAAATAAAACCCATTTATACTATGTTTTTCCTTTTAATCCATCACATTATAAATTTACAAGTAACCTTTTGTCACTCTTACAATAAATTCAATCTTTTCCATTAGTTAAGTAATTGTTTATTTTCCTATAAAAATAACTAAAAAATAAGAAAAAAACTACAAGAAAAAAGTAATTAGAAAACCAAGAAATAAAAAAAAAAACACCTTAATCTCCTTTAATTAGGGTCACCGAGTTTTAAAATTTATAAATCTGTATTTTATCATTAACTCGATTCAACGAGTAAGTATACTTATCATTTTATAGCATTGATGGATATAGGGTCGCCTTCACTAGTAACTGATACAAGCACTAATATTAGTTAATTTTCTTATGATCTAACAACCAAAATTATCAAGTGATTAATGATTAAAATATCTAATTTACTAACTAACTACAATAATCCACCAACAACTTTTATCCAACACAATGACATATAGAAACGATTAACAATATAACACTTAACCTGTAGACTTGCTTTATCACCCAACATGATACTACCAATACAATTTTGTCCTAATGTTTGTTATCTATAGGGAATTACTAGTTTGTTATCATTCTTCTCATAAATACTCGCTCCTAATTCTAATTGTGTCTATTAGAATCTCTTATGAATTAACAGCTAACTAGGATTGCATTGACATCATAATCATTTATCAATTCCCCATGTAGTAACTATCCTAATAATATCTCTATTATTAGGAGTAAGTTATTCTAATAAATTAAATCTATTCGATAGAAATGCCTCTCGACATATTCTATCGAAATCCGTTCGAAGTCAATGTCGTACACTACACCATACTTAATTCATTAAGTTTAATTTATCAAAATTAACAAATATTAGGAACCCACTAATCTACACACATGATCATACTAAGTGAATGTAGCAAGTTTTAAACTATTACTTATAATAATAAAATAGTAATATAAACTAATAGAAATAATAACTCACAAGAAATAACATAAAGAATTAGTAAAGAGTAAAAACCCCTTTTTGATTTCATTGTAGAAGTCTCACAAATATATAAACAATGAAGTCCCATTGACTCTCTTAAGTAGTTCCAGAAAAGTACACGATATAATACAAATGATTGTACAAAAAATTGAAAGCACAAATGGGTACAAAGATGAATAGAAATGTTGTCATTCCTACTCTCTAACTAAGGTCTAAATTGTCTTGTAATGTAATATATGATGATGTTTAATGAAGTGATATGATATATGATATTTCTTGTCAAAAAATTATAGTGTATTTATATTCTTCTTGTCAAAAGGTTCAAAATACTCCACTCAATACAACCCTTAGTGTTTAGACCCATTCCGTGCACTGGTTCGTATGAAACAATTTAAAAAGAATCATTGTGTCCACTCTTATCACGCTTGTGACTTGGGACATTATCGTCTCAAAAAAGAATATTCTTCAGCAATCACGGTTGTGATATTAGACGTGAACTTCTCCTCTGAATTATTTATCTCCTCACGCCTATGATCGAGGGAGTGATCACTCTCCTGATATACAATCATGGGCGTGATAGATAGGAGGATCACAATACTTCCCTTGATCACGCCCATGATAGAGGGCCTGACATGCACTGGGCACTCAATTCTTCCTTTATCACACCCATGATTGAATGTATGTTGGTTTTCCTTTAAAGATTTCCATTCCTCAAGGCCACGATTGATGTAAATCATATTATTTTTGTGTAAACTCCATATCCTTGCTCTTGAATAATCTGAAATTGATATATTGAATAGTTAGGTACCAAGAACTTGACAAATGAACACAATTATGATCAATTTTCACCTAAATATGCCTAAAAAGTGTATAGTGATTTATACTTATTAAGCCTTTATCCTTTTCCTAAGCTATGAATCCTGTTCACTTAGGTTATTATCTTTCTCACTACCTTTGTAGCTTTACCCACATATAGGTTGTCTAATAAATTGATAGTCATGTAAATAGTGTTTATCTTTATTGCTCCATCACTTTTTATAAAATTACTCTCTCTTCAATAAAATCTAACAATTTTGTAGGTACAATTTCTTTTTCATTAGATCTTCCTATAAATAAATTTTCTATAACATAAAGTGTGCTATAAATACTGCAATAAAAAATCAAAAACAAAAAAATAAAAATAATACTTATTTACCATTTATCATTTCTTTAGGGTATAATCATCTCCCTTCAATTTATCAATTGCAATTGTTCCCTTAAACACTAACACCTTTCACTTTAGCCTTCATTGTGTCAAGAATTATTAATAAGAAAAAAAAAAAAGAACCTCATCTAATCCACATCCCCTAGCACCCCACCCACCCCCCCCAACCAAACCCTACACAAAAAAAAAGAAAAAAATTGATTCCTTCTTTAAATTTTTCTCTAAGTTGTCAATAATTGTCACTTTAATCCTACTAATTTAATTATCATGTCACCTATTAAGTTTGTCAATTTCTTTAGGATTTATAATTTGCAAATAGTCATCGCTTTTTGCTAGAGTTTTAACCAGCTTCTAGAGCACTATCTTTTTTTCATGAACATTTTAAGCTAGCCTATAGAGTGCTTTCCTTTCTCTAATCATCCTTAAAAGTTTTAAGCTAGCCTGTAAGGTGCTTTCCTTTCTTCAATCATCTTTTAAGGTTTTTAGCTAGCTCCTATGAAGCGCTTTCCTTTCTTTGATAATCTTTTAGTGTTTTAGCTAGCTTATAGAGTCATGCCTTGTCTTATGTTTCCTTTAGGGTTTTAAGCCAACCCATAAGGCACTTTCCCTTCTTACATTTCCTTTGGGAAACTTTTCTTGCTTCAATCACCTTTTAGGGTCTTAGCTAGCTTATGAAGTGTTGTTCAATCTCATAAAATATCAAAAAAATAAGAAAGAAGGGTTTGCTAACAAGTAAGGGTTCTATAAAGGGCTTCTAGTGGTTACTTTTAAAGGGATTGGACTAACCTAAAGCTCATAGTCATTTGCTTTAAATCATGAATTTTGAAATATGCTACGTTCTAAGGTCAAAATACCCTAACTTATGAAACCACATGCCAATAGACCATCGAGATTTGATGTTGAAGGGCAAAAAGGGAAAGCCTATTGAAAAAAGCCTACCAAGAACAACTTTCAAGAATAATAGAGATAAATCCAATGCCCAAAATGAACTAAAGCTTGTCTCCATTATTATTTTTTCATTAGAGCATGAACAGAATGGGTTGAATCAACAGACCCTTAAAGAAAGCTGATCAAGTGTAAACTATCACATTCGCCTAGGGTAATTATGTAGCCAAGTTAACTCAATTGGGGAACATTTTCTAAGGAAAATAAGTCAAACTAAATAAGGACAGTCAAGTTTCCAAATGAATATGAGAGCATCCATGTCCATTAAGATAGAAGTATCTAGAATGATGAAGCTTTTTCAAAAACACAAAAGGCCAATCTAACACAAGATGAGCATTTGATGAGCCAACTCAACTAAACTGGTTTAAGGCAAATCGAATCAAGATAAGTAAATGTTAAGCCCAATGAAACGTCAAAGCAAAAGAGTAAACGTATCCCGTTAATTGAATAGTTTAGGATGAAAAGAGGTAAATTAAGTCCTAAACACTTACCCTAAATATACTTCAAAGTTAAGCGACATCAATGTAAGAAACTAAAACTCATACCTTAAAGGAAGTCTATCTTGAACTTGATACACAAGTTGAAATGACAATAGGTAATATTTTCATTACCTAAAACACATTTATCTATTATAAGCCTATTTGAGCCTTTTAAGGGATTATCTTTCAAAATTAAAACCTATCAAGAACAACTCTACAATGGGGTAATTAAGAGGTTTGGGTCATTAACAAGAGAAAAGGGTAAACTAATTTGTTGCCTTAGTTGCACCAATTCATGGATAATCATTACTATCGATAATTTGTTTCCTTTAAAAGGAGGAAGAGCCTCGATTCTATAAGTTTCATACATTTTGAGTTGTAAGTGCTTAAAGAATGGTAAGAAGTAATTATTGTCATTGAAAGCTCATAGGAAGAAGTCCAAAAGAAGTGAAAGGAAACAATGAGATAGAAGGGAAAAAGTGAGAAAAAGAGAGGAAAATTCCAATGATAGAATATCAAGAAAAAAGGTAAAAAGTTAAAAAAGGAATAAAAAAAAGGAGAGAAAAAAAAAAGAAGAAGAAAAAAAGAGAAAAGAAAAAGAAAGAGAAAAAATGATAGTAATCTGCATCCTTTAAGAAAAAGCAACACAAAAGAAACAAGCACCCAAATATGAAGTTAAAGCCCAAAATCTTAATGCGCCTTCTAAAGCCCAAAGAAACTCAAGCACATCAAGCATTAAGGTTGAAACTCAAAAGCAAGACTTACAGCTCAAAGCTCATCTCATTCTCAAACTATGGGCCTTCCTACAAAAACATCTTAAAAAGGCTCTTTCGATCATAGGAAATTGATTATCTTAAGTTAAAAAATTATTCATGAAACCAGGGTAAGCCTATTTTAGTTTCTCTTAAGGGTTCTTGGCTTGGAAACCCATGATGAATAAGTAATTCTTTTAAAATAAGCCCATTCATAAATCCTTTTTAAGCCATTAACCTCAAGCCTATATTATATTATAAGTCCAAAAAAGACCTAGTCGATTGATTAAGGAATATCACTTACAAGACAAACCATAATTTTTAGAATCTGAAGGCAAGAGTAAAATCCGAACCAAGAGAGTGAGAAAGCCTTCTTAAACTAGATAACTCAATGGATGAGATAACTTTTTCAATACAAGAAGATGTGAAGACTTGCAATCCAAATCTAACAATTATTATTTCCCCAAATAACATAAGTCATTAGCCCCATGATGAAGATTAAAGCCCATGACACTAAAAGCTCGAAAGGAATAGCATGCAAAAGAATCACACTAAAAGAGTTGAGTAGATTAGATGAGCTACGATAAATCCCCAAAATATTCAAAGATATGATAGAATCAAGAGAATTTCAAGCTACCCGAAAGGCTAATTTAGCCATCAATCACAACTTCCAAGCAATGTCTATAAACAAGCAAACGACTATCAAGCAAATTACTATCAAGCAATAGGATAAGCCCACTGTCTATTAGCAACCTCCAAATCTCATAAGGACCTCTTATGTGTTGGCAATTCAAAAAATAAATTGTTTTTTGCAATAATGGCCACAACCCTAATTTTCGCAGAAAAAAAAAATTGCAAAAGAAAGAAACAAAAGAGATGGATTTTTTTTTTTAAATAATATAGAGTTTAGAGACCCTTTTATTCTTACTTCTCTCAAACTCGAGTTTTCTATGTTTTCTCATAAGCCTAATCTAAGTAGCTACCTACCTTCAGAGAATGACCTCTTAAGTTGACTTATTGGCTAGGATTTCGCCTCGATGGCTAAGTCTATGTCAATATCCTCAAATCATGTCTTCTTTATTCTGAGATGTCTAGTTTTGTTTATTCCAGCTAATCCTCCATATTTCATCAAAACTCAATGAATGACCCCTCCATTCAAGACAATGATCAACCCATCCATGTAAGTTGGATCACAACTTCAAAAGTCTTCTCTTTCCAATAAACACCTAAGGTCATTTTTGTTCAGGGATTCACTCCCTAGCAACCACATCAAAGAATACCTTCCATTCAATTCCTCCCTTTGACTGGGTCAAGCAAGTTCAAGCATATTCTAAACATTCAAACTTTTTATAATCAACCTTTTTGAAAAATTCAAGATCGTATACTTCGTAGAGCGCTATCCTGTTCTAAAATTCCCATAGATTGCTTGCTTGGAGGAGCGCTATCTTATTTTCAAAAGTATTTGAATCATCCATTCAGTAGAGCGTTATCCTATCTTCAAACATTTCTAAACCACTTGCTCTATGGAGCACTATCCTATTTTAAAATATTCGAATCACCTACTTAATGGAGTGGTGTTTGCCTTTTGAAAAAATTTTGGATCGTTAGCCCATCAAGGCACTATTCTTCCTTTTAAAGATGTAATATTAGGGCATCATCCACCTCTTACAGTAGGATATCTCGTAAGAGCTCTAACCCGTGAAATTCCTTTTAGGAAAGGATACTTAAATAGCTTTAGTGCTATCGTCCCCTCTAAGAAAGAATATCTTGTCAAAGGGTCTCATTAAGATAAATCGCAATGAGCTCATTTCACCCCTTAAGCAACTATAATGTTGTCATTTCCTTAAAATAAGATATTTCAGTAAAAGATCTCGCTAAGATAGACCACAAGGAGTCTTTTTCTCACATAGCCTTAGTGGTACCATTCACTTTAGGAAAGAATATCTCATCAAAGGTCTAATCAAGATAGACCGTAAGGAGTTCTTTCTACCTCTATAGGACTTATGGCTTGCAAAAGGATTTTGTTCAAGTAGCTCATAAAGGAGCTTTTTCCACCTCTGTAGATTAATAACTTGTAAAAGGATTTCGATCTATAAGTAGCCCATTCCACCTCTCAAATGATACCATTAACAACCTTTGTTTTTCTTTTAAGATTCTCCTCGTCCCATAATGGCAAAAATGGACGGTTTTTATTTTTTTAATCTTTATGGTAAAGCTTTTATCAAACTTCACTATAAAAAGGGGTAATTATGGATACCCCATTTTTTCCTTTCTTAAGTCCATCTTTAGTTTAGAATCCCTTACATTTTGGAAAAGGTCAAAAATATGAAATAATAAAAAATATGAAAAATTGAAAAGAATGAAAAATACCAAAAAATTGAAAAATCAAGAAAATATTTAAAAAATTAAAAAATAATAAAAACTAAAAATAATAAAATTTAGGAAACTCAAATATAAAAAAATTAAAAATCATAAAAAAGGTCACATAGTGATTCATTTAGGTCAGTTCAAGGTAAAAATAATTTTATGAAGTCAAAAAAAGCTTTTGGAATTAAAATAAACATATTCAATTTGATTGCTTTAGGAGTTTAGGATAAAAATGAACATTTATCGAAAATCAAAATTTTCTGGCTTGATTTGGATTGCTTACTTCAAAACATTTTTTAAGGAAATCATGGCATGAAACCAAACCTCAATCGGATTTAAAATGAGTATTTTATTACTATTTGAAATTTTGAATGAAAACCGAAAATAGGCAGAAATTGAGTTCTAATTTGGTCAAATTGAAAAAATTTTAAAAACATTTTAAACATATATTTATTAGATACCATATTCAACTAAAGGAAGTAATGCATTTTTTCTTAAAAGTTGAGTATTTACTTGAGTATAACCATGGAGATTTAAAAAAAAGAAAAAGAAAAAGAATAATCCGATCGAAGAATAAGTAAGTGGAAGAAAAGAAAAGGAAAAAAAGAAAAAGAAAACATGATCAAAAAGGAGAAAATGAAAAAGTAAAGATAAAATAAAAAACAAGGACAACACATATTGCATGGTATCACGTGTATCGAAATTTTAGGTGCCACATGGTATGAACTTAGGTCACCACATGGCGCATACATGGCTGCTATGCAAGCACCACGTAGTCCACTCATGTAGCGAAAGGTTGACTAAGGTTAACTTTTATTTTCCTTTCCTACATCCCTAATTCTCGAAATGTCCATAAGCATGAAGTTTGAATTGGTTTCAAAATGGCAAGTGTTCCCAAATAATTTTTATCCCATTTCGATATGTTTTTACTGAAAACTAGGAAATGGAAAGATCATAAATTGTACAAGTTGGGTGTGTTCAAATTTTGAACCTTTATTGAAGGAAATTGGAGAAATAGAAAAGATAAAATTGGGTAACTAATGAACGTGAATATTTTGCACGTGAGTTTTATTTAGACAATTGAAGCATATTCTTATACAATGCCATAACATAATCAATCCATTAATGCAAAGACATCTTTTAGTGTCCATATGGATCATTATTTTCCTAAAATTTGTCCAAAAAATGCTCAATTTTGTCCGAAAGTGGCAAGATAAAGAAACACAAGATGAAGAAAGTAATAAGATATATAAGTCAAAACATAAAGTTTACGAGTTGATAAATTTGAGGTCAAGATACAGTAGTTAGTATTAAAGGTTCACCTTTTAACAATAGTTGATGATTGTGATGTGATGTGAGAATCAGAGTTGCACAACAAAAGCACGGTGTTAAGGTTGTATTTGAAAGTTCTAAATTATGAAAGTTTCAAGGATGAAACTTTTTATAGGTGAGGTAAGATGTAATAACTCAAGATCTCGAGCCAATATGATAACCCTATGATCTAAACCCCTTAATTTGGGGCGTTGGGTAACATTATTCGTTTTAGTTCAAACTTTATAGTAAGATTAGAATATTTGGAATACTTAGTTTTTATCTCATACATAAATTTATTTATTTTCCCTAATTTTCTATAATTTCAAGCTGAAATCGCTATTTTGGTAAAAATAGATAATAGCTAGTTTAATATCATTGATGGTCAATAATCAAAATACATTCTTTTGTAAGTCTAAAGGATTTTTTATAGACTTAACCAAGCTCATATATTATTTATTGTGTATTTTCCTGATAAAAACTTATATATTAGCTTAATATGTAATATAATAATTAGTACTAGCATGTAAAATGAAAACTTTTAGGTATATTAAAGACTACTAGTTTAAGTTTAGAGAGTGTGATTTTTAGGGTTTTTAGTTTAGAACTAAAGGTTATTCAATTCAATTACGAAGTTACAATAACATACAATCAAGTCAGTAGTAAGAAATGTATTTTTAGGCGTGTAACCATATTGATCAGTTTTGTTTCTTATGATACATTAATAGTACTTGAAATAATAATCATGATGATATAAAGTTTACTAAAATCAAATAAGGAATGAGTAAGATATGATTAAATAAAGTTTAAAATCACAATAGTGAAAGTTTATGAGCTCAAGTTCGACCCGTACTTGACTTAGAGACTGTGCTTATATTTTCCTAAATGTGATAAGTAAAAAAGGACCACATTACAAAATTTAGGACTTTACACTACTATAAAGGCTAGGTAAGTGGATCTAATCCATTTTTAGAGTAGATATATTGTTACTTATAACACTGTATGTTGTTTGATACCACGTTGATTTAATATAGTTATATCACAGGTAAATTGATATGTTACTATAAGCATACCGATGTAGTGAATTTGAATAATGATAACTATATCTTGGTAAACTATTATGCTACTATGTTGGTTGTTGATGTAACATTTATGAACGATTGTACTAACTAACTTAGAAAGTTGAGTAATTATTAACCCAATCTTCAGGGTGTTCACTTAAGTAAACCCTAAGTAAGATACTAGATTTCTGCTAAAGAGAGCTCAAAAATTAGAATCGGATAACTAGGTTGAATAAAACTTAAAGATTGATTATGTTTAATGGTCTACTTGAGTTATTATTACATATCATGACATAAAAAGGACCTACAATCAGAATTTTCAATATGAAGCTTTCAAGTGATCAAGAAAATTATGGCTTCATAAACTCAGTTTTTAGAAGCATATAGATTCTCATTACCTAAGCATCTTGACTATTTTGATAGTTTGATTTGGTAGACTACAATGTATAGTCAAATTTGGTAAAACAAAATTAGCAATCCTACTCCCAAGCAAATCCTTATTGCCTCTTTGATTTGATAGACTACAATGTGTAGTCCAATTTGGTAAAACAAAGTTGGAGGTCTTACTACCAAGCAACTCCTTATAATCTCTAGGTTCCTAAATGTTGTATGTAGATGCCCAAGTACACTAACTAACTGGATAGGTATATTGGAAGTACATAGGATATTTGTATCGATTCATGTTACATACATAAGCATAGCATACTACATTACTAGCAATAAATGCCTGGTTAGGCTAATCTATGTGTGACATTGAACCTACTAGTTATGACTGAAATATTACTTATATTGTATTATTTATTATCCACTTTCACCTAGCTTTAGTAGTTATTTTATCCCTAAGTTAGCGGCATCGTAATGGGCCTAACATTAAGGGGGATGTATACTAAGAGCTTTTATTGGAGTTAGCAACTTTTGGATGGAACCATACTAAGTCAAGAGTCCTACTATTTTGAAGATGACAAAAGAAAATCATTGCTTATGTTTTGATGTAAATATTAGGTTGTACATATAAGTCACAACCAAATATCTAAATGAACTCTTATGTAGCAACCCCATTATCATATAAATAAAGTTTTCTTTTGATGAATAAGCAAGTTAAGTTAGTTTTAACAGGTATTCCTATATGATGATGCATTCCGTGCTAAGTAGGGATGTGACATCTTTGAGTAAAGTTAATTGTAAAGTTTTTAAACATTATCCTTTAACATGCATTCTAAGTCCTTACTAGTGAAAAGTCTTCTCAATACCCTCTAATATAGCGTTCAGTCACTAAATAAAATAACATATAAACTTACTTAACATATATTCCGATATACCCTTTGACTTATCTTAAAATACCACATGACTTACGAAATTCCCCATATTCTCAACAACTTCAGCTTGGAAACAATAAGCATACTCTTATCTTATGTTTAAAAAATATTGTAAACTCATAAAAATATGGAGTTTAAGGTTTTGTTAATTACGTAAATAATCAAATTAAATTGTGAGATTTGAATTGAATACTTTTAGAGTCATAGTTAGGCTCCACGAGTTCTTACAAGTCGGATCATTAAGAAATAATTTGAAAATCCATTTATTTTCTTAGACTAAGAGATAGTCATATTCAACTAAAATAATTTTAATAAATACTAAATGCGTAGTTTATCAAAAAATCTTTTTATGTAAATTAAATATAACATATGATGAACTTTAAAAAAAAAATTAGTTCAAAATAACATCGTTTACTATTTATAAAATTAATAAAAAATTTATCATATAAGCCCATTTCTTAAGGAGCCCACATAAAAACTTTGAATTTCAAATATAGAGTTTAATTTTTAGATTTTACATGCATAATTATGTAGGAAAACAAAGTTTGATTTTAGACATCATTTGACCTTTTTAGTAAAATAAACAACTTATAGGCAAAAATTTACAATTTGCATTTCTCTAGCCACTAAAATTCCACTAACAACGGAGGTATATCAACTAGAACCACCACCATGTCAAATCTTGGACCCTTAATAGCCATTATGCTAGGTCTTCATCTAATAGGTGAACCTTAAGTGCTTGCCTTAATTTGAAATTTCCAATATTTTCCTTTTCTATTTTTCTAGACCTTTTCCCTAACTTCCTAATTGTATTTTTCTTGATTCCATGTTGCCAAAATGAGTGAGAATATACTCTGTGTATTTTTCTACCAAGCAAATTTGGTGAGGATTAAACATAGAATTGTTCAAGTGTCCCTCTTCAACATTTATCATTTCTCATGTTTTACTTAATGCCTATTCTCTATTAAGCAACTAGATCACTATTTGGATTTATTCTTCATCTATTGTGCTTATTATTGGATTTGTTAGATGTTAATTATTTTTATTATTTGATTGTATTATTAATTTGATATACATTGTACCTATATTTAAGGTTTTATGTTATTATATATGTGTATCGAGTATATAACATGTATACTAAATGATTATTTAGTTACTCCACATACCATTACATTCAAAACTTTTTTTTTTATGTCAAGTAATTTATTCCTAAGGCCTTTTTATATTATGAAACTTAAATTTGAGTTTTCAATAAATAACAACAATACCAATAAAATTACGTTTTATTAAATTAAATAATCTATATGCTTTATTTCAAGAACCAAACCTTACTAAGACTTTTCTTCTAACTTTTAGAACCTTATATTAAAGTTTGGCTAAATTTGGAGAACAATTTCTAGAAGCTCTAAATCTATCAATTCGAACATCTAAGGTCCTATTGCACATTGAAACTCATTACTTGTGTTATTCATAACAAATTTATCTCCTTACTTCCCAATCTAGACCTTGTAAGGTTTACATTTAATAAGAACAACCCAAAATTCTATGTCCAAAGTAGTTGGTTGAAGGCTAAGGTTTTACACCTAAGTCTCAAACCAGATAAGCATTCCCTAGTAGCTTTAGTGCTTGGCCGATTCTTTTAGTTTATCAAACCTATAACATCTTATTGATTCCTTCTTTTTACTAGTCTCTGATTGAGGATCTCTTTTGGTTATAACTTCAAAGTTTCTCTTGCAAGTAGATATATGGTAAAAGTAAGGGTAGTTCCATCATAGGGTTTAAGCTAAGAGATGTGGAAAGTAAGGTAGATGGAGGCACTGGGTGGTAGATCCAATTTGTAAGAAACTTCTCCTTTTTTTTCTTTAATCTTATATGGCTTAAGGTACTTCAAGATGAGTTTCTCTCCTTGTCTGTCCTTTAGACTCGTTCGTCTATAAGGTTAAAGTTTTAGCTAGACCATATCACAATTGGAAAAATTCTTTCACTGCTCTTTCTATTAGCTTCCTATTTCATTTGATTCTATGCCTTAGTTAGGTAAAAAATAAGGATATTGATCATTTCTTCTCTACCTTTCAACGTCATATCCATTAAGTGATTTCTTGAGTCTCTAACAATATAAGGCAAGTGTACAATGGGTAGGTAGTCGTAAAGGGCTTTAAAGGATATAGTTATTATGTTGGAGTTATAACAAGTATTATATCACCACATTGCTAAAGCTAAATAAATACTCTATTTCTTAGGTTTATCGCTTGTCATACACCTCAAATAAGTTACTACACACTTGTTAACCACTTCTGTTTTGGCCATCACTTTGCAGGCTCCCTAAAGCCTAAAAAATCTTTCTAAAAGTTGCTTAAAAATGTTAGATCTCTATAATTCATCATTCTTTCGAGTAAACCATGTAGCTTGAAAACATGGTCAATGTAAGCTACTATCACTTGCTAAGCAATAAATGAGTGTAAAAGTCCAATGAAGTAGCTATATTTACTAAGCTTGTCAACCACTACCATGATAACATCCTTCCCATTAGATTTAGGCAGGCCTTCTATAAAATCTAGGTTAACTTTTTTCCAACATTCTTTAGGGATTGGCAATGGTTATAGTAACCCTAAGAATGCTACATTTTCTCCCTTTATTTCTTTGATAAATCTCTCGCTCTCTAACATACTATTGCACTTCCTTTTCCATCTTGGGCCAATAAAACAATGAGCTTAGTTGCTTATAAGAAGCTTGCCACTCGATATGGCTTCCTAAAGGGTTGTCATGATAAATTGTGAGCAACTAGTTCTTTGATTTTAGTTGTAGCCCAACAACTATCCTTCCTCTCCTTCTTAGGACTTCATTTTCTAGCTCAAAGTGGCTACATTTTCACCTACTCTTCAACTGGTCCTTGATTTCTTTGTACTCCTTCAAAGTGGCTAAGTTGTTCTAAATCTTTCCAAACAGCTTCAAAGCCACTAGTTTAATGTGCAGGGAGTGTAATGTTATTGTTGGAACTCTAGATATAGCATAGGCAACAAAGTTCATTTTCCCACTCCTCAACTAAATTACATAATTAATCCTAAGTAACTTAGTCAACCATTTATGTTGACTGGAAGTCACCAATCATTACTTTAGCAATTACTTTAAGCTATGGCGATTCATCCTTACAACAAATTTTCTTCCCATTAAATAATGTCTTTACTTTTCTATAACATCAACTAAAGCTAAAAGTTCCTTTTCATATGTTGATAAGCCCAATTGTCTAAGAGGTAAAACTTCTCAAATAGGCAACCGGGTGGTTGCCTTGCATCACGACAACTCTTATCCATCACTATAGGCATCAATTTTAATGACAAAATTCTTAATATTGTTGGGTAGACTCAAAACAAGCGATTGAGTAAGGGCTTCCTTTAAATTCTCAAGCACAATTATGTCTTTTGGTCCTTACCTAAACTGTCCCTTCCTTAAGCGTTATGTAAGTTCCATAGCAATAACTCTATAGCTATGCATAAATCTACGATAATGCTCGGTTAACCCCAAAAACCCCTCAACTCCTTGAGAATACTTGGAGCCAACCATTTCATAATTGCTTCTACTTTTTATTTTTCAGATCTATTGCAACACTGCTTTAAGAGATCACATGGCCTAAACACTTATTTTGTTTAACACAAAAAAAAAAAAACACTTACTATGCTTTAGATGAAGCCTTTCTCTTTTTTAAATTTCAAATACAGTTTGCAAATGAGCCACATGTTCTTCCTTGATTTGGTTATAAGCCAATATATCATCAAAGAAAACCAAAATGTAACTTCTCAAATGCTCTATGAAGATTTGATTCATTAGGCCTTTGAATGTAGAAGGGGAATTAGTTAAGCCATATGGCATGACCATGAACTTACGGGGTCCCTCGTGTTCTAAATGCCATCTTAAAGGCTTCAATTGGATGCATCTTAATTTGGTAATATTTAGACCATAAGTCTAATTTGGTGAACTAAGTAGCTCCGTGTAATTCAACAAAATGATATTTTACAATAGGTGTAAGAAATCAGTCCTTGATAGTATGCTTGTTAAGTTCTTTATAATCAACATACATTCTCCATGTATTTTTCTTCTTTCTTCGCTAGTATGATAGGTGAAGCAAAAGGATAATGGCTTGGCCTTATAACCTCACTATTCAATATTTCGCAAGACATAACCTCAAGAGCATTCTTTTGCATAGTAGAATGCCTATAAGGCCTAATCCTAATAGGATTGGTTCCATCTTGTAGCCAAATCCTGTGATTAAAGGCTTTATCCAAGAGCAAGCCTATATGTTCTTCAAAAATTTCATGAAATTTTTCTAATAGATCCACTAGTTCAAGCAACAAATGGTCATTTCCTAGTTCCTTAAGATCAATCCTTGTTCCACAAACTACCTAACATTATACTCACATAAGAGTTTCAAAAGTCAATAACTTAAATAGAACTGTACCTTTAGTTTGTTATACGTTCTCCTTTTCTGCTCTTAAGGAACAATGCTACTGTCTCAAAAGGAATTCCATGGTAAGATCCTTGAAATTCCACCTTATAGATCCTAGCATTGTTAGTTAGGGTACCTTAAGGATAAGGTTATAGTTAGTTAAGCTGAGAAAATACATTTCAGCTTCAACTTCTTGGATTTGCATGCGTTATGTAAACTTTTCTATCTTGGCACTATTGACCAAATTCTTTCCATCAACAAGTGTAACTCATACTAAAGTGGTTAGTGTGAAGTCATGTTATAACCCTTAAACCAAACGGGTATCATAAAGTTTAAAGAACTTCTACTATCAATCAAGATATTTAACTTCCGCTTTTTGTAATAACATGTAATGTTCCTGTACCCATTGTTTTTTGTAACATCATCCCTAAGTGTGCAAAGAGTAAGTTTAGATATATCTTCTTCCAAGGTTTTAGTCACATTCACTTGTTCCTCCACTACAAACCCTTCATTGTCTTTGCTAACTACTAGCAACGTGTTTAGTTGCCTATTTTAGCAACAATGCCTAAGACCAAAGGGCTCATTGCACCAAAAGCACAATTTCTTCTTCCTCTTCTCTTCCAATTCCTTTAAAGTCATCTTTTTTGTGAACTTAGAGTTATAATTAGTAAGAGGAGGAGGTTTAGTTGGTCTATCTATATAAGTTGTGAAGGTTAGTTGGTATTAGGTTGCTTTTATGAGAGGTGCTAGGTTTAGGGGTGTTAGGAGGATAAATGAGCTAATTGTGATTGATTTTAAGGTTCTAGCTTAAAGATGGTAAGTTGGCTTCTAACAATTTAGAAAGGGTGATAACTTCTTATAAGGTACTAGGTTCGAACAAGTGAACGGGTATTATATAATTGTGTTCAAACCAATGAGGTAAAGGCTGACTAAATGGTGTTCACCCAATTGTACAAGGGTTGATAAGTGATCAAATTATTCTAAATATTCTAGTAAACTCCTTATTTGATGCAGTTCCTTAAGTTCACCTATTAGGTCTTCATAAGCTTTGTCCCCAATTCTAGTTTGTATGATCGTAAGTATCACATTTCAACTGATATTCTAAGCATTAGCATGATTTTGTGTATAATGATAGTACCACTGTAGGGCTTTTCCTTTGAAATACATGGAAGCCAATCTAACCTTCCAAGCTTCCAGTTTCCTTTTTAAGGCAAAATACTACTCTACTTTATACAACTAGTCCTTCAATCTTTCCCCATCAAAAGAATGAAACTCTACTCTAGGCATAGTTACTTGTTACGATTGTTCTAACAATGTTTGTACCAAATTTTTGAAAGTTAAAGGAATTGCAATCATGGGTATCTTACCATAATCAAGAGTTGATGAACCTTCTCATTTTGCTTGGCCTTGAGCTTTATGATATCTTGTCCATATTTATTTAAGTACTATTGCTTTAATTTCAAAATTTTAGTGATGGGTTTCAGGCCCCTTGTCAAACTTTACTTATAGCTTGAAATCTATATCCCTTGAGCTATATGCCATTATTGCTACCTCCAACACCAAGAGGTTTTGATACCACTTAGTATACGCAATAAAAATCAATGAGTAAACACAATAGGGGACTCTCGAGTATAGGAGAAGAAATTTCTTAAATACAAGAAATTTTGGGGAAGAGCAATGTCTTTTGTATTTTTTAATTGATTTTTTTTTTTACATGAGTAATGATATATATAAAGAATACTCCTCCACATGTGACTGATAATATTAGGGTATGTGTTATGTGCCATATCACCCAAGTCAGTTTATTTTAATTATTATATATATTATTATATATATCTATGTATATATATTTTAATGCTATCCTAGTTCATTCTTGGATGTAATTTTGGTAGTGGGCAAGCCGTTAATTTATTCAATTATTGTAAGGCCTAATTACTAAGGCCCAATCCATGAGCCTATATAGGTGTTATGTCACTAAAAGCATTAATCAACATCTCGGTAACTAGAACTAAGTCCTAATTTAGTTCCTCTTCCTTTGTCTTCGAATAGTTCCCAAAAGCAAACCTTAACTGTATTTCACATTAGCATTGCATGTGAGCTATTGGCATCACATTAAATATAAGGAGTAATTGAGTATGTTCTTAGTATTTTCTTATTTCTATTGATTCTCTTTTCAAATTACTTATTATATAACATAGACAAAGTAGTAGAGATTTTTATTTTTAATTTTTTAGCCAAATTACATATTTGGAGGAAGAGGACACGAACTTAATCTATCATGTTAGGAGATCAAGATTCATATCAATAAATTATAATAGTTTTGGAAATTTAGCAAAGAATTTACATGACGAATTTAATTAGCAAGTCAAACTTATTTGAGAGGAATTACTCTCTATAGTTATCAATATTTTTATTTGAAATCTTTAATAAAAAAAATATAATAATAAGAGTTACAATTTCATAGTTCTTACCAATTTGTTACAATATTCCCTTACATAATAGTTATCTATTAAGTAAATTGAAATGCAATTAGAATAAATACGTGATTTTTACTTAAAATGATCCATTTCAAAACGTAAACCATTTAAAGCAATTATATTCACTAAGATTTGAACCAAACTAAATCCAATCTTTCACGTTAATAGTTATTTATGATATTAAATTTACTAATACTTTGCAATTTAAACCTTTTTTTATTTAATTCTTTTATCGCCTGCCAATTAATTCTGTCCATTAGATTCTAGTCTACTGCTTTATGTCATCTCGATGTCAACTCTAGTCTAGTTTTTCAACCTTGACGTGTCCATGAAACAAGAAAAATGGTAATTGTGGACTAGAAGCAACGGACCGAGCCAGCAGACATGCTTTTCTCTCAAACATGCGAAGCAGCCGACTCCGCACATCACATCAATTTAATAAAGCTACATTCAATTATAAATGCAAACAACAAATATAAGTCTTAGTAGTTTTTATCGATCCTATTTAAGAAAAAAAAAATGCTATGAGTTAATAAAATCCTGTCACATTGCAATTTCTCGCACTTAAGAATAATTATTACCTTCTTATATATACCCATGCGTTTTGGTTTATGATATGATCATATATGGCTCTTAGAAAGAACAAAAAAAAAAAAAAAAAAGAAAAAAGAAAATCAAGCATGACATAATATTTAAGTATATTTCACCTAAAAAAATTGCTCGAAATTAAAAAATAAAAAATAAGAACCATCTTTTCTAATTTTTATATGTATTTTCAGTTTTTCCTTCTAAAAAAATATTTAAAGTTTTAGAATTTATAAATTTTATTGATTATTAGTGAGATTGTCTTGTCTAAAATTGCAAAACGTTAGCCAAAAGAAAAAGAAAAAAAGAAGAATAGAGAAAAAACAAAGTTTTAGACTCCGAATGCTTATTTACACTAGATGGAAGGCATCTGTTGGGCATATGCTGAATGATATAAAGTTGGAATATTGTATGGATAATTAAAATGGAAACTGAAAATTTTTTCTTTTTTCTTTATCTTTATGTGCAAACATCTACGCAAGAAAATATTAATCAAAAAGAAACTATAACTACTTTCGTTATTTTCATTTAGAAAATATTACAAAATATATATTTATATATATATATATATATAGTGTGGAATAATAATAGCTTCATTAGTCTATTATTATATTTAAAAGAAAAAACCATTCTGTCTCTCTCTCTCACATACCATCGTCAGGTTCTTTTCGAATCTTAATACCAAACTCTTGTTTCCCTCTCTTTTTTAGGATTCTAGATTCTGGGTCAGTCTTAGATTTCACTGATTTAAGTGAAAGTTTCGATCTTTATTTCTTTGGGTAACGTATCGTTGAATAATCCAATTTTTCGGGGTATATATATGAAAGAGAGTAAAATTAGAAGGAGAAGATGTTCGGAAGAGCATCAAAGAAGAGTAACAACACAAAGTGTAATGAGAGGTCTGGAAGAGCACCAGAGAAGAGCGACAACATAAAGTATTATGAGATTCTTGGGGTCTCAAGGAACGCATCTCAGGATGATCTAAACGACGTTTATAGAAAAGCTGCTATCAAGAACCATCCTTCCTGATAACGATGATGGTGACCTTCGAAAAGTAAATTCTCGTTTTTATTCCTTCAATCTTAAACCGCAGTTTAATTTGATTTGAATTTCATTCCTTTTGTGTTATATATGTTCTTTTGAACATGTTTGCGATGGGGATTTATTGTATTGAAGCTCAGATATTGTGGATCTCTGGTTGTGGATTGACTCGAGTCAGTACGGACATATGCTAGATTACTTGGTGTGAATTTATATACCGTACACCTAGGTTTCGGATAAAAGTTATCGGACCGGATCCTATCCTCCCATCAGGGTTGCCGTCGAGAAAGATTAAAAAAAAATTATTTATGTTTATTTTTTTTAATTTTAGTTTTTAACGTTTCAAATTTTTTATTCCAGTTCTCGATGATTGAAAAAAAATGAACTATAAACACATAACACAATATCATTTATTCAAATAACTAATTTAATTAAATAAATTAATAATGTTTATATATTAAATAAGTTAAATTCATAAAAATACTAAGAAACATAGAAAAATGATTAAAAAATCAGAAAAATAAAAATGAAAATCTATAAAATAATGTATTATTAATAATATATTTATATAAAAATATATATATTAATATTTATTTTAAAATAAACTAATAGAAATTAACAAAAATAATCCCTAAAAAAAAGGAAAAAAAAAAAAACAAATGTAGCTATCTCAAAGCCAAAGGATAATTGCAAAATGACCACAAGAGTAAGTAGATGGTGTGACCAACCCACTAGTAGCTATGGTTGATCACCTTTTACCAAGTATTAAGACACACTTGTAGTTGCCCAAAATTTAAAAATAGAAAAAAAAAAGGTTAAAAAGGAAACTCGAAGCATACCTTTAATTTTTTTTTTTTTTAACTTTGGGTAACCATAGTAGTGGCCTATCTCCTAGGAGGGTTGCACGATAACCAACCTACTTTTCAAAGTCATTGTAACTTGCTTGCTCTTGTTGCTATTTTCTAACTACATCCTTACCTTTGGGTAGCCAAATTTATTTTTTTTTTTATTTTTTATTTTTTTCGAAAATTTATGTATATTTTTAGCTACTTTAATAGATTTTCGTTATTTTTTTAGTATTTTTCTATATTTTTATTACTTTATTTAATTTTATGATATTTTATTATATTATTTACTAAATTAAAATATATAAACCAATAGAATATTGATACGTGTTACTGTACAATTTAAAATATAATTGTCAGTTAAAAAACTTCTTTGTAAACTTTTCCAAATGTTAAAGACTGAAATAAACTTTTGACACGTTAAAAACTAAAATGAAAAAAGAGATAAACATTAAAAACCTTTTTTCACTTTCTCATTTATTCTTGGAAACTCGGAACAAAAGCAAAGTGAACTAGTTCTAATTGAGTTGGTCGATGCTTCTAGTATCGCCACACAACCATAAATTATTGGATCAAGCCTTGGGCATTACTAATTAGGCTACACTCTAATTCAAATAAGTAGTTGCCTACTCAATGTCTATATTGCATTTATGGTTGCATCTTAGGATAAGTATAAATATATATTTTTTGTTACATGTTTGTAAAAAACCTGGGTGATATGGTAGAGGAGCATACACCTTGATATTATCGATTACATGGGGAGGACTATCTCTTTATAAGTATCATTACTCATTTAACAAAACAAATCATGAGAAATGCAAAAAAATATTGCTCTCCCCAAAATTTCTTGTATTCGAGAAATTTATCTCCTATATTTAGGAGAAGTCTGTCATGTTTTTTACTTCATTTGTCGATTTGAATTTGTTGAGTGCAATAATTGGTATCAGAGCTTCGTTGCAGTGGAGACAAAAATGACATCTAGTTCTAGGACATTGACTCAAAGCTATAAGTAAGGTTTGATAAGAACCAAAAACCCATTAATAAAACTTTAAGGTTAATGTAAGAATGCTTAAAAATATATGGACAAGATGTTAAAAAGCTCAAGACTAAGCAAAATAAGAAGGCTCCATGAGCTAGTTCATCCACACCTAATTATGGTAAAATACCTACGACTACAATGCTTTGAACTTTGAAAACTTGGTACAAACACTACCAAAACAGCAATAACCAATACCTTCACCTAAGGTCGAATTTCCTTCTTTTAATGGAAAAGGACTAAAAGACTGGATGTATAAGGTTGAGCAATACTTTACCTTAGAGAAGACACCTAAAGTTTGGAAAGTCATATTAGCTCCTATGTATTTTCAAGGTAAAGCTTGCAGTGGTACTATCATTATACACAAAATCACAATAAGACACCCAAAATATCAATTGGAATGAATTAATGACAAATATGCAAAGCAGATTTGGTGATTACGCCTTGAAGATCCAATGAGTGAACTCAAGGAATTGTATCAAACTAATAGTTTGCAAGAATATTTAAAAGAATTTGAACACTTATCAACTCTAGTACAGTTACATGAACACCATTTAATCAGCCTTACCTCGTTGGTATAAACACTACTCTTTAATACCCCATCCTTAGGTTCTAAGCTAAAACCTTACAAAAAGCCATTACCCTTTCTAAATTGCAAGAAGCTAACTTACTATCTTCTAACCAAAACCTTGGAATCAATCACAATCAACTTACTTATTTTCCTAAACCCCCCTAAACCAAACCATACTCCTAGAAACAACTCAATACCCTTCACATAGATACCCCCTAACTAGTTACTTCAACAGCCCACTCCCATTAACCACCTAAACATGTTAACATCACTAATTACAACTCTAAATTCACTAAAAAGATGACCTTAGAGGAATTAGAAGAGAAGAGAAAGAAAATAGTTATATTTTTTGTTCGATAAGTCTTTTAGGCTTAGGCATTGCTACAAGAATAAGCGGCTAAACATGCTCTTAGTAGCTAGTAAAGAAGAGGAAGACGTTAAGATTGAAGAAGCAACAAATATGACTAAAACTTTGGAAGAGTGTCTAAACTTACTCTTTATCCATTGAAGGATGATGCTAAGGAAGACAATACGTGGCATGAACATTATTGGCTATTACAAAAACAAAAAAGGAAGTTGAATATTCTAATTAATAGTAGAAGTTCCTAAAACCTTGTAGGTGGGTGCTCAGCTTAAGGGTTTTAATGTACTTTTACCCCAATCACTCCAACGCAAGTGACACTTGCTAATGGGAAGAATCTAGTTAATAACGCTAAGATCGAAATATTTTCTTGATGTATGCAAAATCAAGAATTTGAGGATGAGGTACACTTGCTAAGTTTAGTTGGCTATGGTCTCATTCTTGGCATACCATAGCTAACCATGTTAAGAACTATAAGATGGAACTTTGAAAAATCTTACCATAGAATTCCTTTGGAAACAATAGAATTGCTCCTTGAGATCAAGAAAAAAGAGGGTATAGCCAATTGAATGTAAGGTTCAATCTAAGTTATTATCTTCTAAAGCTCTCATACAAGTACAATGTTGGGTGATTTGTGGTAAAAAGATTGATCATAAGGAAGTAGGAAATGAGTGTTTATGGCCTAAGTTATTTGATTTATTAGAAGAATTTCATCATATTTTTAAAGAACCTAGAAGATTGCCCCTAGATAGAGCCTTTAACCATAGAATTTGTTTACAAGATGGAACTAAAGCTATTAACATTAGGCCTTACAAGCATTCTTTTATACAAAAGAATGTACTTGGCGAAATGGTCTAAGAAATGTCGAATAATGGGGTTATTAGGCTTAACCACAGTCCCTTTACTTCACTCGTGGTGCTAGTAAAGAAAAAAGATAATACTTGGAGGATATGTGTTGATTATAGGGAGCTTAACAAGCACACTATTAAGGACTAATTCCCTATACCCATTATAGAAGATCTTTTCAATAAGTTACATGGAGCTACTCAATTCACCAAGCTAGACCTACGATCCAAGTACCACCAAATTAAGATGCATCTCGCTAATATTTACAAGATGGTCTTTAGAACTCTCAAAAGATACTATAAGTTCATGGTTATGCCATTTGGCTTGACCAATGCTCCTATTACATTCCAAGACCTAATGAATTACATTTTCAAGAAGCATTTGAGGAGGTATGTTTTAGTCTTTCTTTTTATGATATATTGGTTTATAGTCGAACCAAGGAGGAATATGTAGTTCATTTATGAGTTGTGTTTGAAATCTCAAGAATATAGAGGCTCTATTTAAAGTGTAGTAAGTATGTTTTTGGTGCTAAACAAACTGAATATTTAGATCATATGATCTCTCAAGGTAGTATTGCTATGGATAAAAAAAAGAAAAGAAAAGAATAGAAGCAATAATGAAATGGCCAACTCCAACTACTCTGAAGGAGTTGAGGGGATTTTTAAGCCTAACTAGTTATTACCACAAATTTATACATGGCTATCGTATCATTGCAAGACCTTTAATACGGCTCTTAAGGAAAGGATAGTTCAAGCGAGGACCTAAAGCAACCATTGCTTTTGAGAAGTTGAAGAAGGCCTTCACTCAGTTACCTGTTTTAAGGCTTCCCCACAATACTAAAGATTTTGTTATTGAGATTAACGCTTATGATGATGGAACAGGGGCTATCTTGACGCAAGACAACCACCCAACTGCTTAAGTAAAATTTTTCCTTACAGACAGTTGGGTTTATCAACGTATGAAAAAGAATCTTGGGAGAAATGTAGATATTATTTAATGAAAATTTATTAAGGACATATCACTATAGCTTAAAATAGTTGCTTAAGCTACGGTTACTGACTTCCAATTAGCATAAATGGTTAACCAAGTTACTTAGGCTCGATTTTGATTACCAAATTCAGTTTAAGAGTGGAAAAAGGATTTAGCTATTGATACATTATCTAGACTCTTAACAATAATGCTATACTTCTTGTGAATCAAATTAGTTCTCTATAATTGTTAGAAAAGGTCAAGAGTTGCTTAGCCACTTTAAGAGAGTACTAAGAAATTAAGGAGAAGTTGAAGATTAGGTAGGAATGTGGTCACTTTGAGCTAGAAAATGGAATCCTCAAAAGGAACGAGAGTATAATAGTTGGACCATAGCCTGTACTAAAGAACCAACTAATAAAAATTTATCATGATAGCAAATTGGGAGGCTATACAGGGTCTTGAGCTACTTACAAGAGGCTAAGCTCACTGTTCTACTCACCTAAAATGGAAAAAAAGGTGAAAAAATACGTCAAAGAGTGCAAAGTTTATCAAAGATACAAAGGAGAAAATATGGCATACTTAGAGTTATTAGAGCCCTTACCAATTCCTAAAGAATGTTGGAAAGAAGTTAGCTAAATTTTATAGAAGGGTCACTTAAGTTAAATGGTAAGGATGTTATCATAGTGGTGGTTGACAAGCTGAGTAAATATAGCCATTTCATTAGACAAAACCCCTTCATTGCCTAGTAGGTGGCAATGGCTTAGATAACCATGTTTACAAGCTACATAAGCTCCCTAAAAACATGATTAGAGATAAGGAGTCGATGTTTTTTAGTAACTTTTGGAGAGATTTTTTTATACTCCAAGGGGCTAAGTTACATTACTCAACAATATACCATCCACAAAGTGACGGTCAAACATAGATGGTTAACAAATATATGGATACTTATTTGAGGTGCATAACAAGTAAAAGTCCTAAGAGATAAAGTAATTATCTCTTTTTAATAGAGAAGTGGTATAACACCAATTACCACTCCAACACTAAAACCACACCCTTTGAAGCCCTTTATCACTACATACCCCTTGTACACTTACCTTATATTACTAAACATTCAAGAAATCACTTGGTAAATATAACACTAAAGGATAGGGAAGAAATGATCTAGATCTCCAAGTTTCACTTGACTAGGGCATGGAATAGAATGAAGCTGTAAGAGGACAAAAAAAGGAGCGAAAGAATATTTCAAATTATGGATTTAGTTTGGTTAAAACTTCAACTCTATAAGCAAACAAGCCTAAAGGATAGGAAAGTAGAGAAACTCATGACGAAGTACTTCAAACCTAACAAAATTAAAGGCAAAATGATAAAAGTAGCTTACCAATTAGATCTACCTTCTAATGCCTCCATCCACTCTACCTTCCACGTCTCGCAACTTAACCCTATCATGGCTCTACTTTGGTTACCACCATTGATCTACCTGTAAGAGAGATTTTCAAGTTAGAACAAAGAGATGCTTGGCCAAAAACTAGTGAAAAGAAAGAATCAAGCAGATTTTATGGGTTTGATAAAGTGGAAGAATCGCCCTAACACAAAAGCCACTTAGGAATACCTGTCAAATTTGAAGCTTGGCTATCCCAATCTTCCTTTGTGGATAAAAGGATTTTGAAGGGGGAGGGGATGAAGCATGGTTAGGGTTTATTTTTGGAAACTCCTTAAAGATAGAGGAACAAAAGCAAAGTGAACTAGTTTCAATTGAATTGGATGATGCTTTTACTCTAATTAGGCCACTCTAATTCTAATTGAATAGTATCACATACAATCGACCATCAACAATAACCCTATCATACATTAAATGGTAACTCCATAAGGGACAGAGAAGTTCTTGGTTAGAATGACATCTTAGAGAAACCCTTAGGATTAAAACATCTACCTTAACATGATAAAACAAATCCCAGTAGAGAGAAGAACATCGCATATGTGACTTCATTAGAATGATGCCTTTTTCGATACTATCATGTACATGTCATGCAAAAAAACATTAGAATATTTCACTAACTTCATGCAATGCTAGCTTTAGTATGCAATAAATGCTTTATTTACACTAAGATTACATGATCTTAAATCTACATCTACTGCTATCACATTAGAAGATGCACTATACTAATAAATACACCAAGTCCCTATAGAAGACATCAACGAATATAACAGGAGGAGGGACTATAGTAATTGTCTTATAGCTATCATTGCCCCTCTAGTTGAGTCAACATCTGATGTGGTAGAAAAGGAAAAGTCCTACTTATAAAAGTCTCTAAGTGCATTGTATATGAGGAAATTCTTCAAGTAAACAATGCTAGCTACACACTTGCTATGGGACATCATACACAAGCAACTTAAGATGTAGATAACATCACCGCTTAGTATCCCTTATGGATCGTCTTTTTGAAATAAGTCAGGCATAGCTAACATTGTCACTTTATTTGGTACAGCTGACATTGCTACCACTACTGGTAAGCATACTGATTTAACATATATAGTTAGTCGGTGCTCTTCAATCATGAGACTAAAGCGCTCTCAACTGTGATGAGTTGAAGCAACATTGTAGTAGGCTAGCAACTGTAATGCTTTCTCATAGAATCATGTTTAAAGCAACCTCATCCATGAATAATCTAAGTGGCCGTGTCATGGTAGCTACTATCACTTAGTTGAAGCATTCACTTCTAAGAATGCAATGATCAATGCCCACTTCTACAACAATCATTCACGAGATCAAAACGATCTCAACTGTAACGAGTTGAAGCAACTCCATAGCAGACTTGGCAACCGTAATGCCTTCCCAAAGGATCAAGGATAAAGTAATGTCATCCATTAATGATTAAAGTGATCATATCATGATAACTATTGTCACTTGGTTGAAGCATTTGCTCCTGATTATGTAACCAGTAATGCCCATTTCCACAATATCATTTATGAGATTGAAGTGATCTTAGCCATGACGAGTTGAAGCGACTCCACAATAGGCTTAGCACCCGTAACGTCTTCTCACAAAATTGAGGCCAAAGCGATCTCATTTGTGAATGATCAAAGTAATCATGTCATAGACATTATTGTTACACAGCAAAAGCATTCACTCTTAAGTATGCGGTGGCAATACCCATTTTTGCAACATCATTTGTAATATCAGAGCAATTTTTAGTTGTAAAGAGTTGAAGAGATTCCACAGTATGCTTACCAACTACAATACCTTCCCATAAAGTTAAGGTCGAAGCAATTTCATGTGAGAATGATTGAAGTGGTTGCATCACAGCAATTGTTGTCACTCTATAGAAACATTTGTTCTTGAGTATGCAACAAGCAATGCCTAGAAGATTGAAGCAGTCTTAGTTGTACAGGATCAAAACAATCCTACAGTAGTAGCCGTAATACCACATCATGTAAGGACTAAAATAATCTTCGTCTACCAAAGAGATCTTCTATTAACAGTTGAAGCAACCATCTCATAGTTAACTAATGCCATTCAAGCATACCATCTTCCAATGAGGAGTTATCGACTTGAAAGATGCATCTTTGAAAGGAGAAGATTGAAATAATGTCTCCCTTCATTGATATACTTTTACAATTACCATGATTGAAGTGGCTCTAATCGAATTAATTTTGTGTGTACTTGATTGTATTATCAATTACTCTAAGTGTATAACTAATATCTAGGAGTTGAAATGACTCCATTGAATCTATCATGTGACTACATGCTCTTGACCATGATTCTTTTAGTACAAGCTACTTATGGAGTTGAAGCAACTCTACTAACTTTTATCTTGTTCTCATTTGATTATGACCACTATAGTCCTAAGCATGTAATCAACATCAAAGGAGTTACAATGACTTTATGATGTGCCCTACTTAAACATTTGACAATTGCAATGGCAAATTCAAAGAATTCATGTGATGAGATATGAAAAATAACCTTTAAGTCATTAAAGAAGTTGTTACCCGATCATATAATGTAGTAACATTAATTAGGGGAAAAGAAACCAATACTTAACTTGATAGACATTTGGTTAAAGTCCAAATGCCTCTTTAATGATGCTTGAATTCCACTAATAATGGTCTTCAACACTTTGAGCATGTTAATGCCTTGTGAAAAGCATGACCATGATAATATACTTATGGCATAATGAGAGCAAGCATAACTTGTAATGAGAGCTTGATACTTAAATGTGTACAAGCTTATGATTGATTATCGATGCTAACTGTAATCTACCTTCTCTATATATATTATTATGTTATCCAATGTTTATGAAGACATGTGGAGCATGCTGCTTACCTGAGTGGAGCTATGGTGTTGTGGTGTCATCCAATGTTTGGATTGATGCTTGAAGCATAAGTATTGCTTGGCTATAATAATGTGTCATCATGTCGCCAAGTGTTGGTAAAAAACACTTGAAGACTTAATTGATAAAGCATTAATGCGAGATGCAGAGATAATACTAAGGTTATTTCGACCCTTATTGTATAGCACCATATATTGCTTAAGAAGTAGTCGAATCTTAGGTCGGGTGTTACAACTCAAAGCTAAAGTTTCAAGAGGGTTAATTTTGGGAACCTAAGAAGTCTAGGGTTAACCACGAATACACTTATGTTATGTTGTAGTAGCACAGCTTTTGAAGAGAGACATTAGAGATAAAGTTTCAAGTAGGTTAATACTAGGATCTAAGTAAGACCCTTAGGTTGACCTTAGATTTGCATTTTATTGTAGCAATTGAAGCCTACATCATTTGTTGAATATTGAAGCCTACATCATTTGTTGAATATTGGAATTTGAATTCTAAGTTATTAATATTGGGAACCCAAGTGAGACCTAGGGTTAACCTCAAATCCGCATTTTGTTGTAATAATCTTTGCTGCAAGAGAAGCATCAAGGGATAACTTAAAAGAAAAGTAGTATTTATTATGTATTAAGAAAAATAGGGAAAGAAAAGTTCGCACACATGTGATGATTATACGGATGAACACAAACACACATGGCATGGAAGTGAAAATTATTTGGCCCTTTCTCCACGCGACTTTTCTAGCAACAACTTCGTCCAAGACCGCACGAACTTTCTGAGAAGACAAAGAATTCATGGGTTGAATATTAAAAGGAGACTTAACCAATAGAACTATGAAAAGAAAAAGTAAAGAAAAGAAAAGAGCCAGCAAAATTTTAAAAAAAAAAAAAAAAACAGAAGGGAGAAAGGATTAGTATAAATTTTATTTCGGATTCATGCCTAAAACATAAGTCAGCCTAATGCTTTACTTTTGAAAGCAAGCCTACGGTCCAAGTCATGCTTCAACACACATTTGGAAATTCTTGATGATTGACTCTGAAAGGTACTTGAAATTTCCGGAGCAAATCATCCTAACAGCTTCAGAGCTTTAAACAAGCTACGTTCAGTAATAAGCAACAAACTCTGTGTCATTCATGCTACGTGAAAAAGATGCAACACAACAGCAAATCTTTCTTAAAAGTTAAGCCATGCTATACACGTTCAAGCTTAGTTATCTACACTAAAGTAGGCCTTATACTCATGAAATTTTGATTATTAATTTAAAAAAAGTCGAAGCACACTCTGAAGGCATCTTGAATCATTCTAGCAAATTTTCAAGTGAATGCACCTATATATATAGAGAGAGAGATATCATGAACAAAGGCATGAAAATAGTAATACTGCTAGCAATAGTAATAATAATAATGACAGAGTCACAAGCCATATATTTCTCCATATATTTCTCAATAGGAGGAGTTTAGATTTGGGGCCTTCTAAGGTTCAAAAGCCAGAAGAATACCTGGGCGGAAAAAAAAAAAAAAAAAAAATCATACCGAGAACGGAAGCATTCCTTTGAAAAAGGATTGAGGAACTATGAGCATCATATGGAGAAGATAAAGCAGAACATAAGTATGGAGAAAATAAATAAGACTTGTCCATCTCAATTGTCAAATTTAGCATCTCATTGAAGACACTGACTTGGACAAAACATGTATCGTGAATGATCCAAGAAAGGAAGACACATGAGGCTTCCTGATGAAAACACATAGAGGAGTAACCAGCCAAAAATTTTGAATCTAGTTCTCATTTCTAAATTGTGTAACAGTTAGACACAAAGAAAAAAAGCTAATTACTTCCCTTGGTATGTTCGGTGAAACATGGACATGAGATGATGAGAAAAGAAAGTTATACAATGGAATGAAATTTATACAAGATAGTCAGAGGGCTTAATTCTTCTCGAGGGTTGGTCAACTATTTGTATAACTCCTACTTACGACAACTTCAAAGTCTTCAAGTACCGGCATTAAAATAAAAAATAAAAAATAAAAAAAAGGAAGAAAAAAGAGAAGTCTAATAAGAAAATACATGTTCAAGCAACATCGGGAAAAACATTCAAAAGATTGAAATGGAAAGGAGAATTAAGAAGGAAAGAAATTTGAAAAAAGAAAAATCATATTAAAAAAGATTCCACCTTTATTACATTTGAAGCTTGAAAATGACGGAAGACTTCCTCGTAGCTGAAGAATTTGATAGCAGAGATATGGATAATACGAGCATAGTTGCAATTTTCTTGAACTCTCAAATGGAACAACAGCTGTACATGATGCATCTCCAGCAACATCACCGATAACAAGTGGCTTGCAGATATTGAGAAGTGCATAACTGGCAACTATAATGCCTTCTCTAGTGGTTTAGCCTCTTTGGCTAGATTAACAGTTGTTGAATACTGCTTTCTTGCTGGTCTAAATATCCTCCAAAAACCATCATATTCATTTAGCTCCAGCAGATAATGCAACAACAATCCCTAGGTGATATGGAGAAGGAATGTGAAGCGTTAGGCTACATGAATGTTAATTAAACAAGAAAGTAATGGCCATTACCGGATTAGTTGCGAGTAGCATCCAGGTTAAGAAAGAAAGAAGAAGAAGAAGAATTTGACAGAACGTCTGCTTTGTGGAAGAAGGATTTAAATGAGTCAAAGCAATTAAAAAGAAGCCGTTACTTGATTGGGTTTATAAAGTAATGTTCTTATTTTAACTGTGATTGGCAGATGTTTTGAATAAGAATTAAGTTGGTTAGGAGAAACGTTCGGAATTGTTGAAAAAAAAGAAAGAAAGAGAGATGATGATGAAAAAAGGGGGTTCTATTATGAAATATATACTTACAAATAATCTATCTCAAGCTATGGAAGTTGTTTTTAAAGAGAAGATTTTATTTTATGCGGCAAGTAATTACACTATATCAGAAAATATATAGAAAGAATAAAAAAAAATTATGAAAGTTGATATTACCATATATTCGTGAAAATTTTTCACGCAATTAACTTCACAACATTAATATTGCAAACAAGTTTATTTTATACGTTCCTGTTATACTAAAGCAAGTTAGAATTCAAGAGTTTAATCGTATAATATTTTTCCAAAAAGATTTCATATAAAGTCTCATATAAATTATTAATGGTTACGTGAATTTATTTTCCAATGGTTCCCATCAATGATAGATCTCATCTTAACTTGATCTAATGGTTGAGAACAAGGGTTAATAATAAGAGCTTTCTCCTCCTTATTTGCAACATTCAAAATATTGGCAAGCTTCATAGAAACGTCATTACTTTACTAGAATAACTTTATAGAAGATCAAATTAACTATCTTATTAAAACCAATTAAGATCGCTCAAGTTCATTGAATTTGATCTACTATCATACGTGCGCATCATGAAACATTAAGCATCCCCATTTCTCCTCCTACGCCCCTTTCTAAGTTCATCTCTTCATGTGGCCCCTCTCTAAGTTCATCTCTTCATGTGGCATTGGATCAAGACTTTGTCTAAAATTGAATGCAAATGCATTACACGTGATTGTCCATCAATAGCAACCCTACTATACAAATAATTTTAGTAATAGAACTATTTAATAAGTATATGCTAAGTAAATTCCCATAGGATGCCAAAAGCTAAATAACAAATCTTATAAGGTGCAAGAGAAAACCAACAGAATGAAAATGAGATATTATTTTGTCTTTATGGTAAAATTTTAATCAAACATCACCACAAAAAGAAACAGTTACAAACACTCCATTTTTATCCATTTATCTTCATTAAATTAGTCGTTTTAAAAAAAAATGGAAAAAAAAAGACAAAAAATACCATAAAGCAAAAATGCACAAAAGAGAGAAATATAAAATTAAAAATAACAAGGAAGAGTACATTTTTAAGATGAAAACACATTTTCAAGACATAATTGTTAAAGTCACGGTGCAAAAGCTCCATCAAATGGACAAAAAGCTTTCTAAAAAAAATTGCAAATTCTTTAATAGTGGCTTAGCTTACTATATGTTCAATTTTTTTTTTTTTTTTGGGGGTAAGCTAGAAATACATTGTAGTAAAAAGTTACAAAGTTTGTAGTTACATTGACATAGTAGTAGTAACAGCAATAATAACAAAGTAACATGTTTCTACTTTAACCGTTATGTAATTACTCCCAGATATGTACAAAAGGAATAATGTCTTATCTCAAAATATAGAGCAAGTGTTGTGGTGGCTCAAAAGCAAGCATCTCCTCATTCTCCATTAGACATCCAAAATTTACTAAGCCATCAACTAGCTGATTTACTTTCCTTGATTGATAGATAATCTTGACACCTTCAAATTGGATTACTAAGTCCCTGCAAGTAACCAATAAATTCATGAAACGTAATTGATGGTTAGAACAAGTAAAGTTAGTAAAAAACTCAATAAGTAAAGAACTTGGAGAGATTTCGATATATTCCATCTACTTGTACCTTACAAAGGTTAATGCATAGAAGATAGCCTAAAGCTCTAGTGCTAAAATATCTGTGTGCCCTTTTTTTTTTTTTTTTTTTTTTTGCTAAACCCAATATCCAGTCTCCATTCTCATCCTTAAATAATGTTGCAACAATAGCTTATTCAAGAGATCCATGCCAAGAAGCATCTGTATTAATCTTAACCCAATCTTCTCTAGGTATCTCCCATTTGAATAGCTTGGTAGTTAGTTTTTTTAGATTAACATGTCTTCTATTCAAAGCCCAAAACTTAACCTGCACTAAGTTCTTATTATTTATTTATTTATTTATTTTTACATGATTTTTATGAATGAAAGTCCAATCATGCCAAATCATCCATAGGGCAAATGCAAAAGGCATTGATTGTAGTATTGTTATTTGTTACTATATAACTCTACTTTGCCTTATCATTTGTTGAATCCAATTAAAAAAGATCAAATGACTTGAAGAATCTATGGTGACCTTAAGTTGTAATGCCTCCCATACATGTTGAATCTTAGGATAGAGCCTTAATACATGTTTGAATGTTTTGCATTAACCACATCCTCTAAGACAAAAATGAGGGTAGTTTGTAAAGATTGCTTTTAGTATTTGTTGTTGTTCATTCAATAGCATACAAAGAAATAATTTCACCTTTAGACTTAAAACAGCGTTCCGTATAATACTAGTATTATTTGAGCACTTCATAAAACCATATATCTCCTAAATGGAAGGATTAATATGTATATTAAGCACAATGATCATTTTATCTTCCCTAAATGGTAACAACAATGTAAGGCTATATTTTTCTATAGTATGCCTATTATTTCAAAGAAAATGAGTTCGTCCTTCTAATTGAAATACAAACTCCAAGCATCCTTTACTATCATAGTTTCAAAATCTCTTAATAGTGGTCCCTTCAATTAGCCTCCTTATCGTTATACAGCCACTCCAACAATCATTCCAAAAACTAGTATAAGTTTTAGTGCCTAATGAAACAACTTTTTCTTTTTTAAAAAAAAAAAAAAAATTTCTACCTATAACATAATTTTTTTATAGGCAAATGTAATTTATGATACTAAACTAATTGATGCTTGGCAGCTTAACTTTTTTATTTTTATTATCACCTATAAATCGAACATATAAAATATATGTGAACAAATTTTTAATAGGCAAATGTGATATTTGTTATTTAAATTTCATTTACTTTTATAATAAATTACCTGAATTTTAAAAATGTTAATATGATAAATGAACTATCCTTCTTGTTGCAACTAACTACATTAACTTTGTTTGTTTTGTCAATTAACTACATGAATTTTATTTATTTTTATAATTAACTAATTAATTTAGGTATTATAATGACCTTGAAATATATATAAATGATAAATTGATGCACGTTTTAATTAGAGAAAACAAAATAAAAAAAGATTTGTAAAGTTTAGTTAGCAAACGTCACGTTTATATTATACTACCGTGCTTTATGTCGTTTGAATTGTCAACTCTAGTCTAGTCGTTCAATCTTGAGGTGCCGCATCATCTACCACGAAGTATCTCGATAAAAACAAGAATAATGGTTCTTGTGGGCTAGAAGCAATGGACGGAGCCAACGGCCATGATTTCCTCTCAAACATACAAAACGGCTGACTCGACATCACATCAATTTCATAATGGTACGTCGATTGTATAAAAGCAAGTAACAAATATAAGCTTTAGTAATTTTTATCAATCCTATTTGAGGGGGTAAAAGAAAGTACTGCTATGAGTTAATAAAATCCTGTCACATAGCAATTCCTTATAAATGTTCACGTGCTTCAGTTTTTTATATGATTATTTGGCTCTTAATAAACACAAAAATAAAAATAAAAACAAGAAAACGAAGCATAAGAACATATTTGAAAATATTTCACCCAGAATAGATTATTTGAGATTAAACAAAAACTATGAACTATATTTTCTAATTTTTACATGTACTTTCATATTTTATTTAAAAAACTATGCAACCTAATATATAAACACTAATTTTTCAATAATAAGACGAATTAAGCTCCATTCTCCCGTTGCTAAAATTGTATGTTGTTGGTTAGAAAAAAAAAAAAAAAACAAAAGAAGAAAAAGAAGAAGTCTTAAACTTTGAATACTTGTTTTAAAACATAATAAACCGTAGATGGAAAGCATTTGCCATGCATGTGCTTAATAATAAAAGTATTTAAATATTGTATGAATAATTAAAATGAAAACTTAAGTTTTTTCTTATTTATCATGGAAATTGATACATAAACATTAAGAGTTTATAAGATGAATGAAGTTTGATTTTTTTATCTCTAAAATTTTATTGTTGCTACCTTAAAAAAAATTATTTTAGACTTTGAATGCTTGTTTTAAAACATAAGAAGTTCGAAGAAAAGTATTTAAATATTGTATAGAGAGGATTAATTTGAATCTTAACCTATATTTAAATATTATATAGATAATAAAAATAAAAACTTAAATATTTTTTATTTATTATGGAAACTTGATATTTAATAAAAACTAATAAGATAGATGAAGTTTGATTTTCTTATCTTATTATTGTTGGGAAAAAAAAATGTTTGACTTTGAATGCTGGTTTTAAACCATTATAAACATCAATAAAAGTATTTAAATATTATATTATTATAAAATGTATGAATAATATCTCCATGTGAAATAGTATGCCCATAATGAATTTCAGAAAAGACGGTTTTACTGTAGTAGACTTCTAGCCACCAACAAATCTCCACCGTCCTAATTCACCGTTATAATCCACATCCAAACCCATAAACATTCCCTGTCTCCTCTCTCTGTGTGTGCGTGTGTGGCCATCCTCTCTCTGGAAGCTCTTCTTTCGTGTCTCTCTCCCATCTCTCTCTCATAACACATCATCAGGTTATTTTCGAATCTTAATCACATCCTCTTGTTTCCCCCTCCGTTTTTAGATTTAGATTCTGGGTCAGTCTTAGATTTCACTGATTCAAGTGAAAGTTTTCATCTTTATATCTTTGACTTACATATCCTTGAATTATCCAATTTTTCTGGGTATATAGGAAAGGGAGTAAAATTTGAAGGAGAAGATGTTTGGAAGAGCACCAAAGAAGAGTGATAACACAAAGTATTATGAGATTCTTGGAGTCTCAAGGAGCGCATCTCAGGATGATCTAAAGAAGGCTTATAGAAAAGCTGCTATCAAGAACCATCCTGATAAGGGTGGTGATCCTGAAAAAGTAATTCTCTTTTTATTCAATCTTAGACCTTTTTCGTTTTTTTTTTTTCAATTTTAATTCCTATTTTGTGCTGTGTAATTTGATTTAAATTTTATTCCCTTTGGGTTAAATATGTTCTCTTAAACATATTTGTGATGGGGATTTATTGTTTTGAAGCTCAGATATTGTAGATCTGTAGTTGTGGATTCATTAGAATCAGTACGGACATTTGCTGAATTACTTGGTGTGAATTTATATACCATGTACGTTGGTTGAGATAAAAGTTCCGGACCCTGTTCGTCCATCGCATGTTACCATGTAGAATGATTATTTAATGCAACTTTGTTTCTTTTAGGTCGTACATGGTAGTATATGATATATGGGAAGCTTTTCCTGAGATGCTTTACTACTTGTTGGTCAAGGAATTGGTTTATGGGATATAATTCCTTGTTTCTTAGCCGTAAAATCGATGACCCTTAAATTTAACTTACACCAGGAAAAAAAAAAAAATTGTTGATCCTTGTAGACTTGTATTTGAGTGTCATTGTGTGGTGTATGGGAGGTTGTTTTGCTTCATGTGCTTCTTGATATAAGTCAAAACGGGGCATTATTTGCTGGTAGATCCATCAAGTGTCATGGAGTGGTAGAGGCCCTGATTTGGTTGCACTAGCAATGGGAGAGATATTATTTAACTGAAACAAGTGGCCTGTTTCTTTTATCTAGGAGTTGAAATGAGCCTGCAAAGTATCAAATTTATGTGTTTGATGAATGTACTGATCATTCTGGTATGTGCATAATTATGCCTGTTCATTGGGGAACTTTTTGTTTATAGGTAGATGATGCTTGGCAACCAACTTCTGAAATTATTAATTGCTAAAAAGCCCTAGTCAATTACCATGGGGGAAAAAATCATTAGTCAGCATAGGTATTTTAGACATGGTCATGGTTATATTGCATCCTTTTGATTATCTCTTTTAAGCGGTGGCGTGAATATTCATCCTTAGAACGCATCTCTAGTTGATAATTCTCTTTTTGGTTTCTAAAATCTTTTAATTTTTCCCCCCTTCTCTTCCTTGGGCATCATATGAATATTTAACTATAAAACTTTTGTTCAACACAGTTTAAAGAACTAGCACAAGCCTATGAAGTCCTTAGTGATCCAGAGAAACGTGAAATATATGATCAATACGGCGAGGATGCCCTCAAGGAAGGAATGGGTGGGGGTGGCGGTGGTCATGACCCATTTGATATTTTCTCATCTTTCTTCGGGGGCAGCCCTTTTGGTGGTAAGAACTAATATTAATGGAAAAAGTATGTTCCTTTTTTAAGTTGTCAATACATGCTAAATTTTTGGGTCACTTAGGCGGTGGAAGCAGCAGGGGCCGAAGGCAGAGGAGGGGAGAGGATGTTGTCCATCCTCTTAAAGTGTCCTTGGAAGATCTCTACAATGGAACAACCAAGAAGCTGGCATTATCTCGAAATGTAATATGCTCCAGATGCAAAGGGTTAGTGGTACATTCATGATCTTGACATATTACTTGGAATATAGGATAGACTTTGTTGACTTGGTAATGCTTGTGGTAATTGCAGTAAGGGGTCAAAGTCTGGGGCTTCAATGAAATGTGCTGGATGCCAAGGTTCTGGGATGAAAGTATCCATTAGACAACTTGGTCCTTCAATGATCCAGCAAATGCAGCATCCTTGCAATGAGTGTAAAGGTACTGGTGAGACTATTAGTGACAAGGACCGCTGCCCACAGTGTAAGGGTGAGAAGGTTGTACAAGAGAAGAAGGTTTTGGAAGTCATTGTGGAGAAGGGTATGCAGAATGGGCAGAAAATTACATTCCCTGGTGAAGCAGATGAAGCAGTAAGTAGAAGAAAATTCTTTGATGGTTTTTTCACCTTTCTGATCATAATATCCACGTTGAGTTTGACAAATGTCATTTTATTTGATTATTCATGTTGTAAAAAATTTCTTCTTACTGAGATACCTTTAATTTATGTATTGACAGCCTGATACCGTTACTGGGGACATAGTTTTTTTGCTGCAACAGAGAGAGCACCCCAAATTCAAAAGAAAGGGAGAGGACTTGTTTTATGAACATACATTGTCCCTCACAGAGGCACTTTGCGGTTTCCAGTTCGCATTGACACATTTGGATGGGAGACAGCTCCTCATCAAATCCCAAGTTGGAGAAGTTGTCAAGCCTGGTATGTAACATCCATAGATTCTGCGGCTAACAATGAGAAACTCCCAAAAATTATTTTCATTTTATCTGTAAAAAATGTGTGGCCTAGTAAATATTTGTCAGGGTAAGTTCCAGTTATAGTCCATGTTTACATTCATATGTTCTGTATTTAATTTTTTTCCTCAAATCTGATGGCTTTTCACCAATCAACCTCTAGAAGCTTGTCCTGATTCTTCTTGCTATATCTTAATGTTGATGAGCTGGTCTTCATTTTTTCCTGTTTTGTTTAACACTCTGGAAGAGATCTCTGTGGAGGAAGGATGTAAGAATTTTTTTTTCTTTAACCTAATTCCCACCTAGGGATGTATTTGGGAATCTTGAGTTTGTTTTTCTGTGTCTATGCTTTCAATTTACTGACTAATAACTGCTAATTGTGGTCAAACAGATCAATATAAAGCCATAAATGATGAAGGGATGCCACTATACCAAAGGCCATTTATGAAGGGTAAATTATATATCCACTTTACAGTGGAATTCCCGGACTCATTGAAACCCGATCAGTGCAAAGCCCTGGAAGCAGCCTTGCCACCAAAGCCTTCTGTCCGGCTGAGTGATATGGAGTTGGATGAATGCGAGGAAACTACATTACATGATGTTAACATTGAGGAGGAGATGAGAAGAAAACAAGCACAAGCCCGGGAGGCATATGAAGAGGAGGAAGATGACATGTATGGTGGTTCCCAAAGGGTACAATGCGCCCAACAGTGAGAAAGAAGCATACAGGGAGGAGGATTCGCTGCGTAAAAACCACTCATCGTCGGGTAAGACATGAGAGGAGGAAAAAAATCTGTCTGCATGCAGATTTATATCAACTGATGTAGCCTTGATTGTTATCATAGGTGCTTTTTTTAGTAAGCTTTCTGGTTTGGAAGATTCATTATATAAAATCCTAAATGATGTATTGGAAGATCTTAGTCCTTGGGATCTTTGAGCAAGAAATGATGCTGCTGCTGCTCTTTCTTGCACTTCTCGTTTGGTAAATTGCTATGTAGGGTGCAGTTTCATTCTTGCTTACAAGGCACATTGCTCAGTCAGCGGGATTATATGTTCTCGCTGAATGTTATCTGGTTAGTTTGGCCCCTTTTGTTGGTGTCTCCCGTTTCTCCTCCTTCCTAGATAATACCATTGGTTATTATCGTCATTATCTTTTTGGGGTTTCTCATGGGTTTGTCCATGCCCATTTGGGCAGGTCTAATCCACATTCCGAGGTTTAGCTTGCAGTGAACGTCCTGGCTCGCCCCGATTTGTCATTGGTTGTATCTTGCTTTTCGTTTGCTTGATTGAATCACGTGGGGATGGGAGAGAGATTTAAATATTTTTAGTTCAGTCTAGATGAGTAGATGGATGGGAGTAAAAGAGGGTGCAATATTAGTGGCATTGATTACTGCTGCTATACATCTGTTTCATGATACGGATCAGGAAGAGCACAGTTCTCCATTGGCACAACACAACCTGAGTTATAGGTTGGGAGAAGGGGAAAACACATCCTTTATGGAACCAGAAAGGTACTGGGGTTGGAAGCCAAGAATTTGATGGTCGGACCCCTCCCAAGGGGTTTGTAGTGTTAAGCAGTTGTTAATAGTTTGGCCAACCAATGTGCGCTGATACGAGAAAATATAATTATATTTTAACTTATTTATTTAGGTAAATTATGTTGATCACTCCGTGGACTTTGCAGTGGATGCCCACTGCAGTACTCTCTTGTTTTTGCCTTGTAAGACGTTACATCGTCTCATCAATATTAATAATATTTTTTATTTAAATAACTGAAATTAATAAAAAAAAATTGGAATATGCTGAAAATTTTCTTTGGAAGAATAATTCAATTTATACACCCAGATCGCTAGTGTGCATTACCAGTAATATTGACACGGTAATTCTTTTACTATAATTTTCTCTTCATGTTATAACTGATGGTTTTTTAGGATCTGAGAAGAATTGATAGTCACGTGAAGTGAGACATAATTTAGCCGATGCTATCGTGTAATTGTGGCCGATGGCGTATAAGGTGTCGTCGTCTATTTATTTGTGATTAGCTTAAATCATTGTCGGAGGATTAGACGTTACAACAGTTGTCCTATCAAGTTTCCAGTTTAGGCAAAATTAACTTTTTATTTTACGTCATTTTTCTGTGATTTTTTTTTTCTGAACGTTTATTTAATATCATTTAATTATATTCATATATGTATATATATTATAATATATATTTATTATTTAAAGGAAAATGCAGCATGTTTTTCTTTTTAAAAAATTCCTTATTTATTTTAGTTATTTAATATATATGTTATTCAAATAAAAATATTAGTAATGTTGATTGGCAATATTTCGATGACACTCAATATGTTATGTCAGCTTTCTATTAGGCAAAAATAGGAGTGTAAGTTTGTATTTTAAAAATATAGAATGCCCGTAACATTTACAAAATTTACAAGCGGTCAATATAATTTATCTTAATTGTTTAGGATTTCTAATTCCATTTACCTTTGATATTAATATGAATTTGACACAAAATATAGGTTATATCTAATATTGATTTAATCCACTTCTAGCAAAACCTTATTTTGACAACGTGCTCATTATACTTTGCAATCAATATTATAGGTAAAATCGTGCAAGAACTTATTTTGAACAGTGAATTGGCTCAGGAGTGGACGGACTTGAACTAACCTAGAAACCAATAAGTTAATGAAATGGTTAGGCCAACATGTCAGGTTAGCCCACAGGTTTTGCTCCTTCAATATTAATACTAATAATCATAATAATAAACATGTTCCTTCAATATTAATACTAATAATAATAATAATAACCTTACATGTTTGGTGTTTTCTTCTACTATATTTTCCTTTTTAAACCACATCAAGTACTATACCCATAGGTTTTGCTCCTTCAATATTAAAAAAATAATAATAATAACCTTACATGTTTCGTGTTTTCTTCTACTATATTTCCCTTTTCAAACACACATGAAGTACTATCACAAACTATAGTTTATAGTTACATTGTAATTTTATCCTTCCCATATTGACAATTTATTTCAAGATTCAAATGAGAAATTTCATCTTTTACAAATTAAAACTTCTCTCGCTTTATTTAACTTTATTTAATATTTTAATTTTAAAGTAACATTATGTTCATGCGATTTAAATTAATTATTTTGAAATGGAATAAAATTTGCTACTTCTCTCACTTTACTTTATACAACATAAAGTGTTACAATCATTTTGAGAAAAAAAAAAAAGAAAATGGTAGCAAGCAAAAAATTATCTATAGTGATTCGCAAGAACACGAGAATAAGATTAAAGGATAATTGGGAAAAACAAACAAACTAGATAATAGGTTTAAGGGTTAATGAACCGGCTTAACCCATGCCTTTAAGGGCCAAACCTAATTCAACCTTGCATCAACCCAATGCTTAGGGGTCTTGTTCAATCAAAAGTGTGACAAGCATACAGAGGTAGGATTTGAAATATGACCTTAAAAAACTTAACAATTGTGTACGTGAAGTATAATTGCATGGAAAGAGAAGAAAAAAAATGTATAATTTACTCTCTCTCCCTCTCTGGATTGTAGGTTTTTATATTGGGAATCTTCCCCAAGCTTAGATGAGCCTAAATTTGAGCTAGGCTTTAATGCTAAGCCTTAATTTCTATTAGGCTTTGAGTTTTTCTAATTTGCACTTTGATAATATGGCTTCATCTAAAAGAAAATGAAAAATAAAATATAAATTAGCATAATGCCATGGCCCATGATAAATCATATGATATTTCATCATAGTATACATAAAGGTACTTTATTCATTTTAATTATCAATCAACTTATTAGCAAAGCATAATTGCATATTGATTACTTAGTCTAATCTTATAGATATATGGATCTATTCAACTAGTCAAATAATAAGATTTTACTAGTATATATAGCATTAGGTATAATAGAATTTGTTTCAATAACAAGAGCTTTAGCAAGTTGAGGAACATCAATGAATTTGAATTAGCAATACCATCATTAATAAGTTGATCTTAGTATCGAGCATCAAAATTTTTAGCTTCATAACTTTATATACACACATGTATATGAACATATATACATGTAACAGTATAATGATATGTACATGAAAGTTTAAGAAAACCTAAGTAGTTGATTAGGGACACAATACTATAAATGTTCAATGGAGGGAGAGGATCCTATATATTACTTCCATATAAGAGAATTTATCGTTTCATTATTGCATGTTATGTTGAACTATAGCTAAATCTGAATTAATACCACATCCTTTGTCATGAGATGAGTGGTTCACCCCTCCTTAAGTGTCTATATTCCTTTTTTTTTTTTCACTTTTACTCATATTTTAAACAGCAGACTAACTTTCTCCTCCTATTTAATATCAGGACTATTATAAACTCGTCCCTCACAAAGAATACCCTTTAGCATTATCATTGGCCCTCATATGTTTAGAAGATTGAACTTTTTCAAGTGGTTTTGGTCTGCCACACAATAGTATCAATTCCCTATCAATTTACTTATGGGAGACTAAACTTGTCTTTAGAAAATATTTACCTTAAAACAAACTACTCCTATTGATGCTACCCACAATCCCCTATTATTTGCTCTCAAATCCTGGATAGTGACATTCTCCCCACCTAATTCATGATGCCTTCGTTATGAGGCTAAACTACTACCACTCCCTAATCTAAACGGTGCCAACCTTCCTCCACCTGTTATTAGACTCCATCTAAGATTTTCTCTGTTAGGACATCGAATCTATAAATGCTTCCTCTCGCCTTCACCCATCTCTTCATCTCTGGAGATCACCTATTGTTAAGTTACTTAATATTAACATGGCACACTCAAGTATATTCATAAAGGATTTGCAAAGATCTTTCTACAAGCCAACTAACAACACAACTATTCTCTACGATAATGTCCTTTCTCTGGTGGCTACTGCTTTGAGCTTATCCTGTACGAGTTAGGGCTCGTAAATAAGGTCCTCCTTTAGTGGTCACTTATCTAAGCTCAATCCACACGAGCTTTTTCTTGTCAACAAGAACTACACTTTTCCTTTAGTACACTTAGTAATTTTTAGGCAGTTCAATGAAGCTAAAATGTAATTTGCTTTTATACTACTTGTCATAAAACAGGAGGTTTGCCCTTTTTAGAGTACGTATATGGCGCTTAACCATATTTTATCTTCTTAATTTTACTTATATTCTAGATAGCAAGTTAGTCTTTTCTTTTGGCTTAACGTAAGATTATTGTAAGCCTATCTCTCACAAGGAGTACCTTATAACTTTGTTATAGGCCCTCATATATTTGGAAAGCTCAATTATTCAAATTGGATTTGGCCTACCATGATCATAATTTAGAGAGCAACATCAGTTTTTTACGAGTTTACTCATGGAAAGTTAAACTGGCCTTCATATAATACTCGCCTTCATAAAATAAACTACCCTGTTAATTCCACTCGACACACAATACACCCAAATTTAGCTCTCAAAACTCAATGACATTTAGTATGTCACAGTGGACTTAGAATAGAATTGTGATTCAATATCTCATTTCGATTCAATATCTTATTTCCTTTCAATTTTTAAAAGTATTTTTGAAAGGTGAAACCGTGATTTCATGAAATCGACGTTTTGAACTTTAAAGAAGAATTTAACTCTACTTTCAAGAGGATATAATTGATTCAATTACATTCATTATATTAATTAAAAATTAAATATTAAACTTTCAACTAAATCAAGATATTTTTTATAAATATTATTATATATATTTTTTAATTCAATTCAATTTTATTCTATTTGATAGGAATTTCTAAATATAAAACTTATTGATTTTATTTTGTTGAATTCCATTTTATTTATTTCGAGATACCAAAGGTAGGTGTAACAAGCTGAGTATACGATGTTGTTTACTTGTAGTAGTGGGTGTTACTAGAAACAATGTTTCCCTACGTGGGAGATAAATATTGATCGGCCAAGATTCTAGTAGAAATTCCGAGACCCTTTTGATGATATGTTCGCTGAGTTCGATGTTGGCAGCTGGATTCAACTCATAAGCAGCATCCATAAATTGGCGTCATCCCGTTGTCTTCAGAATTCAGAAAGACAGATTGATGGACAAGACAATATAGATACGTGGCACTCGGATGACCTTTTGTCGGATATTGACTTGGAGAGAGCATTCATAACGTTGTACTTTTATCGACTAGCGGTGATAGACGACAATATGGTCAGGATTTTCTGATTACCTTAAAATAGCATTGATTAGTAAGGATATTCATTGGATGCTTCACGACGAATGCAAGAAAGAATTAGAGGAGATATGAGCTACTTTTAAAACTGATTATGCTATGAATGAAGACTTTGACATGGAGTCGGGCCTAAATTGGTTTAGAATCAGTTTGGAACCGTCGGGGTCACGGCATTAAATCGTGATCGGTCCGTTTAAAGCTGATTTCGGACCTATTCTTCGAGTTCATCGATTCACGTGTCGATTTTTAAGCTTGTGAATTGGATCTTTATAAATTTTTTTTTTAGATTTGCAATATATATATATATATGTAAAATATGTATATTATATTATATAAAATATATAATATATATAAAATATAATATATATGTACTATATAATATGTATAAATATATTTATATAATTTACAAAAAAAAAAAAATCTTATTTAACTTATCCGATCAAATGAGTTGAAAGTTTGAACTATCCAAACTTATATAAACCTAGTGAGTGTTCAAGTTTGTCACAAGTGGACCAATTCTCATTCAATAAATTGTAAGATTGGTTTTGAACTGATTTATAGTTTGAAATCAATCATTTCTTAGGTTTATGAAAACTTTAGGATTCTTTACTTGAATAGTATAAAAGATATAAATATTATAAATAATAACAACAATAATGACAACAATATAATTAGACTAATCATTTGTTAGTGAAATTAAAATTCCATATCAAACACTAATACCTATTTTAACAACCGTAATCGAAAAATGAACCACCTTTCTCAATTCCATTTCATTATAAGTATTTTTTTTTTCTGATATTGATTTTATAACAGAGATAAAAGTTACTGAAGACTTTTTAAGGATTTTTTTACGATCTCGTTTATATTTTTTATAGAACTGGTTACATCCTCTATCTTAGTTTTGATTTAATATTCATTATATTTAAACAATTAAATTGATTGTATTTTCAATAATTCAGATTTAATAGATATTTAATCAACAGTATGATGGATGGTTAGACCAATTTTATTAAAATAAAGAACAGGATTGTAAAAACTAAATTCTTTATTAATCGAAAGTTAAGTTTTTCTATAATGACATTATGTTACCATAATATCATAATAAATTACACTAAATTTTAGTATATTATATTATAAACGATAAAATAAAATTTGTTAATTAGTTTTTTTATCGAATTTGAATAAATCATATCATGAATAGTTTTGTTTTTACGAAAATAATTTACTAAAAATGGATATAATTTATCAAGAAAGTGAGAATAAATTATTTTGAGCTAATATCCAGCCAACTTGGCCTCTTCCCTGTTTTGTCGCACACCATACGCTGCCATGTGAAGCCACTCCTCAATCCGCCTCGACTCATTCCACTCGATGTGAATAACTCAGCTTATCCACTCCACCGGGACGCTTATGCACTTCTAGATAAATTGTTATATATGACTTGTTTAGTAATTTTTTAGGTCAAGCTGGCTACTAAGGCCAAGATTTCTACTAATTAGTGTACCGGGACACTCAATAAAAATTGAATAAATGGGTTTTACTTAATTTCTTTTTTCTTTTGAGCAAATATATTTGTAATAATCACACGAAATTGCATCATAAACGGCAATTAAGCTTGCTTATTTTTATGGAGTTGGGAGATTATGACCTATTTCCACATACATAGTGGACGCGCAGGCAATTATAATTGCCTACTGATTTAAGTCCTAAATCTTTCTAAGGATATTACTTAAATCCAAAATGGTTTTAAAAGAGGATAATCGTGCCCTAGAAACCTTTTAAAATTAACAATTGTACTCATGTTGTATTTTCTAAAATCTTTTTAAATCTGAATCACCCTATTGAGGGAACAATAAAAGGTTAATGAAAAGTGAATATATTCAAATACAATTTCTAAGAGTAATTTTTTGTTTTTTTTTTTTTTTTGTTTTATATATAAAGAGTGCTCCTACCCGGATGCATCTTGTAAAATTCAAAAAGAGCTAAAAGGCATGGACTATCTTGCTTGAAAACTATCTAATATCTAAAACTTTTTTTTTTTCTAGTTATATTATATTACAACTTTAGGAAGTGAGATTTAAATATCATCTATCCGATTAGTAGACATGTGTTTAAGGTACTAAACTACAAAAATTTTAATAGTATCCTAAGCATTTCAAAGAACTTCAAATGATGCCTAAAAAAGAGCTCGTTAATTTAAATTGCACAATATAATCGACGCTCAAAGCATAAATACGAGAATAGGGAAGAATATGAATAATCACACATGTAATTTGTAATTAAACAAATTAATAAGTTAGATCTAATAAATTGAAAATTCAACCACAAGATGTGGTAAATTATTTATTCACATCTCATGATATATACGCTAGTCTAAAAAGTCTTCTATTCTACGGCAAATTTATTATCAAAGCATATGAATCTCTTTCCAATTCCACAACATAAGCATATAATAGCAGCATAAAATCAAACTCTCAGAAGACGACAAACGTCGAAGGATGAGCACATGCAGTGCAGCCGACCGAAATCCGGATAAACACCGATGCGATGTGATTGATGCGAATGGATTTAGGAAATGGTGATGACTTTCATAGTTCACACTACTTGTTGTCCTTGCAGCAGAGATTAAGCGGCGATCGGCTTGCCTTCATGAACAACACGTCCGATCATACGGGACACTCGTCTCCACGCATGCTTTCAACTTCATCATGCACACACCATCCTCATCACCTCAGTCGTTTCCTTGAATCTCTCCAAGAAATCCTGCCCTATTTATACAACACCCCTTTTGACCTTTCCATTCTCAGGGTGAAGTAACTAGTAAGCTATCAACAATGGCAGCAGCTAAAACAAAACTCTGTCTTGCCCTAGTTCTGTTCTCTTTCCTGGTCCTGTGTTCTAGGTTTGCCCTAGCTACTCAAGACCCGGAACTGAAGCAGTGTAGGCACCAATGCAAGCACCAGGAACAGTTCTCGGAGAGACAGCAGGAAGAGTGCATGCAAAGGTGCGATGACTACTATAGACAAAAGGAGGAGAGAGAGAGGCAACAGAAAGGTCAAGAGAGAGAGGAACGGTCAGTTGAAGAGCATAGTGAGAAGCAGCTGAGAGACTGCGAGAGACAGTGTGAGAGATCCCAAGAAGGAAGGCAGCAGAAAGAGATCTGCTCGCGGCAATGCGTGGAGAGGTTCAGACGTGGAGTGGAGGAGGAAGAAGAGCCGTGGGGGAGAAGAGAGAGAGAGAAGAGAATGGGGAACCGGAGAGAAGAGTGGGAAGAGGAGGAACGAGAAGAAGAGGAAGCAGAAGAGATAAAGAGTAGGAATCCTTATGTGTTTGAGGAGGAACATTTCCGTACTTCGGTTGAGACACAACATGGAAGGTTCAGCGTTCTTCCTAACTTCAGCAAGAGATCAAAGCTCCTGCATGGCATCGAGAATTTCCGACTTGGGATTCTCCAAACCAATCCTCGGACTCTTGTGGTTCCTCATCATGCGGATGCAGATGTTGTCTTCATCGTACTCAAAGGTTAGCTTTTTTTCACATGTTTTATGATGTATCCAAACCGTCCCTCGAATAATCATCATGCTAATTATTTTTAAGTTTAGAAAGTTTAGGAGGTTTATCTGTATTTGATATTTATTTGCATTTTGTCGATAGTATTATGTAGATTACTCTACGATTAATAAGAAGATTAAGAAGAAAATTAACTGTAAGATTGTATCTAATTGATTCATGACGAAATATTTTATAAAACATGATTGTTATATCACATAGTTATATTAGCGTACGTGCATCTAATGATGTTTATGCCTGACATTCTCAGGACGGGCAACCATCACTTTGATACTTCAAAATAGGAGGAACAACATTAATGTGGAGCAAGGTGACATCGTAAAGGTCCCCGCAGGTACTCCGGTTTATATTACCAACAGAGATGACAACCAGAAGCTCTATCTTGCCAAGTTCTTCAAGCCAGTTAATACTCCCGGAAAGTTCGAGGTATCGGTGTGATTTCTTTTCAATTCAAATACTTGCAATTTGATTTAGTCACTTTATATATATGAACAAGAACGCTAAACCATTATAACAATTTGATTTAGGTATTTTATGGGGCTGGTGGGCAAGATCCTGAATCGTTCCTCACAGCATTTAGCTGGGAGGTTCTTGAATCTGCCTTCGACGTAAGTCTAATATTTCCGCGACGAGATAATTGTTCATACGTACTTTGGTTCTGTTGTCGGCTTCGATGTTTCTTTAAGTCTCTTGTCATGCTGATGTTGTACAGGTTGAAAGGGACAAATTGGAGAGGATGCTCAGGCAACAGCAACAAGGATCTATTGTTGAAGCATCCAGAGAGCAAATTGAGGCACTGAGTGGCCGAGATGAGGAGGGATTTACTCACCATTGGCCTTTCGGGGGCGAAACAAAGGGCGGGAAGGGCTCGAAAATCTCCTCTTTCAATATCTTCGATCAGCGTCCTTCTCACTCTAATCAATACGGCCGATTGTTTGAAGTTGATAGCGATGACTACAAGCACTTGCATGACCTTGACCTGAGGATTTCTTTTGCCAATATCACCCAAGTATGATTCTCTTTCCCCCGCCTTTATCTACCTTTAGTAAAATCGAACAGCTAGTTGAGATTATCGCATTTCTAATATTTTTTCATCGATATATATATATATATATATATATATATCAGGGATCTATGACTGTTCCATACTATAACTCGAGGTCCACCAAGATATCTCTAGTGTTGGATGGTGAGGGCCACCTCGAAATGGCGTGCCCTCACCTCACCCGCTCCAGCTCGAGAGGAAAACGAGGTGAACAGACCGATCGAACTTACCAAAAGGTTCGGGCACGACTCAGACGGGGAACGACGTTTATCACCCCGGCAGGTCATCCTGTGGTAGAATTAGCCTCGGAGAACAACAACTTACAAGTACTGTGCTTCGAGGTCAATGCGGAGAACAACATTAGGTACACACTAGCGGGGAAGGGGAACATATTCAACCACATGCATAGGGAGGCAAAGGAACTAGGTTTCAACTTTCCGTCGAGAGATGTGGATAGGATATTCAGGAAACAGGAGGAAGGGTTCTTCCTGCCGGGACCGAGCAAGAGACGTGGGCGTGGGAGAGGTTACGCTGCGGTGTGAGCTTGAAGAAGGTAAGAGGAAGATGACTAAAGAACATGGGTGATGTACGTAGGTTGTATAATGTAAATGTAGCCACCTCGTTCTGTCCGGAACAGGTGATTCCGAGGAATATGTGGCGTATGTAATGCAAGTAAAGGTGGAAGAGACGTAAAAAGTACTTTTGCGGACGTAGATATATGTAAATGTAACTGCATCCTAAGGTCTTTACATAAATAAAACTGGAAATATTATGGTTATATATCTTTTGCTCCGTTTTGTATATTCTTTTGAGAAACTGCGATATTTATTTCCAAGTTTCTATTTATTGTACTTTGTATTATTATAGTCAATTATATTAGTATGTATTAGAAGCCTATTGGTCTACCAATAGTGTGCTGTCTTAACCTGAGCAATTCACCTACAGGGTAGGTATGGTATCGATTTTCCATTTCCCCCTTCTTTTATGGCACTCTTTTGCATTTCTTTCCTATAATCTATTCCTAATTGTTTACATTTTCATTTCATGAATATATATAAAATGAAACTACAGTTTCTGTCGTATAAATTTATACCAAAGTTCTTGTTACGTTCTTTATTTCTAATTATGACTTATATTTTACTCATGAAATTGGTTGATTTTTATAGATAAAATAAAACAATTGATTCTTTTCTATAGATTTATTCCAATGTTTCATTGAGTGGAATTGGTGAGTGAAATTGGTTAGTTTCTATGGATAAAATAGAATTGTTTCTTTCTTATAAATTTGTTCCAAACTTTTGGTTATAACTATTCAATTGTAGATATAATTCCTTAATTGTGAGTTGATTAAATATTTTATAACTACAATCCAACAACGAATTGAATGGCTTGTTTAGTCCTATCCACCCGATAACCCAGGCCGGATCGCTGTTTCGAATCTTTCGTTCACTATCCCATTTAAAGTTTCCTTAACTTGGGATAGGTCTGCAGTCGGTGCTCGGTGCACGTACAAGACGACTTTATTGGGAGACTGGCTACTAGAGGTATTTCTTTTAATTATAAGACACCTATTTATAATAAAATTCTAAGAAATTGATATATGATGTTGGTATTCAGCTAAAATCGGTCCTTTGTGGAGGCTTATTGAAACGACATAAATCTTGACGAGGTTGATGATTGGATTAATGCTACAAGAGGCAGATGTACGAGGTGAGATCCTCGCTCGGTCAAACTTACCGATTGAGGGAGCGATTTAATAAAAGACATATGGGAAAGCACAAGTCTATAGGTCAATGAACATAGTTTGAAGCTTCTCAAAGACCACACTCGAGATCCATTACTTCCTAATTAGTTTGATTAACATTTGAACCTGAGATCATTATGTATTTAATATATAAATCATCACAGTTCGGTGTTGATAAAATGCAAATTTTCTATTAGTTATTACTAAGTTTGTGATTAAGTATGGCTCAAAATACTTGTGAATAGTAATGACAATTCCCTACTTAAGAGATACTATATCCTATAATAAATCCTGGCAACTTGATAAGAAATAAAGGACTTCTAAGACTATTCTCAACACATACAAATTTTAAAAATTACTTAAATTATTACGTTGGTTAGCTTATTAAGTAACTCTTACTTTTAATAACTCTTCATTTTATTTTTAAAAATTACTTAAATTATCACGTCGGCTTGCTTATTAAGTAACTCTTACTTTTAATAATAACTCTTCATTTTATTTTTAGTTTTTTTCGCATTTTTTTAAAGTTTTGTGGACCCCATACTATTGTTATTTTTTTAACCACTACTTTAAATAGACAGCTTTAATATTAACAAATATCATATTTGGATAACATAATAATTATTAAGACAGCTTTAATATTAACAAATATCATATTTGGATAACATAATAATAATTATTATTAATGTTAATTACGGTTATTAACAAATAATATTATATTGGTTACTATGTTAAAAATCTTAATTGATTTAATCTAAATTTACTATATTGTAAACGGTCACTAAAATAAATAAATAAATAAATAAACAACTCAAGTCACGTTACCTAACGTGACTGGGAGCAGCAACGCCGGTGCATTTTGCATTTTCACGGCAGGAACTTCTCTTGCGTTGCTTGGTCCTGAAAGGCGCTCCAAGTGACGCGTGTTGAAGCAGCTATAAGCCCATGACCGTAGCAAGATCATTGACGTTTCGGTTGTTCTAGTAAACCAAGTAGAGGGTCCAAATTCATAATGTTGTAGTAACATGGAATATCAAAATATGAAAGATATGATTACAATTTTAAGTCCTACCGTGGATCTACAATATGGAGATTTTTCTTAAAAGCATTGGGCAGCTGATGAATACAGTTATTTGTTTTGAGAGTGTGTGCCCAGTTATTGCACGTCCGACATAAAGGAATCAAGAGCATCGTGCACTATAGCAGAGAGGAAAAAGCCAGGTCAGACAATTTAAAATTAAGTAATTTGATTTGAAGTTAGATTTGATCAACCCCAAATAAATTAATAGATTTAATTTTAAAGCTAGAATTAATTGATTTTGGTTTTAAATTAATGAGATGGAAATAAACTAAAGATATATTGGACAAAGTCATTTTGAGCTTAGCGTTTAAGGACGCTACGGCCTTGGGGGCGAAAGGGAAAGCCTTCTAATCAAAGAGATGTGGCTCAAATACAAGGACTAGATTCAAAGCACAATCAAAAGTGTATTTCGACTGATTAAATTCAAATTTAGAGGTACTTGTGATGAAAATATGATATTTTCTATGTATAAATAATTACAATGGAAGAATGGAAGAGATTGATATTTCAATGTAAGTTCAAAAATGCATCAATATTTTATAAAATAGTTCAAATAAAAAATTAACATTTTAAAAAATTTAAATAAAACATTATCGTTTTACAAAATTATTCAAATAATTTTATAGATTAAACAATAGTTAGATCTCCTCTTTAGTAAAACATTAATATTTTATTTGAAATTATTCTTGAAATTATTCTTAAATGTTAATTCCTCTATTGTAGTTCTCCATTTTTGGGTTTTAAGTGTAGTGAAATAATGGATGTGAGCCTTTATCAATTATATGGCAATCAAGAAACGAATTTGGGAATTGAATTTCTATGATCAATCTAAAATCAACAAGGGATTAAAACAAAACCGACATGACTCGTAGTAATATTATAATCATCTTCGCCATAGTCAATTAAATTTGATTGATAACAACTAATTTACAAATGAGAAATTCACCCGAACGATGAAAATATTATTCAACATGAAAAAGGGTTTAAATTCCTTATGCATGTACGAATATGCTATGGATTCATTTAAATTTTTTTTTTTTTTGGATTTAAGGTTTACATATAATAAAACGGGTATTTTGTGATTTTTATAGTTTTACTCAATGTAACATTAAAGGATATTAATGTGATTGGTTGTTCAATTTTCATACTATCCTGTCCCAAAGAGAAATTGTAATAGTTTCACCATGTAAATTAATCTATGATAAAAACTGGTCTCACAATTGCGATTATAAATACAATCTATACAAGACGTACATGACTTAACCAATTTAAAGTATCCAATCTACCACTTATCGATAATCAAACTTGTAGTATAACTATTTAAAATACATGTTCAAGATGATAAGTTTGATAATACAATAGTACTTATATAAGTATTTCATATATAGAGTTATAATTTATATTAAGAGCTTACAAAAGCCAAAGGTTTTAAAGTTTATTTATAATAAGATAAGAAACTAGTTGATGTCCTAAAGATTATCGGTTAGTTTCCTTAAGATCAAAAAAGAAAAGTTGAAAGCTTAGATTCAGTTGAATCTTCTTTCCTCACTTTTCCAACCAACTGCGTACTAACTTAAGGGTGGTGATATTTGTATATTTTGAACTTTTACTCGTAATTTGCAAAAGAGTCTATAAGAATATGAGCTCAACTAACTCAGGAAGCAAGATAGAGATAGAAAAGTATCATACAATCATAAACAAGATTATTAATTATAATAAAATACAATACAATTAATCACTTAAAATATCACATAATGCTATCCGGTTTACTGTAAAATTAGACAAATTACATTCACTTCAACCTAAATTGAGGAGTTTACTGTAACTCGATCTAAGTAAACCTAAGCTTGTGTAATGGAGGATACCCTACTTCTATAATCATCTTCAAACCATAGCCCTCGCTCTTATCACTACCTCCTCGTTTATCACTTAGTTCAACTAAGGATGGGGAAATGAGCATTTCAACTATCTTTATTGAAGGGAGTTGGTATTTAGCATGACACTTCTAATCATTCCCCTAGTGGTTGCTATATATATCCAATTATGTTAGCGATCATATCACTATTAGTTTTATTTAGGGATAGTCAAACAAGTTCACACTAAACAAAACTATGAAATCATGCAGAACAGTAAAGAGTTCAACTCCTATCATAAATAGAATACCAATCACACATATAGTATGTGCGCAAATAACTAATTTGCAACCATAATCAAAGCACTCTTAAGCCTCTGAATACTTTGATATAGTATCTCGATAAGCGATAAAACTACGATCTTAACTTACTTATATTGATTGTCACTATGGGAAGCTTATATTGTTGACATTCTACTTATTAGGAGACCCTATATGTATGCTAAACCTAGATTTAGTTTTCGTAAGAATTACGAATACGTTAAAGTTTTATTTACACTTTATATTATCATGAAGTTATATACATAAATATATATATATTTAAAGTATATTATTATTCTTATACGAGGAAAAATTGTTTTATTTAAATATGCATTTATTATAGTTTTATTATATAAGTTATATTAAGTTAGTAAGTATCGATAATATACTTAATTATATTATTACTTATAATATATCGTTTTGCTCGTGTTAAATTGTAATTTTAATCAGTCAAGTTACATTCTAGTTATGACAAGGTTATTGTACTACGTAAATTTTCATAATATTATAAAAATATTTTTTATATTACCTAGGATTATCCAACTTTAGTAAAAGCGATATCATCGGGTTTGTACAAACTTGACAATACGTATTACAAATTATATCTCGAGAGATGACTTCTAAAGGGTATTTTTAGTTTTTAATATACCTATATGCCCATATAGCAATCATTATTATATTATGTTCATATTATATAAATAAGCTATATTTTATATAATTTCCTAAAATAGCTTAGTATTATATATAATATCTAACCTTAATACGTATATACCAAAATTTAGGTTATATAACATTCAAAATATGATAAAAACTCATCCTAATCAGATCTATCCAGTATAGATAAGTATAGGTTCCATTCAAATATTTCTCATAATCTAGCTTAATATTACTAAATAATATATCCCAGTTAGTAAATTAAGCTATTTTACTATTAAAATTTATAATAAATAACTCAAGTCTCTAAATAATTACACAAAAATTTTTATAGACTCATAAAAATATGGGGAATTCAGCCAACAAGTGGTTTCATGCTATCGAGTTTATCACTTATATACGTATAATTACGTTTTTACCTTTAAATTACGATTAATTAAATAAACATTATCATTTTTATAAAAAATTATTTCTAATATTTCCTAACATTATTATAAGTCTCTAGAAGTCAGTAAACATCAATTTCATAATTAATTTTACAAAAATCAATGTATCTCATAATCTGCCCCATTTTTAGGGTTAAAAAAAATATAATAAATATTAAGCATACATAAATTCAAAATCGGGCAACATAGCAATTAAATAGGTATAACATATATTCTACAAAAAAATTTTCAACTTGAAACAACATCATTTAATATGTTTATTTTAAATTTGAAATTTTAGATGAACAGTAACTTTATTAAGCAAATATATAAAATACTTATAATTTTACAAAAATAAAATTACAGCATGAAATTATTTATAAAATAACCTAAAATAATTTTTTTTCATAATTTTTTGAATTATTTAAGTATTTTGCAAATTAGGGAAAAAACATGGCAAAAACTTGATCGACCTGTTCATCAATGCTTCGGCCACCATTAGTTAGTGGAGGGTTATTGGAAGGGTGGCACACTGATGGCTTTGCATGGTGATGGCAGGTTTCAATTGCAGATCATTAGTTGCTTAGGGAACCACGCTAGCTCAGTAGGTTACTCTATTTTTCTCTTTATTTTATCCATTTTGTAATTTTTTCTTTGGAAGTCCTAAGTTCTAAAGTGTTTAATATAGCATCCTAGGGTCTATTTATACTGAATTGGGAGGTGAGCTTCTTCTTTCTTTCTTTTTTTCTTTCAATTCGATCTCAATTATTTAAGAATAAGGTGTAGTTCTCCCCTTAATTTGTTTTTAATTCACCAACTTGCTGCTTCATAATATGCCACGACTAATTCTAGAAATTCCTAACTAATTTGGATAGGTTTTGGTTATTTTTAAGCTAATTATGAATATTTTATATATATTTCATTAATATATAGTTATTTTACTAATATACGTATATATATTGTCACGCTATAAACTGAAAAGTTGTAACAATTCTGCCATGTAAACCAACCTACATTAGAAGCTAACTACCTTAGTCGCTAACGTAAGTATAGCATACATAAGGTATTCACCACTCAACTGTATGGAAGCGTTCCATTCTAATGTGTAATGTACTAAGGACAGACAAAGCTGATCGTAGGGATGGGTCTAAGCTTACCGCAAGCTTGAAAAGGAGTGATGGGAAACATGCAAAAGAATGGAAAGTAAGCAAAACCCACAAACAGCTACAAAGGATATGACATACTAATGAAACTTCCAAAGACTCACAATACAGCTCGATATGACATATGAGATAATCTGGTGAGGTTACTCACCACCTAACTTTACTTAAGATCTAGGATAAGAGTGAAAGGAAAGTAAACAAACAATGTTTATGAGAGAAAAAATATCCAATGTATTAATGATAATTTGATAATTATGGCTACATGTACAAGGGGTATTTATAATCAAGAAGTTAAAAGAGAAAGGACAAAAATGGTATTATCCTAAAAAAGTAATGTATAAAGAATACAAAAGCCTAAAAATGAATATTCAAGAAAAAACAATAATTAGTGCAGTAAATTCTATACATGGTCCTGAACACATAACAAAGATACATTGGCAATGGACCCATTCGAGCAGGAGTAGCTAAGGATTAGTTCAAGGTAGCTCTCTTGACCTCTCGGCCAGAGTGATGCTGAGCAAGTGGTCAACTTGGACATGACTGAGTAGGCACACAAGGTTTAGTTGTTGTTAAGACATTCTTTAGGTTGGCATACAATTTTCGAGAGGTAGGCAATTATACAGCTCTACATATAGATTTTATCAATAGTAAGGAGTAACTCAGCTTTGGCAGAAGTCGATTAGAGTAAGAGGATTCACCTAACTAATCCCTCTAGTCCTTAGGCTCGACTGCAAGTTAAAAGCTCAATAGTTTGATCCTTATCATTTCCTTCAGGTTGATTTAAATTTGGCATCAAATCTAATTAGTCTTCGCTCAATTCTCCATTAAGATGATATGAACTAAGGTTGGCCATGTTAAAGGTGTTAAAAACCCTATAATCTCTGGGAAGCTCTAACCTGTAAGCATTGTCATTGATTTTTTAGAGAATTTTGAAGGGTCCCTTAGCCTTGGCAAATAGCTTGTTCCTCATCTTGCTCGAAAACCTTTCATTGCTTAGATGCAACTATACCAAGTCTCTCGACTGAAACTATTTCATCATCCTACCCTTAGCCTTCTCATGCATTTTTCTGGTAGCTTGGTCGACTTGCTAAGTAACTTTATCGTAGATGTGTTGTAGGGACTACTCAAGCTCTTGCATTAAGGTCTTCTTGTTTAGATATAGGTACAGGGGTGAGATCGAGGGGTAACTTGAGATTAAAACCATAAACAACTTCAAAGGGGGTCTGTTTGGTGGTGTCATGTTCTATTTAATTGTAAGCAAATTCAACCATGGGCAAACAGACGTCCCAATTAGCCAAGTTCATGCTTATTGTAGATCAAAGCAACAATCCTAAAGTACAATTGACTACCTCTGTTTGGCCATCGGTTTGGGGATGATAAGAAGTATTGAATAGTAGTTTAGTCCCCATTTGACACTATAGTGTTCTTAAAAAATGGCTCAAGAACTTTAGGTCTCTATTTGATACTACACTTCTCAGCACGTTGTATAACTGAACAATTTCTTATAAGAAAAGAAAAGTAAATGCTAAAGCATCATTAGTTTTGGAGCAAGACACAAAGTATACCATCTTACCGAACCTATCTACTACGACCATTATGGAGTCTTTGCCTTGGGTAGTTTGTGGTAATCCAAGAACAAAATCCATCCTCAACTCAGTCTAAGAAATAATCGGGATAGGCAAAGGCATGGCTTTACCTTGCTCAGTTCGGCATTTAACTCTCTTGCACACGGTACAGCCTTCAACAACTCGATGTACATCTCACTTCATTCTCAGCTAGAAGAAATGCCCACTCAATAGTTCATATGTCCTTCTCTCCTTAAAGTGTCTAAAGTGTCCTCCGCTGTAAACTTTCCTAATCAATAACTCCCTTAGAAAACAAGTCAGTATGAACCATTTCCCTTTTCAATGCAAGTATCCATCTTCTATACGATACTCATCCATTGTCCTTCCATCGACACAACACCCAAGTATAGGTTAGAAGTATAGATCCCTAGAGTACTGTTTTTTGATACTTACTATAATATCTGATAAATCAATAATCAAGACATGAATATTTAATTATTAAGGCAAAGCCTTGTCCTTGTACAATTAGGGTTAAAGTCGATCTAGAACATTCAAGAAAGTAAACTAATTAGGCTAGAAAATTATGAGAAACATGATAACCCTAATCAAGAAATTTCCAAACTTTTGGAAATTTATAATATAATGACAATATCAAGAATAGAATCAAAATAGTGAGAATTTATTCTATATAAAATCTTAAAGTCAAATTTAGAGTAATCATACTTGAATTTAGAACTTTTGGGAAAAGTTATCCGATTGAGCCTAGACTTTATGACTAAGATAGAAAACTTAGTTAAAGTAACCCAATGAAATTATATTTTGAAAATAATTACCTAAAATCCCAATTTTGCTCCTAAAAGTATGATTACTTAATATAATACAAAATTACTCGAAACCCTTACGATCGAGCTTTGAATTCGATGAAAACTTAAAGATAAGTTAATTAAGCTATAAAATGAGATAATATGATATAATTTACTTTATGAATATATATGTATTTTTATGAGTATACCCGATATATATAATAATTATATTAGTAAATTAACCTGCAATTACATAATTACATATAATATGTATCAAATTCATAGAAAATAAATAAGAAATATACCTTAAAAATAAAAGATGTGTTAGAAACATAGTTATATGAATATAGTTATGTGCTACATGTGATATATATACATAAGATATATATATGTATACTAAGAAATATACTAAATACTAATGTAATTTATATAAAATATCAATAAATTCATTAAAAATAAACCTAAAGTTATCTAAATTTTAACGAACCAACTTGGAATGTGCTAAAAAACCACATGGTATCCTTGTTTGGATTTAAGTGTGAATCAAAAGGGTAAAAGACCGCAATTGGACACCTCATGCTATACAAAATAATAGGATAATTATGGAAATTAAAAAAAGTTGAGAAGCTGCCTAAACTAGTATAAAAGCAATACCAGGACATACATTAGAAACTTTAAAACCTAAAACACTTAAAGAAAATCAGAGATAAAAATTTAGGAAATTAAAACATTTTAGAAAAAAAAATTCCCTAAAAACAAAGTAAGGATCAAGTTAAGATAGTTCCCCAACTATCCGATGACTTGACATGAGCCCTGCTACTACATAGTAGTGTTACCACCGACTAGGCTGGTCGACGACTCCTTTCCAGCCAATAATGGCTGAAGCTCCAATGAACTCAAGTTTTAAGTTTTTGCCGAGTTTTTCTCTATTTTAGAAAAATTATTAAATTAATTAGGAAAAATATAAAAAAATTAATTCCTCAGTTATTTTAGATTTATTTTCATTTTGTAAATTTATTCTTACAAAATTAGGAATATTTAATGTACTTGCTTAACAAATATACTATTCATCCGAAATTTGAAATTCAAAATAAATACACTAAATGATATAATTTTTATCTCAAAATTTTTGTATAAGATAGATATGATATATAGATAATTTTTATGTAGTTCGATTTTTTATTTGAGTATTTTTAATGTTTATTGTATTTTTAGTCCCCAAAACAACTATAATTAAGGTGAAAATGTAAAATAAATAGGTTTTGTGAAATCAATTAGGGAAAACCGACCTATACTGACTTTTGGTGAATTATAGTGATGTTAGGATAGTTGGAAAATAATTTTGTGTAAAAGGAATAACATTTAGATAATTAAGTATAATTTTGGGGTAAAATTGTAAATTTAAATATATAGGCGGTAAATCGATAACACGAAAATATGTGATGACTGAACTTCTCATATTTTTAGGAGTCCAGAAATTTTAGAAGAATTATAAATGCCCCAATTTATTTATTATGAATTTATATAGTAAAATAACTTAAATTACAAACTAAGACGTATTTTCAGTAATAATAAGCTAAAACGTGATAAATAATAAAATAAAAACTACATGTATACGTACTGGTAAGATGTGATGAAAAGCGATTTTTTAATATATTTAATGATATTTTGACGATCGAAATATGTTATATGCGTACTAAAGTTAAATAATATCTATATTATAGGGTAATGTAGACAAATTATGTAAAATATAGTTTAATTATATAAAATACGTATAATATGATAATATTTACTTAGATACGCACAACTGCATTAGAAATTCAAAATACTCATTGGAAGTTATCTCAAGAAATAGAACCCATATTACGTATCGTTAAGTCTATATAAACTCAATGACACTATTTTTACAAAAATTAGACAATCTTAAGTAATATAACTTATATTTATATAATATTACGAGAATTTACTTATCACGATAACCCTATCACAATTTAAATATGATTTAATTGATTAAAAGTACGTTTTGATAATATTGAAACAATATATTATACGTAATAGTATAATTACGTATATTATTAATAAGCAATAACTTAACTTGACTTATATAATAAAACTATATATTATTATTATTATAAACTTTAGATAAAATCCTAATGTTTTCGTAATTATTATGAAAACTAAATTGAGGTTATATATATATAGGATCTTTCAGCAATCAAACCATTAATGATATGGGTTTTCCTTAGTAAGCGTTAGGACAAATAAGTGGGTAAAATGCTTTACGGCTGTTGAGCCTAGTTTTTTCCTTTTCGTTTTTTTTTTTTAAATTAATCTTCTTTAAAACTACGAGTATTAAACTCTATCTGTTTAATACTGATCCTTGACTAGAGTTTAAAAAAAAATGGTTTTTATTATATTTTTGAAATGCTTAGGAATCATCACTTGACTAGAGTTGGGAAAAAAATTAAGTTATAATCAATTGAGTAAATTGGTTATAACTTAGCTACTAGTCTTAACAAGAAAATCAATTTTTCAAAATAATTTTCTAAAACGAGAGATCTAAATATGGAGGCTATCTTATTAAACCTTAAACAGGTACTACTTTTTAACTTTCCAATTTTAAACTTACTTTTCAATAATACCCTTTTTCAGTTTCTAAACAACTAATCATATTACATGTAACTAATCTAATTAATTTATACAAATATTCACAAAGATAGAAAGAAAATAAATTTTCCATATTTTAAGTCGTCACGTACTTACTATGAGTGCCTATATACTCATTATTCGAGATTAAACTTCTGTAGTTCGTTAACCAAAAAAATTAGTGAGTTGAGTTGATTTTAATTTTTAAAAGGAGATTGGGTTTGCATTTTTACTTGTTTAGATTTATTTAAAGAAATTCCTAAAAAAAAGGTCTTAAATTGGATTTTTTTTTAGAAAGTTCCAAAGGGCCCTAATTTTGAAAAAAAAAAAGAAGTCCAATTATTTTTCATTTATTTATTTTCGGAAAGTTTATTTTCTAAGTAATAAAATAAATTTATTATTTTTATTATTTATTTATTTACTTTATATTTTTATTTATATATTTTTTTATTTTTTGGTTAGAACGTAAAAATAAATAAATAAAAATAAGACTAGATAATTCTTCCCATTTTTTTTCTTTTCTTCTTTTTCTTTTTCTTCTTTTTCCCTTTTTCATTTTTTTTTTATTACAAATTACAACAAACATAAAATGAAATAAAGAAATAAATAAAACAAAAAATAAAAACAACATGGGCCTAAACTAAGGAATAAGGCTAAATCAAAGGAGCTAGAAATGGTCGTAGGTTAAACTTGCTGGATTGGGTTGGTGGGCCTTCATTCGGGTCGGATATCGGGTTAGATTCAGGTCGTTTGACCCGATCACGTGCGACTCACATAACTACACAAGGAAGAAGCAAACTACCTAACAAGCACTAAAACAGGCAATTTGAATGTTTTCGACGGCTAATTTAAGTAAGTAAAGGTGTTTTTATGGGTTTTAGTTTAGGGAATGGGGTTATAGGCCAAGTGCCATGGCCTATAGCAATTGTTTAGGTGGTGGTCAAATTTGGGTGGCTGAAGGTGATGATGCTCGACGCATGCAGTGCTATTTCAACTTGAGGAGGTGTGGAGTTGGGTTGGTTAGGGTATTGGATTGTGTTTTAGTGCTGGGTGTCGCCATGGTGGTGGTTTGCGGTTGAGTTGGTAAGGGTGTACAATTGCTATGGTCGTGCAGTCAGTATTGAAGTAAGAGAGAGAACTGTCGGATGTTAGGTTATAGGTGGAGTTAGGCATTAGTTTTTGTGTTGTATGGGTCGTAAAGAGAGTAGTGTGGGTGCTCGGTGGTTCATGTGGAGGGAGTCGAAGTGTGGTTGTGGGTCTGGCGATGGATGGATCTATGCTCATGTGTCAAGTGTAAGCGTGGATGAGAAAGAGATCGAAGATGAAGCTGATTGTACTATCAAGAGGGGGTTTTGGTGTGAGGTCTTGGATCAGTGGCTGTTAGTGAGCATACTGCAGAGGGGTTTGGTTTGGTGATGTTAGGGATCAAGGATGGTGTATGCGAAAATGAGATCAAGAGAGAGAGATGGTCTGTATGTATGGTGTTTCATATGGTGTAGAGAGGATAGTGGGCACTGGGATTGTAAGGGCTTGGATGTGTGTTTGTGGGTTTGAGAGAGAGGTTAGGGATTGGGAGTGTGCTGTGCTCAATGTCGTATGTGAATCTTCGAAAAAATCGCCCCCCACTACCGCGTGTGTGTGTGTGTTTTCAATGTGGAACCCCCCTTGCGTATGTGTCCACCCCTTATCTCTTTTGCTATATGTTTTTTTTTTTTTTTTTAAATGAGAAAGTAAGAGGAAGAAAAAGGAAATGGGAGAAAAAAAAGGAAGGAAATAAAATGGGGACAATGTCACCATTTATATATGAACTTTTCAAAGTTTTTCAATTATACACTTTAACATTTATATTGTTTTAATATAAACTTAATTGAAGTTTTACTGGTATTGTTATATACTTATGTTAACTTTCCCTAACACCGATAGTTCAGTAGATAGTATTAGCCGATTACATGATGACACGTGGATTATTTCATTTTACATCTCCACATCACCTTTTATTTCTTATTCAAATATCCATGTCAACCATCCACGTCAGCACCCCATTGAAAACATAAACCCTAGAATCGTCTGATCACCCTCCTTAACACTTAAATCCCATCTCCAATCCTTTGTTCAAAACCCTAACTTTGTAAGGCATTACAATAATCTTATGAAATGCTAACCCAATATCATCAATTTGAAAACCCAGAAATCTTAAAATCACAGCCCTAACCCTATTAAACAATTATGTCAAGTGTAGGAAAGTTGAAATCTTTTTTTATAACGTTATTGTTGAGAAGAGAGAAGTGGAAAATATGTCGCCTATGAATTCCATAAGTTCGTCACAATCTTCCCATAATCATAGCGGTAGGGTTGTCTTCTGCAAGTGTAGTTTGAAAGTTAGGATTTCAACTACAAGAATAGAAGCAAATGTAGGAAGGAGATTTTATGGATGCTTGAGGTTCGATGAGATAAGTTGATTGGAGGAACAGAAATTGTCAAAAATAAATAAATAAATAATTATTTATGAATGTTTCAAATTTTTCAAGGAAAAAATTTCAAAAAATTGATATTTATATATGAAGTTTTTAAATTTTTATGAATAATTGATTGTTAGTTTAATTTGATTTTATAGATGAAAATTTTTAGCAAATTCACATTTATCTGTAAAGTTCTAACATTTTTATGAATTGATATTTATCACTTAGAAATGGAGAGTTATGAATGAAATTTATCTGAAATATATAGTCTTAGTTGTTTGAAATATGTAGTTAGTTAGTTTAGGAGACAAGTTGTTGTGGGAAGGTTGTGTTGTAAGTTAGAAGTGAAAAAAGAAAAAAATTTACATTTTGTTATTATTGTAATGGGTTTTTTTTTGTATGTATCAGTTGGCCATGAATTAAATTACTAGGAATAGGCTATTTCAATAATTGGTAGGAACTAAAGTTTTTTCAATGCTATGAGTTATGAAGATATTGATTTATTGCTATCAATATTGCATTGTGAATAGGAAGTGGAAAGTTGTAATTTTTTTGCATGAGCTGGTTGTAGCTAAGGTGCAATGCATAAGGAAGAGCTTACAACAAAGGAGTTATATACATTTGATTTGGATGAAGTGTAAGAAGACAAAGCACAAGGAGAATGCTATATTGAGAAAGCTTCTTGTAATGCGATCTAACAATGAAGAATCCAGTGGAGCTCGATTGGAAAGAATGAAAAAAAAGAAAAAATTGCTAAATGATTGTAATATACAGTTAAAAAGATATGTCATTTTGTACAAGTGATGTTTGATAATCACTTGGTGTTATATTATTGTGAAGTTATTTTGTCAAAAGTATTATTAGGGTAGTTAGTTTTGTTGGGAAGTTGTTTTGGGTTAGTTTATACAAGTGGTGTTTTATTTTATTGTTTTAGGGTAGTTAGTTTTATTGAGAAATTGTATTATTGTGGTATAAATCCATTAAGATTTGTGAATTTTATCAAATGTAGAATGCTAATATCAAATTATGCTATACTGTTGATCAGTCATTCAGGTATGGAATTTAACAACTAAAACAAACATTTTTTGTCTATATATTAGAAAGTTAAATTCACCAAATAAAAATAGAAAAATCTTATAAATACTAGCTTTACATCCATCATCATACTTAGATTCCCATATTTTAAAAGACAAAAGAAAAGACATAAAATCGTGGATACTCTTATAATAAGATTTATGCCTTCCAATGAAAAGTAAGTTAAGCCCATTTAATATGTAGCTAATTTGCAAAAACATGCAAACCATAAAAATAAAAAGAAGAAAATACCAATCTAATTAAATTCTTCAAATATGGTGGCTTGCAAAGTAATAACTTGCCATTTCAGAGATGTCTATAATATAGGGTGGCGATTCAACATTTGGTAATAATGTTCCACTATTTGAGAATTCAATATTATAGCATAAAACTAACATGCATTCAATTCAAAGATTTATATAAGTGATAGTAAACAAAGAAGCTTCATCTTCAAAATTGCAACAAGCCAATGCTTCCTTTTTAACTGGATATGTTTACAAAGTACGAATATTTTGAATTGATATGCCAAGTAAAAGCATTGCTAGAGTTACTTGATCATAGTTGTTGAAATTTGCAAAAAAAGAAGACCCCCCCTGGTCAGATATGAAAAGTAGTACAAAAAAGGCATGTATATACATGCAAATATTCACAATAAACAAGTGGTCTTAGCCAAACAAAAAAATAGAAAACCCCACAAACAACTTTCAAGGAAACCATGTACATAGCCACTATACCTTCACTTATCTATGCACATCTTAAAAAAGAAAAAGGCATGTTTGTACATGCAAATATTTACATCTTAGTAATTCGACTCTCTTGTGTAGAGACATTCACCCCATTGTCCTCATCACTTATCTCTTATAAGTTAATATGTAAGGGCCCAGTCCTCTTCTTGCAAAAGTTTACCATTGTGATCCAATCACTACTATTATGAGGAACCAATTTTAGCCTTGCCTTAGGTTCCTAGGGCTATGGCACTGCTCATGCCTCTTCCATATTGACTTGCAACTATGCTTGGCATGTAGCCATCTGCTTTCTTCTCCAGTATCCATGAAAATGAGTAAAGCAAGCCTTCTTAAATATTTGTTGTGATCTATATCGTGATTAAACCAACAGTTAGTCCAATTTTGTATATATATGTATACGTACATACACATTACTCTAGAAGTAAAAGGAAAAATATGTACCAAAGTTGCATGATGCCTAACATTGGTTTTAGGTTCCACAGAATGAGTGACATTCCTTAACACATTATGTGGGTGTTGGTTACATGAAGGAGTTGGTGTTGATTTTTGGTCAACATGTAGTTGCACATGCTGCCAAAGTAAATAGGAAAATATTATAAATGCATTATTACAATCTCGATTAGTTACATGATAGTGGGTTTGAACACCAACCTCACTTAGCAGTCTAATACCCTTACCCATTTGACCTTGCTCTTTAATAGTTTTGCTAATCTCACTTTATCCCTATTATTGGAAGAATGATAAGATGTTACTTCTAAACTATCGAAACAATAATAAAAGAAAAGTATAAAAATAGAAGATATCAAAACAAAACCAAAAGAAAAAGGCAAAAATAAATATGGAGAAGAAGAACATGTACTATGTACATTCTTTTGAAGCTTAAATAAAACAAATAATTTACTTCCTAATTTGGATTACTTAGTTTTCTTTTTCAAGAAGTAGACTAACACTACTATATTATGATGTGGTAATATAAATATATGTCTGCACTGTTAATTTACTTCCTAATTTGGATAATATTAGTAAGGGTTGTCTAACAACAACTTAGTTTGTTCCAAAATAGAATAGGATATACAAAGTTTATTCGAAAACACAGCTTAACGGTAATATACAGTTGAAAAATACGCACCTCAATCTTTTTCTTCTTATCAAGACAACTCCTAACATTATGTCCATGCTTTCGACAAAGTTTGCAAGTCATCACACGGCGTGGTCTATTGTACCCCTTACTAGTTTTTCCTTCCTCCCTTCTTCGCCTCTTCTTCTTTTGTCCAAGGACTGTCTTTATTATTGGTGGAATCATTGCCAACTGTTTGGTCTTCTTCCAAAATTTAAAACTAGGTATGGGATCAATTAAATGGCTATATGTGTGCCTGTACCTTTCCATTGAGTACTAATCACTAACATAGTTATCTACGTCTCTACCAATATTCAACATAACACTACAAGCATGTCGACATGATATTCCATTTAATCCCCATGCTTGGCAAGTACAAGTCTTTGCTTCCAAGTCAACAACATATGTATCCCCCCCAACTATGGACTTCGAAGGACATTGTGCCATTGGGTAGTAGATGGCAATTAGAACTAGCATTTCTAGACCTCTCTATCTTTTGACACACACGAGTAGGAAATTTATGTGAATTAAAAAATTTTGAAAAGTTCAGGTACAAACGATGACATTACCCCAATAAAATATGTTGTTAAGGCTAATCATAGAGTGTTACGTATCTCAATCAAACACGTGGCCCAATGATGTCTTAACATGTGGTAATGTATCCTCTATAAAAAGAAAAAAGGCTTTTCTTGCTTTCATTAGGATTCAAACCTAAGACCTCTACACTAAACCCAATTCAAGTCTAAGTGTTTATCCGTTAGGCTATTGACCTGTGCTTTGCGTATATGTACAATTAAATTACACATATGAACTAAGTCAACTTGGGCTAGATTCAAATCTAAGCCTGGGCTCACCGCCCCCCTTTCTACTTTTATTAAGAAATCTATTCTAAATAAGAAAATTATTATTTTCTATATTTCTTATATCCTTTATTTTTCTTATTTTTTTTATTTTTTTGTGACTTTTCAATTTTCTATTTTTCTAAGGTAGAAGTATCTCTTGAGGACTACCAACCCTAAGTTGGGATCAATTTAAAGAACCTTAGTTATGCCTCTCTTGGCTCACTAACCTGAGCAAAAGCATCTTTCAAGGATTAGTAACCTTAAGTTTTGAAATCGATTCGAGATAAACCTGGTAGTGCTCTTTTGAGCTGACTAACTTAAGTGAGAGCATCTCTTTAAGACTAGCAATCCTAACTTTTCGAATCGATTTGAGATAAACCTGGTAATGCTCTTTCGAGCTGACTAATTTAAGTAGAAGCATCTCTTAGGGACTAGCAACCCCAACTTTTAGAATCAAGAAAGTACCCTATGTGCTTGCTTAAGAGAGATTGGTGAAAGAAAGGTATCCTATGGGCTTGTTAAGAGGGTTTGATGAGGAGAAGCGCCCTATGGGCTCGTTAAAAGGAATCGATGATGAAAGGAGGTGCTGATAGGAATCATCATGTGACTATCTCCAAGCCGAGGTCGATCCGCTTTTGCCAAGGCCAAGCTACTAACAAAAGACCGAGGGGAAGAAAAGGAGACACTTGGCATCAAGTCTATCATCCGTCGAGAAACTGAGAGACCACAAGGTCGAGGACTTGAGACTAAAGGACCACTCGAAATGGCACCAAGAGACAAGTGCCGACTAGTTCTAAACGTTAAATATTGAGCACGGGTTGGGATGTCAAAAAAGCTTCCCTTCCCCTTTCACTTCACTATAAGTGTCGAGTGTTTCTGGATTTTCTTAATGCCCATAGGGGTTAAGCAATAACTCTTTCCATCCTTCCAAACAATGTAAGTGTTGAGGAAGTCATCATAGATCACTTTCCGATCATACTCCCTTGGTCGACTAAGAAGTAAATTTGTGGCATTTATGGGGACTACATTGAATTCAATCCCATCCTCATATTGCCTTACCTTGAATGCTATCCAAGCTCTTTTATGCACATGGACCATACTCTTATCATTAAACCGCTTCAATCCATAAGGTCGGGGATATGAGTAGGTCGAGAATTTCATCTTCTTGACTAACTCGACAGAGACGGCATTGGTGCAATTTTCTCCATCTATAACTAGGACCAGGTCTCCCATTCACCAAACATCGAATATGAAATAAATTTTCCCTTTATTTAGGATCTGCTTTCAGATCGGCTCGTGTCACCATGGCTAAGAGTTCATCCAGATTTTTGACGTAGACATCTTCTTCTATCAACTTGTCTTTCAAACTCTTATCACTTTGACTCTTTACTTGAGCATTCGATCCTTCGCCTTTCAAGACCATGACCCTCTTACTTGGGCATTGGGATGCAATATATTCGTAACCTAAGCCTTTAAACCACTTCACATCTTGAGCCTTGTTGCTGGGCGCCTTCTCTTTCTAGTCAGCTAGGCTTTCCTTTCTCGTTCTTCTCTAGCCCTTTTCTCTCAGCTTATAGCTCAGGTTTAGGGCTGCCTTATTGAAGTCAATTAGTCGGCCTCTAATGCCTTCTTCTCCTTTGTCTCTCTACCCTTAATGTTAAATTAATCAGCTCATCCAATGAGTTGAACAGTTAGAGTTCGATTATGTCGGTAATGTCGTCTCAGAGTCCACTCAAGAACCTAGCAATGGTGCGGCCTTGTGGTTTGGTAATCACACATCTCGTCATCAAGGTATCAAACTCTTTTAAGTACTCTTCAACAGTGTTTTGACCTTACCTTAGGTGTTGGAAGGCATGGAGCATCTTTTGCTTAAAGTAAGTCAGCACAAAGCGTTAGTTCATTAGGCGCTTCATAAGTCTCCAAGTCCTGATTTGCTCTTCTCCTTTAGCATCTCGCTTGGCAACCAATTTATCCTACCAAAGACTTGCATATTCAATAAGGTATAATGAAGCCAACTTAACCTTTGTTCCATCATCACACTCGTAGCACTCAAACAACTTCTTAACTCGGGGAACCTAATCAAAGAATTCTTCAGGTTGGCTACTTCCATTGAAGGTCAACAGTTTAAGCTTGATATTATCGTGTCCTTAGCTAGGTACTCAGGGTTCATCCCTTGCATTCCAAGCCGGTTGGTTCACCTCAAAACGGCTACTTCTATTGAAGCTCTGCTCAACTACATCTCTTCTCAGCTTCGACTCTCTTCTCTAGGCTTCTCGATTTGCTTCGGAGTCAACACTCCTCTCATTTCTTCTTCTCGGTATAGTTTGGTTTTCTATCCTTCTCAACTCAGCAGCTCTTCTTGACTATCGCTCATTGTTGTCAAGTTCGTCGGAAGCACTTTCGCTGGTGGGTATTCGTTCCCCTCTTTCTTCTCAACCATCACATCGATGGCCTCTAACTAAATCAACGAGTTCTAAGATAGAGTCAATTAGATTCTGAATCTGATATTCTAAGTTATCAACACGCCTACTCAAGCTTCCACAAAGATTATCACCACTATTGTTGACACTATCTTTCGACATTTTTGTCTATATGGTAATTTCCTAAAAATTGAATAAACATGATTTACAACAAAACATAGCTACAATAACCCAGAAATAACCACTACTTGACTTTTGTAACATCACTACCGATAAACACTTCCACAACAACTAGAATCAACTACTGAAATTAATGTTATTAGACTCAACTGCAACATAATATTATAATTACCAGAACAAGAACAACACACTACGCTTCAGAATGACAACTAATAGATGTCCTAACCACGAATCAACTTTGAAGAATACTAACATGCGTATCTCCCCAAAGCTCTGATACCAAGATGATACATATGGTGGGCAATGGATCTCGGAAGGAAGAATAGGTATTCAGGATTCAAGAGGAGTATGAAGAACGGAGGGGGGAGCTAGAACAAATGTTCCGACGGTGAATGTGTATGGATATCATGCATCGAGACACAAACACAATTAGAGAATGAGCTCAAAATAGGGTTCAATACAACTCACAAATACTAAATGTTGCTCAGGTTTTCAAATGAGTAGTTAGATGTGACTCACTAACTCGCTTAAATGAAGGGTTCACCGTAATCTCAAGAACAAGATCAATAAGAATGCGGGAAAGATTAAAGAGTTTGCTCAACACTCAATAATTCAACCAAAAAGGTAAGCTTTGAGAGCTCAAGAGTAGCCTTACTCAAGAGGGAAAGTTCTAAGTGTAGGAATATTCTGTTCTGTCTAATTTCGTTTAAAAATTCGTCCCCCATTATGTTTATAGATGTTGCTATTTATAGCAAGTCCTAAACCCTAGTGGCAAAATTGTAAATAATATATAAAGTCTTAAACCATAAAAAATTGGGCCCATAAATAAAATAAAGGAAACACGTATAAGAATACAAAACTGTGCATTTAATAGAAGAAGTCGGTATGCAGTCACTCAGCCAGTCCTAAAAGGATCAAGATTTGAACTGGATGGGGTCAGCCAGTAGCAATCAGCCTCCAACCACATCCAAGCTAAGGCTGATAGATCATACAGGCGAGTAATCGGAACCAAAGAACCACTCGGCACATTAGAGAGAGACTCATATCGATTGATTCTATGACTCAGCAATTGTAGGCCGACCTCTCTGGTGTCTCAACCAAGATACGCAAGACATTAGGGACCCTTTCTTGAACCCAGACATCCAATTGTTGACCCCATCTAGTTCAGATACTACTCCTCTCAGGACATGCTAAGTGACTACATGCCGAGTCTTGTAAAACGCATAGTTTTGTATTCTTGTATATGTTTTCCTTCATTTTATTTATGGGCCCAATTCTTTAAGGTTTAAGGTCTTGCATATTATTTACGGTTTTGCCACTAGAGTTTATGACTTACTATAAATAGCAATATTTGTACAAAAACAGATAGGAAAGAAGATAGAGATATATACAAAAAGTGAAACTTTCCTCTTTTGAGCAAGGCTATACTTGAGTTAGTATTTGCCGGATTATTAAGTGTTGATTAGACTCTTTAATAATCTTCGTATTCTTATCAATCTTGTTTTCGGATTATGGTGAACCCTTTCATTTGAACTAGTTTGTGAGTTGTATCTAACCTTCATTTGAAACCCTAGGCAACATTTAGTATTCGTGAGTCGTATCAAACTCTATTTTCAACTCAAACCCTTGATTGTGTTTGTGTCTTAGTGAGTTATATCTATTTACATTCACCATAAAAAACCTTCTCAGTCTTCATACCCACCTTGCTTTTGAATACCCATTCCTGATCTTTCGTTCCAGATCTGCTGTCGTTTCTTTCTGGATCGATCCTTTGATCCCTTATCATCTTAGTATCAAAGATTCGATCCCTTATCAATCAGTACTTGGATGTCTGCGACCAAAGAGTAGTCCTTAAAGTCTCGTAGTGTTTAGGTGAGACACCTGAAAGGTTAGCCCATAATTGTCAAGTTCTAGAACTAGTCGGCACTCATCTCTTGGTGCCATGCCGAGCCGAGTGGTCCTTTAGTTTCAAGTCCTCAACCTTATGGTCTCTCAATTTCTCAATGGATGATAAACTTAATGCCGAGTGTCTCCTTTTCTTCACGTCGGTCTTCTATTAGTAGCTTGGCCTCAGTAAAAGCTTCTCAACCTTGGCTTAGAGATAGTCACAAGATGATTCCTATCATGTGCCCTTTGAGCTCACTTAAGAGAGTTCGGTGAAGAGAAGTGCCCTATGGGCTCATGATACAAGGCAGGTGCATCTATCGATTTTAATATAGCAGATATGAGTCCGAGTCGATCCCTTAGAGACTTTGAGTACTAATATTAACATTAGCCCTATTATCTAACTGGAAAATTGTGATGGGTTGAATGAATTAAAAATACTAAAATTGACAAACTAGTCTAATTATGAGACTTGATTAAGCAATTTAGAAAGCGATAAAATTAAGAACGACTTCAAGAAGGCAAATAACGTATTTAGGAATTATTTCCCCTAGTTTTTAACATGTGACCGCTTAAAATGTATCAAATTCAATCTCTATTACTCTTGACCGGAGGGATTCACAATTAAAGTTAACACCTTTCTCAAGCATATTAACTCTAATCCTAAATTATTTACCGAAATCTCTTCACTTAGTAATATAATTTAGAATCGTATTAATGTATAATGAATTTCCACACAAAAGAACAACTTTCCGGAAGAAACATGTATCTTATCTCTAAGCACACATGCAATTCTCTCCAATTATGTCAAGATCTCATTACACATGTGATTTCTCAATCATCATGCATAATATCATAGATTAATACCCTAGAAATATCAATTAATAATTAATAACATAATTGAATCAAGAAAAGATAAAAGTTTATTGAAAATTATCAATAAATCTAATAGTCACATGAAACCCTAGGTTCCACAATCCTAAATACAAGAATCTTAAGCTATCATAATGAAACTAAAAATGAATCGCAACAAAATCAAGAAATAAAACATGAAAAACCCCTTTGTTGATGATAAATCTCTTTAATCTTGAAGTTAGGTGTGCTTTCGCCTTTTTTTCCTCCTTCTCTTCAAGTCTCTTCTCTTTTGAATGTCCAATCCTCTGTGTGAAACCCTAGTAAGTCCTTTTATAATGTATTGTAAAGTTCCTTCGTCACCAGACATAGCTTGGGACACAATTGTGTCCCCAGGTTATGTAACTTTCTGATCTTAGCACTTAAAATCACCCTGTATGAACACAGCCTGGGGATACAGTTGTGTCCTAGACTGTGTAACTTTCTAACCAAAATTCCTATTATTTATGTAACTTCATAACTCATTCATTTGAACATTAGATTGAGTAAAACTCGATTCCTTTTCTTCTTCTTCAATCCAAGAACGCGTTCAAACCTTGAAATCAAAATTTTACTCAATTAAGTATCAATTTCTTTAAAGAAAACCAAAGATGTAAGGAAAATACTATAAAATCATCATGTGAAATGTATTTAAAATAAGAGTTATTAGCTTACTTGAGAGAAATTGGTGAAAGAAAGTGCCCGATAACCTTGAAAGAAAGGAAGTTCCCTTTCGACTTGCTTAAGGGAGTTCGGTAAAGAGAAGCACCCTAAGGGTTCGTTTGAGAGAAATTAGAAAAAGAAAGTGCCCAACAAGCTTGTTAATAGAACATAGTGAACAGAAGCGCCCTATGGGCTCGCTGAAGGAAATTGAGGATGAAAGGAAGCTCCCTTTAGGCTCGCTTGAGAGAATTCAATGAGGAAAAGCATCCTATGGGCTTACTAAGAAGTAGATGAAGAGAACTGCCTACGAGCTTACTAAGAGAAATCAATGAATGAAGGGGTAATGTTTAGAAAGTTGGCTAAAACCTTAGCAAGACGAGGCAACGCCCTAAAGGTAAGCTAAACCCTAAAAAGAACAAAAGAAGAGATAACACTTTAAGAGCTAACTTGAACCCTAAGAAAATAAGAGGGGATAGCGCTCTAGAAGCTAACTAATACTTAGAAAAGGTTAGAAGAAAGAATGGATAGCGCTCTAACAGCTTACTAGAACCTTAAAAGTGTAGGTCAACTCTCTAAGAGTAAAGAGCTAGCTTGAACCCTGAGGAAAATTAATGAAAGCAAGGGTAGAGCTTTGAAGCTAGCCAGCAACCCAAAAAGAAAGATGGGACGACACTCTAAAGGCGGACTACAACAAAAGTCATAGGAATCATTATAAACACCTAATTTTTGCCTTCCCTTGTTTTTATTTTATTTTTTCTTTCTTTTCTCAATAGGCCCTAAATTTGGAAAAAAAAAAGGAAATTAAAAAAAACCCAAAAAATTAAGAAATTTAAGAAAAATAATAATTTGAGGAAAATACAAAAAATAAGAAAAACAAGAAAAAGCATAAAAAATAAGAAATTTGGATAAGAAACATAGAATATTGAGAAATTTAGAAAATAAGAAAATTAAGAAAAAATTTTAGAAAATTGAAAAATTACAAAAAAAAATAGAAAAATTTGAAAAAATAAAATATTTTGGAAAATACTATTTTATTAGGATAGATTTTTTAATTTTGAAATAAGTTTAGACGTTGAACTGTTGGGCAATTTGCATATATGGACAAAGCACAAACTAACGACCTAATGGTCAAACACATAAACTTGGTTTAGGAATTGAGTGTGAGGTCTTGGGTCCGAATTTTGGCAAAAGCAGGAAAGCCTTTGTTAACTAGCACACTGCCATGTGTTAGAACTCACTACACCATGTGTCCTGACATGTTGCATCATCGAGTTGGACAACTTTGCTGACGTGGTGCTACGTGTCACAGCAGGTCAAGGTTAGTCTGGTTGGCTGACGTGGTGCCAAGTCAGTACTTTCCCTCAATTTTCCCTCGTTTTCTCCATATTTCCCTCTTCTTTCCTTCTCAAGAACAGCCTACCCCCTTCACTTTGGCTTCAATTTTTGCACAATTTCGCCACACATACATGTGATTTCTTGCTTTGATTTTGTTTATCACATGGCCTACTATGAATTGAACCCATTAATACGTCCAAATATAGTCAAAGGAGCATTCAAATCGAGCTCCAAAATTCAAAAAAAAAATAAAATAAATAATTTTCTAGACATTTTCATTAAATCTAAATCCAAGCTTTCCATGTTTTTAGGTTAAATTTGAGTATAAATTAAGTGTTAGGGGAGTTAATTGGATAAAGTAAACCAACTAGAATCATTCAAAACAACCTCTCTCTCTCCCCACGATTACTCTCTCTCTGCCCACGATTACTTTCTCTCTCTAACTCTCTCTTCGAATTCCTCTCTCTAGCTATTCCTGAGCCAAACTACTACCACAGTTGAGCTCCTTGTAGCTCAAGCTGCCTAACCTAATCTCTTTTTACCTCCACCGTGGCATGTGGCACCACCACCAAGTTTGCTACCACCCTAACCCTAACCGTCAAATCCCCTCTCCTCGAACCACCACCTCTCACCACTTTTACCCCAAACCAATCATACGGCTAAACTCCTAGCCACCTTAAACCTTCAACCCAACCACTCATTTGTGCTAAGCCATCAACTACGACCGCTACCCGAACATTACTGCAACCACAACTTTGTACCATCCTCCAAACCGCCTCCAATCACCACGGCGTCAAGGCTACCTCCCCCTTCACTTATCCCTAATCCAAAACACATAAAAAACACCTCTACCGTTCACTTAGGTGCTTAAATCAGTTCAAATAGAACCTTATAGCTATTGTTGAGCTTAAAGAAGAACCAGCTTGACCTAGATATGAAGCCCTTCCCAAGTTTGACTCGCATGCCACTAAACTCGAAGTTTTGTATTTTTCTTTTGTTTTCTCTTTTTATTTGTTTCCTTTTTTTTTTCTCTTAGTTGTTATTATTATTGTTTGATTTTTTTCTTTATAATTGTAATAATATAAAAAAATAAAAATAAAAAAAAAAGAAAAAGAAAAAAAGGAAAGATTAAATTTATTTTAATAAAAACGGATAAAATATAATAAGTAAATAAGATGATTAAATAAGTAGGATAGGGAATAAAATTATTTTATCACTTAGAAAAACTAATTTTCCAAAAATGAAATAAAAATAAATCAACAATTTTCCAAATTAAGATTATTTATAATTTCAAAAAATAAAATCCAATTTAAGACCTTTTTTTAGAAATTTTCTTAAATGAACCAATTTGAATTAAAAACGATTTTCAAGAGTTAAAATAAAACCAACTCACTAAAGTTTTCATAAAAAAGAACTACGTACGTTTGATCTTGAATAGTGAGTACATAGGCACCTATGGGATAATGATAAAAATGAAAAAAACCAAATTTCCCTTTTTCTTTAGCTTAAGATTATTTTGTTTATCCAATTAGAGTGACCAATAACAATATTCTTTTTCTAAAAAAAAAATAAAAGGTGATTTCTTAAGTTTAATTCTAATTTTGGAAAGTCAACGATACCTGTAAGGGTTTAAAATTCCTAACCTTCAGATCCAGATCTCTAGTTTCAAAAACCATTTTGTAAAATTACTTTCAATCATTAAGCTAATAGCTAAATTATAACCAATCCACCCAATTGGCTATAACTTAACTATATTTCTTGACATCGATTGGGTGGCAACTCCAAAATTGTTTTCAAAATAAAAAGGAACAGTTTTCTTTAAACCCTAGCCAAGGATCGGTATTAAATGGATAGGGCTTAGTTTAATTGGTTTAGAGAAGACCTAATTTTATAAAAAAAATCTAGAGGGTGAAAATTCGGGCTCGATAATCATCCTGTGGCTATCTCCTAGTCGAAGCCGATTAGCTTTTGCCGAGGCTAAGCGACTAATAGAAGACCAAGGGGAAGAAAAGGTGACACTCGGCATTAAGTCTATCGTTTGCTGAGAAACCAAGAGACCACAAGGTCAAGGATTTGAGACCAAAGGATCACTTGGTATGGCACCAAGAGATGAGTGCCAACTAGTCTCGACCAAACACTACAAGACTCTAGGGACTCCTGCTCAGTCCTGGACATCCAAGTGCCGACCTTGTCCAATTCAAATCTTAATCCTTCTAGGATTGGCCAAGTAACTACATGCCAACTTTTTCTATTAAACGTACAATTTTGTATTCTTATATATGTTTCCTTTATTTTATTTATGGGCCCAATTCTTTAGGGTTTAAGACATTGTACATTATTTACAATTTTGTTAGTAGGGTTTAGGACTTGTTATAAATAGCAACATCTGTAAACATCATGAGGGACAAATTTTTAGACGAAATTAGACAAAACAAAATATTCCTGCACTTGGAACTTTCCCTTATGAGCAAGACTACTCTTGAGCTCTCAAAGCTTACCTTTTTGGCCAAATTATTGAGTGTTGAGCAAACTCTTTAATTTTTCCCATGTTCTTATTGATCTTATTCTCAAGATTGTGGTGAACCTTCATTTGAGTGAGTTAGTAAGTTACATCTAATCATTCATTTGAAACCTCGAGCAACATTTAGTGTTTTAAGTCCCTAAACCCCCCTATTCTTCATGCTCCTCTTAAACCCTAAATACCCATTCTTCCTTCCAAGATCTAATGCCTGCCATACACACCATAAAAGAGTGGGTCAACACTTTAAGAGCTAACTAGAACCTTAAATTGAAAGATGGGATGGTACCCTAAAGGCGAACTATAACAAAAAAGTAGGTCAAAGTTGTAGGAGCTAGCTAGAACCCTAAAAAGAATAGAAGAGTGGGTCAACACTGTAAGAGCTAGTTAGAACCTTAAGGGAAGTTGATGAAGGATTGAAGAGGTAAAGTAAGAAAACCAACCAATTTTAAAAGATTTCTTGACTTAGAAAAGTATGTACAAGGAAATTGTTGAAAAACACCCATTTATGAAAAAGAAAATAGGGATAGGCCCCTTGATTTGAAACAGAGTTAATGGAATTTAAGAACTGCAATTAGGGAAGAATGATCTAGACTACTATAGTCAATTTAAAAAATGTGAACAGCTTGAAAAGGAAGCAGATGACATAAATTGCAAACTTGGCTACTTGAGCCAACATAGATTGGACAAGAATCTCATGACAAGCCTTTACTTTCTCTCTCTTCTGTATTTTTTTTTTTTTTGAAAGTTTTGCCAACGGGTATTGTTGCGAACTGTGACAAAAAACAGACAAAGCCAGTCCCTAGATGGGTCTAAGCTTGCAGAATGCTTGAAAAGGAAGTGATGGGGAAAGTACAAAAAGGTGAATGCGAATGAAAAAGTAAGCAAAACCCATGAACAGTTCCAAAGGATATGATACACCAATAGAACTTTCGAGGACTCATGGCACAATTCGATATGATGAACTAATCAATTCGATGAGGTTACTCGCCACCTAGCCTTGCTCAAGGGTTAAGATAAGAGTGACACCAAGAGTAAACAAGCAGTATTTATGCAAGAAAGAAGTACTCAAGTGTATTGATAATAATCTAGTTCCGATAGCTAAAAGTATAGGGATATTTATGCCCATAAGTTAGGGCAACTAGGAAAGTGATGTATAAGATATAAAAGAGTAAAAATGAATATACAAGGAAAGTAATCATTAGTGCAACAGATTCTACACATGATACTATACACGTAGTGATGCCGTATTAGAGATGTCATTGGAAAATGTAGACAAAAAGTACGAATAGCTTTCTTATCCAAGCAGGGGTGGCTTAGTTAGTCCGGACTCTTTCTCTTGGCATCTTAGCAAGGGTGTAACCAATTAAGCAATTAGCTAGGCATGTGTAAGAATGGGTTAGCAAGGAGATACTCGGCCTCCGCATGAGTCAGTTGGAAGAGGAGGATTCATCTTACAAATCTTTCTAGTTCTCAGGCTCGGCCAATTCCCATCATTATAAATTCTTACTTAAGGAACAAGCTTATAACTACCCTTATCCTTAGTAATCATGTAAAGTTTTCAAATGCCCGTGACCTTAGGTAATAAGAATCATCGTACGACTATCTCCAAGCCGAAGCTAATTAGCTTTTGCTTAAGGCCAAGCTACTAGTAGAAGATAGAGGGGAAGAAAATGAGACACTTAGCATCAAGTCTATCATCCGTCGAGAAACCAAGAGATAACAAGGTCGAGGACTTGAGACCAAAGGACTACTCGGTACGGCACCAATAGACGAGTACCAACTAGTTCTAGAACTTGGCAATTATAGGCCGAATTTTTAGGTGTCTCAGCCAAACATTGCAAGACTCTAGGGACTCTTCCTCGATCCTAGACATCTAAGTGTCAACCCCATTCAATTTAGATCTTGATCCTTCCAAGACTAACCGACTGACTGCATGTTGACTTCTTCTATTAAACGCATAATTTGGTATTCTTTTATATGTTTCCTTTATTTTATTTATGGGCTCAACTCTTTAGGGTTTAAGACCGTGTATATTATTTATAATTTTGCCACTAGGGTTTAGGATTTGCTATAAATAGCAACATTTTTAAACATCATAGGGGACGAATTTTTAGACGAAATTAGGCAAAACAGAATATTCCTGCACTTGGAACTTTCCCTTTTAAGCAAGCTACTCTTGAGCTCTCATAGCTTACCTTTTTGGCTAGATTATTGAGTGTTGAGCAAACTTTTAATCTTTCCCGTGTTCTAATCGATCTTGTTCTCAAGATTGTGGTAAACCCTTCATTTGAGAGAGTTAGTAGGTCGCATCTACTGAAGTCGTTGATAAATCGCCTATAGAAAGAAGTTGGGCCATAAAAACTTCGAACCTCGATGACATTCTTTGGTGTCAGCCATTCCAAAACAGCTCGAACCTTTTTCTCATTTGTTGGGATCCCTTCCCTTAATACTACAAACCCTAGGAATATCACCACTTTCTAGCAGAACGTCGACTTCTTCACATTCCCATACAACTTCTTAATTCGTAAAATGTCAAATACTTCACGAAGATGTTAAACATGAACCTCATGAATGTGCTGGGCGCATTAGTAAGTCCGAATGGCATAAATAACTATTCATAAAGTCCATGCCTAGTTTTGAAGGCAATCTTCCACTAATCTCCTAAACTCATACGAATTTGATGGTAGCCACTTCACAAATTAATCTTTGAAAATATCTTGGCGCCTTGCAGCTTATCTAACATGTCATTAAGCCTTAGTATTGGGTATCTGTACTTTACAGTAATTCTGTTAATTCTTCGGTTATTGATGCACATACGCCATGAACAATTTTTCTTTGGAATGAGTAGAGCTGGTATAGCACAAGGGCTCATGCTCTTCCTTACATGTCCTTGCTCTATGAGCTCGTACACCTGTCTTTTCAACTTAACAGCCTGCTCAATATTCATCCTGTATGTTGGTCAGTTTGGTAGGGTAGCGCCTAGCTATAAATCAATACAATGCTCTATGCTTCAGACTGGTGGCGGACTTCTTGGCAACTCTTCTGAAAACAAGTTGGAAAACTCATTTAGCAAACTTTAGATCTCTTCTGCAAGATCCTATAATTCCCTCATCTTCAAAAATCCCCTAACCAATAAGAACATGGGTTCATCAACCTTCTCAACAGATCAGAGCTCTCTTCAACTCAAAACTAAGGCTTTCTTCTTACTAGCTCGGGTGAGCTGGTTATGAGTTTCATTTACTTGAGACAGGGTTAGAGGTTGCAACATAATCTTCCTTCCATCCTTAACAAAGGCATAGGTATTCTTATACCTATCATGCATAACATGTCGGTCGAATAACCAAGGTCGTCCAAGCAATAGATGTGAAGCTCCCATATGAATAACATCGCACACTACTTTATCCTTGTACACATTCCCAATACTGAATGGTACGGCCACTTGTTCAATCACGTGTAAAGCACCCTTATGATGAAGCCAATGCAGCTTATAAGGTCGAAGGTGCCTTGAGGTCGGCAGACCCAACCTCTACACAAAGGATTATGCAACTACATTAGTACAACTTCCTCGTCCATTATGATCATGCATAATTGGACTCTAACGGTATACTTAATATGGAACAAATTCTCTTTCTAGTCCTCTTTAAAGTTCAACAAGGAACTTAGTACTCACCTCAAGACTAAGGTCATCACTTCTCCTTGGTCAGCATAAACACAAGTCTCCTCTTCCTCTTCAGCCTCGGGTTTTCTAACATCTTCCTTTTCAGGCTCATTCTCGTCGATACTATCTACTACATCTCCTCAAAGCACCATAACGTGTCAGTTCGAACATTAAGCGGCCATATGTCTAAACCTTAGACATTTAAAGCACTTCACCTCACTAATCTTTTGTCTAGAGGTCTACCCTTTTGCATATGTCCTCTGGGTTGGCCTACCCTTGGCTCCACTTAGATGATCGGCTTAACCTTATTAGTTTCCTCAGCTATTTTTAGATTGTTCATTCCTCTCCTTAGCCCTATGTGGCCTTCTCAGGCCGATTTGTATGAGTAGGCACAGTACTAAGACTCATAAGAATGTCAACCCAAGTCAGCTTAAAATACTTCTCCTTTGCCTTTTGACCCTTTGCGGTATCTTGATCGCCTCTTCTAACGTATAAAACCTCTATACTTTCACAACATTGCAAATCTCATCCTTAAGCCTAAAAATGAACCTTGACACAATAAGGGCCTCTAGTTCTTCCACGTCGGCTTGAATCATTAACATTTGAAACTCTCTTACGTAGTCATCAATAGATCAGCCTCCTTAGCGCAGCTCCTGCAATTTTGCAAATGTATCTTATAGGTAAGCCTCGAGTGCAAACCTACTTCGTAACAATTTTTTCATCTCATCCTCGATTCTAAAACCTCGTCTTCCATCCCTTATTCTAGCTACATTCATATTTTTCTACCACGTGGTTGCATACCCAATAAATTCCAATACAGCAATTGGACCTTAACGGCATCTTCATACCCATAACATCTTCACTCTCATTTTTCCCACTCTAAGTATTCACCTACATATTCACTTTCACCAAAGGGCAAGATTTGTACCTTCACATTGTCTAGCCCTCAAGGTACTTGGCGTCCTTGTCCTTATGCTCAGAAGTATTCAACTTCTTCTTCTTTACCAAACTCTTCAACATCCAACTCCTCATCATCTTCCCCAATCTCCTCCAACTCCAATCTTCCTCTAGCAGCTCTGTTTGCTTCTCCTCTAGCTCTTGGCAGTCGAATTGGGCGATTGGTTTGATTGCCATGGCCATAATGTCTTTCAAGGGTGTCTTCTTGGGATTGTTTGTTAACTTGTATTACAGTGAACTCTTAATAAGGTTTGTGAGTCTGTTAAGTTTATCATCAACCGACCTTGGGGTGTTACTACCATTATGACCACGACCAAGTTGTACACCATTACTCTAGTCACCAATAACTCCTCATATACTTGAATCAGATATGGTATAGTACTTATCAAATAGATTGACGGCTTACTAACAACTTCAATACCGGGTAGTTAGTCAAATAAAATAGAAACAAATTTGCTCTATTTTCGCAATGAAAAACAAAGTAAAAGCTGAATAACGATAAAAGCACTCTTGTTGTTACACCAATGTACTACAGTAGCTACGAAAGGAACACAGCAACCACAAACAGTAAAGCAAACCAAAACTTCATTACAACTTTACACACTCCCTCGCGGAATTGTACTCTGATACCAGCGAAGCTAATATGTCTCTGAGGTTGGACACGCAGATAAGTACCACAACGAAACAAATAAAAAAGGAAATAGAAGAAAAGCTAACAAACCCAAGCAACTACCGAGTGGTTATGACCCACTACTCGATCCTACTCGGCCTACAATTCACTGGATATGACACATCAGTTGGAACTAAAAGGTCACTCACCATCATTCCTTGCCAAAAGGAATAGATAAGAGTTGAATGATAACAAGAGCACTAAGGTTGCTTAAAAGAATAATTTCTGTATTGAAGAGATGATCATTCGCATATAAGAAAGTAGGGGTTTATATACTCATGCATTAGGGTTACTTTACATGTATGAAAAGATAAAAGGGTATTCTACAACTAGGTTACATAAGACATACTAAAAAGGAATAAAAAAGAGAAAGAATATTCGGTACGAAAAATGAAAGGATTACTCTGGAATGTTGTATCAGAAGACACATGTCACTTAGTGGCTGGACAATAGGAATATGATATAAGGTAATTGAAAATAGGGAAGCACTGCAATCAGCGGCCAACCTAATCTGGATTAGGATGGGGGCCGTCAATCTGGTAAGGAAATCAATTGAATTAAGTCAGACGCCAGTGGTCGGTTGGGGAGCTCGACTTAGATAGTCCTAGGCTGTCTTTTGGATTAGGAATGCACTGCTGGGTAGGAACATGTTGGACACTTGTGAAGATCTGACAGACAGGTCGATAGGAGGTTAACTTGAGGTAGGAATCCCCGTCTCGGCTATGGCTTAAAGCTAGTATCATCAGAATGAGTCCTTAAAGTACTCTAACTCGGCTGTACGTAATCGGTCTGAAAGGGTCGATTACTATCATTTGCTTGAGGGTCAGAAAGATTTATCCTCAAATCTGGAGTAGTCTCTACTCTTTCTTCTGGGGCGCATGCAAGGTCTAAGGGGTTGATTCCTATCACATGGTGATATGAGCTGATCTAAAAACATATCCTAGATAGAGGGAAAATTTATTTCATATTCGATGTTTGGTGAATGGGAAGACCTATTCCCTAGTTGTAGATGAAGGAAGTTATACCAATGTTGTCTCTACCAAGTTAGAGGAGAAGATTAAATTGCCAACCTATCCGCACCCTTGATCTTATGGATTGAAGTGGTTTAATGATAAGGGTATGGTTAATGTGCATAAAAGAGCTCGGATAGCATTTAAGGCAAGGCAATATGAGGATGAGATTGAATTCGATGTGGTCCCTATGATTGCCACAAATTTACTTCCTGGTCGACCATGAGAGTACGATCAAAAAGTGATCCATAACAGCTTCCTCAATACTTATACTGTTTGGAAGGATGGGAAGAGCTATTGCTTGAGCCCTATGAGCGTTGAGGAAATCCAAAAACACTCGACACCCATAATGAAGTGAAAAAGGCAAGAGAAGCTTGTTTGGTATCCCAGCCTGGCTCAATATTTAAAGTCAAGGACAACTTCCTTTTGGACTTACGGTAATGATAGGAATCATGCTACAACTATCTCTAAGTTGAGGCCAATCAGCTTTTGTCGAGGCCAAGCTACTAATAGAAGACCGAGGGGAAGAAAAGGAGACACTCGGCATCAAGTCTATTATTCACTAAGAAATCGAGAGACTACAAGGTTGGGGACTCAAAACCAAAGGACCACTTGACACGACATTAAGAGACGAATGCCGAGTAGTTCTAGAACTCAACAATTACGGGCCGACCTTTCAAGTGTCTCGGCCAAACACTATGAAACTCCGGGGACTCCTCCTTAGTTTCGAACATCTAAGTGTTGACCTTATCCAGTTCGAATCTTGATCTTTCCAAGACTGGCCAAGTAACTACATGCCAACTTCTTCTATTAAACGCACAATTTTGTATTTTTGAATCGTTTCCTTTATTTTATTTATGGGCCCAATTCTTTAGGGTTTAAGGCTTTGTACATTATTTACCATTTTGATACTAGGGTTTAGGACTTGCTATAAATAGCAACATTTGTAAACATCATAGGGATTTTTAAACAAAATTAGACAAAACAGAATATTCCTGCACTTAGACCTCTCCCTTTTGAGCAAGGCTACTCTTGAGCTCTCAAAGCTTACCTTTTTGGCCGAATTACTGAGTATTAAGCAAACTCTTTAATCTTTCCTACGTTATTATCGATCTTGTTCTCAAGATTGTAGTGAACCTTTCATTTGAGCGAGTTAGTAAGTCGCATCTAACTACTCATTTGAAATCCCAAGCAACATTTAGTATTCATGAATCGTATCGAACCCTATTTCGAGCTCATTCCTTGATTGTGTTTGTATCTTGGTGCATGATATACATACACATTCACCATCGGAACCCTTGTTTTAGCTCCCCTCACCTCCCTTCACCTCCTATTCTTCATACTCCTCTTAAACCCTGAATACTCATTCTTCCTTTCGAGATCTACTACCCACCATATGCATCACTAAGGCTTTCTTATGGGGCTTCATGATTTCAGACATTCCTTTCCTAAGGAAAAGGTAGCTCGTAATTAGTTTAGTCAAAGAGAGCTTCCTTGCTAACTCTTAATCTGGATTTCGCTCTCAACTACAATTCTAAAAATTACCGTCCACTTTACAAGTGATACACCTTGATCAATCCATTAGGTCTTTTTTGGTTTAACATTATGAATTTAGGCTTTTGGTCGTAATTTTCAAAAAGGACTAATGAGAAGGCCTATTTTGAAAGAAAATATTTTTATTTATCTCGGGTGTACAAGTCGAGAACCTTAGGCAAAAATTAAAAGTATGCTTGGTCGAGTTTCAAAAACAACTTTTATTAAAAATATATTATCTTTCAAGATTGAAAGAGCGTTTACTATGTAAGGGTGGTATTGTAGGTGGAAAGGTCTTGTGTAATTCAACAAAGATAAGAGAAGCTTCAAGGTAGATATAGAGATTTTGGGTTTCTGAGCTTTGGAACGTAATTTAAGGCCTTGTGTTGTAAGGTTATTTAGGATTTGTCTCCCAGCCTTTTGATTCAATTGGCTACCTTTGCTGGGATGTAAAATATTTCTTAGGGCTTGGTCTTACGCTCGAGCCTAATTCTTTTAAACTCTTTTCTTCTTTCTTTTTTCAATTGCTTTGCCCCATTATCTCTTACTATTCTCTTTCTTCTTTTGGCCCCAAGAGTGACTATCTCCATTGCCAAGTTTTTTTCTTTTTAAACGACTCAAGGCCCTAGATCCATTGATTTCTAGTGTATGGGCTTAAGGTATTTGAAAAGGAATTGGCTCTTTTTCATTTCAAAGAAAAATAATTTATTAGAAATAAAATTCATTTTTGAATTAATGTTATTTAAGCAAGTATAAACCAATCTTACCCTTATCCCCTAATCAAATGACCCTAACCTCCGAATTGCCCCATTGTAGGGTAATTCTTGACATGGATTACATTTGAAAATTCTCTAAGTTGGTCTAACGAGATTAACAAAGGGTAATCATGTTTGGGATTTGAAAATGAATACCTAACTTCATTTTAACTTTATGTTTTGGCTTGGTTTATGATTAGGCTTGGCTTTCTAAATAAGCAAAGGTTATGGCTTGGCTCGATTACCTTTATAGCCTAAGGATTGTGTTTGGGCCAGCGACTTTGATGGGTTGTAGTTTGTGTTAAGATTAGCTGCCTGGCTTAGTAGCTTGTGTTTAGGTAAATTGCCTCAATAGGCCCAAGGTTAGTGTTTAGATTGAATGCATAGCTAAGTGGTTTATGTTTAGGTTGAATAGCTTAATAAGCCCGAGGTTGGTGTTTAGATTAAATGGGTCAAGAGACTAATATTTGGGTTAAATAGGCCAAGGGGCTTATATTGGCTTCCTTAAAAGGTAAAGTGGCCTTGTGTGGTTTGGAAACCAAGTATTTGAGTTGGTTACTTGAGCGAGCTAAAGGCCTGAACTTGTGTTAGCTCCTTGAACCCATAAGAATTTATAGTCGTAAGTAACCTTTCTTTTGTTTTTATTTTTTTTAATTTTTGTTTATTTTTATTTTTTTTTCTTTTTTGAGAGAGAGAAAGATAAAGTTTTACTTTACAGAAAACAAGAAAATTATTTACAAATAAAGATGGTGATATTTAGGGTTCTAGTTTACAAGACTATGGATTTTATTGATATTTCCTTAAATGAGAAGGAATAGTGGTTAGATAAATGTTTATTGAAGAACTATTTACAAAGACAAAAATGTTGAAGAATAAAAAACAATGAACTAAAGAGAACTTTATTATTTTGATAAAGATCATAATACAAAACAAAGGTAGAGAACCTAACATTTATTCTAAAACTTAATATTTATTCTAGGCTCTGTCAAATGGAAAAAACCCTAAATTAAGTCTTGTCTACAAGCCTTAAGGTCCTCTATCATCTCATAGGTATCCCCAATTACCTGTGCCAGAAGGGACCTTAAGGCCCGGTTGTAAGCCTCAAAACATTCTAGCTTTTCCTTTAAGTAAGCAATCTCATCTTTCAACATCTACTCACGAATCCTAGAGATGTCCTGTAGCCTATTGTTCCCTCGATTGTTTACTTAGTTGTTTACCATTCTAGGTCTACACATTTTTGAACAAGATTCAATCATCAATGCAACAAAAGAAAGCACGTAGAAAAATGCAGATGTTAGGATCGTTTAGGTTAATACATTACTCCTTAAGTTGCAACCTTACTGTTATTTTCAAAACTCAATTACATTAAGACTCTTGAATGATTAGTAGGCTTGTAATTTCTTAAGAGTAGTGTATTAACTCAAGCTTAAAGGGGAGCATATACAATTACAGGAGGTTCTAAAAGGTCCTCAAGTTTTATGACCTCACTTGTTTTTAGCCTAATCAACCTCGGGCAGTGGTTACACCACATCACCCACAGCCTACACAATGGCCCCCCAGTCCTAAGATCTTAATATGGCCTAGGTCTAACCGCATCTACTCTACATCTTTGATGCAACAAATGATCCCCCTATATCCTAATGTGTGGTATGCAAAATAAATATGATAATCAAAGCAAAATTTGTACACGAAATTAATAACAAACAAACAAACAAATAAATAACATGGGTATTTTGAGAGGCAATTTTAATTTTGGAAAGTACTTTTAAGTGGTTAGCCCTTTTGAAAGTCCCTAATGGAGTCGCCAAACTATCAAGCTTGATTTTTTCCTTCTTAGTTTTTTTTTTTTAAATTAATCTTCTTTAAACCGACTAGTATTAAACCCTACCCGTTTAATACTGATCCTCGACTAAGGTTTAAAAAAAAACTCGTTTTTATTGTAATTTTGAAATGCTTTAGAGTTGTCACCTAAACAGAGTCAGGAAAAAAGTTAAGTTATAACCAACTGGGTGGATTAGTTATAACTTAGCTACTAGTCTTAATAAGAAAAACAATTTTTCAAAATGATTTTCTAAAACGAGAGATCTGGACCTGAGGAGTATTCTATTACACCTTAAACAGGTACTACTTTTTAACTTTCTAATTTTAAATTTGCTTTTCAATAATACCTTTTTTCAGTTTCTAAACGAAAAATCATATTACATGCGACTAATCTAATTAATTTACACAAATATTCTCAAAGATGGAAAGAAAATAAAATTTTCCTTATTTTAAGTATCCCGTACTTACATACGAGTACCTACGTACCCACTATACAAGATTAAACTTCCATAGTTCGTTAACCAAAAACATTAGCAGGTTGAGTTCATTTTATTTTTAAAAGAAGATCAAGTTTATGTTTTTACCCATTTTGATTTATGTAAGAAAATTCCTAGAAAAAAAAGGGTTCTAAATTGGATTTTTTTTTTTTGGAAAGTTCTAAAGGGCCCTAATTTTGAAAAAGAAAAAAAAAAATTTACGCGTTTTGATTTATTTAAGAAAATTCCTCAAAAAAAAGGTTCTAAATTGGATTTTTTTTTTAAAAAAAAGTTCTAAAGGGCCCTAATTTTGAAAAAGAAAAAAAAAAGAAAAAAATTTAATTATTTTTTATTTATTTATTTTTGGAAATTTTATTTTCTAACTGATAAAATAACTTTATTATTTTTATTATTTATTTATTTACTTTATATTTTTATTTATATATATTTTTATTATTTTGGTTTTTTTATTAGAACATAAAAATAAGAGTACATAATTCTTCCCCTTTTTTCTTTTCTTTCTTCTTTTTCTTTTTCTTCTTTTTCCTTTTTTTTTCTTTTCCTTTTTCTTTTTTCAGTTTTTTATTACAAATTACAACAAACAAAATAAAGAAATAAACAAAATAAAATAAAAAATAAAAACAACATGGGCTTAAACTAAAGAATAAGGTCGGACCAAAGGAGATAGAACTGGGCATGAGTCTAACTTGGTAGGTCAAGTCGGTAGGCCTTAGTTCGGGTTGGATGCTAAGTTAGATTTAGGTTTCGAACCTATCACATGCAATTCACGTGTCTACACAAGGAAGAAGCAAACCGCCCAATAAGCATTAGAAAAGGCGATTTAGACGGTTCCAATGGCTAATTTAAGTAGGTAGAGGTGTTTTTGGGGGGTTTAGTTTAGAGAATGTGGGTGTAGGCCAAGTACCATGGCCTACAGCGACCACTTAGGTAATGGTTGAATTTGGGTAGCCGAAGGTGATGGTACTCGACACATGCAGTGCAGTTTTGACTTGAGGAGGTGTGGAGTTAAGTTGGTTAAGGTGTTGGATTGTGTTTTGGTGTTGATGTCACCGCGGTGGTGGTATGTAGTTAAGTTGGTGAGGTTATGTGGTTATTGTGGTCGTATAGTCAGTGTTGAAGTGAGAAAGAGAACCATCGGATGTTAGGTTACGGGTAGAGTTGGGCATTGGTTTTGGTGTCATGTGGGTGGTGGATAGAGTGGTATAGGTACTCAATGGTTCGCGTGAAGGGGGTTGAAGTGTGGTTGTGGGTCCAGCAATGGATGGATCTATGTGCATATATCGAATGTGAGCGTAAATGAGAAAGAGATCGAGGATAAGGCTGATTGTATGGTCAAGAGGGGGTTTCGGTATAAGATCTTAGAATGGTGGCTATTCGTGAGTATGCTGCAGAAGGGTTTGATTTGGTGATGTTAGGGATTGGGCATGGTGTGTGTGAAAATGAGATCGAGAGAGAGAGATGGTCTATATGTGTAGTGTTTCGTATGGCATGGAGAAAACAGTAGGCACTGGGATTATAAGGGCTTAGATGTGTATTTATGGGTTTGAGAGAGAGGTCAGGGAATGGGAATGTACTATGCTCAATGTTGTGTATGAATCTTCGAAAAAATCACCCTCTACTGGCGCGTGTGTGTATGTGTATGTTTTTTCAATGCTGAAACCCCCTTGTATATATGTCCATTGAAAATGGTACAACCCCCTGCCACCCTCACCCCCCCCCCCCCCCCCCCCCCCCTCTCCTCCCTTTTTCTCTTTTGATGTGTATGTGTTTTTTTTTTAAATGATAAAGTGAGGGGAAGAAAAAGGAAAGGGGAGAAGAAAAAGGGGGGAAATAAAATGTATTATCAAGGCCAATCGTAGAGCATTACGTGTCATAATCAAATACATGGCCCAATGATGCCTTGATATGTGACAGTGTATCCTCTATAAAAAGAAAAAGGCTTTTCTTACTTTTGCTAGGATTCAAACCCAAGACCTCTAAGCCAAAACCAATTTAAGTCTAAGTGTTTATCGGTTAGACCGTTAGCTTGTACCTTGTCCATATGTGCAATAGATTAGGTTAACTTAGGTTAAATTCAAATCTAATCCCAAACCTATCGGTCTCCTTTCTACTTTTATTAAAAAAATCTATTCTAAATAAGAAAATTATTATTTTTTATATTTCCTAAATCCTCTATTTTTTCTTATTTTTTATTTTTTGTGACTTTTCAATTTTCTATTTTTCTAAATTTTCCCATTTTTTTGTATATTTTCTAAATTTCTTATTTTTTATGCTTTTTCCAATTTTTCTATTTTTTTTTATTTTTCTAAATTTCTAATTTTTTGGGTTTTCTTAATTTTTCCTAATATAAGACCCTTTAATCTATTCTAAAAATTGTGAAAAATAAGGTGTCTACGATAGCATTTTAGGATATTATTTCAAAATACTTAGAGACTTTAGTCTATATTTGCTTATAATTGTAATTAGCTGTTTATGCGTATGTAGTGCTTGTGGTTAAGTTTTAATTGCTGTGATGGGAGCTAAGCTCCATGTTATGATTGTTCTATGAATATCGTTATGCTTGAATTATTTGAGTTTGCTTGGTCACCCTAAAAAGATTAACTATCTCAAACTCAGCTTAATACCTAACCTGATATGCATCGCAACCCACTAGGGGTAACGACTAAGGTTCTCGAGACAAACATGGACACTCTTAAATAAGGATAACTGAAATGGTCCTTTCCCCATCCTTAGTTGAACTAAGTAACAGGAGAAGAGGTTACGGCAAGGTTGTGGGCCATGGTTCAAAGGTGGTCACAAGAGGAGGTTATTCTCCATTACACAAGTCCCGGTTTAGTCTCAATTCGTGAAGTGTGCGACGTCAATCTTCTCAACCTGGATTAGTGTAGACATAATTTCCTTGATCTCATGATGGATTAAATAACGTTGTACGATAGCATTTGCTTATACATGCATTGCGTCTAACCAACTTGGTTGAAAACCCTACTTATGATGTATCAAGTACATACTTCTATCTCCGCCCTACTTACTGAGCAATTCGTCGCTCATTCCTCTATAGTTTGTTTTACAGGTCTCAAATAGATTACGAGTGCCTACCCAACACCAGAACACTAGTAAATTGGGACGAAGAGTGAGATGCAACAAGAAATGGTTGGTTATTTCCTTTAGTATTAACTTTTCATCTTTTAAGGAAAACTATACAAAACTCCTTAGAGAGCTTAGTAGTTTTCAATATTTTGGTTCGTATGTGAAATAACAGGTACCTATGGGATTTACTGCTACTCTTTTATAAGGTCAAATTACAAATTTATTATTACAAATTATTTCAAAGGATTACTCTACAGGTTTATATCAAACGGGTATTGAATTGGACACTTCAAAGGGGTAGAATCGAGTACGCCTAGTATGAACTAGCTCAGCATAGCAGCTATGAGGACATTTTCTATCTTAAGATAGTTCACATGATAGGACTATTACAACTTCACCTTTTTAAGGTGTAACACTCGCAAACCCAAACAATTTGGTCTATAGTTCGATCAAGAGTACATGTCTCCTTGAAAGAGTATCTACAACTACATTATTCTTTCATTGTTTATATTTTATCACAAAATTAAATCCCTCAAGGAATTTGACCCACCTCACTTGCTACTTTGATAACTTTATTTGACTTCGAAGGTACCTCAAAGACTCATAGTTAGTGTAAATAACAAATTCTCTTGGTAGTAGATAATGCTACCGCACTTGGAGTGCTCAGATGAGTCCTAAGAGTTCCTTGTCATACACGAAATAGTTCAGTTGAGGTCCCCTAAGCTTCTCACTGTAGTAGGCGATTGGTTGGCCTTTCTGCATTAGGACAGCACCTATCCCAATGCTTGACACGTCACATTTCAACTCAAATATTTTCTTGAAATTAGGTAAAGCTAATACAAGTGTGGAAGTCGATCTTTCCTTCACTTCGGCGAAGTTCCTTTCCTCCTTTTCTCCCCATCTAAAGTCGATGTTCTTCTTTATCAATTTGGTGAGATGTGTGGTGAGGATGCTAAAATTCCTTATAAATCTTTTATAGAAGGAAGGCAGTCTAAGGAAACTTCTTGCCTCGATACAAGTAATAGGAGTCAGCCACTTGGCGATTGCTTGAATCTTCTTGTCATGCACTTGTAAGCCGTCTCCACTTATTACATAGCTTAAGAATACCACTTTCTCTTAGCAAAAACAGCATTTCTTAAGATTGTCGAATAACCTCTTCATATGGAGGACATCCAATACAGTATAGAGACGTTCACAATGACTCAGCATGTCAGCATTATACACTAAGATGTCGTCAAAGTACACTACTACACACTTCCTATCAGATCTCTTAGTACATGGTTCATTAGTCGCATGAAAGAGTTCAAGGCATTCAACAAGCCAAATGGCATAACTATCCACTCATAAAGTCCATGCTGAGTTTTGAATGCAGTCTTCCACTCATCTCCCATCCTCATGTGAATTTAATAGTAACCAAACTTCATATCAATCTTACTAAAGATCTTAGCTCCACTCAATTCATCCAACCTGTCTTCCAACCTATGGATTGGATACCTATATTTGATCATGATCTTGTTTACGACTCGGCTATCAACACACATCGGCCAGGTACCATCCTTTTTTGGCACTAGGAGCTTCGAAAAAGCATAAGGGATGAGGCTCTCCCTAACATATCCTCTTTGCAATAGCTCATTGACTTGTCGCTAGAGCTCAGAAGCCTATTCAGGGCTCAATTGATAAGTTAGCTTATTTAGCAAGGCAGCACTGGGTATCAAGTCAATGCAATGTTCTATACCTCTAATAGGGAGTAAACCCTCAGCCAACTATTTAAGAAATAGATCAGTGTATTCATTCAATGAATCTCTTACTTCCAAGGGTAGTTCACCCCGTTCCCTCAATTCCAATAGTTGTCTAACCAACATGAAGGTTGGCACATCAACTTTAATAGCCTCTCAAAGCTCGGCTCTACTCATCATTAGAGTTTTCTTTGATCCTCAAGCAAGTTTTTCCTATAGTTTTTTAACTTAACTCAGCGGCATCAGGTTCAGCGTAATTTTCCTACCATCCTTCTTGAACACATAAGTATTCCTATACTCATCATAGATAAATCTTCTATCATAAAGCCATGGTCAGCTAAGCAACATATGTGATGCACACAAGGGCAGCGCGTCATAAAGAATCTCGTTGTAGTAATTTTCAATTGTAATCGACAGTAGTACTTGCAAAGTGACATGTAGCACTCCCTTCTCGTTCAGCTAATGTAACTTGTTCAATTTTGGGTATGTAATAGTCGGCAACTTCAACTTCATGATCAAATCAGTTGACGCCACATTGATATAACTACGACTATCCATAATTAATGCATACACCTGATCATATACCTAATCATTTACCTTTCAGGTGATATGAAACAAGTTATCCCTCTACTCCTCTTTGCATGAGGGTTCTAAACTCATCTCATGTCAGTAACTAGGATCAACTAATCCAAGTCCTTGGCAAACACATCTTCTTCAATCAATTCATTCTCCTAAGAAGTTTCTTTCTAGGCAAGGCTCTCCTCGTCAGGTTCTACATCAGTACTTTGCACTTTTAACCTCGAAACGTTTTCTTTGATGACTATAGTCCTTCGATTCGGACACTAAGCAACCATATTTCTAAACCCTTAGTACTTGAAACACTCGATCCGACTCGTCTTCTTACCAGATCCTTGCCCCTTCTCACATGTTCGAGTTAACATATTACCTTTTGTTCGACCCTTTTAGTCAGTCCTAACATCTACTCTCCCGGTCGCCTTGATACTCAACTAACCACAATAACTTCCTTGAATGGGTCAGCTTAATTGAGCAGGTCGGCTAGTCAGTGATCGAGTCGGCACTCAGCTCCTTCTTTGCCTATCTACTTGTTGGGCTATCCTTACAGCTTCATCTATTTTGGTAAACTGTTGGAGTTCCACAATGTCTCATATATCACTCTTCAATCCAATTAAGGAACTAGAAATGATTTGCGCCGATGGCTCCTTTACTTCATAGCAAATCATAAGCATTTGGAACTCTTAACATACTCATCAACAGTTCGACCTCCTTATTCCAACTCTTGAAGTCGAGTAAAAGTATCTTGTAGGTATGTATCTAGCACAAACCTGTTTCGTAGTATTCTCTTCATCTTAGGCCAAGTATTAATCTCTTGATGGCCTTCTCATGGCCTAGAAATTATTTCACCACATGATAGCATATCCAAAGAACTTAATAGCACCAGTTCTCACTTTCTCATAATCCTCATATTGGTAATAGTTAAAAACACGTTCCATCTTCTCCTCCCAATCTAAGTATTCGTCTATACTTCTAGACATATTGAAGCTCGGAATATAAAGCTTCACATAGTCAAATGGTTAGGGTGCTCAAGCTTGTTCTTCTTCTTCATAATACTCTTCCTTATCCTCTTCATCCAGATCTCTCAAGCCAATCTTTATTCTTACTCATCCGCCTACTCCTCTACCTTGAACTTATCGAGCTGGGTTTTGACCTTTAACAGGTCGAGCAGCTTATGGGTTGTTATGCGTGGCTTTAGCAAATCGATAAGTTAATGCATGATCTACTCAAGTTAAATCCACCAAGAGGTTAGTCACCTCATCAAGACTCCTATCCACGCTTCTTGGAGTACCCTAAGATTATTGACCATGGTCGACAACACCATTGTTGTCATCCCTAGCACCGGCATTAACACTTGGGTTAGTCATTTTCTTGATAGATCCAAATTTCAAACTCCTCAATTATGTGTACAGCTAACACTATCTCTCTAAATCACACAACACACTTCCTCCAAACCAGAAGCTTAATAACCAACAAACATAGTAGCTAAATGAACATAGACAGAACTGTGAAACAAACTACTACAATCCAAATGAGACCTCTACTTTGATGCCAAGATGATATGTAGTGATAAGTCTGGTCGTAGGGATAAGTCTAAGCTTACCAAAAGCTTGAAAAGGAGTGATAGGAAAAGTGTGAAAGAACGAAAAATGAATGAAAAGTAAGCAAAACCCATAAACAGCTCCAAAGGATATGATGCACTAATAGAACTTCCGAGGACTCACAACACAACCCAATATGACATATGAGATGGTCCAATGAGGTTACTTGCCACTTAGCTTTACTTAAAGGTTAGGATAAGAGTGAAAGAAGAGTAAACAAACAATGTTTACGAGAGGAAAAATACCTAATGTATTAATGATAATCTAATTATTACGGTTACATATATAAGGGATATTTTTACACAAGAAGTTAGGGCAACTTACCTAAAAAGGGAAAAGATAAAAAGGGTATTATCCCAAAGAAGTAATGTACAAACAATACAAAAGGGTAAAAAATGAATATTCAAGAAAAACAATGATTAGTATAACAAATTTTACATGTGGTCCTAGACACATGACAAAGATGCATTGGTGATGCCATTGAAGGATGCAGAAAAAACAATACAAGTTGATCAAGTGGCCGAGCAAGCATGGACTCATCTGAGTAAGAGTAGCTAAGGATTAGTTCAATGCAGCTCTCTTGACCTTTCAGTAAGAGTAATGCTAAGTAAGTAGTTAGCTTAGACATGACAGAGCAAGTACCTAACGTTTGGTTACTGTTGTTAAGACATTCTTTAAGTCGACACACAATTTACGAGAGGTGGGCAATCATATGGCTCAGCATATAGAGTTTATTGACAGTAAGGAGTAACTCGGCTTCTATAGAAGTCGGCTGGAGCAGGAAGATTTTCCTCGCCAATCCGCCTAGTCCTTAGGCTCGGTTGCAGGTTAAAGGCCCAGTAGCCTAATTCCTATCATATTTAGAACTTGGTATAAGTCAACCTGTGATGTAACTTTTCAAAATAGCTATTGAAAAGAAATTTTATAGCTTAAATTCTAAGGAAAAATCAAGTTTTATAAATCATATGAAGGATGAAATCTTGAATTTAATAAAAATTCCAAGAACTACATTGTTACGAAAAGATAAAATGTTTAGTAAAATTTTACTAAAATCTACAAGTTTACAGAGTAGGAAATAAATCTCATTAGCTGAAAATTAGGGGTCACCCAAGGATACCCTATTAGTTTTCCTAAAGGTTAATACAGTCGATAAACCACGTAGAAATCTAATTAGGTAATCTTAAATCTCACTCCCTAACTCCATTCTCTGATCTTCTGAGACTTAAAGTAATATGGGTAAATCTACTGGGAAACTTGCAAAATGAGTATAGGGGAATGAGCAACAACTTGTTTAATAAGCAGGACAGAGACAATAGCACATATTTAACATCAAGAACTAGGGTTTTCAAGTAAGGTAAATTAAATGTAATGCATGTTCAAGCAAATGATATCACACGATATTAACTGGTCATCGTGAGATTAGAGAAATTACGCCCATTTTAATTAGGGTTTTGAAAACTTTGATGCCACGTACTCTTGAATTAAAACCAAACCAAGGCTTATACAATGGAGAAACATGCTTCGCTTGAGACTTCAATTCAAACCACAATCCTCAACCTTACTATGACCCCCTCTCTTGTTACTTAGATCAACTAAGAGTAGAGAGAGGATCATTTTTGCTATCCTCATCAAAAGGTCTATGTTTGGCCCAAGAATCTTAATCATTTCCCCTAGTAAGTTGTGATGAAAGTTTGGTTAATAGTTAAGTCAAGTTTGTGTTAGATTGCTTTTTAGGTGGTCAAACAATTTCAAACAGTCCAAAGCAAGCAATATCATGAAGTAATCAACATATAAGTCTAGCACTCAAAATAGCACAACCATGTTCAAGCATACACATTGCATACGCATAAGCAACTGACTTACAATCACAAACAAGACATATACTAAGATTTCCAAGTATTCTTAAAAATACTTCAAAGTGCGATGAAACGCTAATCCCTCTTATCTAGATACTGATGCTCATTCTCCTCATGCGTCGCTCTCATCTTCCTTTACTATCCCTAAAATTGAATATAACCTCCTTAGTTTCTAACCAATATGTAACATATGAGTTCATTTTGACATTTAAATATGTACTTCAATTGTGTTAGGTAAGTTTTATAAGGTATTTATTAGATATTAATTAAGTAGGGTACATTCTAACAAGGTTCTGTCCTAACACAAGTTGCTACTTAGTAGTTTCTGACCCAAAATCTGACTTCATTAGATTCTTATAAGTTATAAACAAGCAACTTTCAGATCTACTTTCCAACTCCCAATGATCCAATATTCAGTACCAAATATCTTCAAATTCCCAATTGCTCCTACGTTTTATATCTTTTATCAAACTACTTTCTAACTGAGTTTTTGACTTAGGTTTTGACTTAACCTTGTGGTATGGCTATTATCTGAGTGACTTTTGACTCATGTTCTAACTTTAATAAAGGTATAAAATTCACATACAAATCACCAGCAGAGCTATTATCAAACTCCTAGTGTAATCAAGGATATTTAATACCAAACTACATCTTGACCTAGTTTCTGACAAAGCCTTTGACCTACAATCCAAAATTAGTTTCTTATTTAAAGAATTTTTAACTTAAATTTTATTCTCTAGAAATGGTGTAGAGTCCAAAGATGGCTACTTTCTTATCCAAATCCAATTTCTAGTGTATTCACTATATTCTCATCAGATTATATTTTTACTTACTTTTTGACACAATTTTTAACCTTGCCACTACTAATAGTCCAACTACTTCACATACACTCCACTTGTCCTACATTTCGAAAAGTTTAAACCCTGCATATGCAGTAAGTATCAACTAAAACTTCAATCATTTACTTCCTTTCTTCATCATATTATCCATTAATTTACAAGTGTACTAATTACTTCGAAAATTTAACCCTAAATCACTAAATACCTATTTTTATTCAAAAATATCCTTCCTAAACTCATATAAAACCATTTTCAATCGTTGCATGTAGGTAAATATAGGTTACACTATAGTTTTATAAAGATTTGGTTAAGTTCCTTTACAAAATGACACTTCTAGCATAACAATTACAAAAAAAAAGGAAATTATTCCTAAAATCTAATGACCTAATTTTTACAATCCGACGACCACAGAACATCAAAATTCAAACTCTTAAAAGTATAACCACAAAAGTTCAAGTCGAAAGTACACAAATTGGTTTTTCAATTATCTACTTAAAACTCAGTGTGCAAGACATTTTTCTTAAGAACCTTATTTCTACACTCAAAAGTTTGAAAATCTAACTGAAGATTTGAATTCTTCATATAAAAATACTTGAAGAAACTAAATTTCATAATTTTTTCTGAGTGTTTACTATTTTTTTCCTAATTTTTAATGAAATCTAAGAAATTATCGACACACCAAAATCTGAAATTCCAGCCACCATTGAAAGGGGAGGGTGTGTCAGTTAACCTTACTGCTAGCTACTCCTTTAAGCCACCACTTAGTCTCACTTCTAACTAGTCGTCTTCCCTAAGATAACGTAAAACCCCAAATTTACATATTAAATTTCCTAATTTTGTTTCCTTTACTCTCTCTCTCTCTTTATATTTTCCATTTCCCAATTTTTCTTAGCTCACAATTGCCTAAACTTGTTCTAGATAACAAGAGGCAAATTTTACATCTTAATTTAAGATGCTTTTGATTTTCTTTTTTTCACCTCCATACAACATGTGTAAAGTAATATTTAGGTGTCAAAATTGAGTTTCCAATCTCCATGCATTCCCACTTTCATTACTACGCCACAAAACATATTTCCACTTGTCTTGGTAATTTTTAAATAATTTTCTTATATTTTTCTTTATTTATTTGGTGATATTTATATATTTTTTGGTATTTATGATAATTATGGATATATATTTTATATAATAATTGTACGCAATGTGTATACATGTCTTTTATATATTATTTTATGCCCAATATAAATTATATTACTCTTATAATATATCTCGAAGTGTTTGTTTATTTTTGAATCTTACTTTACTCGTAATTAATAATATAGCAAATTGCTACCATTTCAGCTATATTTTTTAATATTTTATTACATTTTCAAATTTTGAGCCTATGAAAACTTCTCAACTAATATCACAAACCCTCTCATATGTTTTTAGCCTATTTAGGTTACCTGCCCTAATGCCCTAAATTGAGTATAGAACTTAGTCGTGCAAGTACAGATCTCGTATATATCCTATATATTTGATACATGTAATGTATAATCATCCTCATGTAGTTATGTTTCTATCATGTCTTTTATTTTTAAGGTATATTTTCTAATTAATTTAGAAAATTTATCGCTTATTTAATATAATTTCAAGTTTTCAAGTTAATTTATAAGTATAATTATTATATATATTAAATTTATTTATAAAAACAAATGTATATTCATAGAGTATATTATGTTATATTATTTTTGTTTATAGTTTAATTAACTTATCTCTAAATCCTCGTCACATTTCGAACTTGGTTTTAGGGATTTTAATGAGTTTTTCATTATATTATATAATTACACTTTTAAGGCCAAAATTAGGATTTTAGGTCATTGTTTTTAACATGTAACTTCATTGGGTCACTTCAACTAACTTTTTAAAACTATTTGTAAACTTTGAGCTTGATCAAATAAGTTTTTCCCAAATGCCCTAAATCTAAGTATAGTTGACCTAAATATGATTTTAGTGGCTTATTACATACCATTGAGCCTAAATTTTCGGTTTTTCATTTTTCTTAACTTGATTTAAACTAAACCCTATACCTATTTAGTTTAAACCCTCAACTAAAGTTAAAAAAAAATGGTTTATTTATTTAAAAAAAAACTTTAGAGTTGTCACTTTGTATAACCGGAAAAGGTGATTAAATTAAAATCAATTAGGCAAATCAATTCTAACTTAGCCAATAGCCTTCATTTTGAAAAATTTTGAAAAAAATTTCAAGAAACTAGATATCACGAGTTTAAGAGCTATCATGTTAAACTCTAAACGGATACTACTTTAACTTTCTAAATTTGATTTTTTTTTTCAAAATTCCCTATGACGATAATTCTAATTTGAGTAATCAAATAAATAACTTTTACATGTTTACAAAATGAAAAAAAATTAAGTTTATTTACTTATAAAGGGAAAATAAAAATTTTCCATATTTTAAGTGACATCACTATTCAAGATCAGGCTTCGAAATTTCATTTCTTAAAACTTCAATTCAATTTTTTTTTTTTGAGAAAATAACCAAGTTTACATTTTTATCCATTTTTTTTTTTGGAAAAATATCTAAAAGGGTCTTAATTTGGTGTATTTATTATTCAAAAATTCTATGATGAGTCATAATTTGAAAAGAGTTCATTAATAGACTTCTGTTTTTCAAAACATTTTTCTTAGTGGTAATTTTTTTTCCTTTTTTTGAAGTATCAAAATACGTTGTTTACATATATTTTCATAAAAAAGAAAAGAAAAGGAAGAAAAAAGTTTTTTTTTTTTGGAGAGACTTTAGAAGAAAATAATTTCATAAAACCTATTTATATATCTTTTTAATAAATAACAAAACAAAAATAAAGTAATATAAAAAGAAAAGGAAAAAAAAAAGAGAGAGAGAGAAAGAGAACCAAATACCATACAGTCAAACTAGGGTAGAAGGTTAAGTGCGCGAGTAATCGAGTCATATTCAAGTTGTCTTACCAAAGTCATGTATGGCACACATGTGCAACAATAAGATGATGAGCAGTTGCATTGGGGTGGCTTGATTCAAGTAGTTCTAACCACTTTTTTTAGGGGAAAAAAACCAGATTTATGAAAATCATATTGGAGAAAGGAGATTTCGCACAAGTTTTGCAATGTTTAGTGGTGATTTAAAGGTGGTTGGAGCTTGGACAACAGTTGATAGCAATGGTTGTCTCATGTAGTGGTTGCTGGATGATAAGTAAAAGTTGTGTTTTATGCTTTAGGATATTATGAGCTTAGTCATGGCATTAGTTTCAACAAAGGAGCGGTGATGGGTGGTGCTTTGAACTAAAGGTTGCAACAGCTAGGGTTTCAAACTACAAGCATGGTTGGGGTAGCTAGTGGCTACAATTGAGCTTAGGATGGTCAGGTTCGACAGTTGGGAGCATGGGCAACTCAAATGTGGTGGTGATTTTATTCAATAACTACCATAAACGAGCTACGAATTTAAAGAGAGATAGAAGGCTTTGACCTAAAGAAAGAGAGTGCTGAATGTGTATTTGTATGTATGTTTTTATGAGAGTTGATGATTGATTCAAGCGTGGGAGCTCCTATTTATAGTGTTTTAAGCTTGAACAATCATGGAAGTGGCAATAAATGGTCGATTTGACCATGACTATTGTTATGCCCTGAAAAGGTGAAGTGGTAACAATCCCACCGTACGAGTCATCCTATGATAGAAACTGTAGAGTAATCCTTTGAAATAGTTTGTTAAAAATAAACTTGTAATTTAACCTTATAAAAGAGTGATAGTAAATCCTATAGATACCTATCATTTTACATACAAACTAAAATATTGAAAACTACCAAGCCCTTTGAGGAGTCTTGTACAATTTTCCTTAAAAGATAAAAAGTTAATATTAAGGACAATAACCAGCCATTTCTTGTTGCATCTCACTTCCTGTCCCAGTTTATTAGTGTTTTGGTGTTGGATAGGCACTTATAATCCATTTAAGACCTGTAAAACAAACTATAGGGTAGGTACTTAGCACATTACAAGCAAAGTTTTCAACCAAGTTGGTTAGATGCAATGCATGTACAAGTAAATGCTATTGCACGACGTTATCTGGTTCGTCATAAGATTAGAGAAATTGTACCGGCTCTAATTCGAGTTGAGAAAATTGACGTTATATACATACAAATCAAAACCAAATCAAGGCTTGTGCAATGGAGAACACCAACCTCTCATAATCACCTTCGAACCATGGCCCCTAACTTTACCACAATCTCCTCTCCTATTACTTAGTTTAGCTAAGGGTAAAGAAAAGATCATTTTAGCTATCCTTATCAAAGGGAGTCCGTGTTTAGCTCAAGAATTCTAATCGTTACCCCTAATGGGTTGCAATGCAGATCAAGTTAGATGTTAAGCCCAATTTGAGTTAGCTCATTGTTAGGGTGATCAACTAACCTCAAACAATTCAAACATAATATTCATGAAACAACAATAACATAGAGTTCAGCTTCCATCACAGTAAAAGAAAACCTCACCATAAGCGCTGCATACGCATAAATAGTTACCTACAATCATAAGGCAATACATATCAAGGTCTTTAGATATTCTAAAATAATATCCCAAAATGCTATAAATCATTGATCCCACTTACTTGTTTAGATGCTCACTATGGAAGACTCGGCTTGTCAATGATTTGATCATCAGGGAATCCTATATACATAAAACTTGAATTTAGTTTTCATAATAGTTAAGAAAGCACTAGGGTTTTATCTAAAACGGCTATATATATATATATATATAAAGTATATTATCATTTTCCTTATATAATAATATATAGTTTTATTATATAGGTCGAGTTAAGTTATTAATTATTGACAATATACGTAATTTATACTATTACATATTATATATCATTTCAATCGTATCGAAACGTACTTTTAATTAATTAATTCATGTTACATTTCTGATAGGGTTACCGTAATGCACACATTCTAGAATATTATAGACTTATAGGTTATATTACCTAAGATTATCCGATTTTAATAAATTTAGTATCATTAGGTTCGTATACACATTTTACATTTTTTATTTCTAGAGATGACTTTTAATGGATAGTTCGAGCTTTTAATATAGTTATACATATCTATATAAATATTACCGTATTATACATAACTTATGTTACTAAACTATATTTTATCTTATTTGTCATAATGCTATAATATAAGTATTATCTAAACTAATACACATATAACGTATCTCGGTAAATAAAATATCATTAATTATATTAAAAAAAATAAACTTTTATCTAATCTGATTAGTATACCCATACATAGTTTTTATTCAACTATTTATTACATTTTAACCTATTATTACTAAAAATACGTCCCAATTCGTAAATTACGTTATTTTACTACATAAATTTATATTAATTAGCTCAGGTTACCAAATAATTCCTTAAAAATTTTTATAGACTCCTAAAAATATGAGGAAGTCAGCTAGTACTTGGTTTCAAGTTTTCAATATATCACCTATATATTCGTATTTTTTATTTTACCCTTAAATTATCCTAAATTATCCAATTATAATCCTTTTTGCACCAAATTGATTTCTAACTATCCTAATATTATTATTATTCACTAGAAATCAATACATGTCACTACATCATTTTATTTCATAATTTCATATTTATTTCACAATTTCAACTTATTTTCGAGCTATTCTTAAGCCAAAAAATGAAATAAATATTAAAAATATTCAAATAAAAATTTTTGCTATATAGAAATTACATATATATCATAAACATCCTAAAAAAAATTTTAAGCTAGAAACTATATCATTTAGTGCATTTATTTTGAATTTCAAATTTCGGGTGAACAGTATATTTATTAAGCAAGTATATTGAATATTCCTAACTTTATTAAAATAAATTTATAAAATAAAAGTATATCTAAAATATCGTATGAATTAATTTTTTTATATTTTTCCTAATTAATTTAATAATTTTTCAAAAATAGGGCAGAAACTCGAAACTTAAGTTCATCGAAACTTCGGCCACTGTTTGTCAGAGAGGGGTTGTCGGACAACTAGGATGCGGTGTAGACTAGTGGTGGTCGATCGAGTTCTACAGCAGACTCTCCTCTGATTCGGTTTCTAGCTTAGCTCAGTAATTCCCTTATTTTTCTTATTTTATTTCCAAGTTTTTATTAATTTTTCCAGAAATCCCCTAAGTGTCTAAAGTGTATAATCTGGTCTTAAGAGTCTAATTTATAGTGTTTTAGGTTGGTTGAGTTTTTCCTTAGCCATTAAGTAATTTTTTATTTATTTATTTATCTATTCTTTTAAGGAATTTACATGTGTGATGTGTCAATTATTTATTTATTTACTTTTGATGCAGCTAGTTATTATTTTTAAGCCGCTCCACATTTTATCCAGTTATATTTCAGGTCATTTTTTTTATAATTTTTAGGTGATATTTTAGAGGATTTTGCTATTTTATATTAGTATGTAATGATCTTGGTAATATACGCGCATATATATCATACCGTAATGAGTAATTATATACATATAATCATGTTTCTAGCATATCTTTTATTTTTAAGATACTTTTCCTATTTAATTTTGTGATTTTATCGCTTATTATGCATAATTATATAGTTTTATGTTAATTTATGAGTAAATTTATTATATATACTGAGTATACTAAAAAAAATATGTATATACTCATATAATATATTATGCTATATTATTTTCTTTTATTGCCTAATTAACTTATCTCTAAGTCTTCGTTACATTCCAAACTCGGTTTTAAGGGTTTTGACTATTTTCACTATATTGAATAATCACATTTCTAATGCTAAATTTGAGATTTTGGATTGTTATTTTTGAAATCTAACCTTATTGGGTCATTTCAACTAACTTTTCTATCTTAGTGGTAAAGTTTGGGATCAATCAAATAACTTTTCCCAAAAACCGTAAATTTAAGTACGGTTACCCTAAATTCGACTTTGAGATATCATATAGAGTAAATTCTCACTATTTTTATTGTATTCTTAATATTCTTATTATATTGTAAATTTCCAAACGTATGAGAGTTCTTTGGTTAGGGTTATCAAGTTTCTCGTAAGTTTATAGCCTAATCGGTTTATTTTTTCGAATGCCTTAAATCGACTATTGACCCTAATCGTATAAGAACAGAGCTTTGCCCTAATACTTAGATGTTCATGTCTTGATTGCTGATTTATAAGATATTACAATTATTTAGCTCAAGTGATCTTCTCATCTATGGAAATACATGTGATTTGAGTTATCACTTGAGTAATGAGATTAATATACTTGCTAAAAAAGGAGAAAGGAAGCTTCCATTCGCACTCTTTAGGCTTAGGTTTGAAGGATTGAGCAATAGAAAAAATCTTGTATCCATGATCTTTCCAATTTTTCAAAGCCAATTAGAATGATTAAATGAATTAATCAAGTATATCTTTTTATCCTAATTCATAGTATCCTAGGCAATCTACATGATTTCACCATTAATTTGGTAAAACCGTATAGAAAAAGTGGTAAAAAATGACCTTGAACCAAGCATCTCTGGCGACGAACATGTAGGAAAATGAAAGAAAGAAAACAAAAGAGAAGGAAAGAGGATGCTGACATGACATCACATGAGTACCAATCAGCTACATTGGCTTTAGTGACCAAGGATGAAACAAAATAAAAGGTCTAATTTGCACATTGCAAGAATCAAATCGAGGATCTCTCACATTGCCAAATGTTGAGACCAAGTGCTTTACCAATTCACCAATTGCCCTATGCCCTATTATTTTTTTGCAAACAATGTGTGTTTAAACTAAAAACCTACCTAAGTTTAAATAGAAGAAAACAACCTATCGTAAAAAATGACTAACATATTATTACTATTTAAAAAAACTTATTTCTATACTATGTAGTTTTAGTTTAAAATTTTTGGTTTTTTTTTTCAATTGTTTATATTTTTCTACATTTTCCATTCTTTTTACTTTTTTCTAATTTTTTTTATTTTTTATTATTATTAGTTTTTTTTTAGTATTTTTGAATTATGACCCTTTTCCCTTTATTCTTAAAAAAATATTAAGATAATGAAGATTTGATCTACTGGGGATTTGTAAACATTGGGAAAAGAGGTAACGATCTTTGAGTAGGCTATCTTTGGATTAGAAGTGTGACTATGCCTGAAAAAGTGGGTTTATGACTTAAAACCTGAAGGCTAATGAAGATAAAAAGACCTAGTGCACTATAAGAGTAAGCTTATACTAAGCAGACATACTTCAAGTGCAACTAAAATTTAAAGAGAGGAAAAAAAATCAAGATAATACTCTAAGAGCATATGATTTGAAGGTTTCAAGGTCAAGATAGTGGGAGTGCTTCAATGAGCAAGCGATCTGAAGGTATTAAAATCAAAATAATGCTCTTAGAGCATGCAATCCGAAAGTTTTAACTCAAGCCAACAATCCCAAAGCATGTGATCTAAAGATAGGATAGCGCTCCAATAAGCAAGTATCCTGAAAGTTTTAAAATCAGGATAGTGCTCCTAAAGCATGCTATTGAAGGTAAGGTGGCACTCCAACAAGCAAGCGACTCGAAGGTTTTAAATCAAGATTGCACTCCAAGCAAGCAATCCGAAAGTTTTAAATCAAGATGGTGCTCCAATGAGTAAGCGATCTAAAGATAAGATAATGTTCCAATGAGCATGTGACCTAAAAGTTTTAACTTAAGATAAAGCACATGCAATCCGATGATAAGGTAGTGCTCCAATAAGTATGCGTCCCAAAGATTTTAAATCAAGATAGCACTCCAATGAGTAAGCTATCTAAAGATAGGATTGCTCTAATGAGCAAGTGACCCAAAGGTTGTAACTCAAGATAGCGCTTCTAGAGCATGCAATCATAAACTTTAATCACATGAACAATATTCTAACGAGCAAGTTATCCATAAGACTATAGCAAAAGAGTTTATGCAAACATTTTTAGGAAACTTCGCAACTTAAAGATTTGAAATGACAAATTTGTTTATTGGAAACTATCGAGGATGGTGCAAACATCATGCACAAAGTTCCTCAATTGAAAGCAAATTAGATGATATTATCCATGAAGGTGATTATGTAAAAGAGAATGATTCTGGTCATTAAGGCCAACTTAGGAGCATAATTTTCAAATAGGAGTAGATCCTCAAACCTAGACAATAGGAAGTGAACCCCTTCAAAAGGAAAAAAAAATAGTTGCTAAGGTGACCACATTTGAATGAAAGAAGCTTACCAACAAGTTTAACTTTAGAGAAGATGACTTTCAAAAAGAAATGAAGATTTTGTCTTAAAATATTAAAAACCTAGACCCTTAGGGTGACATGGGAAAATAGTGGACTTTTTTTAAAACTTGGGCTACTACGGTGACATGGGAAAAGAATGTTTGAATGGAATTTATTTCAAAACTTTTTTTTTTTTTTTACTTGCTAATAAGTTTGGATTCCATACAAGTTCCAAGAAAGTAGCGTATACACAGTAGGGTTTTCAACAGCATAACAACTTAATGTTTTGCTTAAGATAACTCTTTCTTTATTAAGGGTCTTTGCATTTCTTCATGGGGCATTTGACTTTAAACCAAGGTCAAATGTCCATTAGGGATTATTTCTTAGGAATAGATATCTCACTGAGGATAGGTTTAGTCTAAGAGGACTTCTTTACACTCTCAGCCTAAATTTCTCTATTTACTATGATTACCCAAATTATGGCTCATCTTATAAGTAATACGCTTCAATAAATCTATTAGGTCTTTTTAAGACTGTAATATAATAAAGACTTTTGGTCATAGGTTTCAAAGACGGATATTAATGAAATAGCTTTTTAAGAAAGAATCACTCTTCAACCTGAGTTTATAAGTTAAGAACCTTATAGGTGAAAATAAAATTGTGTTTACCTAAATTTCAATTGTAACTTTTATTAAGGATATATTATTTCCTTTAATCAAAATAGCTTCTAGAATGAGTGGAATTACAGGTAAGCTATAAGCCATGTATTATTTGCAATTTCTTTGGGAATGATGAGTTTTGGGGGGAGCTTTAGTATTTGTCACGGTTTTTCGTGTTTTGGAATCCCTGCTTTAGGAATAGGCTTTTTGAGTTAATGCCCCTAATCCTTTCAAGTTTTAGGATTTTATGTTTTGGATTTAATCACCTTATCTATGAAGACTCCTTGACTTCCTTCTTAGGCAAAATTTTCATTTTTTCTTTTCTCTTGTCTTACCCCTTTCCTTTTTTTTTTTTTTTCAAAGGTGATCATCTCTTCTTTTAGCATAAGACTCAAAGTGTATGTAGCTTGTATTTAATGTTTATAATGGAAGCCCTTCTTCATTTAAAAGGAAACAATTATCAAAGGTGATAATTACTGTTGAATTGATGCAATTGGAGTAAGTATAAACTAATATTAGCTTTTCTCATGATTAATGTACCCTAACCTCCCACTTGCCCCAATGTAGGCTATTTCTTAACAAGGTTTGATTTTGAAAATTCTTCATTCAAAAGGCTCAATGGGGTTAACAAGGGATTTTTGTATTTAAAATATTGAAAATGAATGACTAACTTCATTTTGATTCACGTATCAAATTCAAGATGGACCTCCTTTAAAGAATAAGTCCAATAGACTCGCAATGATATCACTCAAATCTTAAGGTGTTTCATGGTTAGTGTTTGGGATTTAGCTTACCTTTCTTCATTATAAAACCTATAATTAAAAAGATATTTGACCCAAATTTTATTTGACAAGATTTAATCGGCCATGTACGCCCATATCTCAGAAAGCACAATGGACATGCTCTTACTAAAATAAGAGAAATGCAAACTAAGTGCTTTATTTGAATCATCAATACAAATTTTGAAAAATCATTACCCCTATCAAGTCTTGAACTATGTTTTTCAACTCCTAGCAATTGTCAATAGCATGCCCCTATTGACCCATGTGGTATTCATATTGTGCATTTAGGTCATATTTCCTTAGAATGTATCTTGACATTAGGGCTTTCTATTGCAATAAGCCTTCCGTTCTTAGTTGGTCAAAGACTTTAGACAACGGGATAGGGATTTGAGTGAACTTTCTTCTAGGTATTTTTAGGCCTTTCCTACTTGATATAGGTTCTGATATTGTAGTATTTATGTATGCCCCAAAATCTAATGGGCTGGTCTTTTTCCTATCAGTTTCCCTATTTTTAAGGCTTCTTCAATTCGACTTCTAGTAAGTATAATATCAACAAAACTAGCCATTGTTTTACCCATGCCCCTCCATTTTTAGGCGTATTTCTTAAAGGATCTTTTTTCTTCTTACTCATTGTACGCAGGTCCCAAATCAAAGGAGTTACTTTAAGTTGAACTTGCATTGCTCATAGAAAGCCTGAGCTAATGTCTCTTTTGTATTTATTTGATTAGGATCAAGTTGGGCATACTAACTTAATGTAAGGCTGTTAGGATGTCTTCAAAAGTCTAGACCATAAGTTGATCATTTTGAACATATCTACCCATCTTGTAGACGTATAACCTAGTGTGTAGCTTTGGGCATCCAGTCCCATCGTACTTTTCAAACTCTAGTATTTTGAATATTTTTAGGTAGAGCCTGACATCATATGTACAAAAGTCAATGATCTCGACCTGCTCGAAAATGTCATAACTTCTGAGTCCTTTGATTTTCTTGGTGATTTGTTGAGTCAATTTCCTTCCCAACTCTTTGATGCTTTCTTGATCGAGCCCTGAGTTAATCGTACTTGTTTTGATTAAGACAGTGTAGGTGTTAGGTTCAAAAGTTGGATTGATCTTCTCTTCTGATTTAGGAAAATGTACTTCAAAAGATTCCCTATGTTGAACTTTTAAATGCTCTTCATTGCCCGGTGCTGTAACCCTAAGTAGGATTATACTATCAACTAAGAAGTTCATCTGCTCAGTTATTTTCTCTATGGTTTGTTCTAACGAGCGAACCCTCAATTCAATAGGATTAATGTCCTTAGGGTTGTTGTCATTGTTTCTACTGTTGGCCATTACTTTCAAGAACTCTAGATAAGAACCCATCCCTTTTAGCAATTCTCCATTTAAAAAAAAAATTGAAAGAAAAAGAGTTAAACTAACCCTGACCAACCTAGTTGAAAATGAAGCAGCAGAAAATATAAGGATGAAGCTAAAAAGAATACGACCCCAATTGATAAACTCTTATAGAACTTCTAATCTTAGAATGGAAAAAAAAAAAAAGAAATCAAAGTAAGCCTACCAATGAAGAATATTTGTAACCTATAAGTATTGAAAAGGTTACTTATATGAAGCATAATGTAAGGTACTTATTTTGTTAAAAAGAAAAATTTCTTAGGGTACCTGTTATTTGTAGCTAACTACCAATTATTGACAAAGATGGGAAGTGATTATTTTATAAGATTAACATACTTGCTTAAAAACTATAAAAGAGAGAGAAGGGATTCTTGTGAATCCTTGAGAAAACAAATATTTATGGCCAAAAGAAATATGTTTTTATAGATAAGGAGAGTCTAAGACACTATATAAGGTGGTGAAGTTTTTTAATTATTTATAAAGATTTGAAAAGTAATCTACAAATATGGCTTACAAAAAATAAAGACAAATGTTCTTATTCTATTCTCAAATGGTGACTTAGCTTATAGCAAAAGAAAACCATTTTACAATATATAAGGAAATTATTTGATTGAAAGAATAAACTTTAAGAGAAGTGCAATATTTTGCAAAGATAGTAAGGATAGCTAGTATAATTATTTACAAATAAACAAGCATGGATATTTACATATAAATAAATACAAGAAAATATATGAAGACACATGGATGCAGCTGTAAAGGATCAATGATTAATTAATGATGAGGATTTGGTTAGGACTTTATCGACATCCTATAATTACAAAAACTGTTTTACACTAGAAAGTATCTATAAGGGAAATTCCGCATTTACAAAAGAAGAAATTTATAAGGAAAGGGAATTATTACATGAAATCAAAATTTATAAGGAAAATATAAATTTACAATGGAAAGGACATAGTACAAATAACTAATATACATAGGATTTACAAGATTACAACCTTTAAGTATATAATAGAATTTCGATACAACAACAAGGGTATGCCATATTGCTATTTATTCACCCGTTTAATAACTCGTGTATGCAATTAAGGTGGGTTCTAAAGGTCCCTAAGCTTTATAATCTCACACACTTTCAAATAAACAATTCATTAATCGAATCAAAGCTTAAGTAAGATAGCTTAATCGGCCATGTAAGGTGGTTACCCCACAACATCTAAAGCTTACACAATGGCTTCCATCCTAAGGTCCTAGGACAACCTAGTTCTGATCGTATATACAATACATTTATGATGCAATAAACCAAATCCCTACCCCCCCCCCCCCCAATATGTACCCTTAATAAACCTACATAGGCTATTACAAATATATATAAATAAATAAAGTATATTTACAAAATGGAAATATAACATGGAAAGGGTATTTTGAAGAACAAATTCTAATTTTGGGAGTTTTAAGTAGCTAACCTATTTAGCGATCCCTAGTGGAGTTGTTAAGCTATTAAGTTTGAATTTTCGATTTTTCTTGACCTAATTTAAACTAAACTATATGCCTATTTAGTTTAAACTCTCGAATAAAATTAAAAAAAAAAACGCAATTTCTTTATTTAAAAAAAAATTGAAGTTGTCACTTAGTATAACTAGGAAAGTGATTAAATTAAAACTAATTAGGCAATTAGTTCTAATTTAGCTACTAGCCTACATTTTGAAAACTTGTGAAATAAATTTAAGATACCACTTTAACCTTCCAAATTTAAATTTATCCTCAAAATTACCCCATAATAATAATTCTAATTTATAAGTAAACAAATGAATAACTTATACATGTTTACAAAAGAAAAAAATTTAAGTTAATTTATTTTCAATGGGAAAATAAAAATTTTTCATATTTTAAATCACCTCGTAATATGTACATGGGTGCCTATGTACTCGCTATTCTAAATCAAACTTTCATAGTTTATTTCCTTAAAACTTTAATTCATTATTTTTTTTTTAATTTGAGAGAATAACCAAGTTTATATTTTTATCAATTTATTTTTTTAAGGACATATATCTAACAAGGTCCTAATTTGGTGTACTTATTTTTTGAAAATTCTAATATGAGTCCTAATTTGAAAAGGGTTCATTATTAGACTTTTCTTTTTTAAGAAATTTTTCCAAGTGGTAATTTTTTTTCATTTTTTTTAAGTATCATAATAATTCTATTACATGTATTTTAGTTAGAAAAAAAAAGAAGTTTTTTTCTAGAGATGTTAGAAGAAAAAAAATTCATAAAACCTATTTATAAATTTTTTTAATAATTTTCATGAAATTTTTTTCTTAAATAACAAAACAAAAATAAAAAATAAGAGAAAAAGAAAGAAAAGAAAAAAAATAATAGAAAAAGAACCAAATATCAAACAATCGGACCTAGGCAAAAGGTTAAGTGTGCGGGTCGTCGAGTCAGGTTTAGGTCATCTAACCCAAGTCACGTATGGCATACATGCATAATAAGAAGAAGAAGAGCAATGGCATTAGGTTGGCTCAACCCAGGTACACCTTTAGTGGTGATTTGAGGGTGGTTGGAGTTTAGACGGTAGCAAGTGGCAACGGTTGTCTCATGCACCGATTGCTGGGTGATCATTAGTGGTTATGTCTTAAGTTTTAGGATGCCACAAGCTCAATTGTAGTATCAGTTTCACTAAATGAGTGGTTATGGATGGTGTTTCAAGATAAAGGTTATGACAGTTAAGGCTTCGAATTCCAAGCATGGTTAAGGTGGCTAGGGGCTATGACTGAGCTTAGGATGGTCGGGTTCAACAGTTGGGAGCATAGGCAACTCAAATGTAGTGGTGATTTTGGTCAACAAACACCACAAGTGGAGCTATGAATCTAAAAAGAGAAAGTAATGAATATGTGTTTATGTTTGTGTTTCGATGAAAGTTGATGATTGATTTGAGGGTAGCAGTTGCTATTTGTAGTGTTTTAAGCTTAAACAATCATGGAAGTGGCCATAAATGGTCAATTTGACTATGCTTATTTAGCTCAAGTGATCTTTTCATCAATGGAAATACATGCAATTTGAGTTATGTTTGAGTAATGAGATTGATATACTTACTAAAAAAGGATAAAGGAAGCTTCCATTTGTACTCTTAAGGCTTATATTTAAAGGATTGAGCAATAGCAAAAATCTCGAGTCTAGGATTTTTTTCTTTTTTTTTTTTGCCTACTCGAATGATTAAATGAATGAATCAAGTTTATTTTTTTGTCCCAATGCATAGTATCTTAGATAATCTACATGATTTCACGGTTAATTTGGCGAAATCATGTAGAAAAAGTGGTGAAAAATGACCTTAAACTGAGCATCCCTAGCGAGGAACATATAGGAAAATGAAAGAAAGAAAAGGAAAGGGAAGGAAAGAGAGGGAAAAGGATGCTAACGTTATACCATGTGGCGCCATGTCAATCGTATTAGCTAACTAGCAATTGACACGTGTTATAGAAGGGCATGTGGCCTAATAGAATAGTGACATTTAGTGTTCAAGGATGAAACAAAGTGAAAGGTGTAATTTGCACCTTACAAGCATTGAAATTAGGATCTCTCATATTGCTAAATTCTAATACCAAGTGCTTAACCAATGAGTCAATTAGCCCATGCCTTATTATTTTCTATAAATAATATGCATTTAAACTAAAAACCTATCTAAGCTTAAATAGAAGAAAACAGCTTATCTTTCTTAAAAAATTACTAACATATTATTTCTACTAATAAAAACCTATTTCTACACTATGTATTTTTACTCTATAATATTTTTTTTCAATTCCTTATATTTTTCTACATTTTTTTTTTTGTATTCTTTTAATTTTTCCATTTTATATTTTGAAAAAAAAATTTGTATTTTTCTAAATTTTCCTTTTTTTGAACTTTTTTTTTTCATTTTTAAAAAAAAATTGTATTTTTGAAATAAGACTCTTTTCCTTTAATTTTAAAAAAATATTAAAACTATAGACTGTAAAAATGGGGTGTTTACACGCACTAGTAACAAAATCAAGTTGATTTTATGATTAAATCACAAATCAACATTACATAGTTTGTGAAACTCTCACGAGGTGTTAAAGTCTCATTCAATCTATGGGTTTCCCACTATCTAAATTTAGATTAATAAGAATACGATTTTGATTAAAGAGAAAAGAGATTAATCACTATTCAATAAATCCCAAAAGATACATTTTCAATACTAAAAGATAACAAAAGACTGAACTCTCTAACCATTACAAAAGTTACCTATTTATATGATGAAAATACCTTAGAGCAATTTATCTTAAAGGAAAGTTACTAAAATGAATCGTTAAAATAAAGCACTCAAACATCATTAATGAACCTATATACACAAATAACATAAAAAAAAAAAGAAAATAACTAAATAAGCTCATGCATCTTATGTAATCAACTAAAGCTGGTCTTAGAAGTGATGCTATATCATGGCTAGTTGACCACCTTTGGCTCTAGCTTTAAGTCCATATCGACCTTTCTTTGGTCAGTCTTGCCCTAAAAGACCTCTTAATCCACCATAAGTTCAAATATGCATCAAGAGTCTACCTGCATTATGTAGCTTGTCGTTTCCTCTTGGTTTCATTTCATGCTTTCTTTATTTCTTGTTAATACATGTAAAACTCTTTTGCTGTTGTAAACAAATGAGTAAGGGCAATATAGGAATAAAGGAAAACAAATAAAAAACAAAATAAAATGAAACTGCAACTCCTAGACTTATCTATAACCAAGTTAGTAGGATCTATTTGTTAAGGTGTTAAAACTAATCCTTATCGAATTATCCTAAAACTATCAAGCACAAAACATCTTAACCTTTTAGTGCTGTTGCATTTTTCCTTTGCACAGCATTGCTCTGATTTTTTTATCAATAATCTCCTTTAACCTTGAAACTCGATTCATCTCAAATTGATTTTTATTCATTCTTCAATATTTAGAGTGATGCTTAGGACTTTAACTCTCATCACAAAGTCTTGATCTTTAATTTCCTACACATAAATGTGTATGTCATGTAGCCTCTACCTTGGAATCAATCAATAGTCATGCTAACATGTGATTGATGAGCCTTTTCAACCACATTAAAGTTCTTAACTAGTGTTACTTGATTTTACTACTATAGCCTTATAAATTGATGTTAATTCTCTTCCATAGTCCATGCGAAGATTTACTCTATTAGGTTATCATAAATACTCCCTATTAAACCCTCGACATCCTCATTGCATTACCTTATAATTGAGTTTAGATTTTCTCTCTTTTCCGTATATGGTTTCATTCATTCTTTTACACTTGAAGACCAATATGAATCTAAAGATATTCCAGGACCAATATAAATCCAAAGATTTTAGCATAAGTCAATACATTTTACTACCTTTTACCTTGGTTTATTCATAAATTGTGCAGTTGCTAATAAGGAGTCACTTCTCCACTCAAAAGTAGTAACTAACCCAAGCTAACTAATAGGTCTTTTTAATTGCTTAACCTAAAAGTTTCAATTTGATGTTTATAAATTACTATTATTTTTCTTTCACAATCATATGAGACTTTTCAATTAGTTTACATTTATCTTATCATTTTGCACAAAAAAAAAAATCATTTTGAATTTAAAAGTTTTTGCCTTAAGATAGTGTAGTAGAATCTAGAAAGCATGTCACCATACTAAAATCCCATAAATTTATGTGTATTAGATTCTAGTGATTCCTTAATTTGGAATTTGACTTGAATCAATTCTAATTGATGGAGTTGAATCCAATTCATGGCTGCTCACTTCGTAAGGGTCTTGTTACACATGTTGGTGGTGGTTCTTTCTAACTGAAACATCTAGTGGTGGTTGGAAGCCTCTCCAAATGTTGGAATTGTGATATGGCCCATTTTCCAAACTTATTTTAATTGTTGATTAAGGTTTACTAACGTATGGTAATCCAAGTGAATAATTTTAATCGCTACTTTATTTACATTAGCAATGTTTATGTAATGCAAGTTTAAGCATGTTATGATTATATGATGATTGAAAAATCAATTTTATATAGTTTTATGTTATTACATTAATCCTTAGATATCAGATTTTCAAGAAATGAGATGATTCAGAGATGGCAGTTTGGCTCGTACAATCATACAGCACACACACACCCTAAAATGTGTACATAAACTTGGTAGATAAGGGTCAGAACGGGTAAGAAAGAGGCCTTGAATGTAAATGTGAATGTGAATGTGAATGGATTCTATGCACCAATAACACAACACAAACAAGATTTGAAGTCGAAATGGGGTTACAATATCAGTTACTAAAACCAAATCAACACTCAGAGTTCTAATGGCAAGTAGATGTGACATACTACTCAACCAAAAGAGGGTTTACCACAGTCTCGCGCAAGAAGATTGCTAAGAACTGAGGATTAAAGAAGAAGAATAACACTCAATAATCGGATTCGGAGCCGGCAAGCAAGCACACTCACAAATGGGGGAAGATTCAATAATATTCTCATTAATAGGCTCACTAAGTTAGCTACTAGTTATCAATGTTGCTATTTATAGTAAGTCCTAAAAACTTAATGGCAAAACTATAAAAATTTACAAGGCCTTAAAATCTAAAGCAAGCCTACAACTAAAAAGAAAAATATTTAAATGTATACAAAATTGTGCTAAATTGTGCATTTAACAGGAAGATCATCGTACAGGGCATCCGAACTGTTCTAAGGTAGGTCAATCCAAGTTGGATGTTTGAGCTAATGTTAGAGTCCTTGCAGTCTTATCATGCTTACTAAGCTCTCAATGAGTTCAACCCACAGTTGTCTAACTCTATGATTGGTTAACACCATGTATCAAGCTAGCATTTGGACTTGGAACCTCGGTTGATTAGTCGCAGGCCTTCTTGGAGGCCAATAGGGATATTGTTGTCCTATTTTCCTTCCTCTTCTTGGCCTTCCGTTATTAGCTTAGCCTTGGGTGAAATAAGTCAACCTCATCTTAGAATAGGTCAATTGTAGCCTAGAGGTAGTTGTAGGCCGATTCTTATCAACAAACCTACAAGATTTTATCAAAACTTTTCAAATACTCATTGCACCAAACTTGGTCCCTATAATACCCTCTTTTTCATTGTCTAATTTAAACTATTCTTCTTTTGCCAAGTTAATGTAAAGATAGTCGATATCATCTTATAACCTAGTAAATTCAAGCTTAAGATTCAAGATATTTAGCTTGATTAACTTACGAGCAAAGTTGAGCTCAAGTTAAAATTAAATGTTGTATAGTATAAATCAAGTTTGAATATTTATATTATTTATTTACAAGACAAAAGTTCTTTTAAAGGAAAAAAACCAAGCTTGAATGAATTTATTTGTTGGATTTGATTCATTTATAGCCCTACAATAGCTTCTAAAATAGTTAGAAAAAAAAAATTACTCAAAGATAGTTTTGAATTGATTTGCTGATTGAATTTTCATCTAAAGGTATTCCTAGCAAAAATCCCGCGGAAAATTATTACTCATGTAATCCTAGTCATTATTTTGCTCTCCACACAAAAATGTCATTCAAATACTATACGTTTTGAATACTTAAATATTTGTTATCTAACGTTTATATGATTTGTGCGAATGATTAACTAAACGAAGTAGCAATGTCACTGAAAAAGACATCTTCTCTCATTCTTTCACGAGAAACATGTTGACCAACTTATGCACATACAAACATATATATGTGATAGTAGTGTATATATATTACAATTATATAATTCAGGAAAAATTATAAAAATGTGACTTATGTATTTTTGTAATTCAAGGACCCTTTTATTTAAAAAAAAATATACTTTTAATCCTCAAACCTAATCATTTTTTTTTTAAATGAGTTTTCCAATATTTTTTTTTTCTATTTTAATCTATAAAATTTACGAAAGTTTGTAATGGAATCCTTTGTAAGTGAATCATTAGTTTTTCCATGACCAGAGAACTCTTTTGAAAACTTTGAGAACTAAAATAAAGAAAAAAAAGTCTAAGAACTCAATTAAGAAAGGTGGAAATATTTTTAGGACTAAAAGTATAATTTTCCTTTGAAGATCTATTTTCATTTAGGACCTATGCTTATTTATTTATTTATTCTTTCAAGACATGGTTTTTAATGGCATTTATAGTGCAGGGAAACAAATATTCTATTTTTGCTCATTTTTAAGAACTTAGGTCTTAAAATGAAAACATATTATCCTAAAATGAAAAGGTAGGGAAAAAAATTTTAGTTCTTTCAATTGAGTTTTTTCATTTCAGTTGACAAATACTTCAAAAAGTTGATAGCCTGATTTAGCAATCTTAATAGAATCAAACTACCTTTAGTTTTATCCTTTTTCAAATTTACATATAATAATAGCTTTTTTTTCTACCAACTATATTACATATTACAACAATTTGGAAAAGTAGAAATTCGAATCTAGTCCATCCCTTAGAGAGACTAGTATTAATTAAGTAATTATATAACTTATTTTATATTTATTGTGATTATTAAATTAAATAAACAATAGTAAATACACTTAATTATCTCATTCAATTTAATAATACTATGTAAAATTAGTTAGTATGTTATTTTACATTTGTAAATTAAAAAATATAAGATAGATAATTGTTCTGTTGACATTTCATCTATCTTGATTCTTTAAATTATAACCCATATCTTTTGCAAGAAAATTTAACAAAAGGATGAAGAAGAAAAATAGGAAAATCACACGAAATCCTCAAAACTTTGCCACTATTTCTATGGATGACTCTTTTGGAAACTTTGCTCATTGAAATAGAAAATAAAAGAAGTTGAGAACTCAATTAGAAAAGTGGCAAAATTTAAAAATTAAAAGTATAATATTCCCATTTCTTTTTAATTCATGACCTATGCTTTAATCAAATATAGGGAAATTACAAAAAACATAACCTATGTTTTGGCCTTCTTGTAGACTCATACTACGATTTTTCTTTTTAACAAAGACATGAACTGTAATTTTTCTCTTCGTGTTAATGCCATACAAGAAGACAAGTGTCCTATTATAATTGGTTTACAATAATTAATTTAATGAAAATATAATTAAAATAAATTAAATAATATATTAAAATTGAAAAATATAAAAAATAGTAGAAATAGAGAATAAAAACATATAGAAAAACTAATATACTTGGTTTGCCACCTAAAAATTAGAAAATAACTAATCATCACTGAAAGACACCGTACAATCCCCTTAAGGTGGTGTCTGAAATAAAAAAGCCGAAAATTCATCAAACTTGCAATTAGGTCATGTGACGTCAAGGATTTTAAGTATTTTATTCTTTTTCACTTTTTGGGATGATAGGCAACAAATGAAGACCCTTAAGGGGTCATACAACCTTTAAAAGCAGTAGGTAATCACCGATTACCATGGATATAGATAGCATGACCAAACTTATAGTGCGCAGTCGTGACTCACCATGCTAAAAACGAGATCCTCTACCCACTCCAATTCAAAAAAGGACCATCATAGAAGCATGTGTGTCCGGTAAATATCATTAACATATACTCAAGAAACGCCGATCATTAATTTATAAAAAGAACAAAATACATGTCTTTTTGTAGTTTGCCCTTAGTAATATTATTATAGTAAATTAATTATTATAAATCAATCAAAAGCTAACACATGTTCCCTAACTCACAATAATAATAGATAGTGTGAAACACTATGAAATTGTTAAAAGAAAAGCACAAGTGAATTATAAAATAGTCAAAATAAGGTTTTGTTTTTAAAATTTTTCTTTCGATCCATTTAAGTATTTAATCTATTATATTTATTAGATAGAAACGTGGGTTCTAGTATAGGTTAAAAATGTGAGATGTCGTAATTTGTCATTCTTTTAGTTAAAAGTTATCTACTATTAATACTGTATTCCCTTTTATTTTAATAACGCTCGATGGAATGGACCAAGTCTTATTCCTTCTCTTTAAAACTAAACATGTGTAATTGAAAATAATTTCATTAGATTTGAAAATTTGATGGCTCTTATGTGGTTTCCCTTGTTTCAACCGTCTTTTTCCCCACTCTTTATACTAATATGAACAGTAACTAAAAATGGATATTTTTTCTTTCTAGATGTTGATGGGAATATGTAATAATTCATTTGAGTAAATGCAAATTCAGTGATCTTGATGATATATATATATATATATATATATATATTTTTTTTTTTTGGCTCCAAAGTGACACTATTATTTAGAACTCTAAAAGTTTAGTATTTTTATCCTAAAATATTACAGAACTAGCATATCATGTACTCATCAAGATTGTTATATTATAATATACTTCACTTGGATTCCCTACTCATATAACACAATCTAAAGTCCATATCTTGGTGTGGTACTACCGGTGTGAGCTTGAAAAACATCATAATTTTTTTTTTTATATAATCGTAATTTTAAAATTATCGTATTGATGCTACGAAATGATTTTACTACATACATTTAACGTCTTATGTTCTCTTCCTATATTACTTTTCATGTAATCAGATATTTTGTTGTAAAGGGAGTAATATCTTCATTTACTTATGGTATTCAAATAATAATGTTGCAAAAATTCTCTTCACTTTAATCTGTTGTATATTTTTAATATGTTATGCCATAAATGTAGTCTTTTTAGGAAATAAATATACAAAACATGAACAAGGAACTTATTTCTTTTTTAAAGACAAAAATAATAGTAAAAAAAAAAAAATTGGCTGAGCGGGAACTGGAAAGGCAAAGTGGGAACTGAGGGTTCCAACCGATTCGGAACGAAAGCCCGTACCTAGATCTACATTATGGGTATTCCGTCTATATTATATACAACTTTCTAATATTGAAATAGAAAAGTGTTAAAACATTCCATTCGCTTTTCCTGCTTGCTTTATTATCATAATCTAATAAAGTTTTTTATATTTTGCAACTGGTATCCTCCTCCACATTTCATTTTAGTACTCTCTACCATATATACAAATAGATTATCCTTTATTGATCCTTTAACTATTTATTCCATCATTTATTTTTATATTTTTAAATATAAATTATTGAATATTTAAATTTAAATAAATATAAATTAATATTAAAATAAAGAATAGAACTAATACCATAAAAAATATAAGAATGAAATCGTAAAAAATCTATATATATATATATATATATATTGAAATTGACGAGGAGAGGGGAGAAGAACCAATATTATTTAATTATCGGCCCTTTCTATACTTCAATTATAAGCCCACAATCCCACTATCCCATCTCCGTTACGTCAAAACCGAAGCTTCAGAATTGGGGAAAGGGCAAAAAAAGGAATTACTAGAAATGAACACTACCACTCAAGATTCCAGTTCTTCTTCTTCCTCCTCCTCCTCCTCCACCTCTTCTTCGAAAAATGGCATCATAGGACTAGTAAACCATATACTAGCCCCACTCGGCGTCATTTTGCTAGCATCCATCATCATAATTGTCTCCTACATCTTCGCGAGGCGTAGGAGACAATACCTCGCGTCAACGCTTCACTACAACACCACCACCCCCGCCACCGATGACGACGACTCCGTAGTAGATGAGGAAGCCGGGGGCCTCGACGAAGCCAGCATCACGAAGTTGCCAAGTTTATTATACTCGGAGCAAGCGAAGAAGCCCACGAAGAATGATAGCGATCAATCGGGGACGTGCTCTATCTGTTTAGTCGAATACGCGGATACGGACACGATACGATTGATACCGGGTTGCGAACATTATTTTCATGTGAAGTGTGTGGATGTGTGGTTGAAGATGCACTGGACTTGCCCGATCTGTAGGCAGTCATTGCTGACGGCTGAATGGAGCTCGACGCTCTGGAGCCCTAGGACGCTGTCTCGGCTCACTTCTCGCCGAGAGCATAGACCAAGACCTTGGCTTTTCATCATGTAATATTTCTAGATTTTATTATTTAATTTTTGCTTATGTACTTTTTTTTAATTAAGTATATAAATATATAAAAGGTTTTGTATCATCTGTGTGTATATAAATTGAGGGAGTTTGTCCGATATTTTTTTCTTTTTAATTTTAGAAATATTAAAATCTTTGATTGGGTGATCTTCTATGTGGATATGAATTGAGGGAATATATAAATTGGCTAATTTTCTCATAATCCAATCGTTCATGTTTAAAATTGGGGAAAATTATTATATACATTTTCTAAATTTTGGTATCCGAATTTTTTAAATTTTTTCAATTTGAATATTTTAGAATAAGTAGTGATAAATATTATTTATGTGCCCAAATTTTCAAATTGTAACATTTTGGTTTATTTCTTAATTTTTCAATTTCATATTTTGATTTCCTCCACAATTTTGGAAGTTGAACATTTTAGAAAAACTAGGGATAAATATTATCATGTATGTGTCTTTTTCTTTTTTGGCCAGCAATCATGTATGCGTCTGAAATTTCAAATTTTATTCCTTTGTATCTGAAAGTTTTCTTAATTTTTTCATAATTTAGTATTTGAATTATCCTCAAAAAGTTTAATTTTTGACATTCTTATATATTAATGTTAGGGTATTAACAAATCACATATTACCACATATTACACGCGGATGATCATTAAGTTTTGCAACGAACGGTCAATGCTCTATGAACTTACCAAAATGAACTTTTCCTCTATTTTAAAGCAATTTTTTGTTTTCCTTTTCTGCATTTCTTGTCCGCAAGTGATCTTCACTTGTTTAAAGCAACTTAGGTCCAGGTCCGATTTATTGGTTTTCTAGGCATAAATTATAAATAAATCTTTTTGTATTTACCCGTAAGTATATTTTGTAATGTCACAAGTTAAAAGTAACAAATAAATCAAACCAATAAGTATAAATAAACTCCTTAATTACTTAACTTAAAAGTTATAACCTTATATCGACAAAATATTCATCATCTAATCTTATTAACTAGTACCATAATTTTCTATAGTTCATATAGGATACTTAATTATGGCATATTATAATCTCCTCTCCTAAAAACACACAATGCTCATTGTCACAAAAACTTATAATTGAACTCAATTCTTCCTCCTTTTTGGTGTATAATTCAAACAATCTACTATCTATAAGTAATATTGAAAGCATACCATGAGTCACTACCCTAGTAACACTCTTTACCCTCCTCTCACCTCTTTTTTAAAGTAAAGTTAAACTAAACCTGGTCAAGACATTTGATGTGGATAACAAGGTACCTACAAAAAAGCCCCCTTTGGTGAAACTAATGAAAGCCCCTCATTGCCTAAGTTAGCATCAGGGGAAAGAAAAATGATGAAAACAAGAGTAAAGAGAGAGTTCTCTAGAGAGAATTTTTTCCTGCCTAAGATTAGAATCCCCCTTTTTGAGAGGGTTCTTAAGAGAGTGTATTTTTTCGATCCAAGATCGAAATCTCCCTTTTTACTTAAGGATCTTACTTGTATTTATAGGCTAAAGATGGGGGAACGGTCTCGAAGACATAACAGAAAAGGATTTGCTAACACTCCTTTCAAGGAGACAACATTGCTAATGTTTGATGGGACAACTTCCTCCCTATCAATTGGTAAACAAGAGAGTTGATGGGCCAGTCCCATTGAAAGTGGGTGATCGCCCTAATTCAGTTACTAAGTAACAAGCCGTCAATCAAGTGGTCATTTAGCATTAAATGAAGAGAGAGAAAAGAAGGTGAAAGGTAAGGAGAGCATTCACCCTTTGACCTTACCAGATCTTAGGGATCAGGTCTTCACGAGTAGATATGTAACGCTTAGCTGCTCGGGTTCACCTAAGTAGGAGTACAAGCTCTAAGCTTCAACGGGAGAAGAATGAGATAAACTTGGACCTTTTGATGAACTTATGTAGTACGAGTTGGCTCTTTAAGGTTGTTCTAACAAGTTAGCGGGCTCGAGCTTTTTGAACTCGAATGATTGGAAATTGCTGTCAATAAAGTGGATAGACTAATCCAATAAACACAAATGATCCTATTAACCATTTGACTCAAAAGTTACAACCTTATGTTGACAAATTGTTCACTATCATAATTTTATAAACTAATACTACAATTTCTCATAAGTCATGATATTCCATGGTTAAGTGTTTCAAATGAGTTATAGAGAGTTGTGATACTAATTTATAATATCATGATAATAAATACCTTACCAACACAAGGTTGCAACTTTTGACTAAATGGTTAATGAGCTTATTCGTATTTATTGTGTTAGTTTAGTTATTGCTTTTAGCATGAGATGTTACAATATTTAGCATTCTAATTTGTAAAATTGAGCTTTTAGAGCTTCAAATCTTTAAACAAGTAATCATTTTACCTTAGAAAAATTAGAAAATATTATAAAACAAAAATTAGGCGTTAGGTATACATAGTAATAATGATAATAAAAAAAGGGAAATTCCCTTTGTTTTCTAATTCTATATCATCTTTTGGAATATACTATTTTTCAATTATAGTTTATTAAGAGAAAAATAGTAAAATAGACTTTCAAATATATGAGGTATATGAAAATAATAAGATAAACTTTTAAGTATATGAGGTATATGAAGTAATTATAAAGAGATAAAACCAATACCTTATACTAAGGTTGTTATAGCCTAATTGTATTTATAGTAATTCTCTAACGGAATGAATGAGATTTAACTTTTCTATTCTCTAAATTGTAATATAATGATTAACAAAAAAAAAGTAAAAAAAAAATAATAATAACTTATAAACCCAATTGGTCAATGTTGTATTCCCATTGAGGTGGTATGGATTCAAATCTCGTTGCTTTTTTTTTTTTAAGTATTGTGAATCTCTTCATTATAATCACCGAAAAAAAAACAAAAGAAAAAATCGTAAATGTGTATATTTATTACACAAACCTTCTTAAATATCTTTGCCGCCGTGGGATTAGGGACCAGCATTGATGAGGTAACATGCCGGTGTTAGTGATGAATATATTTAAAATTTCTACTAGATGTCAATGGATGTATTTAATAGATGTCTATGCTTCCTATGCTGTCACTTGACATGCTTGTCTGCAACTACTTAAGCTAATATAGACTAAAACCGGAACAAATTAAAATTATAAATTAAAGCAGATCACAAGAAATATCTTCCTACCATAAATTTAATTAGGGTTTTGAGTTTCGACTAGTGGAGGATTTAGATGTTTAAAAAAAATTGAACAACGACGGCATGAAGCAGTAATGAACTGGGCTTAGAATATAAAAAAAGAATGTGCATACAGCGTACTTTATTTGGAAATTGTCAAATGGGTACCTTTTGACATACACATTAATATGCTAAATAAAAAAGCTTCTATTATTATTATTATATATTTATTTTTATTAACTGTACAAACGATCCTACATATTTTATGATAAATTTCATTTTTATATTATTTGATAAGTGTTTGTAACACCCATTAATAAGATGATCCGTTACAAAATACGTAAGAGGATTATAATGAAAATTATGAACATAAATTCAAATAAGAAATTAATATTTTAAAAAGTTTAAATAAATATTTAATGTTTTACAAAATAGCTCAAACAAAAAATTCAACATTTCGAAAAATCCAAATAAAATATCAATATTTTATAAAATGATTTAAATAATTTTATAAAATAATTATTAAATTATAACTTTATAATAATTAAATCTCTTATTTAAATTAATTTATAAAATATTAATAACTTATTTAAATTTTTTAAAACATTAATTTCTATTTAAACTTATCATACACTATCGATTTCCTCTGTTTGTGATCGATAATCGAGCACATATCTGCATGCGCCACTAATTTATCGGTTTCTGCCACTTGATATTTAGTAGAAAACGAAAAACATTTTTTAAGGCAAAAACGAATATTGTTCCAATATGCATCATATATACGAATTAACAAGGGCAACAAGAAGACTAAGCAAGTTTAAGAAAAGCCAACGTTCATCATTAATTAGATTGTAAAGTAGTAGAAGGGGGTTGGTGATGAGGGCGAGAAATGGTACTCAAAACTATATGATAAAAAGATGTACATTGATTATTAATAAAAATGATTGCTGTCTTCGAGTTGGATACTTCACTTTCCTCATTTGTGTCATTGGGAACTTTTGTTCTGGCCAGATTGGAAACTTGTAGAAAGTAGCGGTGATAGCAGGTGCCCTTAAAAGAGTAGTTATACTCTGGGAAGGACGCAGTATTAAATGGTTGGGGAGGTCATCATCGATATCATTGAGACATTAAATACATGCATGGTATTATTATATAATGAAAATGGTACAATATTAAATATTAAATTAGAAACAAATATTAGTTTATGTTATAATTATATAAAAAATTATAAGTAAAATTAATATCAAATCACAATATATATTTAATTAAACTTATGCATTAAAACCAAATGATGATTTTATTTACTAAGTGTTTTGATTATAATACATTATATAATGTGCAACACATGTTAAGTTGTAGATAGTATATTCTCATCTAGGTGTTACATATTGTAAATTATATATAAAAAATGTTGTATACAATAAAAATAACTTTATCAACAATTAATGATATACTTTGCAGTATAGGTCATAGATTAAATCATATGACATACAATTGGTATCTATGTGATACTATAGGTAAGTTAGACAATATTTGACTATATAAATTATAAATAATTGTCATTCATAGTGCTCGTAATAAATGATGTATGATATAATATAAGGACACAATCGTAAAAGTTAGATAAAAAATTCATAAGAAAGTACAATAAAGAAAAGACAAAAAAAAAAAAAAGACAACACAACCTGATATTTATAGTAGTACCACAAGAATAAAAAATATACAATGAAAAGAAAAGTCACAACCATAAGAAGATATAACATGAAATATATAAAAAAAAATATTTCTAACCTAAGTAATAATAGTGATGTTTGTGTTTATGTGATGACGATGGTAAAATATGGTACATTAATATTTAAAAAATTAGAATATTTGAAAGTAATAGATTACAAGATAAATAAAAAAGAAAAAAAATCAAATAATAAATAGCCATGAGAAAAAAAAATTATAAATAAATAATAAATTCACAGTTTGGCTTAAAAAATAATAATAATAATAAATTCACAGCAACATAAATGCAGACTAGCTGGCGTGGATCTTGTAACGTGAGTTGGGCCTGATGCAAGTTACAAGGAAAATTTAGACCTTTGGGTTTTATTTTTAAGCTGGTGCCCCTATGGGCCTTTCCCTGCTTATATTGCAATAAGATATACGTACCATCAAAGAAGACGACAACTCCTGAAATCCCCATTATATTATGTCTAATATCCGAACTTTCACCATTTTTTCAATTGAGTACTTGCAAAAATAGAGGTCCAACTAGAGTAATTATACATACGACACAAAGTAACACACTACACATGACATTAAAGAAATGATATAAGAAAACACTTACCGAAATGACTAAGAGAGAATAAGGTAAGTAAAAGGAATAAATAATCTTGGTGTTTCAAACGTAAAAGTAATAAACGAGGTAGCCTTAGGAAACCTTGAACGTTCACTTGTAACTTAAGTGAATGAGATTGATTCTTTAGTTAAACTGCTCGTTTGATCTTAAAGAGAAATGTTTTTATAGAGTAATACTGTTTCTGAATCCTCTCTCCCTAAAGGTTCAAAATGAAAAGGAATAACTAAATATTTAAAGATAATGATATTCGTCGAATTATTTACGTAATAAATTGATAAGATAAAGTTTACTCATTTTATGGTTATCCTAAATGAACTTACTAATGAACCTAAAACCCATTACTTACTCATGAGTATATAAGCCTACTTGAAAGACATTAAAGGTGGATGACTCAGTCCAATGATCTCCATTTTAAGCTTACTAAACCAATTATTCCTAAATCAATTCAAGATAAACTAAACATCTTAGGTCCTGCAACCTAACACATAAAATCAAGCCTAAATAAATAATTGACTTAACTTAATAATTAATATGATAAATTTCAATCTTTTACAATACCTAAACTTTAAGAGAGATTTTCTTTGCTAGCTCAATTGACTTCATCAAACTCTGTTAGATATCTTGACGCTATTAACTTATAAAAATTTGACATGTATGAGGAGAGATACATTTAACTTTAAGATACCATGCAATCTTCATTGTTATTGTTACCATCATTATTAATAACATTATTTCTATTTTATTATTATAATTTAGTCTTAAGAAAAAGAAAGGATTTTAAAACAGGTCCAATACCTATGGTCTAACAAAGGTCAAGCTTCTTAATATAAATGTTTTTCCTACGCATTATATATTTGGCTAATTATTAATAATTTAGTATTGTCGGACATTGGGTTTGTAGTAAATAATATGTTACGACCAAAGCGTGGAGTACACCTATGAAATCAATGGATATCGATTCACTTGTTTGGAAGATCGCAGCCGCGTGACTCGTCGTCGTCGGATTCTGATGACGAGAAATCGGAGTCGTCGAAGGTGAAAGCAAAGATTAACGTCCTTGTTTGAGAAAACCCTTGTCTAAGAATACACAAGAGATCGGAATGAAAAAAAAAGGTAGGTCACTCATGGGTTAAAATTAAGGGTGCAACTATTCGAGCTCAGTTCAAGTTTTATTCGAATTTAATTTAGTAATAATCAAGTCAAAGTCAAACTCGATCTCAATCTACTTAAATAGCAAATCGAGTTGAGCTGGAACTTTAAAATACTTTATTAGCTTAATCGAGCTTATATGATTTTTAATATATTTAAATATAGGAGAATCTAATATTAATTAAAGGAAATTTTATAAAATTTTTTAGTTTAATTAAGCTAATCGAGTTGAGGTTGTACTTGTCATATATATTTTCAAATCAAGCTTAAACTTAAAATTTAAAATTTTGTCAAACTCGAGTTGAGTTCAAATTTTGAATTTTTAAATCAAATTCAAGTTAAATATAATATTATTCGATTCGATTAAACCCCTAATTAAAACTTAAAACTTCGGTGAAGTTTATATCCTATTAGTAAGTTGTCGCATAAGAAAAATCATGTACCTCTATTAAATCAACAAGTGAAAATTCTATCTATATCTATTAAATCACTATGATAATCTTCAAAATTGCAATCATTCCCAGAGACAACTCTAATGCAGGATCAGGTATATAAAAACCAGCTATACGTTGTTCAACATGTAATACTCATGGCTAATAGTTTATCATGTATTGAACAATTGGTACGTATCATATAATTCGTATTCCGATATAAGTAAGACCTAATCCATACAAATATTTTGGGCAACGGAATAAATATATGAAGATAGAAATATTAAATATGCATAATGAAATAAAAAATAATAATAATAATAATAAACAAACAATGGGAAGTCACGAGTCATTGTATGTCTTCTTCTTCTTTTTTGTTTTCTTTTTTTTTTTTTTTTTTTTTGACCTCTTTTGCCAAAACTTTATTCTCATGTTGAATCGTTCAAATATCATAGCCCAGTCCAAAATCAAAATTCCAGAAATTAGCAGGATCCATCTTCCAAATTTACAATAAAAGAAAAAAAATATATTATATGGAGCCAACAAATACAATAACTGCGACTACGTACAAAATTCGACTGAATCCTAGCGAAATTGCTGCAATAGAAGAATGAGGAGGGCCAATCCCAGAGTTTGATACTGGAGATATGGCAGGGGCAGGAACGTCATGTTGATGGTCAGATGGATTTCTCCCGACCGTAGACGGCTCGGGTGCAACCGATGGCATTGAACGTGGAGCAACCAGAATCAATGGAGCTGGTGATGGATTAGGCACATGTGGTGTAGGATGATCATTGACAATTATGGATACCTTTTGGCCTAGTGAGCAATAATTCGAAATACTGCAAATGAAATAGAACACACCCTTCTCATATAATTTCACACTGGCAGGTCCAACGTCAAATTCCCGGAAAGGATTGTTAGCCGTGCAAGCTTCGTACTCGATTTTCGACACTTGAACCACATTAAAAAACCCTAGCTCGAAATCAAAATCTGCCCAAAAAAAAAAAAAAAAAAAAAACATAGGTATTTGATTTCAATAACAACTTCTCGAGTAATCAATAATATGGATATTAATGTTAATGGAGAATTGTACGTAATTACAAAGAATGTCTGCAGTTACGAAATGATGGAAGGAGGACCAGTTCGAGTAGTATTGTGGGAACAAAGGTATAGACCAATGAGTGTCTCCAACTATGTACTCAGATCCTGAAATTTGATAAAGGAATAAACCCATGATAAATAATACGGCAAAAATTGTAGATGAAAATTCTCTTTTCATTGCATTTCCAGAGTTAAGGAAGTATGGAGAAGCTTTTTCCTTTGCCTCTGATTCCTGTAATTAAAGTAATAAAAAAAAAATATGTAATTGGAAAAGGTATTTACGGCCTAATTACTTTACCGGATAAGGGGAAACTGAACTTATTAATCACCATTTATTTCGTATTGAATTACAATTCAATTATCACTTACCTCATTAGTTCAAATAAACACATTGATGAATGGACACGGTATTCCTAAAAAGAAATTTACTCGGTCCAGCTACTAGTAATTAGTTCTGGGTTAATAAATTGTATCTAGTTATTATTTTTTTATTTTTATTTTTATTTTTTCAATAAGCTATATAAAAATAGTAATTTCATATGAACGGGCATGGTAGTCTGGTGATGCAATTAATTCATATTTATTATATGTTCAAATTTGGTATTTATATATCCATAAATATTTATATATTTTTTTATTATTGAGTGTACAAAAACGATTTCCCTTAATTCATATTTATTACAAATCAGGGTTTTGTTATCGATGCGTTTAAGCAGACCTTAAGGGCACGTTTATTGGCAATTGTTGATATGTTAAAAGGAAAATGCAAATACACCTATGCTTCATATGTCAGTTCCGGACTTCCAGTAACGAGTTCTATTACTACTCGATAGGAACTGTACGTAGCAAATTTATTTGTCTTTTTTGCAAATAAACTAATAATAAGGTACTTGGCAAAAAAAAAAAAAAAAACTAATAATAAGGTAAATAAAAATAAATTTTCTTAGAATATATACGAAGGAACAAAGAAAATTTTACAATATTCGAATTTTATGGAAAAACACATAGAGGGGAGGGGGGAGGGCGAGACCATTCCCTGTAGTTATGATTTCTCATTGACAGCATAAACATTTATTGACTATTATCCATTACGTGTAAATATCGATATATATATATATATAAATATTAATAATTTTTTCATGCATATTTAATTATATTATTTATTTAAATTAATTATTCTAAATATAATATCATGTGTCAAATGTGGAAAAAAAAGTTAACAATGTGAATTAAAAATCCAACTTTATAAATGCTTAAAAATGTAAAGAACTCAAATAAAATAAAAAGAAAGATCACAAACTTCTTTGGTTCTTTTCATTATTTTAATAAGATAGGTCTAACTTTTTATCTAACTATTTATTTAATATTTATTATATTTAAATGATTAATAACATAATGTTTAAATATAATAAATATTAAATCAGACGGTACTAATTCAATAAAATTAATACACGAAATCCTAAAAAAACCTTAAATAGCTTTTATAGGCCGAATTCAATCCATTAAGTTAAGCACTCTTTACCTTTCCCATGACCTAAGAAGTCTAAAGTCAACGGAAGAGATGATATAATGATATTTTTATGACAAAAAAAATAACGATTTGGGGAAAATTTTGGGAAAAGAAAGATAATAAATAAATCAAATATATTTTGGAGCTATATAACTAACCGTGATTTGATATCCGTCTTCAATATTCAGTATCCCTATCACCATTGAATAAATGTTATTCAGGTGGATATTTTGGAATAAAAGAATAAAAAGAAAGGCAGAGATAGATAGATCATGTATACTGTTCTTTTCTCATTGGAGCTATAGCTGCTGAATTCCACTCACATAACATCAAATTTATGACCGTTACCTACTAACTCCTCTGCCTTATTGAGCACCATAACTACCAAATTCCCCATCAAATAACACCACAACGTAAGTCCTGACCTCCTCTCAAGGGTATTTCTGTCATTCAAAATTATACAGCACACGTCTTTCATCTATTAACACTTAGGCAATATTATGGTGGTCAGCCCCTCATCCTATGACTCCTATCCAATGAAAACCCCACTAACACTTTTATTTTTAAAATTTTAAAAACCCTAATGACAGCTTTATAGCCGTTGAGCTTGACTAAACATACGCTTTTCTTGTTCTCAACTATTTCCACTCTTCCCACAAGCAGAAACGAATCCTCGATTTTGTGTGTGTGTTTTTTCACTCTCCTTCTCTCTCTCTCTCTCTCTCTCCCTATAAACTTCTCAATCTTCAATTTTCTTGATTCACCAAACAAGACAGTGAGTAAGTTAATAAAGGAGCATACACTTGTTTTAGCAGAAGGAGAAGGAGAAGGAAAATGAAGGGAATGAAAGGGAAGTTCTTGAAGAAGATGAAGTCAATCAAGCCGCCAATCGCTTACTTGAAGACGGACAGGATTCTACAAGTGAATGCAGCAGATGGGTATGTCGAGAGTTTCTTAAAGAACCCACTCGTCCTCAAAGTCCAAACCCAGCTATTCTCTAAAGACACTGACCAACAACATAGTAACAACAAGACCATTTGCCAGACAAGCGTTGCACGTAGACAAGAACTCGAGGAAGAGCAGCAGCAAGTCCAAGAACCTGATGTCATTGATGTTTCTGATCTCATGAAGGATCTTGAGGATGAGGAGGAAGAAGATAAGATTGATTCCAGTGATGATAAAGAAAACACGTGCCCGGCGGTTGTTTTGAAGGAGAATTCAAAGGGTTGTGTGCTTCAAGAAGGTTCGAGGATGTCAGCCCTGACGAAGGAAGTAGTAGCAGTACCGATACCAAGAGATCCCATGGAAGCCCCGTTATCGGAAATCGATGTCTTGTCTTTCAGGAGGCCTGATTTGAACTCCACTACACTGTTTGATCCCAATCTGTTAGCTGCTTTCGAGGAAGCGGTTAAAGACCATGTTAAGATCGGTGAAGAAGAGAGAAGGCCGGGAGTCGATGAGAACGAGCCTCCATCAAAATCTCGGAGGATAAGCGTACCCGGATGTGATTTGAGTGTCGATGTTGATGATAATCCTTTGTTAGCATTCGAAGAGAGGTGTCCTCCCGGTGGAAGGGATTATGTGGTTTTCTACACTACAAGTTTAAGAGGCATAAGAAAGACATTTGAGGATTGTACTGGTGTACGATTTTTGCTGGAGAGCTTTAGGGTTTCCTATTATGAGAGAGACGTGTCGATGCATTCGGAATATAGGGAGGAACTCTGGGCTCTTATGGAAGGCAAAGCAGTTCCCCCAAGGCTATTTGTGAAGGGAAGATACATTGGTGGAGCTGATCAAGTATTGGGGTTACATGAACAGGGGAAGTTAAGACCTTTGTTCGACGGAATACCGATTAATAAGTCGACCGGCCCTTGTGAGAATTGTGCTGGGTTTAGATTCGGGTTGTGCTCGAATTGCAATGGCAGCCATAGAATTGTGGGGGTGGGGGTTGATGGGCTGTCGAGTACGTGCCCCAAGTGTAACGAGAACGGTTTGGTTGTTTGTCCAAGTTGCTGTTGATTGGTGCTTTTCCATTACATTTCTCTCTCCTCGTGTATTCCATTTTGTTCAGTAAAGTGTAAAACCTTATATCTGTATCCTTTTATGTTCCCAATATCTTGGGTTTGGACTTTCTTCCAATGCCTTTGGTGGTGACGGTTCCAAAGGTGAAAGAGAAGGACTCTCGTTAAATTAGGCTTGGGAACATAACAAAAGTTATGAAATGTTGTTCCATGTGGATTGATTTTTGAGGCTTGAATCACCCCTGTATAACTTTTACAATGAATAAAAGTTTCTGGCTTTTAAAGATACCTCGATGAGCTTCAGCCACTTGGTGCTAGTAAATGAACAAATTTCTAGTTTCACTTTTCCTAAAACGTTCGTCAACCAACACATACGAAAGCTAAGTGTAAATGATTTAGAATTCCTTCTTGTCCCCTAGCTCAGGCAACACGAATTTGAATCTTTAAGAACAAGAGCACTTCATGGGCAGCACCTCTTATCACATTCGATGAAAAAGGTTGGGACATCAGCAATAACATCATATAATAGGTCAGCAAACGGGAAATGATTACAATAGCTGCCACCGTGATTAGCATTGTAGCATTTGCCCCATTTAGTATAAATTTATCTATCCACAAAGAATTATACAACATCGAGAGTAAATTTTGTCATTAAAAAAAGGGAGAGAGAGAGGGAGAGTTCGTTATGCAATTGATACATTCATCACCAAGTGAACACTACCGACACAAACCACTCGTCCTAGACTCGCAATTTCCGAATATTCCAAACTCCCAAGTCTTGCAGTTATGTAAAATAGACAGGTGGGAGAAAAACTGAGTGAACCCACTCCATGAGACAACCGAATTGCTTGCCATGTCTCAGCTCTCGTAGAAGACAGACGTCACACCCTCATTGTTGACATATAGTCTTTGTATCATATGCCAATAACATGTATCTGGCCAGACTCAGAGCCTTGGACAAGTCAAACTCGACACCATCGCATGCCTCCTCATGTTTATAGTGAACCAAAGAATATGCCAAGCAGGCAATTATCTCCACATGGTTAAATTTTGGAGGATCTTTCCAAATAGTCCAGATGCATCAAAATGATCCGAACAGTTGCATCATCTTGATTAAAATTCTGGCCTAGACCCAATGAGTATATATGTGAACAATGCCTTCTTAGATAGATTCGAACTCTGCCATTTTTTATGTTACAAATACAAGGGTACGCTACATTGCCGTTGTCATAATTCCCCAAACAAAAAGGGAACCTAAAATTACAATACAATGTTCAGGTAACGCAAAATTGTGAGTAACCTTCCATCAAGAAAAGGGCGAGCGAAGGTAGGAAAAAAAAAATGAAAGGACATCCAATTACCAGATTTCATTTGACAAGACCCTGATGAAGCCAGGTTTTATCTTTAAACCCATAGAGATCCAGGAATGCGAAATTCCAATCTCTTCACGACATCGCAGATAAGAGCAATCAAATACTCCAGCATGTTATAGCACCATCAGCCAAACTATTTATTCATTTTCAACTACTTCCTTCTCTGCTTGTGTCTGTTGACTTTCACAATCTTACGTCCAGTCTTGTCACCACCACCAGTGCCCAGTGAAAAGCTTCCACCACCAGCATTGAATTCTAAACTACCAGAGGCCTGAAATTGGGAGATGTTCTGGGGAGTAGCTGGATTTGGCTGACTCCCAAATTGGAAGGGATTAGCTCCAGTTGGAGCACCAGAACCAAACATGATGGATGATTGTGGAGCGACAGCTTGTCCAAAAACCGGAACCGCAGGCATTGCAGCCTGTACCGTATCCTCTGCCATGGAGTCCTCCATGTTGGACTCATTATTACCTGGGGAAGCTGAACCAAATGTGAATACTGGATTTGCATTTCCAAATACTGGTTGTGATGGACTAGTTGCAGGTACTGAATTGAAGGAGAAGGTGGAACCAGATGAAGCCCCAGTCACGCCAAAGGTGGGCATATTTGTTGATGCAGAAGAGCCACCTGTTAACCCAAAGAGAGAACCACTAGAAGCAAATGACGTGCCGGTAGAACCAAAAAGGGAACCAGTCGGAGCAAATGATGTGTTTGGAGATCCAAAAATAGAGGAACCACTCAAAGCAGATGAGGAAACAGCAGATCCAAAAACAGATGAAACACTAGAAGCTGACAAAGCCCCTGCAGCACCAAAAATGGGCGCAGCAGTTGAAGTAGATGAAGAACCAACAGCTCCAAAGACTGGGGCAGCAACTGAAGCAGATGAAGCATCCGTAGCTCCAAATATAGGCATACTAGTGGAAGCAGATGAAGTGCCTCCAGATCCAAAACTAGGAGCACTATTAGATGCAGATGACCCTCCACTTGGTCTAAATATTGAAGAACCAGCGGAAGCAGATGATGACCCAGTTGCTCCAAAAGTAGGAAACCCACTTGAAGCAGAAGAGGCACCACCTGATCCAAATACAAAACCACTGCTAGAAGCAGATGATAACCCAAAAGAAAATCCAGTTGATGCAGAGGCAGAACTAAATGAGGAACCAAATGCTGTAGATTTTGGGGATTGCCATGTAGAACCAAACAATGCTGATGGTGTCCCAATATTTGAGCTAGCTGAGCCATCTGCAGCAGACGAAGAACTTACACCAAATGTCACCGTAGAGGATATACTGCCAGCAGAAGACAAACCAGAAGCAGTTTTTGCAGAAGAGAGGTCTATATTTGTGGATGCAAAAGATGAAGACCCTAGTGCACTCTGACCAATACCTGAGACTGCACTCACGCTAGTAGGAGATGCTTGCACTAGTGATGGGCCATTGGCTGTATTAACAGAGACTGCCTCTGGCTTCTTGCCATCAGCATTATTAGCATTTACCCCAGCACTAAGTCCAAAAAAGCCACTTCCAGTGCTTGTAGTTGCAGCAGACGAACCAGCAAAAGGACTGCCTCTTGCAATCCCAGAGGGCTTATCAGCCTTCTTAGCTGCTTCTATGGCCATACCAGAAGCAGCTGGTGCTTGAGAAAGTGGAATTGATGCAGAGGATCCAAATTTAAAAATTGGTGAAGCTGGACTTGACAGTGCTCCACCAGATGAAGGCAAAGAGGGGGCAGTAGTCATGGTCAAAAATGAGGTGCTGCTACTTGTTGAAGAAGGGAAAGTAAAGCCAGTCAATGGCTTTTCACTTGTCATCCCACCAGAATCAGCAGAAACACGGGTGGAAGTAGTTGAACCATTGCTTGGACTGAAACCAGACATCCCAAAAGTGACTGTGCTGGCAGATGATGATGAGGCTGCAACAGGCAGAGATGCAGACTCCACCTTCTCGGGTATAACTACAGATTTCTTGTCATCAACTTTATCTGACCCAAAAGCTCTGGGAGCAGGCACAATTGGACCAGCAGGAAACGTTGATCTAGCAAAAGAAAATTATGGGACAATTTAGCTATCAGGAAGTAAATCAAATTGTCCTTATCAGCTTACCCCTTACTTGGGTAATTATTTTACCCTAGTTTCTACCAAGAGTACATTGTAAATATGAAGAAACAAGAAGCACAAAGAAAAATGGAAAAACTAAATACTCAAATATCTACCAAGCCAAGAAAAAATTGGATCTGGCACATGACTCACAACGTAATAATCAAGGTAGAGGTCTGGTGCCAAAAGTAACACATACATATTTCCTCTTTAGTGACAGCATCAAGCAATGCATAGACATGTATAGAAATGCATAAGCATATATATGCATCATTTACTGCTTCAAAGGTAATAAACCAGCAACTGTTTTCCTAACCATTAACATGACCAATGAGAGAAGTATCTAACCTTTCTGAGCTATCTAATTTTGAGCCTGATGAAGAGCCAAATTTTGAATTTTGTTCACTAGATGAAGTTGACGAAGCAAAAGTAAACATGGGAGCCTTATCACCATTGCTTGCTGTAGAACCATTACTCGAAGAAAATTTGAATCCAGGAGCATTATTTTGTTCCTTCTGAGAACCAGCTTTATCACCAAAACTAAAGATTGGAGCAGCATTTGACTGCTTCTCTGAAGGAGCACTGTCAGATACTGAGGATGGAGTGACTGATGCAACTGGCTGGACAGCCATACTAGTGGTAGCTACACTTGAACTGACGAATCCGTCACTCTTTGCAGCAACAACTGACATACCAGTACTCTCAAGGTCAGCCATTCCCTTTGAGAAAGAAGAATCGAAGAGCTTTCCATCAGAAACTAATGGAGCTTTTCCCAAAGTTGGAGCTTCAACTGCCGTTTTCTTAGCCTCCATTACAGGGGTTTCTTGCTTCCCCGCTTCGTTACCTGAAATCGTCGATGCAATTCCATTTGCAATTCCATCATCATCCAGATCCAAGAAGTCCTGGAAATCAGAACCTCACCTTTAATATTTGCAAATTATATTGGAAAAGCAAAAGGACAAGCTTTTTAGGATCCAGTAAAATCACAATCAAAGTTAAATTTACTGTTTCATCTTCATGATGCCAATCTCTTAATCCAGTAGGAATATAAACATTTCCTATGGGTTTTGAATTTCTAACAAGGCTCTCCCTAATAAAAACGCAGTTTGGATGAAAACCCTTTGGCAAAGAGATACAGAGGACACCTAAATATTAATGCAAAAGGGAAAAAAACCTTTGCTTGCTATCACAAAAAATCACCAAACAGAAAAAACAAAAAGATAAATGGAATTTACTTGGGAGGACTTGACAATACCTCAGATGCATTCATTCTGAATGCACTCTTCTTTTCTGTTTGAGGGTGGGTAACAGCCACTGTGCTGCCATTTGAGACAGCGTCTTTATTGCTAAGAAATCCATTGACCGCTGGAGGAGCATTAGAAGAGGCAAATAACTTTGAAGGACCATCTGCTTCAGATTTCTCTTGCTTTTTGGAAGATGATTCTCCACCATCGTGCAACAATGTGCCAGATAAACCATCCACACTATTATTACGAGCTATGTCTATAAACTTTGATGAATCAATGTGCTCAAGGCTTCTTAAAGCTTGTCCCTGCAATTTGGATGGTGACAACCTGGCAGGTTCTTTGTCCTTTGCCGTAGCTATTTTCAGCTCCGGTGGCTTATCTTTCTTTGGTGACACTATTTTATCAAGTTGCTGCAATATCTTAGAAGCCATCTCAGTAGACTTAGAAGAAACAGAGATCATATTTCTACCGGGAATATCAACATTTTCATCTTTATTCAGCCCATCTGTATATTTCTGCTTTGTTGCACCCACAGATAGCAGCTTTTGTGTTGACAACGGTGATTGCTGTCCTTCTGAAGCTGCCAAGCCCAAGCCCCTTTGAGATGACAGATTAGGCTTTTGGCGAGTTCTACGTATAGGACCAAAAGAACCAATGCTATCCTCAAAAACTGCACTGCTCCTTTTCAAACCCTGAAAGAAGAAATGAAGAAGGCAAAGAAGTTGGTATGTTGAGCTTCAAGCTGACAAATCCTACGTTCAAACAAGTAAATCTCAAATACCTTTGAACCAGAGGGTCCACTATGATCCAATGGTCGAGTTGCCAATGGCAAGCCACCATGCTGACCTGTACTTAGGCTGGCACTCTACAAGAAAGGAAATTGTTATTACCAACAAAATCATCAAATAATTAAGAGTAATGATTTTCTCAAGTGCCAACCTTGAAAGTAGCACTTTGTCGAATTCTTGAATATGGAGCTCTAGCCATGCTATATATCGCAGATCTGCCACGAGACCTTGGGGTCGTGTAATCATTCTCGTGAACTCCCTTCGATGCGGCAGACTTTGGCACAAGTGATAGCATGGGCGATTTTGAAGGGCCTGGCAAAATGCTTAATGGGGTTGAATCTTCTCTTAGTGCTTGACTCCGCAACCCCAAAGCTGCTGGACCTACTTTTGAAGGCCTATGGCCCATATAAGCTTTTGCAAGCTCTGCAGGCGATGCAATTTCCTCATCAAGGACCTGAATACAATGGGGCTACTAAAGTCAAATGTAAAGAGAGAGATTACGCCTTAATTTATATAAAAAGAAAAAAAAAAAAAAAAAGAAATGAACAAGGAGAGAATAGAAGGAAGGAGGGGTGGGATGGGGGGAAGGAGAACACTTGAAAAAAGCAATTTTTTTTTTTTTTCAAATGCAAAGGAAAAAGGACAAATGTGCACACCCTCACGTTGACAACTTTATTTGTCATTATCTGAGCATCAGTTGGTTTATCTTGCAAAGGGATAATTTGTAATTCCTCTTGTCCGGCTGGAGGTAATACTGACTTCAAAGGTAAAACTTCATGCCTTTTCTCTTCATGCCCAACAGGTTCGTCAATATTTCTTGCTTCAAGTAAAGCCGTCAGATGATTTATCTCAGCTCTGAGTAATGCATTTGAAGAATGGATGTTAAAGATATAGATCAAATATACATGAACATGAAACATTCATGACAGGAGAAGTTATGGATTCAATATCAATCAAATCATTTAACAAAATCAATCAAGCCTTTGCAGAAGGCGGTTAATAAAGCAATTAAATTGCTATTTATGTTTTAATTATTCAAGATAAGAAATATCATATCATAAAATATATATCTTCATGAAGCTAAATTTAAGGGGAAAAAAGTTGCTGCTTAGTTCATCAAATGTTTGTTAAGGTGATATTAAATTCAAGCTTATTCTCACAATGTTTTTATATTATCTTTCCTTCTTTGTTAAGGAGCAAGGGGAGAATTATCAACCTTAGTCAACAAGGTCTCACCAGATCAAGAGGTCAAAATTGCCATCCAAAAACGCATCATTCCTTTAAAGGCAGCTCAACTAATCTATCTTACAACTGAGGGCAAGGATGCACCAAGTAGATAATCTAGCTTTCCCCCTTTGTGGGTGCACAACATGAAATATATAATTTGCTCCAGCAGGAACAAAGCAAATTTAACATTTCAGAACATCATAAATCAAAATGGGTAGTACCAAGTAAACCAGGTATAGAAGCCGACCTAGGTAGATAAAGAAGAGACCTCTCTTCCACAATTAGGAGAAGACAGAATGATCAGAAAAAGGATCCAGAAAATACTTGTGACAACAGGTTATTAATGTCAAAGTAAACATGTCAATCATCAAATTCATTGGCCCAAAAAATAGCAAATTCAGTACTCTAAAATATGGAATGGAGGTAACACATGAACTCCATTTAACAATAAAAGGAGAAATATTTTGCTACAAAGAAAAATTGAGATATTTGAAATAAAAATGCAGTCATGAAAAAAGCAAAGCAAGGGGAAAAGATAACAAAAAAACAGCTTGCCTGGTAAAAGTCTTCTGCTTCAAGATTTGCTCTAGTTCAGAAAAAGAATCTCTGCCAGAGCTTGAAATCTTATTCTGATCTGCAGTAGTTGCTGCCTCCTGCTCTCTCGATACACTCGTTGTCAAGGATTTCATCTAAAAAGACGTATGAATCAAAGAGTAAATAGCAAAGAAAAAAGAAGTCAATATATGAAAAGAAGCTTCATTTTAAAGACTGCATTTAGATAAAACTGCAAACAAAGAGGATGAGTTTAGTGTTCTCAGTAATTCAACCCTTAGAAATTTTGCAAAATTCTTCCGACTACAAAGAATGGAGAAGCAGTAAATACATGAAAAGAAATTTCATTTCAAAGGCTGCCTTACCAAATAAAACAGCAAAAAAGCAAATCATCCCTCAGAAATTTTGCAAAATGTAAGAAATTCTGCCAACTATAAATGATGATTCTATGCTACCTTGCTACTCTATACAGCCATAACCATCACTAGATCCATATTGCCTGAAATAAATAGTGGAACTTTCAACATGCAAGTGCAGAAAGAAAGCAGTCATTTGTTCATCGAATCATTGCTAAACAAACCTTACATGTCATGGAAGAAAGTATAATTCATCTATTCTGAGTAATATTATCCCGAACTAAAAGGAATTTCAATTGGTATAAACCAAAGTACTGTGGCAAAGGTCCCTCTTCTCTTTTCACAACAAACATTCTGAGAAAGAAATGTCCTGAATCTGAATGGGTAATGTAGCAATGGATGCCATTTAACAGCGCCCAAATTCTCAAGGGAAACAGGGATGTAACAGGGACATTCTTTTTCATAGTAGCCTTATGCAGCAGATGATTAAACAAATACAAATATTTTTCTTCATGCTGCATACATGAGCATGTCATTGCCAAGTGCCAATTATCTTCATATGAAATCAAGTTTATATTGAGCAAGTTAATTATCAAACTAAGCAAGATCAGATTATCATGTTCATCAACATTTGAGCTTTGCCTTTCCAAATATCTTAGCATGGATCATTTCATAGCTAGTTATCAAAAATCATCTCAATGGATATACAACAAAGTTAACAAGCAGTGAAACTTACAGCAGGCACTGCCTCTTGCTGCTGGCCTACAGCTCCCAAATCTGCCTCAAAAAAAAAAAAAAAAGAAAAGGAAAAGAGAAACATGCATCAACAAACTATAAGTTAACTCATTGAAGAGTTCACTCTCATATACAGAAAGCCATAATTAAAAAAATACATTCATCCTATCTGCCTAGGTATAACCAAAAGATTTTCAACGCACATCACAAGTAGATTTCGTGTCCATTATTAAGTACAGTAATATTTGGATAAGGATAGTCAAGGAAAGACTTACCTAATATTCAATTATCCAAATGTATAAGAAGATATGATAGATATATTATCTAGAACATTTTATAAAGAAAATTTTCTGCACTTCTACAGCATCCCAAATCAAAGTTCAGTTGCAACAATAAATTGAGTAACACACACCAAGATGCCTTTATTTCACAAAAATAAAAGCCATATAGTAATTACAATGACACAAAAGAATCTATGATGCGGGAAAAAAAATTGCATTTTGGGGGGCTGCAAGTGTATCAAGATAGAGTAATGGCATTCAAAATAACATCTTCACTTGCTTTATGAGATTTTGTGACAACCTCTTATATACAGAATCCCAACACACATTCCTGAATAACAAAGAAGTGCTTTTGTTTTAATTTCTCAAAACCACCTTTCTCAAATTCCCTCCACTGCTTCGACCCTCCAGTTACAAAATGGAATAGAGAGAAATCAACAAAGAACAAACTGCGCATCTAACACAGTAATTCGTAACTTTCCAAGCCTAAATTCGGACGACTACGACCAATATGCAATAGCTGCGGTGCAACAATAGAATAATTGAGCCTCCCAAAAAAGCAGCCAATGTCCGAGCTTTCTAGAAGCCAAGCAGGCTACTTTAACATCTCTATATACCTTTTAACTTCTCATTCTTACTTCTCCCAATTTTCAATCAGAACTTCTGACTAGATTAAAAATGAACCTAATTAAACCCTAAAATACAAACTTTTGCCTCTCCATATAGTCTCTAATAACTCTTACACACCATTAAATCTAAACACGCGTTAAGAAAAACAAACCGATAAACAAAACTTTAATCTTCACAGTTACTAAACATAAGAAGATAACCCTAACGTACCTGGCGGTTGATGAGGCGTTTGAGTGAGGCGTTTACGAAATACCGAAGCGAACAACTTATGAGCACTGGAAGTAATAAGTCGCTGAGCTGGATCGACAATCTTCCTTAACCAGCCATTAGCGTTACTATTGCTGCTTCCAATTACGCTAGGGTTTCGTAGAGCGGTCGGAGGACGATCGTACGGCGTCGTTTTGGGACGTTGGTAGGGTTTTCTTCGAAACTTGCCTCCTGCTCCCAGGCCACCTTCGTATGGATTCTTGTTGTTGGTAGTCGTAGTAGTGGTCGTGTTGTCTTCGCGCGCCGTCGCCATGAGAGGGAATAGCGAAAGCTTCGCGCTCTAAAATTTGGGGAGAGAGAGAGAGAGAGAGAGAGAGAGAGAGGAGAGAGAAGGAAATTAGGGTTTCGAAATGTTTGAATGTTGAGAGAGAGAGAGAGAGAGAGCGAGCGAGCGAGCGAGCGAGCGAAAACGGTAAATAGATTTTTATTTTTTTTTAATTAAAGTTTGTATAATAATGAGTACGCACAGTTTTTTTTTTTTTTTTTTTTGGCCAAACTTGAGCACGCATAGTTTTAACTTTAGTGGGCTACATACGACGTGTCTGAGAAATGATAAAAAGACTGGGCTGTCGTTTACGATAAAATGACAGGCAACTGTAATCCGTCGACCATGGGAGGGAGAACTCTTGTGGTGGACGGTTAGGGAGGTTGGAAAGGAACGGAGGAAGTTTCGGTATTATTTCTTTTTCTTTTTATTGAGGAAATTCATGAAAAATCGTCACTTCGTTAATTTGAATAATAATAAATTACGGGAATATTGTATATCCATTTTAGATTTAGATCGAATTCAGGTAACGTAAAATCTAATCTTATAACTTTTAATAATACAACACATGTCCAGGACCTATTTGAGCTTTTAGAAAGGCAAGATCAAAACAATTCGTATATGAATGCTCCGATCTCATTCTCTCTTGCTAATATTTATGGTCAGCTAATGAAATAAAAAAGGAAAAAATGAGATAAATTGGAAGTGGATTTAGTATTTTACTTTTCCTTTGAAAAATTAAGCTCTTATTATAGAGAATTCAGGATAAAACTTAAAAAAGGAGGAACATTTTGCTGAATGCCTTTTGTGAAGAACCAACATGGCATGTGTTTAGAAATCGTCCAAAGCTTAGTAATATGACAGATCTTTGATAAACAAAGACGATTAATGCTTCACAGTTGAATGAAGATTTTGTTACTTAGACAAAGCAAAACTGTGTCATTAGAAAAAAGGAAGATATGAAAAAATGACCAATAAATGTCGTTAAAAATCAACCTTCAACTAAAAGAGTTATCAAAAACTCTAAGGGGGAATGGATTTTAGTTATTCTTATAAATTAGGCAAAACCGACATTTTTGCAATTGAGTTGTGAGCAATATAATAGGGATGATACTATTGCATACATAAAGGATTAATGCATGTTGCAATAAAAGTTACCTTCAGAATTGTTGCTACACTTTTATCTTCTAATCAAAATACCAAGTTAAATTAGTCTAATGTGTTAAATGCTTATAGGAAAACAATCTTGCGCTTGTGTCAATGGAAAATTGAAGCCATCTTGAGGGAAAGAAATCAAGTTATTGATTAGTTAGCTCACCAAGTTCGAAATAGACTGGTTCTTGTTTTTTTTTTTTTAATGAAGTTCCTAGAAAACTAGTAAATATTTTGATGAATGATATAATTGGTGTTAACTGTATTAGATGGACCAAAATGCGACTACTTACTCGATCTATTAATTTAAGACTAGAGTAGGACAATACTCTATTAGGAGCAATTTTGTGTAATACTGTTTAAATCTTTATTAGTATGAATGCAACTTTATCTTAACTAATATATATATATATATATATATATAAAATACATGTCTTACACATCCAATAAAATCTTAGAAATTTTTTGTAATGTTTCTAGAATTTTAATAACCATTTAAGATTTATATACTTTTTTAAAAAATTCAAAATTAGACTTTAAGATTTCAAAAACTTGTCGGAATAAGTCTAATGGTTTTATAATATATTTATAATTTTGTACGTTATCTTTTAAGAATAAACTCTTTGTTTGCATATGAAATATTTTAATAAATTTTCAATATACTCATGAGTCATGATAAAAGTTATTATAGTTATTATTGTGTGAAATTCTCTTTTTTTTCAATTTAAAATGTAAAAAATTTGATTTTTTTTATTTCTTCTTTATAAAACCATAGGATAAGATAAATACAAATTAAAGTTAACCCTATTAGAGATGCTAAGCAAAATAGTAGAGGAAATGCTCACTAACTTCAAATATTTAACCGATAATAACTTTATTTAAAATAATAACAAATATCACTGTGGCATTCACTTTACAAAATTGAATGAGTAATAAATAGAATTTCCTTTTCTAAGGAATGAAATAAGAGTGTTGCTACCTGAGATCATTGTAAGAGATGAAAAGTGGGTTATCTAGGCATGTTCCTCCAGTACTTAGCCTTAATTCATGGGTTCTTAGTTAGCCAAACCTACAAAAACAAGGTAACTTTAGTGCGAGCACTTCAACACTCAAATTACGATTGTGGAGAAAATTTAGCAAAGCAACAGTCAAATTAGTTAAGTTGTCATACTTTGAGGTCTCATCCCATATTTATGAGGGACAAGGTCAAGATATTTCAGGGAATATACCTCTTAGTCGTATCTTCTTGAATTGATGCCTTCTTGGTTTAAGATCATCCTAAATATGAAAGTGTATATAATTAATAGATTATTCTTTTAGAAACCTTGGGGCCAACTTAGATAAAGAATTAAGGTATCCTAAGTTTGAAAGGGCTCTCGTCTAGGTCAAGAGCTACATGGAGCATGAAATTTGAAGGGTGTCTCTTCTATAACATCGACTTGAGATCATGTCAACTAGGTTAGTTTTTTCAAGTAAGTTCTTCTCAAATGGTAGATGACTACCGAAAGCTTGACCTAAAGCAAGTTAATGAGGCTATCATCATCTTAGGCTGGTCCCAGATCAATCGAGGTAGCTTGTGCCCATGTTGGGGCAAGGTCTGATTAAGCTTAAGGACCTAAGCCGAAAATTGCCCATTAACAAGTATAATTACTATTACGTTGTTCATTTGAAAAAATTAACTTAAGGAGTGGACATGTAATAAAACCTAAACAACCAATTTACCCCTATCTTCTTCCACAACTTAATACTAACTTAATTGTTCATCTTCTTTATCATGCATCCCTCCCTTTCTCTCTATGACTCTCTTCTATTCTTGTTTTCTCTCTCTTCAACTCTCTTTTCTTACCTTCTCTCTAATCTATTCTCGTTTTCTCTCTCTTCAAATCTTTTCTCTTACTTTCTCTGTCCTCTCTTCTCTCTCTTCGTGTGGTGGTGTTAGGCTGATGGTTACATGTAGGAATGTATGGTACTAGAGAGTCTAATGGCGTGTAGTAGTGGAGAGTAATAGTAACGATGTATTGATGGCGGCGATAATGGGTTCATAGTTGTGTATGTTGGTGGTGAAGACTGTAGTGGTGTATAGCGATATGTAACGACGCGTTAACAATATGTGGTTGAATTAAGATTCTTAAGTTTAAGCTAAAGATCCCAATTTAGCAATATGGGGAATTGGAATTCCTCGTATAGGTTCAAAATTGAAATGCACGCTATAATAAGAGCTCATGAGGAATAAGGGGATGAATGTGCCATAATTGGTTCCACCTCGAAATTTTATCGAAACTTGGAAATGCATTTTTTTAAAACTCTGACTATCCCTTCTTCAATTTAACAATAAAAGTCTTCTTATTTTCATTGCTAGATTTAGCTATTGTAACTGAAAAACAAAAATGTTAAGATATATAAATCTCTTGTCTCGATTTCACCTAAATCTAATAAAGCATCGAGTTCCCTTTTTTCATATCCATATTTCCTCTTTTTATAGATCCATAATAAATCCCCAATCTAATTTCCTTTGAAAACCTTAATTGAACCCTAGCTTCTCAATTCCCATTCCAAATCCAAATCAATCAATAATATAAACCATGCCATAAGGAATAAAGCATAATACATGTCACGCATTAATGCTTCATTCCCACTCTTCTCACTACTCAAACTAGCTCTATGATATGTATACATGATAATGCATTAGAAGTTAGTACTTTGAGATTTCTTTCAAAATTAAGTTTATAAATTTCTTTAGGATGATTAAGTTTAGAAAACTAAAATCTTCATTAAAAAGTTAAATTGCTAGATATTATAGTCTTACCCATAGGGGCAAAATCTTGCATCACAAGTCCCAACTAATCTCATGAACTTTACTATAAAAACAAAAAAAGAAGTTTACATGAAATCGCTTATGCTACATAAGTTAAACTAAACCAATGCAATATACCAATTTATATTTCATGCTTCCTATCAATAGGGTCTTTTGGAAAATAAGCTCTTCAAGCCCGTCCTAATCTCTTTAGGTTCACTCTTATGATAGGCCGCCCTCGACCTAAACCTATGACGATTAGAAGACTCTGGATAAGGTCCAAAGATTAAGTTAACAACCACTTCCTACTTATTCGAACCACATTAGACACTATGATCTTACTTTCCAACACTTGCAAAAGTAATTCTACTCACTAACTTCTCTTTAACTTCCCACCAACTCCTTTTCAATTACCGGTGCCACTCTTTTATAAATACAAAACTATTACCCAACGGTAAATGACTAGATGCTCTGCGCACTTAAGTCTTCTAATTACTCTCAAGCACTCATGCTCTCAAAATACATGCAATTCACTTAAGTATCAAAATAGCCATACCAAACAATATCCCTACGTTCCCTCACTAAGCTCTTTTTTGTAAGCCTCACTACTTGGGTGAAGTCCAATTCCTCTTCAATTAATACTAATAAAATTCTTGAGAAGATACTTCCAATTCAATATAACATTGTCGTATCCTAGAAAAGCAACTAAATTTTTCAGTTCCAATCATGGTTCCCTTGTCCTTTATAGAAAATGACATACAACAACATAATCCAACAATGCCAAATTTAACATAATCGGTCATAAATCATATAACCTTTAATAAACACAATGAAAAATACTTCAAGAGAAATTGAAACATACATTAAGCACACTTAAAAAGAGATTAAAAATACAAATGTCATGTAAAGGACGGACAATAGTAGAATAGGAGAAGCAAATCTCCAAAGTCAACCAATTGTGTTTAATGCTATAGAGAGAGAGAGAGAGAGAAAGAGGCATGAATGTCAATGAGAATGGGAACTTCTCCTTCTGCTTCTTTTTGCCAATTACCACCATATTTGTTTGTAGTCTATTTGATTAATTTAGTAAAACGAACACAGGAGTTTTCACCGACAAATGCTTCATGATAATATGGATCTGAAGACTATAGTATGAAAAAGAACAAATTAATGTGAAATTGACCCGTAGATGTGTGGAGGAATAGGAAGAGAAAATAAAAGAATTTTAGTTAAAAAAAAAAAAAAGAAAAAGGCTTGAATGGAAAAAGAAAGCACACGAGTAAGGGAGATAATAGTAAGAGAATTATAATTATGGGAGAAAGGGGAAGAGTAAGTGATAAGTTTTTATTAATAAAAAAAATATCTACTACGATATACGTCAAAATAGTGGAAATAAATAATTACTACTGGTTTAACAACAATAAATTGATAAAAAAAATTACATTTTGTTTTTTATTCAATTAGTTCTGCAAGTGCCACGTAGCCTAAATAATATAAGAATATGTCTAAATAGTATGTTATAATCATTTAAATATAATATGCTACGTATCGCATGTCCTTTTGCTAAGAAGCACATCTCAACAAATGGAGATTAACGGATTAAGTTAGACACCGACACTAATAGGAAAATAATCAATAAGTACCATATTTGATAACTTGAAACTTTAAGTAGTAAATTAAATATTTGCATCAAGTTGGCAAAATATATATATATATATATAATATGTAAGATTTGTTCAATTTATCTTAAGAATGTCTAAACAACCAGAGTAATTACCGTATGGTGGATCCGAAAATCGAGGAAGGATGCTTCCTTCAACCTTTTTTTCTCAATCGCTGACCATATTGTGATGAGGATTCACAAAGTAATTGAAGATCATGCCTGGGCTTGGAAGTAAGAAACGAAGTGTAATTCCTGATATCGCTGTATGAAGGCCGGATACATCCTGGATTAACCAACAAATAAAGTTTTATCTATAATAATAAAATGGTTGGAGGGATTGATGTCTTATATGTAAATAATTCATAAGAGAGTAGCCACTCAATCCAGTTATATAAAAATAGGGGTAGTGAAACGAAGTCACTTAAGTCGGTTATATGAAGGGGCGTAATCACTTTGCTATTATTGGAAAAAGTAACTGAATTTTTTAAAAATAATTCCATGCATGTTAGGTTGAGCATATGCTAGTCTAGGAAAAATGCAATTGGAGGTTTAGATAAATATTGGAACCCTGTTGGAAGCAGATATAGGAATCTCCAATCTTCCTCTGCCTCGTGTTTGTTTGGTTTAATAAACAAAAAGAACAACAGCGTTCATTTTATTTGGACTTTCAAAAACTAAAATATAATCCGACCTGCCGGATTCGAACCAGCGACCTAAGGATTACTTCGGATACCATCCACTACAGTCCTCCGCTCTACCAACTGAGCTAAGGTCGGTTGTTAAATTTCCATTTAAAGTTAATTTGTGTTAAAATATATGTCTTTTTCGTCGTAAATGAAAATAAAATTCTCCAACGGAGAAAGAAAATGGTGCAGACCCTTGTACTCTTGAGCAATGAGATTCTGAGAAAATCATGCAATAGATTAAGGCTTTAGTAGCAGAAATGTCGTAATACGACTTATAAAATCAAAAGACTCCCATAAAGAGAAAAACAGTAGCGATCAAAATCCTAAAAGTTCTCGCACAATAAAATTCGCCGTGCAAAGCAAAGGGATTTCTGAATATTGTATTGTATTGCAACTATACGTCGACAATAGATGATAGAAGAGAAATAAGGAGGATGGGATGTTTATAGTTTGATTCGGGTATCAGATTGATTCGAACTATATATGAAACACTAAGGTGTAGAATCCTGGTAAATCAAATTGCTTTTAGAAATATCTAGTTGCTCTAGTCACATTTCATCATTTCCATTATACATCTATCACTCTAATTTAATTTATACAATTCAACGCAATATATCATGCTAAAAAAACTTGGCAAATAGATTATAATTGCACATATTTGTATCCAAAACAAAAGAATTATGAATAATAATATTTCCTAAACAAGCTCCACTTACCACTTAAGTTACTAAGTGAAGCTTTCACTAAATCATTTTATTACAAAATAAACAAGTGGAAAGGAGAAAAAAATCATGTACTTATAGAATAATAGGGTCTAATGGTTGGTAAAAGTGAGTGAGAGACTATGAGTGTTGAGATTTAAGATAGATAGAAGAAGAGAGTAATTGTGTGATGGGTAAACTAAGAGTGAAACCATTTTTTTTTTTTTTTCTTGTCATCACTAAGAGTGAGAGTATAGTTTGATGTAAAGATTAACATGCACGAGGGTCATCATTAAGAATGAGAGTATAGGTATAATGAAGGAGGAGTGGAGACATTAAGAACTTAGAGACCAATGGTCATAGGTTCAAAGTTGGGTTTCTTTCTTCTTTTACATCATAAAGGTTAGTAAAATAGGCTTATTTCTTGGCATTCAAAAATCAAAATTTGCCAATGTTATTTTTCTTTCTAATATTGAAAAATCAAAATCCACTACTTTTTTTTTTCTTATTTTGTCTAAAGTAAAAAGTAGTTTGAGTTAAATTAGTTCAATTCGGTTTAAACTCTTGAACCAAGCCATGAATCATTTAAAACCTTTTTGAATTAAATCACAAATCGAATTGAAATATTAAGAATTATATTTTCATGGTTCGTGGTTCAGTTCAAGCTAATTTGATTTCATAACCAACCCTAATAAGAAGAAACAAGTGGGGGGAGAAAAAAATTTATAATTACCACTTATGTTGTTTAGCAATGTAGAAAGAAAAAAAATGGAAAGAAATATTTTAATTGCTTTGTGTTTAATTGTTATTAACAAGGAAACAAAACTAATATCCGACAAAATTATCTCTACTTTTATTTTGATAAGCATTGTTATAAGGGGTAATTTTATAATTAATCAATGGTCATCTCATTTACTTCCATTTCTTTCGTTTTTTTTTTTATAAAGAAGAGAAATGGATTTCAAAATTTTAATGCCTTTGCTCATGTGCTGCCATATCGATGTCCACCCATTTATACTCTATTTAAAACAATGTCTCATGCCAATTCAATCTATTTACATCCATTTTCACCAACATTGAATATTAATAGTGTAAAGGACTAAAAATTGTTATATTAATTATTAGGAGGAGCCTGTTATTTATTTAGGCTTGACTCTTAGGTTAAGTGATATGACTTAAGGAATTTAGTCCGTATTGGGATGATTTAAAGAGATTTTGCTTGATGGGCTCGGAACAGAGATCGTTAGACCGATCTGTCCGTTTTCGACTGATCCATCCATTAGCTTATGCACTTATAAAGAAAGCTACTTGCTTTGGGCCCATTAGCTTGTTCATTCTAGATAACTATGAATCGAACAAACTCCATCTTTTTCGTTGATTACCTAAATGATCTGACGGATGCCACTATGCCCAAGAGCCTATAAAAACTTAGCATTTTCTCATCATTTGGAACTCTTAGAGAGAGATTGAAAAAACGGTGTTCCACTGTAAAAACTCTGCTCTCTAAGATCAAATAGCGTTCAAGCAAAAAATTGATCTCATTTGCTCAAACTACAAGGTCAACGCTTGAAGTCCCTTACGACTGCCTTGTTTGTCACTTGTGCATTTGAGACACTAAGATTACTTGTTCCCCATCCCTGCCTTATTCTCACCTAATCATCCCTTCAGATGATAGTCTCGCGTCATTTCTTTGAATCCACGTATAATGCACTACTTATGTGGTACGTACATGACCACTTCAATTGAACCCCCATATCTACATTTTGGCAACTCCATTAGGAAAGAGTGATTGCAGAGACATGATACCTCTCAGGAAGAAACAACTAATATGTCTGATACCATGTCTTAAGAGCTTAACACTATCGCTGAGCATACTGAGCAAAATCCATTCCCACTACTTGAGAATATTAATTGGGACCATTCAACGCCTGAGGCTCCTCTAGATCCCATATAAATGATACGAACAATGCAGAATGCCAATAAGGCTTTAAATCAGTTAATGGCTATATTCCAACCCATCTTTACTGGGATGGCTGCGTAAGTTATGTACTATAAGTAGCTTCAAAGAAGTAAAGTGAGACTATCACTTAAAGGGATAATTAAGTGAGAATAATGCAGGGAGGAGGAATAGGCAATTTTAGTGTCTCAAATGCATAAGTGACAAATAAGGCAGCCTTTGGGGAGCTTAAGCGTTCACTTTATAGCTTAAGCAAATGAGATCAATTCTTTACATAAACACTATTTGATCTTAAAGAGCAGAGTTTTCATAGTGGAGCACTGTTTTTCTAATTTCTCTAAAAGTTCTAAATAATAAGGAAATACTGGGTATTTATAGGCTTTTGGGCATGGTAGCATCCATTGGATTATCTAGGTGATCAACGGATGAGATGGAGCTTGCTCAATTTATGGTTATCTAGAATGAGCTATCTAATAAGCCTTAAAGCTAATAGCTTTTTTTATAAGTGCATAAGTCTGCTTGAGAAAGGTTGGAGGCGGACGGATTGGTCCAATGATCTCTATTCTGAGCTTACCAAGCCAAATCTCTTTAAATCATCCCAATATGGACCGAACTCCTTAGGCCCTATCACCTAGCCTAAGGAGTCAAGTCTAAGTAAATAATGGACTTATCCCAATAACTAATATAACAATTTTTAGCCCTCTACATTTTGCTCCCTGACAAAAAGTCCTTTGGATACATTCAAGAGGGTTTTAGGCAATTCTAGAAGTTGTTTCTTTAACTGTTATGTAGATGCACTAAATATTGACTTTACTTGCTTGATCACTTCCAATATCTATATAATCAATGCATCTCTTGAATCACTCGCGAGTTGAGCATGATATGCTAGTATTTATTTTGCTACCATAGAACATATACTTTGATATACCTTTTGTATAACACTATTGACTTATTGCTCCCATGAGATTGATTTACCAAATAATGCGTATATCTCATTCATACTAGTAAATGGGGGTAGTGTTGTAGTGAAGTGAAGCGAAGCTCCGAAGTGTTGCGAAACGAAATGATAATATCTGCCCCTTTGTAAAGATTACAAGAGTTACATTGTCCTATGTAGAAAATGAGATGGGGGTATGGGGACAACGCTCCCGTAGTACGGTACAGTATTTTATATATATATTTTTTAGATTTATATTTATATACATATATTTTTAATGACGTTTAAAATGGTTTGAAAACATCTAGGATGAGTCATTATTTTATTAAATTTACTTCATAGGTATGAGGAATCTCCTTAATCTTTTGTATGGCTTCTTTGTGAGGTTGTACCCATTCAAATGTGGTTTCCTTTTTCATGAGCTGTTGTAATGGATGAAAAATTTTTGCTAATGTAGGGATGAATCACTTAATATAGGAGACTTTCCCTATGAAGGTCTTTAATTCGCTTGGACTAGTAGGTGAAGGCATGGAACGTATGGCATGCACCTTTACTAGATCTACATCAATTCCTTTCTTATGAACAATGAATCCAAGGAATTTACCAGAACCTACCGTAAAGACATATTTCAAAGGATTCATATACAATTTATATAGACGACATCATTCAAAGACTCTCCGTAGATGAGTCAAATGATTAGGCGCCGGTCTTCACTTTACAACTATGTTATCAACGTAGTCTTCCATAAAGTCATGCATCATATCATGAAATATGGCAGTCATTGCCCTTTGATAGGTAGGTCCTACATTCTTAAGTCCAAATAGCATGACTGTATAGTAAAAGTTTCCTACTGGTGTTTTGAAAGCAATGCATTCAGCATCTCTAGGAGCCATCTTTATTTGGTTGTAGCCACTAAAGCCATCTGTGAATGAGAATAATTCATGTCCAACTGTAGCATCCATCAATGTATCAATATTTGGTAGTGGGAAATCATCCTTTGGGTAAGCCTTGTTAAGATTACGAAAGTCCATGCAAATGCGTATCTGTCCATTCTTCTTTTTTATTGATACGATATTAGTTAGCTAGGTAAGGTGTTTGATTGGCTTAATGAAATAAGTCGTGATGTTGAGCCTCCCAAAACATACAAGGGCTTGTAGTAATGCTAAAGAGCACTCCTTGAGAGGAATCGGTTAGAATGGTCCTAAGGTAAATAGGAAGAGAAGGTTAGCTCACCATTCAGAATATAAGTAAATATGTGATGGAGTATATGGTTACGTGTTACACGAGCATTTTGTCAAAGTTGAACTTCCTGTTTTATTATACCATAGCCATTATCAAGAGAGTGGTATCAGCTCCCGACTAGTTTGCTCACGAGAGGTAAACCTGCATTCAAAGAATAACTCCATCCTACAAATAAATTGCCTATTGACGCCACTTGCCACACAATACGCCCAATTTGCACACCCTTACTTGTTCTCAAACTCTTGGATCATGACACTTGGCACAGTTATATGACCCAACCACATATTACGAAAATGACCTTGGCTTCCTCCATTTATTTTACTTGCATCTAACTAGTTCCCATTGTCTTTTAACGATAGTAATTTGTTAGTACGTTATTATTATTATTATTATTATTATTATTATTTGAAAATGGACAAACTAAATAGTTTAAAAAGGTATCTAAAAATATTCTTAACATATATAATTAAATATTGTATAAAATAATAATATAATTAAACTCACTTACCTAAAAAAAAAAAATCAGCTCATTTTAGCATCTCACAAGATCAAATACTTAAAAGGAAAACTAAATAATTATAATACAAGATTAGTAACATGGAAGATTTAATTTATTGTTATTTTATAAATTTTGGGCAAAAAAAAATATTATTCCAATTAATGGGTTTTTTCACAAAATAGCAGTGTATGCAGTAATTGTCTATCACATTATATACAATTTGGTAATTATAATTATGTAATTATATTGTTTTATAGCAAAATTTCTAATTATATAATTCTCTAATTATACATATATATGATTAGAATTATTTGGAAAAATTTAGGTTCAATTGTGAAAGAAATGCAACAAAAATCCTAGATGATGACTAAATGAATAATAAATATTATAATCCTTAAAGATCTACAAAGAGTTTCTTGAATTTTTTTTTCTCACCAACATTACAACTTAGAGGGGAGGGATTCGAACCTGATTCATTATATTGGGAAACCAGTATTTATGCCATCAAATTATAGTCGTACCTTTTAGAAATTATGCAGAACTTTACATGGAAAATATGCATGGGTTTACTTTCACAAGATTTATATAAGATGCATGCAAATTCTTGAGAATGAATTAGAGTAATATAGATTATTGAAATTGAAAACGTTAAGTCAATTATTTTTATTTTTCTTTTTCTTTTTTTTTTGGGCAAGTAATGACGTTAAGTCAATATTGAAGACTTATAGTGTTTATACATAAGTTTCACAAGTTAGGTATTGAGACAAGTCTATGAATAGTTTTATTACTATACTCAAGTTACTTAATTTGTACACCTCACATTTAAGGGTATGTTACTATTAATTGTGCATGTGAATATATAATTTTATAAAAAAATAAATATGATGATATGGTTAAAGTTAAAGATGATGTTATTATAATTAAAGTTTAAGATACAGTTAGAAAAGATTAGGGAGGTATCTTATGATAAGCATAATGGATGGGAAAGTTAAAAGGGTGTTTTTAATTAGTTATAAAAGGAATTCTTGCATATAATTTTCAAAATAAAAAATAAAAGAGAAAAACCATAATAATATGTTTACAAGTATGTAAGAGCATATTTATCAAGGAATTTCTTTAAAAAAAAAATTTGGGTATGAGGTTAGCATCCTAAAACAAAAATATTATTTTTAAAATTTTTATATGTTAGAATTTTTCGAAATTATGCAAGAGAGATCTTAATTATGTCTAACGTAGTCAAGCTTGAAAAATTAAGAAAAAAAGGGCCAAGAGAGGGTTCTTCAAAAGGAACTTAAAATAAGAGAAATAACTTTTCTCAAGTCACTTTAGAAATTCTTTATACTACCATATCAGCTTTTCCAAAAACTTTATACTTTAAGGAACTCTACACTTTATCTTTAAGTTTCTTCATTAAGATTCCTTGACACTTTTCTATATTTTTTGTGGGCCATATAGAATAATTTTTAAAGTAATATTTTTAATATTTTATAGATACAATTTTAGTATCAACAAATGTAATTTTGTACATTATAATAAGTATTATTATATTAGCAATAATTTAAAATAATATTATATTTTTACAATAATTAGTATTTAATTTGAGTGTTATTAAAATATATCGAATTGTTACGTTAAAAATCATAAATTAAATTGAAATCTACTCGATGGGATGATATTTTTGAAAAATTAATTTAACATAGATACAGCTAGACATTCATAGATATTGAAAACAAATAAACTAAACACCAATACAAGTAAACATACATAGAAATTGAAAATAGGAAAATTACAACTATTTCACGTTAATTTGTAGCTCCGAAACGCTGCCATACATGTTTGATTAAGTCATTCTGAAGTTGATGGTGCTTTACTCGATCATGAAGTCGGATATTGTTTTGAATACACATTGCATAATTTGTAATATAATTGTGAGAGATATGAGGCGACGAGTCACTAGTATCTTCTGAGTCATAATTTAAGACTTCAAAATTAAAGTTATATGTATCTTTTTCATCTTCAACAATCATATTATGTAGGATTATGCAGGCTGTCATTATTTTCCCTATATCTTCTTGATCCCAAAAACACGAAGGCCCGTGAATAATGTGGAAATGAGACTATAACACTCTAAAGGCTCGCTCAACATCATTTCTGCATTTTTCTTGGTGCTTAACACATAATTACTCCTTTAGACTACGCGTATAAACCAAATGAATTTAGTTATTTGGGAGTAAAATTGAACTTTAGTACTATAGATAATCTCGCAAATCGATAAGGCTAAGTAAGATAAAATTTTTTATTAAATTATGAAATTGAATATATACTATACGTAATAAAAACCTTAGAAACTCGATCAAAACTTAAATTACGAACGAAAACCCTAAATCCTATGTACGTGTAAATTCCTAAAATTAAACTAGAACTTGACAAAAACTCTAAAATTATAAACCAAAGTTTATATAGTGAATAATTATATCTTAAAAGTATTAAAAAACCTAATAGAATACGATTATTGACCAATACGTATGATCGCGTAAAATTATTGATGAATATATTAAGATAACTCTTAAATATTATAAACTTAGCGAGTAACAATTTAATTTAATAAAATTTATAAAACTATGTGTTATTTCCTATTATTATTATTATTATTATTATTATTATTATTATTATTATTATTATTATTATTATTATTATTATTTCTATAAGTTTACATTTGGAAACATTAACCTAATACATTTAATTCTCCTTTTTCCTTCTTTTCTTTTCTCTTATTTTTTTTTCCTCTTACTTCCTTTACTTTTTCTTTTCCTTCTACATTAATCTTCCAAAATCATGTTCAGTTAGTAGCATGTGATTTTTTTCTTGTCCACATGTCTTCATAAAGAGAATAAACCCAAAGAATTAGATAAACCAATTGTCCCATTAATTAATTGTCCACCTTATCTTCTTTTTCTTTCTCTTCTAGATTTTTTTTTTCTCTTAGCCAGCTACAATTTCTTGTGCATTTAACTTGTTTCATTTTTTTTTTAAATCAAACTTAAACTAACATAAACACACATTTCTCTTCTTCATTCCATCAAAAACTTTCTCTCTTTTTCCTTCTTCTATTCACTTTTTCTCTCAATTTTCTTCTTATTTCTTAACAATTATAAGAAGAAGGAGAAAAGCACTTGGATAAGCAATATTTCAAGACACCAAAAAGAGATTTCAAGTAGTACTCTAATATATTTATCTTGTTAATTTATATGTACTTTTGTTATTTATGTATATTTTGTAGAAATACATGTATTTAAGAAATATGTAATATATTTAATTTTGTAATTATTTACTTTGTATTAAAGTTATTTGTACATGCAATGATTCATTATATAAAAGTTCGTATTTCTTATATATATGTGTGTTCATATATGTATATAAATACTTAGGTACATACTCATATGTACATATACGTTATAATTGAATATGTAAGTGCAAGGTATAAAGAGGTATATGTATATATATATATATATATGCATATATAATATCTATATTATTTATTTTCATTATATATATGTATATGTGCTCGATTATATGTATGTATAGCACTTATAGTATATTTAGGTTTATATTATTAAATTACCTAAGTATATATGCATACATAAGTTTAGGAAAATTAATTATATAAGTATATGTATACATATAAAATACTTATATTAATAGTATATGGCATATAAGTACACAGGTATACTTAAATAGTATATGTGTAATATACTATAATACTAATTTATTAAATAAAGTAATATAATATATACATATATGTATGCCGTGAGTTTGAGAAAAAGATTAAGGTTAATTTATAAATTTAATAAAAATATAATAATAGATGTATATATAAATATTAAGTACAGTTATAAAATAGGAAAAATTGAAAAATATAAAAAAATTGTAAAAACAATACGTGGAGCAATTATAGATTAACACATCATCATTCTAGATTTTTAATTAAAATTTGTAATTATTAAGAAGCATGTAACCTTAAAAATAGCAAAATAAGTAAATTGTTATAAAATAGACTTAAAAATAAGAAAATTTTAAAAAATAAATAAATCTACATACATATTAAACCATGAAGATATAAAGAAAATTTTAAAATAATAAATTATAATTATTTCAGTTAAAACAATAAAATTCGTAATATTTTCAAACCATAATAAAAAGCGTGGGTTAGAAAGTCCAAAGCGAACCCTACTATGTAAAAGTACGTCCAAAAATGATAAAAATCAACTGTAAGTTCATAAAAATCAAAGTTAAAACGAAGAAGTTATACGTAATTGAAAATTTAACATAAACCGAGAAAAAAAGGTAAAAGATTTAAATTAAACTATATTTATATTATATTTAGGTTATAGTGGGAAACTAGGCGAATTATGATAGATATTTAGTTAATTGATAAATCTAGTTTTTTAGAATAATTATAGATTTATTTATTTTTTAGTTACCTAATTATCAAGTTTTGTAAATTCCAAAAGATTGGAGAGTGAGCATTAACCTAGGTGAGGGAGTTCTTTATTATTTGTATGCTACTTGTTGGTTGATATTGATTATTTATTGAATGACTGATTATTTTGTATGCTATCATTTGTGTAATCACTTTTTTAAATTGGTAAATGTAATTATTTAACTAAAATAATTGGTTACATTTATCGCATGTCTGTGATCTAATTGATATATTGATGGAGAGTACTAGCTTTACTGATTTTTCAAAAAAAGTATTTTTGGAAAATGTTTTCCAATCTTAAATACATTTTTTTTATGATTTATGATTTATGATTTCTATGAGGGCTCGTATTGCTTGTAAATGATATTTTTATCGTTAAGGCAAAATTAGCATACTATCTCTAATTAATTGCGAGAAGACTCGCATATTTGTGCCTATAGGGCTTTGAATATATTTTTACAGCAAGAAGACTTGCTTTATGTGCCTAAGAGGCATTAGACATGTTCGATAGATGGCTCGAGTTGGGGTCTACCTATATTGATTACTGTTTCTCAGTTAGGGTAATAGTCGAATGTCATCTGGAGGGACGGTGCCCCAAGGCAGCCTCATGCGATTAAGGTGAGGTGTTCCGTGCAGATAAGTATAGAGGAAAATTGAAGTGTAGACGACATAAATCTATACCTTCCATAGTTTTGGACTCCTATGGATGTGTTGCTTGCATTCACTGCGTATGCATTCACTGCGTATGCATTCATTTCGTTTGTAGATAGATTGCATGGTTGCTCATAATATTTGATAACTTACTTAAAAGGTAGTAGTGAGGAACGAACTCACTGAGCCGTAGTTTGCTCATTTCCCTATAGTTTCTTTTGTAGGTTCTTTTAAGTGGGGATTGGGGAAAATTTTGAGAGTTGAGTACGAACCAGAAATAGGTTTGTTAATGTTAGAGTTTATTGAAATGTGTAAGTTGATATAGAATCAATTTATGTGGAAAATACTTCTATAATAGGATTATGTATAATACAGTATTTCTTGTAAATTATTAAGTTATTTTACTTTATTTTAGTATTTGGTAAGAGATACTGATTCTCTGTAGTTCTAATGGACTGTAAAATATCAGATATCTATAGTCATTTATATTTTATAACAAGTTAATTAATTAAAAATTAAAAACCTCAGTGGTTAATTGTTTAGAGTCTTACAATCTTTGACTTGCAAGGTGATTTTCGTATCATGAATGATAGGAATCAACCTCCAACCAATCCTAAGCCGATGCCTATTAAGTTTTGCCGAGGCCAAACTAATAACAGAAGATGGAGGGGAAGAAAAGGAGATACTTAGCACCAAGTCCGTCGTCTGTCGAGAAGCTAAGATACTACACAACTGAGAACTTAAGAACAAAGAGCCACTTGGCATAACATGGAGAGACCTATGCTGATTAATTCTAGAACTCGATAATTATTAGTCAACCTTTTTGGTGTCTCAACCAAGCATTGCGAGACTTCAAGGACACCTCCTCGGACCCTGACATCCAATTATTGACCTCAATCAGTTCGAATCCTACTCCTTTTAGGATAGGTTGAGTGACTGTATGCCAACTTCTATTAAACGTCTAATTTTGTATTCTTGTATATGTTTTCTTTATTTTATTTATAGGCTATTCTTTAGAGTTTAAGGCTTTGTACATTATTTACAGTTTTGCCACTAAGGTTTTAGACTTGCTATAAATAGCAATATTTGTAATTAACGAGGGATACAACAATTATTATCAGACAAAAAGGTATATTTCTCTTGCGAGCAAGGTTACACTTAAGCTCTTAGAGCTTGCATTGCCGGATTATTGAGTGTTGAACAAACTTTTTAATCTTTTACGCGTTTTTATCGATCTTGCTCCCAAGATTATGGTGAACCCTTCATTTGAGTGAGTTAGTGAGTCGCATCTAATTTCTCATTTGAAACCCCGAGCAACATTTAGTGTTCGTGAGTCATATAGAACTCTAATTCGAGCTCATTCTTTGATTGTGTTTGTGTTTTGGTATATGATATCCATCTACATTCATTGTCAATACCTCTTTCTCACTCTATGTTTTCACATTCACTGTCGAAACCAACTATCTTATTTCCTATCTATCATACCCATTTGACCTATTTTGGGTTTGTAACTTGCTGCGACGTATCAATGGGTACACATGTGATATGAAAACTCTAGGTAACCCTACTATACCTCACCCCTCCCTCCCCCCCCTAGGGTCATGATAACACGAGTACAAAATCGATTTGATAAATGTTAACCACTCTAGACATATACTATCTATGAGATAATATCTTATATCATAGTTTCTTCCGTTAACCATATAGAAAGACGATTGAGCTCGTCAATTTAAAATTTCATCAAATAGAAGTGAACGTTCTAAGACATTAATATCATTATTTGAGCTTAAGATACCAAAAAATGCGTGCCATAACCAAGTGTCATATGAAGTAACTACTTTAAGCATTATTGTTGGCGAACTATGATCACTTTGGGCATATGATGTGCTTAAGAGTTTAGTTATCACTAGGACTTACTGTAGCTGATTAGAACCGATGGGTCATTCGAAATATCAAAGAAAATTAGAATGGGTGGGTCATCGAACTAGTTAGAGGAGTTGATGTGAAATTGCTCGGAGGATATGACTTACCTGTGAACACAACACGACTAGACACTTCACTTGATATGACGTACAAGTTAATGTTAAGGTCTACCCGTCACTAATCTTGACCTAATTGGCAAGACTAGATAAGAGTGTATGAAAATGCCTTGGAGAGAGTAGTCTTACAAGAACAGGATATTCAATGTCTATTTCTAAGGTAAGATGATTCCAACTTACAAAGAAAAAGGATTATTTATAGTTAGTCCATAGAGTAACATTATAAATAAAGAAATTACAAAAAGGTATATACAAAAAAGGATTCATAGTATATACAAAAATGGGTAAAAAAGACAAAAGACAAAAAGAAAAAAAAAGTATAATGTTGGATGAAGAAGACAAGTGGTAAGGCGACACTGGTTCTGTACATGGATTCGAAGAGATCAGCAGTCGAAGAGTAGTAAAATGTTGCGACAACAAAGATGCTGAGACGTATGGGGGTGTTGTAAGAGTTGGAAGGAGGCCGGGAGAGAACTACTCGAACAGGAGAGGGCTAGCTATCTTTACTTAGCAGGGAATTCTCGACAACTGTAAGTTTGTTCGCTTGACATAGAGCTTTCGACCAGAGGATCATTAGCATTAGCACATGATAATGAAAAAAGCATAGTATATCAACCCGGTGCCCTTAGGGAATTCTACCATCCTCCTTTAGTAGACATTCTTTCATCATCAGTGGGTTAACGAGAAAAAATCCTATGGGTGAAGGACTAGAGGCCTTTGAGGTATGCATAAGTAATTGGGCCGGTAGTCGGTGACCCATCAGTAAATATGCCTTGCCATGTAACTAGACAATTCTTCTACTCCTAATGTATATAGTTAATGCTCCTCAACATACATGGAAATTCTTGTTGCTTTGCAATGTTGAACAAGCTTTCAATATCAATTATAGTAGATCAATGTAAGTACTCATTACTAAAACAAGTAACGACACCTTAAACAAACTTCTTAACACATTTTATAATTATGCATTCAGCCATACACACATGGTTATCTAAAGAATCACTTGCTACTCTATATGCTAACATTTAGATAGCTACAGTACACTTTTATAGTAGTGAAGCACTAAGTCTACCAACAGTATCCTTCTTTTGTTTGAAATATGGAGAGAAATCTTTGAGTGCTTCTACAATGTGAAGGAATAGAGTTTTCCTTATGCGAAACCTTCGCCGAAATTGCTCATTTGTATATATTGTGTGTCTTGAGAAGTAGTTGTTATATAAGTGATTGTATCCTTCAACATGGCCTTTATTTATATATTTTCTCTTTTGCCTTCTTCTATAAGAATTCCTGCAAATCTTTGAAGCATTTGTTGTAACGAAGCAATTAATTCTACTTGCTTGCACTTTAAGAGAAATAATTCTTTAGCTACTTCGTTGGCCATTTGTTCCATCTCAAAATAGAACTTCTACTTGACATGATTATATGAGAAATTAAAGAAAATAGTTCTTTTTGACTTGAAGCGAGTAATAGAAGGTATATGGCGAAGTATATGTTTATGTGCCTATATAATACATAACATTAACGCCTACTTTTACAATGGTTATTTTTTCCAAATTGATTGATTAATGGCTATATTTACAACGGCTATTTTTTTCGAATTGATTTATTGATAGCTACTTTTATAACATTAGTTTTACAACAACTACTTTTGCAATTTGATTAATTAATTGATTTGAATAAGGCATATTTTGCAATGGCTTTATGCTTCACAACAACCATTGTTTCAAATAGAACTACTGGCTTAAAACTAGTACATATTATTTTCATAACTAATTTCCTCAACAACTTATTGACACTAACAACTTTTACAACGGCTAATTGACATAATCAACTATTACAACGACACATTTCATGGTAAAAAGTAGAATAATTACTAATTAAAAATAAAACTACTGACTACTGCTTCCTTATAGTATTTGTTTACACTTCTCCTCAATCCATTACCTTCGTGCATCGTCCATTGATAATACATTTGCAAACATTATATATTTCTCTCACTTGAGCTATTTTTGGCGTTCCTTTTTCTCTTGAATTTCAATAAATCTTCGTAAGGCTTCAACTTTATGTTGACTTATGATACCCGATCCTTCTAACTTTTGAGTCAATCCTTCCATTACCTCATTATTGTGTGGTTTTTCTTTTCCTTTCCTTTTAGCCACTACTTTCTTAAGAGGGTGAATGACTTGTTCATTGCCCTCATTGTATATTGATGTATCATTATTTGAGAATGAACTAGTATATGCTTTAGCTTTGTTCAACCTTATTCGCTTACTTTGACTTTTTTTGACATTTCCAATTTCATACCTCTATTTTTGTTCATTACGTAACATTAACCAACAATGCTCAACCATGCATTGTTTTTTCTCAATCTCTTTGGATATATCATGAGTATCTTTTATATAATCCTGCTCATTTTTGCCACTTTCTAATCGTTGTTTTATTTGGTCGTAGTAAGCTTCAAATTTCATAACATTCTTGGATATTTTATGTCACTGAGATTTGCATTGTTTCTAGGTTCGTTTTTGTGGATTTTTCTTCTTTTTATAGGCTTGTCCCTCCTTTGAACTTTCATAAACTGGTTGCCAAAAAGTCTGCAATGGTTGGTTACATCTAACAATTGGGTCTTTACTGACCCTTAACCATACATGAATGAGAAGCCTGTTGTCAATCTTCTCCTATCTTTTTTTTTTTTTTGTGATCTTAATTTCCTTCACTGTCATTATGAGGATGTCATTATCATCCTCATCTTCTAAGTTATTTTTTTTTATTTTTTATTTATTTATTTTTTTTTGTGTGTGTGTGTTGAATGTTGTAGGTATTATGAACTTACACAACTTGGTGTTCGTGGTGTTTGATCAGATGTGGATTGAGAAGTACTTGTGCCAATCGCATTATATTGTTGAATGTAATCGGGCACAAAGTTAAGAGGATATTGAAAACAATGAGGCATCATATTTCTCGAATTATGATTGAAATTAGATGATGAATTGAAAATTTGTGGGTTTTGGTTAATGGGAACATTTTGGGGATATTGAAGATATGGAAGATCTTAAAAATATGAACTAAAGGAAAAATATGAGCTAATTTATGTTATTGATGATATTTGAAAATTTTTCATATTTTGTAGGTGCTTAAAGGATAGTAAATTTTGAGAATTATTGAGATTTATAAATTTCCTCAATTCTCCACTAAAGAGAGAGTTTTATTGTAGGAAAAAAAAAAAAAGAAACACATATCAAACTATCCATTCTACAAAAACAACAGATAAATAAGGATAATTTACCGTTTAATGTCTGCAAGCATTTATGGAAATTTTTTTTTTTTAAGTGCAGTTGGGGATATCCTTTGTCAGAGAAACGTCCCAACAATAAACATCCCGACAATAAACATCCCGACAATAAAGGACGCAATATATCCCATTGCGTTAGGCATGCGTCCCTCCACGTGGGACAAGGAACTCGAGATACTGATGTTCTTATCAACGAGATTTTTTTTTTTTATGATTTTGGTAAATATAACGTCTTATAAAAAGATAGTAAGTTATTTTTTATTTTTTATTTAATTAATTATTCATAAAAGCCGTTATCTTATTGTTTAAATGATAGGTTAACTTATTTTAATAGATTGGACGGTAAAAATTAAGTTTTATTAAATTAATAGTGTAAGTTATCTAATATAATGGTAATGCATTTTTGCTAATATTCTTAAATCTACTATGTTCGCATTTCAATATACAATCTTCTTGTACTTATTGTCGGACGATAATATGTCATTAACTAAGGAAATAAAATCTTCCGCATATAGGTGTTGTTGTGTTTGTATCATGACTATTTTTCTTGCTTATAAATTGATGTTATTTCAGTGTGTTTAAGTAAAACAAAAAGAGAGAGATAAATAACAAGGTCATTGCCATGGCATTCGAAAGAAAAAAATGTCTTGGGCATTTTTTTGCTAATTGTTGAGCTAATTTTTGTGGCATTACAACCTCGGATGGTTAGCGGGACAGATGACGCATTAATGCTCAAAAAATTTGAGCAATGGATGGTTGAACATGGTCGAACGTATTAGGACGCTGTAGAGAAGACAAGACGTTTCGAGACGTTTAAAGAGAATTTGCGAATCATAGAAGAAATTAATGCAAATAAAGACCTCTCTTACAAGGCAGGATTGAATGGATTTTCGGATTTGACCAAGGAAGAGGTTTTCTGCTCTTGTACTGGCAATGTTCAAGTTCATATTCCTCCATCAACGGATTGGAATGTAAATACATCTAGTCCTATGAGCATACGATTCAAGTTGTTCCTGATACTCCGGCGAACGTTGATTGGTTCAAAAGGGTGCTCTTAACCCAATAAGGGATCAAGGCTCATGTGGTCCATATGGTATGTATCTTCTTGCATATGTCTCATGGTTAAAGAAACTTAAGCAAACTAAATCGTATCGCAATTTCTGTAATATAAGGGCTATCGATTGAATTGAACTAAACCGAATCATACCAAACTACAAAATACAGTTTTTTTTTTTAATATTTTGATTTGATTTGCAATTTGGTTTGAAGATAGTTCAAATAGTTTATGGTTTAGTTCAAGATTCAAATCGAATCAAATCACTTGAACTTGAACTAAGCTGCTTCTCTTTAGAAGATAATAAAGAAGTCATATTATTTAGTTTTAAACTCTTTAATAATTTAGTGTAATCCTACTTACCTTTTCTTTTCTTATTATCTCTCCTTCCATTCTCAATCTACCGTTTTTCCATTACTATGGTCTCTCTTGTCTTAAACAAACTTTTGCATCTTTATTGTTGCTTAAAATACAATATCATTATGATATAATGTTGTGTTTTTAATTTTTGTATAATGTTCCTTAATCTAGATACTAATGTTTGGTTGAAAATTTTGACAACTATTACTTTATCAACTATAATAAGGTACTTTTGAAAAGTACTTTTAATCAAACTGCATTTAAAATGATTCAATTTGAAAACCCAAATTATTAAAAAAGTGGTTCAGTTCATCAAGATTATGAACTGAATCATTCTAAATGTGGTACACTTCAATTCAACCCCTAAACATAACCAAATTAAACCATGAACACCTTATAATACATATACCTAAGGGAAAACCTCAATACTTTATTATCATTTGATATTGATGGGTTCAATAATATTTGTAGGAAATTGTTGGGTATTTGCGGCCATGGGGTCAATCGAAGCCGCATTACAAATTCAGACTAGTAAATAGCTTAATTTATTTGAATAAGAACTCACTGATTGTGTTTGAACAAATAGCACTAAAGGCTATCAAGGAGGGATCGTATTTGATGCATTCAAATACATCATCGATAATAATGGCATTTCCTCTGAAGAAACTTACCCTGATGCAGGTATAGACCGTGGACTTTGTTATAAGGATAAGACCTCCTAGAAAGTAACTTAAATAAAAGGGCATGGGTTACCTCCTCCCACGCAAAGAGGAGCTATGAAAGGCGATCATCGATCAATTGATAGTGGCAAATTTCTTTGTTAATGATGAGTTTCGCCATTACAAAAGCGGAATTTTCAATCATCTGGTTGTGCCCAAGGTAGCTAACGGCATAGCGTAATGGATTTGGGCTATGGATTAGTGGAGGGCATGAATATTAGATATTAGTTGTTGAGGAATTCGTAGGTTAGAAGCTAAGGTAAAGGTGAATATATGAGAATGGTTAGAGGTTTTGGCAATGATTTTGGTGTATGTAGAATAGCTTTTGATGCTCAATATTAGGTAGTATGAGTATTAGTCCCATGTTGGACCAAACTTTCCTTGAACTAGACGATAATTGACAAGCTTTTCCTAGAGATCAATCAAGTATGAAATCATATCTTAAAATAGCATTTTTGGTTGTAAGAATTAGACTGAACAAAGAGAACTACACAAGACAAGACAAGATAAATGTAAGGAGAATTATACAGTACAAGCTTATTATACCATATTTGGTTTGCATAGAACTGAACATAAAATTTATATTAAAAAATCAATTATTTATATTATAAAATGTTAGATATCTCTCATGAATTTTGATAATAATAAAAAGAAAATATTATTAATGAATCAACTAATATGTATAGACAATTCCTAAAAAAGTTTAAAATTATAAATTGAGTTATTTTCATAAACTTATTTAAAAGGTATGACTCGGTCGAAAAAGAGATAACTTTGAAAATCTTTAGAAATACTTAAGAAACTTGAAAAAGAGTCAGCATGGTACATCAGAAACTTATTTAGAGACTTTGAAAGTAATTCGAATAATTGATATAGAAAAATCACATTGAATAACTTGCACAACATTAGATTTGAAGTAAGTAAGACTTAGCTCTATTACATTGAGTGTATTAGGAAATTACACTTAATCTCATTTTACTTAAGATGAAATTGAGAATCTATGAAGATTATTTTTAAGCAAATTTATCTTTGGATAAATCAAGATAATATCTTACATTGGATAAGGTTGGTTTCGAATCTGGTGGGATTTCAATTTCAAATCTGAAGCTTATTTGGAAATTACTTATCAAGCATGTCTTACCAAAAGAAGCTCAGAGGATCGGGTTTAAATTTGAAAACATTAAGATCTTTTCAAAAATATCTATGGATTATCTAGGTATTGATAAACATAATTTGAAAACAATTCTTAACAAATTTTGCTGTTAAAAGACTTAAGTATAAAAGGAAAAGTAATTCAAAGTTGTAAGTATGAATTTGAGAAGCAAAAAATTACACACATACTATACTCGAATCATGAGCAATTTCTACTATCTGAAAAAGCATAGAACTATTCTCAAATATTTCTTAAGAAAGTTGAACTGAAGCAAATCTCCATAAATCATTATTTGTGTTTTTTCTTTCGAAATCATTTGAGATTCATATTGTTGCTCTCACTTGTTTTTCGTAAACTTTATATGTTGTTTAAGTGTTAAGAGAAGTTAGATTGTATTTTGTAGATTTATAATTAGCCTAAATTGTAGAAATGTTACATAGGTAAAGTAGAGGGTTGTTAAAGGCAAGTGTGACTAATGATTGTAAACTTCTTGTATTTTGTTTAATTTAGTAGATTAAATGAAACAGTATTAGTGAAGTAAACAGAGTCTTTAGCAGTGAAGCTGGAAGAGAGCAGTAGATAGAAAGCAAAAGGTTGAAACTCTATAAATTCTAAACTTGATATTTTTCTTCTTATCTCCTTTAATTTGTGTTATTTGCATTGAATTATTAAAGTCTCTCTATTCATCAAATTAAATTATTAAGAAGGATAATTTTGCTTTACATTGAGAAAGTTTTTTTTTTTTTTTACAGGACTACCACTTATTATATATATATATTTATATAGTCTTCCGCATGATAGATTGTTATTTTCCTTTTCTCTTTTGGTATATATTGTAGCATTAATATTGTTCCTATTCTTTCACAAGCTTTAACATACTTTTTTTTTTTAAATTTCATTTATAGACTTCCATATTGCTAGATGTTAGATTAATTTGAAACTTTCAATCATTCTTTTCTCATCCCTTTTTTTTTTTAATTTTTCAATGAGTTTAATAATTTGGAAAACTAGCTTATAATTGAAGATATTGTTTTTGGTCTAGAAACTCATATTTAGTATTTGGGTTAAGGTTTTTTGTTCATCAATTATAGAAGATTAACCTATCATTAAAATACTATATTATAGAATAGGTATTTTGTAAACAAAATAGGTGATAATAATATGATTAAATTAACAAAAATACAAGTGACAATATTCTCTACTAGAATATATAATTTTAGCTAATTATAGTGTGTTTTTAACAACCACATTATATTTGGTAACTAATAGCATGAATTTTAGTTACAAAATATTACTTGATTCTATCTTATAATGCTTTTAGCCATCGAGTTTGGAACCTTTTGCTACTAAATTCATTTTTGGTAGTTAATAACATAAGTCTTACATACTAAATATTATTGTCTACTATCATTTTATAATTCACCAAATTATTTTATTAAAAGTCATGTCTAATAGCTACTCATTCACACTCAGTGGCTAATTGCAATCCTTTTAGCAACCGAATGTCTTTATTTACATCCATTTTTATGATTCTATACTACTTGAATTTTGTAGCAAAAGGCATGACCCTTTTGCTAACAAATTGTAATTAGTATTTTATACTCTTTAACTACTTCTCAACCACTATTAATTGCAAATTGATAGATAGTATTTTTGGCTACCAATTTACACTTTTTAGCTACCAATTTTGTGGTATCTAAATACCCAATTTGTTGTAATGCACTCGTCAATATTGTATTATGAACTTTGACATTACTAACTATTATACTAAGTTGAGTACTAGAACTTCAATTTTGTATTCTTGTTCACACCTCGGCCCTTGTCCGATGCTTAGCCTTCTGTCAATGTGTTAAAGGAAGGCTAATAACGATTGAAAATGAATGCACATGGCATGACAGAAGAAATGGAAAAGTTTATAGGTATTAAAAGTTAACAAGAAAATGTTTATTGGATTGATGAATAATTGGGTTGGGCTTATTTCATTTAATAAATGCGAAAGGGCCCATTTATATGATACCTAGCAAAAATCAAAGTTTGGGTTTAAAATTCAAAAAACATATGACTTTCAGACTCTGAGACATTAACTCTCATTTAATATAATTATTAAGCAACACAAGTTGGCGTACCGAATCTTTTGTTTAACCAAACTCTCCAACAACTCTACTTATTTTTTAAACGATTCATTAATAAAAGTTTATATATATAATTTGAAAAAAATATCGTTTCAATTTAATTTTCCTTCAATTTAATATTTTGAAATTCTATCATATGTAATAAATGACTGAGATTATAAAGAAAATGACTACGTGAATTAAGATGATCCAAATCCTATAATTTCCACCAAATTAAATAGCGGAGATGTACAAGAGTCAATTCAATTAATTGTAGATCAATTATTTCAGTATGCAAGGTGGTCAGCAATATGTTATTCGTTCTATAAAAATAAGAGTATAATACGACTCATACATGTACGATAATACTATGAATAGCTTTTTGAGAATAATATTATCACCGCAAAATCTGCTAAACTATTACTTAGTTGATTTGAATAATAATCGTGTAGAATATATACTTATCATGAGGAACGTGCTTGTTTAACAATGATTAAAAGAGTAATATATGATTTCCGTGGGCTCATCACCTTGCTTATTTATACTGCTCATCATTTGCCTATACTATCACATATTCAAATATCAATTACTAAAACATTGATTTCGAGTTTCTTAGCGACGATAATGGAGGTTGAACACGCAGTTTCTTCTGTCTCAGAGCATGCTCACATTCGTGACATAGCTCTAGAAGGTGTTCTTCACATGAACGCAGGAGATGGCGAAAATAGCTATGCTCGTAACTCCACAATCCAAGTCTCTCTCTCTCTCTCTCTCTCTCACACACACACACACACACACAACCACATACAGTATCTACACAGATATACATGCATCACGTGAGGTTGCGCAGGCCCATGCACAAAAGCATAGGCTGATATTACATGGGTGCTGCAGTTTTCTAAGCTAAGTAGAACAATGAATAAGCTGAACGCATATGTCCCTGGTCCAATAAAAAGTTTATACCTCTAATTTGTTGATAAACACTATATTATTAATTGAGTTCGGATAAATTTCAATTTATATATATATATATAATTCTTTTATTCTTTGTCACTTACTTACTACACTGTAAATATATTTTTGTTTTATCCTTTTTATCTATGTTAGTCAGTACACACATGTCAATTATTGATTGGTTACTAATAGTTAATTTAATAAAAAAAAAATACTATTAAGTATATGAAATTAAGTAATATAATGAAAATAATGAATAAAGAACAAAAGCTTTTGAAAGAATTAAAATCTTAAGGAGCTTGTTGACCACTACCTACCCTTAGATTAAATTTTTTTCAATCTATTTTATTTGGCTTTGCAGAAGACAGTAATGTCAAAGGTAAGGCCAGTATTGGCGGAAACCGTAAGAAACCAATACGGCAAAGATTTCTCGAAGTTCTTTACAGTGGCAGACTTAGGTTGTTCCTCAGGACCCAACAGCCTAATTGCGATTTCCGAGATAGTCGATACTACAGTTGTTCTGTGCCGACAAACTGGGCACAGGCTTCCTGAGCTCTTGGTATTCTTGAACGATCTCCCAGGAAATGACTTCAATTCGGTTATCACTATGTTGCCTAAAATTCTACGAGAGACTACAAAGTGAAACGCATGAAGAGAAGAGGACAAAATGTTTTGTGTCTGCAATGCCAGGTTGATTTTATGGGAGACTCTTCCCTAGCAGAAGTCTGGAATTTGTGCATTCATCTTATAGCGTTCACTGGCTCTCTCAGGTCACCATTTCCCATATTCTTTTCCTTTGGACAATTGTATTACAAATTGGGTTAGGAGAATTCAAATTTAATTTATTTTGCTTAGAAATTAATATTCATGCCATTAAACTACAATCACCTAAACTAGTAGTTATCATATTCATTCTATCAAGATTGCCTTGTGACTCCTTTCCTTAAAAAACAAAACAAATTATATAGCCTGTGATCTTGTTTCGAAATACTTGTTAAAAGTTAACAAAAAGGAAGTTTCATGTTTACGAGGGTTTCTAAATCCCAAAATGTCCATTAAGATTTTTCAAATATATATAGTGTTTTATGATATCGGTTCTATTAACCAATAGGGTTCAAGCATGTACCATTTGAGCACTAGCTACAAATCTTTATTATGTATTGTTCTAATTGCTTGGTGCAAAAACACGACTTAACTAATACAATTCCCTAAAGATATTAGGTTCCAGAGGATCTGAAGAACAGCAAGGGGAACATTTATATGGCAACAAACAGTCCTCAGGATGTCTTCGAGGCGTATTTGAAGCAGTTCCAAAGGGATTTTTCGGTTTTTCTTGCCTCTCGTTCTGAAGAAATAGTTTCTGGTGGCCGAATGCTTCCAACCTTCATAGGGAGAAGCATTACTGATCCTACAAGCAAAGATTGCACCCTCCTGTGGGAGCTCTTTTCAAAATCTCTTCTCGAAATGGCCTCTGAAGTAATAAGATTGCTCCTTACAAAACATTACTTCAATTAAAAAATAAAAAGAAACGAAAATCCTATGTTTTTCATTTTAGTGAATTATTTCATGCTTAAAATTATTAAAATCGTAAATTTGCAGAATTATATATGAATGTTGATAATATTATTATAAGCGTGTGTATAAATGATTTTATATTTATTTTATTTAATAAAAATATTACAAAATTATAAACTTGTGAAATCGTACTTTTGATTTGAGATTTTAACAATTATGGTTGTGTTTTATGGAATAATTGATGAAGCCAACATCGATTCTTTCTATCTGCCATTTTACACCCCATATCGCGAAGAGGTAAGGAGAATGGTGGAGAAAGAGGGATCGTTTGTCATCGATCAGCTGCGGACGTTTGAAGTTAATTGGGATCCATTTGACAATGATGAAAACCGAAGTTTATGTCTTCAACAAGATGAAAAGTGGACAAGATGTAGCACATCGTATACGAGCAGTCACGGAATCCATGTTAGCTACTCATTTTCGAGCAGATGTAATGGATGATCTTTTTGAGAGACATGCAAGACATGTGGAAGAGCATTTGGCAATGGAGAAGACAAAGGTTGTCGACATAGTCATTTCCATGACAAGAAAATCACTTCATCTATGGGACTATGTCTGTAATGCTTGGTTACGCATTTGGTGGTGTGTCACATGGGGAAATGAATAAATAAATTCCAAGTATGTTTGGAGGGGTAAGAAATTGTGTAAAGTCATCTATGAGAGACGCAACTTGTATGTTTGTGATTTTGTTGTGTGAAAAGAGGTTATATCCCTCTATATAATCCTTTCGAATTTTCTTATTTCTAAGATTGGGATGGCATTAGTTTTTATTTATTGAAATTCATATTCTTTTAATTTCTCTTTGCCCTCTTTTAGGATGAAAATTGAAAGATCTAGTTCATTAATTTCACTAAATGATCAAGGGCTACTTTCTTTTATGGTTCTTGTGGAGCATGCATTGGATTTGGAGTAAAACAAAAAGCGTACAACAATAGAATAGATACTTACTAAAAAAATAAATATTAAAGTATCTATATATAACATGTTTATAATGAATCAACATTTACAATTTCTTGATAATTATAACATGTGTATAAAAATTTGATGTTTATTTACTACATAATATACCGTATCAACATTTTTAATTCATATGATAATTGTTTATTCTATATATAACATGTGATATATCAACATAAATATATCTTTATATCTATCTTATCTAGTAAATACATACTATATTGGACTTTATACTTCCTTAAAAATTATTAAAAGCAACTTAGTTACAACTAAATCTTTTTACTTTCAATAAAATTTGACTTTTCAACCGCTCCCATGTCCACCAACATCAATTACACTTTATTACATATTGTAGACGTATCTTTCAAACTTAATTCCCACTCTATATGCTCTCCGAATACCCTATAGTATTTATTTATATATATGTTTGGGGATGTATCGATTGCTAGTGTTCTTTTATATATATTTACTATACATGTAATGTATAACATATAGCTTATATATAGTGTCTTCATATTTAAGACATATAATATTCAGTCATGCCTCGAGCCAACAAATGCGGCAATTCCGCCATATAGTCTTAGTCATGTAAGAAACACGTAAGGTTTAAAATCTTCTAATCGAATCCAAAATATATTACCACAATATTTCATTCTTTTCAAGCCTCAAGTGAGTAAATGTTTTAGATTCACTACCCATGCTAAATCATATTAAAAGAAAACTTAAACATAATAAATCCATCAATAGTCTTCAACAAATAGAAATTAACTAAGAATTAGTATAACCCCATAACCAAAATTAAGTCTACTACACCATCACAAGAAATAGAGATAGACTTATGTGTCGATTCAACTCAATTCAGAATTAGTCTTGAATTATTGGTTCACAGGTTGGCTTGGAAGTCAACTGTGCTCAACCTTAGGAGCAGGCTTGGGCCAATTTAGTTGAACCGATTTATTTATTTTTTTAATTTTTTTCAGTTATCATAAATAATTTTTTCTCGAATTCCCATCAATTATTATAAATAATTTATAGCTTATTGGTCTATTTTTTTCTCAACTAAATAAAAAGATTTATGTCGACATATCGACTGTTATTGCTCATAAATCGAATTTCCTTTGATACATACTAATATTATATATTATATAGTATAATATATAGTATATATATATTATTAATTATTATATATATTATACAAATATATAGTATATTACATATTATATATAGTATATACATATTACATAATATGTTTGTGTTATATATATAGTACATATGTATAGTATATTATCTTTTATTTATATATATTTTTTAAATTTTGGGCTGGTCTGACCCCAAATCAATGGGCCAAACTGGCAGTTCGAGGCTTGGCTAACTTGTAGGGTTTTGCATGTTGAATCGCTTAGGGCTAGGTAGTTCAATGGTGGTGTTAAGCCTACCCATGATTGGGTCGAGTTGATTTAATGGCTTGACGGGTTAGTTTCGAGTCAGTTTATTATTTGAAATCGGTCTTTGTGCAGATCTAAGTGGAATTGCTCTAATTCTTCCATAACGGACCATATATGCCATTGAGCCTTCATCTAACCATATAAGGTTGTTATCTTTTTATTCTTTTATTATATTATATTATATTATATATATTGCCAAAGCTCATTGTCATTTTCTCCTTCCTTTTTTTCTTATTTTATTGTTATTTTAATAATTAAGAATAAATAAATGTAGTTTGTTAATTAACTATCATAAAAAATTGGATCCCACTATTGGTTTGTTAGAATAAAAGTCATCTTTTCTTTATTAGTAGGTTAACCACCATTAAGGCACCACCCAAGTAACCCGAATGAGGTCATACAAACCCTAATAAAGATCCATGTTGTGCAATGTCCAATTATCTCGCCGCAATGCTACAATTACTGGTCCAACACCATTAATGGTACTACTGTAGCTAGTAAAGTTGTTAGGGATGTAACCGGACGGGTAATAATAGAGCACCTAACCCATTCGACTCGTTAAAAATCCTATAGGGTTTAGGATCGAGTTATGTAAAGTGATTGAGAACTCGATAGTGATTAGGGTTAGATTATGAGATTTAAAAAAAAAAAACTCAATGGAAAACCTATCCTAGGAAAAAATAAATAAAAAAATAATATAAATATTGATTTGATTATTATTGCTAAAAAAAAAATGAATACCCTTATGTTTAGTGCGAGTGCAAACGATTATTGTGGTATATTGTTTTTCCCATTTTCTTTATTATAAAACACTATTGTGGTATCTTGTTTTAGTGCAGAGGACTATTAATATGATATTATGATTTGGATATATTTGGATAATTAATTGTATTGTTAGGGAATTTTGAAGTATTATGGAGTCCTTTGAACGGTGTATTTTTTTCCTTTAAATATATTGGTCATATTTTAAGGACAAAAATTAAGTCCTAACGGTTTGTTTGCAGCATTTGTTTCATTTTTTTTTTTAGACTAAGACTTTATAGAAATATATATTATGGTAATGACAAGTGTGTTGGTTTTTCAATTTAAAAACCAACTAGTTGTCATGGCCTCATTTATTATAACTGAAGGTAGACTATGATTTGTGAATGGTGCATAGATTTTGATAATTATGTTTTTGAAGTTATTGTAATTAATTTTTTTTATATGTTTCATTATTGCCATTAGCATTTCCTTAATTAAAAAAAAGAGACGAAAATCATGGTTTTTCATGGGTTGAGTCAGGTTTCGAGCTGGCCTTTTTTTTTTTAATAGGGGTAGGTTGCAGGTTTTTTTCTTATAAATCCTGCAGGGTTTTCCATGGGTTTTGAAAAATGAATAATGTAATTGAGACAGGTTTAAGTTTTATAAAACCCGTTTCGAACCCACCTCGGTTACATTCTTAAAAGTTGCTCTCAAGCCTCCAATGAATGATACGTGTTGTTAAGCCTTCGTCAAACTATGTATAAACATTGTCATCTTCTTCTTCCTTTATTTTTCCCTTTATTTTCTTGTTGTTTTAATGATAAAAATATTTTCCATAAGAATGATAAAATAAAATTGAAAATGTAGTTTTATTTTTACTTATCAAAAAATAGGTTTCCTTCCTATTAGTATGTTAGACGAAAAACCTTAAGAAAAAATAATAAGATTTTATTTCCAAAATTTATTTAGCTGCATTTTTGCTAAATATAGAAATGATTAGTTTTCCATTTTAGTTGAAAACAAATTTTGTTTCTCACAAAAGTAAAAGTCTTGTTGATAATAAATAAAAAATAGAAAATTTATCCAACATTAATAGAATTTTTCAAATACAGAGTCATTTTTTCAAAAAAAAAATAAATAAATTAAGAAAACTATAGAAATTAAAATAAAAAATGAAAAAGATAAACACAATATTCCATGTTGCGCATAAATAGCATATTCATGCTAAAGTTTTTATTAGGAAATGAATTCTCGTTGAGAAAGATTTTATTTTGGTAGCATTTATGCTTGAAGTCAACTAGTCATCAAATTTATGAATTTTTTAGTTCACAAAATACCATATGGGCACATAGTAAAGTTAACCACTATGTTAACTCTACATTTTATTTTTTAGACCAATATGTATCATTTTTCTTTCTTGTTAAAAATGATTGATAATGCAAATCATTAGTAAGAATCCAGCATTGCAAAGTACTTTTCTTATAGAGAAAAGATTTGATGGTATCAATGAATCTTTTTTTGTTTTGGATTTTGTGCCTTCTTATTTCATGTATTGGTAATTGAAATTTCTATCTTAGTTATGATGAATTTGTAGAGATAATTTTCTTATAATGGGTCTTGTTGATAGGATATTTTTGGCTTAAGCCTCTCAGATTCATGCCGACCTATCTAGGTTCATAGCCCAACTTACCTTCCTCTAAATTCGACCTTCTTATGCACCTAGCTGGCTTCAGCTAAGGCCCTTTACATGGCTTTCCTAGTTACAACGGTCCACAAATCAGGGCCATGTTGGATTACGCGACTCCACTACCTTCAACTTATGGACGTATCACTTGCCCATTAACGATCCCTTAAATTCTGGTAGAGTACTAAGTCACCTCCCAATGATAAACTACTTGACACTTTGCGCACTCATACTCTCTTTGAGCTCTTGCATCCTTATTTTAAAACCTGAGTTAAAATAAAATATACAGTATAAAATAAAAAGGAATTCATTAAATTAAAGAGTTTTATATTAAGGACCTAATTGGTATTATGAGTTGTAAGCAAGGGCATTATCGGGTATAAAAAAAGTTATACGAGCCTTGCTGTAGAAACTGTACTTAGAATTTGAGAAACCCTTTTTACAAACACACTCACAAGCCTCCTTGGTGTGTTAGGGTTTCTTGTGCATGTCACTAATCAAGAGGAGATGCTAGTTCATAAGATGATAATCTATCACATCGAGGTATTGGTAAGTTGCTAGCTCTTCTCTTCTTGTTGTTTATCGAAATAAGGATATTAGTAATTCGTTTTTCTGGCAAGGTCAGCAAGAGAGAAATGAATTTGGAGAGATTATTTGGGAGTTCTATCATAGATCCTTGGTGGTGTAAGCATGTATAAGTCGGAAGACTTGAGGTAATGTTGCTAGCAATTTTTTTTTATCTAGATTCCTATAGGGAATTCATTTTTTTTTCATGTAGGACAATGGGTAAAACAACTTTAAGGTATCCCTATACATGTATTATGACATATTTATGGTGGTGGACGAGCTAGAAATGATCCGTAATAGGTACATTCTGGTTACACATCTTGTTCTTGTTATTTCATCGTTTTGAGTTTGAATGATGATGATGTTGGGATGAGTTTGTAGTTGTAAGGATGTTTTGTTCCTTTAAATGTAAGGAGTCCTTTGGAAATGGTGAGGAGTGGGGTTGTTGCGAAGCATGTTTATGTTGTTGTACTTTGCAAAATTTTGTAGATTATGGCAGGCATTCAAATGCCATACCCTATAGTGTCCGGAAGCCAGGACCTAATATGCCCTTTTCAAGCATGGCGACTGGACACTGGACAAACTAGCATTTGGACGCCTTGACCCTTATTTCTTGCAGCAGTGTTCCTTTGAGTTTTTTGGGGTTTTTTAAAGTTATTTTCTTATCCTAAACCCTTTTTTACACTTTTCCAATCAAGAATCATCACCCTAAACATCTTACAAAACTTCTAACTTCTTAATGATCCTAGATTACTTATGTGATTCTTAAGAAAACTTGAGATGGTTGAGTTGTTGTGTTGATAACATTGTTAGTTGAGCTTTGAAACTAAGTGAGCATGTTGTTTCTCATATGAATAGGTTGTAAGGCATTTGATTTAGTTTTTGAGCAAACATTACAATTAGGTATGGGGTTGTGTATTGTTTGTGCATGCATAGGAATAGAAATGTTAAATGGGCTTAATGAAAACTCAATTTAAATAAGTATGTTGCTTCTACTTGGCTAAGCTTAAGGGATTAGGATTAAGAAGATTTAGGCTTGGGGTGGTACCCTGATGATCTTTGTGACACAGTACCTTGATTGAAGTCACACTTGAAAATGATTCGGATTGATTTAGGTTAATCCTTGGTTCCTAAGTGTAAACACCTTCTCATTTTTGCCCAAACACCATCGCTGAACAACTATTACACACCATGGCACCGCCTACTATTGCTTACAGTACCGCTCACTAATGCGCATAGCACTGCCTACTGTCGATTAACTCTCGCTCGCGTTGCCCACAACATTACCCATTGTCGCCCACAACATCGCCAGTGATCGCCTTACGCTTGCCAGTATCGCCTAAGCCTATCTCTATAGTCGTCCACACTACCCAGACGCTTGCCCGTACATACCCCATTGCTTACCTATGCTCGTGTTACGATCCTTACGCCCTTCACCGATGCACTAACCATCATGCCTGTGGTAAAGGGAAATAGCAGTTGACGTACCACCCATCACACCGGTGATAAGGGAAACAACAACTGATGTACCAACCATCACAACCGTAATCAGTGGAAACAGAAGCCAACGTACCAACCATCATGCCTGTGATAAGTGGAAACAGAAGCCAACACAGCTTCCATTATGCCCGTGATTAGTGAAAACAACAACTAACACACTTCGATCACGCCTGTAACCATTCAAAAACAGTGTTCGACGTACAACTTAACTCGTAGGTAAAATTTCTTATTTTGTTATTTTTTATTAATTAATTTAATTATTTTTACTGACTTATTTAATTTTTTAGTGCAGGTTTTATTGTTTTTGTATTGCATTTTTTTTAGATAACCTCAATTTTTAATAAATTTAGCTTATTTACATTTTTAGTAAGATCGTGTTATTTTTAGAAAATAAACGTATCTTGATTATATCTTATCGTTAAGATTTAGGAAAGATACTTTTTGATACATAATGGTTTTGAAAAATAAAAAAAAAGATCTATATTAACTTTTTTCAAAAAAAGATTTAGTTAATTAAGGTTTTTTTTTTAATTTAATTAAAAAAAATTAGATTTCTTTGGTTTTTTCCCCTTAAAATAATAAATTCATAAAAAAATGTAAATCTGGTGCAGTTTTCGAAACAAAAATGACCTACTCATTAAAATTTTATAAAAAAGAACTACATCCGGTTTGATCTCGAGTAGCAAATATGTAGGCACCTTTGGGGCAACCGTCTAAAAAAAATAAAAAATTGTTTTTCCCCTTTTCTTAAAAAATATTCGTAATAAAAAAATAATAAAAATCATTTTTAGGTACATTTTGTGAATTTAGGTATTTTTTAAATATTTTTATAAAAATTGCAAAAATAAAGCCCGTCAATTTTTTCTTTAATTTTCACATGGTGACTTAGTTTTAATAGGTTAGCTCTTGAATCTGGTTTTAGGTTTAATTTTCTAAAAATTAATTTTTAGAATATTCGTAGACTAATAGTCAAATTAGGGTTTTCTCATCCAAAAACCCTAATTTTATTTTTTACTAGTTGAATTGGTTGGCGACTCTCTATATATATATATATATATATTTTAAAAAGTTTATTTTCCTTAATTTAATGTTGAATAATTTCTATTAAGTGGGTTGCACTTTATATAAGTTAAATTAAAGAAATTGAAATAAGGCTTGATAAAATTGGCAACTCCATCGGGAATGCTTAATGGGTTAGCTATGTGAAAGTTAAAAAAAAAAAATTAGTGGGCTTTTGTATTCTTATTTTCTTTTTGTATTATATTATAATTATATTAATTGTCTTTTAGTGATGCAAGCCTTAAAAAAAAAAAAGCTTGCCCAAATGGGCTTTCATGGGAATAAGGGTTTTTTATTTTTTATTTTATTAACCATCTGTATGTTTAGATGTGGTTAGACCTGAGCCACCGTAGGAATCTAAGACTGGCGGTCATTGTGTAAACTTCAGGTTGCTGGGGTCATTACCTTCGTTTGACGGTAATAGGCGAGCCTACTTAGGTTTCGATGTAGCCTACTAAGCTTATCTTTGAAAAGCCTTGAAGTTACAAAACTTGGGACCTGTAGACCCCACCTTCTTACATCATCCTTTTCGAAAAAGGGTTAGTTATCCTTACTATAAGAAAATCCTAATCAATCTGCGGTTGGCCCAACTTTATTTTGCAAACTTCATTTTTTAAAGAAAAATCTTATTTCAAACTTACTCATACATATTTATTAATTATCGACCCTTACTGCATTGCATCTATGTGTAATATATTGCATTTTTATATGTTAGTTTATGCTCGCTTCTCTATGAATATTTTATTTCCTTGTATTATACTTATTTTACTTTTTTTTTTAATCTCTCCCTAGTCAGTGATAAGTTGTGTAATTTTTAAGAAAATCTTTGAAAAAGCTGCGAAATTATTGACAACATATTCAACTTTATTATAATTTTAGTGGCCTTGTTGTAAACAATCCTGCCTTTTTATTTTGTTTATATATTTTTTTGTAATATAGACATATAGAGTTAGGATAGTGTCAATCTAGAGCTCGTCCATGAAGTCCAGTTAGATAAGTACTCCTTCCCCAAGGCTGTCCTAAGTGATTGGTTGAACCAGCTTCCTCCTATTAAGTAAGATTACGTTTGCAAGATCGGGCCGGTCATATCTCTCATGCAGGTCTAGTTCTATTGGCCTTTAGTTCAAGCCCTCATCCATTATTGGGACCCAGAGTCTACAGCTTTCAATTTCAACCCATACGTATTGACACCTACTATAGAAGAATACTTGCAGTTACTCAGTGCCCCGCCCTTTGAAACAGGAATAGATATCCCTTATGTTAGAGTTTAGCCCAAGAAAGCTTTCATGACATTGTTGAGAGTTAAGAAGTCAGCCTTGGCACCGTTCTTGTCTTTAAAGGGCCAGCAATGTCTCAATATCCAAAGATTAGTAGAGGGTTTTCAAGCTCAAATGCCCATCAGAGATATCGTCAGATCTTTTGTAGAGGATATGAATCGTGGGCCGAAAAGAGGGTCAATGCATTTATTGTAGTAGTGTTTGGAACAGTGCTATTTCCCTTCAGATATGGTCAAGTCCATTATAGAGTTGCCGAGCTAATAACTCAATTCCTTTTCGATAATCCTATACACCAGCGTTACTAATAGAACAGTTCAGGACCCTCACCTCCTTGAAGAAGCAGGGTCATGGTTATTTCACAGTTAACCTTATAATCCTTGCCGCATGGTTTCTTAATCATACACAGGGGTATAGAGAGAATCTTCTCAGAGAGTCGTTGACCAAAAATATGAACTTGATTGACAACTTTGCTTACTACCTTAAGGTACCAGAGGAAGCTCAGTTTAATGGATGGGTGTCAGTTATCAGCAAAATGTATATGGTAGACTTTATGTAGATAGCTAGATAGAGCTACTACACTTAAGCTGTCTTAGGATGTGTTGACTACGTAAGGGTCCCTCTTATCGGTATTATTGGCTGTACAGGATACTTCCCAGCTTATGTCACCAGATAGCTGGGTTCACTTCAAGAGATAGCTTACAGGGATTCCTTAGATGTTGTCATGATGAATTATTAAGATCCTTGTCTACCTACAGCTGCTCTAATTCAACAATTAGCAGAACTCGTGAAGTTAAGGGAACAGAGATAAGTTAAGAAGATAGTTAATGTAAGAACTTTAAGGGGCAAAGTCGGAGAATATCGAGCCACCAAGTAGTTCATTTATGATAAGTTAGAGAAGACTAATGTAGACACCTAATTTTTGCCCTTCCATAGTCTTAGTTTTTATTTTTACAAAAAGGGTCCTAATTCAAAAAAATAAAAAAAATAAAAATTAACAAATAATGAAAATACAAAAAAAAAATAATAAGAAAAGGAAAAATTATAAAGATTTCGTAGATTTTTAGAAAAGTAATTTATAGTAGGAATAATTAATTTAATGTTGGTGTTAATTTTAGCTTAGTTAAAATTTTTTAGTTTAGTTAAAAAATTTTAGTTTAGGGATTTAGATAGTTTAAATATAATTTAATTGTAATGAATGTTAAGAAACAGGTCAACGGCCTAACGGATAAGCAGCAAGTACTTGAGTGGATTTAGTTGGAGGTCACAGGTTCGCCTCTCAACAGGCACCTATGTAAAAAAGGGGACTGGGAGATAATATGAATTTAGATCACAAAACAACACAGCAACAAAAACATCATCTGGTGAACTTCAGAGTCTGACGAACACTGCTGATCCACCGAATGAATTAAAGCCTTCAACAACCAGCGAACGTACATCCTCTTTCATGCGACCACGAATCCTCTTTTAGGGTTGATTTTATTAGGATTTCTCGTTTAGAAAACCAAATTTTTTTTTTCAGAAGTGAAAATTAACAAAAAGCCAATAAATTGTTTAAGCCGTTTTAGAGATTTTTTATTTACGACTTAGAACCCTTTAGTTTTTTTAAAACAAATTAAATCAATTAAAAACGTAAACTCAGTCGGTTTTCAGAAATTAAAATAAATCAACACACTAAAATTTTTTTTTAAAACTACGATCGTCTGATCTCGGTTAGTGGGTATGTAGGCACCTTCAGGGCGACGATAAAATATGTAATTTTTCTAAATTAAAAAATCTTTTTGATGTTGATAAAATAAAAAAAAAATCTTTAATTGACTTCTTTTCTATAGTTAGACATCTTTTCCATAGTTTAGATATATTTTCCATAGTTTAGATGTCTTTTCTATTGTTTAGATGTGTTTTCCATAGTTTAGATGTGTTTTCCATAGTCTAGATTTCTTTTCCATAGTCTAGATTTCTTTTCCATAGTTTAGGTTTCTTTTTTATGATTCAGACATCTTTTCTATGATTTAAATATCTTTTCTATGATTAAGGCACCTTTTCTATGATTAGGAATTTTTTTTTCTTTCTTTCTTTTTTAATGTTTTAAGCATCTTTTCTATATAAAAGTTTCATTTCATAAAATCTTTAGGGTTTTTCTTGAAAATAAAAAATATTATCACTTAGTTATTTTTAAATAAAATTTTCAATTTGGCACTTTTCAAAAATTAGGTCTTTTTTTATAATTAGGAATAAAAATTAGGCTTCTAAGGATTTTTCTTAATAAAAATCAAAAGGTTAATAAAAACGTAAATTCAACCAATCATTTTTTTATAAAAGGAACCAACCCACTAAATTTTTTTTTTTGAAAGAACTACGATCATCTGATCCCGGCTAGCGGGTACGTAGACACCTTCGGGGCGACGATAAAATTTGTAGAAATTTAAGTTCTTTTTTTCTTTTTATTTTAGTTATTTATTTTTTTTAAACATTATGATTAGAAAAATAATCCTAATTTCGGTAAATAAATAGTGGTACCCGTCAGGGTTTAATAAGTTAGCCCCCGAATTCGGAATCCTCTGGTTCTTCATTGAATTTGAAATCAAAGACCGGTAGCCAAATCGTGATCAATCCACCCAATTGGTTACGGTTTCTTTTTCTTTTCCCGACTTCGGTCGGGTGGCAACTCCAAAAATTATTTTTAATAAAAAATCGGAATTTCTCAATTTCTTTAGTCGAGGATTAATATTAAATGGGTTAGGGTTTAGTATTAATCAAGAAATGAGAAATCAATTTTAAACAAAAACCGAAAAATCAGACTCGACGACTAAAAAGATATTATATGAAGCTCTAGACGTATTCAAACACGAGCCATAACCAACATGTCTTTCACCTATCGAGTAGGCCTACAGAGATATTATACGGGCTAGAGTTGAAGCCCAGTTCTAAGAAAGTAAGAGTATCATTGAAGAATTAAAGTTGGAAAATAAGAGATTGCTAGAAGAAAATCAATTCTTAAGGAGCAAGATCCAAGAAAGGGACGTTAGGTAAGAAGACTTATGAAGCCTGTCCTAGTTAAATTGATTGGCTCTCGTAAATATAAGATTTAAGTTTTTAAGAAGATTACTTAGGAGTTTTTCTTTTCTTCTCTTCTCTTCTCTTTTAGTCCGTTATATAAATTGGATCTTATGATTAATAAATTTGCAGCTTTAGTAAATAAAATTTTCATTAATTGCGCAGTCTCTTATTCATTATTATTATTATTCATTTATTTGTTTAGTTGATTTTTTAAAAGAGAAAAAAAAAAGAGAGGCAAACAATAAAACAACAAAAAGCAAAAAAAAAAAAAACTTTAATTCACCAAAAAGCCCAAAACTTGGGTTTTCGTTTAAGATTTTAAAGATAGCGTCCAAATGAGCAGACTTAACTAGAAGCCTAATATTCATTCGTTCTAAGGCTAAAATGTTAACTCAAGGTATTGGAAATGTTAGTTAAACTGAGCCCGACCCGAAAGTGACAACTCTGGAAGAAAACATGAATAAGATGGCTAAACAAATTTAAGCTCTTGCTCAGGCTATTGGGATTTTTAATGACAGACAAGGATCTTAAGTTAACCCAAATCAGAATGTAGAAACAATACCTTCTCTTGAATTGGAAGATGAAGAATTGGTCCCTACTGCTGAAGTACGGAGAAAAGAAATCGAGGAGAAACACCGAGTGATGGAAAGAAAATTCATGCAAAAGTTGACTGAGAAAATGAAAACCCTGGAAATGTTTAACAGCTTTAAACAGATGGGGATGATTAATTTGTTGACATATGAAGACGATGACTACCCGAAAAGATTTAAAGTGCTTGAATTTGAGAAATACGATGGGACTAGTTGCCCAAAGCTCCATACTAGGTTGTATATCAGGAAAATGGGGAAACACACGAAGTATGACAAGTTGATGTTCCGGACTTTTCAAAACAGCTTGACTAGGCCTGCCTTAACTTGATATGCCCAATCGGATCTAAATGAGATTGATACTTGGGATAAGTTAGCACAGGCTTTCTACAACTAGTATAAGTTCAACATTGAAGTAGTCCCGTCTATGTAGGATTTGAATAATTTATGAAAAAAGGCTAATGAAAACTTTAAAGAATATGCTCAGAGATGGAGGGGCATGGTAGTTAGGGTGATTCCACCCTTAACTGGGAATGATTTAACTTTCGCCTTCATCAACACTCTTGAGAGCCCCTATTATTAACATCTTAGGGTACCTTGCATCCAAATTTACAGAAATTGTAGTCTTAGGGTATCGAATTGAGGAAGCTGTTGCTACTGGAAGGCTTCCTAATCTTGAAGCAGCTGAGAAAAAGACATCTCTCGTGAGAGTTTCCAACAAAGCTAAAGAATCTACTGTAAGTGTTGTCAACACCAGCAACCTTATTAGACCCGTAACCCTAGTTGCTATGACCGGAGGATCTAATCCTTCGTCGAGTCTAAATCAGAACAACCACCCACAAAGAAGACAGTTCATACATATTCCCATTCCTCTAAGTCAGGTTCTTGTACGATTAAGGAAGGGGAATCTCTTGATATTTGAAATACCGAGGGAAGGACAAAAGCCGAGGGATTATAACCTAGAGCTTCGATGTGATTATCATCTAGGGCAAGTAGGGCACTCTACAGATCAGTGTTGGAGACTCAAACATAAGATCCAAGATCTCATTGATGCTAAATTAGTTTAATTAGATTTCATCCAAACTGGCCCTCGCAATGTGGGTAACAAACCTCTACCGAATCATGGAAATTCGATCAATACGATCATTGTTGAAGTTTTTGAATTGGAGATTGATCTAGACAGTCTCCCCATCACTATTAAGGAGATAGCATAGAATTTTAAGGAAGACCAGGTACTTGCAGAAGATGAATCTCCAGGATAGAACCCAAACTAGACCGGCAATATATCAACTGCTCAAGGATGGAAAGATAAAGAAAGCTGATATCATGGCCATGACGATTCTAAAACCGCGAAAGAGAAGTACTCAAAAGGAGCTTAAGGAAAGATATGAAGCTGGAGATTCGACATTTGACACCTTAAGAGAACTGTTAAGGAAATTTGAGTGTTTGGTGGATTACGCTGGTTCACCTACTAGATATCCTGATGCCCTACCCATTGGATGGGGCCTAAAATTTGAGGAAGAAGACAAACTTATTGCAGAAGCTAAGAAGATGGCTAGGATGGTTAGAATGATTGGAGATGGACCTCAACCGTTGGTTTTTGAATATGATTGGAAGACTAAGAAAGTCGAGGAATTGGGAAAACCTAAGAAAATTTCTTTTAATGTCCTAATAGCCTCAGAGAATTACAAAGCAGCACCTTTGGATTACCGGGCAATGAATCAGACAACTAGGGCCTCATCACCCATAGTTGGTGGGCTTACCCACTTAAGACAAGTTTATGATTTAAATGAGGAATGTAAGAGGAAGTTCCCAGTAGAAGAGCCTTCTTGAAAGATCTTTGAAGATATGGAGAATAAAGATCAGAATGTTGCTAAGAACATAATGAAAGCCAGTGGGTATAAGATAATGGACCAGTTAGCCAAAGTACCAGCCCAAATTTCTCTAATGGGCCTGCTATTGTCTTCAGATACTCACAGGAAAGCTTTAATTAAAATTCTAAAGGATATCAAAGTACCTAAAGGGATTTTCATTGAAAAGCTGGGATTAGTAGTGAACTCGATATTTGCGATGGATCAGATTTCATTCTCGCCAAATGAGCTAGGTAAAGAAGGAGACTAGTACACGAAGCCCCTATTCATAGTGGTTAAGTATGCAAGGAAAGTGGTCGCTCGAGTTCTAATAGATAATAGGTCTTCATTGAATGTGTATCCCTTGGCGACACTAAATTTACTCGGAGTCGATGCAAAGATGAAGCCTAGCTCAACTTCAGCAAGAGCTTTTGATGGATAAAAAAAGGAGTTAATCGGAGAAATTGGGTTGTAAGTCGAGATTGGTCTACAGGTTTTCACTATTCCATTTCAAGTTCTGGATATATCGTGAACTTTCAACCTCTTGTTAAGAAGACTATGGATTCATTCAACAGGGGCAATTTCATCCAGTCTACATCAAAAAGTGAAATTCATAGCTAATGGGTAATTGGTTACTATCCTTAGGGAGTAAGATTATGAGATTTACAAAGAGATGACTATTCCCTATGTTGGGGATGAAGAATTGGAAGAGCTAAGGTTGCAGATTTTCGATGAAGTTAGTATAATTGGGGAAGCAAAACAGGGGGCACAGGGTCATTCAGAACAACCTAAGTAGTAGATTGGAACATTTGGGCTTGGGTATGAGCCCACTAAGGAGGAAATTCAAAAAATGAAGGCTAAAACCAGAAGCAAGAGAAAAGATCAGCTGTACTATGCTTATATGAACTTTTCGGACATTTGCCAAACAGTCCCAATACTAGCTGGTGTTCAAGAACTCAAATTAGCCAGTCTATCCAATCTTTTGACTTAGCAATACAACATCAATCTAGACGAGAAGGAAGATATTGGCATACTGGTTTCCTTATGAAACTGGTTTTCTATTCTTGTTAATAGGTCTCTTTAGAAATGTAAAATTAGATTAACTGGGAACATTCGATTTTGATAATTAGTCCGATTAGTTAGGCCTTTTCTTTTAGACAATTTGAATTCATTCATTCAATAAAATTCATTCCTTTCTTTTTATTAAATCTTCTTTATTATTTATTTGTTATTCTTTTCTTCTTCTTCTTCTTTTTTTTCATTTACTCTTCAGATCCGATAAAAATGATGAACGAAATGAATATCTCGCGCATGTAAACGATGAAAGTATCAATTTCACCTTTAGACTTGCCGGGTTAGACGTCAGAGATAATATTGAGACTTTAAATGAAATTCAAGAGAGTTAGTGTTGACATAAATAAGATAGAATAATTGTTGACAAACTGATGGATGTGATCAATTTAGGGATAGAACAGAATCCATGAAACTTGAAAATTGGTGGTAATTTAACAAATAATTAGAAATAGGAGTTATCATAATTGCTATTAGAATACTTTGATATATTCGCTTGGTCTTATGAAGATATGCTCGGTTTAGATTCGTCTATTATGATTCATAAATTACCAACTAAGGAGGAAATTAAACCAAAAAGATAATAGTTTAGACGATTTAGGCTGGATATACTCCTTAAAATAAAAGAAGAAGTGAAGAAATTGCTAGAGGTCGGGTTCATAGAAGTGCCGGATTACCTTAAATGGGTAGCCAATATGGTGCTAGTATTGAAGAAAAATGGGAGAGTTAGGGTTTGTGTAGATTTTCATGATTTAAACCAAGTGACACCATAGAATAACTTTCCTTTGCGGCATATTGACGTATTAGTGGATAACATAGCTGAGAACCATCTTTTCTCATTTATGGATAGTTTCTCGGAGTATAATCAAATTAAAATGGCAAAAGAAGATAAAATAAAAACAACTTTCGTTACCACTTGGAGAACGTTTTGTTATCGTATGATGCCTTTCGGGTTGAAGAATGCTAAGGCAACTTATCAACGTGCTATGGTAGCTTTATTTCATGACATAATGCATTAGGAAATCGAAGTTTATGTGGATGATATGATTGTCAAATCTAAGGAGGATAAAAATCATATAGATATTTTACAAAAGTTATTTGAGTGAATGAGGAAGTTTCCATTGAAGCTGAATCCAGAAAAGTGCACCTTTGGAGTAACTTTAGGCAAATTGTTGGGTTTTGTAGTCAGTAGAAAAGGAATCGAAGTAGACCCAAATAAAGTCAAGGAAATCGTAAACATGTCAGCACCAAAAATTGTAAAAGAAGTTTGGGTATTGTTGGGAAGGCTAAATTACATTGCTCGATTTGTGTCATAGTTAATTGATAGATGCAAGTTGTGATTTAAACTTTTGAGGAAGGATGTGGTCATTGAATGGGACGCATGCTGGGACAGAAAGACAAAACGGTGAGAAAAGAGCATCTTATATACTAGTTAAGCAAGAAATTCATAGAAGGTGAGCAAAAATACTCAGAAGTGGAAAGAACGTATTGTTCTTTAATATGGATGATGCATAGGCTCAGGCAGTACACTCTTTATTGCTTAATATAGTTGTTGATGAAACATGACCCGTTAAGGTATTTAGCAGAAAAGCCAGCGTTGATTGGGAGAATATTGAAGTGGCAGATGCTACTCTTTGAATTTGATATCAAGTACGTAAGTCAAAGGGTAGGTAGTAGTTGATCAGTTGGCCAAATACCCATTAGAAGATGAGGATGATGGTTCAAAAGCACAATTTCCTGATGAAAATATGATGATTGCAAATGAATTGAAAGATGAAAAATTAAGGTGGAAGATGTATTTTGATGGAGCAACCAATGTGTTTGGATGTGAGATAGGAGCAGTATTGGTATCACCTGAGGGTAACCATTTTCTGTGGCAACGAGATTAATATTCCCATATACCAACAACATAACAGAATATGAGGCCTGCATTTTGGGGCTCAAAATGATGCTAAATATGGGAATACAAGAGGTTGAAGTATATAGAGATTCTTCCCTTATAATTCTCCAAATCTTAGGAGAGTATAAAACGAAGGACGAGAAATTGATACCTTATCATGAAAATTTAAGAAAGCTAATTGAAAAATTCCAAAAGATCTCATTCATTTACATTCCAAGGATCCAAAATCAATTTGTCCATGCATTGACTACATTAATGTAAATGGTGAAAGTCACGAATGGGATAGAAATTCAGCCCTTGAAGATTGAGGTGGAAGAAAAACGAGCTTTTTTCCTTGTAGTTAAAGAGAAGGGAACAAAAGAACCTTGGTATCATGATATTAAAAGGTTAATTCAAACGAGGGAGTTTCTTGAAGATGCTGATCGAAAAGATAGAAAAACTTTAAAAAGGTTGGATGCTTGTTTCCTATTAAGTGGAGCTACATTATACAATAGATCACCAAATGCAACACCACTAAGGTGTGTGGATGAAGAAGAAGCTGAGAAATTAAGGAAGTACATGAAGGAGTTTATAGTCCTCATATGAATAGGTATATGTTAACTAGAAAGATCATGAGAATGGGGTATTTTTGGATGATAATGGAATCGGATTGTATCAAGTACGTGAGGTACTGTCACCTATATCAGGTGTTTACAAACAAAATCAATGCTCCTCCCTAAGAATTGTATGTGTTATTAGCTCTTTGGCCTTTTTCGATGTAGGGAATTGATGTGATCGGTCCAATTTCTTTAACAGCTTCAAACAGACATAGATTTATTTTAGTCATGATCAACTATTTTATCAAGTAGGTAGAAGCAGCATCATATGCCACGGTGATAAAAAGGAGTAGTGGTCAAATTCTTGAAAGGAGATATTATTGCAAGATACGGTGTACCCGAGTCTATTATTACAAACAATGGGACCAATTTGAATAATAAGTTGATGGATGAAGTGTGCCACCAATTCAAGATCAATCATAAAAACTCAACTCTATATTGACCTCAGATGAATGGAGCAGTTGAAGCTGCTAATAAGAACATCAAAAGAATCATTGAGAAGATAGCGATCACTTATAAGGACTAGCATGAGATGCTTCCCTTTGCTCTCATGGCCTATAGAACCTCAGTCAGAGCATCTACTAGTGCAATACTGTATTCATTGGTGTATGAAACTGAAGTAGTACTACCAGTAAAAGTAGAATTACCTTCATTGGCAAAAACTCAGCTTGATAAAGCAGAGTAGTTGAAGAAGCGAATGGAGCATTTAAATCTCCAAGATGAACGGAAGGTTATAGCAATATGTCATGGTAGGTGCTATCAACTACGGATGATATGAGCTTTTAACAAGAAAGTACGCCCAAGGTACTTCAAAGAGGGAGACTTGGTGTTGGAAAAAGTATTGCCAAATGCAAAAGACTCTAGAGGCAAGTTTGCTTCGAATTATGAAGGCCCTTATATGGTGAAAAGGATATTATCAGGAGGTGGAGATGGATGGCCCGAAATTAAGGGGACTAGTGAATTCAGATGTAGTTAAGTTGTATTATCCATGAAAACTGAGTTCAATAAAAATTTTAATTTTTCTTGAATAAGTTTATGGTTAATCTTTCATCGTTTGCAAGTAAAGTTGATATCTATGAATATTTTCGAATTTGGATGGTCATTGACCAACAAACACTTCACCAATAAACCCTTGAGTACCCTATTTTTCTAGCCTCATACACTTAAACACCAAACCCTTACCAATGAATTTGAATCACCAAATGACATGAAATCGAATGTTCTTAATAATTTAATTTTTTTTTCGAAAAAAGATTTATCGTTCAGAATTCATGAAGAGTGGAAACTAAAATTTGGTGTCGAATAAAGCAAATTCAAATCATGAGCATGGTCCAGTTATAAGACTTAAAAGTTTAGGAGATTTAAAAAAAAGAGGAAAAGAAGGAAAAGAAGAAAAGAGGAAAAAAGAAAGAAGAAGCAATTACAGTCCTTTAGTGAAATTCTAGCGATTGAATAAGTGAATTTCAAGAGTTGATGTATGCACGCCATTTAGTTTCTATTTGAGAAATTCTTTAGTCTTAGGAAAAATAATCTTAAAAGTCTTTGGAAAGAGATATTTAGAAGAATTAAACTAGTTTTTAAAATAAATTTTGAAGAGATCTATCCTCTTTGGATCAAAACCAATCTTGAAGAGATCTATCTTTTTCGAATTAACAAAAACAAATCTTGAAGAGATCTATTCTCTTTAGATCAACCAAAACCAATCTTGAAGAGATCCATCCTCTTTGGATTAGCTAAAACTAAGTCGAATCTCAAAGAGATCTATCTTCTTCGAATTAACCAAAATGAATCTCGAATAGATCTATCCTTTTTGGATCAACCAAAACCAATCTTAAAGAGATCTATCCTTTTCGAATTAGCCAAAACTAAGTTGAATCTTCAAGAGATTTATCCTCTTTGAATCAACCAAAACCAATCTTGAAGAAATCTATCATCTTCAGATTAACCAAGTCAAATCTTAAAAAGATCTATACTTTTCAGATTAACCAAAATGCCTTTAGAAGAGATCCATCCTCTTTAGATTAAGCAAAACAAATCTTGAAGAAATCTATCATCTTTAGATTAGTTATTAAAGTTAAAATGAATCTCGAAAAAATCTATGCTCTTCAGGTCACCAAAATGAAATTAGTTTCTGAAGAGATTTATCCTCTTCAGATCAACCAAAATAAATCTCGAAGATATTTATTCTCTTCGGATCAACCAAAACAAATTTCAAAGAGATCTATCTTTTTTAAATTATCCAAGTTGGGTTTGGCAAAAATGGGTATCTCTTTGTCTTTGTAACAAAGTTTTAATTGAACTTCACTACAAAGAGGGGCAACTGTAGACACCTTATTTTTGTCAATTTTTTTTTTATTTTTTGTTAATTAAGCTAAGTTAATAAATAAATAAAAATAAAAAAATAAAACAAAAATTAAAAGAAAAATGAGAAAAAAAAAACAAGAAAATCAAATCAAGTCGTAGTAAGTCGAGTCATAAGTCGAGTTATGTTGAATTGAATTAAGTTGGGTTTTAGATCAGGTGATAGGATGGACTTAATTAAATTTAGGCTAGAAAAATATAGAATAAAAATTCATCTAATTTAGGGGCTCAGATTAGATTAGGGACTTATTAGGCTAAATTATAATAGATTGGATTGTGTTTTGAAAAGATAAAGAAAGCCCAAAATAAATTAAGGTTTTTAGAAATTAAGGTAAATTCTCGATAAATAGTAATTGTATCTTACGTATCTTTGATACGAAAGATTCGATTTTGAGCTTATAAATAGCACGTCATGGGGAAGTTAGGGAGGTTTTATTATTTTTCAAAAACCATGCACAACTACCCAAGCACCACTGCTGAACAACCATCGTAAACTACCACCACAACCATTGCACATCATCACACACCATCGCCCACTGTCGGCCACAGTATCGCCTATTGACGCCCACAACATTGTCTACCGTTGACTAACTCTCGCCTGCGTTACTTACAGCATTACCTACTCTAGCCCACAACACCGCTAGTGATCGCCTAACGCTCACCAGTGTCGCCCAAGCCCATCGCTACTATCGCCTACATTGCTTAGATGCTTGCCTACGCTTGCCTATACATATCCCATCGCTCGCCAATGCACGCCTAGTTACGATCCAGACATCCTTCACCGATGCACTAACCATCACGCCTGTGATCAGTGAAAACAGAGGCCAACATGCCCTCGATTACGCTCATGATAAGTGCAAACAACAACTAACACGCCTTGATCACACTCGTGACCATTCGAAAATAGTGTTCAACGCGTAACTCGACTCTTAGGTAAAATTTCTTATTTTGTTAATTTTTTTATCAATTAATTTAATTATTTTTACCAACTTATTATTTTTTCAGTATAGGTTTTTATTGTTTTCATATTGCGTGTTTTTAAGATAATCTCAATTTTTAATAAATTTAGCTCAATTACATTTTTAGCAAGATCGTGTTTTTTTGGAAAATAAACGTATCTCGATCATATCTTATTGTTAAGATTTAGGAATGATACTTTTTGACACATAGTGGTTTTGAAAAATAAAAAAAGATCTAAATTGAGTTTTTTTTTAAAAAAAAAAATTTAGTTAATTAGGGTTTTTTTATTTAGTTCGAAAAAATTGGATTTCTTAGGGTTTTTTTTCCTTAAAATAGTAAATTGAGAAAAAATGTAAATTTGGCTCGGTTTTTGAAATAAAAATGACCCACTCACTAAAATTTTATAAAAAAGAACTACGGCTGGTTTGATCTAGAGTAGTATGTACGTAGATACGTAGGCACTTTCAGGGCAACCGTCTAAAAAAATAAAAAATTGTTTTTCCCTTTTTCTTGGAAAAAATTCGTAATAAAAATCATTTTTAGGTACATTTTATGAATTTAGGTATATTTTTAATATTTTTATAAAAATTACAAAAATAAAGCCCATCAATTTTTTTTTTTAATTTTCATATGGTAACTTAGTCTTAATAAGTTAACCCCTGAATCCCTTTTTTTGTTTAATTTTTTAAAATTAATTTTTTAGAATATCCGCAAGCTAATAATCAAATTAGGGTTTTTCCACCAAAAAACCCTAATTTTATTTTTTACGAGTTGAATTGGTTAGTGATTCCATATATATATATTTTAAAAAGTTTCTTTTTCTTAATTTAATGTTGAGTCATTTATATTAAGCGGGTCGAGATTTATATAAGTTAAATTAAGGAAATCGAAATGTGGCTCGACATTAAGGTATTGAGGAGGATCCAATACTGATACTTATATGTATTATATATATCGTGTGTAGAAGTTACAAGTTACTATAAGTTCTAGGATATCGGAATTATAAGCCCTAAATATAAGTTAAGTAATTATAGAATCGAACTTAGTATATAAGGTTTAGAGTGATCGGCTAAAAGATCCGATTGAGCCTAAATTATAAAGTAAAGTTAGAAATTTTAATAAAAGTGACCCTATAAGTTTGAATTTAAAAAAAAATAAGTAATAAAATAAGAGAATATAAAATTTTCAAATTTTAAGCAGATAACTCGTTATTTATTGGAAATGCGTATAATACATTTCAGTAACTAACGAATAGCTAGAAATGAATTATATGTATACTAAAAATCATAGAATGACCTAAATAATATTTAGAGTATTTATTTATACTCCATATGTATTTTCATGTAGGTAGAAATATACAAAATTATCTAAATTGCTTGAAAATTGCTAAATAATTGAAGAAAATTATAAAAAAAATCAAAGAAAAATAAGAGAGATAGGGAATGATCTAGATCAAGTCGTGGCAACTAAGGGAAAGAAAAGAAAATGTTAATCAATCAAAATCAAACACTTAAAAGGCAAAAAATGGAAGAGGATAAGCTAAAATCCTATCTAATTAATGCACTAAAATTGCTATACATATCTATAAATAGCAAGAAAATTCCAAGAGTTCATTTGGTTTGTTAGGAGTTGAGAAAAAATTGAGAGGAAAAACAAGGGTTTTAAAAATTTACACAAAACTGTGCATTTAAAGCATTTAAGCTAAACTTATGGATCACCACCACCTGAGATCGAACCACCACCACCACCCCACTCCAAATCATGCGTCTAGACCGGTTGACCACCCCTAGGTCATCATTGGTGGCCGGAAGCCCAAGAGTCAGGTGAGTATAATTTTTCAGCTGATTTTGCAAAATTTAGTAAAATTATTAATTTTATCCAAAAAATTATTAATTTTATATGAATTTTGTTATTCTAATGTTTTGTTATGTTTAGATTTAAGGAAAAATAGTGATTAAGTTTGATCATGTCTGTAAATATAGAATGTTTAAGAAATTGAACAAAATGAAGTATGTTTAGAATTAGAAACAAATAGGCTTAAGAGTGTAGTTTGGAGTTTGAAATTTTTTTGTAGACTACTAAGGTAATATAGAATAGTGCTATGAAGCCATTTTTCTAAAATTAATTTTTGAAAAATTTAAGTAAATTTTTAACCTTAAAATGATGAGAAAAATGAGTAATTTTGGATTAATTAAGTAATTAAATGATTAATTACTGATTTAGAGGATAATTAGATGTTTAAGAATGTTAATCTTTGATGTGGAAACATAATCCTAGCATTTGGAGTGTTACTTACAATTAATATGGAAATTATGTAGTAAATGTGAGTAATTCAGTAATATGTGAAGTTGGAATTTTAATAAATATAAAATAATAGGTTAAATTAGATAATCTAATAATAATATCAGTATATATTAAATCTGGCACAAAAACTAATTTTAGATAATTATACGAAAAATGTAAAATTTTCTCTTATGGGAAATAAATTTGGTATACTAATTAGAATTAGAGTGCAGCAAGAGGGTTATAATACCGAATTAAGATTAAGCATGAAATTAGGATGTTTAAGCTTGATGTGATTAATTTCATATTAGGATTCGAAATGTATTTTAAGATTACTTATGGTTGAAATCGAATTAGAGTTTGAACCGGAATCGAATTAGAAAAACCGGACCCCGAGTTGACGTAGAATGGATCGTTAGTAAATAATTGGTATATAAGGAGAATTAAGTTAAATCATAACTTAGAATATGTATAATTAAAGTATAAATACTAAAAAACGTATTTATATTATAGGATATCTGGAGACAAGATAACTTGTAACCAATTAAGTGAGCGATTGAAGATTTCAGGTAAGTTGGGTTTAACACTTCACTGTATTTGGAGTACTATTTTAGAGTACTCGAAGACTTAGGTTTGTGTATAATTGTGATTGTAAGTTGTTTTATGTATGTGTTTGTGTATCTGATTTCATGCTAAAATATGTGTTATGTTTGATGACTATTGTAAATGGAGTGGTGTAGAATTGTTTGGTCTCCTTAAATCAAATTTAATCTTAATTGACCTAATTACTTTAAAAAGACATGCATTGTAACTCTGTAGGGGATCATTAGGATTCTCCAACCATACACTATTACCTTCGAAAAAGATAGCTCTAAATAGCAAATTGGTCTTTTCCTCATCTTTAGTGGAATTAAGTGATAGGATAGGAGGTCGCGATGAGGATGAAGGCATTAATTCGAAGGATAGTCTTGAGAAGAACATTGTCTCCATTGCATAAGCCTGAGTTTGATTATGAGCTGTTGTATAACATGAAAACTCCTTAACTCGGATTAGAGTGAGTGAAATTACCTTAATTTCACAACGAACCGAACTATGTTCTGTGATAACATTTATTTGTTGCATTTCATGAAAATAATTGCTTGATAACCCTAATTATACTTGTTTACATTCATGAGTCTTCAATTCAACTTATTGAGCTGTAAATGCTCATACCTGCATAAATTTTTTTACAGGTCCTGATTTCTGATTATTTTGACAATTATACTGTGTTAGAACTATCTGGAGGTTAGTTCTCTTTCGAAGCTTTAGAGAGTGAGGATTAATTGGTCAACGATTAAGTTTTTGTTTAAGGTCTTGTTAGTTCTTTAGGATGAAGAACTGATATATAATATGTAAATTAGCTAGCTATTATGTTATGATGTAGAATCTCTTGAAAATTTTACGGTAATGTTCATGTAATTATATATATTGACTTAAGGTTTTAATTGTTACTGTAAATTTTAGCTAAATTCTTAAATAAATTGTTTATTTTAAAGCGAGGAGTTGTCGACACCTTATATAGATTGTATTTATGATAGGCACTGTGAGGTCAGTTTTTATTATAGGTTGGTTTATACGGCAAGATTGTTGCAACTCTACGATTTCGAGGCATAACAGGTCCTGTGCTGCTTGTCAAACCTAAAATAAAGATAATAAATTGTAATTGTTGCATTTAGTTTTAATGTTTTAGATAATGTGTGTATGCGCTTGTGCATTGTTATATGATTATGCACTTATGTTTGATACCCTATATTGAGCTTTACTCACTAGCTAGGGTTTTATTGTTTTTAGATGTAGGCACCAGTTTTTGTGACTATGAGGAGTTTTATATTGAGTATGACATTTATGGTGATTTTGCATATTACTACGATTATTACTTTGATTATGGAGATGGGTCAATATAGTTTTTGTAGGATTGAAACTTGAAAGTTTATTTGGTTATGTGAATAGACATAGTAGTCTCCTTTTATTTATACTCTTAGGTCATGAGATGACTTATCTAGTTGTGCCTTTGGTTGTATGTTGTTTATTGAGTTTGAAGGCTATAAGATGTTATATTTGGTTATCTTGACATATCGAGATACTTGTTATTGAGTTATGTTAGAATTATTACCTTTGAATAAAGAAAGTCAGAATTTGATCTTGTTGCATGGTGGATGTATTTAAGACATCTCTAAAACAGTGCATAAGAGTTAATGCAAGTGATTATTAGTATATGTAAAGATATGAATAGATGGATTTTAGATGCTTGATATGTTAGTAGATTACAGGGACATGCGGTAGGCTATAATTTCCCATATTTTGAGGTGTTACACTTATACTCTCTACTTACATCCAATTGATTTAAGTACTAAAGTAATCATGCTATATAATACTTCAATAGAGCTGCCACTGGACGGGTTATTATGGGGCTTCCGACCCACCTGACCCACTAAAAATCCTATGGGATTTGACTTTATAGGACTTTGGGTTTTCAAACCTTATATGGTTCTGAAAGTAGTTCTTAAATCCTATAGGGTTTCAAGTCGAGTTTTGGGAATTAAAAAAAACTCGAATTCGATTAAAAATAATAATATGATATTAATAATTTAGTATTAGCTGTAAATGATAAAACATAATAATTAATAAGAATATTTTATTCCTTTTATACTTTATTTTTCAAGAAAATTTTAGCTTATCTTTCTCTTTCTCTTTCTTATATTTTTTGTAACTCTCTTCTCTCACCTTTGCTCTCTTTCTTAGTCAATCAGCTACATTTCTCAATTTCCGTTTATCTCCCTTTCATTAATCGTATATTAATTCAAAATAAAAAGAAGTTGGTTTAGCCTTGAATAATCATACACCATTTGTTTTATTTTTTAAAACAATCTATATATTTTTTGCTTTAATTTTTTGTGTATACTCACAAATCAATTTTTTTTAGTATTAAATGTTAGATTAAGTTTTTAATGAATTGCACAAAACACTATAGAAATAGGTTTTAGAAATAAAATAAAAACCTTATAGGGTTTTGAAAAGTTTTATAACCAATGTTACAAAACTCATTTCAAACTTGACTCAGCGGCATCCCCACACCTCAACGGCAGTTTTGCAGGCTCACTCTAAAACATAAAGCCCAATTCCTTACAAATTTCTATTAGCTAAATCTCGGAGATAGATAGGTATCATCTCTTTTTCTTACCGAAAAATGATTAATAACGCTAATTATTAATACGAACTTAGCATCGCAAAGTATGCGTACATGACTTTTTCTTCAACTTTTGTGCCTTCGTAGTTCACGTGTTGGTGATTGAAGTTTTGAGCTCAGTCAAGATGAAGTCTTGTGTCTTATTTTAATTCCTGTGATGTGAATCGTCTCTCTTTCTTATTTAAAAATGATTGATAGTAGGGATTATGAGTCACTGTAATATTTAATATCTGAACATTATTTTTTTGGCAACTAATTATCTAAAATTTAGAAGTATCAATTTGGTATATGAAGTTTACCATTTTTGAATTTAACTACATGAACTTTTTCAATTTTTGTGATTAATTATTTAAATTTTGTAGTCAAGTACCTTACGAGTATTATAGATGTTATCAAAAAGTTAGTAAGTAATAAATTAATAATTTTAAATTTTAGATAATTAATTATAAAAATAGATAATATTTAGGCACTAAATATGATATTTTTCCTTATTGATTATTAGTACAATCAAAGCATTGCAAAGTATATGTTCTACGGATTATTGGTGATCAACATTATGAAGCACCACGTGATGTGTGCCATCCCTATTTCTTATTTTGCTAGGGCAGTGTGCCTTGTCAGCACCACGTGTTGTGGAGTTCTAAGAAATACTGTGTGGAGTTTTAAGAAATAGTTGTTTGATTCGAGAATGGACGTTCTAAACTTTAAAATTATAATATTATTTTTTTAATATCTAAATAATAATCACATGAAACTTTTAAAAAATATAACCTTAAAAGATTTAAATCCAATTGGTTTATCTTGGATGTCGAATTAAAAGGAATTGGTCTACTGCTTCCCAAAGAGCTTTTAAAACTTTGTCGCTCACACAAAAGCTTTATTTTGTATGTGGTATTTTATTATGTGGTTTTATTCGTTCATTTATGCCATTATAGTTGATAGTATTTGCACACAAGTTCGGTAATGTAACTTCCTCAAGTGAAAAAAAAAAAAAGGAATAAATGCCACGTATCGAAATCGATTCCCCCACCCTAAAGGTTCTTCAATTTTACTGTTAAAGTTTTTTTTTTTTTTTTTTTTTTTTACCAATTTTTCTCTTAGAGTTAGAAAATTATAAAACATCATACCAAATTGAACTTTTGTGTATAGGATTTATCATTTCATCTTTCTTTATTTAAACTTGTACTCTTGGATCATTCCGTAGTTGTCATAATATCTTACTAAAGACGATAAGGGTGGAAAATTCGACACGTAAAATGTTCGACGACCAAATATCATATTTAGTTAATCCCATTATAACGTTTGACAACTAAAGGTATTTAACATTACAATTAGCATTTCAAACTTTACATAGAAAATTGCTTAAAGTAGAGGTATTGGTACTGAAATTGAAGATATATTAGGCACAACGCAAAAATTATGAAACAAAAAAAAATTAGGAAAAAGTACTAAAATCAATGAAAAAAATTAATCTAAATAATTTTTTAATAACAAAATATGCAAAATTTTATTTAACAGCTATATTCCACTAAATTAAGATGATGGCTTCATATCACATGTTAAGTTTTTGATGGCATCATACGATTGGTTAGAAAAAGGATGAAAGAAAAGGTATCACACTAATTTAGAAAAAAATAATTTTATTTAATATTTAATTGGTTTTCTCTAATTGATTATAAGCTTTATATATTTATATGCATAATAAGATCTAATATTTAAAAAACTAAATATTAATAAATATAGAAAATGAAATCATATCCGCTTCACTTAATTTGCATAAGAATCATTCAACATAAAGAATAAAACCCTAAATTCTCATTTTATCAGATGACATGTTAGCCACGATTTGCTGTGGCATATGATGGTGATGAACCTCACCGTTTTAGTTATATTATCTCGGCAATAGAAACATTTATCTTTTAGTCAAAGAAACGACTAGGTTAACGTACTTTGTTTTCTCCTCGGCCAAATGCCGTCCAACAAGTCTCGCGTATTTTTCGAACAGTTCATCCATAACAGCAGCACCAAAGTGACAACTTAAGAGTGGCTCCGTCACGGCTCTTGTCGTGTGCTTGACGTTCTGAGCACTCTTCAATGGGTCAAAGTGGAGACTAGGGTTTTCATCATCCTCTTCATCGTCGAGATAGTCCCAATTCATTTCAAAGGTCTCCAAAAGATCGATGATGAAGGACCCTTCTCTTTCAACTATATCTTTTACCTCTCCATGGAAGGGTGTGTATAATGGCAAATTGAAAGAGTCAATATCACCCTCTTTGATCCTTCCCTATAATCATCATTCCACACATGGAGAGAGTATTTTTAGGTGCTGAGTTTAACTTCTAGGAAAAAGAAAAGGAAAAAAAAAAAAGGACCAAATAATTAATTTTGCATTCTGGATGTGAAAAACTTCAATGATACCAACATAAAAATGTGGATTAATATGGGGTGTGTAAGTCATATGTGGAAACATTGTTCGTATCTTTTCAAAAAGTATAAGTCTTAATTATTGCATGTTTATCATTATTATTTCTATATCATTCATTAATTCACCTAATGTTAGTAGAATTGAATTTTTTTTTCAAATTATACCGTGCATATTGGAAAATAAAGTAATCAGGATTGATCTAATTAGGAATATATATCTTCCACTAATATTTTAACATGTGGATCCTATTTTTCTATGTAAATGTCCTAGCAATTTAATATATGGAAAAATTAATTGGAGATTTACATAAAATTATATCCAAACCTATGTACCTATCCAATTCCTGCATTTTAATCGTAGAAGTATATTTAGAAGCACGTAGGAAAAATCACTAAGGGTGTGTTTACCTTTTTTTTTTTTTTTTCTATTTATTTAAAAAGAGCCGTTTTTAAGGTTTATTGTTTTAAAATGCTTACTATAATAAAAATTTTAAAATTGCCAAGAATTATTGTAGTAATTGCAAGAGATTACATCAACCAATGATTTTAATGGGTAAATGGTAGGGAAAAGCCGGCAATCCTTCACCAGTAGTGGTTGTCAACAGTAATAAAAAAATGCTAATATAATATAAAACATAATTTCTCTATTTAAATATGTAATCATTTTTCATAAATTCCATTATGATTTTATGTGATGATTGCCCCCCTCCAACCTCTATTACGTCATTATTTAGGAAATGGGAGATTTAAATGCAATTTATCTATTGGTAGATTAGTGTTTATACTATTGATTGCTATGATCTTAACTACTAAAAGCAACTAATAATTGTAATATCTTGTCATTATTTTAATAATTTTATAACTTTGTTTATGATATGGTGAAAGGTTTTGAAAATGTTTTACAGAAGCAAACACACCCTAAATCATAAAACCACTTCATTGAAAAGAAAAATAATGGCAAATTCATTTACAGAATGGAATAAGATAAGGATTAAATTTCAATTATTTGGGAATAAAATAAGTTTGTATTGACTAATTCTTATAGCTCTTTTAAGATTTTATAGGTAGATATGGAAATATTGGTAAAAATCAAAGAATATGTATTTAGTTGGTACTATAAAAGAACTGTCGTTTCCTATTGCATAGATTAACAATTTGATGAAATAGTTATTCCGTTAACAAATGGAAGAATGGGTTTGTAAAGTAGGAATGGTTATTTTATTCTTGTAAAATCAATCAAACTACTATAATGATCTATTTACTTAGAGGTAATAAAGAGGAAATAATAATTATTTCCTTTCAACTTTTTGTTACCTTTTTACTTGGATTTTATGCAAAGAATTCTTATTCTTAATACATTTTTATTCGGAACACGGAATAGTTAATAACTTACTAAAAAAGGAATTTTAGAGGGAATAAGTCTAAGTAGCTTAGCCATCATAACCCCACTGAATACTTCAAATTGATGAAATTACTTACATAAAAAAGGGGCATGTTGGTATTTTTGATTATCAATCCAACTTTATTTCATGAATAAAGTAACCATTATAATATGCGTTCTTTATACTAAAAACTTATACAAAGTAAGTACTAGAATAAAAATTTCAAGCTTATTCTTAGTACTAGTTATTTTAAAGATATAATTTTTCTGTTTTTCATCTATTTCATTTCAGAAAATAAACTCGCCATATTAAACAATAGCTAATGCGGGATGTTATTGTGGCAAAATGGATTATTCTATATTTAGCGAAAGAGAATTAACAATGTTAGGAAATTTTACTTGATGTGCCATCTCAACAAGAGCTTCAGACAGCAACTCGTATCGTCGGGAACAATCGTTGACTTTGGGATCAAGACTGCTTCTTCCTAGGAAAGTTAAAAGCATTTTACCCCCACCAACCATTTCCTCCGCACGACAGCTTAGGAAGTTCTTGAAATCCCTTTCAAATTGTTTCGCGTATGCTTCGAGAACATTGTTGGGACTTTTTCTACCCATGTAAACGTTTCCTTTATTGTTATTCTTCAAAGCCTTTGGAACCTGCAATATCGTCACAGAATAGATGATGTCGTATAAAAAACTAGACTACCTCCATTTTCTACTGAGTGGGATTCGACACCGAGTCAAGTCAATAATTGGAAAACTTCATTTTCTCGATCTTATTTCACACAGAAATTCAGGACGGAATTATAGTCCCAGTTAAATTAAGCGATTGGACTTCACACTGGTATCATAGAATTTACTTAATTTAGATAGCACATGATTAGGTATCATTTTGAGCAGGCTCAACAAAACTCTTGTTAGCTTATTCGATTTCTAGAAAAAGATATATATATATATATATATATGAGTTAAAAATTGTGACAGAGTATTTAAAAAAAAAAAAAATTTAATGAGTACATCCTTATAAAAACATATTATGATGCTAGAAAAAAAAAAATTCCATCCTTTCACATGTTTTTTTTTTTTTTTTTTTTTTTCCTTTTCCCTTAAAACGTATAATCAATATAAAATATTTTTCTAGGTCTTCTAAATGAAAGCCACTCGGGTCAGTCGTTAATGTGATCCCTATTGTAAAATCTGATCTATGGATAGATGAAAGAAAAGAATAACCCTAGCTCATCTTAATTAAGAGATTGCTTACTTCAGATAGCCAGTGCACACTATAGGAGGAATGGACAAGGTTGAGGGATCTACTGGGAAACAGTCGACCATAGAAGGATCCAGGCATGGCAGCTACGTAACACTTCACCAGTTCTTCACCCTTTTCGTTCTTTAGCTTTTCATAAAACGTGGGCAGTGAGTTGAAGACGGAATTGAAGTCATTCCCATACAGATCGTTTAAGAAAACTGTGAGCTCCGGCGGTGGACGGCCGGTTCTTCGAGATGAATCAACCATTGCATCAATTACATTAAAGGTTGGAAAGAACGTATTGGCTCCTGAAGCGCAACCTAGGTCTGCTACCATGAAATGCTCTGATATTGAATTTTTGTGGAGATGTTGCACCATGTCTTGCAAAATAGGCTTTACTTTCGACAACACTTTTTTCTAAAGAAAAACACCTAAAATTAATGTTAGATAAGATAGAGGATTATTATCCCCTTGCTACACAATGTGCGAATCCCAAAAATTAGTAAGTTGCGAAATGTCAAATGGATCTGTTAACAGGTGTCTTTAGACGCTAATTTAATAGGTGAAGACGGAACATTTTTACATAAAATATCTAGTCATATGAATGACATGACGATGAAGAAAAGATGAACAAAAAATCAATGAGAAGAATGAGTACCTGGATGTTTGAGTTATGGGCATAGCTGTTTTCTCCACAACCCAAATTCATGTGGAGGGTTTTCTGCACATCCATGTCATGGTGGCTTGGATCAACTGAGTTTGGTAGCATAATTGATGCTTTATTGTGAGCTATATTCATGATTTTGTCTTCTTAACCGCAGATTTATGTTTATGGTGGAACGAAGTCAATTCTTCGGATCCGCCATGAATGATGGGAATGATCGTTGACTTTTGAGATTTCTTTTAGCTTTTTATGCGTAATCCTTGTTTGTCCATGACGTCGCACATTTATGTGCAGCAAAGGATCGATGAAGTAGCGTGGTACAGTGAGTGATAAACTTAAAATAAATGCTGATGTGTGTAGGAAGTATGGAAGGAGAGTTAAGGTTGTGAGGAGAATTTGTATATATACTAAGCAGCGTTTGGTTTGCATAGATTTTGTAGGAATTACTCTATTTATTCTATATACATGTTATGCGGCAGATAATTTTTAGTGGTAGTACGTTTAGTTAGTAATTCAGTCAGTTAGTTTGTTATCAAAAGTTAGTTAGCTGGAGAGGTTATATATATAAGGACGTATTGACTCTTGTATCATAGATTTTTCATTTTTTTTCCCTTTTGAATACAATATCAGAAAAGTTCATTCTCTTTGCACAAGATACTTCCGTTGTTGACATATTTTGTTGATTTGACATGGTATCAAAGCATCAAGGATTTAAGATCCGATCATTTCATTTGTAATCTATAAGTTTTCTAATTAGATCCTTAGCTTTAGTAGATTGAAGCAATGGCAAATCCATTAGATCAAGGTTAGATTGTTACTTTTGATCCGTATTTCTTATCTAGTTCAAATAATCCTAGCATGAATTTAGGAAACATAATCTTTAATGGCACAAATTTCGTCGAATGGAATCGATAAATAAGAATGGCTTTAAGAGCTAAATAAAAAATTAGATTTATTGTTGGCACTATTGTTAAACCTAACGAAACTTCACTTGATCTTGTCAAATGGATAAGATGCGATTATATGGTGCGATGTTGGGTTTTAAATTCTATGAATCCAGATCTTTCACAAACTTTCCTTTATTCTCAATCAACGTCGAAATTATGGAAAGAGATAGTCGAACAATTTGATCAGGTTAATGGTCCGTTGATTTTTCAACTTCAGCATGATATTTGTAATCTTAGGCAGAATATTATGAGTATAAGAGTGTATTTTAACAAGATAGAGATGTTGGGATGAATTAAATGCCTTGAATGCTTATCCAGTGTATACTTGTGGTAGACTACTATATTGCACATGTGAATTGAAAGAGAGACTTCTCGAATATGAATCACAACATATACTAATTCAATTCCTAATAGGGCTGAATGAGAATTATGAGAATGGTTGTAATCGGATTCTTACCACGAAACCACTTCTCAGTGTTAGTAAGGCGTTCTATATAGTACAACAAATTGAGAAACAAAACAAATTACTATGATTGCAGAAATGGATAACTTAACCTTTTATTCTGTTAAGGAGTCTAAGTTAGGAAAAATGGTTGAAGATAGAAGAAGATTTCGAAGTGGCATTAATAAGCAAATTTGTTAACATTGTCAATAAGAAGGCCATAATGTTGACACTTGTTTCCAAATAATTAGGTATTCGGACTGGTTCAAAGGGAAAGAATATCTAGGCCTAAAATCAACAAAAGGATCACTTTAGCTTCATTCATTCATAAGAGCTAATGTTTTGCTAATACTCCTTTTGATGTTTCTGCAGATGATAATTTGTCAATAGGGCGTTCTTCGAGTTTTTCTTCTCATGATCAACAAATGATCTAAAGTTTCTGTTAAGAAGTATATAAGATGATGAAAACAAAGACAGATGGGACTGATGCAACTGCTTCTAAGGTTGATTTGACTCATTTTACAGGTACATTTTTTATCCAATTCTTATAGCTTTAATGCTTTAAATAAGAATGTGGATTCATCGTCTATTGATACAAGGGCTACTGACCATATGAACCCATTTTCCTCTCTTTTAACTCAAACACAAACACTACCGGTACCTGTTTCAGTGAAACTACTAGATGTCCAAGTTAAACTACTTTAGATTGTCAGTCAAGTACATTTGCAGACTAACTTGATTCTTCATTAAGTGTTTCTAATACTTGATTTTACTTATAATCTTCTATAAGCGAGTAAGCTTTTAAAGGATCAGAATCTTGCCATTACTGTTGATCCTTTCTTATGTACTTTTCAAGACCTGAAGACTAAAACTATAGTAGTTATTGCACATGCTTTCTTTGGACTGTATGTACTTCGTACTTCTAGTTGTCAACTTCAAGTCAAGCCTATGTTAAATCAGTCTAGCATTTCTTTGGATGCTAATACTTGTAACAGCTGTATAAGGAAGATTTTGTCCATTTGTTGCATGCCGGGCTTGGTCATCACTCAGTTTCAAAACTGAAGCATCTAAACATGTTCAAATCTACTCCTTTAGACAATTTTTTCTTATGAAGTTTGTTAATAAGCCAATATTCATTGTTTGCCTTTTACTAATAGCACACACCATTCGCCTTTTGCTTTCTATTTCTTACATGTTGATATGTGGGGACCATATAGAGTAACCTCTATCACAGGTGTGAATTATTTCTTGATCATTTTGGATGATTTTAGCCAATGCACATGGACTTATATGATGGCCCATAAATCATTAGTTCCTATAATCCTTGCCAATTTCTTTTCTTATATTAGAAACCATTTCAATATTACTCTTAAACACATTTGGTCTAATAATGGAATGGAATTCATGTCAAAAGCTTGTAAGTCCTTATTTGATAGACTTGGTATCTTACATCAAACAACTATGACATACACTTTACAACCAAATGGGAGAGTTAAGTGGAAACACCATCATTTACTTGACACTACATGAGCTTTACAAATACAAGCCAATTTACTTAAGGAATTTTGGAGTGAATATGTCCTTACATCTGTTTATCTCATCAACTAAATGCCTATGTCCTTGCTTAATTGGCAAAGTCCATATGAAGTTTTATTCAATTGAAGCCTTGATTATACTCATCTTAAAATAGTTGGTTACTTCTTTTTTGTTGCTAAGCCATTACCTGAAAGAGACAAACTTGAACCATGGGGTTTGAAACATATTTTTTTAGGATATAGTCAAGGGTAAAAGGGTTATAAAGTATTTGACATAGAAAATCACTAGATTCTTTACAGCAGAGATGTTGTTTTCAAAGAGGATATTTTTCCTTTTAAACACACTTCCCTTTCCCTTACTTGCTCTGCTTCTCTTCCCATTGATCTTAAGCCAATTTGTCTTAACTATTCTGATCTTAAGAGTTCTACTGCTACAAATTCCATTAATGCTTCTTCTTCGGAAACTCTTACATCTGATCTGTTAATTGAGTCACTTTCTTCAAGTCATACATTGATGCATAGGTCCAGTAGACCATGACATATACCTTCTTGGCTTGATGATTATGTATATATAGTTAGAACCAAAGCTTCATTTTGTGTAAATGATGTTCATACTCCACATACATAGCCAACTAATACATTTTATTCCTCTAACTCCTTTTCACACTTCCTTTCTAACTTTGTTCATTCTTTGGCCAATGTATTAATACTTCATGAACCTCATTCTTATTTTGATGCTTTAAAAGATAATGAATGGAGAGATGCTATGTAATCTAAATTGGATGCCTTAGAAAAGAATGACACTTAGATACTTACTGATTTGTCTCAAGGCAAGAAAGCAATTGGTTGCAAGTTGGTTTATAAAGTCAAGTATAAAGCTGATGGATCCATTGAATGGTGTAAGGCTTGACCAGTTGCTAAGGGATATACATAAAAGGAAGGGGAAGATTATCACGATACTTTCTCTTATGTTGCGAAGTTAGGATTCATTTGTATCCTTTTAGTAGTAGTTAGTGCTCGTAGTTGGCCTCTATTTTAAATTGACATCAATAATGCTTTCCTTCATGAGCATATTGACAAAGAGACTTTCATGTTACCACCAAATGGATGTTTTAAAGCAAAAGATGGGTAAGTTTATAAACTTCAGAAGTCACTCTATGGGCTTAAATAAGCCTTACGACAATGGAATTTGGAGATATCTCATTTTCTTATGAAGCATGGATTTGTTCAATTACAGAGTGATTATTCTTTGTTCACTAGGGATGATGATGATGATGGCTTTGTTGTGGCTTTATTGTATGTTGATGGTTTGCAGTTAACTGGTAGTAATGTTGCTGGAATAAATATGTTGAAATAACAACTTAATTCTGAGTTTACTATTAAAGATCTAGGGGAGGCACGTTTTTTCCTTGGACTTGAAATTTGTTGATTGCAATAAGGTATTTTAGTTACACTGCATAAGTTTATCTTAGATGTGTTGAATGATGTTAGCATGACAACTGCTCGACCAGCATCTACTCTTCCTACTAGTCTTTGTTTGAATAATTTGGATGGCATGCTCTTATCAGAACCCACACAATATCGATGGTTGGTTGGACGTATTCTTTATCTTACTCTTACGCGTCCTGACATTGCATTTGCTACACATCTTCTCAATCAATTTCTATCCTTACCTTGCACCCCTTACTTACAGGCTCTCTTCCATCTTATTCGTTACTTAAAAGGAACTTCTTGTCATAGGCTTTTTTACTCTTCTTCCAGGTCTTTACATATTTTGGGTTACTCTGATTCAGATTGGGGCTCTTGTCCTATTGACAAGAAGTTCGTGACTAGTTGCTGTATTTTGGTTGGTAACTCTCTTGTTTCATGGAAATCAAAGCAATAAAATGTGATTGCTGTCTCTACTACTGAAGCTAAGTATTAGGCTTTAGCCTAACTACTCGTGAATTGATATGGGTCTCTTACATTTTATGTCATTTAAAGGTGGGTGTTTCTTTATGTTGCAACAACAAGTGATGCGTACTGTGACTAAGAACAGATAAGGCCGATCACAGGGATGGATCCAAGTTTGTTGAAAGCTTTAAAAGATGATGGGGAAACACGTGAAAAGTATGAAAGGGTGAATGAAAGAGTAAGCAAAACTCACAAATAGCTCCAAAGGGTATGACACACCAGTAGAATTTTCGAGGACTTACGACATAGCTTGATATGATGTACGAGATGATTCGGTAAGGTTACTCGTCACCTAGCCTTACTTAAGGGTTAGGATAAGAGTAAAATAATAGTAAACAAACAGTGTTTATGAAAATGAAGAATATTTAGTGTATTAATGTTAGTCTCTCTTTCTAGCTACAAGTATAAGGGTATTTATACTCGATAAGTTAAGGTAACTTTCTTAAAAGGGGAAAAGATAAAAAAAAAGGGTATTTCCCAAAGAATTAATGTACAAAGAATATAAAGGATAAAAATGAATATTTAAAGACAATAATTAGTGTAATAGATTCTACACATGGTCCTGTACACATAGCGGAGATATATTGGTGATGTCGTTGGAGGATGCAGACAAAAGAATATGATCGGATTGCTTATCTAAGCAGGGGTGATTGAAGATTAGTCCAGGGTCTCTCTTTTGGCATCTCGGCAAGGGTAATGCTGAGCAATTGGTCAAGTTAGACGTAAGTGAGTAAGTGTGCATGTTTTAGTAATCTATAATTCGGCACAAAGCTTTTAAGAAGTGGGCAATCATATAGCTCATCATGCAGAGTTGATCGACAAGGAAATACTTGACTTTAGCAGGAGTTAACTAGAGTAAGAGGATTCACCTTGCTATTCCCTCTAGCCTTCGAGCTCGGCTATAGGTTAAAGGCTCAATAGCCTGATTCTTATCATTTCCTCCGAGTTGATTTGGATTAGGGATCAAATCTGAGTGGTCTTCGCTCAGCTCTTCATCAGGGTGATATGGATTGAGTTCGACAATGTTGAAGGTATCGGAAACCTTATAATCTTCGTACAGCTTCAACCTATAGGCATTGTCATTGATCTTCTAGAGGATTTTAAAGGGTCCTTCAGCTCTTGCAGATAGCTTGTGTCTCCTCTTACTCAGAAATCTTTCCTTGCTCAAGCGCAATTACACTTAGTGATGTGAACCGTGACTATAAATAGATAAGGCCAGTCGCTAAATGAGTCCAAGTTCGCTAAAAACCAAAAAAAGGGTGATGGGGAATGTGTGAAAGAACAAAAGCAAATGAAAAGTAAGCAAACCCACAAACAATTCTGATGGATATGACGCATCAATGGAACTTTCGAAGATTCACCGCATAACTTGATGTGATGCATGAATTAGACTAATGGGGTTACTTGCCACCTAGTTAACCTTGCTTAAGGGTTATGATAAGAGTGAAATGAAAATAAGTAATCAGTGTTTATAAGAAGAAGAATATTTAGTATATTAATGGTAGTTTGATCTATTGTGGCTACATGTACAGGGGGTATTTATACCCAAGAACTTAAGGCAACTTACCTAAAAGTGAAAAAAAGACAAAAGGGGTATTACCCTACAGAAATAATGTATAAGAATACAAAAGGGTAAAAGGAATATTCAAGAAAAACAATGATTGGTGTAGCAGATTCTTCACGTAGTACTGTATATGTGGCATAGGTACATTAGTGATGCTGTTGGAGGATGTAGACAAAAAGGTCAGGTTACTTATCCTAGCAAGGGTGACTGATTAGCCCGAGGTCTATCTCTCGACTTCTTAGCAAAGATAGCATCGAGAAACTGGACGGTTCAGACATAGCTGAGCAGACGTGTAGGGTTTGGCAGCTTTCTCTGCATTAAACAATTTGGCACACAACTTTTGAGGAGTGGACAGTCATATGACTCGACATACAGAGTTGATCAAAAGCTAGGATTAACTTAGCCTAGATAGGAGTTGGTTAGAGCAAGAGGATTCACCTTGTCAGTCCCTCTAATCCTCAAGCTCGGCTGTGGGTCAAAGGCCCAATAACTTGATTCCTACCATTCCCTTTAGGTTGATTTGGATTTAGGATCAAATTCGACTAGTCATTGCTCAGTTCCCCGTTAAGATGATATGGATTGAGGTTGGCAATGTTGAAGGTGTCAGAAACCCATAGTCCTCAGGCAGCTCCAATCTGCAGGTGCTATAATTGATCTTCTAGAGGATTTTGAAAGGTCCTTCAGTCTTTAAGGATAGTTTGTTCCTCTTCTTGCCTGGAAACTTCTCTTTGCTTAGGTGTTGCTACACTAAGTCTCTCAACTGAAAATGTTCTACCGTCCTACCCTTGGCTTCTCTCACATATGTCTAGTGGCTTGGTTGATGTGCTGAGTGACTTTATCGTAGATGTGCTGAAGGGATTGTGCTTTGGCTCTTGCGTCAGGGTCCTATTGTGTGGGCACAGGTATAAGGGTGTGATCGAGGGGTAACTTAAGATTAAAACCATAGACCGATTCGAAGGGGGTCTACTTAGTGGTGTTATGCACTGTTCGGTTGTAAGTGAATTTGATCACTAGCAGGCAGACTCCCAATCGGCTAAGTTCTTGCCCACTGCAGCTCAAAGTAGTGATCTCAAAGCGCAATTAACCACCTCTATTTAGCCATTAGTTTGGGGGTGACAAGAAGTATTAAATAGTAGTTTGGTCTTTATTTGACGCTACAAGGTCCTTTAAAAATGGCTTAAGAACTTTGGGTCTCTGTTGGAGACCACCCTTCTTGGCACGCCATATAAGCGTACAATCTCTTGTAAGAAAAAAAGAAGCATTAGTCGAAGTGTCGTTAGTCTTGGAACAAGGCACGAAGTGTGTCATCTTGTTGAACCTATCCATAACAACCATTGCAAAATCTTTACCTCAAGTGGGTCGTGGTAATCCAAGAACAAAGTCTATACTCAATTTGGTCCATGGTTTCGTTGGAATAGGTAAAGGCATTACTTTTCCTTGTTCTGCTCAACACATAGCTCTCTTGCACAGGACATAGCTTTCAACAACTTGGTGCACATCTCGCTTCGTTCTCGACCAAAAGAATTAATCACTCAACAATTCATATGTCCTTTTCTCCCTAAAATGTCCGGATAGTCCTCCACTATGGGCTTCCTTGATCAGCAGCTCCTGAAGTGAACAGGTTGGTACGTACAATTTCCCTCCATGAAACAAGCATCCTTCCTCCATATGATGCTCGTCTATTGTCTTTCCATTGATACAATGCACAAGTATGAGGCTAAAGTGTGGATCCTCAAAATACTGTTCTTTGATACTCGCAAATCTAAACAATCTGGTTTACAATTCATTCAAAAGTGCATGCCTTCTTGAAAGAGTATCTACAACTATGTTGCTTTTTCTCTACTTGTATTTTATCACGAAATTGAATCCTTTAAGGAATTCAACCTATTTTGCCCACTTCAATAACTTGGTCTGACTTCAGAGGTATCTTAAGTACTCATGGTCAATATAGATAACAAATTGTCTCGGCAGTAGATAATGCTGCTATACTTGCAGTGCTTGGATCAACACCAAGAGTACTTTGTCATACATAGAGTAATTTAGTTGAGGTCCTATGAGCTTCTTACTGTGTTAGGCAATTGGTTGGCTTTCTTGCATTAAGACGGCACTTATTCCAATGTTTGACACGTCATATTCTAGCTCAAATATTTTCTTGAAGTTAAGTAGAACTAGTACAACAGCGGAAGTCAACCTTTCCTTTATCTTGGCAAAACTTCCCTCTTCCTTTTCTCCTTATCAGAATTCGGTGTTCTTCTTTGTTAGCTTAGTAAGTAGTGTAGTAAGGGTATTGAAATTTTTGATGAATCTCCTGTAAAATGAAGCCAATTCATGAAACCTTCTTATGTTTGCACAAGTAGTAGGAGTCGACCATTCAACGATTGCTCGGATCTTCTTGTTGTCCACTCGTAAGCCTCCTTTACTTACTATGCAACCCAAGAATACTACTTCCTCTTAGCAAAAACAATACTTCTTAAGGTTACCAAATAATCTCTCAACATGGAGGATATTCAGTACGGCTTAGAGATGTTCTCAATGACTCGGCATGTTGGTACTGTACATAAGGTTGTTGTCGAAATACACCACGACACGCTTCCCTATTAGATGTCTAGCACATGGTTCATTAGCCTTATGAAAGTACTCGGAGTATTCAATAGGCTAAATGACATGACCATCTATGACAAGTTTTGAACACAGTCTTCCATTCATCTCTCGACCTCATTTAGATTTGAATGGTAGCTAGATTTCAAATCAATCTTGCTAAAGATCTTAGCTTCACTCATTTCATCTAGCATATCTTCTAACCTGGGGATTGGATACCTGTATTTGATTGTTATCTTGTTTATGGTTCGATTGTCAACATACATCTGCTAAGTACCATCCTTTTTCGGCACTAGAAGCACAAAAACAACACAAGGGCTAAGACTTTCCCTAACATAACCTTTTTCCAATAGCTTGTTGACTTGTTGTTGAGTTCAAAAGCTTGCTCGAGATTCATCTGATAGGCTAGCTTATTCGGCAATGCAGCTTCGGGTAATAAGTCCATGTCATATTTTACGCCTCAAATTGGGGGTAACCTTTCAGGTAACTGTTTTGGGAACAGATCGTCATACTCGTCCAGTAACTCTTTTATTTCTAAGGGTAGTTCACCCTACTTCTTTAACTTTAACAATCGCTTGACCAACATGAGGGTTGGCGCATTAGCTTTAAGGGCCTCTTGGAGTTCGACTCTACTCATCATTAGAGTTTTTCTTAATCCGCGAGTAAGTTTTGTTTGCAATTTATTAACTTCTCTTGGCGGCATCGGGTTCAGTGTAATCTTTCTGCCATCCTTCTCAAACATATAAGTATTCTTGTATCCATCGTGGATAACCCTTCTATCAAATAGCCATGGTTAGCTAAGCAGCATGTGTGAAGTACACATAAGCAGCATGTCGTAGAGAACTCATCAGAATAATTTTCAATAGTGATTGGTAGTAGTTCTTGTTGAATGACACGTAGCCTTCTCTTCTTATTTAGCTAATGTAACTGGTATGGGCCTCGGGTGTGTGGTAGTTGAAAAATTTAACCTTGTGACCAGATCGATTGATGCCACTTTGGTGTAATTTCTACTATCCATAATCAATGCGCTCACTTGATCATTCACCTTACAGGTGTGATGGGTCTTCGAGGTTGGACACATGGATAAGCCCCACAACGAAGCAAACTATTATAAATAGGGAAAAATTTAGTAAACTTTGGGCAGCTACCGAATGTATATGATGCACTGCTTGATTCTACTTAGCCTATAATTCGCCGGATATGACATACCGATCCAAATTGAAGGGTCACTCGCTACTACTCCTTTCTAAAGGGAATAGATAAGAGTTGAATGATAATGAGAACTCTAAGGTTGCTTAAAGTGAATAATTCTATATTGATTAGTTGATTGCTTATCTGCATACAAGAAAGTAGGGATTTATATACCCATCTACTAGGGTTACTTTACATACTTGGAAAGACTAAAGGGTATTTTACAATTAGGTTACATAAATCATACTAAAAGGGGTAAAAAGGGAAAATAATATTTAGTATGGAAAAGAAAGAATCATTTTGGAATAGAAAGAATCATTTTTGAATATTGTGTCAAAGACACGTATCACTTGGTGGCTAGATAGGAGAAATATGATACAAGGTAGACGGAAGCAGAATAACGTTTGCAATTAGGGGTTAACCTAATTTGGATTAGGTTAGAAGCCAATTAGTTCGGTAAAGAAGTCAGCTGAATTGGAGTCAGGCGCTTGTGGTTGGTTAGTAGCTCGGTTCAGATAGTCTTAGGTTGTCTTCTAGATTAAGGCATCGTTGTTGGGCAAGAATAGATCTGACACATGTAACGATCTGATAGACAGGTTGGCAGGAGATCAGTTCAGCATAGGAATCCCCGTCTCGGTTTTGGTTTCGAGTTAGTATTCTTCGCACGGGTCCTTAGAGTCCTCTAGCTCGGTTGCGAGTGATTGGTCCAGGGGCTTGATTCCTATTAAGGTGATATGAAATAAGTTCTCTTTTTGCTTTTCCTCTCATAAGGGTTCCAAGTTCATTGCTCGCTAGACAACCAGGACTAAATGGTTTAAGTCCTCAACAAACGCATCCTCTTTAATCGGTTTTTTCTTGGTAGCTTCTTTATCAGTAGTGATCTCCTCCTCCTTAGGTTCCTCATCAGTACTTTCTATCTCTAGCTTCGAGACATCTCCTTTGATGACCATAGTCCTTCGATTTGGGCACTGAGCAGCTATATGTCTAAACCCTTAGCACTTAAAGCATTCAATCTGGCTCATTTTCCTATCGGATCCTTACCCTTTCTCATAAATTCAGGTCGACACGTCACTCTCTGGTCAGCCTTTCTACTCGGCTCGAACATCCACCCTTCAGATCGGCTCAGCACTTGACTGAGCTTGGTGACTTCCATATCTTGGTTGTTTAGTTGGTAATCTGGTCGATACTTGGCTTCTTTTCTGCCTCTCTACTTGTTGGGCTATTCTAATGGCTTCATCCATTGTGGTAAATAATTAGAGCTCCATAATGTCTCGAATGTCACCTCTTAACCAAGTAAGGAACCTAGAGATTGTTCGTGCTGGTCGTTCTTCCACTTTACATTGGATCATGAGCATTTGGAATTCCTAAACATACTCGTTAACTGTTCAGCCTCCTTGTCTCAGCTCTTGAAACTGAGTAAAAGTATCTTGCAGATAAGTATTCGGTACAAATCTATTTCTCAGTATTCTTTTCATTTTAAGCTAAGTATTAATCTCTTGGTAGCCTTCTTGCCTCCTCATAGGCTGGAAATTCTTCCACCACATGGTGGCATGTTTGGAGAACTTAACAGTAGCAGTTCTCACTTTCTCGTAACTCTCGTACTGATAATAGTAAAAAACACGTTCTACTTTCTCTTCACATTCTAAATATTCATCGATACTCTCAGATCTGTTAAAGCTCGAAATCCGAAACTTCACATAGTCAGATGCTCTGGGGACTCGAGTCACTCTTCTTCAAAATAGTCTTCCTCACCTTCTTCATCCAGTTCTCTCAAGTCTATCCTTCGTTTTACTCGTCTGCCTACTCCTCTACCTCGAACTAGTTGAGCTAAGTTCTAACCTCTAGTAAGTCGAGTAGCTTATGGGGTGTTAGGCGCAGCTTCAGTAGGTTGATAAGCCAATGCGTAAACAGCTTGGGTTAAATCTACTAAGAGGTTAGCTACTTCATCAAGTCTCTTGTTAGTTCTTCTTGGAGTACCCTGAGATTGTCAGCCATGATAGACAATGTTACTATTGTCATCTCCAACGCCAGCATTAATACTCAGGTCTGTCATTTGCTCTATAAGATTTAAGTCCAAACTCTTCAACTTAGTGCTAAAGCTGATACTATCTCTTGAAGTCTACTAGATAGTTCCTTTAAACTAAAAGCTTAACAACAAGTAAACACGGTAGCAAAAATAACATAGAAAACTTGCTTTATCCCACACATGTAAGACAATAAGGACAGAATGTCGAAATAACTACTATAACCCAAATGAAATCTCTGTTTTGATACCAAGATGATGTGAACTGTGATCAAGAACAGATAAAGCCAGTCGCTGAATGGGTTCAAACTTGCCGAAAGCTTGAAAAGGGGGTGATAAAGAATGTGCGAAAGAATGAAAGCGAATGAAAAGTAAGCAAACCTATTGTGGATACCTCATTTTTGCTATTTTTCATTTTTATTTATTTTAGTTGAGCTAGGTTAAAAAATAAACAAAACAAAAATAATAAGAAAATAATAAAAAAAACGAAAATTAAAAAATAATAAATAATAAAAAATGGAAAAATAAAAAAGAAAGTCATGTCGAGTTGAGTTGAGTTGCGTTGGATCATTTAATATCAAATCGGATAACGGTGTGTGGTTAATTTAATAAATCATTAAGTCATTTGAGAGCTAGATTTTATTAAAATAATTTTGACCCAATCCAATTTAAAGTAGATTTTGATCTAATTTATATTGGGGTAGAATAGACCTAGAATTTATTAAATAAGTTGTTGGGCTATGTAAGATTGGATTGGATTGGATTGGATTGGATTGGATTGAGTCTTGAAAAATAGAAAGCTCGAATTAAGTAGGGTTTTTAGAAGTTAGGACAAATCCTTAAAGAATTATTATTGAATCTTCTGTATCTTTGATACAAAAGATCTAATTATGGGTTTATAAATAAGGATTTAATTATACAATTCCACGATCCGAATGACTAATCGTAAAAACACAGTTTACTCTACGAAATTCACTGCCCGTAGCTGTCCCCAAATACAATCAACAGCCCCCTAACGCGACAAAACCTACATACCATCCCAATTTGAAAGCAGCCATCATTACACCCTTAATGAAACAAATTCCCTCTTCCAAATTGCAATTCCCTTGACGCAGCCCCAATCCCCAATCATAAACGACTCTTCACAATCTCTAGACCTTCGCCGAATCCTAACCCACTAAATTGTAAGGCCGACAACATTCGAAAGACAACACACTCCTTGACGCAACCTCCTGACCAAGCACTTGATCCCATCACAACATGTATGAATTGCACACCTGATACACATATTCCTTAATCCCTTGCACCGTCCTTCAATTACATTCGCACAATCCAATATGCATGCCTACTTGTACTTATCTATGCCGTTACAATCTAACTGCACACATAATTGACTTCAATTTGTAGGCCCACGGCTATACCGAAGTCAAATCCACACATTACTATGTCCCACGCCACAATCTTTATGCCTCACGCATACGACGCTGCTGATTGACGAACAACAATTACAAGCCTGATGCCTATAATCCACAAATTGACCGAAGCCTTGTCCCTTGCCAGATCACATCTGAACTTTACAAATACAATCCGAAGAGTTAAATTCTGACCCAATTTGCAATCGTACGTGACTCAAACAGTTTAGGTAAAAATTATTATTATTATTTTATTTGTTATTTATTTATTTATTTTTTAGTTTAATTATTTTACTAACTTATTTTTTGTTTTAGAACAGGTTTTTTTATTATTATTTTCATACTGCATGATATTTTTTTAGATAATTCCAATGAAATTTAGTTAAATTGAGTTTTTAGTAAAATTGTGTTTTTCAATAAATAAATATATTTTCATTGTATCTTACAATTGAAATTTAGAAAAGATACGTATTGAGATATGTATTTTGTGGTTAAAATTTAGGAAAGATACGTATCTAGTAGTTAAGATTTGGAAAAGATACGCATATAGATTCATATCTAAAGCGTATCTTAGTATATCTTATAGTTAGGATTTAGAAAAGATTATTTTTTATACGTAGTGGTTTTAAACAAAATCTTAATCAAGATTTTAAAAAAGATTTAGTGAGTGATAAAGGCATATTTTTTTTATGTTTTAAAGTGCAAATTAAGATAGAATTATTATAGATTTTATAGAAATCAGTAAGAATTGGTACTTAATTATGTTCATTTGGACATTTCAGGAATTAGAGAATTCAAAAGTGGAATTACGGATGATTTAAAGGAATTTTAAGCAAATAAACAAAGTTTGGATCAATATATGCAATTTAGAATTTAAGGCCGCCAGCCTAACAACCGACTTACAACTTATAACTTACATTGGCAGCTTTGGATGATTGCGCCGACAGCCTTGGATGACTACATCACCGACTTAAAAGCCAGCCTTGCACTTATACCATTGGCTTTCATGAAAAAAGAAACTTCATGCGAGCTAATCCTAATTTTTCATATAAATAGCTTATGTTTTATGGTTGAAGGGATTTTGAACTTTCAGACACTTTTTCCTTATACATAGAGAGTCGTAGAGTAGCTTTAGATAGTTTTTGAAGAATTTTTCGGGAGAAGCGCTTTGATCATTGAGAGCATTTTTCTTTTGCTGTGGAGACCAAGATTGAAGTTGCAATCGAATATTATTTCTTTCCAATACATAATTGGTGACATCTATTTCAATTATTCTTATGTAATTTTATAAATTATTTATGCTTTCAATTATGAATTTCCTTGCACTTTCAATTAATATTTAATATTTGTATTTATGTTTCTAAATCTATAGTTGGCTAAATTTATTTGTAGGAATTGATGAAACCCTAGATAGTTAAGACGATGATTGTGTTTATGTTATAGGATTAAGAGATACATAAATGATTCATGATTGCAATTTCTGTGATTTCAATTATAATTATTCAATTGATTATAATTGTTAGAAACCCTAATGATACAGGAGTTGATTAGGGTTTGTTAGAAATTCTTAGTTGATTTGATTAATCAATGTGAAAGTAGAGTTAATTGAATTAATTAGAAATTATACATTAGGGACAATTGATTTAGGACATTAGAAAATTATAATATTGGGAGATATATGATTATAATTTAGAGTCCATTATTAATTAGAAGATGCAGAAGTTGACTAATTAATTAGGGGTTTAAAGCCTTAAGTTTTAAGGTATAATAATTTTACTTAGATGACCATATAGCTATTAATCTATAAACTATGATAACAATTTGATTTGCGTAATTTAGGATGGATTTTGTTTTCCCACAATTCTTAATTGATTGCTTAATTTTATATTTTTCATAGTTATTTTCTTTTTAATAGTTTTAGAGTAATTATTAGATTAATTAATTTAATTTTGATTGCTTAAATATTGATAACAATTAGTATAAGATTAGTAATTTCTTAATCCTCGAGGGATCAACCACCATACTTTCTCTATATTACTTGATTCTGACCTAGTATATTTGCTGGAATATTCGTGATTTATTTTTATATATATAATTCAAGTGAATCAGTTAGTTAGGGTTTTCTTTAATTTGGGAAAATTAGATTTATTAGGTTCTTTTTAAAATAATAAATTGATAAATAAACGTAAACCTGACTTGGTTTTCGAAATAAAAAGAATCCACCCATTAAATATTTTATAAAAGAGAATTATGACCGGTTTGATCCCGACTAGCGAGTACGTAAGTATCTTTGGGGAAACTGCATAAAAAAAAAAACTTCTCTCCCTTTTTCTTAGAAATTCTTAATAAAAAAATTCACTTTATTTATCTTTTGTATGTTTAGGTATATTTTTAATATTTTTAGGAAATTATAAAAAAATTAACGGGCATCAATTTTTTCTTAGTTTTTATATGGTGACTTAGTCTTAATAGGTTAGTTCTTGAACCCGGTTTTTTCTGATTTAATCTTCTAAAAATCATTTTTTTTAGAAAATTCGTAAAGCAGTAGTTAAATTAGGGTTTTTTCCATCCAAAAACCTTAATTTCACTTTGACCAATTCAACTGGTTGGCAACTGGTGACTCTACTGAGGAAGCCTAATGGACTAGCCATGTAAAAATTAAGAATTATTGATGGACTTTTGTATTATTTTTCTTTAATTGTATTATAGTTACACTAATTGTTTTTTTTTTCAGTAATGTAGACCTTAAAAAAAAGTCCGACCCAATGGGCCTTCTTAGGGAATTAAGGGGGTGCAGGTGTTTTTTTTTTTTTTTTTAATTTTCAGTAATCATCTGCATGTTTAGATGTGGTTGAACCTAGGTTACCTTAGGAACTTAGGATGGGCCACCATTGTATAACCCTCAAGTCGTTAGGGCCTTTACCCTCGCTTGATAGTGATAAGCGAGCCTACTTAGGCTTTGATGTAGCCCATTAAGCTCCTCTCCAGAAAGCCTTAAAGCTACAGAGCCTAAGAATTATAGACCTTACCCTCGTGTATAATTCTTTTTGAAAAAGGGGTAGCTTTTTTTTAAATTATAGGAAAAACTTGATTTAATCTTTGGTTGGTTCGATTTTTCTTCTTTAAGAAAGGGAAATTAAAAAAAAATAGTAATCCTTTTATATTAGTAATCAATCTTTATTTTTTTAAAAATCTAATTTTGACCTACTTATATGTAAGGGTATTTCCTAATCGCGAATTCATCATATTTCCTCTAATTTACTAATTACCGACCCCTATTGCATTATGTGCGTGTGTAGCATATTGCATTCTTTATTTTATTTCTTGTTGCTAATACTCGTTTCATGTGAATATTTTATTTCCTGTATTATATGTGTTTTAATTTATTGTCTCTTAGCGAGTGAAATGCAACGTAATTTCTAAGAAAATTTTTGAAAAAGTTGCAAAATTATTAATATTATATCCAACTTTATTGTAAATTTACTAGTCGCGTTGTAAATAATCGCATCATTTCATTTTGTTTTTATGTAATATAGATATGGAGAGTTAGGGTAGCGTTAATCTCGAGCTCGTCCATGAGGTCTAGTTGGATAAGTATTCCTTTCCCGAGGTCATCCTGAGAGATTGGTTGAATTAACTTCCGTTCGCCAAGCAAGATCATATTTGTAAGATTGGGCCGTTCATCTCCTTCATGTGGGTCCAACTTCATTGGCTTCTAATTCAAGTACTTATCTATTATTGGGATCCAGAATTTGCAGCTTTCAATTTGGTCCACACGTATTAATACCAACTATAGAAGAGTACTCACAGCTGCTTAGTGCTTCGTCTCTCGAAGTAGGCATAACTGTCCTAGATCTCAAAGTCTAACCCGAGAAAACCTTCATGACCTTGTTAGGAGTCAAAAAGTCAACCCTGACACCGTACTTATCTTTAGAGGGCAAGAAGTATCTTAGCATCTTAAGACTAATAAAGTGGTTCTCAAGCTTAGATACTTATTAGAAATACCGTCAGATCTTTTGTGGGGGATACGAATCGTAGTAGTGTTTGGGACAATGCTATTTCCCATCAGATATAGTTAAGTCCATTATAAGGTAGTCGAACTAGTAACTCAATTCTTAGCTAATAAATCTTCTATACAGGCGTTATTGGTAGAACAGTTCAAGACACTTACTTACTTAAAGAAGCAGGGGCATGGGTACTTCATAACTAACCTTACAATCTTTGCTGTATGGTTTCTTAGTCATACACAAGGGTATGGAGGGAATCTTCTCAAGGAGTCCCAGACTGAAAATATGAACCTGATTGATGACTTTGCCTGCTACCTCAAGGTACCGGATGAAGCTCATTTTAAATAATAGGTATCAGTCATCAACAAGATGCAGACAGTAGATTTTATGTAGATAGCTAGATGGAGCCATTATACTCAAGCCATCTTAGAATGCATCGACTATGCAGTGGTTCCCCTTATTGGTATTACGGGTTGTACAAGATATTTCCCAACTTGTGACACTAGATAATTGGGTCCACTTCAAGAGATAGCCTACAAAGACTCCTTAGATGTCATCACAATGAGTTATCAAGATCCTTATATGCCCATGGCTACTCTGATTCAATGACTAGCAAACTCGTGAAGTTGTGGGAATGAAGAGAAGTTAAGAAGATAATCAACGTAAAAACTTTAAGGGGTAAAGTCAGAGAATACTGAGCCACCAAGCAGTTCAGCTATGACCAATTGGAGAAGACTGAAAAGATATGGTATGAAGCTTTGGATGTATTCAGATACGAGCCAGAATTAGCGTATCTTTCACCTACTAAGTAAGCTTACTGAGATACCATACGAGCCAGAGTTGAAGCCCAATTCCAAGAAAGTAAAAGAATCATTAGAGAGTTAAAGTTGCAGAATGATAGATTGCTGGAGGAAAATCAATTCTTGAGGAGTAAGATTGAAGAAAGGGATGTTATAGTTTGAAGACTTATGAGAGAAGTTGATGAAGCCCATCCCAGCCAGAACCATCGACTCTTGTAGATATAGGATTTGAGTTTTTTCTTAGGAAGATTAGTTAGGAGTTTTTTCTTTTCTTTTCTTTTAGTCCATTGTATAAGTTGAATTTTACGATTATTAATAAATTTTCAGCTTCATTAAATGAAAATCTTTTTTGATTGCGCAGTCTCTTACTCATTTTTTTTTCTTGATAGTTTCCTTTTAAATAAAAATGAATAAAAAAACGTAAAAAGAAAACAATAGAAAAAAAAAAATAATAATTGTAGTTTGCAAAGAGGTCTAAAACTTGGGTTTTCGCATAAGATTTCAAAGATAGCGCCTAAGTAAGCAGACTCCGTTAGAAGCTTGATATTCACTCGTTTTAAGGCAAGAGTATCAACTCAGGGTACTGGAAATATCAATTAAATTGAGTTCGACCTTAGAGTCGTAACCTTAGAGGAAAACATGAACAAGATGGCCAAATAGATCCAAACTCTTACTCAAGCTATTGGAATCTTCAATGATAGATAAGGATCTCAAGTCAACTCGAATCGGAATGCAAAAGCGACCCCTCTCCTTGAATTAAAAGATGAAGAATTGGTTCCTAATGCTGAGATATGGAGGAAGGAGATTGAGGAGAAATATCGAGTAATGGAAAGAAAGTTTATGCAGAAGTTTATTAAGAAGATGAAGACCTTAGAAATGGTTAACGGGTTTGAACAAATGCAAATGATCAACTTGCCAACATATGAAGATGATGACCTCTTAGAAAGATTTGAGGTGTCGGAATTCGTGAAGCATGATGGGATCGGTTGCTCAAAGCTCTATACTAGGTTATACATTAGGAAAATGAGGAAGTACATGAAGTATGGTAAGGTGATGGTCCAGACTTTTCAAGACAGCTTATCTGGGCCTGCCTTAACTTGGTATGCCCAACTGGACTTAAATGAGGTCGATACTTGGGATAAGTTAGCATAGGCTTTTTATAACCAATATAAGTTTAACATCGAAGTGGCCCTATCCATGTAGGATCTGAATAATTTACGAAAGCAGGCCAACGAAAGTTTTGAGGAATATGCTCAAAGATGGAGGGGCATAACAATTAGGGTAAATCTACCCTTAACACAAAAAGACTTGATGTTCGCCTTCATCAGCACTTTTGGAAGCCTATATTACCAACATCTGGTCAGGCAACCCACCTCCAGCTTTGCAGAAATTGTGGCCTCAAGGTGTCGAATTGAGGAAGCTATTGTTATTGAAAGGCTTCCTAATCCTGAAGCAATTGAGAAGAAGATGCCTTGCGCGAGATTTTCCAACAAAGCCAAAGAAACCACTATAAGCACTGTTAATATCGACAACCTCGTCAGACTTACAACCTCAGTAGTCGTTACATGAGGATCTAATCCCCCACCAAATCCAAATAAAAACAATTGCCCATAAAGGAGATAGTTTACTCATATTCTCATTCCTCTAAGCCAGTTTCTCGCACAACTAAGGAAGGAGAATCTTTTGACAGTCGAAATAACCGAATGAGGGACAAAGACCGAGAAACTATAACCTAGAGCTTTATTGCGATTATCATTTGGGGCAAGTAGGGCATTCCATGGACCAGTGCTTGAGACTTAAACATTAGATCCAGGATCTTATTGATGCAAAATTAGTTCAATTAGATTTTATTCAGACTCCCACTCCCAACGTGGGTAATAATCTTCTATTGGATCGTGGACGTTCAATCAACAAGATCATGACTGAATTTTTTGAATTAAAGATCGATCTAGACAGTCTCCTCATCACTATTGAAGAGATAGCTTGGAATCTGAAGCAAGCTAGTTACTTGTAGAATATGAATCTCAAGGATAGAACCCGAACTAGACTAGCAATATATCAATTGCTGAAGGATGGGAAGATAAAGAAAGCTGATATTATGTCTATGACAATTCCAAAACTACGAAAAAGAAGTACTCACAAGGAGCTCAGAGAAAGGTATGAAGCTGGAGATTTGACGGTTGACACCCAAGGAGAACCATCAGGGAAGTTTGCGTATTTGGTGGATTATGCCACTTCACCCGCTACATATGCTGATGAACCACCTATTGGATGGGGTCTCAAATTTGAGGAAGAAGACAAACTTATTGTAGAAGCCAAGAAGACAACTGAGATGGTTGGAATGATTGGAGAAGGGCCTAAGTCGTTGGTTTTTGAGTATTACAAGAAGACTAAGAAGATTGAAGAATTAGGTAAGCCCAAGAAAATTGCTTTCAATGTCTCGATAGCATCGAGGAATTATAAAGCAATCTCTTTGGATTACTAAACAGTAAATCAGATAACCAGGTCTTCATCACATATGGTCGGTAGGCTTACGCTCTTAGGACAAGTTTATGGCCAAAATGAAGAAGCCAAGAGGAAGTCTATTATGGAAGAGGTTTCTCAAAAGATCTTTAAAGATACAGATGATAAAGATCAGAATGTTGCTAAGAAGATAGTGAAAGCTAGTGAGTATAAGATTATGGATCAGTTAGCCAAAGTACTAGCCTAGATCTCCCTAATGGGCTTGCTATTGTCATTAGATACTCACCAGGAGGCATTAATCAAAATTCTAAAAGATGTTAAAGTACTTGAAGGGATTTCTACTGAGAAGCTAGGATTGGAGGTGAATTTGATATTTACAATGGATCAAATTTCATTTTTGCTAGATGAGCTAAGTGAAGAGGGAGATCGGCACATAAAACCCCTTTTCATAGTAGTTAAGTGTACAAGAAAAGTAGTTGCTTGAGTATTGATAGATAATGGGTCTTCATTGAATGTGTGTCCCTTGGCGACACTAAATCTACTTGGAGTAGATTCAACTGAGATAAAGCCTAGCTCGATTTCAGTAAGAGCTTTTGATGGATAAAAAAGGAAGATAACTGGAGAAATTAGGCTGTAGGTTGAGATAGGTCTACAGATGTATTGCGGACTTTTAATTGTCTATTGGGAAGACTGTGGATTCACTCGGCAGGGGCAATTCTGTCCAGCTTACATTAGAAAGTGAAATTCATAGCCAATGGGTAGTTGGTTACTATTCTCGAAGAGTAAGACTATGAGATTTACAAAAAGACGGCTATTCCATATGTTGGGAGTGAAGAATAGGAGGAGTCAAGGTTGTAGATTTTTGAAAAAGTCAGTATGATCTAAGAGTCAAGACATAGGGCATGGGGTCGCTTGAAATAGCCTAATTAATAGATTAGAATGTTTGGGCTTGAATATAAGCCTACTGAAGAGGAGATCTAGGAGATGAAGGCCAAAGCCAGAGGTAAGAGAGGAGATTAGCTGTACCATGCTCACATGGACTTTCCAAACATCTATTAGACATTCCCAATACTAGTTGGTACTCAAGAACCCGAAGTAGCTAGTCTATCTAAGGCTTTGGCTCAATAATGCAACATCGGTCTAGATGAGAAGAAAGACATTAGCGTACTAGTTTCCTTATGCAACTGGTTTTTCGTTCCCGTTAATAGGTCTCTTTAGATAAGCAAAATTATATTCATTAAGAGTATTCGATTTCCATAATTAGTTCGATTAGTTAGGCATTTTCTTTCAGACAATTTGAATTCATTCATTTAATAAAATTCATTCCTTTCTTTCTATCAATTCTTCCTTTATATTTATTCGCTATCCCTTTGTTTTTTCCTCTACTCCTTAGATCTGATAAAAAATGACGAATGTAATGGATATTTCATGCATATAAACAATGAAAGTACCAATATCACCTTTGGCCCTACTGGGTCAAACATCAGAGATGATATTGAGACTTCAAGCGAAATACAAGAGAGTTAGCGTCAATTTAAACAGGGTAGAGTGATTATTGATGAACTGATAATTGTGATTAATTTGGGGATAGAAGAAAATCCTCAAAACTTGAAAATTGGTAGTAATTTAGTAGATGATTAAAAACAAGAATTGTTACGATTGTTATCGGAATACTTAGACATATTCGCTTGCTCTTATGAAGATATGCTTGGGTTGGATTCATCTATCGTAGTTCACAAGTTGCCAACAAAGGAAGAAATTAAACCTAAAAGACAAAAGCTTAGGTGGTTTAGACCGGATATACTCCTTAAAATAAAAGAAGTAAAGAAATTAGTAGAAGTTGGGTTCATAGAAGCGTCGGATTACCTCGAATTGGTAGCCAGTGTGGTGTTAGTGTTGAAGAAAAATGGGAAAGTTAGAGTCTGTATAGACTTCCATGATTTAAACCAGGCAACGCCAGAGGATAACTTTCTTTTCCTTTGCCACACATTGATATATTGATGGATAACATAGTCGGAAATCATCTTTTCTTATTTAAGGATGTTTTTTCGGGATATAATTTTGAGCCCCAAAACTAGTCACTCAGGGTTTCGATCGGCTAAAAGATCCGATCTAACTTAAATTATAAGTAAAGCTAAAAATATTAGTAAAATGATCCCGTAAGTTTGAATTTAAGAAAATAAGCAATAAAATAAAAGAATAGAAAAATTCCAAATTTTAAGTATCTAACTCGTTATTTATTGAAAATGTGTAAAATGCATTCCGATAATTAGCAAATCGCTAGAGATAAATTATATGTATACTAAAAATCATAAAATAACCTAAATAATATTTAGGAATATTTATTTGTACTACATATGAATTTACATGTATGTACAAATACGCGTAATTACTTAAAATATACGAAATGTGCTAAAATAATAATAAATAATTAAATAAAATTCATAATTAATTAATGAAAAATCAAGAAAAATAGAAAAAAATAAGGAATGATCCAGAATTGGGTCGTGGCAACTAGAGAAAATAAGAAAAAAATTAGCCAATTAAAATCAAGCAACACAAAAGTCAAAAATTAAGGGATTTAGGCAATGTCTTGTCCAATTTAATGTATATTAATTATCACAAAGCTCTATAAATAGGGAAAAAAATCACAAAGCTCATTTGGACAGTTAAAAATTAGAGAAAAATTAGGAGCATTGAAATTGGAAGAAAAAAATTCGAGTAAAAAAAAAAAAGAAAACTGTGCAGTTGGGGCTTGTAAGTAGTTCACACATGTGTTTGATGTATCTGAATTCGTGCTAAATTTGTAATGTGAGTGATTTTGTGATTGATTGAATTGGTGTGAAATTGTTTGGAAACCCTAAATGAAATTTAATCTTATTTGATCCTAATAACTAAAAACGTCATGCATTGCAATCCGTTAAGGGGATCATATGATTCTCCAACCAAAATTGACCCCTTCGAAAGGGATAGCGCAGGATTGCAAAATGGTCCCTTTTTCATCCTTAGTCGAACTAAGTGATAAGAGAGGGGGTCGCGGCGAGGGCGAAGTCAATGGTTCGAAGGTAGTCGCAGGAGGAGTGAAGTCTCCATCGTACAAGCCTGGGTTTGGTTGTGAGCTGCTGCATAACATGGAAACTCCTTAACCTGGATTGGAGCGGGTGAAATTTCTCTGATTTCACAATGGACCGGACTATGTTGTGCGATGACACTTGATTGTTGCATTGCATGAAAATAATTGTTTGATAACTCTGTTTGTGCTTGTATGCATTTATGAGTCTCCAATTCAACTTACTGAGCTGTAGTTGCTCATACCTTTATAGATCCCTTTGGCAGGTCTTGATTTCTGAACACTTCAAGTATTATGCCGCCCTACAATTACCCAGAAGTTAATCCGTTTTTAAAGCCGGGGGTATGAGGATCAAGTTACTTAGTATAATGTGTAACTAGAGTGACCTTGTAGTTAAGGATGAAAGACTGATAATTATTATGTAAATTAGTGAACAACTGTGAATATGTAGAATTTCCTGAAAAGTTCTATGAACTTATATATAATTATACATGTTTATTATAAATTTGTAATAGTTATCATAATTGTAGTTCAACTTTTAATCGGACTTTTTACTTCAAAGCGAGGAGTCGTCGACGCCTTGTGTAGATCATGTCTATGGTAGGCACTGTGAGGCCAGTTACTATCATAGACTGGTTTACATGACGGGACCGTTGTGACTTTGTGACTTCGAGACGTAACATAGGAGAGTGAAATACAAGAACCCATACTCTTTTTATCTCCAAAGTAGAGTAATTAGAAGAAAAAATTTAGTAAAATTCTGGTAATGATTTTTTAAATTCTTGTAATCTTTTTTTAATAATAATATATTAAACAAATAGTAGTCTAAGGCATTTTTTAATATCATTGTAAATAGCAAACTACTTGTATTTATTCCTTCCACTTTCTTATTCTCTAAATAAAAGATCAAGGAGATAAACTCTTTCCTATTTCCTATATCCTCTATATTTTTCCCCTTTTTATCTCTTTTCCAAATTCTTTTACTTAATCCAAACATAGTTTAATAGTACAAATAGTACCTACATTTTAGCAAAATATGCAATCTACTACTCGTACTTTAAAAGATTAATTTCCTACTTAACTAAAGTTTTTATGCTTATTTTTGCTATTCGAACTAATTCTATTAACTTCATTTATTGACGCAAATGTAAAGATGAATTAAGAATAAACTTACGGTTACCAATGAGTTAAATGACCCACTTTTTGAAATAAATTATGACCCATTTTATCTTAAGCGGTCGTTCTAGCCATCTTAGTACTTGAGGATAGCTAGTGGCCATCTAGTGAGGAGTTGTGTAACTCCCTACAAGTGGTGACTAGTTACCTCCTAACTTTAGGGTGCCCAAAATATTTAATTTTTGGTTCATTCTTATGTTTATGTTAGCAAATTGAACTTAACAAAGTTAGTTTAAAGAGTTAAAATGACCATCAAAACTTCAATCAGGTAATAAATTGATATTTTTAAAGTATATGTAGTAAATTGCATATTTTAACAAAATTTGAGTATCATTTATGATATGACAAAGCTAATAGAGTACCTAAACTTTCATTGTTTTTATTTTAATATTTAAATTTTAAACTTGTTTATTTTAATATCTCGATTTTTTTAATTAGATAAATTGATATCTTCATTATAACTGAAGTTATTATAAAATGGTAGAATAATAATATAATTACATCAACTTTCATTTTATTTTTATTTTAATACTCAAACTTTATTTTGTATATTTTTTTGGTACTTCAAAGTGAAATAAATAAGTATTTTTTATAATGACTATTATAATAGAGATACTAATTTATTTTATTTAAAAAGTTAGAGTATTAAAATAAATAAATTTAAAGTTTAAATACTAAAATAAAAGAAAAATAAAAGTTGAGATATTTCTAATGGCTTTATCCCTTTATGACATTAACCTACAGAACATAATATTAAGTTGACTTCAACTCAAGATTTCTTGTGATCAAAACTGTAAAATTAAAATCACTATTGAACATGGGAATCTTAACATATTAATTAGTGTAGTATCCTAAAAGTGCGTTAGAGCCCCAAGAAAATTCCAAGATAAACTATAATATGCCTCTTGTGAGTTAGAGGCCACAAGGCTTTTATTTCACTTATATATATATATATATTATGGCTAGAAGGCCATCAGAAAAATGCAATAAAATTGGTAATGTAAAATTCTTTTAATTTTTGCACTTGTAGATCACTAGTATTATTGGTTTTGGGATTGATTTTTTTTTTTTTCTTTTTGCGTTTTTGTCATTAAAATTGTTGTATAATACTTTTTTTTTTCTAAATTGGAGTAGAATTTTATGTCTTTACAGCAGATTACTACCATTAGAAATTACTAGTAGGGGATGCACACACGTTGTGATAGGGAAAGTATTTTTAAGTTCATCTTTTTCCCTTTTAGTGTTTTTATCTTAGAAATTATTGTTTACAACTTATATATATATATATATATATATTTTGGTGCGGGATTCTTTTAAATTTCATTTTAGAGATACAACAAATACGTGATAACATTTCAAGTGCGAATATGTTGATTACATTAGATTTCTTTGGCATGTCTTTAGAATTAATTGTAAAGTGAACGAAGATTTTATTTGGCAAAATATGAAAGCAAAATAAGTCTAGGGATATGGGTAATTGAAATGTGTATAGTGTTTGCATACAAGAGTTCCGTAGATGGAAAAATCTCTTCACTGTTTTTGTATTGTATCGAAAACATAGAATATATTGTTTTTTTTTTCTTTATATGGAAGAAGAATTTATCTTTTATGAGTGGTTTACTTTTATCATATATATATATGAAAAATATACTTAATCCAATTGCTTAATGAAGAAGAGAAATTATTTAAGATGACAAAACCTAAAAGAACGTTTTATTTTCTAAAAAAAAAAACCTTGCTATTGATTCTAATTTCATTATCTGGTTATTACAAAGTAAAAGTGAAGATTTAGTGAATAGCTTGATATGGACCATCTAATTGTCGATAAAAAAACAAATTAAACCAAACCATTTTTATTAATGAGATAAAAATAGGATAGCTTCGAAATATAAATGAGTTTTCATTTGTGAAATAGAATAATTTTTTTTCTCATAAATGGATTAAACTTCTAAAATGTTAAATTTACAGTTTTTTGTAGCTTTTTTCCTTCCTTTAATACTTATTTACCATGAAAGGAATCTTATGGGGATTGAAGTGTTTAAAGTATTTCATTTTTAATATGCACACGCATCGCGTGTACCTTGATCGCTACTATATTTCTAAAACTTACCACTAGTGGGAAGAAAATGGGAATGCGGATTTCTTCAAAAATTAGGGATGTAGATGTAAGTACATAATTGAAAAATTAGGGATGTGGATGTAAGTACACAATTGAAAAATTAGGGATGTGAATATGTAAGTATATACTAATAGCCATTTTAACATGTACGAATAAGGTGTATTCACTTACGAAAACTTGTATAGGATATCCATTTAATAGTTCATTTTTTTTTTTTGGATGATGACAATTTAATGTTACACAACAAAAGGTAGAGATCTACAATTAGAAAGCAAAGATTGATGTAATTTTGAAAATAAAAAAATTTCCCACATAGTTAGACATAATTTAGCCTATATATTGTATGTGATATCTCATAAATCAACAATCAAGACATAAACATCTGAATATTAGGACAAAACCATGTCCTTATATGATTAGGGATAATAGTTGATTTAAAGCATTTGAGAAAATAAACCAATTAAACTAAAAACTTACAAAAAACATGATAACCTTAATTGATGAATTCTTATATATTTGGAAGTCAATAATATAATAAGATATCAAGAATGCAACCAAAATAGTGAAGATTTATTTTATATGAGTCATCAAAATTGCATTTAGAGCAACTGTACCAAAATTTAAGGTCTCTAGGAAAAAATTATTTGATTGAGTCTAAATTTTGTGATTAGCATGAAAAGGTTAATTAAAGTGATCTGGTGAAATTAGATTTAAAAAATAATGACCAAAAATCTTAATTTTAGCCTTAAAAGTGAGATTACTCAATATAGTATAAAAATGATCAAAACCCTTAAAACTAAGTTTAGAATGCGACAAGAATTTAGAGATAAATTAATTAGGTTATAAAATGAAATAATATAGCATAATTTGCTATATGAGTATATATGTATTTTTATAAATATACCTAGTATACATAATAATTATACTTATAAATTAACCTAAAAGTATATAATTATGCATAATAAGCAATAAATTCACAAAATTAAATAGGAAAAATATCTTAAAATTAAAGACATGCTAGAAATATGATTATATGTATATAATTACTCATTACGTGCACGATATATATAGGATATATACTCGTATATTAACAAAATTATTAAATATTAACATAAAATACTAAAATACCCTAAAATATTATCTAAAAATTATAAAAAAGAAATAACTTGGAATATGATTGGATTAATTGTAGAGGAGCTTAAAAATGATAAGTAGTTGCATCAAGAGCAAATTATGAAAATTTGATACCTCCTATTATATGTTTTTCAAGGAAAATATTAAAATAAGTTACTTAACAATTAAAAAAAAATTTTGACCGATCCTAAATACTATAAATAGGATAGTAGGACATAAGTTACACACTTTAGAAACCTAAGATAGTCAAAGAAAAATCAAAGGAAATTAGAAAAAAAAAAAAACAAAGCACCCTACCACTCCCTAACCATTCCCAACCTAAATGACAACCTATTAGTATGATCGACCAACTACCTACAGAACACCCACCGTCCATCTCTATCGACAACCACCCATCGGCCAAAGGTGGTTAGAGCTTCAATGAACGGTAAGTCTAAGAATCTACATTATTTTTTCCTATTTAAAAAAAAATTAAAATAGTTATAAAAAATATGAAAAAATTCATACCAAGATTATTTTATATGGACTTTCATGCTATAATTTTATTTTTACAAAATTTTGAATATTTATATATTTACTTAACAAATTCACTATTCATACGGATTTTTAAATCTAAAATAAATATATTAAATGATATAGTTTTTGCCTCAAAATTTTTCTATAGAATACATATGATATATATTTAATTTCTATGTATCCATATTTTTAATTTAGGTATTTTTGATATTTAATATAATTTTTTTCCTTGAAAATAACTAGACATAGAATGAAATGATGAAATAAATAGGTTTTTATGAAATTAGTTGATGGAAATGATAGGTACTAACTTCTGGTGAATTGTAATTATGTTAGGATATATTGGAAACAATTTTGTATAAAAGGAATAATATTTGGTTAATTAAATGCAATTTTAAGGTAAAATTGTAATTTTAAATATTTAAGCGATGAACCCAATAGCATGGAACCATATGTTGATTGAGTTCTCCATATTTTTAGGAGCTTATAAAAATTTTTAGGGAATTATTTAGTGGCCCGAGTTATTTATTATGAATTTATGTAGTGAAATAGCTTAAATTACGAATTAAGAGTCATTTTTAGTAATAATAGGCTAAAATGAGATAAATATTGAAATAAAAACTATATATATACATGCTTGTCAAATTTGGTAAAAATGAATTTTTAATATATTTAGTGATAGTTTTTATGATCGGGGTAGGTTATATACATAGGATTAGATAATACTTATAAAATTAAGTTATATTAGCAAATTCTATAAAAATATAGTTCAATTACATAAAATGAGTATAATATGATAATACTTATTATAGGCATGTATAAGTATATTAAAAACTTGAAGTACCTTTTAGAAGTCATTTATTGAAATAGAATCCGTAATACATGTTGTTAGGCATGTACGAATCTAATAACACTACTTTTATTAAAATCGAACAATCCTAGATAATATAATCTATATCTCTATAATATTACGAGAATTTATGAATTACGATAACTTGATCATAATTGAAATGTGATTTGACTGATTAACAGTACGTTTCGATACGATTGAAACGATATATTATATGTAATGGTATAACTGCGTATATTATCAATACTTAATAACTTAACTTATATAATAAGACTATATCTCATTATATAAGTAAAATAATCATATACTTTAGATATATATATATATATATATATATATATACACTTCTTATATATATAACTATTTAGCAAAGTATAAATTGATAGAATTCTAATGTTTTCGTAACTCTTATGAAAACTAAACCTAAAAATTGTATATATATAGGGTCTTTTAGTGAACAAGGTATCGATGACACAAGTTTCCCGTAGTAAGCGTTAGGATAGGTAAGTAGGATCGTTGCTTCATAGTATTTTGGGGTATTATTTCAAAATATTTTAAGACTTTAGTATGTATTTGTTTGTGATTTTAGTTAGCTATGTGTGCGTGTGTAACGTTTATGTTTGAGATTCGATTTGCTATGGTAGGAGCTGAGTTTCATGTTATGATTATTCCATGAGTATTATGCTTGAATTATTTGAGCTTGGTTGATCATCTTAAAAATGAACTAACTCAAACTCGGCTTAACACTTAACTTAATATATATCGCAACATATTAAGGGTAGCAGTTAAGATTCTCGGGCCAAACATGAACTCCCTTCGATAAGGATAGCTAAAACGGTCATTTTCGCATTCTTAGCTGAACTAAGTGATAGTAAAGGAGGTCGCTAAAAGGTTGGGGGTAGTGATTTGAAGGTAGTCATGGGAGGAGGGTATTCTCTATTGCATTAGCCCCAATTTGGTTTCGATTTGCGAGTGCATGATGTTAATCTCTTCAACCTGGATTAAAGCGAGCATAATTTCTCTAATCTTACAGTGAACCAGATAATATCGTGTGATGACATTTACTTCTACATGTATTGCATATAAGCAATTTAGTTGAAAACCCTACTTGTGATATACTGGATGTACACTTCTATCTCTACCTCAATTATTGAGTAAGTCGTCACTTATTTCTTTATAGTTTATTTTATAAGTTCCATATGGATTATAAGTATTAACCCCAAACTAGATAACTAGTAAACTGGGATGGTGAGTGAAGTGTGACAAAAAATGACTGCTTATTGTCCTTAGTATTGACTTTCTTAATTTTTAAGAAAAACTACATAGAACTCCTCAACAGGTTTAATAGTTTTCAATATTCTAGTTCATATAAGAAATGATATGTACCTATGGGATTTATTACCACTCTTTTGTAAAGCTAAATTGATAAATTACAAATTTACTCTTAACAAATTATTTTAAAGGATTATTCTACATGTTTATATTAAACAAGCATCGAATTGGATGCTTCAAAGAGGTAGAGTCAAGTATGCTTGGTATGAACTAGGTCTAAGATAGTTACCGTAAGGATAGTTTCTATTTTTAGATGACTCACATGGCAAAGACAAAAGAACTTAAAAAGAACCTAGCTAACTAAATCTTTTTAAAAATCTAGTTAAGATTTTTTTGTTTTAAAAAATTACTACGTGTTAAAAACTATCTTTCCTAAATCCTACATGTCGGATATACTAAGATACGTATCTTCTACTAAGATATGGATTTTAGAGAAAAGATATGCGATTTATCAAAAAATGTAATTTAACTAAATTTATCAAAAAATTGAAAATTATCTAAAAACATAGCAAAACAGTATGACAATTAAAAAAATACAAGAAAAAAAGCCTATACTAAAAAAAGCAAATTAGTAAAATAAATTAATTAACTAAATAAATAAAAATACAAAATAAATGATTAAAGAACATAATTTTCTTAATTACCTAAACGGGTTGAGCCGTGTGTAATTAGCGTGTTTATGTTAATCGTGTTGTGATTGTCTAGACTACGTGAATTGCTTGGATGCATGCTCGGTATGGAATTAATCTTACAAGTGTATAGTAGTGCTGATCGTGAAGTGTACGGCATGTAACGTGCATATGTAATTGCAAAGTGGACAACGTATAGTGTGCGCGTGTGATTGTGAAGTGGACAACATGTGTGAATAGGTGTAAGGGACATGTTTGTGGCGTGGTGTTAAGGACGTGTTTGTGGCGTGGTGTTAGCATGTGTTATTGCAATGAAGATTGTGTTCGGTTTGTGTGTGTAGTATTATTGAGGGACGATCGATACAGTGTGTGTATTAGTAAAGTTAGGACAGTGTATGGAAGTATGATCGAGTATTCGGTGTGTGGTTGTGTGAATGTGAAATTGTATACTGACGGAGTGTTGTTTATGTGGGATTGGGAATTGTGTCAAAACTTTACCGCCTAATTCCTATTTGTAAGCCATACAATCGAATCTTTTGAATCTTTTTGGAGGAAGATTTAATCTTAACAAATTTTAGATATGAAAGATACGATAACAAATCTTAGATACAATTTAGATTTATTGAAGATTCAATTCAGTTTCTAAAAACCCCACATTGATTTGGGCTTTCTATTTTGGGCCCGACTCAATCTATCTTGATTTAGCCTAAAACACACACTAGCCTATTTAATAAATCCTAAATCTATTTAGCCCAATATAAATTAGATAAAAATCCACTCTATATTGGACTGGATTAAAAAAATATTTTAATGAAGCTTGATTCTTTAATGACTTAAAATTTATTAAATTGAATGTACTCTATTATCCAATTCGACCCTAAATAACTCCACTTGATATGACTTAATAATTTTTTTCTTATTATTATTTTATTGATTTATTTTTTCAATTTTGTTTTTTTATTATTTATTATTATTTTTTCTTTATTTTATTTTTTTAACCAGGCCCAATAAAAATATTATAATAAACAGGGCAAAAATAAGATGTTTATAGTTGCCCCTTTTTGTAGTAAAGTTCGATTAGAATTTTGTTACAAAGATAAAAGAGATAACTATTTTTGCCAAACCTTACTTTGAACTGATAGAATAAGGATTATCAACTTAAATGGTCAGTTAAGCTGTATTTCATCTTGAAGAAGAATATAGACTTGAAAGATTTATGCAAAGAATAAATAGCTCATCTTAAAAGGTTGAGGTAGAGGAATGGGAAACCTATCTTGAAAGACAAGGCAAAGGAATAGGAAATCCGTCTTGAATGGATGGCACAAAGGAATAAGAAACCCGTCTTGAAAGGATAGGGTAAAGAAACTAGGGTGCCTATCTTAAAAGGATAAGACTAAAATTTAGGATGATTAGGAGGCCTATCTTGAAAGGATAGGGTAAAAAGGAATATGTCTTAAAAGAACATGGCAAAAGGTTAAGAGGTTTATTTTGAAAGGATAGGGTTAAAGATTTAAGAGTGCTTATTTTGAAAGAATTGGGCTAAGAATTAGGACGACGGTCTTAAAAGGACATGGTAAAGGGAACTTGTCTTGAAAGAACAGAGCAAAAGATAGGGTGCCTATCGTGAAGGGATAAGGCAAAACTATTGGGGGTCACTTAACTTGTTTTGGTTTGATGGATGATCTGAAGATAATAGATTTTTTCGAGATTTCAAAAAACTTCTTAATTCTCCTAAATATCTTTTAAGGACTTTAGGATCAATTTACCTGGGAAGAGAACTATGCAGATAGTAACCAATCGACATATCTCACATTGACTCCTGATATTCACTCATTTAAATAGCAGAATATTACCTAAGTATTTTCCCAATATTATGCTTACTTCTTTTTTCTCTTTTCTTTTTTCTTCTTCTTCTTTTTTTTTTGTGGAATAAGGTCTTCTTCATGATTGAGACCTTTAGCTGATGAGTCTTTTAGCTATACCATGCTCACATCTTGATTCTACTTTTGTTATCGCCAAGTCTCAATTTCCACCTTTTTATGATTCTTGAAACATAAATCTCTTTTCGAAAAAACCTAGATTAAATCATTAAGAATATTCAATTTCAATTTATGTGATCATTTAAGTTCATTGGTAAGTGTTTTGTGTTTAAGTGTATGAGGCTAAGAAACATGGTGCATAAGAATTTATTGGTGAAGTGTTTATCGGTCGATGACCATCCAAATTCAAGAACATTCATGGATATCAACTTTACTTGTAAACGATGAAAGATTAACCACAAACAATTCTCAAGAAAAATTGGAATCTTTATTAAACTCAGTTTTCATGGATAATATAATTTGATAGCATCTGATTCACAGGTCTCCTTAATTCTGGACCATCCATTTCCGTCAACATTAATGTACCTCTCGATAATATCCTTTTTATCACATAAGGGCCTTCATAATTCAAAATAAATTTGCCCCTAGGATCTTTTATATTCGACAATACTTTCTTTACTACCAAATCTCCTTCCTTGAAGTACTTTGGGCGCACTTTCTTATTAAAGGCTCAAATTATCCGTTGTTGGTAATATTGACTATGACATATCACTGCAAGCCTCCTTTCATCTAGGAGGTTCAAATGCTCAATCCACTTCTTTACCCACTTCGCTTCATTGAGTTGAATTTTTGCCAACACTCATAACGAAGGTATTTCTATTTCCATTGATAGTGGTACTATAAGCCTTGAGAGCAAAAGGAAGCATCTCATGCTAGTCTCTATAAGTGATCGCCATCCTCTTAATGATTCTCTTGATATTCTTATTAGCAACTTCAACTACCTTGTTTATCTAAGGTTGATATGGAGTCGAGTTTCTATGATTGATCTTAAATTGGTTGCATACTTCAACCTTCCACTTATTGTTCAAATTTGACCCGTTGTCCGTAATAATAGACTCAGGTGCACTGTATCTTGCAATAATATCTCTTTTTAGAAATCTTACTACCACTCCTTTGGTTACCCTAGCACACGATGCTGCTTCCATCCACTTGGTAAAATAATCGATTGCGACTAGAATGAATCTATGCTTGTTTGAAACCGTTGGTAAAATTGGGCCGATCATATCTATCCCCCACATTGAGAAAAGCTAAGAAGCTGTCAACATATGTAATCCTTAGGGAGGAACGTTGATTTTATTAGCGTATGCCTAACACAAGTGATAATGCCTTACGTACTTGATACAGTATGATTCCATTGTCATCCAAAAATATCTCATCCTCGTGATTTTTTTGGCTAACATGTACCTGCTCATATTAGGACCACAAACTCCTTCATGCAATTCTTTCATTAATTCTTAGCTTTTTCTTCATCTATACACCTAAGCAATGTTGTATTTGGTGATCTTTTGTATAACATTGCTCTACTTAACAGGAAATGAGTAGCCAATCTCCTTAAAGCTTTTCTATCTTTCCTATCAGCTTCATTAGGGAACTCACCCGTTTGAAGTGACTTTTTGATATCATAATACCAAGGCTTCCCTAGTTCCTTCTCTTCAACGGTTAAACAAAAAACCGATCTTTCTTCTACCTCAATCTTTAAGGGATGAATTTCTATCCCATCTGTAACTTTCACCATTGATGCTAACGTAGCTAGTGCATTAGTAAGTTGATTCTGGGTTCTTGGAATGTAAGTGATGAAATTTCTTGGAATTTTTCAATCAGCTTTCCTAAATGCTCGTGATAAGGTATTAACTTCTCGACTTTCATCTTATATTCTCTTAGGATCTAGAGAATTATAAGAGAAGAATCTCCATATACGTCAAGCCTCTGTATTCCCATATGTGATAAAGGGAAGTTATCCTTAAGTGTCACTTGGTTTAAATCACGGAAGTCCATACATACCCTAACTTTCCTACTTTTCTTCAATACTGGCACTACATTGGCTACCCATTCGAGGTAATCTAATACTTCTATGAACCCGACTTCTAATAATTTCTTCACTTCTTCTTTTATTTTAAGGAGTATATCTAGCCTAAACTGCCTAAGCTTTTGCCTTTTAGGTTTAATATCTTCTCTTGTCGATAACTTATGAACTATGATTGATGAATCCAAATCAGGCATGTACTCATAAGACCAAGCGAATATATCTAAGTATTCTGATAATAAACATGACAATTCCTGTTTCTGATCATTTGCCAAATTACTCCCAATTTTCAAGTTTCGTGGATTCTCTTATATCCTCAAAATAATCACAACTATTGGTTCATCAACAATCACTCTAACTAGTTCAAATCGATGCCAACTCTCTTGTATTTCACTTAGGGTCTCAATATTATCTCCGACGTCTGACCTAGCAGAGCCGAAGGTGATATTGGTACTATTATTGTTTACAGGGGTGAGATATCCATTATGTCCATTGTTTTTATCGGATTTGAAGAGTAAAGGAAAAGGTAAAATGTATTAAGTAAATAACAAAGAAGAATTGAAAGAAAGAAAGGAACTAATTTTATTAAATGAATTCAAATTGTCTAAAAGAAAAGGGCCTAACTAATTAGACTAATTATTGAATCGAATGCTCCTAATTGGTCTAATATTGCTTTTTTAAAGAGACTTATTAATATGAATGGAAAACCAGTTGCATAAGGATACTGGCATGCCAATATCTTTTTCCTTATTTGGACTGATGATGCATTGCTGAGCCAAAGTCTTAGATAAATTGGCTACTTCAGGTTCTTAAACACAAGCTGGCATTAGGAATGTTTGACAAATGTTTGGAAAATCTATATGAGCATGGTACAGGTGATCTCCTCTCTTCCTTTTGGTTTTGGCTTTCATTTCTTAGATTTCTTCTTCAATGGGCTCATGTCCGAGACTGAATGTTCTAATCTACTACTTAGGTTGTTCTGAGTGACCTATGCTCCTTGTCTTAACACTTCAATTATGTTGACCTCATTAAAAATTTGCAATCTTGGTTTAAATACTTCAGCAATGATCATACTAATTGAGTGTCTATGATTTGATAAGGGATTGTTACCCACATTGGGAGCAAGAGTCTGAATGAAGTTCAATTGAACCAATTTAGCATCAATAAGATCTTAGATCTTATGTTTGAGTTTTTAGCACTAGTTTGTAAAATGCCCTACTTGCCCCAAATGATAATCGCAATGGAGCTTTGGGTTGTAGTCTCTCGGTCTTTGTCTCTCGTTCGATATTTCAAATGTCAAGGGATTCTCCTTCCTTAATCTTATGAGAACTTGGCTTAAAGGAATGGGGATGTGAGTAAACTATCTCATTTGTAGGCGATTATTTTGATTTGGATTTGGTGGGGGATTAGATCCTCTTGACATGGCTACCAGGGCTGCAGGTCTGATAAGGTTACTAGTATTAACAACACTTACAATAGCTTCTTTGGCTTTGTTAGAAAATCTCATGGGAGGCATCTTCTCCTCAAATGCTTTAAGATTAGGAAGCCTTCCAGTAGCGATAACTTCCTCATTTTAGCATCTTAAGGTTATAATTTTTGCAAAGTTAGAGACAAGATGACCTATCAAATGTTAGTAGTATGGGCCTTCGAGAGTGTTGATAAAGGTAAAGGTCGGATCCTTTTCTGTTAAGGGAGGAGTTACCCTAGCAACCATGCCCCTCCATCTCTAAGCGTACTCCTTAGAGCTTTCATTCTTACATGGATAGGGCCACCTCAATATATGAACTTATATTGGTTATAGGAAGCCTTGGCTAACGTATCCTATGTATCAATCTCATTCAAGTCCAATTGGGCATAATAAGTTAAGGCAGGCCCAATCAAGCTATCTTGAAAGGTTTAAACCATCACCTTTTCATACTTTATATATTTTCCCATCTTTTTCATGTATAACCTAGTATAGAGCTTCGGGCAGCTGGTCCTATCATAATTTTTGAATTCTAGAATTTTAAACTTTTCTAAGAAATCATCATCCTTATATGTCGGCAAATTGATTATTCCCATCTGCTCAAGCCCCATTACCCATTTCTAAGGTTTTCGTCTACTCGGTCAACTTCTGCATAAATTTCCTTTCCATCTTTTGATGTTTTTCCTTGATCTCTTTCCTCTATGCCTCAGCATTGGGGACTGATTTTGCATCTTCCAGTTTAAGAGGAAGGATCGCTTCTGCATTCTGATTCAGGTTAACTTGAGATGCTTGCCTATCATTGAGAATTCCAATAGCCCGAGTAAGAGTCTGAATTTGTTCAACCATCTTGTTCATGTTTTCTTCTAGGGTTGTGACTCTTAGGTCTAGCTCGGTTTAACTAACATTTCCATTACCTTGAGTTGTCATTCTTGCTTTGGAATGAATGAATATTAGGCTTTTAATTGAGTTTGCTCGCTTGGGCGCTATCTTTAAAATCCTACAAAGACTTGAGTTTGGAAATTTTTGTGAACTAAAATTTTTCTTGTTTTATTTTCTTTTTGTTTAAAAGGAAACTAAAACAACAGAGCAAAAGATTGCACAATCAATAAAGGTTTTCATTTAATGAAGCTGTAAATTTATTAATAATCATAAAAATTAAACCTATACAATGGACTAAAAGAAAACTCCTAACTAATCTTTCGAAAAAATCTAGTCCTATGTCTATAAGAGTTGATAGGTCTAGTTAGGATGGGCTTCACAGGGTTGATATTGACCTAACTTTCCATATCTATATTATATAAAACATGAAATGCCATACTTATTTGCAATGAAGCTATTAAATTTACAAAAAAGGTTGTATATGATATTAATAATTTTGTAACTTCAAGTTTTTCAAATTACATAGCTTTTTACTTATTAAGAGATAATGTAAAAATAAAACACATATAATACAAAAAATAAAAAATAATTACATAGAAACAAGCATTAGCAAATAAATAAATAAAATCAAATATATAAAAAATGTAGTATGCTATACATGCATTAATGCTATAGGGGCAAGCAATTAATTAATTATAGGAATTATTGTGAACTCGTGATTAAAGAGTATCCTTATATATAAGTGGGTCCAAAATAAGATTTTTTTTTTTAAATGAAGCTCATAAATACTTACATATAAGGTTTACTAATTTTTAACTTTCTCCCTTTCTTTTATAAAAAAAAAGAACGCTAAACTGACTACGGATTAATTAGAATTTTCTTATAATTTAAAAAAAATGACTACCATTTTTCAAAAAAAAAAAAATGATGTTGGAAGATGGGGTTTATAGGTCTCAGGCTCTATGGCTTTAAGGATTTCTGCAGAAAAACCTAGTGGGCTAAAGATTCAAAAGACTTGAAGGTTACATGATGGCAGCCAATCTTAAGTTTTTAAAGTGGCTCAAGTTTGACCACATCTAAGCATACAAATGATTATTAATAAATAAAGCCCCCCCCACCCTAAATCCCCAGCATGGGCCCATTAGGCTGGGTTTTTTCTTAAGATCTATATTACTAAAAACCAGTTAGTACAACTATATTACAATATATAGATAAAAGAAAAAAAGATAAAAGCCTATTAACTAATTTTTATTTCTACATGGCTAGTCCGCTAGGGTCTCCAGTAGAGTCGTCAATTCTATCGAGCTCTATTTTGTTTTTCTTCAATTTAACTTATATTAAACCCAACCTACTTAATATAAATTACCCAACATTAAATTAAGGAAAAAAATTTTCTTTTAAAAAATGTTTTAAAAAAATATTTAAAAAAGGATTGGAGTCGCCAATCAATTAAAATGGTAACAAGTGAAATTAGGGTTTTCTCACTTACTCGAAAACTCTAATTTAGTCACTAGTTTATAGATATTCTAAAAGATAAAATTTTAGAAAATTAAACCAGAAAATTTAAATTCTAGGACTAATCTATTAAGACTAAGTCACTATGTAAAAATAAAAACAAAAACAAAAACAAAAACTAATAGGCTTTATTTTTTATAATTTTTTTAAAAAATGCTAAAATATATACAAATATACCAGAATATAATTAAAATTAATTTTTTCTTAATTTTTATTATGAATTTTCCAAAAATAATTTTTTTTTTTATTTTTCTACGGTTACTTTAGAGGTGCCTATGAATCTACTAGTCGGAATCAAACTAACGTAGTTCTTTTTTTTAGAAAATACTTAGTGAGTGGATTTTTTTTAATTTGAAAATCGAGCTAAACTTACATTTACTTAATAATTTATTTTTTATTTTTTAAAAAGATCTAGTTTCACGAATCTACTTAAAAAAAAACCTAACTAACTAAATCTTTCAAAAAATTCGATTAAGATTTTTTTGTTTTCTTTTTTTTTAAATCACCACATGTCAAAAACTATTTTTCCTAAATTCTACATGCAATATATACAGAGATACAGATCTAAGAGAAAAGTTATGTGATTTATCAAAAAATACAATTTAACTAAATTTATAAAAAAAATGAAAATTATCTGAAAATATAGCAATATAGTATGTCAATTTAAAAAAATTTGCACTAAAGAAAACAAATTAGTAAAATAAATTAATTAACTAAAAAAATAAAACAAAATAAATAATTAAAGAAAATAATTTTTTAATTATCTAAACGCATCAAGTTGTGCTTGATCAGCATGTTCATGTTGTAATCGTCTGGACTATGTGGATTACCTGGATGCATGCTCAGTGTGGAATTGATCGTGCATGTGTGTAGCATTACTGATCGTAAAGTGGAATTGGTCACGACGTATAGCGTACGTGTGTGATCACAAAGTGGATGACATGTAGCGTATGTATGTGATTGCAAAGTAAACAATGTGTATGTGGCTGTGTTTGTGAATCGGTGTAAGGGATGTATTTGTGTAGTATTCTGTCATGGAGTGGGTACGAAGGACGTGTTTGTGATCGTATGCGAGGGACATGTTTGTGGTGTACTGTCAGTGTAGTGGAGATTGTGTTTGAATGGCGTGTATAGTGTTATTGAGGGATGAACGGTGCAGCATGTGTATTAGTAAAGTTAGGGCAGTATGCGAACGTATGATTGAGTGTTTGGTATGTGGTTGTGTAAATGTGAAATTGTATGCGGATGGAGTGTTATGTGTGTGGGATTGGAAATCGTGTCAAAACTTTACTGTCTAATTCCTATTTATAAGCCATACGATCGAATCTTTTAAATCTTTTTAAAGGAAAATTTATTCTTAACAAATTCTACATACGAAGAATATAATAACAAATCTTAGATACGAAAGATATAATAATCTCCGATTTAAATTTATTGAATATTCAATTTAGTTTCTAAAAACCCTACATTGATTCAAGGTTTCTATTTTTGGGCTCGATTCAATCCATCTTGATTTAGGTCAAAACATATTCTAACCCATTTAATTAATCCTAAATCTATTTAGCTCAATATAAATTAGATAAAAATTTACTTTATATTCGACTAGATTAAAAAATATTTTAATAAAACCTGATTCTTTAACGATTTAAAATTTATTAAATTGAACTTATACTATTATTTGATTCGACCTTAAAAGTTTTCAGATTCATCGAAGTAATTTATACATATAATTAACAAAAGTATGTTAAGGTAAATTACACCGGCAATCCTTATAAACTCTTGAAACTACATTGACATGATAAACTAAATTGATCAAAAAGTATGTATTTCGTAGTGATTTTTGTCTGTCTGTTAAGTTTTTCTTTTATTTCGAACTTACTCAAATGTGGCAACCGATATTGGATAACTTGCTCGTACAGGCTTGTAAAGAGTGGAGAATGGACAAAGAACTTCATCCTAGGAAATTATACTTTCTAGGTGTCTAGAAGCAACAAAGTAAAAAAGCAAAGAACTTTCATGTTTGTTTCTCAGGAAAATTATACTTCTTAGATGTCTAAAGGCAACAAAAAAGGAATACTCACTTCAATCAGCCAAAGCAAAACCAAACCTTCAAATTAGCCTGAACATTATGCAGACATGATGCATATATTAACACCTTAAGCATTCAGAACAATATTACCACCATTACAAGCTACTACAAGTGCTATTTCCATCGGATACTAGACTAGAGGAAAAGATTTGACAGTAAAAAGCGAAAGCGAGAAATGGCGTCATGGTTTCCCAGAGCAACCCCGGTTCCCATCCACAGCCACCTGCTCTGGCGCCCTATGATGAGTTAGATCCCAAATCTGAATGGAAAGATGAACCTGCCGCGAATGTTCTCAACGTTTACCTACCAGGTTTTGTCGCATAACCTTTTTAATTTCTGCAAGCAGCCTGAAAAAGACATCACGCTTTTCTAAATGAATCAAATTCTTGTTTATAAATTTCCAATTGTCTGGTCTTATTTGATTGAATTTTAACCGCTTGGTTTGGCAGGCTTTGTGAAGGATCAAATCAAGGTAAGATTCGATCAAGTGACCAAAACCCTAAAAGTGAGTGCAGAACGTCCTGGAGGAAATAACAGGACAATCCGTGTCAACGAAGACTATATAATTCCTGGAAACAGCAATCTCGAGGACATGAGAGCCAAATTGGAGGATCAGACACTAAAAATCATAATTTCCAAGGAAATCACTTCTCAGGTGGATCCTAAACTGCGTGAACCAACCAAGACATCACAAGAACCCTCGAGTACTGAAAAACCGCGCAGCGAGAAGAGTCCTACACCGCCAGCAGCTCCACCTCCACCTCCACCCCTCGAGAAGCAAAAATCAGTGGAGAAACCGGCTACGATTCCGTCTCTACCTCCGGATCCATGGCATGAAATGGCGGAAGGCAGGGATTTCCCAGACCCCAATGTCCTAAAGGACAAAACCAGAGCCAAGTTCATAAAGGATGAAGATGAAAATGAAACTCAAACTGCTCCACCCTCAAATACTCAAAAGCCGCGCACTGAAAAGAGTCCTACACCACTAGCAGCTCCACCTCCACCTCCACCTCCACCTCCACCTCCACCTCCACCCCTTGAGAAGAAAAAACCAAAGGAGGAACCAGCTAGGATTCCATCTCATCATGCGGCAGAAAGGTGGTCGGCTATGCTATCGCCGGATGTCAGAATGAAAATGACTGGGGGCAAAATCATAAAGGATGAAGATGAAAATGAAACTCCAACTCCTCCACCCTCCAGTACTGAAAAACCGCGCAGCGAGAAGAGTCCTACACTGCCAGCAGCTCCACCTCCACCTCCACCTCCACACCCACCCCTCGAGAAGCAAAAACCAGAGGAGAAACCGGTTAGGATTCCGTCTCTACTTCCGGATCCATGGCATGAAATGGCGGAAGGCAGGGATTTCCCGGACCCGAATGTCCTGATGAAAAAAACTAAAGGCAAGTTCATAGAGGATGATGAAGACAGTAGATCAGCCAAAACGGATGATGAAGAAATTGGCAGCAAGCGGAAAAAATCTCCCAAGGCGAAAATCTGGGTTCCAGAGGAAAGAAAAGGACTCGTTCCAGAGAAAAGGATTTCCTGGAAGGGACCAAAGGTAAGAGCAGAATACTACTCAGAGCAGGAGATGAAGATGAGTAATGATATTCCTGGAAGTGAAGAAGAAGAAACGCTTCCGGATTCAAGTGGCGAGGAAACTGATATCTATGCTGCTGCGAGCAAAGCGATGATGGATTTGACAATGAGGATTAAGGAAGACAGGCAGTTAGTCATCAATGTGGCTGTAGCAGCACTGATTATTGTGGCACTTGGGTCCTTTATTTCATATACGATTGGATCGTCTGGAGAAGGAGATAATGATTGGTAGATCAACGTCGGAGTCTTCTCCAGTTGAAGCAAACTGTAATAAAACTGATCTCATCGTGAATATTTACAGTAAAGCAACTTTTAAAATATAGCGGTTATACAAAGTGCAAGCCATATGTATGTTTAGAGAGCAAGGGTTACTCGCTACTGCCATCCCGCTAATAAAATCTGATAAAAGGGTAACCTCATCTTAATTAAAGGATTGCTTACTTCAGATAGCCAGTGCACACCATAGGAGGAATGGGCAAGGTTCAGGGATCTACTAAGAAACAGTCGACCATAAAAGGATCCAGACACTGCTGCCACATAACACTTCACAGGTTCTTCACCTTTTTCATTCTCTAGTTTTTCATAGATCGCAGGCAGAGAGTTGAAGATGGAGTTGAAGTCATTCCCATACAGATTGTTTATCGTTTAAGAATGTTAAGAGTAGTTAATTATTCATTGTATGTTAGTTAGTTAGTTAGTTAGCAGTAGCAGAAGATAACAGATTTTGTTAGAGTTAGTAGTTTTCTTTCCTCTTTCCTCTTCGGCATCTGTATATAAACAAGAGCTTGTACATTATTCAGTAATCGAATCACTTCACATTTTCTCTTCGACTTCTGTTTCTGTTTTCTCTCCTCAACTTCTCCTTTTTCTCGCATCCAGAGTCACATCATCAACGCACTCGATTCATTCATTTTTCATCTTAGTTCAAAAGCACAGCAGCTGAGTTACTTCACAAAGAACACCGTGAGCTCCGGCGGTGGGCGACTGGTTTTTCGACATGGATCAACAATTGCATTAATTTCATTAAAGGTTGGAAAGAACGTATTGGCTCCTGAAGCGTAACCTAGGTCTGCTGCCATGAAATGCTCCGATATTGAATTTTTGTGGAGATGTTGTACCATGGCTTGCAAGGTAGGCTTTACTTTTGACAACACTTTTTTCTAAAGAAAAACACATAAAATTAATGTTAGATAAGACAAAGGATTATTTTCTCCTTGCTACATGACGATGAAGAAAAGATGAACAAAAATCAATAAGAAGACTGTGTACCTGGATGTTTGAGTTATGGGCACGGCTGTTTTCTCCATAACCCAAATTCATGTAGTGGGTTTTCTGCACATCCATGTCAAGGTGGCTTGGATCAACTGAGTTTGGTTGCATAATTGATGCTTTACCGTGAGCTGTATTCATGATTTTGTCTTCTTAACCGCAGATTTATGATTATGGTGGAACGAGGTCAATTTCTTAGATCCACCATGAAATGATGGGAAGGGTCGTTGACTTTCGATATTTCTTTAGCTTTTTATCTGTAATCTATACATGTCGATGCCGTGGCACACATTGCAGCGAATGATAATGTCGCGTGGTACAGCAGTGAGTGATGAACATAAAATAAATGTGCTGATGTGTAGGGAAGTATCGAAGCATGTGTGTCGGTCGACTCATCTCCGTGTATCCTATAATATAAATACGCTCTTCTATATTTATATTTTGATGATATATACATATTCTAAGTTATAATTTAACTCGATTCTTCTTATATATATATTATTTATTATTGATTCATTCTACGTTAGTTTTGGGTTTGGTTTTCGAATTCGATTCCGGTTCAGATTCTAAATCAGTTCTAACTACGAGTAAATCCTAAAATACATTCTAAACCCTACTGTAAAATTAATCACATCAGATTCGAGTATCTTAAATATCATGCTTAGTCTTAAATCAGTATTTTAGCTCACTCGATACACTAATCTTCATTAGTGTATCAAATTCACTCTCAATATGAGGAAATTTTATATTTTTCTTATAATTACCTAAAATTAAGTATTATACCGGATTTAATACGTATTAATATTATTATTATATTATCCAATTTAATCTATTATTTTATATCTATTATAATTACAACTTCACATATTATCAAATTACCTACATTTACTACATAATTCCCATGAGAATTACATTTAATTACCCAAGTGCTATGATTATGTTACCACATCAAAAAGTAACATCCCTAAACATCTAATTACACACTAAATCAGTAATTAGTCATTTAATTATTTAATTAGTCCAAAATTGATCATTTTATTCATCATTTTAGGGTTTAAAAATTACTTAAAAATTTCAAATATTAATTTAAAAAAAATGGCTTTATAGCACTGTTTTATAGCACTGTTTTATAACACTTAGGTAATCTACAAAAAAAAAAAAAATTTGAGTCCAAAACTATACTCTTAAGCTTATTTATTTTTAATTTGAAACATGCTCGGTTTTGCTCGGTTTCTTAAACACCATGTATCTACAGATATAATTAAATATAATCACTATTTTTCCTTAAATTTACATACAATGAAATATCAGAATAATAAAATTCATAATTTTTTGGATATAATCAATAATTTTAATAATTTTTGCAAAATTGGCTGGAAAATTGGAGTCACTTGTTTCTTGGGCTTTCGTCTAGGGTTGGTCGGCCGATCTAGACGGTCGATTTGGAGTGGGGTGGTAGTAGTGGTTTAGTTTAATTCTAGGTGGTGGTGATGTATGGGTTTGGCTTAATTGCTCTTACTACACAAATCAAAGCTCTAAGGTCTCCAATAGCTTTTTGGAATCAAAACATTAGCCCCTCACTCGAAAATCTCATTCGGTTATCTATTTTACTTATGTTATTTGAATTTTCTATTTGTTGTATTTTCCCCAAGTTGTCCTCATGTTTTATTTGTAATTTCATGAATGCCATTCAGGCATCCTTTAGTCATTTTTATTTACAATTTTACGACTTTATATTAATAGAACACTTATATAGAGTTTTAGGTAGACTTTGGATATTAATGAAAAACCCTTAAGTCTTTTCTCTTGGAAGCTCTCCTCAACCCTCTTTTATCAATCTTTTTAGCAATGATTATGGTAAGTAACCTTAGGCCTAGTGTTCGTGTGTAATATTGGGTATTAGCTTAAGTCTGTGTGTAGTTCTACGATGTGTCATATCCATAGAGTTAGCGCATAGGATTTCTAAACCATTGACTACCATTTATTTTTTAGGCCATCTTACGGTTTGAACTCACCCCCTTGGTCATGTGCAATATCAGGTTCGTATGTTCACCCATGGATCTGTATCAGGAAGAAAGGAAATCACCATTGAAGAAGAAGACAAAAGTAGTAATAAGATAAGATGAAACTCTTGAAAAGGAGAATATTATTAGATTTTAATAAGGAAATGGGAAAATGGAGGTGGAAGAAAGGAGAAAATAACGGAAAATAGAGGTAGAAAGTTATAAGGCAATCTAAGGCCTTTCGGGTTTTGTAATCTAGTTTTTGGTAAAGAAAGATGATAGGGCATTTAGGGTTTTTGCTAGTGAATAAAAAGCTCTTATTATTTACGAAATCATTACATTATGCATATTACATATAGATATTTAATATTAGTATATATTTATTTTAGATTATATGGGAATTAGGGTTCAAATATAAAGGTGACGTGTGTGCTGTATGATAAATGTGCTATATGTGGTAAAAAGAGAAACGACTTGACTTGAATAGCACTTGCGAGATGATCAAGAGAAGAAGTGAAATGAATAAGAAGTAGGCAGTCTTAATGATGCAAGGAAAGAAATTGGGTATTTATAAAGGATGGTGATTGATCTCATCTGTTAGATTGAGATCATGATCAATGATTAGGATTAAACACTTTTCTTATGGACCTTAAATGGATCCTCTTTAATGGATTTAGGCCAATAGTGGTCCTATTTTCTTAGTGTGAGCAAAATTAAGAAAAGTTGGATTGTGCGGACTAATCGAACAAATCCTACTCTAAGCCTACGATGTTAAACCTCCTTTAACCATCCCAATGGTTTATAGGCTCAACTTTTTCGATTATATCACCTTAGTCCAAAGAGTCAAATTAACTTTAATTAGTGGGTTGAAGGCTTGATTTTTGGATTTGGTCTTTTGTAGATTATTCAGCAAAAAAAAAAAAAATGGATAAGCGACATTATTTTATTTAAAGGACAAAACAACAAAATTTTGTTGCTTAATTTGCTAATTAGGCTAATGAGTGACAAATTTTTGCCATTTAGAGCCACATTATTCATCGGGCATAATGTGAAATTTGCCGCTTAGTTTACCAATTGGTACAAGTAAAAAACCCCACATATCTTCTCCCCCTTCTCTTATGCTATGCTATAAACATATTTTTGTGTTCATTATAATCTCTACTATGCATTATGCCCACATTTATAGAAATTATTAATGGGTATTTATATAGTCATGAAATTAATCTAAGGGCATTTATATACGTTTAAAACTTACTAGAGATCCAATATTACATAGTGGTGATTTCAAGTGTAAAATAGAAAAAAATGGGAATGCGGGTTTATTTTAAAAGTTTTTTGGATTGATTGAAGTAATTATTTAAATGATCAACAAATATACATTAAGGTTAATTATACTGATAACCTTAGCAAACTTTTGAAATTACATCCTGCTGACAGGGCACTTTAGACATGGGCCCCTTAAGCCTGACTAGATCCAACGTGCCCTGTAGTTTAGGGCTCACCTTTGTAGGCCTAAGCCTTAGGCCTTAATGAACCAAGCCAAGTAAGCTTTGCAACGGTTATAATGTACAAGATAAGGATGAAATAGTTACGTCCTGAATAAGTGGGACATGTTAGGTATAATGACTCCACTCTCCTACACTTGTGAGAAGAGATATCTCTTGCTAACTAACCTCCAACTGTCGGCTTTACTCCGCTATAAATACTGGGTTATTACCCAATGGTAAAGGTCTCAACACTTTGTATACTAAGCTTGCATATTATCCTCAAGTATTCTATACTCTTAAGAGCCTATTACTAACTTAAATATCAAAGTGGCCACGCCGAACAAACTTCCGACATTCCCTTACCGTTTGTTGTTTTGCAGGTCATATATGTGCAAAATCCAAACGATTATCGGAAGAACCTAGAGATGACATTTGGCGTTGTCTATGGGAAACTGAATTCATATACCTAAAACCTCAAATACATTAAATATATACCTTAAGAACAATCATTTTGACATCATGTCTCAATGCAACGAGTAAGAAAATCAATAGTTGGTAAACAACCAACCTAGGGCCAATTAGCCCCTTCCAAAAGTTATACTAGAAGAGTGCATGGAATGCTTGGCTAAAGAGTATGCTACGCTTACTTAGATGAAGCAGAGCGGCACGGCACACAAACTCACTACCCCAAAGCTTCAAATGCCTACACAGGGTAGAATAACATCCAACAACAATAGTAGAATGGTAGGGGTCAGCAACTTGATCCGCCATTGCATCAGCAGCCAGTAAGGTTTGCGGCTACTCGCAACCAAGCTCTGGCTAGCAACGAGCAAGAAGCCTACTCATAAGGATTGCAGGCTCATTCGGCTGCATGACGAGCTCACTCAGCAGATGATGCCGACCTAAACGAGCTCCTCACTATGGTAAGGTGGCTCTTCAAGCAGTAGGGGAGCGAGCCTACTGGCGATACTAGGCTAGTCGCCAGAAATAAGACCCCCTTCACTAGAGGTGTCCAAGACGAAATACTGCTCCCTAACGGCAAACTTCTATCCCTAAACCAGTATGATGGCATGGGTGACCTTGACGATCATCTTCTCTACTTCCATACCTTCATGAACCTTTACGATCATGGGGATGCTATAATGTACAAAGCCTTCGTAAGTACTTTAAGGAAGGCAGCTCAAACGTAGTTCAACCACCTCCCTGACAATTCCATTAGCTCCTTTGATGAGTTGTCACGGAGGTTTAACCTCCATTTTAAGGCTAGCAAGCTCTCGTCTAAAGATACATCGTCCTTATACCTTGCAAGGCAGGGTGAAGGCGAGTGCTTACGGGATTACGTGGCCTGGTTCAACAACACTATGGTCGTGATCCTTCAGTTAGATGATGGAGTCACTATCCATACTACCCAGCTTGGCATTCGACCTTCGGGAGATTTCTTCCAATCACTTGTGAAGAGCAAGTTGAAGACCTTAGCTAACTTTTGGAAAAAAGCCTAGAAGTACATTGACCAGGAAGACAACACTCGCATTAGGCACGGCACTGACCAAGAATCGCCCGTAAAAGATTGCCTCGGCAGCAAGATGCTAAACAGACTAGAAGGGGAGAGCTCTAGAAAGAAGAAGCGTTGAGCCAAGCACGACCCTCTCCCCCTTCCCATTTACACCTAGTACATGCTCTTAAATAGGCTCATGGCCTAGGTCTATTCCGAAGTACAACACCGGAACTTACTTTTAAGGCCATAGAAAATGAGGGGGAACCCTAGTCGTCGGAACTTTAACAAATATTGTCTGTTCTATGATGACCATGGGCACATCACCAAAGAGTGGTTCCGGTTGAAGAATGCTGTCGAATACATTATTCAGCGTAGTTTCTTCAACAAATATGTAGCCTATCGAAGGCATGATAACCATTTAGACAATGATGGAGATAGGGCACCTTAAACGCGACGGACCGAGGATGCCCATGTGAAGTAGAATAATGACTGTTGCACGAATTGCGGCCCCAATAGTGTCATAAACATAATCATGGGGGGAGGGGAGGGCTGCACCCAGGGAGTCGATTGAGCATTAGTAGCTCGGTTAACACCCCATTAGAGGTATTGGCCGTAAGGGAGAAGAGACAGAAGTTAAACACTTCCATCTCCTTCTGCAACGAAGACCTTGAAGGGGTTGACACACTCTATTAAAACGCCTTGCTGATAAGGGTGAAGATCTCAAAATTTGAGGTCTCAAAGATTATGGTGGACATCGGTAGCTCCATTGACATACTTTTCCTCCATACGTACGAGTGGATGAGGAAGAGGCCGCTAGCAAAAATGAAGTCGTATCACCATAACTTGGTCAAGGGAAGACCAAGCCCGAACGCGTTTTGGGTAATTACATCCTCCCTTTATTTGAAGGCCAAATTCTCTACCTCAATTGGGGTGGGAGTATGTAGATGTGATTACCCAAAACGCGTTCCCTTCATTTGAAGGCAAATTCTCGACATCAATTAAGGTAGGAGCATGTAGATGTAATCAAAAGCTCTCATGAGAGCTATACGTTAGGGCAGCCGGAGGAGATGGCATCTTTGCCTTAGAAATAGGACTGTAAGAGAGGCTTGTTGATAAGGGCGAGCCTGAACGAAAAACTGAAGACGTCCAGATTGGAAACTCACCCTAACAAACCACAAAAGTCGGGGTTGAGACTTTAGCCAAAGTGAAGGACAAAATCATTGCCCTCCTATAGGCAAACTCGAATAGGTTCACTTGGGCAACATCAGACATGCCTAGAATTTCCCTCCACTTGGTGACTTACAGCCTCAACATTGACACTATAGTGCGGTTTGCCAAACAAAAAAAGAGCCATTTTACTCCAGAACGGCAAGGTATAATTGAGGAGGAAGTACGAAAGCTACTTAAAGCCGACTTCGTGGGGGAAGAAAAGTACCTGACGTAACTAGCGAATGTGGTACTTCTTAAGAAGAAGAATGGGAAGTGGCGCATGTGTGTCGATTACACCAACCTCAATAAAGCCTAGCTTAAAGATTATTTCCCTTTCCCTAGTATCAAACAGCTTGTCGATTCTATGTCAGGACACGCTCTATTGAGCTTTATGGACTCCTTATTAGGGTACAACCAGATCAAAATGGACCCAGGATGAAGTCCACATCTCCTTCATCACATATTACATCATATATTGCTACATTGTGATGCCATTAGGACTAAAAAACATTAGGGCCACATACTAGCGAATGGTAATGAAGCTCTTTAAGCCCTAGATAGGGCATAATATGGAGGTGTACATCGTCGGTTGATTATGTCAAGGATCTTTAGGAAGCCTTCGATCGAATGCACATGTATGACATGAAGTTGAACCCTCAAAAGTGCGTCTTCAACGTTGGCTTTAATAAGTTCCTCGGATTTCTGGTGACATAGAGAGGTATCAATGCTAACCTTAAGAAGATCACAACCATCAGGGAAATGAAGCCTCCAACCTCAATCTGAGACATACAAAAGCTCACTGGCATGGTGGCTGCCTTGTGCAGATTTATCTTGAAGAGTACTGACAAATGAGTTGAGTTCTTCAAAATCCTAAAAAATCCTAAAGGTTTTGAATGGACTCCAGAGTGCGTTACTGCCTTTCAACAGCTCCAAGACTTCCTTGCTCATCCATTGGTCCTCTCCAAACCTATCTAAGGGGAGGACCTATTCCTGTACCTGGTCATAAGAGACTAGACACTCTCCTTTGTACTGGTCAGGGCAGAGGGAATAGAACATAGGCTAGTATATTATGTCAACCATACATCACATGAGCCTGAGGTTAAGTACACCCACGTAGAAAAATTCGCCTTAGCCGTCATTATCACAACCTGACAGTTGAGGCCCTACTTTTAAGGGCACCAGGTCACTGTTCTCACCAATCAACTACTACGTACCATGCTGCAAAAACCTAATGCGTCTGAACGAATGATGAAGTACATAATAGAATTGAGTGTATATGAAATCTAGTATCAGCCACGAATAACCTATAAGGAACAAGTGCTGGCCAACTTCATGGTAAAATATACAAAAGAGGAAGAAACATTACTGGGTGATGATAAGCCATTGTGGACTCTCTACGTTGATGGGTCTCCACCTCGAGGGGTAGAGGTGCAGGTCTTGTTCTAACCGGCTTGCATAAGGTCACCATCTACTACGCCTTCAAGTTTGGATTCGATTCTAGTACCAATGAGTCTGAATACGAAGTGCTTTTTGCAGGTCTCAAGCTAGCTAAGGAGATTGGTGTCAAGCACTTGCGGATCTTCTCGGACTCTATGCTTATCATCCAGTAGGTTCAAGGTGAATATGAGGCCTAGGATAACATTATGGCTAAGTACCTTGAAAAAGTGAGAGGTTTCCTAGTGGAATTCCCTTCTTAAGACATAAAGAAAATCCCCCAAATGGAAAATTCTGTGACAAACTGGTTGTCTAAGCTTGCCTCTACAGGTTTACAAAAGTCTGAGGTGAAGGGCAGCAAGATCTTTATAGAGTACCTATCGAAAAAAAACATAACCTAAGGCTCGGCTGAAGTTTTGGAACTAACTGCAGCAACACCAAAGCCGAGCTTGATAGATCCTATCAGGAGTTATTTAGAGTAAGATATGCTGCCTAAAGACAGGAGGGAGGCAAAGAAGCTTTAGTACTACGCCACTAATTACATGTTGATCAATGGCGTCCTGTATCACACAGGAGTTAGCCTCCTCCTACTCCAATGCCTCCGAGAAGGAGAAGGGCTGTGTGTCATGGAAGAGCTACACGTCGAAGTGTGCAGCAATCACATTCAGTCCTAAGCCCTTTACTTACGAGCACTTTAGCTCAAGTTTTACTTGCCCAGCATGAGGTAAGACACAAAGGTCGTAGACCAAAAGTGCTCGTAATGCTAAAAGCATGCCTCAATCAGTAATGTGCCTAGCACCACCCTCCAACCCTTGATGAGCCCATGGCCATTCGTGCAATGCAGGATCAATATCCTTAGTACCTTCCTGAAAGCTTCAAGTAGATGGCAGCTCATGATTGTCGCTATCGATTACTTCATTAAATAGGTAGAGGATGAAGTAGTGGCTAGAATCACGGAGAGAAGTGTTGAATCTTTCGTCAGAAACAACATTCTCTCCCTATTTGAAATCCCTTATGCCCTCATTTCAGACAACAGCCGATAGTTCGATAACCCCAAGTTCAAGGAGTTCTATACTAAGTATTACATCACCCTACACTTCACTTTGGTTGCCCACCCCTAATCAAATGGACAAGTAGAGGCAACTAATCAAGTGATTTTGGATAGCTTGAAGAGGCTTATGGACTGACCTTAAGGTACTTGGGTTGACGAGCTACCCAATGTCTTGTGGGGGTACAAGACTACTCACCGTACTTCTACGGGCGAAACCCCCTTCCGCCTTACTTTCTGGTCGAAAGCCGTCCTCCCCATCAAACTTGAGCTCCCTAATATCCGGACTTGAAGTTTCGATGTTGCCTTTAATGACTCACTGTTCTAAGCAATCGTTGACACCATTGAGGAAATCAGAAACCTTGCTGTCGCTAAGGTAACCGCATACCAACATCGGGTAGCCCGGTATTATAATTAGAAGGTTAGACATAAGGAATTTAAGGTCGGTGACCTAGTGTACTGAAAACTAAAAGCCACAGGGTTACATAAAGGGTAGGGCAAGCTGGCCTCCAATTGAGAAGACCTGATCAGAGTCAGGGGGAGATTAGGCAATGGAGTACACAGGCTAAAAAGATTAGATAGCAAGCTCATCCGTGCACATGAAATGTTAATAATCTTCGACTTTATTTTGATTAGAATTCCATTATGTACACTTTTTCTTTCCACTGTGACAAATAAAAGCTGTTTTATAATTGATTGTTTACTGCTCTCTTCCATTCCCTTTCCTTCTACTGCCATCCGTACCGTTGAAGAGGCATATAGATAGTTGACTGGGCAGGTTAGAACACTACCGAACTGAACCCGCTAGGGTAACCTCGGTAAGGGGAAACACCCTTTCACAAAGGAATTCCCCTATACTAGGCAGGTAGGAATGCTACCAACCTGACTCCTCTAGAGTAATCCTAGCAAGGGGAAACACCTCATGCATAAAGGAATTCCCTCACACTTGGTAGGTTGGAACACTACAGACTTGATCTCCCTAGGGTAACCTTGGCAAGGGGAAATACTCTTTGCATAGAGGAACTCCCCTACAATAGACAGGTCAGAAAGTTACTGACCTAACCCCCAGTGAGGTAACCTTAGCAAGGGAAACACCCTTTGCATAGAGGAACTCCCCTAACTATTAACCTCGGCAAGGGTCAACTCACTTTGTGCAAAGGAATTCTTTAGTAGATATATTCAAAGACATAGAGAACGGAAGAGAACGTTTCAAAAACATTCATCTATTCATTGATTAATTACATAGTAAAGGTCGGCATCCCGGCTCAACTTACATTAATTTCAAAAAAAAAAAAAAAAAGAGAAGAGAAATTTGCTATCTCCTAGGATCAGCTATTTCCATTGGCCTTCTTAGTTGCCTTCTCAACTTTGTCCCTCTCCTTCTCCCACTCCGCATCCTTAAGCCTCACCTTAAGCCTTACCACCTGCACAATAGAGCTGCACAGGCGCTTGTTAGCCTTGGCGAATTTTTTAAGTACCTCTTATTAGAAGTCTCTGCCTTTAGTAGGTACTTCTCATGATGATGTAATGCTTCCCAAAAGCCCTTTATCTCTTTGTGGGTGGCATCGAACTTATTCAGTTGAAGTAGCACCTGGCTGTAGTACTGTAAATTGAAAATGGAGCCCACTGTTAATACAATTGGCACATAAAAGCACGTCAACACAGGAGCAATGAAAACTTACATGTCACATTAACGTGCTTAAGTGGCTCACTATCTGTATGGGGTCATCCCTGCCTTCCTAAGAGAACCCTTTGAAGGTAGCCCAATCACTAGGGGTGTAAGAACCCATTGAAGTTTCGTTACCCCTGTAGGCTTAAGCCCTAGGCCTGAATAGACCAAGCTTAATAAGCCTTGCAAAAGCTATAATGTATAAGATAAGGATAAAATAACCACATCCTGAATAAGTGGAATACTTCTAGTATAACAGCTTTACTCTCTTACACTTGCGGGAGAAAATCTTTCTTCCCAACTGAACTTCAACTATTGACTCTACTTTGCTATAAACACTGGGTCACTACCAATGGTAAAACTCTCTACACTTTGCATACTAAGCCTCTATATTACTCTCAAGAGCCCACTACTAATTTAAGTATCGCAGTGAATACGTTAGACAATCTCTCGGTATTCTCTTACTATGTGTTATTTTGCAAGCTTTATATATGCAAAATTCAAATGATTACCGATAAGAACTTAAAAACAACACATCTACATCTCTAATTTTTCACTTGTATGCTTACACCATTCTAAGAGATATTATGAGAGTGTCTATTCACTTGTGATAACCTATATAGGGATATCCATATATTTTGGAATATTTTTAACGGTTCCATGTTACACAAGACGATGTATAGATCTAAAATTAAAAATAGCAAAGATTGATGTAATTTTAATTTTCTTTTTTTATTTTGTGTAATTAGATGCAATTTAGCCTATATATTGTATGATTGGCGAAGACAACCAATACGTCTTATATGTGTTTTAAGAACTTGTGACATATATACGTGAATACATTACCAATATAATATTCGATGTGGCAACTGATTTGGATAACTTGCTGTTGTTATTGTTAATTTAACTTACTCCAACATAATCTAGTGAATTTGTAGAATGGCTACCTTGAGAAGAGTGCGTTTGATGAATTGCTTAATGGTATAAATATTATTTTTTTAGTGAAATGAAAATGTTGTTGAAAATAAGAAAAGTTAATTCAAGTAGGACAAAAGTGAATCCTTCCAAAATTTATTGGTAAAGCCAAAATTATATGGTCGAAGTAAAAACAGAGGATAGTTAGACATCCACGAGACCACGTCTATCCAAATTAAAAGGCCTTATCATACTTGTGAACTACGTATTAATGCTCTCTTTATTTTCTTTTTTTTTTTTTAAATTAATATAATTTAATTGTGCGGAGGTCTCGATGCTATTTCCATTAAACAGAACTCTTTTTTTTTTTTTTGAATTTATTTTATTTTCTATTATTCTAGTTAATTAATATAAACTCTTGAAACTGCACTGACACGTTAAACTAAATTAATCAAAAAGTATGTATTTCTTAGCGATTTTTGCCTGTCTGGTAAGTTTTTCTTTTACTTCGAGCTTATTCAAATGTGGCAACCGATATTGGATAACTTGCTCAAACAGGCTTGTAAACAGTGGAGAATGGACAAAGAACTTTATCCTGGGAATTTATACTTTCTGGATGTCTAGAAGCAACAAAGAAAAAAAGAAAAGAACTTTCTTGTTTGTTTCTCAGGAAAATTATACTTCTTAAATGTCTAAAAGGCAACAAGAAAAGAATACTCACTTCAATCAGCCAAGGCAAAACCAAGCCTTCAAATTAGTCTGAACATTATGCAGACATGATGCATATATGAACACCTTAAGCATTCAGAGCATCATCACCACTATTACAAGCTACTACAAGTGCTATTTCCATCGAAAACTAGACTAGAGGAAAAGATTTGAAAATAAAACGTGAAAGCAAGAAATGGCGTCGTGGTTTCCGCTAGCAACCCCCGGTTCCCGTCCACAGCCACCTGCTTCGGCGCCTTATGATGAGTTCGATCCCAAATCTGAATGGAAGGATGAACCTGCCGCGAATGTTCTCAACATTTACCTACCAGGTTTTGTTGCGTAACCTTTTAATTTCTGCAAGCAGCCTGAAAAAGCATCACCTTGATTTGATCCTAAATCTTAGCTGCTTGATTTTACAGGCTTTGTGAAGGATCAAATCAAGGTAAGATTCGATCGAGTGACCAAAACCCTAAACGTGATTGCAGAACGTCCTGGAGGAAATAACAGGACGATCCGTGTCAACAAAGACTACATAATTCCTGGAAAAAGCAATCTCGAGGACATAAGAGCCAAATTGGAGGATCAGACACTAAAAATCACAATTGCCAAGGAAATCACTTCTCAGGTGGATCCTAAACTGCGTGAACCAACCAAGACATCACAAGAACCCTCAAGTACTCAAAAACCGCGCGGCAAGAAGAGTCCTACACCGCTAGCAGCTCCATCTCCACCTCCACCTCCACCTCCACATGATCCACGGCGTGAAATGGCGGAAGGCAGGGATTTCCCGGACCCGACTGTCCTGATGAAAAAAGCTAAAGCCGAGTTCATAAAGGATGAAGATGAAAATGAAACTCCAACTCCTTCAGGAAAAGAAGACAGAAGATCAGTCAAAACGGATGATGAAGAAATTGGCGGCAAGCGGAAAAAATCTCCCAAAGCAAAGATCTGGGTTCCAGAGGAAAGAAAAGAACTTATTCCAGAGAAAAGGATTTCCTGGAAGGGACCAAAGGTAAGAGGAGAATACTACTCAGAGCAGGAGATGAAGATGAGTAATGATATTCCTGGAAGTGAAGAAGAAGAAACGCTTCCGGATTCAAGTGGCGAGGAAACTGATATCCATGCTGCTGCGAGGAAACCGATAATGGATTTGACAACGAGGATTAAGGAAGACAAGCACTTGATCATCAACGTGGGTGTAGCAGCACTGATTATTGTGGCACTTGGGTTCTATATTTCATATAAGATTGGATCGTCTGGAGAAGGAGATAATGATTGGTAGATCAATGTCGGAGTCTTCTCCAGTTGAAGCAAACTGTAATGAAACCGATCTCATCAGGATTATTTACAACAAACCAACTTTTAAAATATAGCGGTTATACAAAGTGCTAGCCATATGTATTGTTTAGGGAGCAAGAGATCCTAACTTGGAATAATTGCGATTTGAAACTTCAAATCAGCATGCAAATAATTAATTCGCATTATAATCTTATTTATTCATTATACTACAAACCTACCGTACAATTCGTATTTGTCTCCCTACTTGTATTCATAGACGATTTCTTTGCTCTGGACAATACCATTCCAGACGCAATGTGATGGATCGCTTTAGATTCTTCTTATAATCAATTAAAACCCCTTTCGAAATCATATAAGCTTGTTCCAAAGCAACTTGTTAGAGAGGAACGTTTTACCTTAGGGAACGGCTTCTTTAAATGACAATCAACAGTCAAATTTCAAGTATCAGCTTGTTCAATATTTTTGCAAATATGCACTAACTTGTGTTCAAAATTTAGCACAACTAGAGAGTGATCAAGCATTTGGTCTATAAATACATCGAAATGGTATTGTTGTTACTCAATTCTTACTGATAGTTGGTTGGGATCTACACGTAGTAGGCTTGTAAAACAATACACAGTGAGAGAATGGCAAGGGATTGTTCGGCAGGGCCACTCCGATACTTAAATTAGCGAGGGGTGCTTAATAAGATAGAATGCGTAAGGTGTAAGTTTAAAATGCAGAGTTTGTAAAGAGAGTTACCGTTGAATAGATATCTAATATTTATAACAAAGTAGAGCTGGTCGTTGGAAATCAATTGGCGGGAGAGATATTTTCCTGCAAGTGTGGAAGAGTGATGCTGTCGTATCTGACATGTCTCTAATATGTAGGACGTGGCTGTTTTATCTTTATCTTGTAGTTTATGACCGTTACAATACTTTATGGGCCTGGGCTACTAAAGCCTAAGCCTAAGGCTTACAAGGGCGAGCCTAAGGTAGCGAGGCTTAGAGGATCTAGTTAGGCCTGAGAGATCCCCACCCAAAGTAACCAGTTAACACTTACCCCCCTACAGTCTCATTGTCGAGGAAGAGGTAAGGAGAAAGAATGCATAGGCCGCTTAGGCATGATTGATTCAACTTTGGGAAGTTTGATTCGATGCTATGATGCCAATGTGATGAGGTAGATCTGAGGTGATAAGGTCCGAAGTAGGAAGTCATTTGAAGTAGTGGGTCGCCAGTCCGAAAACGTCCAAGGCTAAGTCAGCAAATGTGATGAGCCGTCATTAAGGGCGAAGTGCTAAAGACACGAGTGATGCTTAGGTTAAGGTGTTTGGATAAGACACCCTTTCAACTCACTGGGCAATGGCATCATATCTTAGCCATGTCGACTAGATGGGAGTTGAATGGGCCCTAAAGAAACTTCTTGTGGCAGGAATTTTTCAAAAGGAGACATTTACTTGCCTGTATTCCATGCATTTAATGCAACATGACAGATGTCGTGCTACAGCAGGCTAATGTGTAGCTACATGCTTTCTGTCTTTTAAAGCCCACTATCTGATTAAGGTGCTTTCCATGTGCTTGCAACACAGCATTTCAAGGGATTCGTGCTTATATGGATACCCATAACCACCTGTATAACTTCACAAGCAGTTTGCCTATAAATGAGGGTATCGCAAGGAGAGAACGCTATTCTACATTTTTCTTGCCTAGTCATTTTGATCTCTGCTTCACGCTCAAATTCTCTAACCTTCTTCCAGAGTTTCAATTTTTCCTTTAAGAATCACCAGCATATCGATCGATAGAGGTGGGGCTAGCTCTTCTTCACCGCAACATACCTCCAATTTAGACTCTATAAGGAGCGGTCTTCCTTAGGTATAGGAGGGCGAAGTATCATCACTAGCACAACTTAACCAACCTACGAAGATATCCGTAGAAGTGTTGGACAGGGCCAAAATCATCAATGCCATCCCTAGAGACGTATACGTAGATATTTCCTAACTTCCCTACAAAGGATTTATTTGACGCTCTTAGTACAAGCATGGGGCTTGACGGCTGTATAAGTAAAAGTAAGGATTCTACCCCTACTTGGGTCATCAGCAACTTCTTCATGGGGACGATACCTAGGTGGCATATTAGGTTTCTGCGTAGGGACAAAAGGGTAGCTTTGCTATCGGGGAGGTGCTTCACAGTTTTTGAAAAGTGCCTAGAGTTTGGGTGGTGCCTACCCCAAGTTGTTTTGAGAAGGAGTTTTTCAACTATCACCGGTGTAGCCCATTGTAGGTCTCCCCCAATGGGTAGAGGGTATTGAAGGCATTTTAGGTGCTTTGCGAAAATCTAGTAATAAAGGCTACTCCTGAGCTCTTCTGCTACTTCTACATGTAGAAAAGCATTGGGGGGGGGGAGGGGGTAGCCTTACCTCCAGTCGTGCCTAGTAAAGAAGTTGTTTTGCAGCCTTGTTAACTCGATTAAAGGCTAGCAGGATGAGTACATGGTGGTAGAGCTGCCTGAAGAGCCCGACTTCTGGACCCAATGGACCAGGATGGTCTGTACTAAAGATGAGAAGAGGCTCAAGCCAAGTGATCTTAAGGTCATCCAAGAGATAATAGCCTTCATAGAGATGAAAGGTAGCTAAGAGATTAATGCTGCAAAAGCCATAGAAAGGTATTTCTGGTGCCTGATCTCCGAGCTCTTCCCTAGCATGAAGAAGGCTATGGTGGAGAAGTAGGTCAAAGGTACTGGTTCATTCTGACGCGCGTTTGTTATTTTAGTGTTAGGGTGCTTCATCCGGTGCCTGTAGGTTGGGAGGACTTCCTTGGTCGTACTGGTCACGACAATGTTTTACAAGTGGTAGTAGTACTTTCTTTTTATATTTTTGTTTTCTTTTTCTAACTTTTAGATCGGTCTTCCTGTAGGTAAGAACTTAACTCCGAGGGTGCCTTGTCCATCTATGGACGATCTAATGAGTCAGCGCTAAGTGCGATCTAAGGCAACCTAGCTAATAGGGAAGGCAGCAAGGTCGAAGCTGGGGCCATGAGAGGCCAGCAAGGTACGGCCAAAGTCTGTGCCTCAAGGGATTCCCTTCATCATTCGAGATGAGCTAACGGACGTAGAGCCTTTGAGCATAGTTCTACCCATTCTTGCCATCCACTCGTTCGAGCCCATCATCGTAGGTGATGAAGGTGTCAATACGGAGAGGCTTGACATACAGGTGCTTTCTCTTTTGAAGGCAGTGGAGGGAGAGACCAAGGAGATAGCCACCTTACTTATAGCCACAGGTGAAAAGCACAAGGCTCCCAAAGTACCTAAAGAGCTAGTTCCAAGGGAGAAGAGGCAAATGCCCTTAGTAAGGGGACCTTTAGCTAGGGGGAAGTGGAATGAGTGGCCCCCGGCTCATCCTTTCCAGAGCATGGATGACATTAGGGATGAGTTTTTGCACATCCTCAAGAACTTCCAAAAGCTGGGGTTAGGGCTAGACTCATTCCTAGAAGTGCCATACACTTCTAAGGATGAGGCGTTAAAGAGAGGAGCCCCCAAGATGGAGATGAAGAGGGCTTGAAGGAAGATCTTGTAGCCGAAATGGGAGGTTCGTGTTGGTGACTTGACGTTACGGCATCGGACCCTTAGTTACTAGGCTTTAATGGGGTCTTATACTCCAGGTGATTGGACTGTCTTGGAGAGGATCTCTTAAGAAGGTACGGGCGACCCCATACAAACTGCATGCCACTTAAGTATCCTGATGCGGCAGGTAAGTCTTCCATGCTATTGTGGTGTTACATTTTAGCGTCTTGTACTAACTTGTGGGTTCTATTTTCATCTTGCAGTATCATGGCCAAGTACTGCTTAAGTTGAGCAAGTCTCATGCTGCCTAAAAAGAGGTAACTGGGTTACGGGAGGAGTTGTATTAGTAGAAGAAGTACCTACTAGAGACGAAAACTTTTAATAAGAGGCACTTAAGAAAATTTGTCTAAGCTAGCCACTCTGTTGTGCAGGCGGTAAGGCTTCAGGCGAAGCTCAAACATACGGAGTAAGAGAGGGGCAAAGTAGAGAGGGATGCTTAGAGGGTTATAGAATTGAAGGCTTGGCTGGAGAATGAGTAAAAGACCAAGCCTCGTCTCTCGCAATAACTGGAGGAAGAAGGCACAGCTAGGGCTCAAATCGAAAAAGAAAACACTAAGCTAAAGGCTTCTGTGACTAGGTTGAAAATCGAGTTAGCAATGAAGGTGTCCAAGTATGAGGGCGCAAGGGCCACATTACTCCAGCTGGCCGGCTTAAAAGTCACTTTGGAGCAACAAGTTGGGGAACTGCAGGGTAGGGTTTTGGAGATTTAAGAGATCATCCCTAAGATGGACAACAAGGAGGTCCTTAGCAATGCTGTAGCAAGGAAAGCGATTGTCAACTATAAGCCAGCGAAGAGTGGCTAGAGGAGTTGAAGGACTTGTCTACTGACTTTACTTGCTTCACCATGAGAGAAATTCTCTCCCATTATCCAAATTTAGACCTGAGCTTCCTTGATTTTCTAGACTCCCCCACATTCAATGAGAAGAGGGAAGCCTTGGTACGGGAGGAGTCCACCTAGGAGGCCGTTGAAGATACAGGCACGTTTGCTAATGCCAGGGTAAGGTAGGACATTTCAAGATCCAGCCCTGCCTTGGCAACTCAGTAAGAGGATGCCTTAGAAGCTATTACTAGGGAAGATTCTCCCGTAAGGGGTCTTGTCGCTCCTGTTTCACATGTCTCATGCTCACCTTTGGCTTAAGACTTGCCGGTTGAAGTACCTATGGATCAGTGCTTGAAATAGATTAACGCCTTGGATTTTTCAAAGTTACCAAAAATAGCTAATCTTAAGTGGTAGTAGGGTTCTCCTTTTGTTTGTGTTTTTTTTTTAACTTAATGTAATTAAGGTTGGGATGCGGGCCTTTACTCTGTAACTAAACATCTATGGAAGAAATAAATGAATGTTTTTCAAACGTATTTTGCTATTCTCTATTTCTATAAATTTTGTTGACCCTTATTCGAGGTTTTGTTGGGGGGGGGGGGGGGGGGGGGGGGGAGGTTTGCCCTTGTCGAGGTTACTTATAGGGGTCAGGTCAATAACGTTTCGACCTTCCTAGTTTATAGGAGCCTTTGTGTAAAGGGTGTTTCCCTTTGCTAATGTTACCCTATGGGGGTCAAGTTGGTAGCGTTCTAACCTACTTGGTTCGTGAGAGTTCTTCTATATAAGGGGTGTTTCCTTTAAATTCGAAATATTAATATTCTATTAAAAAATTAATATTCTTTAAATTCGAATTTTAGACTTATTAATTAAATTATATTAAGTAAAGATTGATTAAATTAATAAGCAAAGATTAAAAAGATTAAGAGTCCAAGGTTACCTTAAGGAGGTCAGGTCGGTGGCTTTCCGCCTTACCCAATTCGTGAGAGTTCCTTTATGCAAGGGGTGTTACCTGTTGCCGAGGTTACCCTAAGAGTGTCGGGTCGATGGCATTTCGACTTGTCTGGATCATGGGAATTCCTCTGTACCACGGGTGTTTCCCCTTGTCGAAGTTACCCTAAGGGGGTCAAGTCAGTGGTGTTCCGACCTGCTCGGTTCATAGAAGTTCCTTTGTGCGAGGGGTGTTTCCCTTTACTAAGGTTACCCTAAAGGGGTTAAGTTGGTAGCGTTCCGCCTTGTACAATTCGTGGGAGTTCCTCTCTGCGAGGGGTATTTCCCCTTACCGAGGTTACCCTAAGGGGGTTAGTTCGATGGCGTTCCAACTTGCCCGAGTAACTATTCATGTGCCTTTTTAAAAGGCTAGTAAAGCAACATAAATAAAAGGAGAGAAAGAGAAGTATGCAATCAATTGAGAGTTTTTTTTTTTTATTTTGACACAATTTGAATAGGAAACTATACATGATGAAATTTTAATCAAAGTAAAGGTGTAGATTATCGGCGTTCTACGTGTACGAGATAAGCTCGCCATCCAATCTTTCCAGCCTATATGCTTCATTACCCAGTCTTTCCTTGACTCTAATTGAGTCTTCCCAATTGGGGGCTAGCTTAGCCTGTCCTTTTCGTGAACCAGTGGCCTTAAATTTTCTGCACACAAGATCACCAACCTTGAACTCCTTGTATTGAACCTTTTGGTCATAACACCGCGTGGCTCGATGTTAATATGCAGTAACCCGAATAGGAGCAATGTCTCTGATTTCCTCAATTGTGTCAATGCTTACTTGCAGCAATGAGTCACTAAAGGCAGTGTCAAAATTTTGAGTCTGCATATTTGGGAGCTCAAGTTCTATTAGGAGGATCACTTCTGAGCTAAAGGCAAGGCTGAAAGGGGTCTTGCTCGTCAATGTACGGTGGATGGTCTAATACCCCCTACGGGATGCTAAGGAATTCGTCGGCCCATGCGACCTAAGATTGAACCATGCGCTTTTTCAAGCTATCCAAAATTAGTTACCTTGAACTGTTTGTTTGATTGGGGGTGGGCAATTGAGGTGAAGTGTGGAGTGATGTGATGTTTAGTACAAAACTCCCTAAACTTGGGGTTATCGAACTATCAGTCGTTGTTCGTAATAAGTGCGTGTGGGACTTTAAACCAGGAGAGAATGTTGTTTATGACAAAAGACTCGACACTTCTCTCTGTGATTCTAGCCGCTGCTTCTGTCTTTACCCATTTCATGAAGTAATCCACGATGACAATTATGAACTACCGTCTTCTTGATGCCTTCGGGAAGGCACTGAGGATATTGATTCCCCATTGCGTGAACGGCCACGGGCTCGTTAGGGGTTGGAGAATGGTGTTGGGGGCGTAGCTGATTAGGGTGTACTTGTCATACTATGGGCACTTCTGGGTTATGGCCTTTGCGTCTTGCCTCATGGTAAGCTAATAATATCTAAGCCATAATGCCCATAAGTAGAGGGCTTGGGACTGAATGTGATTACTACATACTCCCACACATAGCTCTTTCATAACACGCATGACTTCCCCTTCTCGGAGGCATCAACAGTACAGGATGCTGTTGACCAATGTGTAATTGGTAGCGTAATACTGGAGCTTCTTCACCTCCTTTTGGTCTTCCAGCAGGGTACCCTCCTCCAAATAACTCTGGACGAGATCTATTTAGTTCGGCTCTACTGCTACTGCAGTTACTTCCAAAACCTCTGCAGAGCCTAAGCTTATGCTTTTTTCTGGCAAGTACTTAATAAAGATCTTGTTGCCCTTTACCTCAAGCTTTTGCATACCCGTTGAAGCGAGCTTGGATACCCAGTTTGTTGCTAAATTTTCCATTCAAGGGATTTTCTTGATGTCCCAAGAGGAAAAGTCCTCTAGGAGCCCTCTCGCCTTCTCTAAGTACCTGGTCATGGTGCTATCCCTAGCCTCATATTCACCTACTATACAACGAGTATGAAATCCAAGAATATTCGTAGCTACTTAGTCCCTATCTCCTTGGCCAGCTTCAAGCCGGCGATAAGAGCCTTGTATTTAGATTCATTGTTGCTGGAATTGAAGCCAAATATGAGGGCCTAACAAATGGTGACTTTATGCGGGCCGATCAGCACAAGGCTCATACCTTCACCTCCAATGGTAGATGATCCATCGACGTAGAGAGTCCTCACTGATTTATTATCGCTCAGCGGTGTTTCCTCTCCAGTATATTCTATCATGAAGTTAGTCAGGACCTGTGCTTTATAGGCCGTTCGTGGCTGGTACTGGATTCTGTACGCGCTCAACTCTATTGCAGACTTCATCATCCATTCTGACGCATCAGGTTTCTACAGCATGGTTCGCAGTAGCTGGTTTGTGAGTACAATCACCTAATACACTTGGAAGTAGGTTCTCAGCCGTTTGGTAATAATGATGATGGCTAGCACTAATTTTTCTACCTAGATGTACCTAACTTCAAGCTCATTGTCAAGCCCTATTTTGGTTTCCTTAATTTAACTTATATTAAGCCCAGTTAGCTTAATATAAATTACTTGACATTAAATTAAGAAAATACTTTTTTAAAAATTTAAAAATTGAGGTCACTAACCAATTTAATTGGTAAAAATATAAAATTAGGGTTTTAGAGTAGGAAAACCTTAATTTGACCACTAGTTTATGAATTTTTTTTAAAAATTAATTTTTAGAAAAATTAAACCAGAAAACTTGGTTCGAGGGCTAACTTATTAAGGCTAAATCACCATGTAAAAATTAAAAAATTGATGAGCTTTATTTTTGTAATTTTTCTAAAAATATTAAAAATATACCTAAGTTCACAAAATGTAATTAAAAATGATTTTTTTTATTATTCTTTATTACAAATTTCTAAAAAAAAAAAATTATTTTTAGACAGTTGCCCTAAAGGTACTTACGTATCTACTAATCGAAATCAAATCAATTGTAGTTCTTTTTTTCTAATAAAATTTTTAATGGGTGGGTTATTTTTATTTCGAAAACCGAGCCAAGTTTACGTTTCTTATCAATTTATTATTTAAAAAAAACCTAAACAATTTAATTTTTGCAAATTAGATAAAAAAACCCTAACTAACTGAATCTTTTTGAAAAAAAAACCTCAATTTAAGATTTTTTATTTTTTTAAAACCACTATATGTTAAAAATATTTTTTTTATTAAAAAACATGATTTTAAAAAAAAAAACTTAATTTAACTAAAAAATTGCAACAAAATAAATAATAACAACAAAAAACCTACACTTAAACAAATGAAATAAATTAATAAAGGAAAAAAATAAATAACTAAAAATATTAATGAAAAATAATGAAATAATATAAAATAATAAAAAAAATTAGAGAAAATTTACTTGTGTTGGATTGCGTTGGTGTTGGGCGAGCATGTTGGGAAAGCTAGGCTAGAGTAGGCGTATACCGGGCGAGCACAAATGCTGTGTTGGGCGAGGTAGGCATGTTGGGTGACGATGGGCAAGACGCAAGCTTTGTGGGCGTATGCTAGGTGAGATATAGGCGACAATGGGTGAGATGTGGGTGCTGTAGGCGAGATGCGGGCAATTATGTATGAGACTGGGCGTGAATGAAGGCAACGTGGGCAAGATTGGGCATGAGCAAGGGCGACATAGGAGAATGACTGATGTAGATCTAGGTGTGAGTGAGGGCTACGCAGGCAATAGTGGGCATAGATCTAGGCGGTGACTTTAGGCAACTGTAGACAAGTGACTAGCGACAACGGGTTGTAGATCTAAGTGGTACGGGCTGTAGCTTCAGGCGATATAGGCAAGGTGTGGAATGACACTAGCAAGCATGAGGCAGTGGCTTAGGTAGCAGCGATGGTGGACTGGGTGACAACGACGATATTAGGTAGCACGTCAGGTAGTTGTGGGCGACGATGTTTTGGTGAGTGTGTGGCGGCTTGTGGTGTGTAGCAGTAGTGCTTTAACAGTACGTGTGATGGTACACGGTGGCAACATGTGGTATTTTACAATTGTGGCATGTGTAATATGAGTGATGTGTAATTAAGAAAACTGTCATCTAAATCCCTCATCGATGTGCTATTTATAAGCTTAAAATCGAATCTTTGTATCGAAAATATGGAAGATTTAATTATGATTTGTCAAGGATTTACCATAATTTCTAGAAATCCTAATTTATTTTGGGTTTTTTTTTTATTTTTTTCTAAGGCCCGATTCAATTCGCTACAATTTAGCCCAATAATTCCCTAATCTGATTTAAGCCCTTAAATTAGATGAATTTTTATTTTATATTGGTCTGGCCCAAAATTAATTAAGCCTATATCATTACCTAATTTGACAATCCAACTCAATTCAATTTGACACAATTTGGCTCATAACTTAACTTACTACGACCTGACTTCATTTTCTTTTTTCTTTTTTCTTTTTCATTTTTTATTTTAATTTTATTTTTTTATTTTATTTTTCTATTTATTTATTAACCTAGATCGATTAACAAAAAATAAAAAAAATAGCAAAAATGAGGTATCTACAACTGCTCCTTTTTGTAGTGAAATTAGATTAGAACTTCGCTACAAAGACAAAAGAGATACTCATTTTTGCTAGACTTGACTTGGATAATATAAAGAGGATAGATCTATTTAAAATTAATCTTTTTTTTTTTTGGATAATCTGAAGAGGATGGATCTCTTCAAAACTCATATTGGTTTAATTCGAAGATGATAGAACTCTTTAAGATTTGTTTTGACTTACGATCTAGAGAGGATCTTAAAAAACTGATATCACTTTGGTGACCTAAAGAAGATAAATCTCTTTGAGATTCTCACTTTGTTTTGGTTGGTGGATGACCCGAGGAGAATAGATCTCTTCAAGATTCTTTTTGACTTTAATGACTAATCTGAAGAGGATGGATCTCTTTAAGATTCATTTTAGTTAATTCAAAGAAGATGGATTTTTTTTAGATTCATTTTGGTTAATCCGAAGAGGATAGATCTCTTCAAGATTCGTTTTGGTTGATCCAAATAGGATAGATCTCTTTTAGATAGGTTTTGGCCAATTCAAAGAGTATTGATCTCTTTGAGATTAGGTTTAGTTAATTTGAAGAGGATAGATCTCTTCAAAATTGGTTTTGGTTAATCCGAAGAGGATAGATCTCTTCGACATTGATTTTGGCTAATCCGAAGGGGATAGATCTCTTCGACATTGGTTTTGGCTAATCCGAAAAGGATAGATATCTTCGAGATTGGTTTTAGATAATCTGAAGAGGATAGATCTCTTCGACATTGGTTTTCGTTGATCCGAAAAGGATAGATCTTTTCAAGATTGGTTTTAGCTAATCTAAAGAGGATAGATCTCCAAGATTAGTTTTGGTTGATTCTAAGAGGACAAATCGCTTCGAAATTCAACTTGGTTTCAAAAGCTAGCTTAATTCTTCTAAATATCTTTTCCAAAGACTTTTAAGATCATTTTTTCTGGGATTGAAGAATTACTTAGATAGCAACTAATTAGTATAACCACATCGATTCTCGATATTTACTTATTCAATTAGCAAAATTTCACCAAGGGACATTGCTTTTTTCTTCTTTCTTTTTTCCTCTTTTCTTCATTTTCTTTTATTTTCTTTCCTCTTACAATAAAACCTTCCAAATTTTTAAGTTTCGTAACTGGACCAGGCTCATGCCTTAAATTTTCTTTGTTCGACACCAAATTTCAGTTTTCACTTTTCACGACTTCTGAATAATAAATCTCATTTTGAAAGAAACAAAATTAAATTATTAAGAACATTCAATTTCAATTTATTTGGTGATTTAGATTCATTGGTAAGGTATTGGTGTTTAAGTGTATGAGGTTAAGAAACATGGCACACGAGAGTTTATTGGTGAAGCATTTATTGATCAATGACCATCTGAATTCGAGAATATTCATGGATATCAACTTTACTTGTAAATGATGAAAGTTTTACCATAAAATTATTCAAGAAAAATTGAAATCTTCATTGAATCCAATTTTCATAGATAATACAACTTAACTACATATGAATTCACTGAATCCTTTTATTCTGGGCCATCCATTTCTATCAACACTAATGCGCCCCCTGATAATACCCTTTTCACCACATAAAGGCTTTCATAATTCGAAGTAAACTTACCCCTAGGATCTTTTGTGTTTGGTAATACTTTTTTCGACACCAAGTCTCCTTCTTTGAAGTAACTCGGGTGTACTTTCTTGTTAAAAGCTCGGATCATCCGTTGTTGGTAACACTGATAATAACATATCGCTACAAGTTTTCACTCATCCAAGAGATTCAAATGTTCTATCCGCTTCTTGTTGAGTCTGATTTTTGGTTTTCTATTTAAAATTGATTTCTCCATTTACAATTAATACTAAACCCTAATCCGTTTAATATCAATCCTCGACTTAAGAAATTAGGAAATTCCAGTTTTTTTTTATTTAGAAAAATTTTTGGAGTCATCACCCACTTAAAGTCAGGAAAGAGAGAAATCATAATCAATTAAGTTGATTTATTACAATTCAATTTAGCTACCAATCTTTGATTTCGATTTAAATGAAAAAACTAAAGGGTTCTAAATTCGAGGGTTAACTTATTAAACCCTAATGGGTACTACTATCTATTTTACCGAAAATAGGATTATTTTCTAATTATAATATTTAAAATATAAAAATCAAAAGAAAAAAAAAAGAACCTAAGTTTCTATAGATTTTATTGTCACTCTAAAGGTATCTATGTACCCATAGCCGGGATCAGACGATCGTAGTTCTTTCAAAAAAATTTTAATATGTTGATTGATTTTAATTTCGAAAACTAACCGAGTTTACGTTGTTTCACTAATTCAATTTTTAAAAAAAAAATCTAAAAAGTCCTAACTCATAAGTGTTGTTATAAAAAGAATTTCCTAAAAGTCCTAAAATCTTTTTGTTATGTAAAAAAAATTCCTTTGTTAATTTTTATTTTTAAAAATTGATTTTCTATGCGAAGATTTCTAAAAAAAATAATTATCCTAAAAAGTCCTAAACTAATATATATATATATATATATATATATACATACATATATATACATACCTATATTTTTACAACTATCTATCTGAATATATATAATGTGATATACTTAAAAAAACTAACGTTAAAGAAATTTACTCGGCTAATATATATACCTGACTACTTATATATCATATTATTAACATAAATAAGGATATAATAGAATAATGATAATATGATTAAAAAATAAAATAAAAAATTAAAGAAATTGAACCTGATTATTCAAAATTGGCTAGGCGTGCCGTGGCTCAGTAAGAGTTGCCTGTTTGGAGTTAGGGAGGTCTGGAGTTTCCGCGCTTGGTCTAGTCATGGCTATCGATGTCAGGGATTGAATGTAGTGTTGTTGCTATCGTTTGTTGCCGTGACAAAGGCATATAGCGAACACTAGCTAAAGTTGGCGAGTTGAACTTACTGCAGCTATTGCGGACAGTGCTATTGCATATGTATTAGATGAAACGTGGGGATCGCGTACGAAGGAGAAGGCTGTTTCAGTGCTGTTGATCAAGAGACTGTGCTATTGGTGTAGTTTAGTCGCGCGGCCTAAACTACAGTTGTAGATTGCTGCAGCAGTAGACGTTGGAGTCGTAGCAGAGTCATAGATATGTCGCTATGTTATTGATGGAGTGTTGATTGGTGCAGTTAAGGGATAGTAGTGGTATGGCGACTGTTGTAGGCGAAGTGATGTTATTGTGGTTGCTAGAGCATGTCGACCTGAAGTGCGGTTGTATGTGAGTGGACTGTTGTAGTGTTTTGTTGGCGGTGAGGATAAAGCTGTGTTGATCGTGTGCCGTGGCTGTTGTAAGCTATTACTGTCAGCAATGATGGCTGTGTGTCGAATAAAGGGTCGGAGAAGGATGGGTGTTATGAGCGTTCAGTTAGGTACTGATGTAGGCGTGCTGCGTTTCAGGCAATGGATGGTGAGTAGGCTATTCGTGGATTGCTATTGAAGATGATGCTATGTATGGTTGATCGGCGATGGTAAGCTAGGTTATAGACAACAGCGAAGAGGATGGAGCAGCGATGGACGGACATGTTGCGACGTTGTGAATGAGGCTTAATGCGGGAATGTTCTACAGCTGAATGTATTGGAGTTCTGTCGTGGAGTGTACAGTAGCTTTTTTTTTTTTCAAATTTGAATGTAGTTGTTTTTATAAAACCAAACCATATCGTATCGAATCATATCCATTATATATGATTTGATAATAATTAAACTAGATCCAAATTAATTCAAATCCAATTTAATAAATTCAAACTAGATTCGAATATTTTCTGACTATTCGAATTCAAATGGAGAAGATTTAATTAGATATGATGCTGCTTATATATCTCGCTTTTTGTAAAAGATAAAAAAAATAAAAGACATATAAGTATCTTATGAAATTCAAACCTATGGCCTTAAATTAACTCCATATTAAATACTCTAATGTTTATCCGTTAGGTCGTTGGCTTGTGCTTTGATTTTTAGTACAATTGAATTCTACTTAAAACACATAACTTCCTAAAATAATTTTTTTTTGAACTAAACTAAAACTAAAATGATCAACTCTAAAATAATTTATTTCCTAAAAATCTAAAAAAAAATTATAATAATTTTTTTTTCTTTTCTCATTTTTTTGGTATTTTCATCATTTGTTAATTTTTATTAATTCTATCTTTTTATTTATTTATTTTTAATCAGGACCCTACTAAAAGAATAAAAAATTAGGATTATAAGAGGCAAAATTAAGTGTCTATAGTTCTTCACCCACTTTGCTTCATTGAGCTGAGTTTCTACTAATACTCAAAACAAAGGTATTTCTACTTCCACTAGTAGTACTGTTTCAGTTTCATACACTAGTAGTACTGTTTCAGTTTCATACACTAATGAATATGGTGTTATACTAGTAGATGTTTTGACTGAGGTTTTGTAAGCCATGAGAGTAAAGGGAAGCATCTCATGCTAATCTTTATAAGTGATCGCCATCTTCTCAATAATTCTTTTGATGTTCTTATTAGCAACTTTAGCTACTCCATTCATTTGAAGTCGATATGGAGTTGAATTTTTTTAATTGATTTTGAATTGGTGGCATACTTCATCCATCAACTTATTATTCAAATTTGTCCTGTTTTCTGTGATAATAGACTCGAGTGTACCATATCTTGCAATAATATCTTTTTTTAGGAATCTAACCATTACTCCTTTGGTCATCATGGCATACGACGTTGTTTCTACTCACTTGGTAAAATAGTTGATCATGATTAAAATAAATCTATATCCGTTTGAAGCTGTTAGCAAAATTGGACTGATCATGTCAATCCCCCATATCGAGAAATGCCAAGGAGCTGATAACACATGCAATTCTTGGAGAAGAGTGTTGATTTTGTTAGCATACACCTAATACAGGTGATTACCTCACGTGCTTGATACAATTCGATTCCATCGTCATACGAAAATACCCCATTCTCATGATCTTTTTAGCTAACATATATCCATTCATGTAAGGACCACAAACTCCTTCATGTACTTCTTTCATCAATTTCTCAACTTCACGTTAGTAGTGTTGCATCTAGTGATCTCTTGTACAACGTAGCTCTACTTAACAGAAAATGAGTAGCTAACCTTCTTAAAGTTTTTCTATCTTTTTATCAGCATCTTTAGGAAATTCACCAGTTTGAAATAACCTTTTGATATCATGATATCAAGACTTCTTTGATTCTTTCTCTTCAGCTGTAAGGCAGAAAGCCAGTTTTTCTTCTACCTCAATCTTTAAGGGTTAAATTTCTATCCCATCCATGATTTTCACCATTGATACTAATGTGGCCAATGCGTCAGGAAATTGATTATGGATCCTTAGAATGTAAGTGAATGAGATCTTCTGGAATTTTTCAATTAGCTTGCCTAAATGTTCATAGTAAGGTATCAATTTCTTGTCTTTCGTCTTATATTCTCCTAAGATTTGGAGAATTATAAGGGAAGAATCTCCATATACTTCAAACTCTTGTATTCCCATATCTAATGTCATGTTAAGCCCTAAAATGCAGGCTTCATATTCTGTTATGTTTTTGGTGTATGGGAATGTTAATCTCGCTGCCACAAGAAAATAGTTACCCTTAGGTGATACCAATACTGCTCTTATCTCATACCCAAACACATTGGTTGCTCCATCAAAATACATTTTCTACCTCAATTTTCCATTGCTCAATTCATTTGACATCATCACATTTTCATCGGGAAATTGTGCTTCTGAACCTTCGTCGTCATCTTCTAATGGGTATTTTGCCAATTGATCAGCCACTACCTGCCTTTTGACTTACATACTTGATATCAAGTTCAGAAAGTAACATCTGCCACTTCGATATTGTCTCAATCAATGCCAGCTTTTCTACTAAATACCTCAACGGATCATGTTTTGTCAACAACTCCATTGAATAATAGAGAGTATACTGCCTGAGCCTATGCATCGCATATACTAAGGCACAATATGTTCTTTCCACCTCTAAGTATTTTTGCTTGTCCTTTGTGAATTTCTTGCTCAAATAGTATATAGGATGCTCTTTTCTCCCCGTTTTATCTTTCTGCCCCAATATGCATCCCATTGATTCAGGTAGAATTATCAAGTAAAGGATCAAGACCCGTCCTAGTGTAGGAATGACCAATACGGGAGGATTCAGGAGATATTCATTGATTTCAACAAATACTTGCTTATACTCTTTATCATATTCAATGGCTGCATTCTTCCTCAAAAGTTTAAACAATAGTTTGCATCTATGTAAGCCCCAAAACTAGCAATTTGAGGTTTCGATCAATTGAAAAACCCGATCTACCCTAAATTATAAAGTAAAGCTATAAATATTAGGAAAATGATCCCGTAAGTTTAAATTTAAGAAAATAAGCGATAAAATAAAAGAATATAAAAATTCCAAATTTTAAGTATATAACTCGTTATTTATCGAAAATGCGTAAAATGCATTCCGATAATTAACGAATCGCTCGAGATAAATTATATGTATATTAAAAATAATAAAATAACCTAAAAAATATTTATGAATATTTAATTGTACTATTATGAATTTACATGTATGTAGAAATACTCGTAATTACTTAAAATACGCGTAATGTGCTAAAATCATACTAAATAATTAAAGAAAATTCATAATTAATTAAGGAAAAATCAAGAAAAATAAGGAATGATCCAGATATAGGTCGTAGCAACTGGGAAAAATAATAAAAAAATCGTCCAATTAAATTAAGACAACACAAAATCCAAAAATTAAGAGATAAGGCAATTGTCTTATCCAATTTAATGCACAATAATTACACTAAAGCTCTGTAAATAGTAAGAAAAATTTAGAAGCTCATTTGGACAGTTAGAAATCAGAGAAAATTAGGGAGAGTCGAAATTTGAGAGAAAAACCAAAAAAAAAAAGGGAAAACTGTGCAGTTAGGGCCACAAAGGAGAACCCAGATCTGACAGGCAGCTGGGAGTGGACGGCCACAACCACCACACAGTGGTGGCAACGCCCAGGTGGGCCGACACACCTATGGCCACCGACGGTGGCCGGAGCCACCCAAATCGGTGAGTTCGATTTCCAGCTCAACTTTGTGTAATTTTGTAAGAATAGTAAATAGTATTAGAAAATTATAAATTTTGTTATTCTGGAATATTTTTGTATGTAGTTTTTAGGAAAAATAGGTCTCGTGATATAGGGTCTTTAAGAAATCGTACAAAACCGAACATGTTTCGGTTTAGAAATAAATGACCTTAGGAGTGTAGTTTCGAGCCCAAAATTTTTGTATAGACCACTTAGCTGATATAGAACAGTACTATGAAGCCCGTTTTCAAAAATTAATTTTCGAAATTTTTAGATAATTTTTAGGTCTTAAAATAAGGCATAAAATGGGTAATATAGGGTTAATAAAGTAATTAGATGGTTAATTACTGATTTAGCGAATAAGTACATGTTTTAGGATGTTGAAATCTGATGGAGTATGATACTTGTAGCATTTAGGGTGTTAGATATAATCATTAGGTTAATTTGTAGTAAATGAGTAATAGGGAAAAATACTAAATTTTAAGTTAATTTTAGAAATTAGGGTAATTAGGAGAAAAATCTGATTTAGGATGAATTTAGACATTTTGAAATGATAATTGGTGTTCAAAGACGATAATTAAAGTGATAGAAATATTAGAAGTGTATAATATACATAAAAGGTAATAATACATAATATGTAATTATTAGAATATAATAAATAGAAAATATTATAATAAAAATTGATATTTTGATAATAATAAAAATGTACAATAAATCTGATACGAAACTTAAATTTATGTAATTATATGAAAAATATAAAAATTTCTCACATTAGGAGTGAATTTGGTATACTAATACGGATTTAAGTGTACCAGGTAAAATAAATACTGACTAGGGATAATGATAATATTTATGAGATCGGGAAGTAATGTGATTAATTTCACATTATGGATTAAAACAAATTTCTAAGGTTAGAGTATAAAACACTACTTAGAAATTGAATTAAAACCTAATTTAAAAATTGATACGAAAACCGAACCTGGACCTAACCCCAAACCTAGAATAATTGTAAAAGACTTAAGACCTAGATAATTAGCCATATTAAACCTTAAACAAAATATAACAATAAGCGTTATAGGATAAAATGAACCTATAATAGTTATATGAACAACTGAAACCACGTTTGTGTTATAGGGATGATCGGCGATGGCCTGAGCAAGTCGGACCTCGAGTGAGTGAGCGAGGAGTTGAGGTAAGTTGGGATTAATACAATGCTGTGTTTTGGGAAGCTTGAGATTATGGTTGGTTGTGCTTGTTAGATAGTTAGATGTGTGCATATGCTTGATTATGGGTGATGCCATGATTCTGTTTGTTACTTTGGCATGTATTGTATGATTTGTATGAAATGATTGATCACCCTAAACTGGACTTAATTAAATATACGACCAGTAATCATAATCGGACATGTATGGCAACCCGTCAGGGAAACTTAGGACTCTCCGGCCAAATATCGACCCCTTCGAAAGGGATAGCGTAAGATTGCAATTAGTCCCTTCTTCATCCTCAGCCGAACTAAGTGATAGGAGAGGAGGTCGCGACGAAGGTAAAGTCAGTGGTTCGAAGGTAGTCACGGGGGGAGCGAGGTCTCCATTGCACAAGCCTGGGTTTGGTCGTGAGCTGTTGCATTAATGGCAACTCCTCAACCCGGATTAGAGCGGGCGCAATTTCTCTAATCTCACGATGGGCCAAATAACGTCTTGCGATGGCATTTGCTTGCACATGCATTGCACCTAATAAGTTGATTAAAAACCTTGTTGTGTTTGTAATATAGTTTTAAGTCCCCCATCCTAACTTACTAAGCTGTTGTTGCTCACATCCCTATAGACATTGTATAGGTGCTGGCTAAGAAGCAACATGTAACTACCCTGAAGCTAGCAACTGCTGGATCCTGGGGAGTGAGGAAAAACATTGAAGAATCAACACATATGTTATTACTTTTCATTTCTGAATAATATAATAACTGAATTATAGTGAATATATATAAATTTCCTTACCTTCTTAGGTAAATGATTTATTTAAATTACAAACTGTTTACTTCAAAGCGGGTTAGTCATGGGCGCCTTGTGTAGATCAGTCTAAAATAGCGGTTGTAAAGCCAACTTCTCTCTTAGGATGGTTTACACGGCGGGGCTGTTATGACTCTACCGCTTCGGGGCGTAACAATCTATCAGTTAACTGCGATACAAACCGAGCGATGTAATTCAACCTTCCCAATAGTCCTCAAACTTCTTTTATAGTTTTCGGTGCTAACATGTTTACGATTACCTTGACTTTATTTAGGTCAACTTCAATTCCTTTTTGTACTAACTATAAAACCCAAAAATTTGCCCAACGTCACTCTAAAGGTATACTTCTTTAGATTCAACTTTAGTTGAAACTTCCTCAATCACTCAAATAACATTCTTAAAATTTCCACATGAATTTCATCTTCCTTAGATTTGACGATCATATCACGTAAATCTTAATTTCCTGATGCATCGTGGCCTAAAACAAAGCTACCATAGTACGTTAATAAGTTGCCCCCAACATTCTTCAACCCGAAAGGCATCACACAATAACAAAATGTTCCCCAAGTAATAACGAAAGTTGTTTTGATTTTATCTTCTTCTACCATTTTAATTTGATTATACCTCAAGAAACCATTCATAAACGAGAAAAGATGGTTCCTAGTTATGTTATCCACTAATACGTCAATATGTGGCAAAGGAAAGTTATCCTTTGGTGTCGCTTGGTTTAAATCACAAAAATCTACACAAACCGTAATTTTCCATTTTTCTTCAATACTAGCACCACATTGGCCACCCATTTAGGGTGATCCGACACTTCTATGAACCTGACTTCTAACAACTTCTTCACTTTTTCTTTTATTTTAAGAAGTATGTCCGACCTAAATCGTTAAGCTTTTGTCTTTTCGATTTAATTTCCTCCCTAGTTGGCAATTTATAAATCATAATAGACAAATCTAAATCGGGCATATCTTTATAAAACTAAGCGAATATATCCAAGTATTTTGATAGCAATTAGGAAAACTTCTGTTTTTGATTATTCGTTAAATTACCTCCAATTTTCAAGTTTTGTAGACTTTCCTCTATCCCTAGATTAATCTCATCCATCGGTTTGTCAATAATCACTCTACCCTATTCATGTCAACGCCAACTCTCCTGAATTTCATTTAGAGTCTCAATATCATCTCCTATGTCTAACCTTATAGGGCCGAGGGTAATATTGGTATACATGCGCAAGATATCCATTATGTTTATTGTTTTTATCAGATCTGAAGAATAAAGGAAAAAAGAAAAAGGACAATGAATAAATAATAAAGAAGAATTGATAGAAAGAAAGGAATGCATTTTATTGAATGAATGAATTCAAATTGTGTGAAAGGAAAAGTCTAACTAATCGGACTAATTATTGAAATTGAATGTTCCTAATTAATCTAATTTTACGTTTCTAAAGAGATCTATTAATGGGAATAGAAAACCAGTTACACAAGGAAATTGGTATGCCAATATCTTCCTTCTTATCTGGACCGATGCTGCATTACTGAGTTAAGGCTTTGGATAAATTGGCTACTTTAGGTTCTTAAACACCAGCTGGTACTAGGAACGTCTAGCAAATGTCCGAAAAGTCCATGTGAGCACGGTACAGCTGATCTCCTCTCTTGCTTTTGGTTTTAGCCTTCATTTCTTGAATCTCCTCCTCAGTGGGCTCATTCCTATGCCCAAACGTTCCAATCTACTACTTAGGCTATTTCAAACAACTTGGTGCCCCTTGTCTTGCTTCTTTAATCACATTAAATTTGTTGAAAATCTGTAACCCTGGCTCTTCTAATTCTTCATCTTCGACATAGGGAACTGTCGCCTCTTTGTAAATCTCGTAGTCTTGCTCCTTGAGAATAGTAACTAACTGCCCATTGGCTATGAATTTCACTTTCTGATATACACTGGACAGATTGCCCCTGCTGAATGAATCCATGGTCTTCCTAATAGAAGGTTGAAAGTTCGTAGTATATCTAGAACTTGAAAGGGAATAGTAAACACTTACGGGCTAATCTCGACTTGCAACCCAATTTCTCTGATTATCTCCCTTTTTGATCCATCAAAAGCTCTTATTAAAATCGAGCTAGGCTTTATCTCAGTTGCATCGACTCCGAGTAAATTTAGTGTCACTAAAGGACATACATTCAGTGATGACCCATTATCTATTAGAACTTGAGCGACTACTTTCCTTGCATACTTAACTACTATGAAGAGGGGTTTCGTGTGCTGGTCTCCTTCTTTACCTAGCTCATCTGACGAGAATGAAATCTGATCCATCGCAAATATTGAGTTTATCACTAGCCCCAGGTTCTTAGTGGAAATTCCTTAAGGTACTTTGACATCTTTCAGAATTTTGATTAATGCCTCTCAATGAGTATCTGATGACAACAGCAAGCCCATTGGAGAGATCTAGGCTGGTACTTTGGCTAACTAGTCCATTATCTTGAATTCACTAGCCTTCACTATTTTCTTGACTTCATTTCGATCTTTATCATCCATATCTTCAAAGGTCTTTCGAAAAGCCTCTTCTACAGTAGACTTCCTCTTGGCTTCCTCGGTCTGATCATAAACTCGTCCCAAGTACGTGAGCCTACCAACCATGGGTGACGAGGCCCTGGTTATCTAATTCACTGCCTGGTAATCCAGAGGTGCTGCTTTGTAATTCTTCAAGGTTATTGGGATATTGAAAGCAATCTTCTTGGGCTTTCCTAATTCCTCAAACTTCTTAGTCTCCCTTTTATATTAAAAAACTAACGGCTTAGGCCCATCTCCAATTATTCCAACCATTTTAGCCATCTTCTTGGCTTCTGCAATAAGCTTGTCTTCTTCTTCAAATTTTAGATCCCATCCAGTGGGTGATTCATTAGCATATATGGAGGGCAAACCGGCGTAATCCACCAAATACTTAAACTTCCCTGATGGTTCTCTTAGGGTGTCAATCATTGGATCATCAACTTTATATCTTTTTCTAAGCTCCTTCTGAGTAGTTCTCTTTCGCGATTTTAGGATCATCATAATCATGATTTCAACTTTTTTTTATCTTCTCATCTTTCAACAGTTGATATATTGCCGGTCTAGTTCGGGTCCTATCTCTGAGATTTATATTCTACAAATACTTGGCTTACCTCAGATTCCAAGCTATCTCTTCAATAGTGATGGGAAAACTGTCTAAGTTAATCTCTGGTTCAGAAACGTCAACAATGATCATATTGATTGAATTTCCATGATTCAACAAAGAGTTGTTACCCACATTGGGAGTAGGAGTCTGGATGAAATCCAATTGAACCAATTTGGCATCAATAAGATGCTAGATCTTATGTTTAAGCCTCCAACATTAGTCCATAAAATGCCTTGCCTTAAATGATAATCACAGCAAAGCTTCGAGTTATAATCCCTTGGTCCTTATCCTTCCCTCAGTATTTCAAATGTCAGAAGATTCTCTTTCTTGAGTTGTGTGAGAACTTGGCTTAAAGGAATGGGAATATGAGTGAATTGTCTTCTTTATAGGTGGTTGCCCTGATTTGGATTCAGCGGGGGATTAGATCCTCCTGTCATGGCTATCGGGGTTGTAGGCCTAATAAGATTGTCGGTATTGACAATGCTTACGGTAGCTTCTTTGGCTTTGTTGGAAAATCTCATAAGAAGTGTCTTTTTCTCAAATACTTCAAGATTAGGAAGCCTTTTAGTAGTAATAACTTCCTTAATTCGGCACCATAAGGCCACAATTTTTGCAAAGTTGGAGGCGGGGTGCCCGACCAAATGTTGGTAATATGGGCTTCGAAGAGTATTAATGAAAGCGAAGGTCAAGTCCTTTTCTGTCAAAGGTGGAGTCACTCTAGTTGCCGTGCCCCTCCATCTTTGAGCATTTTCTTTAAAGTTTCCATTGGCCTTCTTTCGTAGATCATTCAAATCCCATATGGACGGGGCCACTTCGATGTTAAATTTATACTGGTTGTAGAAAGCTCGTGCTAACTTATCATAAGTATCGATCTTGTTCAAACCCAATTGGGCATACCAAGTTAAGGTGAGCTTAGTCAAGCTGTCTTGAAAAGTCTGGACCATCACCTTGTCATACATTGTGTATTTCCCCATTTTCTTGATGTACAAACTAGTATGGAGCTTTGGGAAACCAATCCTATCGTATTTCTCAAATTTCAACACTTTAAATCTTTCCGGGAAGTCATCGTCTTCATACGTCAGTAAGTTTATCATTCCCATCTATTCATACCCATTAACCATTTCTAGGGTTTTCATCTTCTCAGTTAAGTTCTGTATGAATTTTCTTTCCATCTTGTGGTATTTCTCTTCAATCTCCTTCCTCCATACCTCAACATTTAGGGTTGATTCTTCATCTTCCAATTCAGGGGGAGGGGTCATTTCTACATTCCAATTTGGGTTGACTTGAGATCCTTCTCTATCGTTAAGAATCCCGATAGCCATCGCCGGTTATCCCTATAACACGAACGTGGTTTCAGCTTTTCATATAATTGTTATAGGTTCGTTTTATCCTATAATGCTTCTTGTTAGGTTTTGTTTAAGGTTTAATATGCCCAATTATCTAGGTATTAAGTCTTTTACAATTATTCTAGGTTTGGGGTTAGGTTCAGGTTCGGTTTTCGCATCGATTTCTAAACCAGGTTTTTAGTTCGATTTTTAAGTAGCATTTTATATTCCAACCCTAGAAATTAGTTTCAACCCATAATGTGAAATTAATCACATTATTTCCCGATAACCTAAATACCATCATTACCCTTTGTCAGTGTTTATTTTACTCGGTACACTTAAATCCATATCAGTGTACCGAATTCACTCCTAATGTGACAAATTTTTACATTTTTCATATAATTCCATAAATTCAAGTTTCCTATCAGATTTATTGTGCATTTTTATTATTCTCAAAATATCAATTTTTATTATAATATTTTCTATTTATTATATTTTCAATAATTACACATTATGCATTATTGCATATTATGCACATAATGCATTTCTAATATTTCTACTACCCTAATTACCATCTCTAAACATCAATTATTATTTCAAAATGTCTAAATCCATCCTAAATCAGGTTTTACACCTAATTATTCTAATTTACAAAATTAACTCATAATTTACTATGTTTTTCTATTACTAATTTACTACATAATTAACCTAATAATTACATCTAACACCCTAAATGCTATAAGTATCATACTCCATCAGATCTTAACATCCTAAAACATGTAATTATTCACTAAATCAGAAATTAATCATTTAATTACATAATTAACCCTAAATTACCCATTTTATGCCTCTTTTTAGAGCCTAAAAAATTATCTAAAAATTTAGAAAATTAATTTTTGAAAAAGGGCTTCATAGCACTATTTTATATCATCTAAGTAATCTACAGAAAAATTTTGGGCTTGAAACTACACTCCTAAGGTCATTTATTTCTAAACCAAAACATGCTCGGTTTTGCACAATTTCTTAGGGACCATATATTACAGGACATAATTTCATCAAAATAACATTTTTTATAAAAACTACATACAAAAATATCCCAGAATAACAAAATTCATAATTTTCTAATTATATTTACTATTTTTACAAAATTTCACAAAAATCGGGCTGGAATTTGGACTCACCGGTTCGGGTGGCTCCGGCCACCGCGGGCCGCCGTGGCCTTGTCGGCCGGCCTGGGCGCTGCCACCACCGTGTTTTGGTGGTGGCCGTCCACTTCCATCTCCTCTTATGGTGTGGGTTCCTTTTAAAACTCTTAATTGCACAGTTTTTTTTTTATTTTTTTTATTTTCTGGATTTTATCTCGAATTTTTGACTCTCCCTAATTTTATCACTTTTCAAACTATCCAAATGAGCTCTGTAAATTTTTTCCCTATTTATAGACATTTTCTGTAATTAATATGCATTAATTTGACAAGACTTTGTCCAAATTCCTTGATTTTTGGCTTTTAAGTTGTTCAATTTCTATTGGCTAATTTTTTTTTTCTTATCCTGACATGCCACGACCTGATATTGATGCATCTTATCCTCTTCTGATTTTTTTCTGATTTTTCCATAATTATTTTATAATTTTCTTTAATTATTTGCTTAGTTTTCGGCCAATTTTAGTAATTACGCGTATTTTTATCTACACGTAAATACATGTGGGGTACACGTGAACATTCCTAAATACTATTTTGGTCATTCTAAAATTTTTAGTATACATATAATCTATCTCTAATAATTTATTAGTTATTATATTACACTTTTTGCCTTTTTGGTAATTAGCAGTTATTATGCTTAAAATTTGAAAATTTTATAGTCTCCTATTTTACTACTTATTTTCTTAAATTTAAGTTTATGGGGTCATTTTTACTAATATTCTTCTCAATAGTTTATAATTTGGGTTTGATCGGATCTTTTAACCGATCGCCCTAAACGTTGGGTTCTAAGTTCAATCCTACGGTTACTTGGCTGAACTTTGGGGCTTACACTTACTCCTTAAGAATCGTTTCCTCCAACAGTCTCTCATTTTCCAACTGTAACTCTTCAATGATTCTCTTACTTTCTTGGAACTAAGCTTCGACTTTAGCTTGTATGGTGTCTCGGTAAGCTTGCTTAGTGGGTAAAAGACGTATTGGTTCTAACTCATATCTGAATACGTCTAGAGCTTCATACCGTATTTTTCCAGTCTTCTCCAACTGATCATAAATGAACTACTTAGTGGCTGAGTATTCTCCAACTTTGCCTCTCAAAGTTCCTATGTTGATTATCTTTTTTATTTCTCTTCGTTCCCACAACTTTACGGTTTCTACTAGTAGTTGAATTAGAGTAGCTGTAGGTACACAAGGATCTTGATAATTTATCATGACAATGTCCAAGGAGTCTCTATAGGCTATCTCTTGAAGTAGACCCAGCTGTCTAGTGACATAAGTTGGGAGTATCCTATACAGCCATTAATACCAATAAGGCGGACTCTTGCATAGTCGGCGCACCCTAAGACAGCTTGAGTGCAGTTGCTTAATCTAACTGTCCACATAAAGTCTACTGGCTGCATTTTGTTGATAACTAACACCTATCCATTAAACCGAGATTCATTTGGTACCTTGAGGTGGCAGGTAAAATCATCAATTAGATTCATATTTTTAGTCAGAGATTCTCTAAGAAGATTCCCTTTATACTCCTATGTGTGACTGAGAAACCACATGGTAAGGATTGTAGGGTTTGCCCTAAAATAATCGTACCCCTGCTTCTTTAAGTAGGTGAGTGTCCTGAACTGTTTTGCCAGTAACGCCAGTATATAAGATTTACCAACTAAGAATTAAGTCACTAGCTCGGTAACTCTATAATGGACTTGGCCCTATCTAAAGGGAAATAGCTTTATTCTAAACACTACTATAATAAATGTATTGACTCTCTTTTCGGCCCACGATTCATATCCTCCACTATAAATCTGATGATATCTCTTATAGGCATTTGGGCTTGAAAAAACCACTCTCCTAATCTTAGAATGCTGAGACATTTTTGACCCTCTAAAGACAAGAATGGTGCCAAGGCTAACTTCTTGACTCCCAATAATGTCATGAAAGCTTTTTCGGGCTAGACTTTGAGATCGGGGATAGCTATGCTGCTTCAAGGGGCGGTACACCGAGTAGCTTCGAGTACTCTTCTATAGTGAGTATCAATACGTGTAGGCTGAAGTTGAAAGCTGCAAGTTCTGGATCCCAGTAATAGATGAGGGCCTAAATTAGAGGCCAGTGGAGATGGACCCGCATAAAGGATACGATTAGCTTGATCTTCTTGCAAATGTGGTCTTACTTAGCATAGGAGAGTTGTTTCAACCACTCTCTCAAGATGGCCTCAGGGTCATGGATGGGTTCTAGACTGATACTACCTTGACTCTCCATATTTATATTACCAAAAAAATAAATAAATAAATAAACAAAATAAAAGGCAACAATTATTTACAACAAGGCCACTAAATTTAGAATGAAGTTGGAAATGATGTTAATAATTTCGTAGCTTTTTCAAAGATTTTCTTAGAAATTGCATAGCCTTTCATTGACTAAGAAGCAATAAAAAAAAAACACATAACATAAGGAAATAAAATATTCACAGAAAAATGAGCATAATCTAACATATAAAAAATTTAATATGTTACATATAGATGCAATGCAGTAGGGTTGATAATTAATAAATTATAGGAAGTATGATGAATCCGCAATCAAAGATCACCTTTACATATAAATAGGTTCGAAATAGGATTTTTGAAAAAATGAAGCTCATGAATACTTATATATAAGGGTTATTGGTTTTTTTTTTTCCTTTCACTTTCTTGAAGAATAATATCAGGTCAACCACGGATTGATTAGGTATTTCCTATAATTTAACAATAACTTACCCTTTTTTGAAAAGGATGATACAAGAGAGCGAGGTCTATGGGTCCCAAACTCTGTAGCTTTAAGGCTTTTCGAAGAGAAGCTTAGTAGGCTGCATCGAAGCCTAAGTGAGCTCACCTATCACCGCCAGGTAAGGGTAAAGACCCCAATGACCTAAGGATTATACAACGGCAACCCGTCTTAAGTTCTTAAGGTGGCTTAAGTCCAACCATATCTAAACACATAGATGGTTAATAAAAAAACACTCTTAATTCCCCTAAGGGCCCATTTGGCTAGGCTTTTTTCTATTAAGGCATGCATCATTAAAAGACAATTAACACAGCTATAATATAATACAAAAAAGAAAATAACAATACAAAAGCCCATTAATTTTTTTTTTTTAACTTTCACATGGCTAGCCCACCGAAGGTCCTTAGTAGAGTCGCCAATTCAGTCAAACCCTATTTTGGTTTCCTTAATTTAACTTATATCAAGCCTAACCCACTAAATATAAATTAGTTGACATTAAATTAAGGAAATACTTTTTAAAACATTTTAAAAATCGAAGTTACTAACCAGTTTAATTAGTAAAAAAATAAAATTAGGGTTTTTGGTTGGGAAAACCCTAATTTTACCACTAATTTGTAAATATTCTAAAAAAAATTAATTTTTAGAAAAATTGAACTAGAAAATCGAGTTCAGAGGCTAACTTATTCAAACTAAATCACTATGTGAAAATTAAAAAAATTGATGAGCTTTATTTTTGTAATTCTTCTAAAAATATTAAAAATATACCTAAGTTCACAAAATGTAATTAAAAATTATTTTTATTATTCTTTATTACAAATTTCTAAGAAACAAAAAATTATTTTTAGACGGTTACCTCGAAGGTGCCTACATCCTACTAATTGAGATTAAACCGGTCATAGTTCATTTTCTTTTTTTATGAAATCTTTAATGGGTGGGTTATTTTTATTTCAAAAATTGAGTCAAGTTTACATTTCTTATCAATTTATTATTTTAGGAAGAAAAACTTTTTCCAAATTAAATAAAAAAAGCTTAATTAACCTAATATTTTTTTTTAAAAAAAAAAATCTCGATTTAAGATTTTTATTTTTTTTAAAACCACTATATGTTATAAATATTTTTTATTATTAAAAAACATGATTTAAAAAAAAAACTTAATTTAACTAAAAAATTGCAACAAAATAAATAATTAGAATAAAAAAACTTACACTTAAACAAAAGAAATAAATTAATAAAGGAAAAAAATAAATAACTAAAAATATTAATAAAAATTAATGAAATAATATAAAATAATAAAAAAATTACTAAAAATTTACTGGGATTAGATCGCATCGGTGTTGGGCGACTGTATGGGCGAGGCAAGGTGAAAGTGGGCGTGCACTAAGCGAACACGAACACTGTGCTAGGTGAATGTAGGCATGCTGGGTGATAGTAGGCAAGATGCAAGTGCTGTGGGCATGTGCTGGGAGAGATATGGGCAAAGATTGGTGAGACGTTGGCGCTGTAAGTAAAATGCAGACGGTAAGGGCATGACATGGGTAACTATATGCGAGACTGGGCATGAGCAAGGGCAATGTGGGTAAGATTGGGCATCAATAAGGGTGATGTAGGTGAGCAACTGGTATGGATCTAAGCATAAGTAAGGCGACAATGGACGTAAATCTAAGCAATATGAGCGAACGACTAGGTGATGACTTTAGGTAATTGTAGGCAAGTAACTGGAAATACTAAGGCGTGGATTTAGGCAGTACGGGCTGTGGCTTCAAGCGGTATAGGTGAGGTGTAGGACGACACTAACAATTATACGGCGATGGCTTGGGCGAGAGTAGCGGTGCTGGTAGCGGTGTTAGGTGGCACGTGAAGTAGTTGTGGGCAACGGTGTTTTGGTGAGTGTATGGCAACACATAATGAATGGCGGTGGTGCTTTGGTGGTACATAGTGTTTATGGTGTTTTGTGGTAGTGGTACATGTGGTGTGAATGGCGCGTGATTAAGAAAACAGTCCTTTGACTCCCCCATTGATTTGTTATTTATAAGCTCGATTAACCTAATTTCTAGAAACCCTAGTTTATTTTGGGCTTTTTATATTTTTTTTCCAAGGCTTGATCTGATTCGATCCACTACAATTTAGTTTAATAATTCCTTATTTTGATTTGAGCCCTTAAATTAGATGAATTTTTATTCTATATTGGTTTGACCCAAAATTAATTAAGCCCATATCACTGCTTAATCTAACAATCCAACTCAATTCAATTTAACATGATTTGACTCATAACTTAACTTGCTACCACTTAACTTGATTTTCTTTTTTCTTTTTCATTTTTTCTTTTAATTTTCGTTTTTTTATATGTTTTATTTTTTTATTAAACTGGCTCAATTAACATAAAATAAAAAAAAAATTGGCAAAAATGAGATATTTACACCCATGAAGTATGTAGCTGACGTAATATACTGGCTTGTATTCTCTTCCCTTTGCTCTAACTAGCATAGAGGAGAGTGCTCGATCGCTTACAAATAGGTATAAAAATAAATCCTCCCCTTGGACAGGCTTGGAGAGGACTGGTAGATGAGCAAGAAAGTCTTAGAGCTGTTGAAAAGCAATAGCACACTCAAGAGTCCATTCAAAACCTTTCGGGTTTTTGAAGATTTTGAAAATCTTAGCACATCTGTTAGCGCTCCCAAAGATAAATTTGCTCAAAGTAGCCACCATACTAGTGAGCTTCTATACATCTTAGACCGAGGTCGGAGGCTTCATTCCCTTAATGGCCGTGATCTTCTCTAGGTTAGCCTTAATATCTCTCTACATGACCAAGAATTTGAGGAACTTACCAAAGTTGACACCGAAAATGTACTTCTAAGGGTTCAACTTCATGTCATGCATGCGCATTTGGTCGAAGGCTTCTTGGAAGTCCTTGATATGATCGACGGGCTTTTGGTTCTTGATGATCATGTCGTTAATGTACACCTCCATGTTACGCCCTATTTGGGGCTTAAATAGCTTCATCACCATTCGTTAATACGTGGCCCCAGTGTTTTTTAGTCTAAACGGCATCAAAGTGTAGCAATATGTTCCATAATCAGTAATGAAAGAGGTATGAACTTCATCCTTCAGGTCCATTTTAATTTGATTGTACCCCGAGAAGGTGTCCATGAAGCTTAATAGAGCTTATCCTGACGTAAGATCGACGAGCTAGTTGATTCTAAGGAGGGGGAAACAATCTTTGGGGTAGGCTTTATTGAGATCGATATAATCGACACATATGCGCCACTTCCCATTCTTTTTCTTAACTAGTACTACGTTCACCAGCTACGTCAGGTACTTTTCCTCCCTCAAGAAGCCAACTTTATGCAGCTTCTACACTTCTTCCTCGATTACGGCCTACCATTCCAAAGCAAAATGCCTCTTTTTTTGTTTGATAAGCTGTACAGTGGTGTCGATGTTGAGGCTGTAGGTTGCCAAGTTAGGGGAAATCCTACGCATATCCGATGTCGACCAAGAGAAACTATTCGAATTTTCCTACAAGAGCACAATGATTTCATCCTTCACTTCAGTTGGAGTCTCAATCTCGATTTTCGTGGTTTAGTTGGGTGAGGCACCAATCTAGACATCTTCTGTTTGTTTTTTTTTTTTTTAAGGCTTGCCCCTTTTAGCCGAGCTCTCTTGCGGGCCTATTTCCAGGGTGAAGACACCATTGCCTTTGGCTACCCTATCATATAGCTCTTGTGAGAACTTCTGATCATACATGCATACTCCCACCCCGATTGACATAGGGAATTTAGCCTTCAAATGTAGGGAGGATGTGATTATCCCAAATGCATTTAGGTTTGGTCTTCCCAAGAACGCATTGTAAGGGGAGGGACAATCAATCACAACAAACTCCACAAGTCGTTGTGACATATTGTCATCATCGCTAAGTTTATGTCTAGCATGATGATGCCCTTAGCTCGGACTGTGCTGTCGTTGAAGTCGATGAGATTATGGTGGTACGGCTTCATCTTTAGTAGCAGCTTCTTCCTTATCCTATCGTATGTATGGAGGAAGAGTATGTTGGTAGAACTATCATTATCCACCATAATCTTCAGGACTTCAAATTTTGAGATCCTTGCCCCAATTACAAGGGCGTCTTGGTAGGGAGTATTGACCCCTTTAAGGTCAGTATCAAAAAAGGAGATGGAAGTGTCTAACTTCTGTCTCTTCTCCCTTATTGTCAGTACCTCCGATTGAGCGTTAACCAAGTTACTAGTGCTCAGTCGGCTCCAAAGGTATAGGCTCCCCATAATTTCACTTATAACACCATTAGGGGTGCAATCATTGTGGCGGTCGTTATTCTGCTCCGCTTAGGCATCCTCAATCCATTGCCTCTGAGACACCCTGATGGCCATCCAATGCCGGATGAAGAAATGATAGGAGTGTTAGCTTTGAAACAAATCAAGAAGCTTGGAGAAGAGAGCCGAGGTCGAGAAGAGGTGTAGTCGAGCAGAGCTTTAACATAAGTGGTCGAACCGAAGAGAATCAACTAACTCAAAATGCAAGGGATGAACCCCGAAAACTTAGCCGAGGACTTGACAATGTTAAGCTAAAACTGCTGACTTTCTATGGAAGTAGCCAACCTGAAGAGTTTCTTGACTAGGTTCCCCGAGTCGAGAAGTTATTCCAGTACTATGAATGCAATGATCGAGCAAAGGTTAAGCTAGCTTCCTTATCCCTTATTGAATATGCATGTCTTTGGTGGGATAAGCTAATTGCTAAGTGAGATGTTAAAGGAGAACAGCCGATCAAAACTTAGAGGCTCATGAAAAGATTGATGAACCAACGCTTTGTGCCGACTTATTTGAAGTAGGAGATGCTCCATGCCTTCCAACACCTGAAACAAGGTCAAAATACTGTTAAAGAGTATTTCCAAGAGTTTGAGACCTTGATGACGAGATTTGAAATTGTCAAGCCACAGGACTGTACCATTGCCAGATTCTTAAACGGACTCCGAGACGACATTGCTGACATAGTTGAATTGCAACCATTCAACTCTTCGGATAAGCTAATTAATTTGGTAATAAGAGTAGAGAGGCAAAAGAGAAGAAGGCATCAGAGGCCAAGTAGCTGACCTCAACAAGGCAGCCCCAAGCCTGAGAGATATGTCGAGAGAAGGCAAGAAAAAAAGATAGAGAAAGGAGAGGCTAGCTATAAGCCCTAAAGCCAAGCTAAGCCAAGTGACCGTAGGGTTGAACTTAGAACCCAAGGTTTAGGGCGATCGGTTAAAGAATCCGATTAAACCCAAATTATAAACTATTGAGAGGAATATTAGTAAAACTGACCCCGTAAACTTGAATTTAAGAAAATAAGTAATAAAATAGGAGATTATAAAATTTTCAAATTCTAAGCATAATAAGTATTAATTACCGAAAATGCGAAAAGTGTAATGAAATAACTAATAAATTACTAGAGATAGATTATATGTATACTAAAAATTTTAGAATGACCAAAATAATAGTTAGGAATGTTCACGTGTACACCACATGTATTTACGTGTAGATAAAAATACGCATAATTACCTAAATTGGCCAAAAACTAAGCAAATAATTAAATAAAATTATAAAATGATTATAAAAAAATCAGAGGATGATAAGCTGAACCAAGATCAGGTTGTGGCAGGTTCAAACCAGAAAAAGAAAAAATTAACCAATAAAATTTGGACAAACTAAAAGCCAAAAATCAAGGAATTGGGGCAAAGTCTTATCAAATTAATGCAAATTAATTGCTAAAATTGTCTATAAATAGGGGAAAAATTTTCAGAAGTCATTTGGTCAGTTTAGGATCTGAGAAAAATTGAAACACTGAAAAAATCGAGAGAAAATCCAGAAAAAAAAAAAAAGAAACTGTGCAGATTAAGCAAGTAAACCAAACAAACCACTCACCACCACCCTACACTAGAACCACCACCTGGACCAACCGACAACCTTGGACCGAGCTTGGACGGCCAGAAAGCTTTGGACCAGTTAGTCTCTTAAATGACCCAATTTTGAATAATTTTTTAAAATTAGTTATTTTGCCCAGAAAATTATGAAACTTGTTATTCTGAGGTTTTATTATATGTAGATTTAGGAAAAAATATTGATTTAGTTTAATTAAATCTGTAATTATAGGGTCCTTAACAAATTGTTCAAAACCGAGCATGACTAAACCGAAAAATAAATAGGTTTAGAAGTCAAAATTTTTCTGTAGGATGCTCATATGATATAGAACAGTGATATGAAGCCATTTTTTTAAAATTAATTTTCGAAATTTTTAAGTTAATTTTTAGCCTTATAATGATGGGAAAATTGGGTGATTTAGGGTTAATTAGGTGATTAGAATGTTAATTACTGATTAGGATATTAATTATATGTTTAAGGATGTTAATCTCTGAAGTGGAACCCTAATCCTAGCCTTTGGGTATTAAGTATGGTTAATTAGAGAAATTAGGTAAGTAATATAAGAAATTAGTAATATGTGAAAGTGTAAATTAATAAATGTAAAAAACTAAGGGATCGAGCGATCGAGCAAATTCAAGTAAGTTGGGTTATTGCTTATTGTAATAGAGTACTAGTTTTGTAGTACTCAGAGACTTCGGCTTATATATGATTGTGATTGTAAGTAGTTTACGCATGTGTTTGATGTATCTGAATTCGTGCTAAATTTGTATTGTTAGTGATTTTGTGACTGATTGAATTGATATGAAATTGTTTGAACACCCTAAACGGAATTTAATATTAGTCGACCCCAAATAATTAATAATGTCATGCATTGCAACCCGTTAGGGGATTATAAGATTCTTCAACCAAATATCGACCCCTTCGAAAGGGATAGCGTAGGATTGCAAAATGGTCTCTTCTTCATCCTTAGTCGAACTAAGTGACAGGAGAGGAGGTCGCGGCGAGGGTGAAGTCAATGGTTCGAAGGTAGTCGCGGGAGGAGCGAGGTCTCCATTGCACAAGCCTGGGTTTGGTTGTGAGCTACTGCATAACATGGAAACTCCTCAACCCGGATTGGAGCGGGTGAAATTTCTCTGATTTCACAATGGACTGGACTAAGTTGTGCGATGACACTTGATTGTTGCATTTCATAAAAATAATTGTTTGATAACCCTGTTTGTGCTTGTATGCATTCATGAGTCTCCAATTCAACTTACTGAGCTGTAGTTGCTCATACCCTTATAGATCCTTTTGCAAGTTCTGATTTCTGAACACTCAAAGCACTATGCCACCCTACAATTACCTAGAGGTTAGTCTGTTGGAAGCCAAGGGTATGAGGATCAAGTTACTTAGTATAGTGTTTATCTAGAGTGACCATGTAATTAAGAATGAAAGACTGGTAGTTCTTCTATAATCTAGTAAACTGTTATGTTATGTAAAACTTCCTGGGAAGCTTTGTGGACATATATATATATATATATATAATATTGTAAATGTTATTAGAAATTTGCACTATTTATCATAATTGTAGTTTAATTGTTAATCGGACTGTTTACTTCAAAGCGAGGAGTCGTCGACACCTTGTGTAAGTCATGTCTATGGTAGGTACTGTGAGGCCAGTTACTATCATAGAATGGTTTACACGGTGGGACTGTTGCGACTCTGCGACTTCGGGGCGTAACACTAGCCAACCAGTCCATGCCAAGAAACGGATGGCCAAGAAAGAAAAGGCATTGGACAATAAGGCTCGAGAAGTGAAGTGCTTCAAATACTTAGGCTACGAACACATTACGTCCCAATGCCTAAATAAAAGGGTCATGGTCTTAAAGAGTAAAGGGCTCGAGACTCAAATCAAGAGTCAAAGTGATAAGAGCTCGGAAGAAGAATTGATCAAAAAAGATATCTATGCTGAAAATCTAGATGAACTCTTATCCTTGATGAGCCAACAAGCTGACTGGAAGTTAGATCCTAGATAAAGGGAAAATTTATTTCACATGGAGTACTTAGTGAATAGAAAGACCTATTCCCTAATTATTGACGGAGGTAGCTGCACCAACATCATTTTTGCCAAGTTAGTAGAAAAGATGAAATTGCCGACCTACCCATACCCCATACCTTATGGACTGAAATGGTTTAATGACAAGGATATGGTCTATGTACATAAGAGAACGCAAATTGCATTTAAGGTAGAGCAGTATAAGGATGAGATTGACTTCGACATGGTGCCTATGAATGGCACAAAGCTACTTCTTGGCCAACCATGGGAGTTTGATCAGAAAGTAATCCATGACGAATTCCTTAACACTTACACCGTTTGGAAGGATGAAAAGAGCTATCTCTTAACCTTGATGAGTATTGAGGAAATCCAGAGACACTCCGTACCCATGGTAAAATGAAAAGGGAGAAGGAGCATATTCGGCATTCCGGCCCATGGTTAGCATTCAATGTTGAGGACAGCTTCCTTTCAAACCCACAGTAATGATGAGAATCAACCTCCGACCATATCTAAGCCAAGGCCTATCAATGCTTGTTGAGGCCGAGCTACAACTAGAAGGACGAAGGGAAGGAAAATAAACACTTAACATCAACTTTTTTGTCAGTCGAGATGTCGAGAAACCACAAGGCCAAGTACTTGAGACCAAAGAACCACTCAGTACAACCATGAAAGACTAATGTTAACTAATTCCAGAACTCGGCAATTATGGATCAACCTCTCTAGTGTCTCGGCTAAGCCATATGAGACGTTAAGGACTCTTTTTTAAACTCACACATCCAACTACTGACCCCGTCTAGTTTAGATACTACTATTCTTAGGACATGTCGAATGACTGCATGCCAAGTTTTGTAAAATGCACAGTTTTGTATTCTTGTACATGTTTTTCCTTTATTTTATTTATGGGCCCGATTCTTTAAGGTTTAAGGCCTCGTACTTTATTTACAGTTTTGCTACTAGAGTTTAAGACTTGCTGTGAATACTATAAATAGCAACATTTGTACTAACAGAATATAGAGAGATATATACAAATCCATAGATATAGATAGATAAATATAAATAGTTAAACTTTCTTCTTTCAAGCAAGGCTATGCATTAGTTAGTTAGCATTTGCTAGATTATCTAGTGTTGATTAGACTCTTTAATCGTCCTTACATTCTTATCAATCTAGTTCTTAGATTGTAGTGAACCCTTTCATTTGAACCGATTAATGAGTTGCATCTAGCCTTCATTTGAAACCCCGAGCAACACTTATTGTTCATGAGTCGTATTGAACTCTATTTCAAGCTCAAACCCCTGATTGTGTTTGTATCTTAGTAAGTTATATCCATCCACATTCACTATCAAAATCGTTCCTGTTCTTCATACCCATTTTCTTTGAATACCTATTCCTATTCATTTCTAGATCTGCTGCCGTTTCTTTCTAGATTGATCCCTTGATTCCTTATCATCTTGGCATCAGAGATTCGATCCTTATCATACCCTGTTAATGTCATCGTCTAAACAATAGCCATTCATCTGATAGGCTACATATTCATTGAAGAAGCTACGCTGACTGGCGTATTCGACGACGATCTTTAACTAGAAGCACAATAATATGGTCATGGTCATCGTGGAACTGATAATATTTGTCAACGTTAGACGATTAGGGTTTCCCTGCATTTTCTATAGCCTCTATAGCAAGTTATGATGCTTCACTTCGAAATAGACCTAAGCTATTAGTCTATTCAGAGGCGTATAATGGCTGTAAATGGGAGGGTGGAGAAGGTCGCACTCTGCTCAACACTTCTTCTTCACAGAGCTCTCCCCCTTTGGTCTGATTATCATCTTTCCACTAAAGCGATCTTTTATGGACAATTTTTCCTTATCCCATTTTACGGTCAACCTTTCTTGGTTGGTGTCGCACCTAACGTGAATGTTATCTTCCTAGTCAATGTACTTCTGGGCTTTGTTCTAAAAGTCAACTAGGGTTTTTAGCTTGCTCTTCACAAGCAATCAGAAGAAATCTCCCGAAGGTCTGATGCTGAGCTGTAAGGCATGAACAGCGACTCTCTTATCCAGTTGAGGGATCTTGACCATGGCATTATTGAACCGAGTCATGTAGTTGCGCAGGGACTTACCTTCACCTTACCTTACCAAGTACAAGGATGATGTGTCCTTAGACGGGGGCATACTAGTCCTGAAATGGAGGTTGAACTTCCTAACCAGCTTATCAAAGGAGTTGATTAAATTGTTAGGGAGGTGGTTAAACTACATCCGTACTGCCTTCCTTAGCGTACCCGAGAAAGCTTTGGATAATATAGCATCTCTATGACCATGAAGGTTCATGAAGGTACGGAAATGGAGAAGAAGGTCATTGGGGTTGCTTGTATCATCATACTGGTCTAAGGACAAAAGTTTACTATTAAGGGGTAGCATTTCGTCCTAGATACCCCTGGTGAAGGGGGTCATGTTGCTGGCAACCAGTTCGGCATCGCTAGCATGCTTGCTCTCTTACTGCTCAAAGAGCCAGTTTACCATTGCACAGAGCTCGTTCAGGTTGGTATCGTCTGTCAGGTGAGCTCATCGTGCAACTAAATAGGCCTACACTCCTTATGAATCGACTTCCTGCTTGTTGCCAGCTAGAGCTCGGTCAAGGTAGCCGCGTACCTTGCTAGCTGCTGGCGCAATGGTAGATCGAGTTGCTAATCCCTTCCATTATGCTGCTGCTATTGCTGGATGTTGTCCCACCCAATGAGGGCATCTGAAACTTTGGGGTGGTGAGTTTATTCACCACAGCACTCCGCTTCATCCAAGTAAGTGCAGAACTCCATGTTCTTCTCAACATACTGCTCAACCAGGTGCTCCTTGTACTCTAAGCATTCTTCCAACACAACACTTGGGAGGGGTTAGTTATCCCTAAGTTAATTGTTCACCAACTTTTGATTTCCTTGCTCATCGCATTAAGACATGATGTAGAAAGGCTTGATGTAGGTTATGTATTTGGTGTATTTAAGATTTTCGGTGTAAGAATTCTATTTCCTACAAACGGCACCAAATGTTATTACTCAGTTTTTGCTGGTAGTTGGTTGGGATCTGTACATACTAAGCTTGCAAAAACAATACACAATAAGGAAATGTTGAGGGATTGTCCGATGTGACCACTCCGATGCTTAAGCTAACAAGAGGTATCTGATAGGATAGAATGCACAAGGTGCAGGCTTAAAATGCAGAGTTTGTAAAGAGAGTTGCTGTTGGATAAATGTTTGATATTTATAGCAGAGTGAAACTGGCCGTTAAAGATCAGTTAGTGGGAGAGATCTTCTCTTACAAGTATGAAAGAGTGGAGCTATCGTATCTAATGTGTCCTTAATGTTTAGAACTTGACTATTTTATTTTTATCTTATAGTTTATGACTGTTATAGTACTTTATGAGCCTGGGCTACTAAGGCTCAAGCCTGAAGCCTATAAAGGCAGGCTTAAGGTGATAAGGCTTAGAGGATCTAGTCAAGCCTAAGAGATCCCTGCCTTAAGTACCCTGTCAACAAGTATAATTTTCTTAACTTTTTCTATATTGAGAATGATCATTACCGTTATAGATTAGGGTTGTACACGGATTAATTTGGTTTAGTTTTCCTATCAAACCAAACTAAACTGACTCATAAAAATGCGGTTTTGTTTATTATAGTTTTAAACTAAATCGCATGGTTTGGATTGAAAATTTTTATAAAATCATAAAATTTCGATTTGATTTATCGATTGAACTACATCTTTTAGTTTAGAAAAGCATATTTGCAAAACATGTAATCTCTTGTAAAAAGTATTGAATTGATTTAAAAATAATAAGTATTATCATAATAAATGCTGATGAAATTAATATCTATATAACTAAAAATTTTCAAATGTTTGTTAATAAGTAATTTCATTTATAAAGACAACATATAGTACAAACTTTAAGTCAAATTATATATAGAAGTAATATATTATGGTAGTTAAATGTTTAATATATATACATTTCAATACATGTAATAATTTTTTTTTTTTAGTATTACATTATAATAAAAGATATTTTTCCATTGAAGTAAAATATTACTATTTTTTTATAAAATGATTTGATTTATATATTGGTTTAGTTTATTTTTTCAAGTTAACCATTGGTTTGGTTTGGAGTTGGAATTTTTTAAAACCAAATTGTAAGAAAAATTAGATTTTTTGTTTGATTTGATTTAGTTTATGGTTCTATTTGGTTTTTTCAAGTAAGTTTTTTTTACCAACCTTTATTATACATATAGATTGAGTAAATACCACATCGGACGCTTCTTCGTGATGGCTTGTGCCTCTATTCAATTTTGGGATGGGGTGGATGGTATTGAAAAACGAAAGGAGGAGCTAGAATAGAGAAGAGTTTGTGGGCCGATTAGGGATTGGCCTAGAGAAGAGTAACATGACTTGAAGCTGGCCCAGTTATGTCGAGCCAACTTCGTGCTCGGCCTCAACCAAACCAAACCGAAATGGCAGACTGCTTATGTGACCAAAAAATAACAAAACAAGGGTGTTTTTCTGAGGAGGTTTGTAGGCCCAATAATTGTAAAAGGAGATTACTCAATAGTTTAACTCAGCATCAAGGAGTTTCTACGTCCCATCTTCTATTTTGATATAATCGATTTAATTATTTATCTTGCTATCTATTTATCCTTTTTTTTTAATTTAAACTATTAAATTTACAATTTATTCAATAATTTTAATTTATAAGAATATAAATCAAAGATGCGATTGTTCCAGTAAAAAATAAGCATAAAATTATAGAAAAATTCATCAATTTTAAAATAAATTTCTCCTTTAGCACCTTTTTATCCATTTTTATATCAAACTGTTTAAAATTTAAAAGTATTAGTTTATTACCTTTATACTTTTTGAGTTCATTTATAATATTTAAACTAAAAAGTTAATTATATAGAAAAGACTAAAATTCAAATAATTTATTATAAAGGTCGGTATATTTCATATACTTAATAGTAAAAGTAGGAAAAAGATTAAGTATCAATAAACATTTTTGAACTTCAAGTATCTAATTATAAAAATAGTTAAAATTTAGCTACTAAATGTAACTTTACTCTAAATTTTAAGTGCCAATCCACTATTTAGGGGGAGAATTGATATGTATTGCTACTACTTACCTATTTTGAAGCATATGTATGGCTAATTCATTCACCTATTTCAATAATTTTAATTTGATGCATAGTATATTGACTTCTTGAAACACAAGGTTTTAGTTTTCATACATACCGTTAGATATAAGCGTTTCATTATTTAAAAATAAGGTTTAGAATCGATAATTTTTAACACAATACGATAATATAAATATAAAATTTATATTTTTAAGAATATTGTCATGGAAACAAAATATAAAACCGACATGACTATAAAATGAAAAGTAGGATTAACATTCCATTAAATAGGGTTGTAATGCCTTTTCAGAATCAATACGAAATTGGTAACACAAGTTGTTGCCCTACAAGAGACTAAATCGTTGAGCTTCATGATCTTCCACCCCCAAAAGGTACACCCGTGACTTTCATTCTTCCTTGCGGACAAAAAAATGTATAAGTAATCTAAGGCGTATGAAACTAATAAAGAGATGAGCTTTATGTGCAAAGTGTGGCCACAAGAAAGAAACAAATTAAGCCTTCATCATATGAATTTTATATTAAGGAAAGGAGGAAAATTACAGGGTCACTGTTGCTGCATTTCCAGGGGGCATTCCCTGATTCCACTCATGACAAAATTTTCAGGAAGACATCGTCTCCCAGTTCTTTTTATTGCTCTCCCCCTGAAACCCTGAAAATTTAGTCTTTTAGGGCCTAATTTTCTCGATTGCTATTGCTCTTGCAAACGAAACGCTGGAGCTTGATGCAGATTCGGGTCGTTTAGTGGTAGATAATATCAAATGAAAAATGAGATTTGAACGATTATATGATACGTAATTAATTATAATGGATGGTTATAAATAATCATCATTGTGGTTTACATGATATGTCTATATAATATACCTTATGTGGACGGTGATCCGAAATAATTATCATGCTAGTATGATCTTATATTAGGGTTAATGTTATATTTAGTAATTTCCAAAATATCTTTAAATGCTGTTATTTACTCTCTCTTTTTTTTTTTCGTTCTTATTTTCATGTCAAGTAAATTACATAAAAACTTATTTTAATCATTTTCCCTTCATCATTTAGTTTTTGTCTTTTTCTTTTTTTTTTCTCTTCATTTTAATGTATATATGTTATTATACGATGCTTAGGTAACATTACCATATCAAAAATTTTATTCTGTCTTCAATAACTCTCTACGGTTCCATATTTTTTAAATTAATTTTCTTAAACCTTTTAGAAATGCTATCTATTTTATCATAAATTTTGATTAAACTTAACTGTATTTTAAATAAATAAAAAAAAAGCATTACTTGCAAGACAAGGTGCTGGGAAGTAGTGTATGTCCAGGCAATGATGTTAATCAATGTTTCTAGTTAATTAGTTTGAAATTTGGATACTCCTAATTTCCCTTTCCTTAATTTCAGTAAGACTTTTTGGGTTTTTGGAATACATCATGACATCATCATTTTTTTTATAATTTTAACCATTTATACGATAACATTTCAAGGGAGAATAAATTGAAGAAAATTAAGGAAAATAAATGAAAATGTAAATAAGATAATTATGATAGTGATAATTAAGATACACAATGCCTAAACCGCCATTTATTGTAGCTCGATGGAATGAGGCTACTGCGTTGAGTTTTGTTGGCTCAAATAGTGAGACGATGGAAGCTGAACAATTAGAGCAGGACTACACCTGGCTAAGGAGAATGATTGGAACAATATTGAGGTGGAGACTAATTGTCAAACGATTGTCAAAGTTTGCGCCCATCCAAACATAACCTTATGGGAATTAGTAGGCATCATTAAAAATATCATTAGCTTGAAAAGTTTTTTTCATTCATGTAGTGTTTCTTCCATTACACTTAATGCTAATGCTTGTGCACATTAAGTTGCTATCTAGGGTGCACATGGGATGAGCTACAATTTCATAATCACTCGACCACCATCTTATCTTGTTTGTTTACTTTATCTGGACTGGCCTTCTAGGCCCCCTTGATTTGTAATCTGTCTTTTCTTTTAATGCATGATGTTTTCACTGGGGACAAAAAAAAAAAAAAATGGTATGATGAATAATACTATCATTCAATTTAAACTATTCATTTTACAGTCTAGTTTTTCTAACATTTATATTTGATATGGTATATCATTTAAAAGGTTACCACTCTTTAAAGATACAAGAGTTATGTCATTTTAGGTTAGGTCATGTAAGGATTGAAATCTTTTCATTTTTAAAACAAAAGTTATGTCTCTTGAATATGATTAAAAAAAAGAAGGGTGACAATGAGAAGATATTAATAATGAAAAACCACAAATGGAAAAATTGAAATATTATAAATAATCAAATGATGTAACTTATATAAAGGTATAAATAACATAAGTTTTCAAAAGATTATTGTAGTTAATATTTTAACAATGTAAGTTTGTGAGTCTATGCAAATGCAACTATTTAATTTTGTACATAACATAAAGGAGATTCTATGGTCCCATTCTTTATTTTAATGGGATTGCTCACATGCTCCATCCCACCATTTGTTCTCATTTTTCTAAATCTGAACTGTTGAATGCACATTTTGTTGAATGGTTTATATTTAAAAAAATATAAATTAAGAATGAGATTAACAACAAGACCGAACTCCTAAAAAATATGGATGAGACCTTAGATAAATCCATAAAATTAGGTTTTATATGATTTTCTCTTCCAAATTTATGTGAAATGTTATATTATTTACAAAGAGTTACACTCTTTAAATTATAGAATTTGCAACATCATATGCTAAGATTTATGTCATTTGGTATTAAATCATGCAAAAGTTGCAACTATATAGAGGGCATATCTTGATTAAAGTCAAAAGATTTTAAAAAATGAAAAGGTTTAACTAATAAAATGGAAAAAAAGATGGTCATAAGGTTTTCTAATGAGAACTTGTGAATGATAAAATTTTCATATTTACATATCTAAAAGAAGATGTAAAAATATAAATTGTTGTTTATGAGAAATTTTATGATCAAAGTTAATACTGAAGATTACTATTTTTTAAAAGTTACATAAAAAGGGATAATAGAAAATAAAAATTTTCAAAATTATATATTGCGATAGATAATCAGTAAGCATATGATTGTAGGGTGAGTCTTTGCAATTGAAAAAGGAAATATTTTTATATTATTAATTTATCAAAGTTTAAGAGAATAATTTATAATATTAAAATATTTAAGAGATAAATCCATATATAGGTCAGAGTTTAGGGAGATATTTTATAACTTCCTCAAAAGCATTTTTCTAAGTTAGGTTAGTTCAAATAAACTACCAAACTTATTAATAGATCGATTAGCAAATTGATCAATTAAACCAACTAATCCCGTGACGATCCAAAAATTTTAGCATCTTTATCGAATGGGTTCCTATTATAGCCCATCTAAACTTAAATCTAGGATGGATCAAGTGGAATTGGATCCCACCTTTACAATTAGGTTGTGATGTGTCTTTGAGAACAATGGAATCAAAATCTAAGTAGATGAGAGGAAGTGACAAGAGGGTTTTTCCTAATCGCACTCCAACGAACAACTGATGGGGACCCAATTTTTCAAATTCAAATAGTTTTGTAGTGGATCTTTGTTTTCATCTACTAGAGTCGTTGGTTCATGCCCTAACAGTAAATTCATTGAAGTTGCAAATTTGAAACACACGCTGTATCTTTTTTTCTGTTTTTTTTGGTTGTATCCAACAAATTAGTTTTCTTTTGCTGTTGCAAGGTTGGTGAATCGTTGATTTTGATTGTGAGAGTTGTTACGGAGTTCGGTGTAATCTAATAAAAACTCAACGTTTAGTGTGGTCATGATGAAATCACAACTTCAACTCTTAAACCCTAATTTGCTTTCAAGTTTACTAATATTCAAAATAAGCGGTTTGCAAAGAATTTTCTCTAAAATTAACATAATTATCCTAATCCCACAATCTCATTCTCTTTATTGAAATGGAAATGGAAATTGTTAGCAAGAAAGGGAATAGGACGGATTTGGTTTCTTAAGTTACAAGTTAAAAAAGCGATAAAAATTACAATTTTGAGGAAAAAGTATAAAGGAAACTTTGACATTATTATTGAATAATTGCTGTTTTTTATGAATTCGTGACACAATTGTGTTTTCTACTAATATATATATATATATATATATAATATATTCTATGGGATGTTAAATTATGAAATTATTTGCAACACACATACACATATATATATACGATCTTATTTATATTTTTTACAAGATTGGTTTAACCATTTATTTTATTTTTGATTTTATATTTATCGGATTTAAACCATTAAATTCACAATCACTTTAATTATTTAAATCTAATGAATATAAACGAGAGATAATATATAAAGTCAGACCTATCTTTTAAAAAATATGAATTGGCCATATCAAAATCTTAACGACAGAGGGGCCACATGATTTTATTTCTTGTGTATGTACACTTTACTGATGTGGTACGCCGGATCAATCAATCTTCCCGAGCTGTATTTGCTGCAGAGGCTCAAAAGCTCTGGAGCTTTTTCTCTAATTTAGCCATCCTATATACCCACAAGCAGTTGACGACAAGCTGAAAAGGCTCGAGGGCCTACATTCAACTTCGGCAAGTCACATGTGGGTTAATTGTGGGCGAGAGTTACAATCCTAGTAGAGCTAAATTCAACTACACTGATATGGATATTAATCTTCTCTTTGTAGTTGTAACAGTGATCGATTAAAAAAAAAAATTTGGGACTTGTCAAGGAAAATAAAAGAGCCTAAAAATTTTGATTTTAATAAAATAAATATATAAATAAATGTGCCTACACTAATATGTATACCAATAAAAAGTATCATATTGAATCTTAGCATTAGCAAGTCCACTTTAGGTTGAGCACTAAGGGATTCACGAACCGCGGTCTATATATATATATATATATATAAACATATTAAAACGCATTTAACTTTTTATATAAAAGAATGACTTTTAAATAAAATGAATAATTTATTAGATCACCTTAATAAGGAAATCATAATTTAACTTTCATCATTAGATAAAATGGTTCGTGAAATATATAATTATGCTTAAAATTTATAATAAGACATGACATGATGCTCTTCAAATTTATTTAAACACTATGAATAAATCCTTAGAATTCTTCTCATGATTTACTTTTGCAATAGATACACATGCTACAATAGTAGAGATGGGCACCTCGAAGTGTCACGCTAATTCTAAGTTAAGCTATAAAGTAAGAAACACTTGACCGAACGATATATGGATGGGTTTTAGATTGAGAGATATTTTCGATTGACACAGCCGTTGATCAACTAACTAATTTACACCTGAAGGGGTCTTTTTAAATTTTTAATATAAATTTAGTAAGGTTATTTTAATTTAGTAATATCAATTCAATACTAATCTTTTAATGGGATGAATAAGGTTTAAACTTTTTATCCTTATATTGTAATATAGATGAAAAAGGAAAAAAAAAATCTAATGCAAACTTAGATTATAAAGTCAATATGTAGCAATGTTACTTGATGATTAGCTTGCATGATGTGGGACACCTCTTGCGTAACGTGAGTTCGGATACACGCACTTTATACATGAACCTATACGCTATCGTGCCTACTAAAGTGGGTTGAATAATTGGAATGAGGTGGCTAATTCTTACTATTGAGAATTGATTAGAGGGAGCTTTTACAATCTCGTCCTTGATTTCAATTAGATCAATCCGAGTTTTTGTCTCATTATTAATTTAATATCTATTAGATTCGAACTATTAAAAAATAATTAGTTTAATGGTTTAGATTTAATAGATATTATATCTATGATGGAATTGAGAACTAGATTGGTCCTCTAAAAAATATATATGGAACTGTAGAAAGATCAATCATTTATCTTACTATTGATTTAATATTTATTAAATTCAAACTATTGAAAAAATAATTAATTTAATGGTTTAAATTTAATGGATATTATATCAATGATGAGATAGAGGGCTAGATTGGTCTCCTAAAACTTATATCTATGGAACTATAGAAATATCTCGATTCTAGATTTATAGAATAAAGTACGTCTAAAGATCAATCAATAATGGTTATTGGATATATGAAAAAGGATTCAATAGTATTAGTACCCTATATATCCCCATGACCACATGATGAATCCCAACGTATAATATTTAGTGTATTTGTAGTTTGTCCCTCTTCATTCATAAAAGATTTCATCGATGACAACCTCATGAAAGTCCTCATACAACATTTTCTCCTCTTAACTATGTTCTCATGGGATTTTAAAAAAGGAAAAGAAGGGGATAGTAAAGTTAGGTGTAACATAGGATCCCAAAAGAGACAACATAAACCCTAAAGAAACTGTTGAATATTGAAATGTTGTTGCCTTGATCTTCTTTTTTGGTTAATGTGCCACTTTTAGACATCATGAAAAAAACATATTTGACAACTGACGACTGGCTCTTCTCTATTTAGGGGTAATATCATAGTGTACATCTCAATTTTACTACTTTTTGTAATCATATACCTAAAGTTTCAACTTGTTTAATTATATATCCAATCGAAAATTTAGTTATCACAGTTTATACTTCAATTAACTCCAATTCATACTATTAATACAGTTAGTACGATTTATTAAAGGGATGATTGCCTACGGCCTTAAGGGGTTCATGCAACTTTTATATGATTGAAGATGATTGCAAACAGCTGCTAATAGATCATGTGATCTATATTTTTGAAGTGGATCTTAACTCACAGTTTCATAGGGGGTAGCTGACGACCACCTATGGGAAGTCGAGCAAGTCCCTTAAAGCTATGGACAACTATTCCGCCGATTAATAATGTCACACTTGTAATAGAGAATACTAAATTCAACTTCTGAATGCATAATCTAATTTATTTTAATAGTTGCTTTAGAATTTCCTTGGTATTAAATTTATGATTATATTTTTATGATTATAATATAATGTGGGAAATCATTTTCTTTTCATTTATATATGGTGAATGGAAAATATTGAAGATTAATCCTAATGGAAGAATATCATTTATGCCATACGGAGCGAGAAATGATTGGAAATGATTGAAACAATTGTTTCTTCATACACCCATTATTGCTTTAATCTATAGTGCCATACTATGTGAACATTTGGGATAGTCATAGATCCAATAACTTCTCTCTTTTTTTTCCTCTCCAACAAAATTACAATTTAGTGGGAAAATTCAAACCTAATTAATTCCATTGAAATATTAGAATTCATATTATTAGAATAAAGGCCTTAACTAATATATAAAACAAATACAACTTAATCTAATATTAAGTATATTTTCTTTTAATGATTTTCAATATTTGTTATAATTAAAACTCAAATTGTTAAACACAACTGTATTGTCAGTGGTTTTTAGCAACAATTAATGAAAATGACGAAAATCATTATTGATATGGTTAGTTACGGTGGTTATTTATCGTGAAAAATACAAATCGAAAATGATTTCTATTTTTAGAATAAAAGAAAAATCGTTTTCCCCATTAGCAAATAGTAGATTTCGTAATGGCTAACCACTGGATTGGCATTTGCTGTTGGCTGTCATCATCAGTTCCTGCTACAAGATACTGCTATCCACAACCTACTAAGAATATTACAGAAATAATTGATAATTAAAATGTTTAATTTATATCAAATACACTGAAAGGCCAAAAAAGTAAAAAAAATATTTTCGGGAATTAAATGCCCTAAGTTATTATCGCTTTTAGAAAAATTTGTTAAATATTGAGCAAAGTTATCACATTCTTGAAAAAAAGAAAAGGTTAAAACATGATTCTTTAAATCAGACAACATAACTGAAGTAGTTGCAAGACCATTGAATGAAGGGTAGCAGACTTGACCTAAGAAGTTTTGGTTTGGAAATAATGTCCTGTTAACTGTTAAGTGCAATTGATGATTTTTCTTCCCCACAGTTGATTTTTATTTTTGGGCCAATTCTCCCCCACAATTGATGAACGTTTAGAATTTAGAAACTGACACTCTTTTTACCTGGGACAGCATGGAACACTGGTCACACTAGTTCTATTTGTTGTTTGCATTTGTCACCTGAATGATAATACTCTTGTATTATTGTCTCCATAATTAATGTGTTGTCCTGTCCACGTTCACCTTTTTAATCTAATTTGATGCTGCTTGTTTGCATTTGCACATCATGGAATGAGTATTTATCATCCCAGAAATATTACGAATTGAATGGAATTGCGATCAAAAGTTTTATTCATTGTTTCATATTAAAAAGTATTTTTAGAAGGTAAAAGTGTGATATTTACGAATAGGCGATTCCAACATTAAGGAGAAACTCAATTCCACCATTAATCACGATTTTGCCCCTATATCATTAATTATTATTAATGTCACGTTTAGTATAAATGAATTATTCGAAATGGATTAGAATAGAATAAGTATTAAAATGAGAAATAATTTCTTATGTTTGAAGATAGCTCCAAAATGAAATAAAATGATATTAAATATTCAAATAGTATTATTTATCGAAAGTGCTCATGATTATTGCATATTATAACTTCTTTAAATGATAAAAAAGTACTTTTAATTAATTATAATTAATAAAATGGGAATATAATTGCAATTCCGCTTTTTTAAAGGTAAGATTATGATTCTTCCTTAAAGTTAAAATCGTTGATTCTATAGAATCGATTTCAAACTATGCTTCCAAACATAGAAAATGGAAATAGAAGTTGGAATAGCGATTCCTTTTTGATCGAATTTCGCATACCCAACCTTACATAATTAAAATTATTCATTTACTCTTTTAACATAATTATGACAGTTAAAGTATATTTTTAATGAGTATCACTAATCACTATATATATATTTCATTCCATAATATTCCATAAATATTTTTATTATAAAAGGATTTATCATTCGATCTTAATTTTATTTCATTCCATTTTAAACAATTTCATATTGATTTATAATGGCTTTTCTATAGATTTTAATTTAATAATATGAATAGATATTCCCATTCTTATACTTCTGAATGTGAGAAATCAACAAAACTAACCTCCCCTCCACCGTTGAAGAAGATAAAAAAATGGAAAACAAAAGGCGGATTCAGTCACTTGTTCCATGTCAAGCCAGTTCGCTTCCACTCCATTGAAGCACTTTCCATTTTCATACCAGTTGTTCTTCCTTCAAAGCTAGCTCTCATGGCAAAAACTCATACTAAACATTGCTCTATTTTCCATTCCTTATACAACCCAGCTTGAGTACCCTCAATCACAATCCATTTGGAAGATTTTTCAGCTCTTGAACTATTCGACAGCTCTCCGGAGTATTTACGACACCGCAGATTTTTGCAGCATTCAACCAGGTCAATCTTTTACGTTAGTATGTTACGAGAACAATCTGACACGGTTTCATATGAATGGTGAAAATGGGGTTCTCACGCCTCCTCAGGAGTTCGCCATTGAAGAGTTTTTCACCACTCTGAGTATCTTTCTAAGCTTGAGAGTGCTTTTCTCTGGTTTCCCTTGGGCTGACGGGGAAGCTTCCTGGTTTCCTGGTTCTATTGGTGGTTTGTATTCCCTTGAAATACTAAACATAAACTCAAACCAGTTTCACGGCGCTACTCCTGAGAGAGTTAGCTCTTTGGTCAATCTTCAGACTTTCATTCTCGATCACAACGGCTTTGAAATTTATCTAAGGGTGTATATATATTTTTAAAACTTACTAGGGATCCAATGTTACATAATAGCCGGTGCTAATGTACAATAGAAAAACTAACAGTGCAAGTATATTTCAAAAGTTTTCAGGATTCATCGAAGTAATTTATACAAATAATTAACAAACATATGTTAAGGTAAATTACACCAGCAATCCTTGTAAACTCTTGAAACTACATTGACATGATGAACTACATTGATCAAAAAGTATGTATTTCTTAGTGATTTTTGTCTGTCTGTTAACTTTTTCATTTACTTCGAACTTACTCAAATGTGGCAACCGATATTGGATAACTTGCTCGTACAGGCTTGTAAAGAGTGGAGAATGGACAAAGAACTTCATCCTAGGAAATTATACTTTCTAGGTGTCTAGAAGCAACAAAGTAAAAAAGCAAAGAACTTTCATGTTTGTTTCTCAGGAAAATTATACTTCTTAGATGTCTAAAGGCAACAAAAAAGGAATACTCACTTCAATCAGCCAAAGCAAAACCAAACCTTCAAATTAGCCTGAACATTATGCAGACATGATGCATATATTAACACCTTAAGCATTCAGAACAATATTACCACCATTACAAGCTACTACAAGTGCTATTTCCATCGGATACTAGACTAGAGGAAAAGATTTGACAGTAAAAAGCGAAAGCGAGAAATGGCGTCATGGTTTCCCAGAGCAACCCCCGGTTCCCATCCACAGCCACCTGCTCTGGCGCCCTATGATGAGTTAGATCCCAAATCTGAATGGAAAGATGAACCTGCCGCGAATGTTCTCAACGTTTACCTACCAGGTTTTGTCGCATAACCTTTTTAATTTCTGCAAGCAGCCTGAAAAAAACATCACGCTTTTCTAAATGAATCAAATTCTTGTTTATAAATTTCCAATTGTCTGGTCTTATTTGATTGAATTTTAACCGCTTGGTTTGGCAGGCTTTGTGAAGGATCAAATCAAGGTAAGATTCGATCAAGTGACCAAAACCCTAAAAGTGAGTGCAGAACGTCCTGGAGGAAATAACAGGACAATCCGTGTCAACGAAGACTATATAATTCCTGGAAACAGCAATCTCGAGGACATGAGAGCCAAATTGGAGGATCAGACACTAAAAATCATAATTTCCAAGGAAATCACTTCTCAGGTGGATCCTAAACTGCGTGAACCAACCAAGACATCACAAGAACCCTCGAGTACTGAAAAACCGCGCAGCGAGAAGAGTCCTACACCGCCAGCAGCTCCACCTCCACCTCCACCCCTCGAGAAGCAAAAATCAGTGGAGAAACCGGCTACGATTCCGTCTCTACCTCCGGATCCATGGCATGAAATGGCGGAAGGCAGGGATTTCCCAGACCCCAATGTCCTAAAGGACAAAACCAGAGCCAAGTTCATAAAGGATGAAGATGAAAATGAAACTCAAACTGCTCCACCCTCAAATACTCAAAAGCCGCGCACTGAAAAGAGTCCTACACCACTAGCAGCTCCACCTCCACCTCCACCTCCACCCCTTGAGAAGAAAAAACCAAAGGAGGAACCAGCTAGGATTCCATCTCATCATGCGGCAGAAAGGTGGTGGGCTATGCTATCGCCGGATGTCATAATGAAAATGACTGGGGGCAAAATCATAAAGGATGAAGATGAAAATGAAACTCCAACTGCTCCACCCACAAGTACTCAAAAGCCGCTCACTGAGAAGAGTCCTACACCACCAGCAGCGCCACCTCTACCTCCACCTGCACCTTCACCCCTCAAGAAGCAAAAACCAGAGGAGAAACCAGCTAGGATTCCATATATACTTCCGGATCCATGGCATGAAATGGCGGAAGGCAGGGATTTCCCAGACCCGAATGTCCTGCTGAAAAAAATTAATGCTGAGTTCATAAAAGATGAAGATGAAAATGAAACTCCAACTTCTCCAGGAACAGAAGATACAAGATCATCCATATCGGATGATGAAGAAATTGGCAGCAAGCGAAAAAAATCTCACAAGGAGAAAATCTGGGTTCCCTCCTGGAAGGGACCAAAGGTAGGGGAAGAATACTACTCAGAGCAGGAGATGAAGATGAGTAATGATATTCCTGGAAGTGAAGCAGAAGAAACGCTTCCGGATTCAAGTGGCCAGGAAACTGATAGCTATGCTGCTGCGAGGAAAGCGATGATGGATTTGACAACGAGGATTAAGGAAGACCGGCAGTTGGTCATCAATGTGGGTGTAGCAGCACTGATTATTGTGGCACTTGGATCCTATTTATCATCTAAGATTGGATTGTCTGGAGAAGGAGATGATGATTGGTAGATCAATGTCGGAGTCTTCTCCAGTTGAAGCAAACTGTAATAAAACTGATCTCATCGGGATCATTTACAATAAAGCAACTTTTTAAGATATAGCAGTTATACAAATTTAGGGAGCAAGGGATCCTAACTTGGAATAATTGCGATTTGAATCTTCAAATCAGTATTGCATTTCGTATTGAAGTTGTATCGGTATCAAGAAAAATAAAAAGCACATTATGATCTTACTTATTTATTATACTGCAAAAGCACTTTTCGTATCGTATGTTAACATCATATTCCTATTTTTCTTCGTACTTATATTCATAATCATGTCATCTTTTCTTATTCATTTTCGAGTTATTATATCGTATGTCATGAATTGCTTCCCTTCCCTTGCACCAAAACAGGTTTATTCACTCGTGGCTCCGTGACGACCCGCCGAGCACAAGCCAATAAGGCATCTTTATTAGCAATTCCTGTGCTTAGGACGGTACCTTTCCAGACACAACATGATCGATCGCCTTAGCCTCATATTCTTCTTTTGATCAATTATAACCCCTTTCGAAAAGAGAGGAACGTTTTACCTTGGGGAACAGCTTCTTTTAAGTGATAATCTAAAGATCAAATTTAACTTAATTAGTAAATATTACATAATTATGAATTATATAAAAAATATCATTACTATATCGATATGATATTACTATATATACATATACTGTATCTCCAAGACGTGATATTAATTCTTCTAATCATATCGTATTTTCAATATACGATATTAGTATTTCTAACCATATCGCATCTTCGATATTCGATTTTACCAAAGTATAACTAAATTACATACTCTAAATGCGATATTTGTATAATTATTATTGTTGCATCTATAAGATGAGATTTAGCCTTGGTAATCACCTTATCAGTTTCCTCTTGTTCATATTTTTGTATATATTTTTTTTTAAAGGACCCACCCGTCTATTCAAAGATTGAGTTATAGCAATGGAATAATTTTCCAAATATACACTAATTGGCATTCAAAATTTAGGACATTTGAGAGTAATCAAGCATTTGGTCGATAAAGACGTCGAAATGGTATATATTTTTTAACATTTTCTATTTTGAGAACAACCATTGCAGTTATATATATACACTAGTAGATCGTGTACTCGCATTGCAGGTATATTAATAATTAGAACATATTGTACTTGTAATATATATTTGTAAAAAATACAAAATAATTATAAAACTAAAGGCTAACTATTTAAAAATATATATTAAAAAACTTTTATATGTCTTTTGTGAAAATTTATATTAAGATTTCAATAATATGTAAAATTTAGATTAAACAAAAAGAAGTGTAATATGTAAAGACCTTGATATGTATAAAATTATTTACAGTTTGTGAAATAATAAGGTTAGAAAAACTGGAATTATGGTACTATCGGAAAGTATGAAAATGAGAGATGGAGAAAAAAGTGGATGTTGGGGATGGCATGGTATACATTGCCAAATTTTAGAATTGAAAGAGACTAATGGGGGAGAGAGAAAGGGGGATTGAGAGGAAAGAGGGAAAAAAATGAAAAGTAGTATATTTATTTATTATTTATAATTTTAATATATCATTTTATTGTTAACTTTTTTGTTAAATAATATAAAATAAAGGGTAAATAAATAATTTTAAAAATGACGATTTTTTAAACCTTAAATGACCTTAATAATATAGATAAAACTATGAAAAAATATCCATATTTCCATACCCAAGACGTCTTCGCGATAGGCTTACGCCTCTATTCAATTTTGGGGGCCGAATAGGGATTGGCCTAGAGAAGAGTCCACATTGAACACGACTTGAGACTGGCCCAGTTATGTCGAGCCAGCTTCGTGCTCGGCCTCAGCCTGACCAAAATGGCGGAATCATTAAAGCGTCCGTATGCTGCGTACGTGACCTAATTAGGTGTTTAATTACCCAAAAAAAAAAAAAACATAACAAAACTCTCACGAGGGTGTTTTTTAAGGATGTTTTGTGGAGGCTTGCTCACCAAAATAATTGGAAAAGATTACGTAACAGTTTAACTATCTAAAATTTAAAAGCATTATCCATGTACATTTTGAGTTCATTTATGATACTATGTAGAAAATTAATTATAAAAAAGCTAAAGTTTGAATGGCTAATTATAAAGATAGGCATAATTCAAACACTTAATAGTAGAAGGAAAAATTTTTAAGTACCAACAGATACTTTTAAACTTTGGGTATTTATTTATAAAAATGGTTAAAATCGAGTTACTAGGTATGACTTCTCTCTAAGTTTTATGTGCTAATGCATTGTTTAGGGTGAGAATTGATTCCTACTAAAGGTGTTCACGTGATCAGGTTGGCTTGGAATCAACCTTAAATAATCGATTTGTTGGTTAACAAAAAGTGAAACGGTTTAAGGATTGGTTTAGTAATGCTTAAATTGTAAGTTTTTTTTTCTTTTAACTTTTTCCCAATTTTTTATAATTATTATAAATAATTTGTAAACAATAAGTTTTTGTTTCAACTAAATTTAAAATCTTATATTGTTGCTCATGAATAAAAAAAATTATTTTCAGTTTATTTTTTTTTCGATCTTGAAAAAATTCACTTAAATCATGTAAGTATAAATATGTGATATTATATTATATATAATATATATTATGTTTGGATTATATCTATAATATATTGTGTATTATTTATATATATTTTTTTTAATTTTCAAAGTTAACTCAATCCTGAACTGTTAGACTAAACTTCTTGATTTAAAGACAGTTTGGCTTGCCAGTTCGATGACCTACTAACCCGATAGGTTGCTATGGTTGAATAAATAAGTCCTTAAAACTTGATAATTCGACAAACAGTTCAACAACTGATTCAAACCATTTCAAGATAGGTCTAAGTATTTGGGATCGATTTACAATTCGAAACCAGTCTTTATACCAGTTAAATTCTTATTGCTTACGTATTTTAAAGCATGTGACTAATTCATTCATCTATTTCGATAATTTTAATTTGATACATAGCACATCGATTTCTTGAAACGCAAGATTGCATGTCATTAGAAACACAAGTTCATCATTGGAAAAGAGGGCTTAGAATTAGTAATTTTTTACATGATACTTTTTAAAACATTGTTATAAAAACAAAATGTGAAACTGATACGTTATATAATATAAAAAAATAAGATTAACATTCGAGTAAAATAGGGTTGTAATGTCTTTTCGAATTCGATACGAAATTGGTAACACAAGTTGTTGTCCAAGAAGAGACTCAATCATTAAGCTCGATGATCTTCCACCCCCAAAATGTACACCCGTGACTTTCAATCTTCCGTGCGGACAAAAAAATGTACAAATAGCCTGAGGTGTATGAAGCTGATAAAGGCATGACCTTTATGCGCAAAGTGTGGCCACAAGAAGGAAACAAATTAAGGCTTCATCATATGAATTTTATATTAAGGAAAGAAGGAAAATTGGATAGAAATGACACGTGTCACTGTTGCTGGGTTTCCAGGGAGCATTCTCTGGGGTCCACTTATGACAAAATTTTCAGGAAGACATCGTCGCCTAGCTCTTTTTATTGATCTCCCCGTGAAACCATGAAAATTTCGTCTTGTGGGGCCTAATTTTCTCGTATTATGCCGTTGCGCGTTCAAACGAAACGACGGAGCTGGATGGAGATCCGGGTCCTCTAGTGATAGATAATATCACATGGAAAATGACGGTTAGAACGATTATATGGTGAATAATTGCGACGGATGGTTATAAATATTTAACTTGGCTTTTCACGTGACTTGTCTATACCATATACCCATATTGAGGGAGATTCAACGTAATTATCATACTACTATGATTTTACACTAGGATTAATGCTATATTTAGTGATTGAATCTTCAAAACATTTTTAAATGCTGTTATTTATTTATTTATTTATTTTTTGTTCTTACTTTCATGTCAAATAAATTACATAAAGAATTATTTTATTCATCTTCCCTTCATTTCATTTAGTTTTTTCGTCTCTTTTTTTTCCCTGTTTTCTGCACTTTAATATATTTTATTATACAATGCTTAGATAAAACACCCATATCGAAAATTGTATTCTATTCTCAATAACTCTCTACGTTTCCATATTTTTTAAGTTAATTTTCGTGAACCTTTTAGAAATGTTATCTATTTTCTCATAAATTTTGATTAAACTTAACTTTATTTTAAATAAAATAAAAGTATTACTTGCACGACAAGGCGTTGGGAATTAGTGTCCAGACAATAATGTTAATCAATGTTTCTAGTTATCAAGTTTTAGAATGTGGTTCCTCAATATTTACCTTTCTTCAATTTTACCAAAATCTTTTGGATTTTTGAAATATTGATAATATTATCACAATATCATTATCTTTTTATAATTTTAACTATTAATTAAATATAATAATATCTTAAAGAACTAAATTTAAAAAAATAAGATAAATAAATATATTTTTTTTATACAATTCCATCCTTATTTTTGAACGAGATCTCACTATCATCCCATCACCTTGACAATCACCGTCACCACCATTTAACCTTCCATCCTGAACGCCATTGTCATCTTCTTCGTATCTCGTCGGCGGTCCAAACGCGTAGACAAGGTCAAAATCACTAGTCACTCTCTGAGGATAACGCACCAAACAGGAAAAGGAGGTGGAGGATATTTTTCAAAGACTCTACGGTAGTGAATAAAATGACCCAGGACCCGCTTAACTGCGATTATTATATGAAATATGAAATTTAATTAAAGCATGCGCAAAACGGGGATTTCAATTTAAGATACATGCAATTTATAACAATAATATGAAATAATTATCACGATAAACATACTATCAATGTATGGCCATAATGTTGCTTTAATTATGGTGTGATGAATATTACTATCATTTAATTTAAACTATTTGTTTTACCATTTAGTTTTTCTAACATTTATATATGATATAATATATCTTTTCAAATGATTACTACTCTTTACAGATATAAAAGTTATGTCATTTTGGGTTAGGTCAGGTAAGGATGGAAAATCTTCTCATTCTTAAAACAAAAGTCATGTCTCTTGAATATACAATTAAGAAAAAGATTAATTTTTATTATTTTTTACAATTATATATCAAAAGCTTCAATTTATTTAATTATACATTTAATTGAAAATTTAGTTTTCACTATTTACACCTCAATTAATTCACATTCACAATGATAATCTATTAAACACGATAAACTAATAATATAGCTATCTATGAGCTTAAGAAGATCGTACGACCCTTCAAGAGCCGTACCCAATCACCCATAGCCACTAGTAGGTTTTAAAACCTATATTTTTAAAGTGGGTTATAATCCACTATTTAATAGGGAGTGGCCTGTGATTGTAAGCCCTATAATTAGAAGTTTGAAATCAATATGTTAAATTTAGGATGATCCGATAAGTTGTCCAATTAAGTTTAAATTATATGATGAAATTAGAAATATTAGTAAAAGTAACCTTATAAGTTCAAATTTTAAAAAATAAGTAATAAAATAATATATTATTATAATATTAAATAATAAGTATATTACTTGTTATTTATAAAAAATACATAAAAACGAGTTCCAATAATTGGCGAATTAGTAGAGATAAATTATATGCACATTAAAAATTATTAAATAACATAAATAATATTTAGAAATACTTTCCCTTAATCTATACGTATTTGTGTGTAGATAAAAATACTTGAAATTACTTAAAATATACTGAAATAATGTTAAATAATTAAAAACAATTAGAAAAAAAATCAAGAAAAATAAGGAAAAGTATAGAATTATCTAGATTAAGGTCGTAGCAAGTTAGGGATTAAGAAGAAACCATTAGCCAACTAAGTTAGACCAATTAGAAAGCAAAAAAAAAAAAGAGAGAGAGAGAGATAAAGGCCAAATGTCAACAATAAATTTAAAGAAAAATATCAAGCAGCTCTATATAAGCAACAAGGATCATCCAGAATGCATTTTAGTCAGTTAGGAATTAGAGAAAAATAGGGAGAGACTAGAACCAAAGAGTTAAGGATTTTATAAAATATTAGAAAAATTGTGTGCAATTAAAACTTATAAAACATACTTACGACCTACGGCCACTTGGAAACAAACCACCATTGCTGCCATTACCCAAGGTTGCCGACACACCTAAGACCACCACTGGAGACCAGAAGTCGATCGGATAAGTGAGTCCAATTTCAATCCGATTCTTATTTAAATTATTAAATTTGTTTAGAAAATTATAAAATTTAGTACTTTAAGGTTTTTATGTATATAAATTTAGAGAAAAATATTATTTTGATGAAGTTAGATTTAGAAATATATAGTACTTAAAAAATTCCGCAAACTTGTGCTTACTTCAATTTAAAAATAAATAACTTCAATAATATAGTTTTGAGCTCAAAATTTTTATATAAACTATTTAGAGGATGTAAAATAAAGCTATAAACAGATTTTTAAAAAATGAATTTTTGAAATTTTTAGATAATTTTTAAGCCTCAAAATGATATATAAAATGAGTGATTTTGAGTTAATTTAATAATTAAATGGATAATTACTGATTTAATGTATAATTAGGTATTTTGGGATGTTAATATCTAATGTAGTATGATATTGTTGTATTTAGAGTATTAGATGTGATTATTATGTATATTATATAGTAAATATATGTAAATTAATAATATGTGAAATTAAAAATGTAATAAATGGAAAATATTAGGTTAAATTTTATAATATAACGATAATAATAATATATAATAAATTTGGTAAGAAACTTAAATTTATATAATTATATTAAAAATATAAAATTTTATCATATCAGGAATAAATTTGATAGTTAAATTAGAATTATGGTGTACTATACGAACTGACTAATGGTTAGAGGTCAAAAGTAATATGTAGGATACCTGAATATAATGCGATTAATTTCACATTATAGTTTGGAACGCATTCTTAAGATTTATGTAAAACATCCGCAGTCGAAACTTAATTAAAACCTAAATTGGAATCTGATTCAAAAATCAATTCCAAAATTAACCTAGAATGGATCAGTAATAAATAATATATATATGAAAAATCGAGTCCAATCATAACCTAAAGCTTATTTTTATAAGGATATAAATACTAAATGAATATTTATATTATAAGACACATGAAGACAAGTTGACCTATAGTAAGTTGTATGAGCAAACCAAGGATTTTAGATAAGTTAGGTTCAATACTTCGTTGTATTTTGAAGTACTATACTAAAGTATGTAGAAGCTTAGGGTTGTATATGATTGTTCTTGTGATTAGTTCTACATGCATGTGCTTGCATATTGTCACGTCCCAAAGAAGTAAAGTCATAATAGCCTCGCCATGTAAACCATCCTAAGATAAAAGTTAGCCTTACAACCGCTATCTTAGACCTAATCTACATAAGACGTCCACAACTAACCCATTTTGAAGTAAAACAGTTTGTAATTTAAATAAATCATTTACCTAAGAAAGTGAGAAAATTTATATATATATATATTATAATTAAGTTATTACATTATTCAAAAATAAAAAATTCTAAAGTAAAACAAAACCTAGACCTTAAGAATATATGTTTGTTTTTCAAATATTTTTCCTCATTCCCCAAAATCTAGCAATAGCTAGCTTCAGAGTAGTTGTTTGCCGCTTCTTAGCCAGCACCTACACGACGTCTATAGGGATGTGAGCAATCACAGCTCAATAAGTTAGGATGAAGGACTTAAAACTATACCATAAACACAACAAGGTTATCAATCAACTTATTAGGTACAATACATGTTCAAGCAAATGCCATTACACAACGTTGTCCGCCCCGTCGTGAGATTAAAGAAATTGCGCCCGCTCTAATCCGAGTTGAGAAGTTACCATTAATGCAACAACTCAGGACCAACCCCAGACTTGTGTAATGGAGACCTCACTCCTCCCGCGACTACCTTCGAACCATTGTCTTCACCCTCGTCGCGACCTCCTCTCTTGCCACTTAGTTCAACTGAGGATAAAGAAAGGACCCATTGTAATCCTGCGCTATCCCTTTCGAAAGGGTCGGTATTTGACCAAAGAATCCTAAGTTCCCCTAATTGGTTGCCATATAGGTCCAATTATGATTATAGGTCGTATATTTGATTAGGTCCAATTTAGGGTGATCAATCATTTCATACAAATCATACAATACAAGCCAGAACAACAGACAGAATCATAGTATCACTTATAATCAAGCACATGCACACAATCAACTATCTAACAAACACAACCAAGTATAATCCTAAGCCTCTAAAATACATCGATGTATTAATCCCAACTTACCTTGACTCCTCGCTTACTCACTCGAGGTCCGACTTGCTCAGGTCATCACCGATCATTTCTATAACACAAATGTGGTTTCAGTTTTTCATATAACCACTATATGTTCGTTTTATTCTATAACGCTTATTGTTATGTTTTGTTTAGGGTTTAATATACCTAATTATCTAGGTCTTAAGTCTTTTACAATTATTCTAGGTTTAGGGTTAGGTTCGGGTTCGGTTTCCGCACTAATTTCTAAATTAGGTTCTAGTTCGATTTCTCAGTATTGTTTTATACTTGAACCCTAAAAATTCGTTTCAACTCATAATGTAAAATTATTCACATTACTTCATGATCTCCTAAATACCATCATTATCACTAATTAGTATTTTATTTCACTCGATACACTTAAATCCTTATTAGTGTACTGAATTTACTCCTGATGTATAAAATTTTTACATGTTTCATATAATTACATAAATTCAAGTTTCCTATCAGATTTATTGTATATTTTTATTATTATCATAATATCAATTTTTATTCTAATATTTTCTATTTATTATATTTCTAATAATTATGTATTATCACCTATTATGTATATAATACACATCTAATATTTCTAATACTCTAATTACTATCTCCCAACATCAATTATCATTTCAAAATGTCTACATTCATCTTAAATCAGATTTTACACCTAATTACCCTATTTTACAAAATTAACTTAAAATGTACTATTTTTCCATATTACTTATTTACTACATAATTAACCTAATAATTACATCTAACACCCTAAATGCTACAAGTATCATACTCCATCAGATTTCAACATCCTAAAACATATACTTATTCACTAAATCAGTAATTAACCATTTAATTAATTAACCCTAATTTACCTATTTTTATGCCTCATTTTAAGGCCTAAAAATTATTTAAAATTTTTGAAAATGGGCTTCATAGCACTATTCTATATCATCTAAGTAGTCTACACAAAAATTTTGGATTCAAAACTACACTCCTAAGGTCATTTATTTCTAATCCTAATCATGCTCGGTTTTGTATGATTTCTTAATGACTATATATCACGGGACATATTTTCATCAAAATAATATTTTTTATAAAAACTAAATACAAAAATATTCTAGAATAACAAGTTTCATAATTTTTTAAGAATATTTACTATTTTTACAAAATTATACAAAATTGGACTAGAAATCGGACTCACCGGTCTAAGTAGCTCCGACCATCGCTGGTTTCCGTAGCCTTGTTCGCCGGTCTGGGCGCTGCCACCACCGTGTGGTGGTGATGGACGTCCACTCCCAGGTGTTCGTTTGGTGTGGGTTCCCTTTTAAGGCCTAATTGTACAATTTTTCCTATTTTTTTTTTCTAATCCTAATTTTTCTCTCAATTTCACCTCTCTCTATTTTTCTCATTCTCCAAACTGCCCAAATGAGCTTCTGAATTTTTCTTGCTATTTATAGAGTTTTAGGGAAATTATTGAGCTTTAATGAGACAAAACAATTGCCTTATCTCTTCTTTTTTCCACTTTCTATTTGTTGCATTTTAATTAGTTGATTTTTTTTCCTTCAATATCAAATTGCTACGCCCCACTTCTAGACTTTTCCTCATTTTTCTATATTTTTCTTGATTTTCCCTTAATTAATTATGAATTTTCTTTAATTATTTCTTATTATTTTAGTACATTTCGCATATTTTAAGTAATTACGCGTATTTCTACATATATTTAAATTCATATATAATATAAATAAATATTCTTAAATATTATTTAGATCATTTTATGATTTTTAGTATACATATAATTTATCTCTAGCGATTTGTTAATTATCGGAATGTTTTTTACGCATTTTCGATAAATAACAAATTATATACTTAAAATTTAGAATTTTTATATTCTTTTATTTTATTATTTATTTTCTTAAATTCAAACTTACGGGATCGTTTTACTAATATTTCTAGCTTTATTTATAATTTAGGCTCAATCGAATCTTTTAGCCGATCGAAGTCTTGAGTGACTAGTTGTAGGGCTTACATATATCTTTAGTTACTTATTGAAAATTTGATGTTATGTTTAGTGGTTTGCTGTAAATTGAGTGATGTGAGATTGTTTAGTCACCTTAAACCAAACTTAATTATAAGCGACCCAAATACCTCAGTTAGACATGCATTATAATCTTTTAGGGGATAATTAGGTTTTTTCAACTAAATACCAATACTTTCGAAAAAGATAGCATTGAATAGCATAATGATCTTGTCTTTATTCTTTGCTGAATTAAGTGATAAGAGAGGAGGTTGCGATAAAAACAAGATAAATGGTTTAAAAGATAGTCATGAGGGAAGCAGTATTTTCATTATACAAACTTAAGCTTAGTTGTGAGCTATTACATAAAATTGAAAACTCCTGATCTCGGATTAAAGCAGGTACTTGATTTCACAATGAATTAGACCATGTTGGGTGATGGCATTTACATGTTGCATTACCTTTAATTAATTACTTAAAAACTCTGTTTATGTTTGTTATGCATTCTTAAGTTTCCATCCTGACTTACTAAGGTTATTGTTTATTCATACATTTATAGGTTTTCTTTTAAGTACCGACTGATATGCCATGTTATAATTATCCTTAGGTTAGTTCCTTTTTGAAGTATCCGGGGAAAGTGATAATTAACTGGCTTAACTGGCTGAACAATCGAGTCTTTGTGTTTAATTATGAACTCTTAAGTGTATGTATTGGTTAGTAATACTTTATTTATCAAACTTCTATGGTATGTAAATTACTTCCTAGGACTGTAAGATAGTATAAGTGTCTTTATGTAAATATGACTTAAAATCGTTAGTTATATATATAAATGTTTCTGTAATTATGAATGAATTATTTACTTCAAAGTAAAGTACTTCAAAGTAAGGAGTTGTGAATGCTTTGTGTAGATTGTATCTATGATGGTGATTGGACGTCAATTACTATCATAACTTGGTTTACAAAGCAAGATTGACTTCAATTCTTCGAGGCGTAACATTGGTCACTTATAGGGAGTCACATGACTTCTCCTAATGCCAAAGGGGGCCATGTTAGTAGCCAATCCTGCTTACTATACTAACAGTATGAATTGGAGTTAATTAAGATGTAAATGGTAATAACTAAATTTTCAATTGAGTGTAAAATTAGATAAGTTGAAAATTTAGATGTATGATTGCAAAAAGTGATAATATTAAGATATAAACCATGATATTGACAAATTAAAAAAAAAAAAAGAATGGCAATAACTAGAAGATATGATAATGAAAAGCCATAAATGTAAAAACTGAAAAATTATATATATTCAAATGGTGTTACTTATACAAAGCTACAAATAACAAAAGTTCTCAAAAGATTATTACAGTTCATATTTTGACAATGTAAGTTCGCAAATTCGTGCAAATGCAATTGTTTAATTTTGTATATAGCATTAGGGGGATTCTACGTATCCATCCTCCATCTTAATGAAATCGGTCACATACTCCATCCTACTATTCATTCCCAATTTTTTAAATATGGATCGTTAAATAATGCACATTTTGTTGAATAGTTTATATGTAAAGTATTTAAAGGAGTATAAATCAAGAATGAGATGAATAGCGGAATCGATCTTTTAAAAAATATGAATGAGACCATAGAAAAATCCGTAGTATTAGCTTTTATATAATTTTCTCTTCCAAATTTATGTGAAATGTCATACCATCTACAAAAAGTTAAACTCTTTTAATTATAGAATTTGCGACATCATATGCTAAGATTTGTGTCATTTAGTACTAAATCATGCAAAGGTTGCAACTATATATAAAGGGCATATTTTGATTAAAGTTAAAGAAGTTTAAAAAATGAAAAGATTTAACCGATAAAATGAAGAGAAGATGGCCATAAGTATTTACTAATGAAAACTTGTAAATGATAAAATTTTCGTGATTAGATATCTAAAAGAAGGTGTAAAAATGAATTGTTGGTTTTGAGAAATTTTGTGATGAAAGTTAATACTGAAGATTAATATTTTTGAAAAGTTACGGTAAGAAAAAAAAAAGTTTTCAAAATTATATATCGTGATAGATAATTGGTAAGCATATGATTATCTATTATTTCAAGTCTACTTGGTGTAAAAAAGGTAGAAAAAAAAAAGAAGGGAAAAAATGCAAATTGTACCCCTAAACTTTCATTTATGTGTAGATGGGCATCCTTAAACTTTAGGAATTTTTTACAATCCTGTCTTTATTTTTTACAAGACCAGTATTGCCCTTTATCTCATCTTAATTTGTAGTTATTTGAATATCAACTATTGAACAAATTATGAATTTAATAATTTAAATTTAGAATAATGTAAATGAGTGGTGGGATGAAGGGTGATACTAGTGCCGTTAAAAATAATGACGAGACCATAGAATTTCTCTAAACTTTAACTTTGGTGCAAAAATACTTCCTAAACTTATTAAAGCATGCTTTTAAAGTCCATAAACTTTAATTATAGTGTGAGTCTTTGTAGTTGAAAATGGAAATATCTTTTATATTATTAATTTATCCAAATTTAGAATAATGATTTATAACATTTAAATGTTTAGGAGATAAATCCATATACAAATCAAAGTTTAGGGAGCAATTTTATAACTTCCTCAAAAGCATTTTTCCAACATAGGTTATTTCATATAAAGCACCAAAATTATTAATAGACTAGATTGGCAAATTGATCAATCAAACCAACCAATCTAATGATGGGCTAGAAATTTTAGCATTTTTATCAAATGGGTTTCATATTATTGCCCATCTAAACTTAAATCTGGGATGGATCAAGTCAAATCGGATCCCACCTTTACAATAAGGTTGTGATGTGTTTTTGAAATGGAATAAAAATTTAAGTAGATGAGAGGATGTGACAAAGAGGGTTTTCCCAATTGCACTCTACCCTCAATTCCAACAGCCAACGAACATTCGATGGGGAACTAATTTTCAAATTCAGATAGTTTTATGGTGGATCTTTGTTTTCATCTACTAGAGTCGTTGGTTTATGCTCTAACGGTAAATTCATTGAAGTTGCAAATTGGAAACGCACGCTATTTCTTTTTTTGGTTGTATCCAGCAATCTATTTTTCTTTTACTGTTGCAAGGTTGTTGCATGGTTAATTTTAATTGTGAGAGTTATTATGGAGTTTGGTATAATCTAACAAATACTCAATGTTTAGTGGGGTCATGGTGAACTTACAACTTCATGTCTCAAACCCTAATTTGCTTTTGAGTTTTACTAATATTCGAAATGAGCAGTTGCAAAGAGTTTTCTCTAAAACTAATATAATTATCCTAATCCCACAACCTTGCTATCTTTATTGAAAAAGGAATAGAAATATTTCCTTCTTAAATTGTGAAATTACTAGATATATATATATATATATTTTACATTAAAGGAAAATGAGGTGGGTTTGGTGTTATTATGATAACCATTGTTGTCAACTAGGATTAATCTTTATGGTTCAACCTGGTTGAACTTGATTCGGTCATATAATCAGTACAATCCAACTCTAGTCTAATTCAGGTTGAATCTTGGTCAAACCTAATATCATTTTCTTAACCATTGATCATCTTATATGTCTAGATCAACCAAAAGGATTGGATTTGATAATATTAATCATAACATATACTTAATATGGAAGTTACAAGATAAAAAAGCGATAAAAGTAATATTTAAAATGTTATGATGGTAAAATATGAGAGAAGCTTTCACATTATTGTGGACTACATTTTGTTTTTTAATAAATTTGTGATGTGAGTGAGTTTTCTACTAATATATATATGTATGCATTATATATTCTCTATCAAGTGGGATGTTAAATTATGAAATTATTTGCAAAATATATTTATATATATATTTTTTAGGGGATCAATTCAACCATTCATCTCAATTTTAATTTTGTATTCATTAGATCTAGATCATACAAAATATAATTATCCTAATAATTTAGATTTAATGAATATAAAATAAAGAATAAGGTAAATGAGTAAATCAATCATATAAAAATCCTAATGATAGAGGGATATTAAGATGAACCCACACGATTTTGTTTGTTGTCTGTGCATTTTACTGATGGTACGCCGGATCAATCAATTTTCCAGAGTTGTATTTGCCGCAGAGGCTCAAAAGCGCTTGAGCTTTTTCTCTAGTTCAGCCACCCATATATCCCCAAACAGTTGATGACAAGCTAAAAGGGTTCAAGGGCCTACATTCAACATCGGGCAATGCATATATGAAACCAATACCCCAAGTCACATGAGTGTTGATTGTGGGAAAAGAGTTACTATCCAATTAAAGGGAAAAGCTAGTGAAGCTAAATTCAGCGGTACCATATAAATACTGATCTTCTGTTTGTAGTTGCAATAGTAATTAATAAAAAAAAAAAGAAAAAAAGAAAAAAAAAATGAGGACTTGTTAAGGAAAATAAAACAGCCTAAAATTTTTTACTTTAATAAAATAAATAAATAAATGTGCATACACTAATGTGTATTTCAATAAAAAATATATCAAATTGAACCTTAGCATTAGCAGTCGGGAGTTAGGTTGAGCATTATGAGATCCAGAAACTGTGGTCCTATATAATATATATATATATATATATATTAAAACACACATAATGTTTTATATTAAAAAACGACTCCCAAGTAAAACGGATAATTTATTAGATGACCTTAATAAGAAAATCATAATTTAATTTTCATTTTTATGTGAAATGGTTCATCAAATATGTAATTACGCTTAAAAATTATCAAAAGACATGATACTTCAAATTAAAAAAAAAAAACTATAAATAGAACCATGATTTACTTTTGCAATAGATATACTTGCTTACAATAGGAGAGATGCTCACCCCCGCAGTGTCATACAAATTCTAAGTTAACCTATAAACTAAAAAACACTTGACCTAGCGATATCTCGACAGATCTTAGATTTAGAGATATTTTTGGTCGACACAACCATCGATCAACCAACTAATTTATACTTAAAGGTGTCTTTTCTAATTATTTAATGAAAACTTATCAGGATTATTATAATTTAATAATATCAATATTATAATAAGGTGATTAATTATTATTGTTGAGTATTGATTTTGGATTTAATTACCATTAATACGTAGAATACCTATCGCTTAATATAGGATAAAGTATAACAACCATCATTAGATAAATGAAAAAAAAATTTAAAGGTATTAATATACTATATACCCGAGTAATGAATTCCATCGTACAATATTTGGTGTTTTGTAGTTTATACCCTCTTCATTCATGAATGATTTCAAGTGAATCGATGGCAACCTCTTGAAAGTCCTCATATGATTTTTTTTTTTCTATATTGATATGATGGATTCACTTTTTTATTTTATTGTTGATATAATATTTATTAAATCTAAATTATTAAAAATATAATCAATTTAATAATTAATTTAATAAATATTATGCTAATAATGAGATGAAGGATTAAACTATTTTTCGTAAAAAAAATATATATATATATAAATAGTACGATGGAAAATTCCACTTAGTCAACTATGTTTTGATAGGATTTAATAAAATAAAGGGGAAAGTAAAGTTGGGTGTAACATGGGATCCCAAAAGAGACGATGCAAACCGTGAAAAGAACTGCAGAATATCGAGATGCTGTTGCTGTGGTCTTCTTTTTAGATTAATGTGCCACTTTCAGACGCCATGACGAAGACATATCTGACTCTTCTCTATTTATTAATGAACTTGCCCAGTATGTAATCACACCTGTAACAGACAACAATAAATTAAATTCGGCTTCTGAACACAGAATCTAATTTATTTTATTGTTACTTTTGAATTGTCTGTCTCGGCTATCTTAGGAAAGGCTCTCAGAAGTCGAAATAACTCGTCCAATCCGCTCTCATATTGAGTCACGAGATAGATAAATAGATATACCTCATATATCGGTTTAATGAATTATTTCACTATTTAATAATAAATAAATAAAAATATTATAAAATCCTATACTACGAAAATAAAATCTTAAGTTACATATTTGCATATGATCTCCGCGCTTCAATATATATCAAGGAGAACCAGCTAACTTTAGTGAAAGAAAAATATTGAAGATTAATCCTAACGGGAGAATATCATTTATGCTACAAGGAGCGACAAATGATTGAGACAATTATTTCTTCGTACACCAATTATTGCTTTTCACTGTTTTGAAACAATATTACAACTTAAAGGGTTGAATTTGAAACTAATTTGTAATATTAAAATTTATGTAACTAGATTATAAAGGCTTTAGTCCATATATAAAACAAACACAACTTACTATAACACGAAGTTATACCTGTTTTTATTTATTTTCTATATTTGCTATAATAAAATTTTAAAATTGTTAAATATTGTTGCAGAAATTTTAAAATATTACTATTATTAGTGGTTTTGAATAAAACTTAATGAGGAAGACAAAAGTCATTGTTGTGGTTATTTATCATGAAAAATGTGGATTGAAAATTATTTCTATTTTTAGGATGAAAAAAAATTAATTTTTCCATTTTCCACTAATACTTTTCGCAATGGCTAATCACTAGATTGGCATTTGCTGTTGCGTTTCATTATCATTTCCTATTACAAGATACTGCTCTCCGCAACCTATTAAGAATATTATGGAAATAATTGATAATTATAAAGTTTAATTTACAACAAATATACTGAAAAGCACCCCCCCCCCCCAAAAAAAAAAAAAAGAGAAATTTTTTGCGAATCAAATGCCTTTAGTTATTATTACTTTTATAAAATTTTGTTACCTGTTGAGCAAAATTATCACATTCTTAAAAAAAAAAAAAACGAAAAGGTTAAAACATGATACTTTAAATCAGACAACACGACTGAAGTAGTTATAAGACCATTGAATGAACCTAAGAATTTTTGGTTTGGAAATAATGTCCTGTTAAGTATTTTCTTCTCCCCGAATTGATGAACGTTTAGAATTTAGAAACTGACACTGTTTTACCTGGGACAGCATGTAACACTGGTCACACTAATTCTATTTGTTGTTTGCATTTGTCACGTGAACGCTAATACTATTGTATTATTGTTTTGTCCTGTCCCACGTTCACCTCCTATTAAATTATGATCTAATTGGATACTGCAAGTTTATATTTGTACAAATAGGTAGTTGTAATCCCGGTAATACTATCTTAATCTACTATTGATACACAAGGATAGATCTAGAATGGAATTGCAAATTCCATTTTCATTTATATATATGGAAATACTTTAAGAAAAGGGACAGAATCGTTACGGGGAATTTGTCGCCTTTTAAAAGATAAAATGCAAATCCTCTTACATCATTAATGAATATTAATTAAAATTACTTATTTAATATTTAACCTAATTGATATCATTGTTAAATATTATTGCGCACAAATCTCATTTCATTCTATTTTAATGATCCTCCAAATATGAAAAAGAATTTATAAATTAATTCAATTCCATTCTATTTTAATCAATTTTACTCCAAATCATTCTCCTATACTAAATGTAACCTAATAGTGTTTTCACTCATCAAAACTAAACATTCAAATAGTAGAAAAAGCAAATAAATATTTCAATTTATGTTTACTTATATACATTAAGCCAATACCCTCTTATTGGACTTCACATTTATAATTTAAAGTTTTTTTTTTTTCACCTCACTTTGATTAGCTTTAATATTTGATTTACTATAACTTATTTATCTTCTATATAAATTAGGCCAATAACCTATTATTAGACTCTACATCTATAATCTATAGTTTTTTTTTTTCACCCACTTTGATTGACTTTCATAGTTGATTTATTATAACTTATTTATCTATCTATCTATTATTAAGGCAATAACCCCTTATTGGACTCTACATCTATAATCTAAATTATATTTTTGTTATAACCTCTATTGGATTAAGTTCCATATTTAATTTATTATAATTTACTTATCTTTTATTATTAATGGCTAAACTTATATATATATATATTTAAGCGAATAATCTCTTATTGGACTCTATATCTATGTATTATTTCTTATAATTTCCTTTATAATCATCACATTTTGGTATACTAAAAATATAAATCCAAATATTTTTATTTTTTTCTCATAATTTTAAGGTGTGAAAAGTTACATATATAAATAATTTAGTCAATTAAAATAGGATTAGCAAATTTAGGAATATTGAATTTGAATCTTATAAATTATTTGTTTGTTATTTTTCGTGGAAGCTACATGTGTATATAATTTGAATCAATATTTGTATTGTATATATTATCATCTATATCTAATCTATCTATGTTATTAAATAAATATGTTCTATATTGAACTCTATATCTCCTTGAAAATTATTAAAATAAATTAATTACGAGTAAATCGTTTTAGTTTCATGCATGTTACCGTTTTATCTACGCCACATCTACCAATATAAATTATACAATTACATTTTACAGAGATAATCAAAACTATTCGGAATATTTTTTGAATTCCATTCCTATTTTATATGTCCAAATTTTTTTTATTTTTTAAATATCTTAAACTTAATAATATTTATTTTTTACATATATTGCGGGTGCGTTACATTCTAATACTTAATAATATGATTAAATTCCTATACGTTTTGATTTAATAACATGCACAGATACATTATTCTCATTCTTCGACCTCTGGGAAAACAACAGAACCGGCCTTTGCCCCCAACAATTGAAGAAGATAAAAATGGAAAACAAAAGGCACATTCAGATTCACTCACTTGTTTCATGTCATACCACACTCCATCGAAGCACTTGCCATTTTCATACCAGTTCTTCTTCCTTCAAAGCTAGCCCTCATGGCAAAACAATCTCACTGCTGTTTCCATTTTCCACTTATACTATACATTGCTCTGCTTTCCATTCCTTACACAACCCAGCTTGAGTACTCTCAATCACAATCCATTTGGAAGATCTTTCAGCTCTTGAACTATCCGACAGCTCTCCAGAGTATTTACAACACCGCAGATTTTTGCAGCATTCAACCAAGTCAATCTTTTACATTAGTATGTTACGAGAACAATCTGACACAGTTTCATATGAATGGAGAAAATGGGGATCTCCCGCTTCCTCAGGAGTTCTCCATTGAAGAGTTTTTCACCACCCTGAGTACCTTTCCGAGCTTGAAAGTGCTTTCTCTGGTTTCCCTTGGGCTGACAGGGAAGCTTCCTGGTTCTATTGGTGGTTTGTCTTCCCTTGAAATACTAAACATAAGCTCAAACCAGTTTCATGGCGCTATTCCTGAGAGAGTTAGCTCTTTAGTCAATCTTCAGACTTTCATTCTCGATCACAACGGCTTTGTTGGCGAAGTTCCTGATTGGCTTGGTTCTTCACATCAAGTTTTGGCTGTCTTGAGCTTGAAAAACAATTCGTTTTCCGGTTCTCTTCCGAATTCCTTGTCTAAACTGGGAAATCTCCGGGTTCTCGATGTTTCTGAAAACAAGCTGTTTGGTGAAATTTCTGATCTTTCCAACCTTACCAACCTTCAAGTCCTTGATCTTGAAAACAACCGTTTCGGACCGCGGTTTCCTAGACTGCCCAACAGGCTAATCACTCTTGTACTGAGAAAGAACAGGTTTGGTTACGGTCTTCCTGTTAGAATCCTAAGATTTTACCAGCTCCAAAAGTTTGATGTCTCGATGAATAGTTTTGCCGGACCCTTTTTGCCGAAATTACTGTCGATGCCTTCGATTAGGTACATTGACATTGGAGGAAACAGGTTTACAGGATTGCTATTCCAGAACATATCTTGTAATCCTCAACTCGCTTCTGTGAACTTGTCCTCCAATCTTTTGACAGGAGACTTGCCTTCTTGCCTTCAGTCCGAAGGAAGGTCTGTCCTGTTCGCTAAGAATTGTTTAACAGGTGAAAAGCAAGAGCAGCATCCATCCAATTTCTGCCATAATGAAGCTCTTGCTGCGGAAATCTTGCCTTTGCAGCAGAAGGCGAAAAAGGAAGGTCCAAAAAGCGCGGTTGTCTTTAGTGTGCTAGGAGGGATATTTGGAGGAATTGCAATTGTTGCGCTGGTTTTCCTAATTGCTAGGAAGATGTATCGTAGAGATGTAGGCTATGTCAAGCCACCATCAGCACGGTTGATTATGGAAAACGCATCAACTGTGTGCACTATCAAGTTGCTTTCTGATGCAAGTAAGTTGCTTTACTTCATCCTGATGTATAAGCTTAAAATTGTGGAGTTAATTGGGTATTAGCGATTTTACCCTCCATTTAATAAAGTTGTCTATATCGATCTATAAGTTTAAACTTTAACATCAATTTTTTGTGTTGGATTTTAGTTATGGATAGAAAATTTTCGATAGGATCCTCTCTGTATTTAGCATTGCCAAACTGCATTAGCAATTAGTTGGATTAATTTCTAAATTCGGCTTGTAGTTGCTCTCAATATGATTTTTCGTGTATGGATGTATTGGTACTATTTTGCAGGGCATATATCACAGACAATGAAGATGGGAGCCACAATGCCAGCTTACAGAACATTTTCTCTCGAGGAGCTTAAGAATGCCACAAACAACTTTGATGCTTCATGCTTACAAGATGAAAATTCTTGTTCTCGGGTACATGTTCAACTCCAAAGATCGATACAAGCTTGAAAATAACGAGGCCACACATCATTTGACATTTATTAGCATAAAAAACCACCTTGTGCTCATAATGGGAACTTTTAGTTAGAAAATGCCATTGCAAGTCGCTTATAGCCTATGTGGTATGAACGCTGTCCTCCACGCAAGCTGGGATGGGACGGGTTTGATCCCCCTCCTATTCCCTGCTGAAAAACAAAGGATGTACTGCTTAAATGATGTAATTGCTCACATGATTCTCTCACAAAAATCTTTCAGCTTTAGAACTATTCGCTTAATAATGTTTTCACTGTTTTGGCAGGTATTCACAGGTAAGGTGGGTGACCGTGCTTCTTTTGCCGTCAGAAGATTGACAATGAGAAAACGGAGGAATCCTCAGTATTACATGCCCGAAATAGAGCGGATCTCCAAACTCAGACATAACCATTTGCTTAGTGCTCTTGGACACTGCATTGAATGTTTTCCAGATGATTCAAGTGTTAGCCAAATATATCTGATCTTCGAGTTTGTGAGCAATGGCACCCTTAGAGATCACATCTCAGGTAAATAATATTAGCCTATGATCTTCCAAAATAATGGAAAGCAACTAAGACAACACCACCTAGATTTGACAGAACCGAAATGGATCAGAACATTGCAATAATCCAGGAACGGTAATTGTATGGCATGATCAGTAGTGACTATTTGCAACTATTTGGATGCCACAGGCCACAATGCCCTTCTATTTTCTAGTTATCGTGTCTTTTTTAGTTCTCCTTTCTCTGAAATTCTATCCTTTTCCTAATGTAAACGAAAATTAGTCTCAACAATGTTCCTAAGCATTCTTTTGTTTTCAAACAGGAGGACTTCCAGGTAAGAAGCTATCGTGGATTCAGAGAATAGGAGCTGCAACAGGAGTCATAAAGGGTGTTCAATTTCTTCATACCGGGATCGTTCCTGGAGTCTTTTCAAATGATATCAAGATAACAGATGTTTTACTGGATCACAACCTTCACATAAAAATTAGCAAATATAATCTGCCTCTTTTATCAGAAGACCAAAGAGTGGTAGGTGGCAATTTTGCTTTTTTTTTTTTTTTTTTTTTTGGCTAAAGTTCATGTCAATATATATACTTACTCCTCATTGACCAGTGTTCTTGTTCCCTTTCCCACAGTTGGGTGCTGGAGTTTCACTATCTGGTTCGAAGAGAGGCCTCCACTCAAGGTGAAATTTTAAACTTTAGCATCAATACTAAATATCATAGTGTCTGCAGGCAGCTCTTCTGAAATGAATAATGGTTATACTTGTATGTCTAATTTAAGTATAAATCACGAACGTATGTTTTAACTGACATAAATTTAGTATCAATGTTATAACATGTAGTGTATATAGAGAACCAACGTTTCCTTCAAATAGAGGATAAACGTCATAATAGTTATGTAAATCGAAGACAAAATGTTTGCTACAAATGTACATAGAGTTGTATTTATGATAGGGCCAATGCAGTTATACTACTAAAGGCTGTTTTAGGATCTGGCTCTTGATTTTCTTTTCATTCTTTTGCAGGGGAAATCACAGTGAAAGCGACGATGTGTTTGATATTGGAGTAATATTGATAGAAATCATTACAGGAAGACCAATCAAGTCCCGGAGCGAAGTTACATTATTAAAAGACCTTGTAAGCTCTTGCTTTCATGTTACATAGTCAATGTTTATAGCTGCCAAGACAAAGGAACAACAGACATAGCTAAATGTGAGTCTTGATGCTTGTTTTTTTTTTTAGTTACAAGGTAGTTTGGCGGCGGATGATGCATCGCGGAGAAGTATTGTTGATCCAGCAGTACAGAAGGAATGTTCAGAAGAATCACTGAGAACAATGATGGAGATATGCTTGAGATGTTTGTGTAATGAGCAAAATGATAGACCAAGTGTGGAGGATGTGTTGTGGAATCTGCAGTTTGCTTTGCAAGTTCAAGAGTCAGGGAAAGGTGAAGTGCAAAGTGATTAAGAGTCCTCTAGACCATTTCCTCAACAGATTTGAACATATTGAATTTATGTATTTTAGATTTTTTTTTTTTGGCTTTTTTATATTAACCTTTTTTTGTTAAATCAGAAAAATTACAAGGCTTCTTAAGAAATTACACTTGCTTTCTTCATTATCCAGGATTGACTTACCATATTATTTTTGTTAATCAATAAACTTAGCTAGCATACAATCCAATAATTCATATTCGAACCGATTGGAATGAAGTTGAATTATGAAGGTGTGTATTCCTTTTTCTTTTTTAACATTTTATTTCAACATTCTGAATGTACTTCTGCTAATTTGGATTTTAATTTGATTTATTAGGGTGCTACATCAAATGATGTATGATTATTATTGTTAATATGATGCAAATTTGCACATAGTCAATACAAGAGGATAAGTGTATACAAATAAATAGGCAAGTCCTTGATTAACTTATTTTAGCAACAATCTCTATTAAAATCGTGACACATAAATATCGGCCTCATAGCTTATGAGCCCTCAAAATTTGTTTAATTTAAGCATGAGTATTTTTTAGACGAGAAATCCTCCAAAAACTGATTTTTTAAATTTAGCACGCATAACAAGTTATGCCTCGAGCCACGTAGATAAATGCATGTCCAAATTATTAAATTGAATTTCTTAGAGCCTAATCTCCTCGAATTCTTTATTAACAAAATATAAATAAGTAAACTAAATTTAATACACCAAGTCTGTTATGGCTTATAGCGATATGAATATCGATATTTTAATGGGATTGATTAAATATGGTTTAATATTAAGTAAAGTTTAAAACATATTTTTTTATAAAGTTTAGTGTTATAGCTTATGTGCCTTCAAAATTTGTTTAATTTGACCATGGCCATTTTTTTCATGATAAACCTCCTAACAATTGACTTTTTAAATTTAACATACCTTTTGGCAAAAAAAAAAAAAAAATTAGCATACCTATCCCTAACTAAGAGTATGTCTTGGCCCAAGTAGATAAATGAGTCTTCAAATTATTTTAATTTAGATCCTCATAGTCTAATATCCTCAAATTCTTTATTAGCAAAATTTAAACATATAAATTTGTATGTCAAAACTGTTGTAATCTAGTGGTATAATTATTTATCTCTTAATGAGATAGATCATATATGCTTTAAATCAAGTAATTTTCAAAGGGTATTTGTTTGTGAAGTCTGGCCTTGTAGCTTATGTGCCTTCAAATTTGTTTAATTTAAGCAAGTCCATTTTTTTCACAAAAAAAACTACTAACAATTGGCTTTCGAAATTTAACACACCTAAGCTTAACTAAGCATATGCCTTGGCCTAAGTAGATAAATGAGCTTCCAAGTTATTTTAATTTAATTCATTAGAGTCTAATCTCCTCAAATTCTTTATTAGTAAAATATGAACATGTAAATTAAGTTTGATACATTAAGACTGCTATAACTCAGCTTCATAAATACTAGTATCTCAATGAGATTGATCAAATTTGATTCTCTCTCTTTAAAACTGTAATATGATAGTTAATAATAATAAAAAAAAAGTTAAGTACACTTAAGGAAAACTTTGTACATGTTTTGACTTCTAAGGGGATTTTCCAATCTTGATGGGTGATTTAGTTAAAGGCATTAGGCCTGAATTGCATCAAGCCATGTATGCTCAGTATGACTTGTTTGATCAATACGAACCACTTTCACTATGAGCTTTCGAGCCATGGGTTCCTAAACTTAGTTAAGTTATGTACATTTCTCTAATAAGAGCTTCAACTTGTTTAGAAGAGCTTAGAAGAAGTTGGAATAAAAGTTGAAAGAGGCTAGGCTATGAGGCCCAGGTCAGTTAAGCTTAGCTCAAGAATTTAAACGTTTGAATCATGACAAAGGGCATAAACATTTGACATTTATTACATTTAGTGATTGTTAGTTGTCCCACTTTCACAAAATCAAGACATGATCTAAGTAGTTGAATTGTAAAATGAAGACAATTAACCTGAGTCTTTTATAATTAAAGGATAAGGAGGATAAGGTAATCTTTATCTGATTCGCTTCACTCTCTACTCACATATTTCTATACACTTTCACAACTTGATTTAGGTATCATGTGGCGATGCCAGATAGCCATAGAATCCCTCTTAACTAATTATTCTCTTATTTTGCAGTTCTTAAGCCCATTACAAAGATTAAGCAACAACACAACTTTTATTTTTACTTTCTTTTTTCTAGTAGTTCCTTGACAATCAAATTTGGAAATTTGGGTCATGGGCTTTGAAGAGTTCTTTGGTCTGCAAAAGAAAGGGAAAGTAAGGCTATGGTGTGCTGGGGTAACTTCAGTATTGTCACTCAGGTACCTAAGTAAGTATGGTGAATAAAGATATATAAGTAAAAAAGAGAGTTGATACGTAAAAAAGCTAAGAGAAAAATACCATAATCCTCCGAGCTATATTTAGAGATGACGACCTATAACTGTTATGGTAACAATGGTTAACACATTTGTCACATAAGGGAATTGTGTTCTAGACCGCTTTTTTATTCTTAAGAATGTAGGGTCATAAGCTGTTACTTATGTAGTATCCATTGATCTATTCACACCTCCTACCTTAATTTGATGTCTGGAAGCTCCAATCTTAATGCTAGGTCTAATAACATTTTTGATAAGTGATGATAACTCATTTTAAAGCTATTTCAGGTGGTCTTGAGTTTTTTTTTACTTAAACTGAGCTCTATCAGTATATATGAATAATATTCACTTTATACAAGTAAGACCCGACCCTTAGATCTAGTTTGGAGAGACCTCGAAAATGTCAGTTATAGGCTTTAAACATATTGAGCTCTCGTAAGCTAACGATTGAAAACTCCTATAAACACATGGAATTAGGGTCTCCTTATGCATGAAAGGATATATCTATATATATATATATTATTTATTTTTCTTATATTCTAATTTCATTAATGATGAGTAAAACGCAATATGAAGACAAATCCGTATCCTTACACCATAAATTGTCCGGTCCAGCTTCGGCAAGTATGTGTAAATGAATACATAAGTTGTTCGTTTTTATTGTTTTATTACAAATGCATCACCGCACTAAAAGGATATATACCTATAGCAATATATATATATATATATATATATGTGTGTGTATGTGTACGTATGTTACATATGAATACATATGCTCATTTTCGTACACATTTCAGCCCATATATATATTTATTTATTATTTATACATACACTTTTCAAATCCCATTGTATTATTTGTTAGAACCCTCTTTTACTTGCAACGATGATTTTTATTTTTTTTTGACAAATCGAAATAAAAATTCACTCCTAGGTTTTCTTCTTGTAGACCATGGCATGTATATACATATCTCTGTGTATATCACCATTTTAGCTCTTATCATACTATTTTCTTTTCTTTTCTTTTTTATGATGGAGGGGCATGGTTGTATTATGACCGATTATTTTTGGAGACATGAACCACCTGAGAAGATTTATGTACTAGATAAGAATAATTTGCGCTATAAAATTATAGGTACCATAAGAGATGTTGATAGTGGGATTTGAATCCAAAACTTTATGCAAATTGTTATAAGTATATCTTAGGCCTTAACCATTATGCCCACCCTTAGGGTCTCATCAAACTAATTTTACATCTAATTTATTTTAATTTGTCAATAAGGGCCTAACGTAGATTAAAAAAAGAAGAAGAAAAAGAAGGTATACCCCTCAGTGCATGTATATATAATTATATATACTTATATATATTATCAATTTTCCTTCCATTAAATTTGTAGTCAAATCAAATCTAACTATATACTTATATAGATTCCAACATTCTTTTAAGATCATTCTCACATTTTAATTTTATTGAGTGTATATAAAAAATTTTCAGTTTCAACAATAAAAAATTAATTTATTACTTACAAATTATTTGAGGTCAATTATAATATCTAAACTACATTATTAATTACAAAAATGAGTAAAGTTCAAGTAGTTGATTACAAAAACAAGTAAAGTCATATATTAATGTCACATTGAACATTATATACAATTAGGCACTTGAAATTTTTAAGTGTCAATTTATTGCCTACAAATTGTTTGAGGTAAATTATAATACCTGAACTAGATAGTTAATCATAAAACTGAGTAGAGTTTAAGTAGTTGATTATAAAAATAGGTAAAGTTCAAATAGTTAATTATAAAAAGGATAAATTTTACGCTTTAAAGGGGTGTAAATGCTTTACTTGGAGTTGGGATTAAATCGAAGGGCTAGGTAGTGGGAGGTGGGCTTGAAATGTTGTGGGCTGGATTGGCGCTTTTGGTACTTTGCAGATTTGGGGATTTTAGGCATTGGCACTGTAAGGGTCGTCCTGGGCTTGTGGCTGGTGGTTTGGGCTGGGCTTAAATGGACTTGGGTCATTGAAATAGGCTAAGTTTTAGATTGAGCACTAGCAATTCAGTGGCCTAGTTTTCAAATTAGTTTCTTGACCCGTAATTTAATTTTAGGTTCATTAATTCTTGTAGACAAGTATATATATATGACTCATACTTTATTCTATCCGCTTTGAGCTCCCCTAAATTTATTTATTCAATATCGTGTATAATTTATAAGCCAAAATCCAGTAATCCCCTTATTCCTCTTATAATGATATTTTCAAGACTAATAATGACAAATATTTGCTAACCGACCCTTCTAAATTTTCAATTATGGCATCCCTCCCAGCCCCCTTAGTTCCTTCTCTTCAAAAATGTTTTGTCCTACAAACTTGTAATTAATTATTGATGCCATTTTTATGTGAATAAGTGGGTTACCTATAAGATGGATCTCACTCTGATATGAATTGAAAAATTCTTAACAACACTACCAACAACATGTAGTTATCTATGAGGATAGTGGATTGAATTACTAATGGTTGATACAAATAAAGAAGTTAGCATGAGATGATTTTGATACTATTATGGTTAGTGTGGTAATGGTGTCAACCTTGGTATCAACCAAGAGCTATACGATGGATGTATGTTCATTGCATTAATTATACCCACGTTATATGTGAAGTTGCATATGCTTGTGTAATTGTTTGGTAGTGCATTTACTTGGTAGGTTTCATAACTTACTTGATATGGCTATTCATTTAAAAATCTTTTAGGTACTCAAGTGTTTCAATAAAGAAGATAAAGAGAGAGTAGGTTTCTTCATGAATATGTACTAAATAAATGGATGCCGTGGTGTTGGAGCACCATAGGAGGTTCAAGACATGACGACATGAATGAAATTTTAGGTCATTGAGTTTATGTTTGAACGATGCATATTACCACAAACATCAATTTCGTTATCATAATATATATATATATATATATATATATATTATTAGGTCTAGCTACATTACGGTGAAATAAGGTTAAATGAAAGTTGAACAAATGAAAATTTTAACAACCAAACATTGTTTTCATTGAAGACATCTCACATGTATCCCATTCTCATTTGCCCATCGCTCTTTATTATTACCATTGATAACATATCAAAACCCATAAATAGCTTTTTGTAAGTGTTAGTTATCGTCTCACAGGATTGTACTTAATATTTTACTGAAAATGTTGAACTCGATGGTACATACATACATACATACATACATACATACATACATAAGACGAAATGCGGACCATCCATGTTTAGTCCTAAGAAATCCATGGGACCAAACCGTGTCCTAAACTCCCATTAACGAAGCTCTCTTGCCACAAATTTTCACTACAAATAAACCGATCACTTAAACCTCAATGCATATACAAGAAAAACACTGAAAAAATGGCAGGAAAACTTCCTCGTTGTCTATGGTGCATTGGACTCATGATAATCGTTAATTCAATGACCCGCGAATCCTCCGATTATTGTAGGGGTTTGAAGACATCTTGGGTTCCATGTGGGTCGATTGAGAATGTTTCTAGACTACCGCATACGCGTGTGTGTTGCCCTCGTATGGAGTCCACGAACATGCCTAAATCCATACAAGAACGTAGAGGTCTCTGCCCGTGTCTACACCAAATCGCGCCATCTTCTGCAGTCGGTAATCCCAAGAGGATCGAATGTCTTCCCCATGTAGCCTGTCCACTTGAGATAAACACATAAGCCAGCCCTTGTAGACGGGCTTAGTTTGTATCACATCAATTGATGGGACAGACAGAATAATAGAACGGGCAATAAATAAATCGGTTTCCTTGTTTGTATCGTGTAGACGGGTTTAGTTTGTATCACATTGATCGGTGGGACAGATAAAATAATAGAATATATCGTAAATAAATCGATTTTCTAGATATAGATAAAATGGGCATATTAAGGTTTTATTTTCGAGATTTCTTTTAGTGGTCTTATTATATTATATATATTTTTCTTTTGTATATATTGCATTACCATCACAATATGTATGAAGTTGTAGACAAATAACCATAAAATCACATCTGATTTAACACGTTTAAGTTTTCAAATTAGTCGGTTTATATTAATTGATCAATGTTTTATCTACTTGTGTCCTGAGACCTCGATTGAAATCCAAGATCAAGTAAACTGCCTAATTTAATAAGAGTCGAATGATTGGATAGAGGTTTAAACCCCGAGTCAGTAACTTAGATACCGTGATAAATTTTAATAAGTTCACTATCACCTCTTATAATTATGATATTGGGTAAGAGGGTCCAAGCGAGGGAGGAGTATTCGTCAATAAATATAAAAGTCACATTGGATTTACTAAGCTAATAGTATTCGGTAATAGATTCTTTCAATTTATTTTCTTTACATTTCCCTCAATTTATTTTCTTAAAATGTTATTATGTATAATCAATAATTGAGATTATAAAAAAGAAAATAACATCACGGTATTAAAGGGTATTTCAAAATTTTAAATAATTTTAACCATTTATTTACAAATTGAGAGAAATTGAGAAATGAAAAATTAAAAGGATCTAAATCTAAAAGTTTTCGGATGACTCAAGTATCAGTCCAAAATCTATTTGCATGCGCTTTATATATTTTATCCACCTCTTATTAATTTTATATATTTTTGTTAACAGCTATATTTTAAGTGTTTTTTAGTGCCCGACAATTTATCAAATTCAAATTATATAAAGAAAAATCATAAAGGCAGGGGATTTGTGCAATGATTCAAAATAAAAGACATATCACGAAATGTCATTAATTAAGGTAAGTCATGAATAAAGAAATTACGACATAAAGGATAGTTATGTAATATTATTCTCGACAACTCTTAAATTTCGTAAAAAATATATGTTTTATGAATTCTTGATCAAATTTTAATTATTGAGAAAGTTAATTGATGAGATTTGTGAGGTTAATCATAATTAAAAAGGAGAATTCAAATTGAAGCAAAGTTAGCGAAATTTATGAGGATTTACTAATTATAGGGAAAGTTACATCATCTTTAAAGAAAAGTAAAAGAAAAAAAAAAAACAATGAGGTCATGTTGAAATAAGGGAACTAAAATAAATTGAGCAAGATCAATAATATATTTTTCCAAAGGAAATTACCAGAAGAGTGATGATATAAGAAACCGAATGAATGTATTACAATTTAAGGATATCTACCAATAATTAAGAAGCGATATGACTAACTAATGTTGTTTGATGATTTGGATATATAAGAAGAACAAATATTAAAGAGATGAAATTAGAATCAATTATAGTCCGACTGAGATTAGACCGGATTAGTTTTATGGTCAAATAATACCAAATTAGGTTGAACCATTGGGATCAATCCGAATTTGGCAATATTATTACTAACTTTGTGGCCATCACAGAAAAGAGCACATAAATTATAGAGGAAATTTATGAAATTTAAAGAGAAATTATGAAATACAATGGAAAGTTGCCAACTATGAGCTGAATTACGTGAACAAAGATTTTGAAAAGAAATCCAGAAGAATAACAAATCTTAAAGAAGTACATGAAGATAGAGGAATTACTTTTCTCTGCAGAGAGATGTTTCGTAAAAGAAGGGAATGGTGAAAAAGAAGCAGGGTTACAATGAATAAGAGATAATTACTTTCTTTAGAAGAGAAATTACGAAAAATAAGGAGAATCATAAATTATGCCCCGGATGCATATATCACTCTCAAATTGAAAAAAGAAAAATGTTATTTTTTTAGCCACATATATATATTGGTAATCATACACTCACGATACGTGTGTAAAAACTAAAGTACGCTAATTATTTTTAAGTAAAAGTAATTTAGAGTACAGGAAATTATTGAAATGATTTTGTATAATAATACGGAAGGAAAATGTGTAATGATCTATGGAAAAGTTTTACTTAAATGTCTAGTAATGGTTTTCTATTATTTGAAATTAAAAGTTAATTTTTGAGTAAAAAAAATAGAAATGAGAAGTTAATTTAGAAAAACAAAAGGAGAAGGTAGGAAAATGGGTCAAAATGGAAGAGAGAATTCAAAATCACATAAGTAGAGTTGAATAACTCAAAAGGAGAAAAAAGTTGAAGTTGAAAAAAAGTAAGGTAGTGAGAAAAAAAGAAGTTGAGAAATGAATTTGACTAAGTTGACTAATTTATTTATTTATCATTTAAAAAATTTATTTTAGTATTAATATTTTTGTTAAATAATATTATATTAAAGATAAAATGATAATTTTTAAGATGATAAATCGAATGTGGTTATACAAAACCCTTAAGGTTTTAATAATATATATATATATATATTTCATTGGAGGAGGGATATAATGTTTTCATTTAGTTTTTTCTTTCCCCCGCCTGACCCGCAGCCCCACCCCCACCACCCCCATTATTAACCTATTTCGATTTTGGAACTAATAATGGAAAATTTTGTAATTGATTAATTCTGTTGGCATTTTATCTTTACTCTCTCCATGTGAAGACTATAAATATCATACTCTAACAATCCAATTACTTACAAGTAGACTTGGATAAGAGTCGATTCCGGTTCTAAACCGACCCAATCCATTAGTAGTCAAGCCAAACTGCTAGGAAAAACCACTAAGCTTTTAGGGCGCAAACGATTCATGTAGGTAGAACCACTCAACTCAATGGTCCTTGAACTACTAAGTCGAACTAGTGAGTCGAACTAGTGAGTTGAATTGCCGGTTCAACTCGGTGATTCAAGGACCATTTCATTATAAAAAATAAAAATAAAATTTGGCTGGTCGAAAAGACCAACCCCCCCTCCCCGCATAAACCCTTATCTCCTATCCAATGTCCTTTGTTTGCAAATTTAAAATTTGCAACATCGAACCGCTTAAAATTTTAAATTTCAAATTTTAAAATTCAAACGACATGTTCACACATTTTTCGATCCTTATAAATAGCAATTTTAAGTCTAATAACAACACTTACTCTACAAACTAATTAAATCTCTCCAACTCCAACCATTCTGCCTTTAATTTTTTTCAGTTGTGAAACGTGTTTAGAAATATTTTGATAGGAATCAACCCTCTAGACCGATCATAAGAAGCCAAGCTAGAGGACTTCAAGGGCTCTTGTCACACTCGAAAATGATAAAGTCATAACAGCCCCACCGTGTAAACCATTTTAAGATATAAGTTGGCCTTACAGCCGTTATCTAAGACTTGATTTATACAAAAAGTCTACGACTAACCAACTTTGAAATAAATAGTTTATAATTTAAATAACTCATTTACCTAAAAAAGTAAGAAAATATATAAATACACTAGAATTCAGTTATTACAATTAACATTTACAACGTTTCATCGTAATATATTTCTTAGTTAATACATTATTTAGAAATGAAAAATTCTAAAATAAAAGCTTAGACCTTAAAAATATACGTCTGTTCTTCAAATATTTTTTCTTACTCCCCAAGTTCCAGCAGTTGCTAACTTTATGGTAGTTAGCTTCAAGGTAGCTGTAAACCCCTTTTTAACCAGTGCCATAGCTCAGTAAGTTGGGACAGAGGACTTAAAATTATACTATAAATACAAACAAGGTTATCAACCAAATCATTAGGTGCAACGCATGTTCAAGCAAATGCCATCGTAAGACGTTGTTCGGCCCGTCGTGAGATTATAGAAATTACGCCCGCTCTAATCCGGATGGAGGAATTACCGTTAATGCAACAGCTTACGACTAAACCCAAGCTTGTGCAATGGAGACACCACTCCTCCCACGATTACCTTCAAACCATTGACTTCACCCTTGTCGTGACCTCTTCCCCTGTCACTTAGTTTAACTAAGGATGAAGAAGGGACCCATTATATTATCCAGCACTATCCAGCGCTATCCCTTTCAAAGAAGTCGGTATTTAGCCGAAGAATCATAAATCTCCCTTAATGAGTTGCTATGCATGTCCAATTTATTATTACAAGTTGTATATTTAATTAGGTCCAGTTTATGATGATTAATCATTTCATACAAATCATACAATACAAGCCAAGAAGTAAACCAAGAAGTAAATAAAAAATCATATCATCAGCTTAGAACAAACACAATCAAGTACGATTTCAAGCCTTCAAAATATAACACTGTATTAATCCTAACTTACCTAGACTCCTCGCTTACTCACTCGAAATCCAACTCACTCAGGCCATTGCCAATTATTCCTATAACACAAACGTGGTTTCAGTTTTTCATATAACTATTATAGGTTAATTTTATCCTATAACGCTTATTGTTATCTTTTGTTTAGGGTTTAATAGACCTAATTATCTAGGTCTTAAATCTTTTACAAATCTTCTTGAATCTTGTTAAATTCTGTTTCAATTTTCGCATCGATTTCCAAGTTAGGTTTTTAACTCAGTTCTTGGTTAGAAATTTATATGTACATCCTAAGAAATCATTCCGACTTATAATGTGAAATTAATCATATTATCTTCGAATATCCTAAATATCGCTTTTAGTCTTTAACTAGTGTTCTAATTTGTACGGTATACCTGAATCCTAATTTAATTACTGAGTTCACTCCCATTATGAGAAAATCTTATATTTTTCATATAATTACCATAATTTAAATTTCCTGTCAGATTTATTGTATATTCTTATTATTATGATAATATCAATTCTAACCAATAGTTTCCTAATTATTAATTTCTCATAATTACATATTATACATTATCACCTAATGTGTACAAAATGTACACATCTAATATTTCCATCACTTCAAATATCATATCTCAACATCAAATAACATTCCAAATATATAAATTCATCCTAAATTAGATTTTGAAATTAATTACCTTAAATTACCAAATTAACTCAAAATTTCTCATTTTTTTTACTTATTACATATTTACTACATAATATGTTAATAATTACATATAACATTCCAAATGCTACAAATAGTATACTCCATCAAATTTCAACATTCTAAAACATATAATTGTGCATCAAATCAGTAATTACCCATTTAATTACTTAATTAACCATAAATTACCCATTTTATGCATCATTTTAAAACCTAAACATTATCTAAAAATTTCAAAAATTAATTTTTGAAAAAGGGATCATAGTACTAATCTATATCACTTAAGTAGTCTACACAAACATTTTGGGCTCAAAACTACACTCCTAAGGTCATTTATTTCTAAATTGAAACATGTTCGATTTTGCATGATTTCTTACAAACCATATATCACGAGACATATTTTTGTCAAAATAATATTTTTTTTCTAAAAATTACATACTAAAATATTCTAGAATAACAAAATTCATTATTTTCTAAGAATATTTATTATTTTTATAAAATTACACAAAATCGAGTTAGAAATAAAACTCACCAGTTTAGGTAGCCATAGGTATGTCGACCTACCTAGGCGCTGCTACTACCGTGTGATGGTGGTGGTGGCCGTCTACTTCCAGTTGCTCATTGGGTCTAGGTTCTCCTTAGAAGCTCCAACTGCACAGCTTTTTTGTGATTTTTTTTACCTAATTTACTCTCGATTTCGCTTCTCTCTAATTTTCTAAACTTTTTGATATCCAAAATGAGCTTTTGAAAAATTTGAGATGTTTATAGAGGTCTTGGGGAATTATTGTGCATTAATTGATTAAATAATTGTTTTATCTTCTTCTAATTTGCCTTTTTTATTGTTTTAATTTAATTGGCTGAATTTTTTCTTCTTTTCCCTAGCTGTCATAACCCAAATCTGGATCATTCCATATTTCTTTTATTTTTCTTTTATTAATTATAAATTTTCTTTAATTATTTAGTATTATTTTAGTATTTTATCACATTTCGCATATTTTAAGTAATTACGCGTATTTCTACCTACATGTAAATTCGTATATAATATAAATAAATATTCCTAAATATTATTTAGGTTATTTTATGATTTTTAGTTTGCATATAATTTATCTCTAGTGATTCATTAATTATCGGAAAGCATTTTATACATTTTCAATAAATAACAAGTAATATACTTAAATTTTGAAATTTTTATATTCTTTTATTTTATTACTTATTTTCTTAAATTCAAACTTACGGGATTATTTTTATTAATATTTTTAGCTTTACTTTATAATTTAGACTCGATCGGATCCTTTAACCGATCGCCCTAAATTCTACAAGCCAAACTTCGAGTAATTAATTGTAGGTCTTACAACTCACACGAAAAATACTAGCTCTAACCCATAGCCAAGACGGGGAATCCTATCCTAATTCGATTTCTTGTCGACCTGTCTCTTAGATCCTTACGTCTGTCCAATATGCTCCTGCCCAATAGCGAAGTCTCAATCCAAAAGACAGCCCCAAATTAGCCCAGCCGAGCTACCAACTTGACTCACTGGCTTCTAACTTCAAGACAGTTGACCTTTTTGCCAGGCTAATTGACTCCTGACCTGATTCAGATCAAGTTGGCCCTTGACTCCCAACACTGCCTGCTTTTGCCTGTATATCATACTCTCGACGTACAACCATTAAATGATATGTACTTTTTGACACAACGTTCTAGAATAATTCTTTTTTTTTTTTGTACTAGATATTCTTTATCCTTTTTACCCTTTTTTAGTATGATCAATATAACGTAATTATAAAATACCCTTTAGTCTTTTCATATGTGTAAAATAACCCTAGTGGGTAAGTATATAAAGCCCTACTTTCCTTGTACACAGATAATCATCTAACTTTTAATACAAAATTATTCTCTTTGAGTAACCTTAGTGTTCTCGTTATTATTCAACTCTTATATACTCCCTTAAGTAAGGAGTAGTGGCGAGTAACCGTTCAATTCGGATCGATGTATTACATCCGTCGGACTATTGGCCAAGTAGGATTGAGTGATGCATATTCATTCAGTAGCTGCCCGAACTTTGCTAACCTTTTTCTTGTTTATTTTGGTTCATTTATTGTAATACGTATTTGACCTCAGAAAAGCATCAGCTTCGCTGGTATCGGAGTATGATTCCATAAGGGAATGTGTGAAGTTACGGTGGAGTTTTTGTTCACCTTACTGTTTACGACTACTACATACTTTTCGTAGCTCTTGTAGTATGTTATGTATGTTCATAAGTGTGGTTTCATTGATACTCTGTTTTCTATTATGACAATAAAGCAAGTTTGTTAATATATTCGAAAAGGTATTATGCTATGTCCGATTTAAGTGTTCAAGGAGTTATTAATGACCAGGGTAGTGGTGCTCAACCCAGTTGTGGTCATAATAGTAGTAATACCCCAAAGTCCATTGATGACAAGGTTGATAGACTCATAAACCTCGTTGAGAGTCTAGTCATTGCAATGCAAATTAGTCGGCAACAACCCCAAGGTATACAACAACAAAACCCATAGGATAGTGCCCCTGAGAAACACTATGTCTAAAGCAATCAAACCAATCACCCAATTGGACCCCCTCAAACTGGAGGAGCCACTAAACAAAGACTGGAGTTAGAGGAGGTTAGGGAAGATGACGAGGAGGTGGATGTCGAAGAGTTTAGTGAAAAAGAAGTTGATTATTACCAAACGCAAGAACGAGGACGTTGAGTTCCTATGTTAAGGTGCAAATCCTGTCCTTTAGTGGAGGTGGAGACACAAATGAATACTTACAATAGGAAGAGAAGGTTGAGAAGGTGTTTGCATGTTACGGGTATAAGGATATAATCAAAGTTCAACTGGTTGCTTCGGAGTTTACTGAATATGCCACTATATAGTGGAATAATTTGAATGTAACCAGAGCAAGTGAAGGGAGACAAAGTGTCAGAACTTAAGATGAGATGAAAAGGTTATAAAGAAGCAGATTTATACCTAAAACCTACTTGTAAAATATGTTTGCAAAATTGCAAGAGCTTAGCCAAGAAAGATGATCTGTTGATGACTATGTTAAGGAATTCCAAATGCTTATGATCCAAGCTGACATGGAAGAGCCAGAAGCATGCACTGTATCAAGGTTTATTTCTGGACTTAGATTTGAAATTCACAATATCATGGAAGCATAGAGGGTTAATATACTAGACGAAGCCATCAAGATAGTGCAGAGGGTTGAAAGGCAGAGGAGAAGTGTTCCAGGTTGATCTAAGCCAACATTCTCTTGAGGCCCTGCAACTCGCTAACCTATACAAGTTAAGCCGAAGAGGCCATACCGAGTCGAAGAAAGGCACGACCGACCAGAAGATAGCCAACGACATCAGAATGGCTGGGCAAGATAACCAAGCCAAAATAAGGCTAAGCTACCTCAGAGATTATATGGAAAGGATAGAACTCTGGTCAAAAGACCAACGAGGTAAAGTGCTTCGAGTGCTTAGGCTTCGGACATATGGTCACTGAATGTTAGAACCGATGCATCATGGTGCTCCGATGAGATGTAGTGAATAGCATTGATGAGAGTAAACCTGAGGAGGAGAAGGAGGTTTGTAAGACCGAAGCCAAAGAGGAAGAGAATACCTGTATCTACACTAACCAGGGAGAAGTAATGACCCTAATCCTAAGGCAGGTACTAAGTTCCCTACCAAACTCTGAAGAGAATCAAAGAGAGAACTTATTCCATACCAAGTGCAAAGTCAAAGGCTAATTATGCATGATCATTATGGATAGAGGGAGTTATACTAATGTAATTGCTCAATCCTTTATACAGAGGTTAAATATGCCAACCTCAAAGCATCCTCGACCTTACAAATTGCATTGGCTTTACAATAAGGAAACTTTGTATATGACTGAACAAGCAACCGTACCATTCAGTGTTGGGAACGTGTATAGGGATGAAGTAGTTTGCAATGTCATTCCTATGGAGCTTCACATCTACTGCTTGGGTGACCTTAGTTGTTCGACTGATGTGTCACTCATGATGGATATAAGAACACCTATGCCTTTATTAAGGATAGAAGAAAGATCGTATTGCAACCCCTACCCTGTCCTAAGTGGATGAGGCTCATAACCAACTCACTCAGGCTAGTAAGAAGAAAGCTTTGGTGATGCGCTGAAGGGAGCTTTGATCTGTTGAGAAGGCTGATGAACCCATGTTCCTATTGGTTAGAAAATTGTTAGAGATAAGGGAATTAGAAAACGTTCTAGGAGAGATCCAACGCATGCTAAATGAGTTTTCTGACCTATTTCCGAAAGAGCTACCTAGAGGACTACCACCAATCTGAGGCATAGATTACTATATCGATCTGCAGCCGAGCACCGTCCTATCGAATCGACCTGCATATAAGATGAACCTTGAGCAAGTTGCCGAGCGGAAAAGATAATTGGACAAACTTATTGAGCGAGGATATGTGAAGGAAAGAATGAGCCCTTATGCTGTACCAGCTCTACCCATCCTTGAGAAGGATGGATCATAGCGCATGTACATCAACAGCCAAGCAATCAATAGAATTACTGTCAAGTACAGATACCCGATATCGAGGCTTGATGACATGTTAGATGAGCTTCATGGTGTAAAGATATTTTCAAAGACTGATCTGCATAGTGGCTACCATCAGATTCGTATGAGACCGGGTGATGAGTGGAAGACTGTCTTTAAGGTTAGTACAAACTTTACAAATAGTTGGTTATGCCGTTTGGACTTACTAATACATTGAGCATATTCATGAGGTTAATGAACCATGTGATGTGCCCTCTGATCGGAAGATGTTTGGCCGTATATTTTGATGACATACTGATATATAGTGCCAACCCAAACAACCATGTTCAACATCTTCGCTAAGAATTTAACATTTTACGAGTTCAGAAGTTGTATGAGAATGTAAAGGAATGTATGTTCTACTAAAGAGATGTGATACTGCTGGGGTTTGTAGTATCAGGGGAAGGAATCCAAGCAAATGAGGAAAAGAACCAAGCTGTTTTAGAATGGCTAATGCTAAAGAATGTCATAGAGGACTAAAATTTCCATAGCTTAGCTTCTTTCTATTAGCAATTTATCAATGACTTCAGTACAATAGCTACCCTATTGACTGAGCTGATAAAGAAGAATAAAGGGTTCAAGTGAAATGATTGAGCTAAACAAAGCTTCAGAGATATCAAGGAGAAGCTTACCTTGGCACCTATCTTTTCACTACTAGATTTTGATAAGCCCTTTAAATTGGAGGTCGACGCATCGGGAGTTGAAATTGGTGCTATCCTGATGTAAGAGTGGTAACCCGCTGCCTTCTATAATAAGAAACTTAGTGGTCTTGCCCTGAACTATTCCGTGTATGAGAAGGAGTTGTACTCCCCTTTCCAAGCCCTTATTGTTTAGCAACATTACTTGTTGTTGCTAGAGTTTGTTATTTATACAGACCGTGAGTCTTTAAAGCATCCGGGGAGTCTATACAAGCTTTCGAAGAGGCAAGCCAAGTGGTTGGACTTCAAGAAAAGTTTCTCATACGTCATCCAACATAAGAAGGGAAGTGCAAATATGGTTGCTAACGCTCTGTCATGATGGCAAATGTTGTTGACCACTTTGTAGGCAAAATTATTGGGATTCTCATTGATTACTGAGTACTATGCTTATGATTCTCATTTCAGCCCCATTAGAGAGCAATACAAGGCTAGGATTGCTATCAAAGGGTATTATCTCAAGGACGGCTACCTGTTCAAGGATCGACAGCTTTGCATAGCAAATTGTTCCACGCGTAAACTATTAATTAGGGAACCCCATAGCGGAGGATTGTCTAGCCATTTCAAGGAAACCAAGACAATTAGTCTATTGAAGGAGAACTTTTACTAACCTGGTTTGGCCAAGGATGTCCATTAGGTGGTTAGTAGTTGTGAAGTGTACAAATGTGTTAAAGGGAAGAGAGAACCCCACAAAGGGTATATGCTACTGCTAACACCAACTTTACCTTGGGCTGACCTCAATATAAACTTTGTCCTAGGGTTGCCTTAGACATCCAAAGAGAAAGATTCTATCTTTGTTGTAGTGGACCGCTTCAGTAAGATGGCACGCTTCATTCCATGCCATTGGACTAACAATGCTTTATCTATTGCCGATCTATTTTTACAGCAGATTATCTGACTATGTGGAGTAGCAAAGACTATTGTCTCAAATCAGGACACAAAATTTTTTAGCTATTTTTGGAAAACTCTTTAGAGAAGACTTGGGACTAAACTCGTATTAAGCTCCAGTAGCCACCCTCAGACCGATGGTCAAACTGAAGTGATGAATAAGACACTAGGTAATCTGTTCAGAGTTGTTATGGGAAAGAACTTAAGAGATTAGGATCTGTACCTGCCAATTGTGGAGTTCGCCTACAACCGAACTATTCATAGCACTATTGGGAAGACCCCATTCGAGGTCATCTATGGCCTTAACCTTACTATTCTCCTAGATATGATCGGCACCCTAGCAACTACTGAAGAAAGTCAGTCTGGAGTGGACCAAGCCTAAAAATTGCATGAACTACACTAGTTTGTTACGAGGAAGATCGCCAAGTTCAATTAGAGATAATTAAAGATTGGCAATCGAAGCCGCCAAACTATTTCTTTCCAACTAGGGGACATAATATGGATATACCTCAACCGAGAGCGATTTCCACACTTAAGACAAAACAAACTATCTCCTTGAGCTAATGACCCATTCAAGGTCTTGAAGAAGATCAACCGCAACGCCTACTAGATTGAGTTACCTGATGACTATGGTGTACCTTTAATGTGTCCGATTTGATTCCCCATCGAACAACAGAAGACCCTATGAGCACTTCATAAGAACGAGCAAAAATCGCTTCAAATTTGAGGACAAATCTCTTCGACCCTCAAGCAAATAATAGGAATCAACTCCCTAAACTGATCACAAGAAGCCAATCTAGAGGACTTCAAGGGTTCGCACGAAAAATACTAACTCTAAGCCATAGCCGAGACGAGGACTCCTATCCTGATCCAACCTCCTACCAACCTATCTCTCAGATCCTCACGTGTGTCCAACATGCTACTGCCCAATAGTAAAGTCCTAATCCAGAAGACAGCCCTGAACTAGCCGAACCGAGCTACCAACTTGACCACTAGCGTCTGACTTTAAGATAGCTGACCTTTTTGCCAGGCTGATTGACTCCCAACCTGATCCAGATAAGTTAGCTCTTGACTCTCAGCACTTCCTACTTTTGCCTATGTATCATACTCCTGACATATAGCCATTAAGTGACACATACCTTCTAACACAACATTCTAGAATAATTTTTTCTTTTCCGTACTGGATATTCTTTATCCTTTTTACCCCTTTTTAGTATGATTAATTTAATATAATTGTAAAATACCTTTTCTCTTTTCATACGTATAAAATAACCCTAGTAGGCAAGTATATAAACCCCGACTTTCCTCGTACACAGACAATCATCTAACTTTCAATACAGAATTATTCTCTTTAAGAAACCTTAATATTCTCATTATTATTCAACTCTTATATATTCCCTTAAGCAAGGAGTAATGGCGAGTGACCCTTCAGTTCGAACCAGTGTATCATATATGGAGGATTATTGGCCGAGTAGGATTGAGTGATGTGTCGTATCCATTCGATAGCTGCCCAAACTTTACTAACCTTTTTCCTATTTATTTTAGTTCGTTTGTTGTGGTACTTCTCCGCATATCCGACCTCGGAGATGTATCATATTTCCTTCTATTAACCACAAATTTCTGTACATAATTCTCAACTCCACTATATGGAACAATTTGCTTTAGTAAATAACGCTAACATACACATACCAACCATATAATTTTCGCTTTATTTTCTCTTACATATTATTTCTGTTTTTCACTCATAAATATTTGCACAAATGGAAAGATTTTTACGCTGTACCTTTTCCAGTAAAAAATACGGTTCATCATCTGGTGGTAAAAGTAAGGGTAAGGGTAAGGGCATTAAAATTTCTAATACATCGTTTACGCCACTATAGTTTGAGGATGTTCAAGCGTACCTAGATAACGAATACAACCTGAATGAGCAAAAGACATGCAATATTGTTGAGAAAGTGGAAGAAGAATTTACATCACCACTAGGCTTTGGTGTAAAACCTTATGGCACTAGTAATTGGGGCACATCATCTCTTAGCTTTGATGTTGAACATCAATGTATGAGTTACCGAAGCACACTACCTCCTGATTTCAAACCTCCACACATGAGTGTCCCTAAACGTCTTATTAGATTCAAACCTCCTCGTATGAGTGTCCCTGTACGACCTATGGGATTTGAACCCCCACTGATGAGTTGCCCCGCAAGCATGTTTGAGGATAAGGAGGACGACATAGAAATTATTCCCGAAACAAAAGAGCAACATATGAGACAATGTGGACCCAACAATTTAAGACCATCCAGCTCAGGTAAGCCCTCTAAACCTGATAAGTCTAATATTTTTACTACTCATTTCCGTAAAGGTACAGACGAAAGGGAGAACTCAAGGGCATTCTGCAACTACTACAACGTGAGTTATTCGTGGAAAACGGGAGAGGGATATGGTACCCTTAATAGTCACTTAAGGTTGAAGCATCCCGAGGATGTGGGAATAGATAGAATGTAGTAACAGATTACCCAAGGCGATTGTTCATCCAAACAAATGCTAATGAGGTATGATGAAGAGAGTCATAAATATAACCTGATACAGTATCTAGCGAACATGCACCTCACATTGCGAGTGGGAGACGTTTAACCCCAACTCGCAATAGCTTAGTCGAAGAACGATAACTCAAGCCACATAGGAGCTCTACCACAAAGGTAAGAGAGAACTGGCAGGTAAGTTTGCTTCCCTCAATACGCAAGTGTCCATATGTGCAGACATATGAATGAATCCTTTTCGTAATAATTCTTATATAGGTGTTACTATTCATTAGGTAGATGATAATTGACAACTTAATAAACGATTATTGGCTTTAAGGGTATTTAACGATCGACATACAATGTAAAGTATTTATAAAATTATTAGAGAAATCCTAAATGAATATGGATTAGTAAGGAAAATTTTTTCTATTGGTTTTAATAATATAACTGCTAAAACTATTTCAATATCTTATTTGCAAAATTACTGTCAACCAGCGTTGGGGAGGATTTTTTTCTACATACTTTATGCATGTCATGTTCTTCACTTATGTGTCAAGAATAGCACTGCAGTTTTGTACGACAGTATAGCTCCAATCAAGAACATCGTCAAGATAATAACAGATCTCGAAAGTTTAAGATAGATGTGCAACATCGCTAGAACTTGACTTACGAGTAGTTGCATAGTATAGTTCCCCAATAACTAGGATATCTGCATCCAATTACTTAAAGTTTTGAAAGTTTTTGATGATATTACTAAAACTTTTTCACAAGTTTCCAGGCTCAATGTTCACTTGTTTATTATGTCAGCCATTAATATACTTACCGTACTAATTTAGGCCCTTGAGGACACAAACTTGCACGCATGTGTATACGATATGACGTTAAAGTGGTTAACTTATTATAAAAAAATTCCTTGTATTTATCTTGTAGCAACTACTCTAAACCCTCGTTGTAAATCAAAATTATTACTAATGTATTTGAAAACTTATTATGATTATATTCAAGATCAAACGGATTCTCAAGACGTATACAGCTTAGAATTATAGCAAGAAGTGTCGACAGCGACGACCGACATAGAGGAGATGCTCAACTGTTATCAAAGTTAGTACGATGGCCAGTCATCAGTCTCTCGTTCAGCACCCACTAAAGAGCGGCATTACTCTTTTATAGGTGAGTAGTTACTGGCGCAAAAATTTAAAAAGCAACAATCAGGTGGTCCAATATCTAAGATACAGTACTACAGCAATACAAATTTTAAGTTATCAAAAAATATCTCTATTAAGAACTTCAAGATTTTAGAGTGGTGGCAAAGGCATGGAAAGGGCTACCCATTGCTATCTCACATCGCCCGTGACGTATTCGCTGCTCCTGCTTCAACGGTTGCCATTGAGCAAACGTTTAGTATAGCAGGCTTAATCGTTGATAAACGCCGAGCCTCCTTATCTGTTGTCAATGTTGAGGCAAATGTTTATACAAAAGATTGGTATAAGGCAAGCTATAGACAACAAAAATCATGCAAAACATCAAGCGAGGAAGATAATTACTTCAATGACTGGAATCGATTCGATGAAAGCCCTTGCTTACTCGCAGGTTTAACTCTTACTCACGAACATGAATAGTTACCTCAAGATGATACATAGTAAGTTTTTTTTTTTCATTCTTTACAAAAATGTTTTATCACATAAAAAAAATCTATTTTTTCTAATTGTCCAAAAAAAACTAAATTACATGGTTTTCCCAAAAGTGTTAATATAGCATTAGGTTTTTGAAATTATTATCGACTAAAATTATTTTCATTCAAAAAATTTAACTTGGATAGTCATGTACACTTTGATACTTTTCTAAAAACGTAAAATTGATCAACAAATTAAAGGTTTTTTTGAAAATCTAAATCGAATTACGGTAGTATGATTCCAATTAGCGGATATATAGGCACTTTCTAGGTGACCTTAAAATACTATAAAAGATATTTTCCCTCTAACTACTTCATTCTATTTGATTAGATTAGAACATTAAGTATTCATACTGTAAGAGACTTTTTTGTATTTTATTTCCTTTTCATTTTTAATATATATTTTATGGACGAATTGAAGGGGGGAAAAAAATAGTTGAAGGATCGATAAGATGAGAAGAAAAAAAATATGTAAAGGCTTAAGAGAGAGGATTAAAAAAAGAAAAATGGTTCAAAAGTCGTGAATCGGCAAGCCACTTGAACTGGCCTAAATTGTCGATTCACGAACTGATCACGGTTCAATATAACCTTATCCCTTAAACCGGCAATTAAAGGCTAGTTCGAACCGTCGCCTAGGTCTACTCACAAGAAAGGATTTCTTAGGTAGTCATGCCATATATAAGTATATATAGCGTGTAATTATTAATTATATTCAAATATATAACTGATTATTGATAGTGAGTATTTACTTAAAATTTTACTATCTATATTATCACATATCTAAATATATGCTACGTCTACATATGTATAATATGTATTACCTATTAAATCTTTCTTTTGCTGGATAGATATTCAGTTCAATTTTAGTTATTGTGAATACCCAAAGTGCTATACGTATTAGTAGGCAGTAAAGTCAGCATGATTCTTTTTCCCATCGAACGTTTTCGAGTTTGCTAATTGTCGTTTTCAACGTGGACAAGAAATTAATACTTCACTAAATTTCTTGACCAATTTGTAATGACTAATTGAATGCAAAAATTCACTATAAAATCACCCTAAACCTCTTGCACACTCAACTATAACATCATCTAATTCAGATTAAAATACACTTAAAAGGAAAAAAAAAAAAAAACATAGGATGGCAAGCAAATTCAGGAATGGTGTATGGTTTGTGGGGCTTTTGATCATGGCCACCATGGCCAATATTATGATCGTGCAGTCGATAACTTGCGATGAGGCCACATCGGCTATGATCCCGTGCGAGACGTTTTTGCTTGCGAAATCACCACCACCACCTAGCGTTGGTTGTTGCACTAGCGCACAGGGCCTGGAGAAGAAGGCCGTAACTAGAGAGGACCGCATAGCTATTTGTGAATGCTACCAGAAACTCGCACCATCTCTTCCTGTTGATCCTAAAAGAGTGCAGGCACTTCCAGTTTATTGCCAGCTTAAAGTCACTGTGCCAAGTGACCCTCGCTACAACTGCACGAAGTACTTCTCTTCCCCTTCTCTTTAATTATATTATAACACACATATTTTAATACGTGACAGCACCAAATTTGAATCCAACACTAGCTTTTCTATTCACGGCATGCCCTGGTTGGTACCCAACCTGGCCATTATAAGTGCAACGAAAGTCTATAATTATTTAAAAGGTATTAGTAAAGAAAAATTATAAATAATAAAAGAATTGCACACACACACACACATAAATATATATATATAATATTTGTAGTAGAAAAAAAAGTAGGAAATTGGAGACAAGCGGATATTTTTAGGTGCATTTCTTGTTATTGCTTATAGTTGAGTTATGCTTTCGCAATATGTTTCCATTAAATATTTTCCTCTTTGAAAATTTAAAATTTTATTGTTTCTCTAGAGAATATTACTGAGTACTTCATTACTTAATTATATGCTTTAATTACTTGATAGTTAACTTTCTATCTTCTATAATTTGCAGCATTCCATGAATTTTAGGGATATCTCTCAAAGGTTGTCAAAGAGTGAAGTCATAAGGAGCAATAAAATGTGTGTGGACGAAATATTTCACAGAGCACTTTGTATCCCACTTTATAAAAATAATGTTATATATAAATGATTATGCTATAACGTCTCTTCTACTTGTCAAAATTTCATTTATATATATACATATACATATATTCTTTCAATTTGAGGAAACTGCACCTAAATACCGCGTATTTGAGACTTATATTTGCTAGAGGTAATGCATTGTTAAGGCAATGAATTTTATGAAATATGACAATATGGTTTGAATAATATACTATTCGCTAACTTATTATATACCAGACCGTAATCTTATATTAGAATTTTTAAAATATCGGTACAAATGAGGGTACAATGTTAGACCATAATTTTATATAAAAATTTTCACAAATGAGGGTACGATGTTATGAATTTTAAGGAGATCTAGAACTTCAATCAAAAAGATAAGATTGAAGTTCAGTTCGTTCAGTAAAGATGACGCGTTAAGAACCCGAACATGCATGTACTCCATCCTCGTCAATTTAGGTTGGTCAATTCAGCACACTCATTCACTTCTCTTCTACTAGCTAGCTAGGAGATTAACTTAAAAAGCTTGATTCTTCTCGTTGATATCATCAACATCCAGCACAAATTTGCCAATTGAGTGTAGTATAGCATATGCATTAATCGTTAATAAACTTCTAGCATTGAGCTATTCCAAGTGATCGATTACTCATATTTGACCATTTAAATGTGGAAGCCTTTAAAACTCCCTGCTTAGAACTTTCACCAAAATTGTTACGAACTTTTCATTGAAATTATGAACGTTTTGAGTAATTTACAGACTAAGAGAAATTTAACGCATTAGAGTGAATCTACCAACTTTCATGAGATTTCTACGAATTTAAGTACATTGACAAAAATAAAGTAAATTTACGAATATTTTACCATGTAAAATAGCTTGAGGGGTGGTAATAAATTCATCCTTACAAACATGTGAGTGAAAAACTTGAAGGTATAACAATCTTGTCGTAATTACTTCTGCCGAGGTATTATTTCCTTTAGTGTAGAAAACACTATTGTTTTGTTCCCTAATGTAACAGTTTCTCAGAAAGTCACTCATCCTAGGATTGACTCAGGTCCAACACACTTAACTTCAAAGTTTTGACATGATTAGAACTGCTACACCAAAAAATGTCTCGATAATTTAAAGCGCAATCATCTAATATGTAAGGGGTATTACAATTTACCCTCTTATAGAACCGATATTCTCGTTAGTTTCCTTGAACATATCTAAAACTATTACCAAGCAATAACTTGCCTATCCAGCTGATAGAGTACTTTGATACTACCTAGAATGATTCAACCAAAACTCTTCCTATCGAAGTATTGTTTTCTTTGGCGTGGAATACCGTACAGTTTTACCTCTTGGTGAAATAGTTTCTCATGAGATCACTCATCTTAAGATTAATCTAGCCTGAGTACGTTTAATTTCGAAGTTTTGATATATTCTAAACTGTTACATCAAAAAATGTCTCGATGATTTAAAGTTCAATCACCTAACATATAAAAGATATTACATAAGGAAATTATGAGCTTTGAGTGACAGAAGACAAAATAAGTGAAATAATTAATTAACGAGTTCTTACAGCAAGTATTAAGATTTTACGCAAAAGATACTTAAGTGAGTTTAAAAGTTGAAATAAATAACAAACTTTATATGAAACTGCAGATTATGAAGTAGCTCAACGAATTTATGGCCTTTTATGTGGAGTTACGAAATATGAAATAAAATTATGTGCTAAGTCCTTTTATAACTTTCTTGGATTTTTATGAACTTTTGACTAGATTTGAGAAATATAAAAGGAGTTGCCAAATTTTCAAACAATTCAAGTACTTATAAGAAGCTATGGAGTTTTAAGAGTGTTTACAAAAATAAAACATGAAAATCTTGAAAAGTTTTACGAACATTTAAATAATTTGAGGAGTGTTTAAGATAATTTATGATCCCTAAAGCTTTGTTACAAACTGGAATCAACTAATGAACTTAAAAGGATTATTACATTTCTCTTTTGAGTAAAAGTACAAATTTAAGGATATTTACAGAACTATGGAAAGTTACAAACTTAAAAGATACTTTCCCATAATTCGGATGAAAATTTTGAACGTTAAGATATTATACCAAACTAAATTGAGGTAGTTCTTTTGCCATTTTTATTGCATCTTCGGAAATTTTAATATATATAATAGTTTTACAAATTGCTAAAAAAGTTATAATTTTAATAAAGTAATATTACAAACATTTAAAATTAAATTGCAAGCATTTTCATTTTTATGAAAAATAAAATATAAAAAATACAAAATATAGGAAGAAATATAAGAAAAAATATTTTCTTATCCCAAGGCTGTGAACAGCGAACCACAACCATGGTGGGTGGCACGACCATCCTCGTAGCCTTGGCCTACTACTCTTTGGTTTTGACGTTACTGGAAAGTAGCATCCAAAGTAATGGGTCATGCGGAACCCTATGAGTTATAGGTGAATGGCCAATTATCACCCTAAAACTATAAGTGAACGAAAAAGAACGCAAAATAACCTATTGGGTCGAAGTTGGGTTGTCTAATTGATTTTGATCCAATGGGTTGTTTTGCAATTTTTCTTTTTTCTGTTTCTTTCTTCTTCTTTTTTTTTTTTTTTTTTCAGTTTTGGGTTGATTGGTGATCTTACGTAGTTTGGCCACGAGGAAGGGTCTCTTTGGCATGACATATAGCTAGAATGATATCATCATTATTCTTCTACACTTGTTTTTTTTTTTTTTTCATCAGGAAATTCTCTTGAAACAACTCTTCTAAAATAATTTTTTATTTAAAAAAAAATGTGCATTCATTCATAGGTCCTGGTATTTGTTCATAAATGTTGATCTTAATGATGCACGTGTATGAACCATATAGCTATGACTTGCTTTTTCCTTCGCTCCTTGAATTTTCTTGCTCTCGATTATTTAAGTATTCATACACCACACACCTTCCATATGGATTGCAAATTAACCGACAGAGTGTTGGTTATGATGAAAAACTTAAAAGAATTAGCGAAATAATCAACTAATATGTCAATAGATATATTCCTATCGAATACTTTTTTAACTTTTAAACTTATTTGTAACCAGCACAATTCAAGTTGGGTTGTACTTCAGTTTATCGTTTCGAAGTAAACCACACGATACATACTGTTACCAGTACGAACCAAACTATAAAATTTTAGCTAGTTTGATAATTAGGTTTGATTTGCAACTTGGACCTTAAGTTATTAACTCAAAAACAAAAAATAAATAAATAACATACATGACATGAAATATTATATTACAAATAAAGATGCAATCGGACAGGTTGTTAAACGGTATTATATATATCACACTCGACTAAACTCTATAGGGTACTGGATTTTGATATTATACAAAGCTTAATGGAAAACTTGACTTAGTAAAAAATATATATATTCATAAAAATGTTTACTTTTAGCATATGGATTATGCATCATTTATACACATTTTATATTATATAACATATTTAATTCTTAATTTTTATTATTGTATAAGTTAATAAACATAATCATAATCCTACTTCACTTTTTTTTACTCTACTCTCTTTTTAATCCTATTTGAATTCTATAAAAACTTACTCCTATAAAGTTCTTTAAATCCTATAAAAACCCACTCTATAAGGATTTACAAACTAAGGGATAAAATCCTTAAAATTTTTATAAGATTATAAAAAATATCAAATTTTATAGAGATAAATTTGAGTTTTATGAAACTCACCCCAAACTTGCATTGGTTGCATCCCTACTTGCTATACCACCTAAGGATCCCACATCACCATTTGCACAACAACATGTCACTAATATTTTATCAATGATCATACGGAGTGAAGTGTGTCAATAAACATAAACTTTTTTTTTTTTTTAAATTTCAATAAAACATCTTTACAGTAGAAAAGGTTTTGTAACTAGGAAAAAATTGTTTTGCCTTAATATAGTTTGAATTCAATTTTTCGGTTTTTTTTGAACTTGGAAACATTAAACGTGACTGGCAATATTTCGGAAATGAATTTGATGAAAAGATAAATTAAAAGGACAAAGTTCGATTCGATTGACCATTTACTCGAATGTCATTTATGTGTAACACCACAAACATTGATTAGAGTCAGATTTAAGAGTGTTGACAATTACTAAGATAGGAAGTACACGCCCTCTTGAGCACAATAATAATAAATGAACATGATCAAATCTTTTGCTTGGAATATTGGAAGAGTTGGACTAGTTAACGGTCATTTTCATGGGAGCAACTTCCACATATTTTCCAAATGACCTATCGATGGAAAAAGAGATGAAGAGTTTAGTAAACATAGAAAATGTACTACTTGCATTAATTTTATTTCTTCGTAATTAAATTTGCATGTGTAAAGAAAAAAAAAATAGAAACATGGAACGGGATTAAAAAAATCTAAGTTTTAGAAAACCCAAAATGTGAATAAAACAAGGGCATTCACTATGCATAACTCCTTTGGATCTTAATCGAAAATGAATATTCTAAACTACTTTAGGTGAAATTTCTAATTTAATAAATCCTTTTTATCTATTTTTAGCTCTTTTTTTTTATAAATAGGGTTCGCATTGTATCTTTTTTCTACTAATAAAAAAAAATCAAATGATTACCTGATAAATTGTATGATATATTGTCTAACTGGTAGTATTATCTCATATCTCATACATATGCACATGCATAGTTTACTATAAGGACGTAAACAAATCAAACTTGTTTATAAATTATATGAACTCTCAAATCAGATATTTACTCAAGTATGTTACTACAAGAGTTAAATTGAGCCACATTTAAAATCCTTGAGTAATTTATCAAATTAAGTTTAAGCTTCAAGTTATACTTGATTACTTTGTAAGTATAACCGAGCTTTATATACTAAGCTAAAACATTAGCTAAATTCGAGTGATGTAGAAAATCAATATTTATTTCAATCAAAGAGAAATGCCTTTATAGATAAATTGAATTTAATAAGCTTAATCGAGCCAGTCAAACCTATTGTATGTCACTTTGAGTCAAACCCCAACCTTAGATTCTAAATTTGATCGTGCTCATAAGATAGCTAAAATTTTAAGCCAAACTCAATTTAAACTTAACACTGTTTTATCTTGAATCAACTTATTTATAGCCTTTGTTTATAAAAAATTTTGATTATTGAAGTGCTCTAAGTAGTAGATTTAGTTATAATCATACTCTTTGTTAAAAATAATTGAGAACCTCTACTTATATTTATTTTTGAATAAAATTTTATTGTATTGAGCTAAAATTTGGTTTATCTCTTTTTTTAACCTGATTAATATTAAATCTAACCTGCTTAATATAAATCTTTTAACTAGACAAAGAAAATGTTTTTATTTGAAAATGATTTTAAAAAAGAGTTGCCACCTAATTAAAATTGGGGAAAACAAGATAGGTGTAATTAGGATCTATAGGTAGATAAATTCTAATTTCAATTACTAGTCTATGGTTTTTCTAAAAATAATTTAGAAAATAGAACCTAGATATCAAGTGGGTTCAAAGGCTAACTTATTAAAACCTAAGGTTTTCCATAAAATAATTCATAAAATAATTAAATGGGTATTTAATTTTTTTTTTCAAGTAAAATGAGCTTTCTTTTGTTTTTATTAAAAAAAAAAAACAAAAATGATTATTTTTTTAAAAAGGGAAAAATAAGTTTTTTTCTTTTATTTGTTTTGTGCTGCCCAAAGTGCCTACATACTAACGAAGCGAGATCAAGCCCATGTAGTTCTTAATTTAAGAAAATTTTAGTTGATTGGTTTGTTTTATTTTTTGAAAAATCTTTTCACTTTAAGTTTATTAAATTTTATTAAATTAAAAAAAATGATTTTAGGTCCACTTTAGAAAATTCTAAGAAGGTTTCCTAAATTTTGGAAATGACCGATTTATTTTTTTATTTATGAAAAACATTTTATGTGTAAAAAAAAAATAATTTTGAGAGACATCTTATATTTTATTTTTCTCTATAATAAGAGAAAGAGTGAATTTATCAATTTTAAAATCTAAAGAGAGAAAGCTTGCGATCCTCACAACAGGGATGTTTACAATGCTTAAGGATGGTTTAAATGCATGATAGAGACTCTTATTTATAGTGGTAGGTCGAAACTACTGCCCAAGAAACTTCTATATCGATAAAAGATTAAATCTTGATAAAAATGAGCAAGTTCATAAGTGTAACTTGATTCATTTCATTTTTTGGTCATAATTAAACACATTTTTGCACAAATTAATGGAAAATAAAAGTGTATATGTGTAATAGAAAATGTCCTTGTATATTTTGATTAAGTATCTTATAAGAATATGCTTCGATTTTTGCTAATTTTAACTCGAGTAACAAATGCGTCCATTTGTAAGTTACATGATTTTTCTTTTTTTTTTAATTTGTAAATTTCCTTTGATAAAAATTCAAAAGTTGGACATGCCATGGTAAAACAATCATGCCCTTTCTGTTTCACATTTTCAGAATTTTTCGTGACTAAACAGTAGGTAAACTCGGATAAAAATAACCAAGATGAACTTACTTAAGCTTCTGTGTTCTTTGAAGTCCTAGGAAAAGTGGGAAAATGAAACCTTAGGTGCCATGTAGTGCTCAATGAGTGCTGCATGGTCAGCTACCAGATGGCACCACATAAATACCACGTGCTTGTTAAGGATTATGCCATGTGGCATCGTATAAAGGTGACATATGTCACTACTCCCATCTTTTCTTTTCTTTTTTCGTTTTCTCTTTTCTTCTTTATTATTTTTTTCATTTTCCTTCCTTATTGTTCCTTTTCTCGTTAGTTAATATGCGATTCTTCCTTTTTCTTATCTTTTTTCAAAAACACCTATATAGGACCTAATTAATTATTAAAAAATCTAAAAAATTACACTTTACTTTTAAATAAACATGGAGTACAACAAACATATGTTTAGAATATTTTCAATGTTTTCCTAATTTAATTGAATTAGGATCTCAATTTTTACCTATGTTCGCCTTTTGTTTAAAATTTCAAATGGTCAATAAGGTGTAGTTTAAGGCTATGATCTCGTTAAAAAGGGTAACAATTTTTCAAAATGAACGGTTCGAATAGGGTTAAAAAAATCAATTTTCAAAAAGTGTGTATTATATTCTTATCTGATATTCCTAATTTGATCAAGTCACATATACTAATTTTGACTCCAAAAGTGATTTTGGACCTCATAAAATTATTTTCACTCTAAACTGACCCAAATGTGACCTTTTTTTTATGATTTTTCAACTTTTTTACTTTTGGTTTTTCTTATTTTTCTATTTTGTTTCATTTTTCTATTTGTTAGTGTATTTCATTTTTTGCCTTTCTTGAAGATTAAGGAATTCTAAATTAGAGATAGACCTAAGGAGGGAAAAAATGTGGTGTCTACATATTAAAAGAAAAAAAAAATAGCCTTGATAATAATTAAAAAAAAATCTAAATTATTGTGTGGTGAGGTTGTTTTCATGGTTGTCAAAATACCAATTCTATTATTCATTTGAATGTATAAAATCGATAGAATCGTATAAAATCATACAAAACTAGTAAAATTATAAACTTATAGAATCGTATATCAAAATTTAAAATTTTACCAAAAGTCTGCAAATAAATTATTTTAAATCCGCTTTAACTAAGAAAAACATTATAAATTTATAAATTCGTAAAATCGTATTATTAACTAGCAATTTTAACAACTATAGTTGTTGTAGTTAGCTGATTGCGTACAACAAGTATACTGGTCAACCTACAAAACTTCTTGAGCTGATGAAATGTAGAGGGTTGTCGTTAGGAAGAGGCATGAGAGGAAAAACAGACAAATTCAGTATCTCAAGTGTGTAAATGTGACAATAGATTAAAATCAATGTTCTTAATTGTTCTTGAATAGGTTGGTTATTTGATCTTTTGTCGACTAATTTCAGTAGAGCTTCAATATTCCTCTTCAATTTGCTAATGCTCAGATTGTCTTAAATGAGAGAAGAAACCTCTTATTTATCGAGGTTGAAAGTTGATATTATTCATCGGATGGTTCTAAGATAGACGATTGAGATTAAGCTTTATAATTGAAGCTTAACCTCTTCTTTATAGAGCTTAGAAGTGCTCCAAGATGGATGGTTGAGATTAAGCTTTATCATTGAAGTTTATCATTTCCGTTAGTCTTGATGGGCATAGATATGAACTTAGATATATCTAATGGCTTATAATAATAAAGAGATCCTATTATTGTTATAAATAAGCATGAAGCACATATAAGCTCCCTTAAGACTCAATAAAGCCAAATCAAGCTCATATGAGCTAAAAAAAGAATAAGCTATTTTTGAGTCTACTTTTACATACGAGATAGCCGAGAGTGGAAAATCTAGTCTAATGATCTCCATTTTGAGCATATCAAGGCAAATTTCTCTAAGCCATCTCTATTCCCTAATCCCTAATTAAACCCAATTTCCTAAACTCTACCACTAGCTCAAAATATTGGTTCATAGCATTAAATTGAGTTAAAAACCCAATTATGGTCCCTCTATAATAATCTAACACAATGGAGAAAAAAGGTTCAACTTTAATCTGTCTTTTTTTCCCTAAACAGTTACTTAAGTTGAAAACATTCATCTATTTGATGACTTGATTTGTTTGTACATCGTCTAGAGAGCTAGTTTTATATCTAGTTTTACAACTTAGCATTGTACATATATACTACACTAAAAAATAATCACCTTCCCGAAAGGGAGGATTTTAAAGAGATTCATGGCTCATCTAAACCTTTTAGAATATCTTTGACCAAGTCTTTGAAAATCAGATGATGAGGACTGAAATCATACTCATTAATCATTACCTAACCCCAGAACGTCATGTTAATGAAGCTACCTCTTGTAACCCTTATAAATAAACCTTAAAACTAGCACTCTCTCCTTATACCTTTCTCTAATCAAATAAAGACATTAGGGGAAAAAAAGGACAAAAAAAAAAAGAGTAAGAAAGCAAATGGAAAGTAAACAAAAGTGCAATGAATGTTATGTGGCAATCTTAATTTTGGTGGTAATGAACTTTACGATGGTGAACTCCATAACTTACAAAGATATTGAGCCCACCGCAAATGCTTGTGTTGGCTTTTTGTTAAGGTTAGAACCACTACCGCCAAGCTTAGAGTGCTACTCTACAACACAAGCCCTAGAAAAGATGGCTTCATCAACTAAGGAAGATCGTATGACTGTTTGTCAATGCTTTGAAAGGCTTTTTCAATATGCTAATCCTGATAGGGTCAAAGCTTTTCTAGTTTCTTGCCACCTTACCATATCTTTTTCCAAATGAAGGAAGTAAATGGGTATTTATAGAAATTGGCCAGTAATCTCATCTATTAGATTGTAATGATGATTAATGGCAAAAATCAATTCCTTCCCTTAATGGATCCTAAATGGGCTCTTTCTTTAGATTTAGGCTCAGTAAATGTCTTATTCTTAGTATAAGCCAATATTGAAAAAAGTTGGATCAAATGAGTCAATAGAATGAGTTGTACTTTAAGCCTACTATATCAAATCTTTCTTAACCATCTCGAATATATAAACTCAACTCTTTAAGTTTATCACTTTAACCCAAAGAGTCGAACTCAGTTAATTAATAGTCTTAAAACCTAAACTTGAATTTAACCTTCTACAAGTTCAAACAAAGAATCCCATGTTCGAATTTTCAATGGACTTTGTTATATTCATCAATGATATTTTATAAATAAATATGCAATTTAAACCTAGGACCTATGAGGTATATGGTGTAGGAACATAGAATGATAATGGAATCCATTGGTACATGGAAAACTAGCGGAGTCCATACTTTGCTTGGTTTGATATGGACAACATAAATTTGTATAATATATTAGATATCATGTTGATATATTTAGTCAGTGTTGTCAAATTCCAATAGACCTCTACAATTTAATCCAATTTAACATTGGTTCAACTTCGATTTAATTTTCAATTGAACCTAGTTTTCCCCTTAATCCTTAATCCGTTTACATGTCCGGATCACCTATGTCGGGTTTGACAACATTGATTTAAGTAAACATTTAAACCTAGATTACAACATCTTTATTACAATATGTGTTCATGAGAGAGGGAGAAACCCTACATATCCCATTTACCAGACCCTTTTTCCCCTTTAAAATTCATGTATTATATATAGCATTTCACATAATCCAAAGCCATCCATACACTTTTTAGTTTTTAAGAACTATAAAACAGGAGCTAATTATTCCTTCGCTATTCATTGATTAATATGTATAGGAAAAGGGAAATCGATGGAAATTTTTTAGCTAAGAGAAAATCAAGATTTTAATGTTCCGCTCTCCTCACTTTTTTATCGTCTTTGTCTCGCTTAAACACCATCTATAATGTATCATAATTGAAAACCACATTGATTGTTTGGCAAAAAAAATTAAAAGAAAAAAACCAGATTGATTCTTTCTTTTACTCAATGAAGAAATTAATTTATCCACTATTTTTGAGGTTGAAATGTACTTGTTGGACATTGTGGGTCATTTAGACCATGTTATATGATAATCACGTGTGCTTGCGCTAGCTGATTCAAACTAATAAACAGCACAAGTATTGATTCATGCGTTGGAGGCCTATGATTTTTCATACATTGGAGGGCTTATTTTGCCATTTGGACTTTAAAAAGTTGGTAGTTGAAGGATGCAACTATTTTCTGCCATTATTCTGTTTTGATTTTTGACCAAAGGATGAGGTGATGGGTCACAACCAACTTATATATTTACTTCCTTCAATTTTTTGTTTTCTTTTATATTCTTCGCCTCATTTCTGGCTTCTGCTAGAAGGAAAAATTTTCTATCCTCTTAAAACAATTTATCAATATAAAAAGCAAAAAAAAAAAAAAAAAAAGAAAGAGAGAAAGAAATGGTGAAATCTCTCTCCTAAGACCTCCTTAACATATCCTAATCATTATGGCAACCCTACTTTTGATGAAAAAGGATTTAGTGAATAGTATACATTATGTATATATATAATATATAATTATCAATCAAATTTAAATAGTACATACTATATATATATATGATATGATGTGTAATTACCAATCAAATTTAAATATATGATGATGATAGAGATTTCGTTTTTCTAAAAATCCAATATCAATATTATCATATATTTAAGTTTTTAATTGATAGTTACACATTATATATATATTCATGTTACATATACTGCCCATTAGATTTTTTCCCCTCTTTCTATACCTCTTTTCTTCTTTCACCGGTTGGAATTCACAAATCCATCACAACTATTTTCATTATGTGCAGATCTCTATCATTTTTCGTCCTTAAATCTGCTATATTTAGAACATTCTCACCAACCAATCAATCGCATTTCGTATCCACCACCATAAGTCTACTCCACGAATCTTGTTAACATGAAGAAATTGTGGCAATAGAGAATTTGATTGGTTAACAATTTTTAGAAAAAGAGTTTTATTCTATATATTTATTAATTTCCTTTTTCTTTTTATTCCTATCCTCATGCATGACCATATTATTCTATGGGATTTATTTTACTTGTCAATTGGGTATATTTCGTACATCCAAGGGAAATCATAATATTGATTAACTTTTTAAGATATATCGATCTATCCAGTTTAGTTTTCATTTCCCTGAAAATTCATCTATAAATCCTTTTAGAAATAATTGATTATCAAATGAAATTCATATTCAGTCAATAATATGCTTAATTATCTAATTCATTCGACATTTAATTTTCTGGCATTTTTCCCGTAATCTCTGAATTAGTGAATACTATAATTATCATACTCGAACCAATCCACTACTCACATTTTACCAAATGTAGTATACGCACTAGTGGATAGTAAACTCAGCATGATTCTTTTCCCACGAATGTTTTCGAGTTTGCCAATTGTCATTTTCAATGTGGACAAGAAATTAATTAATACTTTCACTAAATTTTTTGACCAAATTAATTAGTACGCCTAACTGAACGAAAAATGCACCATAAAACCAGCATAAGCCTTGCACTCGATTATAGCCACCTCAAATTCAGATTCAAATGCACCCAAAAAAAAACCTAGGATATGGCAAGCAAATTGAGCAATAATGGTGTATGTTTTGTAGGGTTTTTGATCGTGGCGGCCATGGCAAATATTATAATCATCGAGTCGATAACTTGCGATGACGCCATCGCGCCTCTGATCCTGTGTGAGTCGTTTCTGCTAGCGAAATCACCACCACCACCTAGCGTTGATTGCTGCACTAGCGCACAGGGCATGGAGAAAAAGGCTGTGAGTAGACAGGACCGTATTACTATTTGTGAATGCTGCCAAGAAAAACTTGCACCACCTCGTCCTGTTGATCCGACAAGAGTGCAGGCACTTCCTGGTTATTGCAACCTTAACATCACCGTTACAAGCGACCCTCACTTCAATTGCTCCAAGTACTTCTACTCTTTCTCATCTTTAATTACGACAAGTATAAATAAGTTTTGTCACCGCCATGAAACTCCACCCATTTGCTTGCAAACAACAACAGCTTTATTAAATTCACAAGGAAATATTCTAAGAGGTAAAACGAAAAATTATAGTTGTTTATAAGGTATTAGCAACAAAAAGTTGTAAAAAAACAAAAATAATTGAATATATATATATAAGATTTGTAATGGTAAAAATCTCGAAAATAGAAGGATGGCGTGTATATTTATGGATACATTTCTTTTTTATGTATATTACTTAACTATATTCTTTACTTACTTTTAATAACTTATTATCTTTCATTAATTTGCAGCATTACATAAATGTTGGGTAGATCTCCGAAAGGTTGTGAAAAGAGTGAAGTTAGGTCGTAAGCAGCAATCAAACGTGTGTGGATGAAATATTTCATAAAGCACTTTGTACGCCACTTTGTAAAAATGAAGTTATAAATGATTATGATATAATGTCTCTTTCTGCTTTTCGACATGTATTTTTTTTTTTTTTCCTTTTAATTTCTCCAAATCAAACTTGATGAGTTGTGAAGAAATTGTATGTTAAGTACCGCATAGCCGAGACTTATATTTGCTAGAGATAATGTAGTGTTAAGGCAATGAATTTTATGAAATATGACAGTATGGTAAGAATAATATATTACTCCAGTAATTTATCATTTCATATCGTAATCAATATATTAGAAGTTTAAAAATCAGTATAAACAAGGACAACGATATTTCGAATTTTAAGGAGATCTAGAGATTCAATAATAAAAATAAGCTCGAAATTCTTTCGATAATAATGATGCATTAAGAACTCGAATGTACATTTATGTACACTTCATCTCGTCTCTTTTGGTTAGCCAATCAACACATTCATTCAATTTATTTCTAATAGCTTGGGAGGAGATAAACTCGAAAGCTTGATTCAACTCATTGATATCATCAACAACCACTGAGTGCATACATTCAGCCAACCACGTCTGAGTGCATTTGAGACCCCTTCATTGACAGACGCTTTGGCTACCACAACAAACCCAGCAGTAGTAATAGGGAAAAAAACCGCAAATTGCTAATCGAATAGTGAACCGAACTTAAAAATCGTTTTTTTTTTTTAACAGTTTGGTTTACGGTTCAATTCAGAAAAGTGAACTAAATCAAACTTAACCGTTTAGTTAATAAAAAAAAATTATGCAATTATTTTGTACATTTTTATATTTTTTTCCATCAATCTTTATAAATTTCATCAAATTTTTCATATTTTGTTATTTTTTATCGTAATTTTATATCAATTATTAAAATTAAGTTGAATAAATTTCATTTGAAATTTCATATTTATTAAAAATAAAAATATTTAGTAAAAATTTAATACAAACAGTTCAAACCGTAGACGAACCGAACCGGTTTTAAGTAGGTTCAAAAAATTTATAAATTAAACCGTATGGTTAGGTTCGATTTTTAAAAAAAAAAAAAAAAAAAAAATCGAACCAAACTACACCCACTCCTATCCAGTAACCACTTAATCACATTATAACGCCCTAAAACTTTGGAAGTTATAACCTATTGTATATTGTCATCAGGTAAAGATATGTAGAGAATCAGAACCTTTCTATTGCTCTCACAGACATAAGCCAACACAACTAAACATAATTAATAACGTGCGTCATCTCTGAAATATAGCAAACATCATAAAGTTCAAAACACAATTCTACTGATAGCAAATCCTATTTAGCTACTTGTCATAGTACATATACTCTACATCATCGCCAAGACCAAATTTCAAGTCATAACTTAAGTCATCATAGAGATCAACATCGTTTGAAATATCTACAACTAAAAAATGATTTTTCACAAGGGATGTATAAGATGCCTAGTACATGAAATGCCACAAATTGTGGCCATCACAAATCACATACATATACATGCAAGAACAATTATAATAAGGCATATCCAATGGTTTAATCATCTTTCATTTTATTGAGGCATCCAATACAGTCTTAGTATCAAAAAACTTGGAGCAACTCATTATTCTAAATCACATACATATATATTTGATAGAATATATATATATATATTATGTTGGGTACTCCTTAATACTCATAAGTTCAAAAGCCACCTTAATCTACTCGAATCCTTTTGATATACAACTCCACGTGTAATAATACCATGTATAGATCATGGGGCACTAATCCGAGATTACCAGTACTCCCATTTCTTTAGGTCTCGCCAAGCACAAACCATACAATTATTACTAATTCATATAATTTTTAGACCATTTAATACCAACTTAATGAAGCAAATATAGCAAACAAGGTGTCTATGTACTTGGAATGGTCAACTCAATAAACTCTTGGATTCTCTTTGTCTTAGGTCCTAATAACAGGTCATAAATAGCATCCCTTTAGTGACCTCCTTAAGTTATTAATTAGCTTATCTATTGCTAGTATCTCGACCCCCTACTTTTAGAATTTAATTAAGGTACCTCTCAGTTAAAATTGTCAATCAAAATAAAGTGTGAAGTACCTCTTGAAACTAAGTGAAATCAATTACTAGAATAAGAGAAAAATTAAGATTTATTTATAGTTAAATAAATTTATTAATTATAAGTAAAAAGAATTACTCACAAGGGAAAGCCCTTGGTCATGGAAGTCAAGTTTTGAACTGAATTTCAAGTGAAGGAGGACTGATGATTCAAGTTAGGACTAAGGGGTTGAACCGCTTGGCGGAGAAGATCTTGAAGGATTTTGCTTTAGATGATGAGTAAAAGTATTCAAATGGTGTATAAGTTCACAAGCTTAATCCAGTTAGAAAGAGTCGAAGATTCTGATGCCATTATTTCTAATCATGAGGCTCTGAATGGTGATTTTGAGCATTGTATTGATAATTCCCATACTAAGGTTGATTCTGAATAATGGGAGTGTTCTGATCTGATTGTGGAGACGCCAAGAGATAGATTTGAATGAGGATATTTTTATGGAAGTTACTCTCATTATATCAAGGAATTCAAGAAAGTTATCAGGGAAGATATTAGATAGTGCACGATATTTCTTTCTTAATTTAGATTTATCTATTTTCCTACTTAGTTATTCTCTGTATTGCTCATGATATAATTTCCTAATTAGTTATTCATTACTTTTTTGTAACAACTCGTGTATATATAGGCTATGTAACCCTACAGTGCGCTAGTTAGAGAATAAATTAATATTACTCCCTTTTCTAGCTCAAAGCTAGTTGATTGTTACTGCTGAGTCAAGTTCCAAACTTAAAGTTTTAAACTTAGACCAAGGTCGAGCAACTAAAATATTAAGCCAAACTCAAATTAAATGTCAATACGGTATCGTCCCACACCTGCTTATAGCCTTGGTTTACTTTTTAATGTTAATTT